>CM026421.1:10863127-12200602 GCA_014871385.1 Ceratodon purpureus | reverse complement strand
GTAAGGAGGGCTAAGGGGAGAAGAACATCGACCTGTGGGTGGACGGGAGCTTATATCCAGTCGATCCTGCAACAAGTTTGCATCCATGCTTTAGGACGTTGAAAGAGTACTTGGAATTCCTATGCCACGGCGAAGGAGGTATGCTGGATACACAAAACGCTTGGGCAGTGCAGTCACGAGCTTGCAATCGACGGTCCGTGGTTATGAATTTGACATACATTGTCTTCGTCAGCAACATGAAGAATGTAGACGCCATATTGACAATTTGAAGAGCACCGTTCCTTGCTTGGGAAGAGCGTGAAAGATTAGTGAGCGAACTGGTCAATTCAGAAGCCACATGTACAGAGTTGAGGACGTCACTTCTGCTGCAGCGGAGGGATTTAGAGCAACGGTGTTTCATTGCAGCAGAGTTATCGAAATCAAAAACAGCGCGTGAAGATCTACAAGCAAAAATGAAATACATGGTTGAGACCCCGAGGGGTCTCCGCAAGCGCGTACACACGTCAAGCATGAAGAATGTAGACGAGCTCGCTCCAGGTTCTTAGACGTTTGTGAAATGCTTCGGCAGTTACGTTTTATAGTGCTGTTGCGGCTATTTACTTATCTGTGAGTGTAATATGGAAGCAGGCTGCTGCGAATTCATGGTTTCTTATTTTGCTCTAAACAAGCGAACCAACTTGCTTGCTGCATTGCAGCAAGTCAATGTGGAGGACATTAACCAAGTAGTGCAGTAAGTATTTAATATCTTCTTTGAAGGAGTTTATTTAACAGGGTGTAAGGTCATTGATACCAGATGGATGCATGGCAGGATCAGGGAATGCTAAGCGTCGAAGGACTATATTGCGGGCTCAGATTCAACCTCGACTGGTCAGTCAACTGCAGCGATCAAACAAGGCACGGGGGGAGAGGAAAAGGCTGAACGGGGCAAGAGATTCACAAACTGCTACAGCACGCGCTATTGCAAGCGTTTTGTCTGCAGAGGCTTTGAGGTTAGGAGAGCCCAAGATGAGCCAAGCAAATGCGGCCGCAACCAAGAATGTATTCAAAAGATTCAAGGGGAGTTGAGTCAAGAAGTCATGCTGGGAGTGCGATGGTAACAACGTAACACATAGGATACCATGCACTCTGCAAGGTCATCAAGCACCGTGATGTCTGTAGCGCCTGAGCTGAAGCGAGGTCTGTTGCCGTCTAGTAATAAGGTGGCGGAGTTGCGAAGGAGCATGAATAGCAAGCTGCCACAATTCATTGGAGAGTATAGTCACATAAACGGGCGCAGAGTGATTTCAGAGGCGAGGGTCGGTAAGAATGTGGTGAGACAGTCAAGGAGGTTATTCTAAATGAAAAAAACAACCTCTTTGCAGACATTAGAGTAGTTCAAAAATCAATGGTGTTGTTCTATGACATCACGGTTGAAGGTGAGTTCCAAAATCGAAATCTCTGTTTTGTCATTTATCGGAAGGTAGCGGGCTCTTGTTAATGTATTCGTGCTAAGTGCTGTTTATTACCTTGTTTAAATCAGAGTTGAGGGGGCGGGGCCATTGATATTCGTGCTGAAGCTTGATGAGGCGGAAGTGCTGGGGCAAGGGAAGGGAAGTTTGAGCGAGTGAGCCTGACCACTGATGAATCGAGCCCTAGATCCAGAGGATACAGAGACACAATGATAATATTTCGCTGGTCGCAGTCTGAGCAAGAGATTTGGCCAATAGGCTGCTTTCAGGGTGGAGAAGGAATCACATGATATCTTGCAGTGGGTATTTGAACAAACAAGCTTCCAGGATATCATTAAAGCTCAGTCAAAGCGGGGAACAACTGATGTAGCAGGTTAGGAAGTTATCCAGTTGAGTGGCATTTAAGTGCTGATATGAAGACCATCAAGTGTATGTATGGGCTACAGCATGGGCCGGCATGCAAGATGAATTGCATATACTGTGAGCAGAAAGCACGAACGTTTGAGGACGTGCACAAGTTGCTGAAGCAGAGCAGACTGCTTCAGCACGTGGGAAAGGAACCTGGCAGGGGGGAGGTTTGTTTGCTACAAGGATTCAAGGTGCACCATGCGACATCGACACACATCCGAGATGGAACCTATTCTGCCAATTCCTTGAGCAGGACACACATATGCACTTTGCATGCACTGGTTCGAATTGTTGAGAAAGTGTTACATCTGCACTTCATGTTCGTCTGGAACATGCAAGAGGGGGGAAGGAAATCCGCTGCAATTGACGCTATGAGAAAACAATGTCTGCTATTGGTGTAGAAGGGTCGAACTGTGTGCTAAAGCAAGACCCGCAACTCTCTGGGAAAACAGGGAATGTTGTTCAGAAGCCCAGCCTTGGCGGAGTCTGTGCAAGCAAACTGTTTGGACCAAGGTTCTGGTCCGGAAATGATCGGGTTTGGAAGGACGTACTCGCTTCAGAATCAAATAACCTGGAAAGTGGGCAAGCAAGGGTGAAGCGCAGGCGAGTATGGGAGACTCTCGAGGCATTGCAGCCATACTTCACTGGCTTGGTTCTGACAGACGATCAGGAGGAGGAACTGTAAATCTGTCATTGAGAGTTTCGGGAGAGCATTTGTTGCGGCACATGGGGAGGGTCACGTGACGCACTATATCGTGAGTATTTCAAAGTGTTAACTGGCTTGTGTTGTGAGCGTTTTAGCTTGTTCGTGGTTTAGGCTCGCTATGGCCTCCATGTAATTGATGCTTCAACAACCATGTTTGCTTTTTATACTATGTTTACAAGTTTTGAATTGACCCTGATCTTTTGTTGGCAGCACGTGTTGGTGAAGCACGGACCCTGGTTTATTGAACAGTATGGCAGTTTGTCTGTATGGAACTGCCAAGGAATGGAGAAATCGCACCATGCTGCTAAAGCATCTAGCCAATACCATGGACAGCATGGTGGGACAGTAGCTAGGACGAGTGTTATCGTTCAGCAGTATGAGTTCTGGTATAGAAATATACAGCACAGGTATGCTGCAAAGTTGCAAATGAGGACTTCGGCATCCGAGCAGGTGTTGCCAGATCCAGCAACCCTTGAATGTATGGCTAGGAGGCGTGAAGCATGGCATGCATCTGGGGCAGGGGCGGCTAGTGAGGCCTGGCGTGAGAGTCGCACCCGCCAGGGCAGTAGATATGTGTCTCCTGAGGCAGCAGATATCGAAGAGACAAGTAGGGGCACAGAAGCGGGTGCTAGTGAATCTCAGACTAGTGTAGAAGATGTGACTGATATCACTTGATTTTACTGAGAACTTTGATGTTAGAAACTGCTAAGCCATTCGAAATGAGAAGTTTTACACAAAATATTTTCTTTTTAGTCTATCTGTGGAGGTAAAATTTTGTGAAGTCCCATATCCGATGTCACTTTGTGGAAGTGGATGTATGTATTCGGCTGTCATGTTTCAATTCCGCTTTTTATGTGTAGCGGAATGCCCACCTAAGCAACTCGAGAAGACTTTGATTGTGTGGAAACGAAGTACCCAAATCAGTAGTAATCAGAGCAAGAATAGTTCACCTTTATGAGAACCTGAAACTTGATTCATTCTGGATTAGTTCTAATTCATGTTTCACATAACTTCATTTTTCAATCTTTCGTTTTACCTCCACCCATAAAAGAAAAGGTCACCGTTATGTTTCTTACAAGTTTCATAATAACGGATACCGTTTTCACCCTTGCCATGCTTCAGTGCCTTTTTTTTTTATTTGGTTCTACTTGGGGAGCTATATCTCGCACAGTGATTAAGGTGGAATTAGTTCACATTCATGTTCAACTGAAACTCCAATTTTCATTCATCTATTTTTCATCCACCCTTAAAAGATAACATATGAATGTTTCCTTCAAATTTCAGTAATTACGAAAACTGTTTTCATCGAGCCTCCATGCTTCAGTGCTTTATTTGTTATTTTTATTTGGTTCTAATTGGGTTCAGTTCTGTTCACACTGATTGGAGGTGTGTTCTTTCTTATTCATGTTTCACCGAATCTGGCTTCTTCATTCATTCGTTTATCGTTCACAAAAGTTAGGGTCTCTTTAATGTTTCTTCATCCTTGCCATGCTTCAGCGTCCTATGGTTTAGATGCTTCAAATTGGATTGAGTTCTGTGCAAGCCGATTAAGGAAGAATTAGTTCTCATTCATGTTTCATTGAAACTTCAATTTTCAGTCATCTAGTTTTCATCCATCCACAAATGATGCACGTGCACTTCAATGTTTCCTTCAAATTTCAGCGATTACGAAAACTATTTTGACCCTTGAAGTGCTTCAGTGTTTTTTTTTTTTTTTTTAGTTGTTCTAATTGGATTGAGTTCTACGCCTTGAAAAAAGATTACCTCTAAATGGGCTAGAAACTGGGCAAAAAATGATTAATTGTGAATGAAGAAGTAACAAAGTAGCAGGATTTAATTCACAAGTATAATGAATTTAGAAATCTGTAGCAGATTGAATGGTATCTGAAGATAATAAACTGCTGAAACATACTTGTGTTCTTTGAAAAAGAAAGACATTAGACTTTGGAATATAAAGATACGTCTGGAAAGAACCTTGGATACTCAGTTGCTTATATTGGTTTTAGAATTATACAAGACTCTGTTAATGGTTGAACAAAATTCTAAGTATTGAAAAAAACGGTGATAGTAAAGAAGTTCCTACAAAACAATTTACATCAAAATCTTCATATCTGGTAAAAGAACACTTCAGTGAAAATAATTAATAAAAGAAAAAAAAAATTAAAAAAAGCACTCGATCTGTGCGGGCGTGTAAGCGTGGCGGGGTGGGTGTCGGAGGGTGGATTCGAACCCGGCACCAGCACCCTGAGGCCGCCACGTCAGTTCGTATCCGAAGCCTCGGAACACCAAGCCACCAAGGCTTTGACGAAAGAGAGTGTGTTCTGAGCATATTTATATCAAAACTCAGATCCAAAAAATCCAAAAAATTAAAAAATTAAAAATTCTACATTAGAACTTTAAATCTCGTATTCTGATTTATGCATAACGAATAAGCATCTCCTTGTTCCAAACTCGGGATTGCATAAAAAATTCGATTTTAAATTAAGTAGTGGACACTAAATTGAACATAGAGTCCTTGCAAATCAGATTTTATGCTTAATAATCTTGTGTTTGCATATCTAACAAGCTTTTCACTAATCCAAATCTGGAATTGCAAAAGGTACTTCATTCTGAAGAAAAGGAATGTCCACCCGAATTTGAGCAAAGCAAGCAATTAACAAATACACGCAAAGCAGTGTTGAAGCTTCAACAAAGTGGACACCATGCGTATGTAACTGAAACAAGTCAAATTGTGGATCACATATGCATATGTAAGTCTGTAAAAATCGAAGTCTTTTAACACAGAAATTGTTTATCATCACATAAACATTGAAGTCTATCAACACATAAATTTTTTTCTAATTGTTGGTAATTTCAAGAACATTAAGTAATCAGCTCTGTACAAATGAGCTTCAGAACCAGAACATCAAGGCACTGCCTTACATGACCAAAAGGCATTCCCTTACATGCCCACTACTCAATTCACATCATTCATTGTAATACATAATTATAGCCAATGATCAACCACTCGATAACAAAACTCTTTCAATTTGTATATGATAGGAAGAAGGACATGCTGGTGTATTCCAAAGAGTAGAGTCGAACTTGATCAAGACCCGAGTGCTTCAGATTCTTATCGATGTGCATAGATATTTACATTGAAGCATCGAAGAAGAATTAATGGTTGCTAAGCAATGCATCGCACACCAGCACTGACGACCATGAGTATACCTGCACGGCCACAAATCAAGGATAGAATTTCAGCCCTTCATACTTACGAAGTGGACAGATATTAGCAATTCAGAGAGTTCAGAATTGTGGGAAAAAAAGGGCACATTTTTAGATTCCATTGCAAAAAAGATAATACATTACGTGCACATGTGACATGCTGTTGTGCTAAGAAACGGAAGGGTCTAGTGAAGATCGAACTTCTATCTGCAGCTAGTCTTCTAAAAGTGTATGTATGCTATCTTTCAGAGGCAGCTAAAACTTCCTTCGTGGTCCTTCATGTTGGAGTAGTAGGAAATTTTGCTTCTGCTGCGGCTGCACATGCAATGTTCACAATGTCTCTTAACTCGGCGGGATCCACGGTTCCAGGAGGAGTTCCAACGATCAGCTCAAGTTTTGCATCTACGAGTGGGCTGCAGCGGGATGATGCCGTGTCGTGGCCTGCATCGTCGACTTTGGAAACTAACTTCTTCAGGGTATCACTTGCAGCAGCCTCTCCTGGCTTTCCGCACGTCGTTGCTGTTGTGGCGCCGCTTCCTACTTCGACGACCTTGTTCTTGTGAACAGTTACTTCTTCACAAGAGGGTGCTTTAGTGGTGACACCAGGTGCATCGACACGTGGTGGAAAAGCAGGCTCCACAGACATGTGCTCAAGCACTTCGTCATCGGGCCCATTTTCCAGCAGTGCTGGAAGACAAGCTCGCTTGGGGGAGGAGATCAGGGGTGACGGTTCATCAGTGGTCTTCCGCTTTGTGAATTGTGTCTTTGCTTCAGAGCGACTCAGTGGAGGTGCCCAACCTTCTCTCTTCACCGCTGCTGCAGCAATGCGTGCGGTAGCAAAGTCAGACTTGAAGCCCCATTGTCCCATCCAGCCAGCACATGGCTTGGCATTGCAGCCAGGACAGCATGGTGAAGCATTGAGGGCGACCTGGAACAAACATATTGGGTGGAGAAGACATCCGCAAGGGAGGTTTGCTAAAGCCATGTCAGCCCAGTAGCGTCCGCACCCCACACAGGGGAGGTGCGTCTTCAGCGGCACCACATCTCCAAGGTTCACAGGAAATGCTGTATAAAGATGCTGTGGGCGTATACAACTCTCTTGAACTATGAGAACATCAATTTTTGCTTCAAGTATCTTAATGGACTCCTGAAGCTGCAGCAGCTGAGAACGTAAATTGGCGGCAGCTTCGGTCCAGTGCTTAATCTCAGGGTTCAGGGTCGCCAGGTTGGTAGACACGGCAACTGCATCCTCCATGAGTGATCTCAGGCGCGCATCAATCACCTTCTTAGCGGCGTCATCCATCGAAGTCATTGCTTGCTTGGAATGTTGGATACCAGCGAACTCATCCCACTTGGTCTGCTCCAACCGCTGCAACTCCTGTCGCCTAGATTCCCGCATTGCAAGCGCTATTTCAGCGCGCTCCAGTTCATCCTTCATCTTGATGAGTAATCCTTCTTTGAAGTCCCGTTGCTTCAGCAGAGATGCGGATCCCTCTACGGTGGCGAGCTTCTGGCGTCCAGTGTCTGAAGTAACCTCAAGGGGTTTCTTCTTACTGCTTGCCGAGGCTGTTGCAGGAGTGGGCGGAAGCAAGTTCGGAGCTGGAGCAGGACCCTTGACCACCACACTTCGACGGCTCACAGGTGACTTCCGGATCGGCACTTCGACTTCAGGCTCTGGAGCACGTAGTTGTCGCACAATACCTCCTGGACGCGGCACACCTCCTTCAGAGATGGTTTTTGCTGCCGCATTCTTCTCGCGTACCACCTTATCGACTACTGCTCTGAACACTTTCAGCATCGCCTGGATCTGCTCACGCAAGCACGGCGGTGTGAGCTTCGCTGGATTTAGCACTGGACTTTTGAGGCGGCTCTGCGTACACAGAAGCAACAGTTAGTCTATGATGATATGATCCAAATCAACGAGGAGAAGACATACATCAAAATTAAGGAGACTTACTTTCGCTATCTCAGCAGCACCTTCGGCCCAGTTGATTTTCCAGCGTTTGGCATCAAGCATTAAGCCCCTGACAAATGCCGTGCCAAACTCGCCATTGTCTGGAGCTGTCCCCCCATAAACGCGCTGGTACATCCTAAGTGCCCTCGCTGCAACATCCTCTGTCATATGCCGCAATGGATGGCGATTTTCATTCTTGTTGAGCGGATAGGTGCCCACAATTGCTTCAAGTGGCAGGTTGTGCTCTTCCTTGAGTCGCTTGAATGGGACGCCGCTACCACATAGTCCTCCCACGTCAACAAAAAAATCAGAGCTATAGCATGCGGCGTCTCCAAGCAAAAATGGAGCCACGCTTGTGAGGTGCTTCCGCATATTCTCACCCACTCCTCTCAAGTCGAATGCCTCAGCCCAAATCGAAGGATTGATGAAATCAGAACTCAAAGGTGCTTCAAAGGAGCTAGTCTCACTAGAACTTGCCTGAGCTGCTGGCACAACCACTCGTTGTGGCTTCTTGCTTTTCCCCATCGAGCTAGGTTGCTACAGCAGAATTAAGGAGGAGTTTGGGAGAGAAGATGCGGGGTTGAATGAGAAAGTTGGTTGCAGGGCGTAGAGAATGAGAGAACATCTTCCTGGAGGTGTGAGTCTAATATCCTGAAGTCCATGTCCTTCTTAGTTAAACGTATCATCATTGCATGGACATGATTTGGAAAAAGTCAACTTACGTACTCGTGATGTGGTCTGTTAAATCAATGAAACGGGTGGATTATTTCTGAACCTCTCCCGCCCGTTTAGTATTCTGCGTACGCATCAAGGCTTATCATGATATTGTGGGATTAGAAACACTATTCCATGCGGATATACAACAGTGTGTACACGTTAGTGGGGCTTAGAATCTGTACCGCAGATGTAACCTGAGACCTTGCTTGTTTGGCTTGGGCATTATTAAACTTTTCAGGATACATCAGTCCATTCTGTGAATCTCTTTAGAATAAGCTCTCCGCTTCTGATATTTGATTAATGCTTAATATTAGAGAAGTCAACGCAAGTACTCATGACGAAGAGAGTTTACTCAATGAACAGTAGTGGATAATTTTTAGTGTACATACTCTCTAGTGGTACTAGAAATGGAGATGAACTCGGGGGGTCAGTAATATGGTGTCCTGTAATTGAGGTCACTAAATTGTTTTCTGAGCCTCTTTGCACGATGTATTTTAAATTAGATGTACAACAAGGGAAAAGCTTTTGAAGACGCTCATACTCCTATTTGAATAAAAGCTGCATGTAAAACTCAATTCAATTTCGTCAACTTTTATAATCCTATGTCATCTTCTTCAAGTTACTAGATTTCAGTTTTATTGAAATTTCTTCTTCATTTCTAAAACCAACGAGAAGTCCAACGCATTTTTCTATTTTTCTTTTTTGTGTAACTTTTTCATTCTTCTTCTCCACGTCATTTTTTCTTTCCTTTTGTCCATGTTAATGTTTTTTCATCCTTCTTCCATTCTATCTTCCATTCATAGTCCTTTTTATAAAAAAATTGTGAAAATGTATTGTTGCTTGTTATTTTTCATCTTTATTTTACCCGGTTTCATTTTCCCGTTATTCCCAATTTCGTAGCCTTTGTTTTATGTTTTGATTAATATTTCGACTCCCTGGTTATTTTTTCCATTGTTCTTGGATGGAAGGACACCAGGGTGGATCCAAAAGTACGTTACACCCTCTAAATCCTGTAAAATTTCTTCTTCAATGGCCTTTCTTGGACCCCTCTACATCCTACAGCATTCAATTTTTTGTGGATTTGGGTGAAAGGAGTAATGGAGTGTGCAATCACTTCACCAATTTTTGAAAAACATTAGAAACATACTGAAAATTGCACTTCTTGCTTTTCAGAAAAAGTACCTTACAGCAGTAAAAAAATGTCACAAAGTAATCAATATTGATAAAAATTAAGTTGCAAAGTACATAAAAAATTATATGGTTAAAAAGAGCACCTTCTACGGTAACACATGTTGTATCATTATTTCCCAAGCACTCATCCTTTCCTTACAATTCTTAGCGATCAAAGGGCAAAAATTTTGACATTATTTAGTTTAGTAAAAAATTAGAATTTTCAGGTGGATTTTTGAAGTATTGAACCATATTCTTCCAATGCTCCTTCTAAACCTTGTTTATTTACAATTTAAGTTTTCTAGTACCTTAAATACCCATCAAAATTGGGCGTTGGCTTTTAGTGCTTTCTTGGGTACAATTACATGTCAAAAGCAGTCCACCCTAGTGTGCTTCCACCCTCTTTCTTTTGTTTTGGATTTGTTTTGTATGTTTCAATAGACCTGGATCTTCTTTTCCACAAGTTTGTCTTCATTCATTTTGAGCCAATCATAATCTGCACAGCTACCACGCCAGATATAAACAAGATTTGCCAATTTAATGAATACAATGTTGAATTGAAGGGTTCGGTTGCACTAGGTACGACCCCCAGTCGCACTAGTTGGGGGCCCCGGCCACACTAGTTGGGGGCCCCGGTCGCACTGGTTGGGGCCCCAGCTGCAACTAGTTGGGGGTCCCAGCTGCACTAGTTGGGGGGCCCAGCTGTATCTAGTTGGGGGTCCCAGCTGCACTAGTTGGGGGTCCCAGCTGCACTAGTTGGGGGCCCGTGACTGCACTAGTTGGGGGCCCCAACTGCAATCTTAGAACATACCTTTCGACTTTGTTTTAATACATAGTTCTTACTTTTTATGGACAAATAACACGATAATTAGACTATCATTAAAATAAGTTTCATTGGTTGCACATGCTGTATATTAAGTGTTTAGTCTAGTTTGAAGGAAATTTTTCAAAAGACTAATGAAAAACAAGCTTAAAATGAGACTTCCAAATATTATAATGTTACATTATAGAACACTATAAGTTTTGTTGCTTTGGATAATTCGTGTTGTTTTGAATGTATAATCACCGTAGCTTTGACTCGTACCTTACACTTGCAGGTAACGCTGAATAATGCTCCCGTGCATTATGCATATGATACAAAAGTCAAGTAAAAGTAAAAGAATCTCTTACATACAAAGTAAAAATCACTATAAAAATTATAGTATCTGTAAAAGTAAATGGCAATTGTTAATTTTAAAATTATCGTATTTAAATATTTTGATTGTTTGTAGTCCAGTCTCAAAATTCTCATGTTGAACCATGGATACATGAATTGACTTTAGTATATATAGTAAATATTTGGAGTCACTTTGATGTTTTAAAGGATGAGAGTAATGTTTTTGTCATAATATGTATGCTATAAATTCTATACTATATTATATTCTTATATCTTCATCTAAAAGCCCAATATTTCAAGATGATGAAGAAAATTCTATTATTTTATCAACTTGAATACTTTAAAGATTAAATTTTATTGAGAGTGAATATAAATGTTCAAAAATATATAAATAAAAGTAAATACGAATCTAAAAAATAAAAAATAAATCACGTATGGTCTATAAATTAATGTTCCTTTGTTTGACGTGGACTTCCACATTGAGTTCCGTATGTCATTGTATCATTTCTTGCTATCGGAACAAGCTTCTAACATCAAGCTTCTAACAAGTTCCAACATCAATTTCATCCTTGATATCGTAAATTCAATAACTATATCTAAAAGAAGGAAAAGTAATGTATCTAGAACTTTGGGTTATGAGAACGGTTTACTAGAATATCTATCTTCACAAACTTGTTAAAAAAATGATTTAACAACGACAAAATTGTTAAAATGCAGACTACTATATAGTATAGATTTACAACTGAACAAATAATATTGATAAGGTATCACAATATACATCAATGATGAAACTTGTATTTATATTGCAAAATTATCACAAAATTTTGGGACCATGAAACTCCAGAAATGCAAAACCGTAAGTTGTAAGCTTCATTTACTTCTTTTTCTACTTGTATATCTTCATATACTCCTACACTTCAACCCTACACTTTAGTTTCAACTTTATTTCTCCAAATTTAGTATTTATACGCGAACCTTGAGGTCCCACACATCTTGTTAATGTAATACTGACTCTTTATATTTTTTAAATTTAGTACACACTTTTACATTTTTCTTTACTTTTGAAGTTACTTTTATTTTTAAAAGTAAAGTAAAAGCTAGCTTAAGTAACTGTATTATATAAAGAAAGTATATATTCTTATTCATTATAATGTATATATAAATATTTATTGCCCTATGCTATGATTACTTTATATTTCAGTAGTCTATAATCATTTATTTTATAGCAAGGTGGCTGAGCTTGTAATTCGTGAGGCCAAGTTACTAATATTTATTTATTTGATTCATAATTCTTCTTCCAGAAGATGCGATGTTTTTTTTTAGTATGCGTCTTCATGGAGATGCAACGTTATTTATTTATTTATTTACCTTGGTTTATTTATTTTTCTTGATTTCTGTATTTTTATGTCTAATGCTTCTTCTTGAAGATGCGTTGAAGAAGATTTACTCATCTCGATTTTATTCTTCATGCATTATGTTTCTTCCTAAAGATGCTCCATTATTTATTTAACCCTCTTAATAAATATATAATTGATTGTTCCATTTTTCAATGCGCTATTATGATATGGGCAGGTCATTTTACAATGTAGCTCAAGTACTACTGTTTAAGCAACAATTTGATGACAAGAAGGATGTAAATTATAATTGGTAACCTCGCAAGGTCCTCGTGCGCTTCAGAACCTGTTTCCTCAAGTTTCTCAAATGCTATTTCGCAAATTCACAAATAAAAGAGAGATATATAGTTTTTTCATCTTTTATTTTTTTGGGTTTTTTTAAAAAAAAAAATCTTCTTCTTCCCCGTTTTCTTTCATCTTTCTTTTACTCTTTTATTAAAAAAACTACCCATGGCCACTGCTGCCTACCCATGACCGTTCCACTGAGCCCAAGACCGCCGGTTTTGGCCCCATGACCGCAGCATTGGGTCCCATGGCCATGGCCTTCGGTTCCATGGCCGCAACTATTTTTTCACAATTTTGTTTACAATTTGCAACATTTCAATTGGCAACAATACATTTGGCAGCAGTACAAGTGACACCATTACAATGTTGTTTATTACTTCAAAGAGCAAATTTCACTTGAAAACACATGTAGGGGTGGAAGTGTGGGCGGCAGTAGGCACCTAGCTGCAATGTAGGGGCTCACATTGATGATGAAGGTCACGGACCAACGCCGGGATTAGCGAGTTACGACATTGTACACAAACTCCTGTCGTGGTTGATTTCAACATCAGTGCTCTTCCGACAACGTCTTATGAAAAGTTATAATATACGGGTGCAACGATCCAAGCATTTGGCAAGCTGCACCACCTTGTTATTAATCAATATTCGACGATAGGTTAACATTGTCTAAATCCACGTACTATTCTGATGTACATTGCCTGCCAATCAGATATATCCAAGCCCAGGATTATAGGTACAATGCACGGCATGATTTGGCGCTGCTCTACTGTGACACTGAGATCAGTTTACATGTGCAACGACTTTTCATAGAAAACAAAATGCTCGCATAATGTCCTTACCAAACTGGACTGACACAGTACTCATACACCACTTACTAGATATGGGGAAATGCTTTCCCTCGTGGGTTGGCTCACACAGATACAGAAATTCATCGATCTCCTTCTAACATTCCATGCACTTCGAAGATGCCCTCCTAGTCTGCTGTAGCACCTTCTAAAACCAGAGCCCTTCCATCGCTGCCATGCTCAAGTTCTGTAGACCTTCGTGAAACCATTGCCATCTGAATCTGTTCTCCTCTTTGGAGCTCGTCAGTGAGTACTTCGCAAGTTCTTTAGTGATCTTTGCTACATCTTAGGTTTCTTGTGATCTTTGCTAGAGCGAGGATGGATAAGCCAGTTGAAGAGGTGCATGCTGTCGTGCTTTATAACAACTTGGACGATCATGGTAATTACGTTCCCCTTCGGGTAGAAATAGGCAGTTGGGTGACATTGAGAGCGGCCGTGAGAGGTCCCTGGTCCCGAGACGCGAGGATTCATGGTCCAGAGTCATTCGCTGGGGCATGGAAGGCTCAGATCCTTGGATTTCGTTTCAAAGCAATGGCGAGGCGTGGTAGGGATGTGCTGAAGCTAGACGCCATCAAAGTTCGGCATGCTTATCAACGCCGGCAGTTGCTCTTGGATCCGGCCACTGCTGCGAGGGAGCCCCGCGGATGTAACTTGCTTTATCAGTCGTATTGGGACGACTGGGTTGATCCAACGGCGGTCATGGATGTCATCCTCGTGCTTCACCATGAAGTCGGAGAGGCAGCGGTGCGCAATGGCCGCAGTCATAAGACTTTGCTGGAGAATGGCACCTTTTTCCTGAAAGCAGTGTACGTTCCACAGTCTGGCTCTTCTTTGTATGGCAGCTTAGAGGAGTTGCCATTGCCCGCCCTTGATGACCCCTACTGGCCCCTCCCTGACATGCACACGTCCGAGGCATTTAGATTGAAGTTGGCCACCGACATCTCTGAAGCAATGAAAGGTGGAACTGGGAGTAAATCAGCACACGTGAAATGGTTCATGCCTGTGCATGTCATGGTTGACTTGTTTGCTGTAGCAGAGAACCCGCGTCGCACAGCCACCATGTACGTCTTCAAATCGCCAGCTGAAGCAATTCTGAGTAGTCTTATGGATGTCGGATGGGACGAGAAGTTTCAAGCGGGCCAAGATGTATTGAAGTGTGTTGTCTCCAAGCCTAGCATGATCTTCCGCTATCATCTAGCACGTCAAGTTTTATACCTCAATTTCCAGTATGTGCGATACAGGAAAGAGGGCCTTCTATGGATACCCATCGATCAGGCCGTGGTGCAGCACATGATTTGTGTCACAGTTGAGTTCCAAGGTAAAGAGTTACCTGGTATTGAAGTTGGTTCGCTTTGGCCGGTGTCGCACATCCGCGAAGAGATATCGATCTTGCTTCCGCGAGAAGCCATACCTGACTACTACGACCTTGTCGTGAAGCGCCCTGGTTTCCCCGATTTCAAGATCAATGCTCGGTCGGAGCGAAGCACAGAGATTGGAGCGCTTGTAGCACAGAATTCAAGTAGATTCAAAATTGTCCAATCGTAAAGGAGCATTGCTATAGCAATGCAGTAGGCAATTAGGTGCACTAAAGATTGACAATCAAATTTTGATGTAGCAGGTGCTTTTGTTGTGAAGCCCAATTTTTGAACAGTAACAGAATGTGCTACAGCACTTTAATGAGATGATATCCAAGTATCAACACAGGTTTCGGTGCTTCATTGCATGGCAGTGATTGATGGGATCTGAATTAAGTAACTTTGCATTTTGGAGCCTTTAATATGCACTGAAACAAGGAACACAGTAGAATCGAAAAACCAAAAATCAGAAATTGAAAAACAAAGGTAATATAAAACATTAAAAATGTGGTCAAAGGAAACATAATCTAAAATCAAATTCAATTAAAGATTAAACCCAAGAGGAAAACACAATAAAAAAAGAGATGAAAAGAACAAAACACGAAGAGATGAAAAAGCTCAAACTTCTAAACAGGGTTATTCAAAGTCAATATCAAAATCCAAAATTGACAATGAAGTTTTTTGGATATTTAAAGTTTTGAAGTGTTGGATCCCTATACCGTTAAATGAGGTATAGGTTGTCTTTCAATTTAAATTTGCAAAATTGATTTTTTTGGGAACTAATTCAAAGAAAATAGAAATACTTTGAAATTGTTTGAAATATTGCTTTTAAAACCAATGTTAAATCCTTCATTTCTCTACTCTTGAAATCCCTATTCTCTGTTATTGTTCACTGTGTTTTCACTATTCACTATATTTTCTGCAAAACTATTCTAATAAATAATAAATTTATCATTTCTAAACATGGCACCAAAAAGTCTGCCTATCTGGGCGCTGAGGCTCTACATCAGGCTCCACATCCAATCCACTACTGTAGTAAGGACACGAGGAACAACTGAGTCAATGTCTACCAAATCTTAGTTTAAGGAAAATAATAATCCATTCTTGATGATTTTTTAAGTCACTTTTTATGATTTTGCACCTCTTTTTTTTGCAAAAAATTAAGGTTTGGCGATTTTCAAGGTTATATTTTGAATGTATGTAGGGAACATCCAAGGTTATATTTTGAATGTATGTAGGTTATATTTTGTATGTATGCACATCTTTCTTTTTGCAAGTGTCTACAAAAAGTTCAATATATACTTTGAAGGAATTTGATATGGACTAAACAAAGCCCAATTGTTATAACAATAGATATGTTTTGATTCTTTATTATAACCCGAATTTTTGTTTCCCTCCATATCGTAACTAAGTTTATACACTTGAGCATGACGATATAATTACTTTATTAAGATCTGATTAAAATATAAAGATACTTATTTCACAAAATTTGATCATACTAACACCTCATGTTGAGGTCTTCCTAGATCACCTCATTTTTATTTTTTAATGAGGTATTTTTTAATATGAAGGATGTGTAAATGAATATTTCCTATATTTAAATAAAAAAATTCATCACCAATTGTTTGAAATAAAAAATTATGTAAAACCACAAAATTTGATCTTGAAAATTCTATTGCTTGCATAATTTATTTTTTAAAAATCCCCTCATCTTTCTTTATTCCCTTCATCGTTCTATGTTTCTAGACCTTCAATTGGATGTGTAATTTGAATTCGATCCAAGCTTAGTTGCTTAAGCCTGGTGTCCACTTTGTTTTAGCTTGAAGCCTGATTTACCTTGCAATCATTGTAAGTTGATGACTCAGTTTTCAAATATTGAAATGCTAATTAGTTATGCAAATGCGACTCGATATATTTTAAGATATTGGTGGATGGATGAAATACAACATGAACGCAAAATAAAGTTTCAATGAGGCAAGGGAAGCTCAATAACAATGTCTATATCTATTGAAATTTGAAAGAAACATGAACTTGTCCCAATGATTCTCTTGTAGATGGTTGAAAATGGAGTTCTGCGCCTTGAAAAAAGATTACCAGGCTAAATGGGCTAGAAACTGGGCAAAAAATGATTAATTGTGAATGAAGAAGTAACAAAGTAGCAGGATTTAATTCACAAGTATAATGAATTTAGAAATCTGTAGCAGGTTGAATGGTATCTGAAGATAATAAACTGCTGAAACATACTTGTGTTCTTTGAAAAAGAAAGACATTAGACTTTGGAATATAAAGATACGTCTGGAAAGAACCTTGGATACTCAGTTGCTTATATTGGTTTTAGAATTATACAAGACTCTGTTAATGGTTGAACAAAATTCTAAGTATTGAAAAAACGGTGATAGTAAAGAAGTTCCTACAAAACAATTTACATCAAAATCTTCATATCTGGTAAAAGAACACTTCAGTGAAAATAATTAATAAAAGAAAAAAAAAATTAAAAAATGCAGTCGATCTGTGCGGGCGTGTAAGCGTGGTGGGGTGGGTGTCGGAGGGTGGATTCGAACCCGGCACCAGCACCCTGAGGCCGCCACGTCAGTTCAATCCGTAGCCTCGGAACACCAAGCCACCAAGGCTTTGACGAAAGGGAGTGTGTTCTGAGCATATTTATATCAAAGCTGACATCCAAAAAATCCAAAAAATATAAAATAATAAAAAGTTTTGCGCCATCAACTGCGCTTCGAAAGCGTGGTGGGGTGGGTGTCGGAGGGTGGATTCGAACCCGGCACCAGCACCCTGAGGCCGCCACGTCAGTTCGTATCCGAAGCCTCGGAACACCAAGCCACCAAGGCTTTGACGAAAGAGAGTGTGTTCTGAGCATATTTATATCAAAACTCAGATCCAAAAAATCCAAAAAATTAAAAAATTAAAAAATTCCTTATTGCTTGCAAGTCTTCGAAGTGCATTGGAAATTCAAATATGGTGATTGGATAAGAGGTTACAGATTTATTAGCAAAAAATTGGTGTTTCGTATATTACTGTGGGTTCTCAAATATTAAATTGCAATGACATACATGCAAGACAAAAAGTTTTAACATTTTGCCATACTATGCAATAAAAATTGGAATTGCTCAAATAAGCAGTTCAAGGTTACCTTAGATCCAATCACGAATATTCGATGCCTTTACAAATAATCTAATACAAGAAATGTTAGATCTATATGAAAAGTGTCGAATGTCTTTACAAAGAACTCTAACCGTACATTTGGATTCTTCCTCCTGGATAATATATCAATCTTCTAATCACTACCAACTGGCAACTTTGGGTATCACTCCAAACTTGGAGTCTTAATCGCCGATGACTCTTTTTACTGGACTCGCCATCTTCTTTAACAAATATTCAGAAAGATTATACATTTAGAATGCGCCTCCGAGTCAATGTCCTTCAAAATAAAATGTAGTTCATTGTTGACTAATTCCTTGTTTAATTTGAAATTTAATATTCCTTTTTTTTTGTTCCATTTTTTAATATTCCCTTCTTCTACTTCCACCCCCCTTCATCTTTCTTTATTTCATTCTTTTCTCTTTACCCACTTCATCTTTCTTTATCCTCTTCATCATCCCTTATACTATTTTTAATTTATTTATTCCCCTCATATTTCTTTAATGCTTTTCATCATTCTTTATTTATTTTTTAATTTTATTCCCTTCATCTTTCTTTGAGCCATGTCATCATTCTTATTTGTTTGTTTATTTTTTATTTTTTTTGAATTCCCTTCATCTTTCTTCAATACCTTCGTCGTGCCTTTTTTTAATTAATTTTGTTTTAATCCCCTCACCTTTCTTTATTCCTTTTATGCATGTTAGTGATGCTTATGCAAGAGCTCGCTTAAAGCATGGTTTATTGGGAATCTGATGTGCTTAATTTGGTGCCCACTGTTTTCCTTGGAATGGTGTAAGTTGATGATTCGATTTTCGAATATCGAAATGCTAATTAGTTATGCAAATGCGACTTAATATATCTTAAGATATTGAGGAACAAGGAATCTAGAGAGCATCCCCCAAAAAAACCGTGCAACATGGCAAGGGCTGAAAGAAATATTAAAATAAACTAATCTTCCGTGGGTGGATGAAGAACAATATGGATGAAAAATGTAGTTTCAGTGATTAATCAATAAGGAAGCTCCGCCAAGAAAACATGGTTTGATTTTCTGTTACGAATGGTTACAACTGTTTGGAGGGATGAAGTTTCCACGTAACACTGTCCACTCCCTTTCATCCAGCGCCGGTTATCCTCTTTGTATTTCCTCACATTCGACGAATGAAGGTGGACGAATGGTCAGCAGCCTTTTTTCCAAGTTATGGGACGTTACACGTACTCAGATTAGACAACATGGAACTAGCATCTTCATTGAGCTGACCCAAGAGTTCCATCGTAGCATTTAATGGGATGCTTAAGCAATTGCATGTACTCCCCATCAATCCATTTTAGAACGGCTGCTTCTCCAAGGAATCGCTTTCTCATTAAATTTTGCACAATGATGGGAGACAAAGGACGCTGGATTTTTGAAGACGAGAAGCCAATGCAGTGGCAGAGTGCTCCCATGCGCCCGACAATCGTCACCTCCGCCACGCAAAACTGTGGATCTCCTACAGCACGCACCTCCCTCCCGCCCACTGCAAAGGTTGACTCTAATTCCATTTTCAATTTGCTGTACTAAGCTCTTGATTTTTTATTAACCTCCTTCTTCTTGCGAAATCACAATGGCTAACATGTTTGCTTCTCAGCTTGAGAGTGTCGCCATGGTGCAAGAGAAGAAACGGAAATCCCGGGCCGCTACCACACCAACCAGGAGATTCAGCCGCAATGTGGTGATCGACTCCGACTACAGTGACGAAGGCGAAGGATCCGGGGCAGCAATGTCACATGCCGAAGCAGATTTGGAAAGCATCGCCCAAGCATTTGACGTGGGAAACTATGAGTGGGATGTTCCACTGGATCTCACGGGAATCCCGGAACCATTGCGAGCATCCATGGTAAAGGTGGCTCCAGCGATTGTTGGCCGCGAAGCTGAGTACGATGCGGAATTCTTCAGTGAGAAGGTTGGTAATCGATTTGATGTTACCTCACTTGCTGTAGCTTCCTATCAGTCTATTTGAAGTCTTTTTCAGCTTGCCGCATGAGTTTGTTTGAATTTGAGTTGTACTGAAATTGATAGTTGAAGCTTGCATGACATTCTGTTTGAAGTCTTTTTCAGCTTGCTCTCCAAGTTTTTTTGAATTTGATTTTACTTCGTATGCCGAAGCTTGCGGTCCAGCTTGTTTCGATCCTTGTTTGGTCCAGCTTGTTTCGATCCTTGTTTGGTCCAGCTTGTTTCGATCCTTGTTTGGTCCAGCTTGTTTCAAGACTTGTTTCATTTGCAGGTTGGCTTTTTTTTTATTCCATAAGTCCACTGTTTCAGTTTGAATTGGACATGCCCAAGCGGTCCAGTTTGTGTCAAGAGTCTTTCAGCTTGCTCAAGCCATTTTGCTTGTATTTGCTTTTTCTTCATTTGCTAAAGCATGCGGCCCATACTATTTCTAGTTTCTTTTAGCTTATTCTCCACTTTGTTTGAATTTGATTTTACTCTAAATTGCCGAATCTTGCGGTCCAGCTTGTTTCACATGGTGATTTATTTTTTTCACATGGTTTTTTTTTTTTTATTCCATAAGTCCACTGTTTCAGTTTGAATTGGCCCATGCTCAAGCGGTCCAGTTTGTGTCAAGACTCTTTCAGCTTGCTCAAGCCATTTTATTTGTATTTGCTTTTTCTTCATTTGCTAAAGCTTGCGGCCCATACTATTTCTAGTTTCTTTTAGCTTATTCTCCACTTTGTTCAAATTGATTTTACTCTAAATTGCCGAATCTTGCGGTCCAGCTTGTTTCACATGGTGATTTATTTTTTTCAGGTTGGCTTGTGCAACAAAGGTGCCATGGTCGACGACGTTGGATTTGTTTACCCGCACATTTCGGACAGTGACATCACCAAGATCTGGAGGGTTGGAAATCAAGCAAACCGTTTTGAGATTATCAACTGCACCGACAAGGAGCAGGCTCGGTTATTCAGCAAACACTGCTACGAAGTCTATGGACACAGCCCCGACAACAAGTACTACTCCATGCGGTTTTTGAAGGCTGCCTTTGCGACATTTGTGCACGGATTGGAGGTCAACTGGGTGGCTGAAGCACTGCATTGTCGGAGCAGACGCATCGCCACGGCATTGAAGAACCCCCGCAAGCTTGGCCCCATCGCACTCCGCCGCCAAGTTGAGGGCCTATGCGGCATCATCCGAAGCTTGTCCAGAGCATCTCCATCTCCACCGACACTGGAAACCTTGGTCGATGCAGCGGAAATGGCGGCGCAGCTTGCGGCAGCAGCTGAGATATCCGCAGTGGAGGGGCTTCGTGCACTTCAAAAGGAGAAGGATGACGCTGAGGCAGTTATGGGAAGGTGCTCCATCAAGGATTTAGCAGATGCCGAAGCAGGGGCTGCCGCGGCCTTGTTGGAGCAGAAAAGGCTCTTCCAATCGGGGACTCCAGCGGATTACAAGGCCCAGGTGGAAGTGGTTCGGTCCACCTCCGAAAAACTCGCTGATTTGCAGGAGGCCGTGATGACCGCTCGATTTACCATCGACCGTCTTGCTGAGGAGAATGGGCCACTCTCCATGGCTGCCGCGGTTTTCAAGCAATCCCAGGTGGCACGTGCTGTAGCTGATGCGGCATTCAAGAAGGCACGGATGGATAATTTGGTGTTGCGTCCCAAGTCTTTGTTCCAGTACCCGCATCGACAGTCGGTACCACCGGTTGGAGTGGCAAGTTTGAAGGATTGGTGCTCGATGTGCTCAAAGGGATTCGTGGCTGGGGCTGCTGTGCTCGGATCATGTGGTTGCCTTTTCCATAACACTTGTGTTGCAGAGATGATTGATTCCAAGTGTCACCGTTGCCTCTTTTGCGACACAGATCTTGACGCATCGTGGGTTGCACAGTGGGGCGGGCAGTTGACTCCTGAGCAGGATCGTTGGATGGAGCAAACAGTGGACCTTGTCAAGCGTGTTGGAGCAACATACCCCCCAGCTGCAAGGAACTAGATGAAAGTCGTGGTTCACTTTATATGCTGAAGCCTAAATTAGAACTCTAAGTTACTTCTAGAGCCCGTTTATCCCGGAACTTACTTTCTATCTCCTACTGTGTGTACGTAGAATGAAGCCCCTCGAACATTGAGCATGCACATTTTGTGCCTTAATTGGTTGTTGCTAAATTTTCCGTGGAAATTGGTGACAAGTGATTCGGTAATCTCATTAAGTCAGTGGAGCTTACCACTCCCGGGACTTCAAATAGCATGATGTGCTTAAAAACTTATATGGTTCTAAATATTTCAATTGCATGTGTAATTTCAGTTTGATTTGTCTCATTTGCTCAAGCTTGCTGACCAGTTTGTTTCAATTTGACTTGTTTCATTTGCCTAAGCTTGCTGTCCAGATTGCTCAATTTGGTGTCGGCTTTGATTTGCTTCCTATGTTCAATTTGGTGTCCACTGCTTAATTTAAAATCGAATTTTTTATGCAATCCCGAGTTTGGAACAAGGAGATGCTTATTAGTTATGCATAAATCAGAATACGAGATTTAAAGTTCTAATGAAAAATTCTTTAATTTTTAATTTTTTGGATTTTTTGGATCTCAGTTTTGATATAAATATGCTCAAAACACACTCTATTTCGTCAAAGCCTTGGTGGCTTGGTGTTCCGAGGCTTCGGATATGAACTGACGTGGCGGCCTCAGGGTGCTGGTGCCGGGTTCGAATCCACCCTCCGACACCCACCCCACCACGCTTTCGAAGCGCAGTTGATGGCGCAAAACTTTTTAATTTTTTAATTTTTTGGATTTTTTGGATCTCAGCTTTGATATAAATATGCTCAGAACACACTCCCTTTCGTCAAAGCCTTGGTGGCTTGGTGTTCCGAGGCTTCGGATACGAACTGACGTGGCGGCCTCAGGGTGCTGGTGCCGGGTTCGAATCCACCCTCCGACACCCACCCCACCACGCTTTCGAAGCGCAGTTGATGGCGCAAAACTTTTTATTATTTTATATTTTTTGGATTTTTTGGATCTCAGCTTTGATATAAATATGCTCAGAACACACTCCCTTTCGTCAAAGCCTTGGTGGCTTGATGTTCCGAGGCTACGGATTTGAACTGACGTGGCGGCCTCAGGGTGCTGGTGCCGGGTTCGAATCCACCCTCCGACACCCACCCCGCCACGCTTACACGCCCGCACAGATCGAGTGCTTTTTTTAATTTTTTTCTTCTTTTATTAATTATTTTCACTGAAGTGTTCTTTTACCAGATATGAAGATTTTGATGTAAATTGTTTTGTAGGAACTTCTTTACTATCACCGTTTTTTTCAATACTTAGAATTTTGTTCAACCATTAACAGAGTCTTGTATAATTCTAAAACCAATATAAGCAACTGAGTATCCAAGGTTCTTTCCAGACGTATCTTTATATTCCAAAGTCTAATGTCTTTCTTTTTCAAAGAACACAAGTATGTTTCAGCAGTTTATTATCTTCAGATACCATTCAATCTGCTACAGATTTCTAAATTCATTATACTTGTGAATTAAATCCTGCTACTTTGTTACTTCTTCATTCACAATTAATCATTTTTTGCCCAGTTTCTAGCCCATTTAGAGGTAATCTTTTTTCAAGGCGTAGAACTCAATCCAATTAGAACAACTAAAAAAAAAAAAAAAAACACTGAAGCACTTCAAGGGTCAAAATAGTTTTCGTAATCGCTGAAATTTGAAGGAAACATTGAAGTGCACGTGCATCATTTGTGGATGGATGAAAACTAGATGACTGAAAATTGAAGTTTCAATGAAACATGAATGAGAACTAATTCTTCCTTAATCGGCTTGCACAGAACTCAATCCAATTTGAAGCATCTAAACCATAGGACGCTGAAGCATGGCAAGGATGAAGAAACATTAAAGAGACCCTAACTTTTGTGAACGATAAACGAATGAATGAAGAAGCCAGATTCGGTGAAACATGAATAAGAAAGAACACACCTCCAATCAGTGTGAACAGAACTGAACCCAATTAGAACCAAATAAAAATAACAAATAAAGCACTGAAGCATGGAGGCTCGATGAAAACAGTTTTCGTAATTACTGAAATTTGAAGGAAACATTCATATGTTATCTTTTAAGGGTGGATGAAAAATAGATGAATGAAAATTGGAGTTTCAGTTGAACATGAATGTGAACTAATTCCACCTTAATCACTGTGCGAGATATAGCTCCCCAAGTAGAACCAAATAAAAAAAAAAAGGCACTGAAGCATGGCAAGGGTGAAAACGGTATCCGTTATTATGAAACTTGTAAGAAACATAACGGTGACCTTTTCTTTTATGGGTGGAGGTAAAACGAAAGATTGAAAAATGAAGTTATGTGAAACATGAATCAGAACTAATCCTTCCTTCAATCGGTTTGCACAGATCTCAATCCAATTAGAACAACTGAAATTTGAAGGAAACATTGAAGTGCATGTGCATCATTTGTGAAAAATTTCAGCAAATTTCAGCGAAAAAAAAAAAAAAACACTGAAGCATGGCAAGGGTCAAAACAATTTTCATAATCGCTGAAATTTGAAGGAAACCTTGAAGTGCACGTGCATCATTTGTGGATGGATGAAAACTAGATGACTAAAAATTGAAGTTTCAGTGAAACATGAATCAGAACTAATCCTTCCTTAATCGGCTTGTACAGAACTCAATCCAATTTGAAGCAAATAAAAAAAATAGACGCTGAAGCATGGCAAGGGTCAAAACAATTTTTGTAATTACTGAAATTTGAAGGAAACATTCATTTAAGGGTGGATGAAAAATAGATGAATGAAAATTGGAGTTTCAGTTGAACATGAATCTGAACTAATTCCACCTTAATCACTGTGCGAGATATAGCTCCCCAATTGGAACCAAATAACAGAAAAAGGCAATGAAGCATGGCAAGGGTGAAATGGTATTAGTAAATATGAAATTTGAAAGCAACATGGAAGAGAACTTATCTTTTGCGGATGAAAAATGGATGAATGACAAATGAATTTTCAGTCAAACATGAATAAGAACTAATTCTTCCTTAATCATTGTGCACAGAACTAACCCCAATTAGAACCATATTAAAAATTACAGTAGTGCAGCATGGCAAGAGTTGAAAACAATATTCACAATTATAGGAAATTGAAGGAAACATTGAAGTGAACTTATCTTTTATGAGTGGATTAAAAATGAGATGAGAAATGAAGTTTGAGTGAAACGTGAATAATAACTAATTCTTCCTTAATGATCTCTTCATTTTTTGTTCTGGAATTATGTATTTACCCTTCCTGGGATTCAATTTTTGTTCTTTCATTTATTATTTACTTTTATGCCTTTTGTTTTATATTTTATGGCTACTTTCGGTTTTTTTCATATGTCCTTATTTATCACCAATTGACTTAAATTTAAAGGCTCCAACATGGCAATAGGCGTCCACCCCCCATCCATTTTCCAAGCTACCGAGGCTACCCATTTTCCACTTGCTATCGACCCATCCATCCAGCTCTACCTGTGACTGATTCAGACTTCCAAGTTCCCACGAATAATCTCAGAGCCCATGGACCACATCTTTGTTGAAGCATCCTCATCCTACGGCAGTTACTAACTTCATTTCTCATGTAATGGTACACCTCACTATTTCCCTACAGTAGTGTGACTTCATGTAGACTCAAACGTCCCCTCCCCATGCAATGAAGATCATGTGAATATTTGCCATGACACCACACCGTCAAGTCCCACTAATTTCACACCATGTAAATATTTGCCATGATAACAAACCGTCGAGTCCCACTAATTCCACACTTGGTACTGGGAGTGATGGAACATTGGTGGCCATGTCCGTCTCTCCACAACACCTTTATGCTTAATCGCCATGTCTGGGTTTTGCTTCAGCCTCATAGTCTGAGCAGGTTCACTTTGCATCCACGCTTCACATATTGCTTGATTGCTTGGCATGCCCCTTGATTTTTCTGTTTATGTTGCCGCTTGTTGTCACAGACTCACCTAAGCTCACAGAAGTGTCACTCTTACCTTGGATTTCTCTGTTTTCTCGCTCCGATGACGTCGCGTTCCAAGCAGATGGCGAAGCGCACCAAGCGGAAGCCAAGCTGTAGTCCACCCCCGACTCGTCACGGTGCTCCATCACAGTATGCTTCCGATGACTCCTCTTCAGAGGGCAGTAACATCGAGCAATCGAATGGGCGGGCAGTGACAATGGAGGAGTTTGATGAACCGTTTGATTTGTCTGGAATCCTCCCCGAAGTTCGTCAGCGCATGCTGGCTGCAGCACCAATGCTGCTCGGGCGTGATGCGCATTACGACCGTGAGTTCTTCATGTCTCAGGTGGGCCTCTGCGCCGAAGGTCCATTGCTGAAACATTTGCCAAAGGCCTATCCCTTCATCACCGAAGAGGAGATTGTAGCCGTGTGGAGGCCAGGTGGTCAACCAAACCGGTACGAGATCTCCAGGTGCACAGATCTTGCTGAGCGAAAGCAATTTGCAATCCAGTACTTCAAAGTCTACGGGAACAAGCCCGACAATTCGTATTATTCCCTCCGATTCTTGAGGGCTTGCTACGCTACTTTTGGTTATGGTTTACCTGTGAATTGGCTTGCGGAAGCAATGTCCCGCATGGCGCTTCGACTGAAGAATCAGCGCAGCAATCCTCTGAAGCTTGGGCCGGTAGCGACGCGCTGCCAAGTCGAAGGATTGTGCAAAATTATTGCACAATTGTCGTGCGGGAGCGCAGCACCGGTGAACCTTGACCCTGGGGCATCCACTTCAGGTTCTTCATCTGCCTTTGCTTTATTCCACTTTGTAATATTCCACTTTCATTTCTAATTTGAGAGGATCTGTTTTGAGCCTTTATGTTGTGTGCTTACATGTTTCTCGTTTTTTGTCTTTCATTTTCCACTCTGTAACGACGATGCTCTTTACTTTTAAGGTTTCGTGAAAGTGTTGTATTCGATGTTTTTTGTTTCATCCTTTCATTGCCTCGTCCAGTCTGAACACATTTGGGATTGATTCCTACATAATCAAGATAAATATGCGGTAACAACTTCTCAACAAGTCAGTTGATTAGGGATAAGATCAGAATTAACATCGTAGCATTGAATAAATTTGCGGACTGTTTTGTTGATTCGTGCAAGGTGCTGGGGGGTATGAACCGTGAGACCACTTGATACCCGGATTGGGATTTATTTTTGAAATTTCTCAAAAGTAATACGGAACTTTCAGAAGTTCGTGTTGGCGGATTGGAAACTAGTTCTATTTTTTGCACATAATTAGAAAAGTTCAATTTGTAGAAAGAATCAAAAATTGTAGAGTCCACCACCCTCAGAGTCTTCAGTACTCATCTACTGAATGATACTCAACCAATCCTTGCAATGTTTTTAAAAAAAAAAAAAAAAGATAACCACGAGCGTTTGCTTAATCATTTATGACTTCCGCCTCCATATCATTTCAGAAGAGCATTTCATTGTTTCTGATATTTGACGTCTTTGCAATTTGCTAAAAATGAGGGTGGAATTTTGTGAGCTCAAGACTAAAACATTGCCTCTGGTTTATGGGGAGTTTTCTTCTGTGGTGAATCTACGTACTGACCACGCACAATCGATTTATGAAGACCTACTTACCTCAATGTGTGCTTCCTGTTTGCAAAGCAGCGGTTACTTGCAACAAAAGCACGCAGACTCAAGATGCACTTGCTGGCGCAAAGGAGGAGGAGTTAGCGGCAGCAAAGGAGGTTGCTAAGACAGAAGCGCTTCTGAAGGAGGCGCGGATGAAGCTCGACTCCGCCTTGGAGAAGTTGCGTGAGGAGGACGACGACGCTGCGGATGCACTTCATGCAGCTTATCTTGCAGCATCAAAGGAGGCAAAGCAACTTCTGCGTGAGGGCGCTCCAGCTGCAGATTACGCAAACAAGGCCGCGGAGGTGAAGTCCTTGGCCACTGACCTTGATACTTTGCGAGCAGCAGACGCCGCTTTTCGGGAGGAGGTGCAGAGGCTCGAGTCCATCTGCGCAACGCAGGGTGAAGCACACCACGCGGCAGTTGATTTGTTGACTCGTGCTCAAGCGAAGGTTGCTGATGCACGCCAGCAGTCACTCGGACTTTCTACACCGAGCCCATTACAGCATAATGCCATTGTGCTTTATGCAGCCACGCAAACTAGCGGGTAGTACATGTTACTGCGAAAATGGGAAATTCTGAGGACTTCAACGTTTTTAGCTACATACACGTTGTTCACAGACCATAACCTTAAACTCTTCAAATTTCAGACTTACATAATGCTTTCATTTTGGTGATATTGATGGACAAAGACTTTCCTGGGCCTTGAAGTTGCAGACTAACTCAATGTTTTCCTCTTGTAAATAGAGTATCGTTTCTTAATTTGAAGAGCTCTTGCGGAAGTTCTGAACCATACAGAATGTTGTATCAGGTGGTCTGCTATATTGTATACATTGCTTGGAGGTTTGTTGGTGAGCTTGTTAAGTTTGTTAAGCTTGTTGGTTTCGTAGTAGATTTTGTGAACTTAGAATAACATTCAAAAATTGTAGCAAGATGTTTGTAACCGCAGCCCAAGCATGCGATGCATTTGATATAAGCATGTCATTGCACACATTGTTATAAACTTTGCGGAAATTTTTATTCAAGGTTGTCAGCACGTAGTTTTGCTACTTATCTATACTCTTGCGGCTGCAACAATGAACACTGCATTTTTGTCGATAAACTAACAAGGCTGGATCAGTGGTGAAGCACCGACGTGTAACCCAACTATATGTTCCCGCCAATCTATTCCGCTTAATCTATTCCATCTCTCAGGACAACAAGTTCTAAAATAATGTTCACCACATCAAGTGGAGAATAGTTGTTTAATCACGGTACCATCGCTACCGCACACAGCACTTGGTACTCGCAGAAATGGATGTCGAACCTGATTGGCTGTGGTTCTAGTACTTGGGAGCAACGACAATGTCCCAAGCAAAGGTGGCACCCACCGTGCCAGCAAGGTTTTTGTACATTGTAAGTCCTTTCCCCGCCACAAACTTGCTGCCCCCCTGATCTTCCACAGGGCCCCTTGGAGACTCGAAAACTTTTCTAATGTAGGATTATGGAATGTCTCTTCCTCTTTTCTGTTGGTGTTTTGTGAAGCTCTTTTCCGTACTGCGGGACAGCAGCTATGGAAGACGTCAGAGATATTGTTGTTTCACTTGCTGACGATGTTTGTCCATTTCAACCATATGTTGAGGTGGAGGACGAAGAAGAGGTGATGGCCAACAGCCAAGGGCGTCCTTCGACAACGGATGTTGACGTCCAATCGGATGTAAGAGCCGACCCTCCACGTTCAGAAAATTCGGATGAAATCATAGTGCTGGAGGAGGGAGACTTGTATGCGAGCGGAGAGCGGAGAGCGGAGAGCAGAGAGCGGAGATTTGGAGAGCGGAGAGCAGAAAATGAAGTCTGAAATCTAAAAACAGTACTTTATTTTCTAAAATTAGACACTAAAATTAGAATACTGGAATATTCTGAGAATATTATCCGACTGTTACCTATTAAAAGCTGAATTTAAGACCTATGACCGTGGAATTTTTTCAAATATTCAGGGAAATATATGACATTTTGATCCTATTACCGTTTTATTGTTTTAAATATTTTTGGTGGTGGATAGTAAATTTGACGCATTCCTGTAAATTTCTGCTTGTTATTGATCCCATCCCGTCTGATGAATGTTGGTGTCTGGTGCCATGTCCGTGATCTTAGGGCGCCAAGTCAATGCCTTAAGATATTTAAGTTCAAGGTGAGAGGAATGTCTTCTTCATTTCCGCATTCTTCTCGTTTTGTGTAAGGGACACTTCTGTTTTGTACCGATCCTCGATTATGGAGGACATCGAGGTGGTTGCTGTTTCCCTTGGTGATGTTGTGTGCCCGTTTCAACCTTACGTGGAGGTTGAGGAGGAAGACGAGCTATTTGGATGTGGCGAAGCACTTACACTTCCGGAGGTCGTGGATGTTGGAGTGGAGTTGGGAACAGACCCTTCAGTGTTACGAGATCCCAGGGAGATCATAGTGGTTGAGGACGAGGTGGAGAAGCCGCTGCCAGCTCATGCATACTCTAAGGTTGGGAAGATCCCACCCGGGACTTATTCGAGGGACGCAGTTAAAGGGTCAAGTGGGAGTAGTCCATTATTGAAACGTCCCTACCTAGGTTTGGGAGTGCCCAAAATGGACAAGAATGTAGTTTCTCAAGTACAAGAGTCTGATATTCGTAGATATGCTGAGCATGCAAAGGGCAAAACTAAACGCATTAAGTACAGGGAATGAAATAGCTATTTGCAGCAGTTTCTTGGTTGAATTAAAGTGATGATTTACTATAATATTTCCGTGCTTAACGGGGTGAAGGGTACAAGTGGTCGAATATAGTAATGTGACATGCATTGCATTATTAGTTGGACCAATTACTAGGCGTGTCAATCAATGTGAATAGTGGGACTCTATATATTTAAAAAAACAATACAAACATGTATTGCTAATTCGATACAGAGAATAATTCAAATAGCAACTACTTTGCAACCTAGTTGCCACCGTCCACGTGAAAGAACATGGACTAAAAGTAGCCTGGCCCCTACTTTCTTGCTGAAGGGTGTGTCAGAATTCCGCTTTCGAGAAGTATCTTGACCTCGTTGAAGCTATAGGTAGGCGCGTGGATGAAAAGGTCATCGTCGGGATCGCGGTTGCAAACCTTCAATAGGATGAAATAAACGTGCTTACAGTAGGAGAATTGGACCCGCCCACGAAACTTAGTCATGGTCTTCCGAAATGCTGGGCAACTGCAACCAGGGTTGGAGCTGATGGTGATCTGGTAGTGAGAGACATTAGGTGGAATGCCGGAATCCAACCCTATGATGCAACCATGGCCAGGATGAGGTATCATGGTGACAGAACGGAGGCGAGCTCTGAGGGTGTCGGAGGAGCCCATGGAGAGTCGCTGCGGCGGATTAGGGCGAGTGGCAGTGCGCTTCACCATCTTCCCGTCTCTCTTGCCTGGGTAGCGGTCAGCATCTGCAGGAACTGGCAAGGAACTTAGATTTGCAGGTGGCGGAGCAGAGGAGAAGAGGCGACGTGGGGAGACCGGCTTCTTCTCCGGGAGCTGGAATCCAGCCGCCTCTAGTGCACGAATTTCTGTGATGTTCAGGTTTGTCGCGAGCTTGACAGGCCAGACGGCTGGAATTGGAGGCATCTCCAGGGTTGCAGAGTACTTAGCAACCCACTTGCGCCTTGAGCCCTTCACGCACCTTTCGATGTCGTCAGAACAGAAGAAGAATTCCGTCCTCTCCGAAGTATTCCGGCGGATGTTGGTCCAAACTCCTGTGTAGGTAGGTGCAGCAGTAGCGTTCACGTTCCTCACAATTCTCTCCGTACATTTCTTCTTAGTGACAGCTCTCTGGGCCCAGCAGCACTTTGCAGAAGTCTTCAACAATCTTGCAATGTGCCATTCCTTGACGTCAACCTTGGACTCCTGAACTGCATTCACCTGGCGGATCCCGATCTCGTTTCGTGGGGTCTCTGGAATTGTCACGGCAACCTCTGTAGGAGACTGGCCTTCGTCGACCTGCGTGTCATCTTCGGTGTCATCCTCGACAATGATGGGCATCTGGGAGATGCGAGCCCTCACATTACGACCAGGTGCTTTTGGATGGGAGTAGTTTACCTTGTCCGGACGGTGAGATTCTTCCTCAGCTCCAAGGGGTAGGTCGGGCTTCCGCTTCATGGATCCGAACACTTCTTCTCCAGCTAGGCGTGGCAGACGTGTGCAGAACTCCTCTGCTCCAGGCATCTCTAACATGGGGTCTTTAAGCACATGCGGTCTCCCTGTCAACTTCGCTCTGCGCTCTGCCGCTCGTAGCTTCAGTTCCTTCTTGGATGGACCCGTCCCTCCATTTTCCCCTTTAAGAAACTGGTAGAAGTTGACAACTTGAAGAAATGCCCGAACATAGTCATCAACTGTAGCCACGTAGAGGTCGCCGCACTTGTTACCAGAGGACTGAAGCCATTTGCTGTGAACAGTTTCAGCAAGGTTACACGTAGGCATTTCTGCAAGTTCCTCCTCAGTAAATTTCTGTACATCCAAGGAGAGTACTGGTTAGATGTGGTTCGGCATTCAGTGCGGTGGGGTAACTGCGAAGTAGAAAACGGAGTGAATGAGCAAGGAAAAAAAGGTACCTCAGTCATGAAGCCGCCCCACTGGCGAAATCGGAAGTGCCAGAAACAAAGCCAGAGGTCCAATCTAGCTAGGGCCTTCTCTGAGACAGCTCCAGTAGAAACCCACCAACCTTTGATTGCGAGGTAGAGAGTATCCGCCTCCTCCATTGTTTTCGCTGCCCGGTATTGCTGGCACATTTTCTTGTGTTGCTCCCACAGTTCTTCAGGGATGTACTTCTCAGTATTATTGACCATGGACTGCGTCCAATGAAATAGGCAGGTCCTCTCCCGATCCTCCATGCGGTCCTCCTTGTTCCCTGTCCCGTACACGATCCGTACTGCATTCCAGTTGGCCTGTGCGCTGTCCGCCATGAAGCCCTTGAAGTTTGGCGCTGCAACGCCATTCCTCTCCATGACAGCATTTAGGTTTCTCCAAAACAGAATCTGGGCATCGCAGTCCTCGGACATCATGTCACAGGTAGCAATCGTCATGACCCGGCAGTACGTGGAGTCGTACACGTGGCATGCCAACGTGGTCCAATCGCGTACCCGCTTGACGTGGTCAAACATCACCCAGGCATTCTCGAGATCACCGCCGGGCTGCATCCTGGACACGAGGTCGACACCGCTTCCGGGACCCACTTCCGACATCTTGAAGAGGAAGACTTTGTCCAGATCTTTTCCTTGGCCAGGGAATTTGTTCTCTTGGACATATGCCCAGAGACTGAGTCCACGCAGCTTTGTTATGGCATCCATAACTCCATAATTCCTCAACTGACGGAATGACATTACCTTGTTGCGAATGTTCGGAGATGCCATGTCCTTGCACCTGTCAAGGACTGGAATAAGCTCCTCCATGGTGAGTTTCTTGGGAGGTGCATCCTCCGGCTGTAGCAAGTAATTCCCGATGAGAACCTTGCTCGCCTCCAGCACCACAGAGCTCTTTGTTGCTCCAGGTGTATTCTCGACCTGTTCTGAGATCAAACTATTGATCTCATCCTTTGAATCTCTGTAGTCGCCAACCTTAACAGGGTGATCGTGAGTTCCAAGATGGATACACGCCCTCGTTTGGTTGACTGTACCAGACACGTAAAAAATACGGGCCCCACAGGTAGCAATGCAGGCGGGGGGTTCTTTGCATACCTTGCATACAACCGTGGAATCTTTTGGTGGTGGCAGGTTGACACTGAAGGCTTGAAGTGTGCAGCCGTCGAAGTCAGTCTCGTTCACATCACGAATCCGGGGGCGGCGTTCCAGGAATGGGCAGTCTTTGTTGATGCAGCGCAGCCATCCGACACAGGTGGAGGACCGGAAAGATAGCCCTAAGTCGTTGGTGATGTTGGTGGTGATGGTCTTCGTCCAGACGTGGCCGTCGTATCGTTTGTCCATTCCCTGCATGGACTTTGCCTGCGACCGCGAAGCTCCTAATGCTGCAGGGGGTAATTCGAATAGAACTGGTCCATCAAAAACGGCAGGCAGGTACCCTACTCTCTCGTGACGCATTCTAGAGTAGTTTAGTTTTTTCAGAATATTCTTACTACCAGGTCTCTCGGCAAGTTTGCGAAGTGAATCGACAATACTGATGGTACTATACTCTAAAATTTGAGAGGAAGTGGAGCACTTTACTGGAGGGGGGACTGGGGGCCTGGACTCTGCAGCGTCCTCTGTGACAGGAGGGGACGACATTGGAGGACTAGTTTCTTCATCTGAAGAGAGGGAGATGACCGGAGTATGAAGAGTAGCATCCACGCCAGACTCTACCTTGACCTTGACGTGACGAGGAAGCGGAGTTTCAACAGTGCAAGTAGAGGAACGACGGGAAGTAAGAATCTCAGTAGACGTCTGCATCTGCGACTCTGTAAGTCCATAAACTCTATATGTCCCAGGATACAAGCGCCAGTACAAAATTCCATCTTCACCCCTCTCGGACAACTGACCTAGAGTGTGAGTGATTTCAGTTGTTATCTCGTCAAAAATCTCCTCCTCGACCCTGATTGTATCCTCTCTAAAAGTGAATCTCATACTTAGGTGCTGGGAGGACACGCTAGCCAGACCATCGGCATTCGTCTGAAAAGAGAGAGGGATTCCAAGCCCGTGAGCATAAAGGACGACTGTGCCGTGGACTTCCCGAGGAGCTGCGTACGCCATAGTGAAACGTAGAGTAGAGGGATATGACACTAATCGAGTGAAGGTGCACCGGAATGAGAGACTGATGTGGTCGAGTACAATGATTATATACAGTTGTAGTTGCATCTGAGGAAATGAATCTGAATCACGAGTAACGGAAGTTAGTTAGATTGTAAGTAACAGAGTTAGTTATCCCTGGCGCCGTAATGAGAATTTAAGTGTACTTATATTAACTCATGTCAGTACCACTTTAGATCGTGCTTTGATTTTTTGATGAAGACAAGATGTCAAGGATTAGCTTTAGCCGCCTTTCAGTCTGGGACTCATGGCCACGCCTCAGTAATGGGTGACCCTTTGTCATAAAATCTATTTAAGTGGAGATTATATTGATTTCCGGATGAATTTTAATTATATTTATTTGCACATGAACTTTAATTCAAAATTCATATATCTTTAGTTGTACAATGTCAGTGACCATTTTTAGAGGTACATGTCAGTGATCATTAATATTATGATACGAGGTGTTCTTCAGCAGTTGTTAGGAATGATGAGTATATAAGCAGAGCTGAAGTTCTACGGTGTCCTTTATTGTGAGGAAGGTCATTAGGTTACTTAGACACATGAAGCAGAGTGGAGGGCCATCTCCCTCCACTTATGTCACTCCTAAACCTAGAAGAAAAGCAGGTGGTACAGATTTTACAAATAGGAGAGCTAGGAAGAGGAGAGCATCACGTAAGAAGGTGGGATTTAAAAGTGATCATTTGAGTGCACCCGTGAAAAGGAGAGGAGCAGGACTGCCTGTAGCCTTGAAGTTTTGTAGCATTCGTAAACTCATTCTGGATTCAATAGTAGAGCGAGAGGAAGATTTTTTAGAGAACTCTGTCGTTGAACAACACGAGCAAGAACAAGGGGTATTCTCAAGTGGAGGTGCACGTGAGGCCATGACGGAAGAATTAGTCTTTAATTGTAGTCAAAGATTGGGGTCACCGCAGCCGTCTATCGAGTTCAATGACTCTTTGACGGGGGAGACGGATTCTCAATCAAATCTACATTTTAACTCGGATGAGGTTAGTTATTCTTTACCGTCTTGACGGATTTTGATTGTTTATATTAATTCAGTATTATATTAGGAGGATGCTTTACTATAAACGTTATTTTCTTTGTATTACGCTTATTTCCAATGGATTCTCTGATCTCACAAGAATGCCTCAGAACTGACGAGTGTAAATATTTTGAAATTATGCTTAGAGATACCCAAGGATAAGGGAACTTGGAGATTCGACTGGAGGCTCACTTGCAGGAGAGGGGAGCGAACTGGAGCATTTGGTGGCTATTGCAAGGAGGGCGAGGTGCGAGATATTGAGAGCAGGGGAAGGGGGAGAGGCAATGGCAGCAAGGTTGGAGCTGATGAGGGGAGACGACGAGGAACAAGTCGGTGGAGTGGCTGCGGGGCAGAACCTTGGCGACATGGTCGCGGACGAGCAAGGAGGAGGTGATGAGCAGGTCGGGTTGGCTGGGGAGGCGACCGACGACCGGGAGCGTACGGACGGCGACGACGGGGAGGAGGACCTTGAGGACGGAGAGCAGGTACGGCGTCTGAGCTGGTCAGACCTCCTCAATGATGAGTTATTTGAATGGGTTGGGTTTTGGGGTTTTGAGATCTGGCCGTACAATCTTGTTGTACGGGTCGCTTTAGTTTGACTGAGTTGAGTTTGTTGTTGTAGGTTCTGGGTTGAGGTCTGTTGGTTGTGGGTACTTGTAATGGGTTTCGGTGTGGTGGTTTGTGGTGTGATGGTTTGTGGGATTTCGAGTTTGTTAGCCTGCACGCTTGGTTTCGAGTTGGGAATTTCGAGTTGGGGATTTGCAGATGTACACTTGCTTTTGGGATTTGGAGTTGGGGATTTCGAGTTGGGGATCTGTTGTGGGGATTGTGGGTTGCGGGTTGATGGTCTTCTGCTGATTCGTGGATGGCCGCATCATGTCAGTTGAGATAGTAATCAACTTGGCATAAGCATCGCCTGTAGCGATACCGGAACATCAGCCCGGCTCTCATTGTTGTTGATGATGTTTTCGAGATTTATTGTTGGGTTCTTCTTGAGTATTCTCTGCTGGGTTTCCAATGTGTGTGAGTTCCGATACCCCTTGCTTGTTTGCGGATTGTGAGTAGTGGGCAATTGTGACTGGTTGCCGATTGTCCGGGTTAGTGGATTGGTGGTTGTTATGAACTTCCTGGTCTGATGAACTGCCGGGCTGCTGCTTTGCTTGCCGGATCGCTTGCTCTTGGGACATTCAAGCATGGCCAGAGATCCTGCCTCGAGACTTTGGTGCATTCGTTGCAGCCTCATATAAATGAATAATGGTCACCAAATATTATTATAAATTTGCATATATTTGATAAAGTAGGTGTAATTTATTTGGTTTTTTTTTAAATTTAAAAAATTATAAAAACCCGAGAATGAATTTTTTGGATATTTTAAAAAATAAAAAAACTCCGAACCTACTGTCGTCAACGACAGTAGGCCGGGAGTACAAGCCAGTATTTGGGGATTTTTTTTTTTTAATTTTTTTATTTTGATTTTTATTCGATATCGTGTGTTATCTCCATGGATTTATGGCTTAAACTCTTATTAGACATCTGAATTAATTTGAAGAGTAAAACTGTATTTTGTGAATTTATGGATTTTTTAAAAAATTAAAAAACTCCCGAACCTACTGTCGTCAACGACAGTAGGCCGGGAGTACAAGCCCGTATTTGGGGATTTTTTTTTTTAAATTTTTTTATTTTGATTTTTATTCGATATCGTGTGTTATCTCCATGGATTTATGGCTTAAACTCTTATTAGACATCTGAATTAATTTGAAGAGTAAAACTGTATTTTGTGAATTTATGGATTTTTTAAAAAATTAAAAAACTCCCAAACCTACTGTCGTCAACGACAGTAGGCCGGGAGTACAAGCCCGTATTTGGGGATTTTTTTTTTTAATTTTTTAATTTTGATTTTTATGCGATATTGTGTGTTATCTCCATGGATTTATGGCTAGAACTCCTATTAGAAACCTGAATTAATTTGAAGAGAAAAACTGAATTTTGTGATTTTTTGGATTTTTAAAAAAATTAAAAAACTCCCGAACCTACTGTCGTCAACGACAGTAGGCCGGGAGTACAAGCACGTATTTTGGGATTTTTTTTTTAATTCTTTAATTTTGATTTTTACTCGATATTGTGTGTTATCTCCTTGGATTTATGGCTAAAACTCTTATTGGAAATCAAAATGTTTGTGAAAAAAAACATGTAATTTCGTGGTTTTTTGGGAATTCTTAAAACATATAAAAACCTCAAACCTACTGTCGTCAACGACAGTAGGCCGAGAGTACAGGGGTCATTTTGGGGATTTTCATGAATTTGTTTTTTTTCGTATATTATTGGCAATATGTGTTCTGTACATACGTATATTGTCTCAAAGTCTTAATTAATTTTGAATTTTAGTGAAGACTCACACCTATTCTTATGGTTTTTTTGGATTTATTGGAAAAATAAAAAACTCCAAACCCACTGTCGTCAACGACAGTAGGTCGGGAGTACCAGGCTGATTTTGGGGATTTTGTATTTTGTTTTTTTATTATGTTTTATCTTCGACATTATGTGTTATGGAATGATTGTATGCTCAAATCGTCTTAATGCAAATATGAATTTCTGTGAATGTTTTTACGTATTTTGATGGTTATTTTTGGATTTTTTAAAAAATTAAAAAACTCCGAACCTACTGTCGTCAACGACAGTAGGCCGGGAGTACAAGCCTTCATTTGGGGATTTTGTTTTTTTTTTTTTTTTATTTTGATTTTTATTCGATATTTTGTGTTATGAGCATGGGATTATGGCTAAATCTCTAATTGGAAATCTTAATTAATTTGAAGGAAAATACGTAATTTCGTGAATTTTTGGACATTTTAAAAAATTAAAAAACTCCCGAACCTACTGTCGTCAACGACAGTAGGCCGGGAGTACAAGCCTTCATTTGGGGATTTTGTTATTTATTTTTTTTATTTTGATTTTTATTGGATATTGTGTGTTATGTGCATGGGATTATGGCTAAATCTCTAATTGGAAATCTTAATTAATTTGAAGGAAAATACGTAATTTCGTGAATTTTTGGACATTTTAAAAAATTAAAAAACTCCCGAACCTACTGTCGTCAACGACAGTAGGCCGGGAGTACAAGCCTTCATTTGGGGATTTTGTTTTTAATTTTTTTATCTTGATTTTTATTCGACATTGTGTGTTATGTGCATGGGATTATGTTCTCAAACTCTGATTGAAAATCTGAATTTATGTGAAAAAAACCATGTAATTTGGTGGGTTTTTTGGAGTTTTTCGTGCTTATGATTTTAGGACTTTTTATATGTTTTTAAAGTTCTTTGGGAGTCGTGTTGACATTGTTATTTGATTCTTCATAATTGCTATATTTTCAATTAATTATCACATTGCTTAGGATTCTGATGGAGATCATCTGGGGAGCGAACCTCAAGACCCGACGCCAGCAGAAACAGAGGTATTTCATTCAATTTTCAATTTATATTGTTCTCTTCTGCTTATGAGTTCCAGTTCTTTTCGCCTTAAAAATTTAAGTTAATCCTCACTTCATTTCTTCTACTCTAGGTATCTTCCGATGCTCCTGAGATGTCCGCCACTTCCCCCATTTCTGTGATCAATGTTTCCGATCTTTCGGATTCATTTGATCAGCACTACTGTACCTGTGATGTAGCCAACCCTGTAGGTGTGGAAAGTGGACCTCTCGAGGTCCACTCTCCTCAGTACATGCCTACCTCGCCAGTGTACATGCCTACATCTCCAGTGTACATGCCTACATCCCCTGTGTATGAGCCAACCTCCCCGGGCTATATGCCTACGTCTCCTCCACAGGGCTCTCCGCCGATGTCTCCACCCTCTCCTTCCTCGCCGATTAGAGTCAGGAGGCCAGCCCATGTCGTCTTCGCTCTGCCGGCTATTCTGCCGTGCCCTGTCCAACAGACCAGGCGCTTTTGGAGGAGGCGCCGTCACTGGAACTGTAGACAGTCTAAGGAGTACTATAGTCGATCCTCACGTAGATAGTTTTATCAATCACAGATGATGATTGAGTTGTTAAAAGAGAGATGACAGTATGAAGATATATTGTTACTTTCTTTTACACACTTGTCTACTTTGAATACCTTTCTTTGATTGTGCTTGTTCTCCTAATTTGCGCACCTTCTCGCAGGTTACGCAAACACAAGATGTGTTAGTAAAACCATCTTGTCCGATAAACTTGAAGACTGCTACGGAAGGGGAATTGGAACATCAATCCCTATACAAAGTGGACTCCAACGCCGTCATCAACAAGCTCAGGTTCAAGCCATCTCAGAAGTCTCGAATGTCAGTGCCCCTGTGCAGGATGATCCCAATGGCAAAGGTTAGACCAGTGGGCGAAGTGGGGGTACAGCATTTGGAGCGGGAGTTCGTTAAGGGGTACAGAGATGGCGACCGCGTCATGTACATCTCTATGTACAACCACGAAGAGCAGACAAGAGATGTTACAGATGAGGTCATGGCTAGATGGAGCCCATTATGGAGGCACGCGAATGATGCATTTGAATCTGAGCTTCAAAGTGACGAGGACTGGTCGCAATTCTCGGGGAAGATGTTCTTTGTCTGGGAAGGTAACCATCGCCTCTCAGCATGGCTTCGTCATATCAACAAGCATCATGCAGACGACCCGTCTTGGCACATCTCTGTGCACTGCATAGTACTCGATCCCCGTGGCCATGTTGGCAATCTTCTTCACGCAATGCATGACATCAACTGGTAAGTACTTGTTTCTTTTTTCCTGTTTTTCCATTTGTACATTTATTTCATCTCTATTATTCATCATACTTATTTTGATTTATTTTCAGGTCGACTGAGAATGACCACGTGAAGAGTAATCTCCCGGCAAAACTATTTCGAATCCGCTCTTTCGGAATGATGAAGCTGGAGGAATTTAAAGACCTCCTCAGTCCTCAAGAGTATGACGTATGTTTGAAGAACAAGCCACCTAATCCCTCCTGGTTTCCCTTGACAACTAAAATTTTCATCGCATTTCTATATCGAGTAAGTCCTACCTCCACTCTGAATTTCATTCTTATTATTGAATTCTCATGGACTTTCCTAAGGCTAAATTATATTTCTACAGCGGGAACTCGCTGCGGCCTCCGATGAGGCAGCCGATGCCTACCGCAGGAAGACACCCGTGGATGAGCAGTCTGCAAGTGCAGTTTGGGATGTCATGAATGAGGCATCAGAGAGAATGGTCGAAGCCATCAAGAAGAAAGACTTCACCAAGTACTTGGCTGTCGCAAATCCCAAGAATGGTGACGACTTCCTCAATGAGGTGACTCACTGATCGTTGTTCAATTGAATGTTTCTTATGAATTTAAAAATTTCTGTACTTATCTTTTTAAAACTTCGGTGCTTCTTGCAGATCAATCGCCATTACAGTCTCAACAATAAGCCTGAGATGTCAATCGATAAGCTTCAGAAGGTTGTTCCAGCGGCCGTTGAGGCCAAATACAAGGCTCGTTGGTTGAAGTGGTGGAATTCATCCCCAAATTCTCGATCGTCTTACAGATTTCTGCCATCTGAATTTAAAGACACCGAATTCGACCCATGGTTGAACAAAGCTTCATTCTGGGCTGGGGTAATTTTCATAAAAAATCCTTTCCAATTCGTTGTTCCTTTATTTTTGCACCGTATTCCTTCTTCGTTGCTACTTATACCAATTTTGTATTACAGTTGGAGGAAGCCGTCATCCACGAAGTCGAGGACATATTCAAGTCGGAGAACCTCGATATAAATTGGATGGCATTTCCTGATGTCCAACAGCCCGGCGATTATGTCGAGAGTTCACGTATTCTCTTGTGGGACAAGGCCTTCCCTACGTTCATTGGAAAAAAGGCTGAGAAGCACTTCGACAAGAAGTCCAACTTCGCAAAATTCCCTGGAACCGCTGAAGTTGTCAAGCGGGTTATTTACCGGTAGGTTACCATACTTAATCGCATTTCCATTTCATAATTTTCATTGTAATTGTTTCTTATACTTACCTTCTTTAAGTCTTCTCATAGGTACTTCAAGCGAGAGCTTGTTTTGAAGGGGGCTATCACGCTCCAGCAGCTTCCCATGTACTTCAAGCTTTGGACGCAGACAACCTCGGACCAGTGTATGTACTCTCCGAAGCAGATAAAAAGGTATAAAGCTGCTCACCTGGATGCTGGATGCTGGTATCTTGATTGTATTGGTGGTTTCACTATTGACTCGGAGGCGGACGTCAAGATGCTACATGATGGGGGTGAGGTGGGGGTCGAAGCCTCCTTGGATGGTGCAGACGAAGACGAAGGTCAAGAGGATCAATCTTCTGCTCCTCCACCAAAGAAAGGGAGAGGAAGGCGACTGAAATCTCTGCGTTCTCACTCAGAGGCATCACAGCAAACTGGCGCAGAGTCTTCCGCGCCAGCTGAGAAGGCACCAGAGCCGTCTCCAGGTATTGTCGTTACGAAGCCTTCTCCAGCTTCTTCGCCGGCTCCTTCCTCGATCAGTGCTTCCGAGGTCACCAGAAGTCTCCTCGAGCAGAGGAAAACCAAGAAATTCCCACAGAGTACCTCTTCGGCTGGAACTCTCAATTCCTCTCAGGTTTATGTCATCAACTCCTCTGTGCCTTCGGTTCTATCCCGACACAAGGAACTTGAAGACATTGGTGGCGATCCCGAATGGAACAAGGCTCTAGACATCATTCGAATGGTATGATTCGTTGTTTCATTCTTTCCCTTCAATTCTGATATTCTGTAATCCTTATATTTTTAAACTCTGATTTCTTGTTTATTCAAGTTTGGAGGAGGCCGCGACAGCCGAGTTCCTGAGAGATGCCAACTGGAGAATCACTTGGGATTCGACTTGATCATTGCCGACATTCCTGAGAATCTTCCGGTCCCCACCATATCCAATCCCGCCTACGTCCCTCCGCCTTGGAACAAACGCGGCAAGGATTATTTGGATGACCTCTTCGAATTCGCAAGACATTTCTTGCAGTTTGATGGTGCTCTCTGCATCATCCACAACAACGACCAACGTCTCGCTTCGAAGATTTCCGAAGTTGCTGCTGAGGATGGCTTCGTGCAGCACCGAGACTGGTGGGGCTTCAATGGACTAGGCTTGGCTCACCCAACGATGCCCGGCTCCTTGGTATGTACATCATAATCTTTGCTTGTCTTTGAATTCTACTAAGTTATCCTCTTAATTGCACTTACACATTGTTGTTTCTCGCAGTCTCTTCGATTCTGGGTGCGCGTCTTCATTCGTGGTGGTACCCCCCCATCCAAGTTTTCATTTCAAACGAAGAAATCCGATGTCGTTCACAACGACCTCCACATTACCGAGAGTGATGCCATTCTTAACTTCACCCAGCTAAACTCGCAGCTCATGAATGGAGAGGTGCCGTGGAGAGGCCCGAGGGAGAAAGCCCCTGAGATGATGCAGGGCATCATTGAGGAGATGACCAAGCCCGGTGACATAGTCTTCGAGTGGTCGGCGGGAACAGGTAATCCTCCAATAACAGTTTCTGCATTTCCAATCCTCTGATTTTCTCCACAGGAACTCACTACTTATCTATGCTACGTGTTTTCAGGTGCCTCCCTCAAGGCTTGCCAGAGTATTGGTCGTCATATTATAGCTTGTGAGGAGGACGAAGCCATCTTCAACGCCCTTCTCAAACCGTATATGGCTACGTCATCTGCCATGGGCCCTCCTAAACATCCTAGGCCGGCAGCAGCAGACGAAGCGCCTCCAAAGAGAGCAAGAAGACCTGATAAGTGGTGTAAGTCTTCTATTCTTTGTTCAAATTCTCCAAGCATTTCTTCTCTTTGCACCTCTACGTATTCAATCTAACCACAATCGGTTTTCTATTGCAGAGTAGTTTCGGCAACACCGCCACGTGGGCCAACATCAGTGTCCACTCCATCGTGGCGTCTTCATTCCAGCCCGATACAGCCTTTTATACTTCCGGAGTACGCGGAGGACTTAGCACAGGCGTTTCAATCTGGAGCCCTCACATATGTTCCTAGTCGGCCAACTACTTTCGATCCTAGAGCTCTGATATTCGTCGATGACGAGGCGGTAGAAGGAGATTCCGAGTCATCTAGTTCTGAGGGTGGAAGTAGTGATTCTAGTGTATTGTGAGTTTGAACGAGGCTTCGGTCTTTCATTGTTTGCATTTGATTTGATTTGATTGAATTGGAGTTCATTGCCTATTCCTTCGTCTACTCTACTCCAAACATCTTAAAGTAGTTATGTTTCTCATTTCCAATTCGTCTCGGGGTATGTAAAGGATGAAACGCCAACTGTGAAGCTCAAAATATAACACGAAGAGTGAAATGTTATAAAATAAATGCTCAAAATTTAGTGTTTCAGACCATAAACTTTAGCTTTCAGACCATAAAGTTTAAGGTTTCAGACCATAAACTTTACCTTTTGTGATTTTTTTTTTCCTTTACTTTTCTATTACATATTTAATGCTGTGATCTAAGAAGATGATGCTGGAATACTCCTATGTAGATCCAATGAGGGACCAAATCTAAAGGATTGAATGGATGACGTCATCATGACATCAGCCCTAATTTGTACCAAAAAAATAAAACGTAAAAAAATTTTTACCAGACATAACCCTGAATTCCACGGGAATACGCTCCTTTACTAAAAATAGTAAAAAAACCATACCTTTTTTTAGTTTTTTTCCACGGTTATAGGGTTTACTTTGCTTTAAAATATTTGGCTAAATGTCAAATCTCTGCTCTCCATTCTCTGCTCTCTGCTCTCCGCTCTCCGCTCTCCGCTCACATGCTAACTTTCCCCAGTGCTGGAGGAGGACGCAGATGTGCCTTTGCAAACTCATGCATACTCCAGGGTTGGAAAGATCCCAAGGGGAACCTATTCCAGGGAATCAGTGAATCGGAGGCGGGGAGGTGGGCCATTGCTGAAACGATCATACCAAGGACACGCTCCAAGTGTGGGAACGAAAGTGAATGCGAATGTAGTTTGTCCTGTAGTACAGTCAGAGGTTCGGAGCCCTGCTGATAGTGTAGTGGGCAACCCTAAACGTGTTAGGTTCGAAGATTAGGACATCTAATAACAAGTATATGTTTGCTGTAATAAAGGGTACATGTCAGAGGATACGAGGTATATAGTGCACTTCTTCAAGATAGAATGTATTGAAATAGAATGCAATCAATGTGAACGACAAAGCCTTTAATATAATGAAAAAGTCAATACAGCTTCTGAATAGCTGACTTAGTACATGGTATATTACTAAAATCATTCACTACGTGACAAATGGCCATCGTGGAAATGGCAGTTCTAAAGTAGGAGGGCTACCTACTTCTTCGCCAAGGGGTGACGCAAGATTCCACTCTCTAGGAGAAGCTTGACCTCGTTGAAGCTAAAGGTAGGCGCATGGATGAAAAGCTCGGCTTCGGGATCACGGTTGCAGACCTTCAAGAGTATGTAGTAAAGGTGCTTACAATACGTGAACTGAGTCCTGCCTTTGAACGTAGTCATCGTCTTCTTGAATGCTGGGCAAATGCAACCAGGGTAAGAACTGATGGTAATCTGGTAACGTGTGATGTGAGGAGCGACGCCCGAATCCAGCCCAATGATGCAACCGTGGCCCGGCTCAGGTATCATGGTGACGGAACGGAGGCGCGCTTTGAGAGACTCGGAGGAGCCCATGGATAGTCGCTGCGCCGGATTGGGACGAGTGGCAGTGCGCTTCACCATCTTGCCGTCTCTCTTGCCTGGGTAGCGGTCAGCGTCTGCAGGGACTGGCACCGAGTTGAGATTCGCAGGGGGCGGGGCAGAGGAGAAGAGGCGTCTTGGGGAGACCGGCTTTTTAGGCGGAAGTTGAAAGCCTGCTGCTTCGAGGGCAAGAATCTCAGTCAGTTTTAGATTAGTACCTAGTTTCACTGGCCAGACCTCTGGAATGGAGGGGAATTCCTGGTCCTTTGAGTAGTGCGCTACCCACTTGCGCTTAGAGCCTTTCACGCAGCGCTCAATATCGTCGGAGCAGAAGAAGAACTCAGTCTTCTCCACTAGGTTCCTGCGATAGTTAGTCCAGAGCCCAGTGTAGGTCGGTGCAGCAGTGCAATGGGGCCCTCTGACGATTCTCTCAGTGCACTTCTTCTTCGTTTCAGCTCTTTGGGCCCAGCAGCACTTTGCAGAAAGTTTGTGAAGTCTGGAAATGTGCCACTCCTTTACGTCCACCTTGGTTTCTTCAACCGCGTTGACATGGCGAATGCCGCCCTTGTTCACAGGTGAAGGTAAAGGGGAATGAACTTCCCGGGCAGGAGGTTGCGTACATTGTACCTCGGTGTCGTGTTCGGAGTCGTCTTCCTCAATGACGGGCATTTGCATAGGGCGAGCCCTGACAGCACGTCTTGGGCCTCTTGGGCGTGAGAAGTTTGTCTTGTCCGGGCGATGAGACTCCTCGTCAGCTCCGATAAGGACGTCGGCTTTTCGCTTCTGTGAACCGAAGACTTCCGCTCCAGGCATGATAGGCTGACGAGTGCAGAACTCATCCGCGCCTGGCATATCGAGCATGGGCTTGTCGAGCACTGTAGGATTTCCCCATTTCTTCGCGTTGCGTTCAGCCATCCGGAGCCTGAGTTCCTTCTTGGATGGTCCTGTTCCGCCGACGTCACCTTTGAGGAACTGGTAGTAGTTGACAACCTGTAGAAAAGCCCGAACGAAATCGTCCACGGTAGCAACGTACAGGTCGTTCCCATTGTTTCCTGAAGCTTGGAGCCACTTGTTGTGAACTGTTTCGGCGAGGTTACAGGTGGGCATCTCTGTGAGTTCTTCTTTCGTGAATTTCTGCAGATTTGACAGTAGGTGCCGTTAGATTCACGGATTACAGGTTTCTAGGTTAGGGCTAGGAAACTAGTATCAAAAACATGAAAACAGAGTGCAGAGATAATACCTCGGTCATGAATCCCCCCCACTGGCGGAAGCGGTGGTGCCAGAATGACAGCCACTGATCGAGTTTGATGAGCCCGCTCTCGCCAACGACCCCGGTGGAGGCCCACCATGCTCGCAACGCGTGGTACAGAGTTTCCGCCTCTGCCATGCTGGTCGCATTCTTGTACTGAGTGCACATCTTCTTGTGCTGTTCCCAAAGTTCTTCGGGGAAGTGCTTCTGCGTATACGCCACCATGTTCTGAGTCCAGTGGAACAAGCACGACCTCTCCCGGTCCTCCATTGGGTCTTCCTTGTTGCCATTGCCGTAAAGGATTCGCACTGCATTCCAATTGGCCTGTGCGTTATCCGCCATGAACCCCTTGAAGTTCGGCGCTGCAACGCCATTGATCTCCATGACCAGGTTCAGGTTTTTCCAGAAGACGAGCTGGGCGTCCGTGTCCTCGGACTGCATGTCGCAAGTGGCGATTGTCATCACGCGGCAGTAGGTGGCGTCGTACACATGGCACGCCATCGTCGACCAGTCTTTGACGCGTTTGACATGGTTGAACATGATCCACGCGTTCTCCAAGTCGCCACCAGCTTGCATACGGCTGACCAAGTCGACACCACTTCCCGGCCCGACCTCCGACATCTTGAAGACGAAGACTTTGTCACGCATAGCTCCCTGACCAGGAAACCTATTCTCCTGGACATACGCCCAGAGACTGTTACCACGGAGCTTGGTGATACCGTCCATGATTCCGTACCTGTTGAATTTTTTGAAGGTGGCGACTTTGTTGCGGATGTTTGGTGACGCCATGTCTTTGCATCGATCCAGAACAGGAACCAGCTCCTCCATCGTCAGCTTCCTCGGTGGTGCATCCTCGGGCTGTAGGAGGTAGCTCCCGATGAGGAGTTTGCTCGCCTCCAGGACAACGGCGCTCTTTGTTGCTTTGTTGTTCATCTCGACCTGCTCTTCTATTAAGCTACTAATCTCTGCTTTAGAGTCTCTGTAGTCTCCTACTTTCACTGGATGATGATGTGTTCCTATGTGAATACACGCTCTAGTCTGATTCGGTTTGCCCACAACGTAATAAATCTTAGCCTCGCATGTAGCTACACATGATGGAGGTTCTTTACATACCTTGCACACTAGCGTGGAGTCAGATGGAGGAGGCTGGTCCATGACAAAAGCTTGCAGGGTACAGCCTTCAAACTCAGTCTCGTTAACCTCGAAGATCTTGGGAACACGCTTGAGGAAGTCACACTCCACGTTCGTGCAACGCAACCATCCGACGCAGGTGGAACTTCGGAAAGAGAGTCCGAAGTCGTTTTTTATGTTTGTTGTGATGGTCTTGGTCCACAAGTGTCCGTCGTATCGTTTATCCATTCCCTGCATAGACTTGGCGGCGAGCTTAGAGGATCCTGCAGCAGCTGGGGGCAACTCAAAAAGAACGGGACCATCAAACTTCGCAGGTAAGTACTCTACTCTCTCGTGTCTAATAGTGGAATAGTCTATCTTCTTCAAAATGTTTTTGGACCCACGCGTCTTAGCAATCTCTTTAAGGAGCGGAACAATGCTAACTGTGACCTGGGACAATGGAGGTGAGACATTGGAAGGAGGAGCATCAGCGTGGACCTTGGGCACCAACTTGACGGGACTGACTTCGTCATCAGAAGAGAGAGATATGACGGTCGGAGGAGGTTTCTCTACATCTGAAGTCTCGGTACCAGGCTCGACTTTGACTTTGACATCACGAGGTAAGGGAGTCTGAATTGTGCAAGTAGAAGAGCGACGGGGGGTGAGGATCTCAGTGGATGCAGCCATAAGAGAATCAGTAAGACCATAGACTCTATAGGATCCAGGGAGGAGTCTCCACTGCAACATGTTGTTCTCATCTCTCATTGAAGGTTGCCCGAGAGTGTGGGTAACCTCGGCAGTAACGTCATCAAAGATCTCCTCCTCTATACTGATGGAATCCTCACGAAAATGGAATCTGAGACTGAGGCGAAGAGAGGACACCGTAGCTAGACCATCGTCATCTACGCGAAACCTAAGAGGGATGCCCATGCCTTGGGCGTACAGACAGACCATCCCCATATTCGCAGGCAACACAAATGTACTAGAGGAAGAAGGAAGAAGAGTGAGTGTAGTAGCAAAGCAGTATCGCGAGAGCGGAGTGAGAGGAATGATGCATCGCTGTTGATCATTTTATTCAAATTGGAATGTCCATGTGGACGACTAGGTAATGATTCATTCTGCTACGTAACGAATGAATGATTAAAGAGAGACGGCGCTAACTAATTATAATGTTGCTTTTTGCAGGCCCATAAATATGTAGGAAGATTTTTAGAATATTGCTTCGCGTATTTGAATGGTGGAGCAGATTCTATATTTTATGGGGTTTGATTGGATTAAAAAGAGCCGTCTACTCTTTCTGCATTTAAAACAATAAATATATAGAATTTGAATAAATCAAATTCATGCATTAGTTTTATATTTATAGGACTAATGCAAGCATATGATTTATTCAAATTCTATATTTTTTTTAGTGTTAGAGTTCCTCAATATTCATAATAAAGTGCTGGACAGATAGACTGTGAGTGAGATTAGAGTGAGCCGTCACTTGCATCCATATTTAATACAAGTATTCCTGTGCTTAATTCAAATCTTTTAATATTATGTGGGCTTGGTTTATTCTCTTCAAATATAGATTGATCTCATCAGCTTTAATTCAAGTTGCAATTTGTTTTTAGTTTTCATTAATTCAAGTAGGTTTAGAATATGGAAAGTATTTAGGGCTGAGTCAGGGGGGTTGCAGGTTTGGGATACATAAGTTAGAGGGAAGTTAGGAGGAGAGCTATATTGTGAGGAGACTTCTCTCGTTAGTTAGACATATGAAGGAGAGTGGAGGGTCAGCTCCCTCCACTTTTGTCACTCCTAGGCGTAGAAGAAAACCAGGTGGTACAGATTTTACTAACAGGAGATCGAGGAAGAGGAGAGAATTAAGTAGGAAGTCAAAGTCGAAAGGCAACCTCTTGAGTGCACCTCTGAAGGTTCGAGGAGCTGGGCTGCCTGTGGCAATTAAATTTTGTAGCATCCGTAAACTCATTCTAGAGTCCATAGTAGAGGCGGAAGATGAGGTTTTAGAGGATATCGCAGTTGAGCATGAGGAGCATGAAGTAATAAGTAGCGGAGAGAAACATCTGGAGATGACGGAAGAGCTAGGATTGAATTGTAGTCCGACTTTGGAGACACCGCAACCATCTTTCGGATTCAAGGAGTGTTCGACTGAAGGGACGGGTTCTCAGTCGGGCGACCATGGTAATATAGATGTGGTAAGTTTCAGAATCCATCAATAAAAAGATATTAAATGTAAATTATAGTCCGTTTGAAGTAATGTCTTTGCTGCGAGTTCGTTGTTTTACTGTTTAGAATAGTGAAGCTGCATGAATCTGAACGGTTGTTCAAAATAAAAGTGGAGTAGTAAATTTCATCATAGTCCTAAACATTTGCGCAGATTGGCGACTTGTTTAGGATTGAGCAAGACGTTGAAGAGGAGAAGACGCCAGAAGTGGGTACGGGCGAGGAGTCAGATCATGAGACCTTGAGAAAAGTCGCTAGGAGAGCGAGACGCCAAATTATGGAGGCGGGCGAAGGTGGGGAACTACTTGCTGCTACACGAGCGGGGCGAGGGCACCCTGGAAGTCCTACTGAAACTAGTGGGGAGGATGATCATTCGCTTGACATTGCGGGAAGTCCAGGTCCAGAAGTGGACATGGATGAGGGGTCGGCCCGAGGGAGAGGTCGAAAGTCGGAGGTGAGGGGTCGAGGGAGGGGTAAGGGTCGAGGTGGGAGAGGGAAGGCCTCTTTGCAAGCCCCATCGGAAGAAGCACCCGCGGCCACGGTAGAGCAGGGCACAGGTAAGGAGATGGCGGACCGAGGAGATGAGCATGGAGAGGAGCGTCTGGAGGAGGTCACTGCGAGTGAGGATGGCAGGTCAGACCGCGGCCCTGCCACCGAGGAGGTGAGGATCGAAGTTCGGGTTTTGGGTTTTTATGATTTGTGGGTGTTTAGATTTGTTGGGGTTCTGTTTGTGGGTCATGAGTGAGAGACGAATTGGGGCCTGACTCTTTTGAAAGCATTGAGAGAGGGCGAGATTGAGCTAGAGGAGGGGGTGATTGCGGGGGCGGCAAGCAGTGCTATGCAGGGGCTCAATGCGGAGGCCAATGCCGCGGCCCTCGTGCTCATGCTTGCAGCCACAGATGAAGAGTGGGAGGCCCCTGACCCGGGGGGAGGTGCCTCCGCCAAGGCGCATTCGGAGCCGACACCCCCCTGGGAGGAGGGGGTGATTGCGGGGGCGGCAAGCAGTGCTATGCAGGGGCTCAATGCGGAGGCCATGGCCGCGGCCCTCGTGCTCATGCTTGCAGCCACAGATGAAGAGAGGGCGGCCCCTGACCCGGGGGGAGGTGCCTCCGCCAAGGCGCATTCGGAGCCGACACCCCCCATGGAGGAGGGGGTGATTGCGGGGGCGGCAAGCAGTGCTATGCAGGGGCTCAATGCGGAGGCCATGGCCGCGGCCCTCGTGCTCATGCTTGCAGCCACAGATGAAGAGTGGGAGGCCCCTGACCCGGGGGGAGGTGCCTCCGCCAAGGCGCATTCGGAGCCGACACCCCCCCTGGAGGAGGGGGTGATTGCGGGGGCGGCAAGCAGTCCTATGCAGGGGCTCAATGCGGAGGCCATGGCCGCGGCCCTCGTGCTCATGCTTGCAGCCACAGATGAAGAGAGGGCGGCCCCTGACCCGGGGGGAGGTGCCTCCGCCAAGGCGCATTCGGAGTCGACACCCCCCCTGGAGGAGGGGGTGATTGCGGGGGCGGCAAGCAGTGCTATGCAGGGGCTCAATGCGGAGGCCATGGCCGCGGCCCTCGTGCTCATGCTTGCAGCCACAGAGGAAGAGTGGGAGGCCCCTGACCCGGGGGGAGGTGCCTCCGCCAAGGCGCATTCGGAGGCGACACCCCCCTGGAGGAGGGGGTGATTGCGGGGGCGGCAAGCAGTGCTATGCAGGGGCTCAATGCGGAGGCCATGGCCGCGGCCCTCGTGCTCATGCTTGCAGCCACAGAGGAAGAGTGGGAGGCCCCTGACCCGGGGGGAGGTGCCTCCGCCAAGGCGCATTCGGAGCCGACACCCCCCCTGGAGGAGGGGGTGATTGCGGGGGCGGCAAGCAGTGCTATGCAGGGGCTCAATGCGGAGGCCATGGCCGCGGCCCTCGTGCTCATGCTTGCAGCCACAGAGGAAGAGTGGGAGGCCCCTGTCCCGGGGGGAGGTGCCTCCGCCAAGGCGCATTCGGAGCCGACACCCCCCCTGGAGGAGGGGGTGATTGCGGGGGCGGCAAGCAGTGCTATGCAGGGGCTCAATGCGGAGGCCATGGCCGCGGCCCTCGTGCTCATGCTTGCAGCCACAGATGAAGAGTGGGAGGCCCCTGACCCGGGGGGAGGTGCCTCCGCCAAGGCGCATTCGGAGCCGACACCCCCCCTGGAGGAGGGGGTGATTGCGGGGGCGGCAAGCAGTGCTATGCAGGGGCTCAATGCGGAGGCCATGGCCGCGGCCCTCGTGCTCATGCTTGCAGCCACAGAGGAAGAGTGGGAGGCCCCTGACCCGGGGGGAGGTGCCTCCGCCAAGGCGCATTCGGAGCCGACACCCCCCCTGGAGGAGGGGGTGATTGCGGGGGCGGCAAGCAGTGCTATGCAGGGGCTCAATGCGGAGGCCAATGCCGCGGCCCTGCTGCTCATGCTTGCAGCCACAGACGAAGAGTGGGAGGCCCCTGACCCGGGGGGAGGTGCCTCCGCCAAGGCGCATTCGGAGCCGACACCCCCCCTGGAGGAGGGGGTGATTGCGGGGGCGGCAAGCAGTGCTATGCAGGGGCTCAATGCGGAGGCCAATGCCGCGGCCCTTCTGCTCATGCTTGCAGCCACAGATGAAGAGTGGGAGGCCCCTGACCCGGGGGGAGGTGCCTCCGCCAAGGCGCATTCGGAGCCGACACCCCCCCTGGAGGAGGGGGTGATTGCGGGGGCGGCAAGCAGTGCTATGCAGGGGCTCAATGCGGAGGCCATGGCCGCGGCCCTCGTGCTCATGCTTGCAGCCACAGAGGAAGAGTGGGAGGCCCCTGACCCGGGGGGAGGTGCCTCCGCCAAGGCGCATTCGGAGCCGACACCCCCCCTGGAGGAGGGGGAGGATGTGGGGGAGGAGGAGGGGGAGAAGGAGGCTAATTTTAAAAACAATAAGAATTATATCTGGGGAATGAATATGTTTAAATGTCAACTGTTGCTTTCTTCTTGTTGTTTGGTGTTTTCTAATGATTTCTGATTATTTGTTTTCCCTTTGTATTGTAGGAGGTCACAGAGCAATTCACTGCAAGTGACTTTGATGGCCCAACTCCAGCTGAAACTGAGGTAAGTTGTTGGAATTTGTCTTCTCAATTAAGAATAGCATAGTATATTTAACCTCCATAGTCCTTTCTAATTTTCATTTGAAAGCTTAGTTGGGAATCTGACATTGTCTTTGTTCTATTTCTCTAGGTATTCTCAGATGCACCCTTGTCCATCAGTTCGCCAATCTCAGTCATCAATGTCTCCGACCTCTCGGATTCTTTTGATCAGCCTTATTTATGTAGATGTGATTTGGGCAGCCCTGTAGGTTTAGGTAGTGGACCTCTCGAGGTCCACTCTCCTCAGTACATGCCTACGTCTCCTGTCTATGAGCCTACATCCCCGGGCTACATGCCTACCTCTCCAAGACTTGGGACCCCGCCTATGTCTCCACCTTCTCCATCCTCGCCTATTAGAGTGAGGAGGCCAGCCCATGTTGTCTTCGCCCTCCCGGCGATACTGCCATGCCCTGTCCAGCAGACTAGGCGATTTTGGAAGAGGCGCCGTCACTGGAACTGTAGACAGGCTAGGGAGTACTATAGTCGTGCACGACGCACATAGTGGCCTAAGCTCTACTTATTTCTGCTGCAGTCTGAGATGTACCAGTCTGCGAAGTAATTCTTATATTCTACATTATTGTTTTTGATTTGCTTACGTTCATTATCTTTGAATCAACTCTAAATAAGTATGACGTTTGACAGGTAACTCAAACACAAACACAGGATCAGTTGCCAGCGCCATCTTGTCCGATTGAATTGACGAATGCAGTGGACAGTGAATTGGAACACAGAAAACAATTCAAATTGGACTCTACAACCGTCATCAACGACCTCCGAATACTCCCAAAGACGAAGTCCCGTATCCTCGTACCCCTCTGCAGGATGCAGTCAATGGCAAGAGTGCGACCTGTAGGAGAAATGGGAGTTCAACATTTGGAGCGAGAGTTTGTCAATGGATATAGAGATGGAGACCGTGTCATGTACATTTCCATGTACAACCACGAAGAGAAGACCGCCGATGTCACTGAGGAGATCAAGGCTGACTGGAGCCCTTGTTGGCAGAAAGTCAACGATGCTTTCGAGGATGAGCTCTTGGCCGATCCGGACTGGAAGGAGTTCTCCGGGAAGATGTTCTATGTCTGGGAAGGTAACCATCGCCTTGCCGCATGGTACAGACATATCAACAACCATCACTATGATGATCCAGCTTGGCACATCTCCGTGCATTGCATTGTTCTTGACCCACGCGGTCGTGTGGGAAACCTTCTTCATGCCATGCACGACATCAACTGGTAAGCATTTTTTCCCTACTTCTTGTCCTCAATTCTTGAAAGCTGCTTGAACTTTCACTACACGGCTTTAACTAACTACCATATCTTCGAGCAGGTCTACAGAGAATGATTACGTGAAGAGTAATCTTCCTGCAAAACTCTTCCGTATTCGCTCTTTTGGTGTGATGAAATTGGAGGAATTCAAGGATCTGCTCTCACCAGCGGAGTACCAAATATGTTTGAATCACAAACCATCAATTCCTGGATGGTTTACTTTGCCAACCAAAATCTTCATCACATTTCTTTATCGTGTAAGCAATTCCACCCCCCCCCCCCCCCTCACGCTTCTAAATGTCATGAATTGCCATGCTGTTTATACTCAGAAGTTGATTATTTTATTTTCCAGAGAGAAATCGTGGCTGCTTCTGACGAAGCTGCCCGGGCCTACAAGGAGAAAACACCCATAACAGAGCAAACGGCGGCAGGTGTATGGGATGCCATGTCTGCCGCTTCGACCAACATGGTCGACTACATTAAGAAGAAGGACTTCACCAAGTACCTCGCCATTGCCAATCCCAAAAACGGTGATGACTTCCTCGCGGAGGTTAGTTTCTTCACATCTCTACTTTACTTTTGAATAAGTAATCTAAACACTAACCTTCCCGTTCATGTAATGTTCACTTCCCAGATCAATCGGCATTACAGTGATTTCTCCAAGCCGGAGATGACAGTGGAGAAGCTTCAGAAGATTGTTCCTGCAGCTGTTGATGCAAAGTTCAAGGCGCGTTGGCTGAGGTGGTGGAACTCTTCAGCAAGTGCACGACAATCTTACAGATTTCTGCCCCAGGACTTTAAGGAGGCCGACTTTGACCCTTGGTTGAGCAAGGCAACATTCTGGGCTGGGGTACAGTACTTTCATACTTCGAAATAATTACAGATACTACTTCTTCTTTGTCCCATGTCAATATTTATGTCGATGACTTTACCTTTCAATCGCAGATAGAGGATGCTGTTACCCGGGAGTTTGATGACATCTGCAAGACCGAGAACCTTGTCATCAAGTGGAAGTCCTTCCCGGGACTGTTGCGGCCAGACGCATATGTGGAGAGTTGGCGTATTCTCCTTTGGGAAAAGGCTTTCCCCGCATTTATAAGTACCCGCGCAGAAAAGCCTTTTGATAAGAAGTCTGATTTTTCCACTTATCCGGGAGCAGCAGATGTTGTTAAGCGTGTGACATACCGGTATGACTTTTATGCACTTCGAATTTTTATCTTTTTTTCTTTTTCGCTTTTATTTACTGTCAATACTATGATTCTGATCAATATGGCACTTGATTTTCATTAGGTACTTCAACAGAGAGCTGCTTCCAAAAGGTGCAATTGATCCTGAGAAGTTCCCTTCATACTTCGCCTCGTGGATTCAGAGAGGCTCTGATCAGTGTATCTATACTCCTCTGCAGCTGAAGAGGTTCAGCTCTCCGCACCTAGCCGCTGGTTGTTGGTACCTCGATTGCATTCGAGGTTTCGTTGTTGATTCTGAAGCGGAGCTCAAAGCTGAGCTTGACGCGGGATCAATAGCCATCGACGACTCTGGAGACGGTTCTGATGAGGCCGAAGGCCTCCAGGATCAATCATCTGCACCTCCACCGAAGAAAGGGCGGGGGCGGCGACTGCGAAAGCTGGGTGCTACGTCCCAGGGCTCTCAGGAGACTGGTGCAGAGTCCTCCGCACCGGAGAAGGGCGCTGCCATTCCATCTCCTGTGATTGTCGTTCCCAATCCGTCCCCTACTCCTGCGCCTTCATCGGTCAGTGCATCCGCTATCACCAGAGGTCTTCTGGAACAAAGGAAGGCCAGACTTCTCCCGGCAAGCACCTCCTCCGCAGGAACTCTCCATTCCACTGGTGTTTCTATCATCAACTCATCCGTGACCCCGTTACTGGTTCGTAACATAGAGCTCAAAGACAAGGGTGGCCATCCGGATTGGGTGAAAACTCTAGACTTCGTGCGCAAGGTATGATTCTCTTCTTACATAATTCGATATTACATACACTTCAATTAATTTCATACAGTCTAACCCTATAGCATTGTTTCTCCAGTTTGGACGTGGCCGCCAGAACGAAGTTCCTGAGCGGTGCCAGGTTGAGAATCATCTGGGAGTCGACTTGATCATCGTTGACATCCCTGAGAATCTTCCTGTCCCTCTCGTTTCCTATCCTCCTACCGTGATTCCTCCTTGGAACTCCCGTGAAAAGGATTATGTGTACGACATTTTCTATTTCGCAAGTCTTTACTTGCAAAATGATGGCGCTCTGTGCATCATCTACAACAATGATCAAGCGTTGGCTACGGAAATTCTCGAAGAAGCTAGCGCCACTAAGTTTGTCCTTTACAAAGACTGGTGGGGCTTCAATGAGCTCGGCCTGACTTCTCCTACGAACCCCGGAAACCTGGTAATTTCATCCTTTCCTTTCCTTCAGTTTACTTCGTACTATCCCTTCCGTTTATTCATTCTGACATAATTTGGTTGATTGCAGACTAATCGGTTCTGGATCCGGGTCTTCGTTCGTGGTGGCGAGCCTCCATCTAAGTTCTCCTTTCAAACGAAGAAATCCGATGTCATACATGGCGACCTCAACATTACCGAGAGTGATGCGATTTTCAACTTTATCGACGTTGATTCTCAGCAAATGAATGGGGATGTTCCATGGAGAGGGCCAAGGGAAAAATCCCCTGGGATGATGCAGAGCATAATTGGAGAGCTCTCGAAGCCCGGCGACATAGTCCTGGACTGGAAGGCAGGAACAGGTAACCGTTCTTACATGTCTCTACAGAATTATTTCTCTCATTCCTTCCTCAGTTTCTCACGTCTTCACCTTGCTTTGAGTTGCAGGGGCCTCTGTCAAGGCTTGCCAGGCTATTGGTCGTCATATTATAGCTTTTGAGGATGACGAAGCCATATTCAACGCCCTTCTCAAACCGTATATGGCAGCAAAATCTCCCATGGGCCCCCCTAAACATCCTAGACCGGCAGCAGCAGAGGAAGCACCAGCAAAGAAACAAAGACCCACTAAGTATTGTAAGTCTTACTCTAGAATTTGTATGTTTCGTGCAATGCATCCAGTATTATTTCTGTACGCAAATTTACTTATTCGATCTAACCACTTCTGGCTTTCTATTGCAGAGTAGTTGTGACAACACCGCCAAGTGGGCATAGAGCCGTGTTCCCTCCATCTTGGCGTCTTAATTCCAGCCCGGTTCAGCCTTTTATTCTTCCGGACTATGCAGAGGACTTAGCACAAGCGCTTCAATGTGGTGCACTTAGATATGTTCCTAGTCGGCCCACTAATTTCGATCCCAGGGCCCTTCTTTTTGTCGATGAAGAGGCTGTAGAAGGAGAGTCTGAGTCATCGGGTTCTGAGAGTGGAAGTAGCGACTGTAGCATCTTCTAAGTTTGAAAGAGGCCTCGCTCTATCATTGTTTCCATTTGATTTGATTTGATTTCAGTGGAGTTCATTACATACTGCATCGTCTACTCTATTGCAAACCACTAAAAAATTTATGATTCTCGTGTTCAGTTTATACTCGTGTATGTAAAGGTCTAAAATTGCAAGTCTTCGAAGAGCTGTCTTATGAATAATGAAATGTTACAAAAGAAATGCTCAAAATTAATATTGCGCTGTAATTTATAATTTAATCATTCAAAATCCCACATTTCCATAGCCATGTTACCTATTCTTGACTTGGTGTACATCTTGGTTTCTGCCACTCCATTACTATACACGAACTCTGAAATATTCCACTAACTTTTAAGACCATTTCGGAAGCTTGTTTCGACTTGTCTTATTCCTAGAATTGTCTATATTATCTAAGCCATTATGCTGGAATACTCGTATCTAGATCCAGTAAGGGACCAAATCTAAAGGAATGTCTCCAAACACCCCACTAGACTTCACAGTACTAATCCTTCGGAGGATATACAGTCCAACTCTTGTCCATATCAAACCAGCAAGTTTCGCCATCCGATATGATCACTTCGGGCAGCTGAACAAGTGGATTCTCATCGACGTTCGATAGCAAGGGATACGGGATTAGAGACAGCTCCATAATACGGAGAAGCTCATTCGTACAAAGCACTGTCCAACGCCATTCACCTTCACCAACATGGAGGCTTCCGATGTGCCTAAACGGTGGCAGGTCCATGCCTCGATCTCTGGCGCGCTCCACCTCCAACAGCCACGGCCGCAGCTCCTCATAACTCGCCGGTGCTTTTGGGGGCAAACCTACAGCCGCTCTCGTCCTCCTCGATCTTGCATTACACACCTTCGGCATCGCGCAACACAGTAAGTTGTTGTAGTCTTAAAACGTTCCACGTAAGCCTACGGATTGACCCCCCCGAACTCCATCGCTACCTTCGAATACACCACAGAATGCCAAGGACTGTGTCACTATCCTAATACGCCACCTAAGAACAAGCTATAGAAACCAAGAGTGACCTCCTTCTCTGGAACCCAGCTTACCAAGTGCTGTTTGATGATGAAAATCTCCTACTTGTATCACTGAAATGAAGATGCTTCGCTGCCTAGGTAGACAGAGTAATCTTCGATGAAGACAAGGACTCTAACAAGGTATATCTTGGTTTCAGCAGTTAAGATATTATACACAAATTTTGAAATATTCTAGGAAGTTTTCAAACCTTGCCTCCTTCATGTTCTGTGAAAGTTGTTTTTTTCCTTGTGCATTTACATAACCCTATGAAAGAATTATTTGTTTAATCTAAAACTTAACGCCTGATCATTGTATATTGCCTAAACCCATGACAAATCTCATGGAATGTATGCATGACGTCATCATGACATCAGCCCTAATTTTTATCTTAGAGAACAAACGTAAAAAATTCTTACCAGAGCTAACCCTGATTTCCACGGTAATATACTCTTCACCTAAAAAAAGTGTCAAAATTAAGCCTTAATTTAGTAATTTTCCACGGTTATAGGGTCTACTTTGCTTTTGAAAATTTTCATAATTGTCAAATCTGTGCTCTCCATTCTGCGCTCACCGCTCTCCGCTCTACGCTCTCCGCTCACGTACGAACTTTCCCCGGAACATGCTTAGTCGACTAACCAAAGAGTACTGGGATATGAAAATAGTGAAGATTGCTTGGAAGAATGACGGGCTGAAAGTCTACGCATTTATAAATACCAAGCAAGAAGGCGGAGTATGAAAGAGGACCCATACCCGTAACATTGTTCCGTTCTTTTCCGAGGTTCAGATGGAATCTTTGGACGCACCTATAGCCGACAAATAACCGACTTCCAGAGGCGTTCGAGAAAGTCTTTGCGGCGCCCGAGTTTAAATCCTTGTCCGTCGTCTACTGTATGGAACACTGCGGTACCTTCCATGGGGTGAACAGAACCCGACCTAATATCTGCTTTGATCCTTTTAAGACGACCTAATGTTTGATTAAACTCCGTAAACAAGTGCTCCATCATTACCGTATCCCCTAAAACTTCTTCACCTAACTGCATCACTAAATTCTCCAATGCAGTAGGTAAATCCGCCACCTTCTTTCTAGTCGGAGTGGGTCTAGGAACTGTGACTGGTGTATTGGATGCAGAAGGTGCAGGGAATTGTTCTCTTCGTGGAGTGAGGAGTTGCTGTAGACCCCCGTTTACATTGCCTGCAAGACGACCACAGTATCAAGCAATAGTACCTTCTGCGATTTCAGGATGCATCATCGTGACGACCTTAACATGATGCTTACACATGTTGCCCCGTTGCGCCCATATACAGTTGCAGAGAGCCCACTCTGACCCGGGATTATGAACAGTGTATCTCAAGTGCCGATGCTCAGTAGAGGTAACATATGCAATGTCACACTCTTCAGTAGGTAGTCTCACATCCTCATCTGGTATCGCCCTGGCCTTCAAGATAGACTCTACCACGCAGTCTTGCATCTTCTTATTATCAATAAACCCCTTCTCCTTTTGAAGGTCCGTATACCAGTAGTGGTCGAGGACGTCTTCAGTCAATGGAGTAATACACCAGTCCACCCTCCTACCTGTCATTCTACTCCTTTCTGACTTCAAGATAGACTTTGCGAAATCATGATATCCCTCGATAGCTGCATTAGTGTCCTGCCCACAGTAACTTAGCTTCCGGAAACCCACTACCCACACATGCACTTTGTCTAGCCATTGAGTCCTCATGTATTCCCAGAACTCTACCTCTCCTGGGTATTTTTTGGCCAGATCTTCAATTCTCTGTTCGGCCCATGCCCTTCCCTCTTCTCCAGACGGTGCAGACCGGTCGTACATGAGCATTCCTAAATCTTTCATTATTGCTGCCCTACGAACCAAATTCGATATCTTATAGCACGAATTTTTTTGCCACGCGCGCCGCACATGCCATAAGAAGAGGAACACTGCCGTACCAGGCCATGTTTCACTGAGGAAATGCACAGTAATATTCACAAATTAGCCGGGCACTTAAGTTTTTTCAAAAAAGGACATATGCATTACATTACAATTCAGTGTCACAGATATTACACAGAGACGCAAATGCAGAATATCAAACTAGACTATTGAGTTGGTATTGATGGTATACTTGATTGCATTGATCTCTCATGGGGCACAGTCGACAATGAACGCTGCAGGCTCCCAGTCTGGCTTCTCTTCGACCATTTTTTCATTCAGTGCCTTCATCCAAGGTGTTAAATCTGTCTGGGCACACCTTGAAGTAAGAATAAAAGCCACCGGTATTCCATTGTGCCACTCGTCGAAAAACATGAGCGTGTAGAGGGGAAACTGCATGTGACATTAGAAAACCAGTCAGTGTCACGTACTGGATAAATTGCATATTTCAGAATTTTAAAAACATGATTACTTATAAGTGAAATTTCCGAGTGTAAGATCTGAATTTTACCTTTCTCTCGTTGGTGCCAAACGTCGCATCCACTGATATTCCTCTCCTATGCCCATGCTCAAGCATCATTTTCTTTTGCCATGCTGTCTGTATGCCAATGGTGAAAGGCATGTTCTGACCTGTTAACTCTCCCTGAACCTTTTTCAGGTTTTAGCTGATTTGACTCGCTGTAGTAAAATACCTTCTCTGGATTACGTTGCACCCACATCCTGACACTCTAAGCGTCATTTTTGTGCAACATATATGTTTCTTGGGCTAATTTTCCAGATATATTCCGTATGTCCTTGGTGCTCAAAAGTAAATCCCGCGTAATATCTTTGCCTTCTGCCTGGTACTTCTTCAAGAGATCTAAATGTTTCCTCATTCTCTGCATAGGATTGTCCTTCTTCCTTAGACACTCCTCTACAAATGCTCTAATTTCTGGAGACAAATGTGCCGAAAATGCACTACGATCTCCCACCTTCATCCCACCATGCACAACCAGACCATCACAATCAACATGCTTCTCCTGGATTATGGTAATCTCTGATACATGTGGAAGGTAGAGGAAAGTCTTCACTGTGAACTGGGCCCTGCAGCCCCTCTTAATGGACTGACCCCATTTCTTCTTGGAGTCCCTTTCAGTCTTTGGCTTCTTGGTCGCACCCTTCCCTACGTTTGGCTCCTCCTGTCCCGGGAATCTGGCGTCTGGCACCACGACGTTCACCACCTCGCCCGTGTTACCATTAGATGGACAGTCCCTCATTTCAGTGTCACAATCAACACAGGATCCCATGGGTGCGTTGGCGAGATTCCCTGTCTTTGTGATTAAATCACCTGGCAGATCTAAGCCATTCAGATCGACGGGAATGTACGACCCGAACCCAGAAATAGGAGAACATGTTTGGCAGCATTGTGAATCTTGTGAGGACGATGTCGCATGCTCTTTAGAGACGATAGATGTCGATAACGCGGGATTCCCACATGGCGCATGATCATTGTTAGGGACAGTACCTGAGAGACTTTGATGCACTACACCCTTTTTTCTCGGACCACGTTTCCTAACTGTCTTCGTCGGAGCAGATCCCACTGTCATCGTGCCTAGATCGGACATGGCGATATCACAGCTTCCGCCCTCCGCATCTAACACATCGCCATTACCTTGGGAACAGTTGGGGAGGGCATCGGATGATGCTATCTTCTTCTTGTTCGGCCCGCGTTTTTTGCGAATTGCTGTGACATTGTGGGACTGTGTCACAGACTCGCTCAAGTTGCACTCCGTTGGTGTTTTCTTCGTAGCTCTCTTCCGTACAATCTTTACGGGCACTGTAGGAGAAACATCAACTGTGGGCACTTCATTCAAGTCTGGAATAGCAAAACCTTCGTTCTGGGCGTCTGTATCTTTATGTGCCACCTCCTTGTTTTGATCCGACGTCTTCTTCCGTGGTCCACGTTTTTTAACAGGCTTGACTGGATCCATTACCATCCACTCCATTGCGTCGACTAGTGATCCTCCTGGCTTAGGTTTGAACCGTCTGGGCGCTTTCCTAGTCTGTTGGCCATCACCTCTTTTTGCACGGGCCTTCCTCGTTGGAGCGAGCGCATTACCTTCCTGCACAACAACAGGGACTGTGGCCTTCTTCCTCGGTTTCTTCCGAAGACTCTCTGTAATCGGTTTAACTATCCTACTGAAATCCTTAGGGCCGTATTCGCACTTGTACCTGCTCCAGCAGCACATGTAAAAAACAACGGGTAAAGCCCACATAGAAAACGAACTGACGTGTGATTAGTTTCACCCTACGCATTGAACTGACGTAAACCCTAATCACAGTGTCCTGTTCTCTGCAGGCATGGAAGATGGAACCCTAATCCGTAGAGAATGCCCAAGAATTCAGCAAAGCACATTAGGGCATAACCGGTAATGGATCAATTACCCTACCCTATCCACCATTAACATGTAACAGTGTTGTGAAAGTAGCGAAAGAATCTCACCTTACAAAATTCAATGCGGTTCGAGGCCCCTCCCTAGACTGGTTCGGCTTCCGATTCTCCTTGTTGGGGCGGAATCGACATTGCGCACCTTCCTTCCCACACTGCATGCCCTCTATGAAGTCCGCAATCCTCGAAGATGGTACGTAACACTGCTGCACAACATGTGCCTTCTTGTGTTCACCACGAGGTGCTCGGTATTCCACTTCCCACTTCAAGTCCCTTGGTCCGAACACTCCCGGCGGAGGATTCTGCACCGCTTCTTCAATCGCTCGGAGCTGTATGGCATGCAGATCGAAAGCACTCAAGTCCACATCGACGTCCTCCAGACATGGGTTGTAAACCTTCTCCTCCACGGTCGAGCTCTCCCCCGGATCCATCGCAGCGTGATCAAACAATTCGAGGGGAAAGTGCCTGAAGTTGCTGCAAACGCTACCAGATCTGAGGACTGGATATGGACTGTAAATTCTCCGTGTGCAGGTAGACTGAGGCCGGCGCAGCCCTAGATCCCGAAAACAGAAAACACAATGACATTGCGAAGTCTGTTATGCCACTGTTCGTCGCCTACAAAGTTTTCTAGATCGGGCAGATTTTTTAAATTTGTGTCACGGGCAGTGTCACAGAATGCGATAGTGTTACGTGCGTCCCAGTGTCTCATTTGTTCTGCATCCCAGTGTTCTCGTGACAGTGTTTCTTATCTGCGTCTGGTTTTACCGCGACGGGGTGGCGAGGGGAAAAAACGCGACGCCTACGTGGACGGACACCGAGGCCGCCGAGGCGGGGACCCACCAACCCTACCCTTCGCTACATGGCAAATAGCGTTCTCCGTGGTTTTAGGTACCTCAACCCTACAAACCGGCCCAAAGTCATAGTTTGCTCTGAATCTTTTTTGTAAGCTTAAAATAAGAGAGCAGCAGAGTCACGTGGCCACATAAGCAACCCGAGGCCGCATCACGAACCGTGCATCTAACCCGTTCTTAGATTTCAGCTCCCCACGCATCTGGCATGTTGGATCGCCACCCAATGACACTTGCAGCTTGCTTGCTTGCTCCTCTCCCACCGGAGTACTACGGTTGCCATCGCCACAGACAAGCTTCTCCAGTCTAGTCAACTTATCGCACTCACCACGGACTCCTTGGCACCTGCCGGGACTCACCTGGGTCCTTCCAAAGCTGCCTCTTTCTGGTCACTATCAGATTGCGGAGCTGTCGGTTTTCGTTTCATTAGAATCTAGATTGCAGACATGGAGGTGCTAGCTCTTAATGATCCTAGTTTTGGAGTCTAGTTTGTGATATATAGTTGGCGATGAGGTTGAGGTTGCAGTGATGAAGAGCTGATTCAATCTTGAGGGTGAGCACTGTTAAGTTGATTGCAGGCACTGTGCAGGTATGTGCTGTAATTGGGTGGATTGTGAATGGAAGTGGCTATTAAGTTGAGTTGCTGTACTTTTAAGGTTTTGATTTTTTGTGTATGTTGCTTAGTGCGTTGGGTGAGGTTCTAGGTAGTGTTGTGGTTGACGGAGTTGGTTTCTGTGTTGTTGAGTTTGGGGGATTTGATTGGAGAGCAGTCGGTGTGGTGACAGAATTGGGATTTTCTTAACGTGGTCATGGCTTAAGCCTGTTGTGAATTGCACGCAGGGTTGCCAATGCGTGGTTTTTGATTATCTGTCTGGTATTATTTTGGCGCGTTTTGGACTGAAAGCTTGAAATGGACGTACCCTTCAAGAAGTGTGCCCATACAGCTCGAACATTTCTAGATTAGGATAGTAATGTTGAGACTGATCTGGGTTAACGATCAAGGTGGTTGTTCCGCAAGTGCATTCTCTTGCACTATATTCAGTTTCTTCTTAACTTTATTTGCATAGTTTCAAAGCAATGCACGAATGGCCTCCCAAGTTCATTCACAGACGCTTGATAGGATGGGATTATCAGGGGCCCTAGTTTTCTTCAAATTAGTTTTGGATCCTTCAATTCAAAGAGTTTGGATCCATTAGAAGAAAGTCGAGATGAATTGGGACGAGATCCCCGAGGGAAATGACCTTCGACGCCGCTTTCTCAGTGACTCTGACATCTTTACTGAGCTCGAAGATAAGGAAGATACCGGTACTATGGACGCTGCACCTCTCCTGGATCGCAATGATTCTAGAGGTCAAGCACCCGTGCGCATGGCTGCTGCACTAGTAGAGCAGGTATTGAAAACCCTAAGCTTCCCATTTTTGTTTACAATTCAACTTCCTCGGTCTGGTCTGCTTGTGGGTACTCGAGTTAACCGATGATTCTTCTCTGCAGTAGAGTAGTTGAGATTCAATTCATCTTGGACTACTTGCTGGAATCAAATTATTATCCTTCTCTGCAGGCAATGGAGGGGCGTTGGATGCCAGTCGAAGTGACTTACCATAAGAATTTTGAGAGCGCCAAAAAAGCGTTCCTTTGGTACCATAGACTTTACATACCCAGAGCAATCTGCATACTTGCACTGGTGGCCTTGCCTTTTTTCGAGGTAATTGTTGTCCTCTCTCTGTCTTATGATATTTACACGTCTGAATGAAGCTGGATTTAGTGCTTGCAGAGAGGAGAAGCTTCTCTGAAGCTTGCATTTCAAATGAGTCTATTTCAAACATGAAGTTCCAAAAATCTATTATGAGTGAAATTGTTTACCCTAATCCTTAGTAAATCGAGACTCTCTGTATGACGATTAGAGTTTGCAGATTAGCATCAGGACATGAGTAACCCGATTCTTTGAATATTTCAGATTCCAGTGTGGTGTCAGGGGCAGTTGCCATATCCTTGTGGAGACCCGGTGACGTATCAACTTAGCGGCCTCCCGTACATTGATCGATGGCAATCGTTGTTGGTTGAGGTATTAAATCAAGTAGCTCTATGTTTGCCACTACTGTTTGTTTGTAGAAAATGTCAGGTTTTTCTTATACTTGGGCTTTGCTCGAAACTTTAACAGTCAAGTGTATACCTCATTTCTGGCGGTCAAATATCTCGAAGCGCATCTTCAATGTGCTGAAGCCAAGGATTAAATGGCTTAGTTCATGCTAATTGATTGGATAATTTCTCTGCAGAGTTTGTGTTTGATTATGCTGATGTGTTCCGTTGCGTTGCAATTCTACTACTTGGGTTCACATTTCTCGGGGTATAGTTCAGCGATCATCAAGGTGTGTTCCTTTCGAAAAAATTGCCTGGTTTCTAAGAACACTGAGCCTCTCTTTACCTTTCTTGTGATGCGTATCCAAGAAGGTAAACTGTGAGTTATACTACTTTGCTGGCGCAGCTCAGGTTTTTAAACATGTCTTTGTTTCCGAAGTTCGCTCCTCATATTCCAGAGTCCGCTGATAATTGTTTACCATCTATACTTCATCAGGTGGTATTGTTAACTGCGTTAATTATCAGTGCAGCGGCCTCTGCTGCGGGAGTCTTTGAAGCTTTTCAGCTGTCCATGTACTTGCGTGTTCTCGTACCAGTCGTCTTCACAAGGTAGAATTCTACTTCAAGTATCCCCTTAAAACACAATCAAGCCATATTTTCTTTATTTATCAAAGAGGGTTTTTCTTGATCGTGAGAATAGTTGAGTCTTTGCTAACAGAGGTAAATTGAAAGTCAAAATTCTCCTGATGGTTGCTGATTCTGGCCATTCTCATATTCTAGGTCGCACAAATCTACATTTTTTGTTCTGCTGCACTCAACTTGCACTTGTTTAATTTTATTCTTGACAGGTCTTTACGAGTCTGCTTCCGCGTGACCATACGCATTGTGCATACTTTTGCTGACATTGCCGTAGGCTCTTTTTCGCTATGCCTTTATTTCTGTAATGCTACTCATTCCTTGAAGTTGCTTAAGTAACACTGCGATGCTTGCTTCTCTTTCCACGTTGAATATATAATTTGATACTAATGCCTGTACATGCCAGGTCTTGTTGGGATTATTTATACTGCTCTCAGCATATTTTGCGACCTTAATATTTCGAGATGCTATCTCTGAGTATGAAGACTACCGGACTTCTTTACTTAATTTATTTGTACTCCTAACAACTGCAAACAATCCAAACGTCTGGGCCGATGCGTACACTGCAGACCGCCGGGCATTCTTTTTCTTCTTCACATACCTGGTGGTTGGGTTATTTTTCCTCATGAATCTAGTCTTTACAGTTATCTACGACAACTATAAGGCGCAGGTATGGAAACTTCATTACTAGTCACCTCGGAGATATGCTAGGCTGAGGTTTTTGTATGTCGTTCTTGCATAAAATCCTCTTTTTGACGATCTTTGTGATGAATGATGAAGATGGCCACTGAGGCTGAGAAGCGGATTACAGCACGCCAACAAAGCCTGAGAGTTGCCTTTGTTATGTTGGACACAAAACAACAAGAGTGGATTGACGGTGCCAAAATTACTGCCCTTTTAAATGCTATCAGCAGTTACAGGTCTGTTTATTCATCGTTTATATGGGCATAGTCTACTCTGGGTTCATCTCTTTTGCTGCTTGTGATAATCTCATATTTAACGTTACATTGTTACAGAGAAATTTTTTTGGGGTTACCTCAGATGGCAATGAATTTTTTTTTAATTTAGAATTTACAAATTTGGGTCTTGCATATCTTGGTCTATGTTGACATGAAAAGTTTCTTAGTCCGGATGTCGGTCTTGGATTCCTTTTCCAGTTCTTTGATAAGTTTCAAGTAAAATTTGTAGGCTGATGAACGCAAACCGCAATGTTTTACTCTCTTGCAGTCAGATTCCTGATTCCAGCAAGAAATCGCATGAAGTGTTTCTAGCTCTTGATAGGCGAGGTGATTTCAGAATATGGAAAGATGAGTTTGATAGTTTTTGTGATGTAGTCGCCAATGCGATTGAACGTCTACGTCACGAACACCGCGTCCCACGAAGCAGGGCTGGAGAGATACTTGAACATATCATCATTACAGAACCAGTCTACGACCAAATGATTTGGGGTCTTACGCTGGCTTCTGTAGTGGTCGCAATATGTGAGAGTGAGGTCTGTTTCTATTACTTGCAGCCTCTGAGACTTTACCATCTTACAAACTTTTCGTGTAAGATTGCAACATGAGCACTTGGTCATTGAGATCTTTCAAGAAATATTGTGAGCTCAGAGTTTGGTGTGTCTCTATGTTCCAGGTGACCTCCAACTACATCAAGAACAGATTAGCAATTCCTGAGATTGTGTTGGGTACGCAAAAGTCATATTCTTACTAGTATTTATCCACTATGACCGAGTCGTAGATTAATTTTTCAATTTTCTGTTGCACTGGTATACTGAGCTTGACGGAGTTTTCTTCCCACTAAGTAGCACTTGTAAAGATTAATTATTGAAACCTATAGCAGTACTCACTTTTCTTGTGGGTTCCAGGATGGATTTTTGTGCTGGACGTACTGGTGAAAATGAGTGTAATTCATGGCTGGACCAAGTATTGGCGCATATCCTTGAATCAGTTCGACTTTCTATTGACATGTTTAACAACAATCACTCAAGTTGCTGTCTTCTTCCACCTGATTGAGCAACACTGGTAATTGCTTCTCAACTCTGCCAAACTGAAGAGCTTTGATATATAGTCACCAGCATTCCTTAAGTTATTAAAGAGCTGAAGTGCATAGAAGGTCGTGCGTCATATTTGATTTCACTGATGATTTTACCTTGATCAAATTGTTGGCAGGGTGTCCATCCTGTTCCTGGTTCGAGGCCTTCGAATTTGTTGTTTCATTGAGGTAGTCTCACGCTGGCATCTCATGGCCCAAACTGTTGTCCACTTAATCCCTGCCACAGCTCCAATTCTCGCCCTGCAGTTCATCGTGTGCACTCTTTTCTCACTCCTGGGAGTGCACTTATTCGGAGGGAAAGTGTACTTGGGGAACCGCCTCCTAGAAGACACAGATTATGCCGCTGGTCGGCTCTACGCATTCAATTACAACGATTACGCGTCGGCCATGGTGACCTCCTTCAACCTGTGCATCGTCAACAACTGGTATGTCATCATGGACGCATACGCCGTTGTCACCGGAACTGCTTGGTCCCGTGTCTTCTTCCTCTTCTTCTGGGCTGTAGCAGTTGCGTTCACACTCAATGTGGTGGTTGCTTTTTTTGTGGAATCCTTCGTCTTCCGAATGGAGCAAGCTAAAATCGATCAGAAGAAGAATCCTGCGCCTTCAAGATCCAGGTCCAGATCCGAATCTCCTAGACGTGGCAGATCAGTTATCAGAAGACCACCGAGAATGCACCACATTTTCTCCTGTCAAGATTTGGACAACGCACGAAGAAGTAGCCTGGCCTGATCTTCATAACAATCTCTAGCGATTGCTTATAAGTGCGACCACGAATTATTTCTCTCTCGGCAGTATTCAAAGAAAATTGTTGTCCGCTGCAGACCGGAAACGTCGAGAAAATGATGAAGTTATTGTAGAACGCTTCGATTTTATGCAAACCTGTTCAATACTCGTTTAGTAGCTTATTACTAGCATTGCAGTAATGCTGTGTATCTTGTCAACAAGATTATATTCAGTTGCAGATTCTGGATTTAAGGGTAGGAATTACGTAATAGAAGTTAGACCCAGACAGCTTTACTGATTTGTAAAGACGCGGAAAAGACTAAGTTCCATTCCCAGTCACCTGTATTTATAAATACTCGTCCAATTGGACATTGGTTCAGCAACGTTCATTCGAATCACATGGGTTTATTTTTGTTTCAGTCACTTATACAAGATGCTATGATATGTCAGTGGTCGATGTGTCACTTCCATTTTAAGGTAATTATTGTTCATGCCAAGGTCCAATACAGAACTGAAATATGTGTACTGGAGCTGTGAAGCTTGGGAAAATGGCGAAAAACTGTCTATTATCCTTTTCAAAAACTGACCGATCCTCGCTGAAGATAAGCAAACCATCAGTTCCAACGACGCTATTTCAGCTGGACAGCAATCTAAAGACCCGATAGACTATGATGTATCACACATTCACAGTTACTCATTAAACGAATATGATCCTCAATGCCAAGAGTGGAGTGAACAATCCATTTCGGGAAACCCTAAAATAAATCCTACTTCGAGATCGACTCATCAAGCAGAACAGGACGCATTGTTGATCAATACAATAAGAACGCTTGCCAAGCGAATTCCCCAACAAAAGACTAGCAAAACTACTATAACCTAAGCAAACCCTAAACCGAGATCAATCAAGAAACCTTCATCCAACCCCACAAAACCCAAAACCCCACCACAGAAGAAAATCCACAGAGAGCCTTCATCGAGCGAACAAGGTTGTCATGAGCTGCGCGAAGCGAACCCCATGCGGAGCACAAGGACCAGAAAACCGCAGCCCCCAGAAGGAAGCCACAGAAATCAATCTCTCGCGCTTCGACGCACACGGGCAGACACGAGCACGCAGCCTCGAATATCTTTGCGAATCATCATCAGGCTCCCGAAGCGGGCAGCATGGAGCGGCGAGGAGGGGAGGCATGGAGACGCCGGCGCTCGGATTGAAAACTGTGGCAGATCATGTGCGAATGCATCCAGGGATGCGCATCAGAGCGTGTTTGCTTGGGGTGGTGAGTATCCTCATGCGCCGTCTGTGCGCCTCCGCGTCTCCCTCTCCGCCATCGCCACTGCTGTCGCTGCAAAAGAAAGATGGCCATGCTTGAGGGCGTGCTATGAGGCAGGAGTTTGGAGGATTTAGGTTGTCGATATGTTGAATGTAGCTCACAGCTAGATTTCAGGTTAATTTCATTTTCTACGTTCCAAAGCTGGGTCATCCAAAAAGAATTTTGAAACAAGAAAAATTATTGGGAAATTTTAAGGTAGGAGAATGAAAATTGGAGAAGTTTTTTTCGTGATATTTGGCTATTTTAGAGCCATTTTAGGTTTATTTTAGTTTTTTGGAGAGAATTAAGGAATTATAATGTGGGAGTTGGGAATATATTGGTCGTAGATGTTTTTAATGTAGTTAACTTGAAGATTTTATTTAGGGGTGGTTTGTACTACAAAACCAAGAATTTGTCCCAAGTAGCGATAAAATCTGTGATTGGCTCCATCTATGATTGACAAGTTGATGGAGCCAATAGCTGATTTTAGACTTATATCCGATGAGTTCTTAGTTTGTAGTGTAAATTGCCTTTATATGCTTTTTCCACTTACCATAAGCCTACACCTCAATCATCAAAAAATAACTTTGAAATAAATCAAAAATTGGAAAATTTCAAGCATAGCAAAAAAATATAAGAGATTCTTTTAAGGAATATTTGGCTATTTTCCAAGTCATTTGAGGCTGTTTTTGGTTTTTTTAAAAACAAAAAATCACTAAATTCATTAGTTAAGAAATAAACCTTATCTTTTCAAGAAGAGAAGTATTTGTTTGGAGGTACATAAACCACCTATAGTGCTACCATACACATTTCAATATCTTTTATGTCACGGTGATTTATAGTAAAAGTTCATATGAATTTGTCACAAGGTCCAAGATTTTAAAGTTTTACGAAAGATATTTTTATAAAACAAATTCAAGTAGTTACTATTCTAAGTTGTTATCACAAATATCAAATGTGCACAAGGGTGTTATAGCATAGTAGAACTACCTATTTCAAGTTCGTTAAATTATTCTTATACTTCTATTTGGAATTAAAATGTAATTTTTTTTCATAACATGGAAAATGATAGCAAAGCAAAGAATATCTAAAAAATTATGTATCAAACCTATTACCACTACATGATTTTGGTAAAAAATGACCACCATATTTGATACCTAATGGTCTTTCCATTACCACCACTATAAAATGTTAACTCCATCAAATTTCAACCCAAAACCACCACTTTTACATTTGCTGTCACCAATGATATCAGTTTGATGGCTAATGGATGTGTTCTTGGCAATTCTAGGGCATTTTTATAGCTGACACTCATGGATAAATAGTGGTCAAAGGAGCACCTTATAGTCCCTTTTGCATTAAAATCTTTTTTGTTATAAACTTTAAAGGTACATATAATCAAATATATGCTAATCACTAATTAGTTTAATTGCAACCGTATGTGTATTGTAAGCATATGAGCATCTGAGTATGCTCGAAATCTTTTTATGTGAGCATCTAAATAAAATCCATGTAAACACCTATCATCTGTGACAAGTTGTTTGCAATGTGTAGTAGTAGCAATAACGAATTGCTCAAAGTCAGATTCTAACTCAACTATAAGTGCAACATAAAGTTCATTTATGTTTGTTTTAATCACTCATAGCAAACATGTCGCTTTTAATTTCTATTTTGAGCCATTGGAGAGGCTTATAAGTCAAGATTGACACAATAAACAAGAAAAAGTAGCACTTTTCCAGATTTATAGTCAAAAATACAACCTTTCCTATTAGTGAATGTATTAGAAGGCAAGACTCTTTGGTAATCATATTCTTTTGAATCAAATCTAACATCTTTTTGGATGCACGTGATCATAGCTTGTGCATTGACAAGGGCCACACATTCATGACTCTTAAATTCATCATGCAATTAAATACTTTTTCATATGGATCTCTTGTCACTAATAAAATTTGGAAGAGTAATATCTCTTTCCAAATTTTAGTAGCTCTTAAGTCTGAAAATAAAACATTAACCTTGTGATAATAATTTTAGAAGTTTGAATTATTGACAATAAACATGATACGACAGATATATAGTTAAATATTTGGATAATAGTTTTATTGTTTATAAGTAACAATATAATTACTTATAAATTTTACTTTTGCTATATTATTTTTACTATATTGCATGGTCTTAGATAGCTTTGTCAAATGGGTTGTGACCTTTCAAAAGAAAAGACACATATGAACGGTTTTTTATTTTCATGAAAAGTTTATCATCAATTTTGAAAGAAGATGACATTTTTCTCCCTAGTTTTTAGAGGTACGAATTTAGGTTAGAGCTTTATGTCCAATAATATATGGGACATGCTCAAAGTAAATTCAACATGGAAAAAGAATTTGGAATTAGAAATTCACCTAGTAGAAGGGGGAAGAAAGCGGAAATCAAAAAAGATACCAAGGTTGAGAAAAGGGAACCAAAACCTAGAGTACCAATAACACCAAAAGTTAAGAATTCAAAAAGAACAAAGAAGGTTTCTAAAAAACCTCAAAGATCTATTGTAGAGGCAAATAAGATAGTCATTGTCAAACCTAAGGCTGAAACACCCAAACCTATTGAAAGACTTAGAAGAAGTATATGGATGCCCTAAATATATGTGAGAATTTACACACCAACGGTGAACTTCTTTGGTGTTTTTTTTAAATGATGAGATTTTAAATTTTAAATTTTGTTACCAAATAAATTAAATGTAAGAATTAACACATAAATTGTACTGTAATTGTGGAATTGTCTTTCATAGTTGAGGAAATATCTTTCATAAATTTCAACTATCATGGTGGATTGTAGGTTTGATAGAACATACATGAATCAATATTTTTTCAATGAATGCAAATTTAAGATTAATTTTGTAAGTATATATACACATTACAGCCCCACTAATTGTCCTTGAAATTTTGAATTATTAATAAGAATAAATTCAAGACACGTATTTATTTTATTCATTACTTTGATTAAAAATTTATATTTCCTGCTTATCAAATTTTGTTTTATTTGAATTTTTTTAAATATTTAAAGTAGAAAAGATGAACATTTTATCATATAAAATATTTGTCATTTAAAGCAATTGAAGTTAAAAATGTGTAGAGTTAATTCCAAAATTACAAAAAAAATCCAAAATATATGATTACTTTATGAATCTCCTTGCAAAATTTGTTTCAAAAAAACTTAGAAATGCTTCAAATTCATTAAAAAATAATCAATTTTCTTTTGATGTAGAAAATAATACAATTCATGAAACATGATTCAAGAATCTCATTTTAACATCGTTTATGACTTTTATATTAACTCTCAAATATAATCTATTAAATTAATAAATTCTATACAAATTGTATATTAACATTTTATATTCTAACATGTCTTACTAACATTAATATTATTTATATATTTACTTTATAATAAACTTGTCTTATAGAAATATGACCATTCATTTAACTGTCAAAAAATTGTGCATCATTGTATGTAAATTGTCAAATTATTTTTTAAAGTGAATAAAATTCACCAATTTTGTTTCTTTCCATTCTTCAAAAGGATTCAAGATAAAATTTTAAGAATCAACGAGATGAGTGTGATTGTAAGAACATCTTATAAAAACTTTAAGGATGAAAGTAGTAATATGAAGTTGGAAGTTAATAATACATTGAAGTCTTCAATGTTGGCATATAAATCATATCCATATAAATAAATCTATTATAGCTTGTTAAATGATACTTTCAAAATAATTACTTATAAAGCCCTCCAATATTTGCCTTAAAAGATCATGATTTTTGATTAAAAATAACCTTATTTGCTCATCTAAATAACCAATAGATATGAAAGAGTTTTGTGGTCCCTCCACTAGAATCTTAATTGAGTATGGACAAGTTTGGTAGTTTTTCTACCTTTTGAAAGCTGAGGGTACAAGCTTGTGATGGTTTTGGTCACTGACCGCTGCAGAAGAAGCCTACATGCAGGTGAAGAAAACGGAATCATTGTGAAGTAGTGATTCTAACAATCCTTTTGATCGAACAATACAGCATATGATTGAGATGTCACCCTTTCAATTGGCTCAAACACTGCTTGAACGCTTTGATCTGACACACAACATGAAACGTCTAGACATCATACATCTCCCGGCTCAACTGTGGACTCTAGGTCGGTGCTTAATTGATTTTTCTTTTATCAGCTGGAGCGGAGAAAGCACTTACAATACAGGGACACCATTGTGACAATGGAGCGAAGAAAGCACTTCACTATATAGAAATGTCAAGGTGGGCGGTCCTCCCACTGCTTCGTCACTCTTGACCTTATGTCGCGTGCTCTTGACCTTGTGTCGCGTGCTCCAGTCCAATCCTGAACAAATATAATATTTCTCCACAATAATCTAATAGTTGGAAAACTCGATCACTGAGGAACCAGAAGATAGAACTTGATTTGATCTCATTTATACCACTCAGCTAGAGTAGTGATCAGTCTTGCAAGCTTTTGGACTTGCAAGGGTAGCGTCGAGTAATCGCATGTGATCAAGTTCGTCCTGGTACACATTTTCAGCCACGTCTGTTGGTTAGTGAGAGTAGCACCTTGGTATTGTGATGGCAAATGGGCGATTATGGCAAACTCTCACTGCGCCGTCGTTTCCAGGAGTGCGAGAGATGTTGATCAGTTTATCGTTGATAACTAGGAATATTGTCTGAGAGGTTTCTGAGGGCAGAGTATTATCTAATCAGCTCTGATTTCGTGGAGTGGTTTGTGAGCATGCCCGCTCGATCACAAGAACACACTCCTGTTTACATGTGAATTTGAGAGTGGACTTTCTGGATCGTAGGAACATTATAATAGGAGAGTAAACCAAGCCAGTATTGACAACCAGGTTTCCACGTCTGGGATCATACTGGTTGTTCAGGCTCACTTACCAGGAACTGCTGTACGAGTAGGATATTCGTAAGACTGAGTCCAGCGAGAAGTCAACCTGATTGACGAGCACTAGGTGTTAAACCGGTTCGTAAATTGGATCGAGCCTGACTGAGAAGGTTCGTCATCTCTGCGGGTGAAGTTGCAACTGAATCCGTCGTCGTATTGTGATCCCTCTAAACTACGTCATCACATCTTCGTACATGTGACACAGTTGTCTAAGAAATCCAGGTGAGAGACACAAGCATCTTCACACGATGGAGTCGATTCCTCCACCCCACGTCGTGATGGTGCCCATGTCAGCCCCTGGGCACGCCATGCCCTTTGTCCATTTTGCGAAGCAGCTAGCAGCTTGCGGAATTACAATCACATACGTGAGCTCCGACAAACACATCTCACATTTGAGAGAGGCACTCGGAACGCTTGACTACACCAGAGAAGGGCTACAGCTGAGGTTTCTGGGGCTGAGAGACAGTGAAGAGGAATTACCAACATCCGGATCTCCACAGGAAAAGATCATAGATCTGTTCAACCCGATCCCATTCTTAGTTAGCCGAGACTTCGCACCCGGATGTTACCCCAGCGAACGCCCCGAGAAGATCGTTGCTATCAAACTGCTTGAGGAACTGGTCATCGATGTCGGATCATCGGAGTCGCAAAAGCTGAGGGGTGTCGCCCCAGCGGGTCCTCCCATGTGCATCCTGCATGATATCTTCACCACTAGGGCGCAAGTGGTGGCAGACAAGCTCCACATTGAGAAGCATTTGCTGTGTGTCTCGCCTGTGCACTACCTCGCAGGCAACCTTCAGGTATGAGCTCGATTCCACAAACCATTCATTATGTAAAACGGCTCTAGTACTCATATTCATGCACTCACATGAAACATGCATGAATTATATGTTGTGGCGACAGTCAGAACGGCTAGCGCAAGAAGGCCGCCTTCCCATCACATCTAGAGAAGCGCGCGACACCGTCATTTCAGATATCCCAGGCCTCCAGCCATGTCACCCATCGGATTTATCCGGCGCTTTCTGCAATCCCACTATTTACAACTGGATGAAATACCATCACTACCGGTTAGGAAGGGCGAATGTGATCCTCGTCAACTCCTTCTATGAACTAGAGAAGCAATCCATCGACGCTGTGCGGAATGAGGTCCTTGGCACGGGCTACGTAAAGGTCAGCGTCACCCAAAATCCAATAACCATCATGCCTGTACTTAAAACGCCATTTCTATAGAAACCAATCCAAGTCACGACGAAACCAACGTGCACTCTAACAGGAATAAAAATGTGTAAGGATGTGCAGACAGAGCATTTGTTCGACATCGGCCCACTGTCATCAGACACAGATCAAACCAACATCGGAGAAAGCGTCGTGGAGAAACAGCATCCGTGTCTAACGTGGCTGGACACCCAAGCCCCCTCCTCAGTCCTCTAAGTATGCTTCGGAAGCGGCGCTGTCAACGCACCTTCACAAGTCCTCGAACTGGCCATGGGATTGGAAAACAGCAGCCAACCTTTCCTCTGGATTCTGAGACCATCAGACTCCCTTCCTGCTGGTAAACCATCCACGAACTCCCAATCCACAACCATCTCCCCAAAACTCCAAAACCCTAAACCCTAACACCATCATTGTCATGACATGCGCCAGGTTTTGAAGACAGAGTGAAGGGACGAGGAATGTGCTACTCGGGATGGGTACCACAAACAAGCATCCTCACCCACCCCGCAACAGGCGGCTTCCTCAGCCACTGCGGCTGGAACTCAACCCTGGAAAGCGTCAGCGCGGGGGTTCCAATCCTCGGATGGTCGCGAGGAGCAGACCAGCACCTCATCTGCAGGTCAGAACAAACGTGATCACCATCCTGTGTTCTCCTCACATAGGATTCTACCAATTGCCTTACCTTACCTTCTCCTGATTGTCCACAGATTCCTGGTGGACACGGCGCGAGTGGCGATGGAGCTGCAAAAAGACCCTCCGTCGGAGAACGACGTGGACAACATGGTGGTGAACCCCATGAGGCATGTGACCAGGGAGGAGATCGCGGTGAAGGTGCGCAAGCTGATGCGGGAGGAGGAGGGATCCGCGGTGAGGGCGCGCATGGCGAGCATGCGCGACGCCGCGGCGGAGGCCACGGCCGCGGGAGGGTCGTCGCGACGGAGCTTGGACGCGTATGTGCAGCTCCTCAGATTGCGTTGTCGCCGGAATTCTACCGCATTTGATCAACATGAGCGTTAGCTGCAGAAATGTTTGTAATTGTCAAGACACATTCCTTGGCGACCTGACTCAAGTTATTGGTGATAGTGGATGCAAGAGTGCTGGCTGTTGGCGGAATTTGGGGTAATTGAGGTGAATAATTGTGGTGATGAGAAGATGAATTAATACTTTTGGTTTTTTAATAGGGATTGTGTAGTGATAATAAGTTTGGTACATAGTGGTATTTTAAACCGGGGGTACGGGTATATAAAGCAGGGACACTCTGCACCATTTGTAAGTCTAATCATGTGAGGTCTCTCCACCTCTCTTGGAGCTCTTTTCGTATCGCAGGATTAGTCAAGTTCTTCTGACCTCCAAACAGTAACTATGAGGTAACCTTGGCATTGAGTGCGGATAGGCTTTGGGCTACCTGTGTAATGGAATTAAGATGGTTTTGCATAGGGTGAGTTGGGATGGAAGAAGTGTGTAATAAAAATAAAAGTGTTTTGGAAATTATTTTTGAACTGCATAATTCTGATTTACTCATTATTAGGGACGCTCATGATTATGGGTACCTTGCACATAGCAAGTCTTCTTCAAAATAGAGTTGTCTATAAAATAGTAATGTATATGATTTGGTGCTCTCTTCATCATTTATAAAACATAATGGCACTCACATTTCCCTTTTTAAGTTGTGATTTTGTAGTGGAAAATCTTTCTACTGAGTTATTTATCAATGTATTAATCTCATATTCTGATAACCTTTATTTTGTTTGAAGTAGTCTAATAGAGATAAACATTGAAGTATATGTATTAAAACATGATAAATTATTGATATTTAAACTTTAATGGATGGAATTGGAATAAGTGATTAGAGATAAAGGTTAAATATGAAAGTTTGTGAAATTTCTCTATAAAATGAAATAAGATTATCAATTGTAATCATGCTTCAAAAAAATATTCAAAAAAGTAGATTTAATTAATGTGAAAATTTTATTTCTTCAAATACCCAACTTAGTTTAATAGAAAAATCCAATAATTTATAAAACTTTAGTTAAATAATGTATAAACAAGATGTGGATTTATACAATATTTACTACTTTAGAACATACAAATAAATCTAGAATTCACTTTTAATAATTGAAATGAATAAAAGTTAATATTAAATGAGTAGTATAGGAATTTTGGATTTATTCATTAGTTTTATATTAAAATAGAATTTATATTGAATACATATAAGTGACAAATGATTTTTTAGATTGATGAAGTTAAAATAAAATAATTATAATTATATTAATATATATTAAGATTCGTTCAATGCATTATTCATTTTTTAGTGACTTCAATGCTTTAATAATTAGTTTAAGTGGTTTTGGTTTGAATGTATATTTTGATCGTGTGTAGGTAAAAATAGTAGAATTTTATGATGAAGAGAACATTGCCATTGTAGGCAACAACTTAACACTATGAATGCAGTCTATGGGATATGAATGTTTCAATTTTATTTTTCTTTGAATTCTTTTATTTTTTGCATTTTTGTTTTTGCAATCACCCAAGTGTTGAATATTGAAAGAGATTGCAATTATAAAGTGATACAAATTTGTTAGGAATTTAAAAATTGGATTCATTACAAAAACATTTATTGATTTTATTCACTTATAATATTTTCATACAAGCTTATGGCCTATTTCAAATTCCAAAACTCATGTTGTTCATCCTTTTAATGATAAAGAATATAATAATTCTTAATTTAACATGCATTTTAATTTTCATATATTATTTACAATCATGTTTAAAAGATGCTGTTTGTTGATTAAATTACCTTAGCACTACATGTGATAAATCTAAAGACACTAAATGTGAAAAACTATATCAACAAACAAGGCTTATCACCGTCTAGAACTCAAAACATTGAACAATATATTTGTAATAAGAATTAACAACAATTCTTGAACCTTGAAACTACCAACAAAGGCATTATCTCCACATCATATTTTATGAATTGAAAAAGAACTCTAGCTATCCTCAAGTGGCAACAAACATACACTTTACTCACTCCAATTTCCTTCAAAAACCGCAACTCCTCTTTCTCTTCCTTTCTTTGGCAAATAATAAATGCACTGCCACATAGCATAATGTGTAATGTGTAATGTGAAGTGGGGCTGAAGGTAACGAAAGGAGAAGAAAACAACAGTAAACTAAAACCCTCACCAAACAGAACCCTAAAACCCTGCCAAACCCGAAACCTCACACACCACTTACAACACACACCTCGGCGTCGCCATCGCCATCGCGGAGCTCGCAACCGGCACTCGCGATTCGGGCGACTAGGTTCCTTGCCCTCGGGGTCGCTTCACCATGTTGGACATCAACTTGTTCCGGGCGGAGAAGGGGGGCGATCCGGAGTGCATCCGGGAGTCGCAGCGGCGACGCCACAACAGCGTGGAGCTCGTGGATGAGGTCGTGAAGCTGGACCAGGAATGGCGCAAGAAGCAGTTCGACGTCGAGGCCAAGCGCAAGGAGGTCAACCAGGTGCAGGACGGGATCAAGAAGAAGAAGATGGCCATGGCGCAGGCGGGGAAGAGCGGCAAGGAGGACGAGAAGGCCGTGCTGGAGCGCGAGACTGGGGAGCTCGTCGCGGAGAAGACCCGCCTGGAGGGGGAGAAGGCGTCGTTGGAGGTCGAGGCTGCGGACTGTAAGACCGCTATGGAGGCGAAATTGCGCTTGGTTGGCAACTTGGTGCATGACTCTGTGCCTGTGGATGACAATGAGGTATGTTCGGGAGGTGTTGCTGGTGTTTTGATGTGGGTTTTTGAGTCTGGGATCTAAGTGCAGGTGTGTTGGGATGGAGAGTGGGGTTGAATTTAGGAGTGTTTGGCTGGAAATTGACGATGTGATTGTAAAACAGGACAACAACGTGGTTGTTCGGACGTGGGGAACTCCGAGAGAGGAGTCTGGCCTTGTGAACCATGTAGACCTCGTGAACAAATTGGGAATCGTTGAGCTTGAAGCAGGTAATTTATGGTCGGGTTACATTTGTTTGTTGTTCGGAGTAGCTGCTGGCGAGTGCCTTATGTGAATGGCTAGTATGTTGGAGAGTTTTGGAATGAATGAGTTAATGAGGTTTTTTTCTATCTGCAAGGAAGGAGCATGGTTTCTAATTAGAGGTGTTGTTCGCGGGTGTTGTTTCTGCAGGCACTGATGTAGCTGGGGGACGGGGCTACTTCTTGAAGCATTACGGAGTGATGTTGAACCAAGCACTTATTAATTTTGGCTTAGCGTTTTTGATCAAGCGAGGGTACACTCTGCTGCAGACCCCTTTTTTCATGCGACAGGAGGTTATGGCTCAGTGCGCTCAACTGGCGCAGTTTGATGAGGAACTTTACAAGGTGAGCATTATCTTGATGTTTTATGGGGGGTTTGACGATTGCAACGAGTTGATACGTACGTTGGCAGATCTGTGAGGAGTAATGAATATGGTGGAACAGATTTAGCAGCTGACCCGTTAGGCACTGCCTTGCCGCAGGTGACTGGGGAAGGCGATGACAAGTATTTGATTGCCACTGCAGAACAACCTTTGTGCGCATTGCACCGGAACCAATGGATGGACACTAAGGCAGTACCCATGAAGTAAATTATCTATCCACGTACTGCTTCGTTGTTAGTGATATGCGACCTAGTGCATAGTCAGATGGCATGATGAATGCCAATTTGTTATTTTTGCTGAACGTCGGGTTCTATTGGTCTCGGAGTGCGGAAAGCTTGAGCAGTCTGGCTCACCTGAAACAAGGGTTTAACTCAGCGACTATGTGCAGTTCTGTCGGGTTTAAATGTATTGGTTGGTCGTGTGTAGATATGCTGGTTATTCAACCTGCTTTAGAAAGGAGGCAGGTTCTCACGGAAGGGATACGCTCGGAATATTCCGAGTCCATCAGTTTGAGAAGGTGGAACAATTCTGTATTACAAGCCCGAATGATGATGAGTCTTGGAAAATGTTCGACGAAATGATAAAGAATTCGGAAGAATTCTATCAACAGGTATTGATGCAGTGCATAGTCAATGTGTGCAATGTTCTAAGTGGTGTATCTTTCTGCTCGACATGAAATATACGCCTTTGCTATTCTTATTGCAAATACGCTCGAGTAGTAAGTGTTTATGGCTGATCAGGTTGTTTGCTATTATGTAGTTGGGTCTGCCATATCGTGTGGTGTCAATCGTGTCGGGAGCACTTAACGACGCTGCTGCTAAGAAGTACGATTTGGAGGCATGGTTTCCAGCTTCCAAGACATTCCGTGAGCTCGTGTCATGCTCGAACTGCACAGATTTCCAAGCAAGAAATCTCGAAATTCGCTACGGTCAGAAAAAGGTAGACTCTTTTCCCCGCCCAGTCACCTTGTGGTTTTAGCCATGAATAAAGAGTTCTGCTGAAATTCGAATCGGAATACTTCAGTTGATATTCCCCAATATTTTGATTCGACTTTGACATTCTAGAATATATTCTTGTCCTAAAATCTGATCCACCATTTCTGAGAGACGGAAATTGGGTAGCATTTGGCTTGCTATGGAATGATCTATTGCTTCGAGTTAGGATAGGCTTTTTCTACAAGATGATGACCTTTCGATTGCGTGATGCAGATGAATGACCAAGTCAAGAATTACTGTCATTTGCTGAATTCTACTCTTACTGCAACTGAGAGAACCTTATGCTGCATTCTCGAGAATTACCAGACAGCAGAAGGTGTGAGGGTTCCAGAGGTGTTGCAGCCATTCATGCTTGGCACTGAGTTCATTCCCTTTACTGAAGCTTCTAAGAAAGATACGAAGAAGGATACCAAGAAGGACTCTAAGCCGAAGAATCCTCCGACTAAGGTACAAAGATTTTTCATATGGTTTTCTTCATGATGTTTTTAGCCTTTTTACTGATTTGGTGACTTTGCAACCACCGAATTAATGGGCTTGCTATTTATATTTTGGAAGATTTTGGTGGAAAATGTAAATATATAGTGACATTATAATTGGGTCAATTCCCTTGGTAGAAGATAGTCATGTTTGAATTCGAAATTAAAATCATTTGCCTCAAATTACTGAGTCGGGAATGCAAACGTTTAATTACACATTCTATGCTATCTTACTTCTGGGGTATTCTATGGGCAGGTTCCAGCCGCGGGAGCTCAAGAAAAGAAAGTCGGCACAGATAATGCCTCTGGTACACCTGACATTCACCAACTGAAACTTTAGACTGAGTACCATTAGATCTAATTGTCTGAATTCTTTTCTTTTAGAAGTGACTCTAGCTAGACCTTCTAGCAGCTATTCTAAGCTTTAGGACAATTGACACTTCAACCATTTAAGCCGATTATTTACGCTCTTTACCATGGATTTGAGTTATGCTGGACTTTGTCTAGCTCCTGTACACTAAATACGGTGGTGCCTCTTTGTTTACTCTTTTTTTTTGGTTTTTTCCTGCTTCAGTCGAATGTTTTTAGGGTCTTGCAAACGGTTCAGTTTTCAATTTAGGACTTGATAGCCTTAGATTTCACGAATCTTACCTCGTCCAAGGCGAGAAGTGTCAGCTTAGTTTTCTGATGACCTATTGAATGTTCTTCACGGAAATTGTGATTGATGGTAGAAGAAACTTGTCGCACTCACACATTTATTGAGTGTAGAGTATTTCTCTGCACTCACATAAGCCACGGTCATTGTATCATGGGTCATTTCAGGTGGAATTGAGCTGAGTAGTCGGCTTGGTTTGGGCACAAGGTGGCTTTCAGATGGCGCTAGACGGCATTTTTCTCACACTAGGCATCTCCCATCTTTCCGCGCTGCTTCTCTGTCTTACCTGGCGGCGAGATCCATTGCCCTTCTATTGTAGCAGGAAAATGCGGCCTGGTAACTTACTCGAAGAATTGCTCATTGACGGGCTTACGGGCCCAGAATAAGGCTCATTTGGTACAAGCCATTTTTATAAACATACGTTTAGATAAGTTAAGACAAGTTATTTTGTCGTCCTGGCTACTTCAAATTCGGAAATTGTGGACATCGATAGAAACCAACCATAGAAAACTTGTCTGATTTTTGAAGGCCTACCTTTCGTACCAGTTACAACCTCGTCTATGGAGAAGTTTTATTTTGCACGGAGAAATGCGGTTGATTTCAACATGCCATGATCCTTCTAACTAGAATCTCTGCTTCAATTCACTTGCTCATCTCTACAACCAAGCTTGAATGTTATCAACAAGCTTTCGAAACTCAACACCAGTTTAGCCTCTGTAGAAACTACTGACGAATCTGAATGTAAAGCTTTTCCAGAGAGGCAACTGGACTGTCTTGTGTACTCAGGAATAGCTCTTTAGTGCACAAATCGTGTCGAGAACAATGTGTGTAGATCTCTTTTGAAATAAGAGGCAATTTCCTCCCAAGTCTCAGGCTATCACCACACCCATTTCAGCAAATTTTTCTGTGCAATTGCACATTCTTCTAATTTCCAACACAGTAGAGAAAGTCGAGCGATATGGCGGTTTAGAAACAACACAACGGATGCGGAACAAACCACACCGCAATGGGAACCTCGGAAAGCTTGTACAGTCAAGTACACCTATCTATCGATTCTATCCTATCCTTGTAGATAGAAATTCTAATGAAGTTACTCATGTCAAGGGTTTTGGGTTTTGGGCTCAAGAGAACACTTGATGAGGACAACTCTACAGTTGTGGGTGGCTCGACTTCGCGTGGCTACAGCGTAGAAGAACGATGGTCTTCAAATTCTTTTAGGAAGAGTGGTAGAGCTACAGAAGTGGTAAAACCATTCTAAGATCAAGAGTTTTGTAGAAATGCGGAGTAGCTCTGGAGCAGAGTTGGGGTTCGCTTCCTAGTCTCTACTTCTACGCCTCCACTTCTTCCCTCTGTTCCCGATTCTAGAAACCACGTGCTGGCAGACCGTGCATTTTCCGGTACTCCAATCCCAATTCTAGCGGCTACATCCGGATTTCAGTATTGTCTTTTATGTTTGGAGGATAATTTTGAGGAGAGATTCTAGAGCCTACCACATTTTGTCGCAATCTATTTGTCTAGAAGGAGGTTCGGCTTGAGGTAGGGAAGCAATATATTCAAGGTGACAAGCGGAAGCAGAATCTGAAAGGCAGGGCAGGTTTTACTCGCATGGTCAAGATATCTAGAAGATGGTAGCGTCTACTTTTACGACGGCCAGTCTGCTTAAGTTCTACGTGAAGTGGCCGCCTCCGTCAATCCTTCGTGGTGCGTACTCCAATTCGTCGCTCTCTCTGCGGGATTTGGAGGGTGTGTGCCAGCTCAATAGTCGTGGGCTATCACTGAGCTCATTTGCTAGACCTGGGTTCTACGATTTTCGGAATGCAAGAAGAGCTGCTCAATGCGGCAATGCGAGTCGCATCACAGCATTTGCTAAGGTATGTGGATTTTTTAAGATAGTACTTCTCAAGCTCGGTGCCATCAATTTCTTTGTTAGCTTGTATTTTCTGCCATCCCTGTGTTGTGAATTTAACCTAGAAACTGTAACGGTGATAGTTTGCTTGACTCTTGAAGCCTGAATCTCTGCATTGCTCTTTATTTGTAGTGATGCAAATCGTTTCTGTTTGTTCCGTTTGAACAATGCCTAGAATTTGAATGTGCATGAATTTTCTGTGAGTCGTAAAGAAACAGGACATGGGTAGATGGCACTTCTAGGGGACGATATTATGTCCAACGACATTGTTTAACAGTTTGTGAAAAATTTCGAGAGCTAGGCTGTTTTTTCAAGGATTTGTGTTTTCCATTTCTCAGGACTTGCATAAGGAAGCCGAGGAGCAGGAAGTGGTTTCAGACCAATCTCGAGGGGGCCTTCCGCGCTTCCACGTTACTTCACTTCCAGCTTTGAAGGTATTTTCTGCTGGATTGCATGAATGATTAAACCCGTTTTTTTCCCAGCAACTAGGGCTTATGCTGGAGAACCGTTCATTTGTTGTAAATCTAATGCAGAAGGTTTCTCTTACAAGGGATTCGTTAAGAGGCTGGCACCGTTTTTGTGTGTAGGGAACGATCGTTCAGGTTGATGGGGACGAGTTTTGGCACATGACACGAGTTCTTAGACTGAATGTCAACGACAGGTATTTCATAGGGCAGCCTATTCACTCAACTAAGACGTTGTTTCAATAACTTGTGAGTTATTAGCTCTCAGGAGCTTCTGTTCTTCAGGAAATCCTTCCGACTTTACCTTGGATTATGGATTTCTCTGAAGAAATCTTTACTAAACCTTCATAGAGAATCTTATTGTTCCTTTCTTACGGAGTTGGATACCACTTTCATATAGCTTGAATGTGCAATTATAGGATTGAACTATTTGATGGAAGCGGAGGAATTGTGGAGGGCACTTTGTTGCGGGTGACAAAGAACTGCGCCGAAGTTTCAGCATTGACTGGGAGACAAACACTCCCACAAACAGGCCCAAACTGGCATGTGGCTGCCGCCTTTGGTGTGTGTTGGATTTCAGCCCACATTGCTATGATTTCTGTAACTAGTTGAATACATCAATGAGATGTGAATCTTTGCTCAGAAGCCCTCAAAGTATCTGGCGTTTTCGGCAATCTTCTAGTAAGGTCTGTTATTTTGCATAAGATAATGTGCACTAGTACCCTACTAGTTTTCCATGTTCATTCTGGTGGCTTGATATGTTGCATGGACAGGTAACTTGAAGGGGGGTCGTGCAGATTGGCTCGTGGAAAAATGCACGGTAATTGCTACTGCAGTTTACACTTCCTCTTGAGAGTCCAAGTCGTGTTTGGTGAATGTTCCCACTAAATTTCTAAGTGTGCGTGCTTGAAGCTTCTTTTGACCACTGTCTTGATTGTTGTTTTAGTTGTCTCATCTGAGATTTTCCGTGTTGCTCACAAAACCTTCCGGTGTGTTCAATGGCTGGTCGAAGGAATTGGGAGCTCAAACTCTGACTCCACTTCTCACTCAAAGGTCAGGTACTGTTGCTGAGCAACGCAATGATCGGTGGCACCGTATTAGCATGGCGGCCACGAAGCAATGTACGATCTCTTTTAACTTTCTCCGAGTCCCGTGTTTGTTTGAGCCTACTAACACTACGGCATGTGCGCTTTGTGTACGCTTATGTATCCGAGTTTTCGTTACAAGTGATAGAGCATTAGCAGTGTTGTACTGTACTGTACAATGTAGTTGTCCTTTTATGCCTATAAGTTGCTTGATTCTCCATCCGAGTCTGAGAGGTAATTTGGGTTTCATATACTCTTCTAAGCCCTTTCAAGTCGACGCAGACAAACTTCTATCATTCAAGAACGCGTGAATGCTCATATTTTTTTATCTTGCAGGCCAAAGATTGCACACTTTGGATGTGCGTGAACCCACACGGCTTGAATCATTGCTGACGGAAGTAAGTTTTGGGTTGGGATTCATAATCCTGCATGTGTGGGTATTCTTACGTGTGGTTTCTCTTGTCGGGAAGGGGGAGCCTTAAAGGTCAGGCTTGCATGAGGGCTATTCATTGACCACAACAATTCTAGAGAAAGCATTTCTGGCCTAATGCATTAGGTTAACGAGATTTTAGAACTACCTTGCTCCCTTATTGCCGCTCTCTAATCAACGATTTCAACAATAGCACTCTTCCGATAACAGTGCAGTTGAACTGATTATCCAATTCAAATGGTGAGATGCAGGTGAGAAAGGCGAAGGTAGCGTTCCTTGCTGCTGCAGGCGCACCTCCTTTAGTACAGACGTTGTTAAACAGTTCAGAAATGCCACAAGAAGGTCTACTGTTGATTGGCCCTGAAGGAGGTGTGAATCTTCCACCTTTGAATCGGTTTGGAAGGAGTGTGATTGAAAATAGTTGAGCAGGGACAGGAAGAGAATGAACAAGTTCTGATATAACATGACATTTCGCATCATTTTGGAACATGTGTATGAAATGTTAGACAAGGCTCAGTCTTTTTCGTATAATTTTTGGAGGATTTCCTGGTTTAGGAGCTTTTGTTGGTAATGTTAACATGGGAGTTTGTTGAGCAGATTTTACACAAGAGGAGATAGAGTTGCTGATTGAAGCAGGGGCAGTACCTGTGGGGTTAGGCCAACGACGATTGAGGGTTGAGACCGCTGCTATTGCGATTCTTAGCACAGTCATGCTACTTTCAGAAGGTTGTCCAGTCAATGCAAAAGAAGGATAGAAAGAGTAGGAATCCTCTTAGTTGAGTCATTTAATGCATCAATAAACACTTCCATGGTCTGTGCATCCTGTGGAAATGGTACTGGAATGTGTATACACCTTCGGTTCCTCAAATTGACCTTATTTGATCAGGAGAGATGCAGTAGGTTGGAGATTGTGAGAGCTGCTATTGAAAAGTGTCCAAATCAATAAGCTGCAGATACAAAGCATAAAGGACTGCTTCCTTAACTTCGGAATCTCTGGACGTGAAGTCGAACTTTCATTGTGTTCATTGAATGTTTCATATTGTCTCTATAAATGAGTGATATTATTTGTCACATGTTTTTGTTTTAAATGTTTAAATTTGTTGATTACAAGTCATAACTTTTTCATAATAATTTGTGAGATTTAGTGGTTGAATTCTAGTTTTAGGTGAAGAACTAAAATATTTTCATCTAACAAGAATAATAAATTGAAAATTTGTCTAATGGTTTGTCGAATGACTGGAATTGAATTTCAAGTCTAAATCCATGATGCTAATAGGTTCAGTGATTTAGAGTGAATAAGAGCGTTCCAACCAATGCACAGAGTGTTGTCAGTGCATACTTCCAATGCAACCTTCTTCAAATGATGGAGAAAGGGCTCCCTAGAGTTTTAATCACATGAAGTATTCAACTTTGCCCTTGGGAGCTCAAGACATTTAATATAGTTTTTCAGTAAAATTAATGGACACAGTTAGTTTATACTTATTGAAATATTTTTTTGTAGACTGATTTAAATATTTGGGTATATATATCATCAAACTTTATAACAAATCAATTTACTTTAAGCATGTTCATTCTTGCAAATAATCTTAGAGTTATTCCAAAGATGAATAAAAATAACATGAATTCACAAATCCAAACAAAATATTTATATTATTAATTATGATGATAGAAGTAGTTTTCCTTGGGGTTAGAGGCCATTAAGCTCTCTTTTCTAAAATAATGATCATATTTGAAAAATTATCAAACTCTTTTATTTCCAATTTTTATTCAAAAATGTTTTTTTTGATACTTGAAAGAATACTGGAGCAAAATTTAAACAATCTTGTCTAACTTCTAAGCAAGCCTCTATATTATCCAATTGAAATTCTTTCTATATTTGTGAATGAATTGATATTTTTTAGGTCATTATTATTGATAGACTTTTGTGCACTAACAATGATGAATATGATGTCGTGATGATATTGTATATTTAGCAAAACAATCATTACATAGTAAGAATATTTTGTGAAACTTTGGAAAGGGATAAACCATTTATAAAAATTCTTCGAACATTCTTGTTATGAAGTAAGATTTACTATGAAAAAAAACATAATGTGTGAAGTTGATAAGTCAAAAAATAAAGATGACAAGGATACATATGGCTGTACAATTATTAAATATTGTTTAAACATTATTGTTGTCTAAAATCTATCACAAAGACTCAGTCATCAAGGTTGACAATATATATAGACCAAAAAAATGATAGACTTGATATAAAAATTAACGATGTACGCAAACAAAAGTGGACAAGGAAAAGTGAACAAATAGTCATAAAGGTTGGCAATATACATAGACAAAAATTGATAGATTTGATATAAAAATTAATAATGTATGTAAACAAAAGTGGACAAATAAAAGTGGATTGATGGAATTGGGTTGACATATAGAATTGACTCACAGATAGAATTGGGTCAACCAAAGTGGGCACATAGAATTGGGTAAATAGAAGTGGATAGATTGAACTGGGTAGACAAAAGTGCATAGATATAATTGGGCAAACAAATAAAATTGGGCCGACATGTAGAATTGGGCCGACATATAGAATTGGGCCGACAGATAGCATTGGGCCGACAACTAGGATTGGGCCGACAGATAGAATTGGGTCGTCAGATAAAATTGGGTCGACAAATAGAATTGGGCCGACAAGTAGAATTGGACAGACAAATAGAATTGGGCCGACAGATAGCATTGGGCTGACAACTAGGATTGGGCCGATAGATAGAATTGGGTCGTCAGATAGAATTGGGCCGACGGGTAGAATTGGGCTGACATGTAGAATTGGGCCGACAGATAGAATTGGGTAGATAGATGTGGACAGATAGAATTGAATAAACAGAAGTGGACAAATAGAATCGGATAAAGAGAAGTGGGCAGATTGAACTTGGCAAACAAAAGTGCATAGATAGAATTGGGCAAACAAATAGAATTGGACGGACATATAGAATCGGGCCGACAAATAGAATTGGGCATATATATAGAATTGGGCAAACAAAAATGCACTAATAGAATTGGGCAGTCAGAAGTGGAGAAGGAAGTAATCACTCTTTGAACATTGTTTAAGATTTGGTCTTATTGAAAATGACAGATCTTGTGTAGAAATGGACAGGAAAAAGCTTACTTGAAACAATGTTAAAGATTTGTTGTCGTTAGAAGATGATAGATCTGGTAGAAAGCTTCATAGGCTATATATGGATAAGACAAACAAAATTGGACAAAAAATATTTTATGTTGAAAAATTGTTTAAGATTTATTGTCATTATAAGATGATAGATCAAGTCTAGAAGTTGACAAAAAGTGATTTATCATCAAACATTCTTAAGATTTAATATCAATAATAAATCTTGTATAGAAGTGAATGAAATAAGCAAAATTAGACAACAAGTACCCAATCTTGAAAATTTCTTAAAGAATTTACGTTGCTGAAAAATGATAATTCTAATAAAGACAATCGTGGATAGAAAGTATTAATCCACCTTCAAACATTCTTCAAAAAAATTTATCACTGAAAAACCTAGTATATGCATTGGATAATGTGTATAAAATTAATTAAAATCGAGAATGGTCAATAAAAGGCAAACAACCTTTAAAACATTCTCACCGATAACATATCTAAAATACGCACTTACAATAGTGTAATCAAAATTGAGTACACATCAGATAAATACAAGCATCATTCAAACACCATTGATGCTAATAAAATCTCTTCAATACGTGTTAATAGATTTAAGAAGTAATTTACACTTTAAAAATACAGTAAACTTTTAATTTAACTGTACATAACGCTTCAATTAAAAAAAATCAGACCATAACATCACTCCATCATTAACAATTCATAGTAAAAATGGTGAGAAAAATGCCCAACTCAGATACTTGGACTGAGTCTGCTTTACTCGCTCTTTACATCATGTACATGAACCTTGAGCAAACCTTCAACCAACCCACTGAACACCAATTGAGACTAGTCAATCTGCAATCGTGCAAACACAGACAGACTCCAAACGAAGCAAAGTGAAGCAAACTTGCATAATTTACTGCTGATGGTGCTAATACAATCAGATATTAAATTCCACTTCGAAAATGCTGGAAAACGTTATTCCGATGTAGATAACGCTTGATTAAAATATTCCTCCACCATTAGCAGTTCACCGTAAAACTGGTTTCAAAAACACCTCACCCGGTTTGAAAAACACCTCACCCAGATCCTTGGGCTGGGTCAAATGCTAATGTTTAATCAACAAGCCTTGAGCAAACCAACCTGCTGAAACTAGTCAATCTGCAAGCGTGCAAACCTGGACAGACATCACATGAAGCAAAGTGCAGCAAACTTGCATAAATTACTGCTTGACGGTGTTGCCAGCGATTTGCTACCAGCTCCTGGGTCCCTTCAAGCTCTCCCTTTTCCTGCAACTTCACATTCTTACAACCAATGCAATTTCAGCTTGCAGACACCAAATTCATGTTAATGGCAATGGGGATTTTTCCCAGCCCCAGATGTCCACATCGCAATGACGTGATACTTCCATAAGTCAGTTTGAGATGCGGTTTTGCCAACTTTGAGATGCTGCCCTTTGACAATCTGAATCGATCAAAAGCAGACTTGCCCCCTGAGGTGGCATGGATTCCAGAAAGACACTGGTATGATAAGCATGAAACTCTGAATTTACTGGTAATTTGCTAGCGTGTGACTGCATCGACCTGGTTGTGAGTATATGAAGCTGAAGTTTGCAAGATGGGTTTCAGTGTGGGTGTCTTCTTGCAGGTGTGTGTGATGGCGTTTTACATGGGGAGCGCCTCTAGCAGGGAGGATGCTGAGGAGCTCATCAGCTTTGAAGTCCCAGATCTTCCATCATGTTCTGACGTATCCGACTCTGAGGAGGATGAGTATGACACTCAAGCTTGCAACAAGGTGCAGCCGATTGACAGTGAAGTGAAGCAAGATCATGCACAAGCCGATCCTCTGGTAAGATCCTATCTAGAATTCTCTGATTTTTCTGAAGCACAATCCACTTAGAAATCATTGAATGGGAGAACCCGCAGAAGGCTGGAGACAATGGAGGCTAGAGTGTGATGTCATATTAGATGCCGAAATAATTTGCTAGTAGGTAGAACTGAAGTGTCCCTCGTTCTGAGACTTGAATGAACTTTTCTCAGGCCGAGCCCCTCACTCTCAAACGTCAGTTTTGGCACATGACACGGCTTCTTCGATTGGTTCTCAATGACAGGTATTTTATACGGCTGCCTATTCAGTCAATTACGGCGTTGTTTTAATAACTTGTGAGTTATTAGCTCTCAGGAGCTTCTGATCATCAGGAGTTCCTGAGAATTCCTTTGAATAAATCGTTACCAGACCTTCATATATAGAGAGTCTTATAATTGTTCCTTTCTTACGGAGATGGTACCACTTTCATATCGCTTGAAGGTGAAATTACAGGTTTGATCTGCTTGATGAACGAGGAATGTTGGAGGAAACTTTATTGCGGATGACAGAGAACTGCGCCGAAATTAAAGCAAATTCGACTGTGAAACAAACACAGCTCCCACAAACAGGTCCAAAGTGGCATGTAGCAGCCGCTTTTGGTATGTCTTCAATTTCAGTCTTGTGGCAACGATGTAGTACTATCTTTTGTTTCCCAGAAGATGATGTCCTCAACCCTACTAGAACTTTTTCATCTTCAATTTAGTCGCTTGATATGTTGATATGTTGATATGTTGATATGTTGACAGGTCATCTGAGTGGGCACCGTGCAGATTGGCTCGTGGAAAAATGCACGGTAATTTGCTTCTGCATTTTGCACTTCCTCTTGAGAGTCCAAGTCGTGTATAGTGAATGTTCCCACTAAATTCCCAAGTGTGCATGCTTGAAGTTTCTTTTGACCACTATCTTGATTGTTGTTTAAGTTTTCTCATCTGAGATTTTCCTTGCTGCTCACAAAACCTTCCGTTGTGTTCAATGGCTGGTCGAAGGAATTGGGAGCTCAAACTCTGACTCCACTTCTCACTCAAAGATCAGCTACTGATGCTGAGGAGTGCAATATGGAGCGGTGGCGCCGTATAGGCAGGGTTGCCAGTAAGCAATGTACGATCTCTTTGAACTCTCTTAATTCCTTAACATTTGGTTGATTATGGAGCTTTATTAATACTACGGTATGTGAGCTTTATGTACGCTTAGGTATCTGGGTTTCCTTTACAAGTGATATAGCATTCACAGTGTTGTATTGCAACATGTAGTTCTCCTTCTACGTCTCTAATTTCCATCCGATTCTGAGAGGTATTGTAAGTTTCATATGCTTCAAGTCGACGCAGACAAACTTGCATCACTCAAGAACACGTGAATTCTTATATTTTTATCTTGCAGGCCAAAGATCGGACGAGTTGGATGTGCGTGAACCCACACGAATTAAATCATTGTGGACAGAAGTAAGTTCTGGGCTGGCATAGATTATCTTGCATGCGTGGGTATACTTACGCATCTAAAATGATTTCAACAATTGCACTCCTGTGATATTAACAATGTAGTTAAACTGATTATCCAATTCAAATGGTGAGATGCAGGTGAGAAAGGCGAAGGTAGCGTTCTTTGCTTCTGCAGGCGCGCCTCCTTTGGGACAGACGTTGATACAGAGATCAGAAACATTGTCCCAAGGAGGTCTACTGTTGATTGGCCCTGAAGGAGGTGTGAATCTTCCACCTTTGAATCCGTTTGCAAGGAGTGTGATTGAAAAGAGCTGAGCAGGGGCAGGAAGAGAAATGAACTAGTTCTGATATTACATGACATTACGCATCATTTTGGAACATGTGTATGAAATGTTTGACAAGGCCCAGTCTTTTTCGTATAACATTCGGAGAATTTCCTGTTTGGGAGCTTTTGTTGGTAATGCTAACCGGGGGGTTTGTTGAGCAGATTTTACTCCAGTGGAGATTTCGCTGCTGATCAGAGCAGGGGCAGTACCTGTGGGGTTAGGCCAGCAACGATTGAGGGTTGAAACGACTACTATTGCGATGCTGAGCACAGTCATACTCCTTGCAGAAGGCTCTGCAGTCGATGCAAAAAAAGGATAAGAAGTGTTACAGGAATCGTCTGAGTTGAGTCATTTAATGCAGATTCAATAAACATTCCAGAGTCTATGCATCCTTCGGAAATGGCTCTAGAATCCGTATACACCTTCAAATTGACGTCATTTGATGAGGTGGATTGCGGTAGTTTGCAGATTTTGGGACCTGCTAATATGCTATTGAGTAGTGTCCAAAATTTCAGAAAGCTGCAGTTACTGTCAACTGAGCGTTAAGTATTTGCTTCTATAATCTCTAAGTCTTAGGACCTATTTTCTTGAAGGCAGATTTCAATTATGTTAATTCGAGTGTTTCGTATTGTCACTAGTAACGAGGGATATTGTTTGTCATTTGGTTTTGGCTTATGAATAAATGTGTTGATTACCAGCCTTTAATTGGTTTTAATAGCTTGTGAGATTTTTGGATGAATGTGATTTGTTTGAGAAGAGTCTTGAAGAACTTTGATATTATTTCTAATAGATTTCTAAAAAATCTTTCTTTTTTGACATTGATGATGAAGGACGTTACTGTGAGTGCTAGTGACCTGTTTTCACAATGTTTTTTAAAGTAAACAAATCCATGGGATAGAATATAAACTTGTATTTACAATTGAATGCTCAATTTGAGGAATTAGTTCAAAACTTTGAATTTCAATGGAAAACCCACTTGAAATTTCAGGTTCTGAGGTTGTCAGGTGGCCATTGATTGGAAAGGATCATTCAAATGACCAAAATTTAAATTGTACAATAATGAGCTATAATTGCCAAAATATATTGTAGGGTACTTCATGTTTCAAACTTGGGACCTTGTATAAAATCCAAAAATGATCTGAAAATCATTCATTATGGGCCAGAACTTGTTTCTCTGTTCATACTTCAAGATGTTTTGTAAAATTTTAAATTTTTCAAGAAGAACTAGGTTAATGATCCTTGAGCAACAACTTTCTGATTGCTTTGCATACAAGGATTAAAGTCATCACCTTGAGAAGCAATGACTTCTTTTTAATGCAATTGTCTTGCGCTTTGTTACATTGGACATAAAATTTTCTAAATTCCAAGTTGAAATTTAACCACTTTATATTCATTGATCCCTAAAGGTCAAAAGTTTTTTTATTAAACTCAAAATATAGCCTAACTTTAAATGTATCATAGGTGTATATGGAAAAGAGGTAAAAAATTCTCAACCATACAATTTTGTAGTACACTAGTTATAAAAGATATGAATCAATTTATTTTTTATTTTTTTCAAAACAAATGAAATAATGCAAAAAGAAAATAATGAGAGGACCACATGACATTGTTATCAACCTACACTAACCAATGGCAAAAGAATCAACTATACAGTGATAAGTGGAAGGCAGACTAGCCAAATTGCCCACAGATCAATCTTTTGGAGTTCCTAAACAAAGTCAATTCATCCATAATAAAGAAACTGAATTATCCAATTATCTTCTAATTATCTAGTTTGCTATTGGTTGAGGAAAGAGTGGTCTTGTGACTTTCCTTGGTGTGAAGCCAAGCAGTTCTTCCATGGTTGATATGGGAAACAACCACAAAACCAATACTCTGTAGTCAAGACCACAACTTTTTATTATATCTCGTAATGACTATGCCTGAAAGATCGTCACCTTCTTTGATTTTGAATTTCTATTTGAAGAATAGGTTTTTTAGTATGAAAAATAATGGAACAAAATTTACAGTATTTTATCTAACTTCTAAATCCATCCATTATTGTATATTGAACAAGTATAATTCTTTCTATACTTATAATGTAATATATAAAGCAAAAATATCATCATATAATAATGACGTTTTTGTGAAATATAGAAAGGGGTAAAACCATTTATTTAAAATTCTTCAACCATATTTGTTATTAAGATATATCTATGATAAAAATCCATTCAATGAGAAAAATTGATAGATTAGAATTCAAAGATAATAAGGATACATTTGGGATGACAAGGATACAAATGAGTATACAATCATTAAACATTCTTCAAATTTTATTGTTATCTAAAATCTATCACACATACAATGATAAAAGTTGACAATGTACATAGACAAAATTGGATGAATAAAACAGAAAAACAAAAGAGGATATAAAAGTTGATCATGTACTCAAACGGAAGTAGACAGATAAAAGTTGACAAATTGAAGTGACTGAAAGTTATCAATCTTCAAACATTGACAGTTTAGGACTCATTGTCGTTGGAAAATGATAGATTTGGTATAGAGGTGGACAAGACAAGCATAATAATCTTCTATCTTCAAACATCGTTAAAGATATGCCGACATTGAAAAATGATGGACTTAGTGCAGAGGTGGACATGATAGGCAGAGGCAGGCATGATAGGCAGAAGTGTCCGACAGAACGTAATCTATCTTCAAACGTTGTGTAAGATTTTTTGTCGTTGACAAAACGTAATCTATCTTTGATCATTGTATAAGATTTTTTGTCGTTGACAAAACGTAATCTATCTTTGATCATTGTATAAGATTTTTTGTCATTGAAATACGATAGATCTGGTATGGAGGTGGACAAGACATGCAGGAATGGACAGACATTATTCTATCTTGAAACATCGTTTAAGAAATGTTGACGTTGAAAGATGATAGATTTAGTGCAAAAGCGGACAAGACAGGCACGAGTATCCAATCAAAAATAATCTATCTTCAAACTTTGTATAAGATTTTTTGTCATTAAAAAGATGATAGATCTGGTATAGAGGTGGACAAAAAGTAATCTATCTCCAAACATTCTTCAAAAATCTTTATCATTGAAAGATTTAATACATACATTGGATAATGTAAAAAGAGTAACTTAGCTGAGATTGACAGCTGTCAATATGAGGTCAACAATTTGTAAACATTATTTGTTAATGAAAGACCTATAATACATACTTATAATAATATACTTAAAATCAAGCATACATTAAATAAACACAAGCATCTATTAAACACCATTGATGCTAATAAAATCACATTAAAATGTGCTAATACAATTAGATATTAAATTCTACTTAGATATTACAATGCCACTTAGATATACAATTAGATATTAAAATGCAGGAAAACATTATTCAGATCTAGATAACACTTGATTAAAATATGGGCCTCAACCATCAACAATCCACCGTAAAACTGGTTTCCATAACACCTCATTCAGATCCTTGGGCTAGGTCAAATGCTAATGTTTAATCAACAAACCTTGAGCAAACCAACCTGCTGAAACTAGTCAATCTGCAAGTGTGCAAACCTGGACAGACATCTGATGAAGCAAAGTGCAGCAAACTTGCATAAATTACTGCTTGACGGTGCTGCCAGCGATCTGCTACCAGCTCCTGGGTCCCTTCAAGCTCTCCCTTTTCCTGCAACTTCACATTCTCACAACCAATGCAATTTCAGCTTTCAGACACCAAATTCATATTAATGGCAATGGGGATTTTTCCCAGCCCCAGATGTCCACATCGCAATGACGTGATACTTCCATAAGTCAGTTTGAGATGCGGTTTTGCCAACTTTGAGATGTTGCTCTTTGACAATCTGAATCGATCAAAAGGAGACTTGCCCCCGAGGTGGCATGGATTCCAGAAAGACACTGGTATGATAAGCATGAAACTCAGAATTTACTGGTAATTTGCTAGCGTGCAATTGCATCGACGTGGTTCCGAGTATATAAAGCTGAAGTTTGCAAGATGGGTTTCAGTATGGGTGTTTTCTTGCAGGTTTGCATGATGGCGTTTTATATGGAGAGCGCCTCTACCGGGAAGGATGCTGAAGAGTCAATCAACTTCAAAGATCCAGAGTTTCCATCAGTTTCGGACGTATCCGACTCTGAAGAGAACGAGTATGAAACTGAAGCATATGACAAGCTGCAGTCATTGGTTCCACAGAAGCGACCTTCTCTTAGGGCAGTAGCAGTCACTGAGCAGAGGCAAGTTCGGCACAAGACCGTGAAGGATGATGAGGCACTTGTGGTTGCGGCCAACACCTCTTCAGTGGTATGAACTGTGATGCCAATACTTCTCTTGGCTTCTCTGATTCTATTGAGGCACAAACCAGTAAGAGATCATTGAATGGAAGAACCAGTATAGAAAGAGAAGAAATGGGACCAGATTGCGTTGTTCTCATCTTAGATGTTATTGAAAATTACTGTTTTGCAAAAGAGTAGTCGCTTGGTTCTCTAAGTTGTATGCGTAAGTGAATTGGTTTAGTTCTAAGATTTGTATGCAAATGTTTCACAGGATGAGCGGCTTACATTAAAAAGGCAGATTTCTGTTGATGATTTGTCCAACCTTGAATCGATGGAGATGAGCACCCATCAGTGGCCTAACTATCCCGACAACACTGGCGGAAAGCCTCTGATTCGCAATGTGCTTGGAATGCCGATGACTTCTGTTGAGAGTTTGTATAACATTTCTACAGTAAGTGAGCCTCCAATTGTTGAAGTGGAGTGCATGGACGGAGGAACGTTGAAGGTGCATGTTGCTTGCATTCATCATAAGGGAATCCTGAAAAAATTAATCTCTGCATTGGATTTGAAGGGTGCGGATGTGCTCTATAGTCAAATTTTGTGCAGGGACAACATGTTGTCCATGCACTTGGGCTTTGAGGTAATTAAGCATTAAGTTGGCATTTTGTTGACATTCATTTTAGTTTGAAGACTGAAATTATAACCACATTGTATGTAGTTTGAACTTTCTAAGAAGTTAGTGTGTTGCAAATTGTGGCAGAGAAAAATGGAGGTACCTCACCCTGGCCAAGAGCCCAAGCTAATGGTAGATGATGACAACCTGAAAGCAACACTTCTTGGAATCATCAATGCTTCAGATGATGACAAGAGTATTCCAATATGTGGCCCAACCTCTTTGGCTTCAAGCCACGGTTGAGAAGGGATGGACAGTTTCAACCGTCCTTTAGTGCAATCTTGTTTACCTTTGTGTTCTAAATAATTTGTAACTCTTAGCTTCAAATTCAATCAATCCTCTTATTGGCACCCTTAGCTTTAATAAAACGTGGCTTTGCAATCCTCAAATGTGATGGTTTTCATGTCTTTAGATAAGTCTCATTTCAAAAGGTGTCACACTATGGATTGACATAATCCAAAAAAGACAAAAATTATCTTCAACATCACAATCAACGTTTAATTTCAACCTCATAAGTTGGATCTATTTGCCCGAGTGTGAAGCTTGAACGATGAAGAAAAACTAATTAAGCCAAAGCAGGGCCAACATTGACATGCACCAGAGGAGAAGGCCTGTCTCACGCCTTTGCAGGTATGAATAATATAAGAGACTTTTTTTAAATGTTCTATGTTGGAGTGTGATCAGGTGATGTTAGTACAATCACAACAATCCTGCCTCTTTAGACCAGAAATTTTGTTTCTCAATCACAAACTGACTTTGATTATGCTTGAGTAGCATTCGGATGTTTCTCCATCTCTGAATCCATCCGCGAGCAAATTGGAAATGCTATCAAACCTCACAAGTTGGATGTCAAGATTCTACAAACCAAAGAGTTCAGCGGAAAAATGTAAGAAATCATGTTTTTTAACGGTGTATGCTAATTAGTCGACGTAGTAATCGACCAAGCAACCTCAAAATTGACAAACTCCACTGATCTTCAAGGTGGCGTTCGGCATACAAACTAAGCAAGCACACGTCATGGTTGCTTGGTGGATTCGCCAAACAAATCATGTTCGAACAGAATTCTAGACTTTGAACATTCCTCCTCTCCATGCTATTTGTTTTGAATTGTTGTGGAAGAAATACTGTATAAATATACGATATCCTCTAGTATAAAAGATACAGAAAGTGCATAGTTGAGCACTTGCAAATGGCACTACAGACATGCACTTTGAGGTCATAAGCTGCGCCTGAATCACGAAGAGATCAAGATTTGCAGTTCTGAGCTACCCTCAGAACAGTCATCTTCTATCAAGAACTTAGATGGTCTTTTTCTCGTAACAGTTACAGTCTGCAAACTTGTTTGAGATTCTTATCATTTTATTTGAGACGGGAAAGGTTTGATTGAGCTCTAAGATCCACGATATGGTGCACACGTTAGCTGCAGTAATGCCAATCAGCCAGGAAGATGTGGGGAATGTCAGTCCATCTATACAGGAATGTTTGAGCTTCGACGGTGTTCAAGCAGATGGTTCTTCAGTGACGAAAGCTGGATTTACAACACATCGGCGCTACCATTCCCTTGATCGCTCTGGCATCAAAATGGAGCGCTCCTCCAACAGTGTCAATGGTCTTAGGAAAACTATGTCTGGGAGTTTGAATCCTGACTGGATGCGAGGAGAAGATTCTGATTATTACTTGAAAAATTCTAGACATGGGAAAGATAAGTCTCGATCACTGTCATCCTTCGATACCATCAGTGGAAGGAAGGAAAAATCAGCGGCGAAAGAGAGGAAGCTGGAGATCATAGGTGCTGGAAGATTTGAGCAGACTGGAACGAGGAAGGGTCTTCCGTCACTGAGAGGCAGGAGTGCAGGGGAGGCACGTCAAACACAACGAAACAGGAGTGATGTCAAGAGTGAGTCCAGTGGAAGTCACAGGATTGAAACTCCAACAACCTCAAGTGATTTTGCAACTTGGGTATCTTCGTCTCGCCATTTAGAATTCGTCTCCTCCAATGGTTATAATAGTATGAGTAGAAGCCTACATTTAGCTAGTTTGATTGTGTTAACTAGCTACAGATTAAGGAGCTTCAGTGCTCAGGATGCTTCTTCTCGTGAGCAATTGGGTCACCTGGAATCATGCAAAGCGCCGCTTTCGAGCAGGTGGAGAGAAATTCAAGGAGCTAACAACTGGAGATGCCTCCTGGATCCCCTCGACCTCGACCTCAGGAAAGAGATTCTTCGCTATGGCGACTTCGCTACACTCACATATGACAACTTCGAAAGCGAGACTCGGTCGAAGTATGCTGGAAGTGCAAGGTTTCCAAAGCAGAAGATGTTCGAGAAGCTTCACAAGCAGGACACTGGTTACCAGGTGACGAGGTACCTGTACGCAACATGCGAGAATCCTCTTCCTCGGGCATTGCAATTTTCGGAGAGCTGGGATGTGGAGTCCAACTGGATGGGGTATGTGGCTGTTGCCACTGAATTGCAGGAGATAGAGAGGCTCGGAAGGAGGGACATCCTTGTTGCTTGGCGAGGGACGGTGAGGACGATCGAGTGGCTGGTTGATGCAGAAATCCAAATGGTGCCTATTACATTTGCAGAAGGAAAATCCAAGCTGACGAAAATGTGTCCTAAAGTAGAGAAAGGATTCTGGAGTTTGTATACTAGCAAGCGGTCTAAATCGCAGTTCAACAAGAAGAGTGCCTCTGAACAGGTCAGTTCATTATTACACCGTCGCCTTTCTCATTCCAGAACTTTGAACAAATTCACGAAGGAATGATTTTGTAGCGTTTCAGACATGGGTTATGGCCATGGCGTGGAATGTTCAACCTTTCGTTTCTGAATGCAGGTTATCGCGGAATTGACAAGATTACTGACGCTCTACAAAGGGGAGAATCTTAGCATCACACTCACAGGACACAGTCTCGGAGGCGCACTTTCGATCCTAACAGCGTATGAGATAGCTTCACGAGGGTTGAACAAACGGCAGACGAGCTCTGGTGCCGATGAAACCATCCCCGTGACAGTCTTCACATACGGAAGCCCTTCCGTCGGTAACGCCGTCTTCAGGAAGAAATTTGAAGAAATGAACCTGAAGGCACTGCGAGTCGTGGAGGTGCACGATCTCGTGCCAAAGACCATGACAAACTTTTACTTCCCTTGGATGGTTGATTCCTACAAACATGTCGGCGTTGAGCTTCGAGTCGATCACGCTCGCTCACCCTACTTGAAACGCACACGAGATCCAAAGGATTGCCATAACATGGAGTCCTACTTACATCTTGTCGACGGACATCAAGGATTGAAGTCGAACAGGAGCTTTGAGCTTGTCACCGGCCGCGACTACGCGTTGGTGAATAAGTACGCGGATCTTTTGCAAGAGAGGTACTGCATTCCACCGAGTTGGTGGCAGGTTGAGAACAAAGGATTGGAGCTCACGGCAGAGGGGAGATGGGTGGAGCCTGAAAGGACCTGGGAGGATACTCCTTCGCTTCTCAATCGTGAAAGATATATTTGATAAGCAATCATTGTATACATTGAAATCATCAAACGAGCCAACAGGTCCATAAATTTTAGCAGATCACGAGCTAGGTCTTGGATTATAGTACAAACACCATCATATCCATAATCATATGTCTAAGCCCACAGAAGTGACGAAGCTACTGAGGCAGATAGCAAAAGCTTCCAGCGCTGACAACGGCGCACCAAAATCTAGAATATAGAGTCCTTTACACAATTTTCCAAGCTGCAAGATAATTCTTCCATCACCCGACTCATCACTAGAAACAAGCTGAAAGTTGTGGATTGAGGGGACGATTTTGCCTCTACCTTTGAAGTCGAGCGACCAACACTGCTTCTGCTCCTGCCAATCTGGGTCCTTATTCCGCAACGAAAACACCCTATCGTCAAGGGAGCTATTCCTAGAGCTTTTTACGGTATCTGGGCTTCGTAGGGAAGAGGATGCGGCGCGGTTTTTTAGCAATTTGTGGGAATGTTTGACAGGATTGAAGTTCAGCAGGTGGTTCCAACTGGGCATAGAAGTTAACCACGAGGGCCACCAACCGCCTTCGCCGTTGGCATTCCTTCCCTCAAGACCAGATTTCTTACAACGCATCCTGCGCAAGCAATTGCCATCGACAGCCACTTCTTCGTATTTCAGCGACAGAGTCGTCTTCGAATTAGTTGTCGCACTCTTGGAACAGGAATTGTCCTGCAAGTGGAACGCAGTCCGCCAGAAATTGGAGGTCACGCTTACCACATCGTCATGTCCCTGTGTCCATAAAACTCTAGGATCTGTACTAATTCTGAAGTACGAGGAGCCGATCGTGAATTTCTTTCGAGCTCCGAGTAGGAAGTATTCGTCTCCTGACACTACTTGCACTAGTCGGAAAGTGTTGCCCGTTTTCTTCAGCAGGCACTGGAGATGAGAGGCAGAAGGCGCAGGTTGCTGAGTTGACGCCGGGAAGGTGAGAAGAGATGGTGGTTGATGATGCAATTCCTGATGTACAGATCGCCGCCAGGCCCTGCAAACACCAGCGATGGCAACAACTCGTCTTCCTTCTCCTCTGTTTTCGGCACCTTCCTGCACCTTTTGCAATACTAAGCCGACCAGCTCCGGTATCAAGCTCCCCCATTCCGACTCCCTTGTTTCCATCAATCCAAATTCTCCTGTGCCTCTGCTTCTATTCCTTTGCTCCGATCCAATTCCCTTGGGAAAAAAAAAAGCTACCAATTGTCAGTTCGACTGAACAAAGAAGCACAGAAAACTTCCAGCTCTGGCTTTCTCGGTACAAAATCTCACTCATCATCAGAAAGTTCTGAGCAAAACAAATCTTGTAAAGTTGCCTGAAGAAGTAATATGACAAAGTTGTGCATGCTGTATTGTACATCTGAAGGAACTCACGACCACCGTCTATTTGCAATTCTGGAGAGTGATGATGATTCCCACCTGGCTAGAATCTTAACTCATCGGTGTAAGTACTGCATGAATGCTGCAAGTTTGTGTTGAGCATCTAAACAATCCGTGACGGTCCTCCCAACTGCATGATGCGCTTGGAGTCAAAGAGTGAGTACTCAAGCGTCATATGGCATGTGTCTTTAGGCCTCTTCCGAGGCACTGCATCACTTGCGTGGAATTGATCGAAAAGGTTTATGAGGCCGTATAAATTGGCGAAATTGGTCAATACTTGCACGTGTACAACTCAGTTGATTGAGGTGTACTGTTGAACGACTTTGCTAGACTAAGTTTGAGATTCGGTACTTGCAATTCCAGGAGCACACTAGAGCTTCTTGCAAATTTTCTGCACAGCTGAAAGGGCAAATTACTTGAATCCTCGAGTGTCCCTGACAAATAGCAGAAACATCACAAACGCACGAAGGACTCTGCACAAATTGAACACGAATACATTCCCTGGAGTATGGACTCATAGCAAAAGTGTTTCAGCATTTGCTACATGTTGAGAAACTTAGGAAGTAAACTTGGAAAACGGAAATGTACACTATCACGTCTTGTACTCTGAGTACAGATTGAGTTCGAGATTAATACCAGGAATCATGAAATTCTACACCTCGTATCCCCTTCTCGCCACACTACACAGGTCAAACAGACAAATTAATAAGGCCTCCATAACTTATTAGATCTTAAAGCTCAGTCTCCCAAGTATCAGACAACACAAAAGGTTGCAACATCCGCACGCCATGATGTCACAAGACAACGTACGACACACTTATTCTACCCCTCAATTCAGCTAATGTGGTATTCACAATTTAGTACTCATACGGTTGCCAGAAGTTGACGAAAGCTATTTCTAAGACTGGAGCACCGAAATTTCTAGGGGAAACTATTTCAAAAGCGTTTCATTTTCTACGGCTTTAGAACCAACTTGATGTGATGCAAGTGCACTGTGAGCATCTGCGAACTCCTGGACTTAATATCCCAAATAATGTAATGTTCCCGGCAAGCAAGCATAGGATCTTACCATAGACACCGCTGGTACGGTTCTGCGTACATGAGTCTTCTAAGTACAGTATGCAATGAGTGGGTTTCCACCAGAATTATCTTTTATATAGGTCAGATACCGGTATCAAAGTAGAGTACGAATACTAGTATCAACTAGTCGACGGAATATATCAGAATGAGGAAAAATCTTCACCGTTAAGACCCAACTGAAAATGAAGGAAAATATATTCACGTCAACCTGATATAAGAAAAAAGTAAATATACTGCTAAACTGGTTTTCAAAAGAAAAAGAAACTCCAGTCTCTAGGAAAATAGGCGTGAATAAAATGTCTATTCGTCCCACACTGAGCCTGTGTCCTGTGCACATAAGTCAGTGGTTCTCACCATTCATTGACATATTCCAAACCACCCACAATGGTCCCACTCTCACTTTTCGATCGCAAGCAGCACTGATGTTATCGTCTATCTGCTGAGGCTTCTAGAATTGCGTATTATCTCACATTTTCATGCAAATATAAAGCAGAGTCAAAAACAAACTTGATAACTAGCAAGCACTGTAGAGAAGCATTGCCATCAGTACTGCAAGTCGCTCCAAGTCTGCACCAACATGTGTTGAATTTGCATTAAAAAAAGGCTACGAGTTATGCTGTATCGTGTAGCATGACTCGTAGCACATTCCAATCGGGTCGTTCCAAAAGCTTGCAACATTTACTTTTCCTATTCAGCTGTTACAGCAGTAGATCCAAGCTTAGGCCCATGGTAAACGTATGAGGTCAAACCTTCCAAAATGGTCCGGTAGAATTATTCTCACCAAGAGATTTGTGTGCATGAATTCAGCTCCTTGACGCAATTAATGCAGGTCATCACAAGTTGCTGCATGACTATCACCGATGGGAAGGAAGAAACAGGTTCCAGAGCTCCTTCCGAAATGGATGCAGACCACACTCCTGGTACAGCCGGAGTATCAAATTGGAATCAGTTCTTTCGAGAAATTAAACAATAGAATTCAAGACCATTTACCTAGCTTCAAGAGCAATTCACATTCTTTAGACACAGAACGGCAGTGCAGTCCTGATCATAATCGACAGTAACATGTTTGGGAAGCCCATCGGGCCCACACAGGGAAGATAAGTGGTTGTAATTTGCAACATGCCGTCTGTAATATACAAGTACTGACAGCGTTGAAGAGTGACTTCAAAGACAGACAAAGGTCTGCGTACTTAGCGACCCACAGCACATGGTTTGCATGTGAAGTTGTAAGCGAAAACATAAACGGGGTTGGCGTGATTCTAAGGACGTTAATCCTTACCCAAAGTGTCCGTCTCTCCACCGTAGCAGCGTAGCTAGTTCGTGCGCCTCCAAAGGCTCGTTTCTCGAAGGATTAATGTATTGATTTCATGGTTTTAGAAACAAATCCCTGAAATAGTCTCAGACATCTAAATTAGTCGTACATTACTAAAAGTTATTCGTCCCCTTCTCTTTTTTCAAACAAAGAGATTTCTTAGAGTTGTCTGTAAAATTAAACCCAGCACTTAAAATAAAGAAGTAAAAAGCCAGTTACCAGTACCGTTCCTTGATTCTCCTATCCATATAGCTCGGTAGAAGAGTTGACTACTTATCTCAGTGCGATAGACTGCTAGTCTCCGAATTTGATTTTTGATGTCCAGAAAAGCGTTGGAATTGCATCACTGGAAGAATGTTATTATTCATCGAGAAGTGGCTTTTACTGGGATGCTTTGAGTACACCGTCGATGTATGTTTCATTGTCGTAGTAGCTTGTTATATTCCTCGCATTGTTCAGAATTCTTAGGGATTTTTCAACACCTCTGAATGTAAGCGAACCGTTCACAGATTTGTCAATACATTCACGCATAGTTTTTGCGAATTGGGCTATTCAGAACAAATCATCGATTTTAGATAGAAAATTTCGTTGAAGCCGTTCATGCCTTAATCTGTCTAGTATAAATTAAGATCCATCATCCAAGGGTTGTCCGATTCTCGAAACATAGGCTCCTTCCGGGGCCGCGGGGAGGGAGGCGGAGCTATGGCGGAGCTAGCCGCTCCAGGCGTTAGCTCCAAGATGGTTGATTAGTGTGTTCTGTGGTCTGCGAGGATTGGACGACGTCAAAAATTAGGAATAGGATCCCTCAGGGACTATTCTGTGCTAATTATATTCTTTCCAGAAGCTTCTTTCGTGGAATTCTATAAAATAGCTAATTTGGCATAGGACCCTCGCTGGTTATTTCTTTCTAGTTCACCTAGAATTGTTAACCAGTAATTTGTCCGAAGTTCTCCAACTTATTCCTCTTTGTTTATTGCGATTTGTTTCTACTAACCCGTCTACTACTAATCGTTGTTGCCGTGTCTGTTGGGATTATCAATTGTTTGTTGGGAGTTGTTAATCATGCAGGCCAATGGCGATATGGAAGCAGATCAAACACAACGCCCCCTACGTGTTCGTATTCCAGGACGACCACAGGAGGACAATGCTGACGAATTCCCCGAGGACTTGCTATCCGATGAAGACCTCTTTCAAGCGGTTCGTCAAGCAGTTATTTCGAATGAAGAACGTATAGTTCCTCAGGTGGAGGACTTATATGACTACATCACTGATGAGGTAGTTGGCGTGAATACTTTGAACCTGTTGCTCAAAGTTAACAACGACGCATCCCTCGCCAATCAGCCCCCCGTTCTGGAGCCTGTTGCTCACACGATAGGGCGACGCCTCGTGGAGCGTCTTCCGAAGACCAGACTTTCACCAGTATGGCAAGGTATTGTTTACCTCCAGAACCTCAAGGAGTACCATATCCATCTGGTTCAAAAGCTTGGAGTGTCCCCTCAGGGACGTCGATATTCCCCAGAAGACTTTGACGAAATCATTCGTTTTCTTCATACCCTTCCGGATTCTTACGGGATCCCGCCTGACTCCCCCAAGCGGTCTCAACGTTGGCATGAGGCGTATAACAAGTTTCTGCATCAATACCAAGTTCACCTGGACCCTCGAGGCGGCTACACCCCGTATGGTAATCCACTTCGGCCCAACGATTATCTTTCCAGTTGCGCTGGTGTCCCGAACTTACATAATCAACATGTTCTCAATTCGGTTTTACGTCAACCTGCTATTCCGCCTTCCTCGGAAGCATCGCCTCTCCAAGATTCGAATCTTGGAAACTCCGCTGGGCGGACTTTTCCCAACTCCGAATTTGCAGCGACACACAGAGTTCCCTCGGTTCCTCCGACAGGGCCTGCTGTGGCTTCTTCGGACGGAGGGGGTGAGAAGACCGAGGTCCCGTCTGAGAAGAACTCCTTACCGGCTATCCTCAATATAAAACTCTCACAGGAGACTATTGACAGGATTAAAGCCAGGGTGGAATTCACAGCAAAACACGCCCTCATCGGCCAGATCCAAGGAGCGAATCCGGCTCAACGTGATCTCCAACAATGGGCAGTTGATCATCTCCATCGTTCTTTTGAACGACTCGTTGTTAAAGGTCGTGGTTTTTTCGAAGTTCAGTTCTCTTCGGAGGATGGACGCCGAGAGGCTCTATCAAAGACCTCCTATACATACCAAGGACGACCTGTTTCCTTCAAAGTGTGGACACCGCATTTCAAGCCTGAAGTGGAGGTGGATTCTCCTCAACTGAAATTTCCAGTTTGGGTTCAGATTAATGAACTTCCCATGATCTACAGAACAGCCGATTATCTGGAAGAGGTTGTAAGTCAATTTGCCCAAGTGGTTATGGTTGAGGATTCCAATGAGTACCGTGCAAGGTTTATGGGACCTAGAGTGAGGATTCTTACAAATAATGTCGACGGACTGCCCAAGAAGATAAATCTTCCCCGTTGGGATGGAACAGGCATGGAAACTTTCTCTATCACCTACAGTGGTCTCCCAGAACAGTGCACTCGTTGCCGTTCCATGGAACACACCGTAAGAAACTGCACTAAGCCCCGTAAGGCATCGCGTAAAGGGATACCATTGAATGTTCCGCCCCAGACGCGACACCAACAGCCGCGAGCTCAAGCCTCTACCCCAGCGGATGCTGGTGACCCTAACCAGACTCCATGGACAGAGGCCCGGAATAAGCAGCATAAGGACAAGCCTTCAAGACCTCCTCCAACTACTCATCCCGCACCGAAACCGTCATCTCATGTCGCTGCAAAGGCTAAAGTCCCACGGACTTTGACGAAGACACCGAAGCATAAGTCTCAGGCACCTGAGGGAAAACGCCGTACAGCGGAGGGCCCCCCTAAGGAAACACCCCCAGAGTCAAAGCTTCCTCCTGCATCCGCTGAGGTTAAATCCAAGAAACCGGTTTCTTCAGACCCTTCACGACTGAAGAATAATCCGAACACCTCTCAGGTTCAACCTCAGGCTCAAGGATCTCCTTCAACAGGTGTTACAGGTGCACAGGTACCCCTGCAGCAGTCACCGTCACCTCCTACACCACCCCCTATTACGTCCCCTGACGAACCAGTCCCACCGGAGTCAGTACCCATGGAGGTTCAACAGGAAGGGAACTCCCATGATGAAGACCAACGTGTACCTTCACCACTTCCCACCCCTATGGACCAGGACTCTATTCCATCTCCGGAACCTGATCCATCTCCATCGCCTCAAGGCAATGGGAACCCTGCACCCCGTCCCTCTATTTACAGACAAATCAAACAGCGCGCGGCCTCAACCCGTCCTGATTTTGTTTGGAACTCTCACCCTAAGCCTAACATCAAGGAGGAAGCTGCCCAAGATAAGGACGCTAAACCGGCAGGCAATGACCCTCTTAAGAGAGTCTATCGCTCTTCTGATCTTTCTCGTGACTTCTTAGAAACTCTTGGAGTTGACAAGATTCCACAATGCAGCACCCTCAGAGGACTGGTTATTCCAGTCTTCTATAGATGGTCTGCAGGCGCGTTTCGATGGGAATATATCTGCGAAAAGGAAAATCGCAAACTCCAGCCGTTAGCGGTTCTTCCCATTACAGAGTTGAAGGTTTCCTCAGCGGTTGGCAAAAACACAAAATTCACCAGGATGCAAGTTACGAATGATGTGTTTCAGGAGCTGCGATCAATCCTCAAGAATTTTAAGGATGGTAATCATCCCTTGTCTAAATGGGAAGACGCAACTTGGATGTATTATTGGTCAGAAAATGAACCTAATTCCCAGAGCACTTGTAAATTTTTTACAATGATGAATACTGGGTCTCGTAAGTTCACCTTTTCGGGCAACAGACAATTGCGATGGAGACAGCTGCCGGAAGCATTGGTAGACCTTCTAACTCCTCCCCCATATCATCTACTCAATACGGGACATCTGGTTGATACCTGGGTCGGAATGTTTGGTATGGAAGCTTTATCTTTCATCCCTCAATCCCCTCCTAAGCCATTTACAAAACGGTTTAGAGCAGTCTCTGGTGACCAAGAGGCCACCATTCCTCAATCTGAATCTCATGGTAGTTGTCCCTCCATACACTATAGCAACTTTTAATGTCAATGCCTTGGGTCAAGGTATTGGCGGTGTCCATAAACGGAACGCTATCAAAGAATTATTTGGACACCTATCACCCAAACCGGATATTCTCTTGCTTCAAGAACACCGGTTTTCAGCTTCGGATTGCCTTCGCAAGACTAAACAACTTGGTTTTCTTAAGGGCCCCACCTTCTGGAATGAAGCCTTATATAATCCTCTTAAGGACACTTATACAGGAGGTACGGCGATACTTCTCAGTAACAAGCTCTCCTCTCTAGTTTCGGCATCAGGAATTATTGTCCCGGGTAGAGTTCAGTATGTGGTCCTACGGATCTCAACTCAACTCAACCTTGGCATTATATGTATCTATGGTCCTAATCGAACCATCCAGAGAAGAGGGCTATGGGAAACCATCACTGCAACTCCCCTCCCATCAGCAGCTTGGGTACTTTGTGGTGACTTTAACGTCATCGAGAGGTTAGAAGACCGCATTGGGGGAGCTCTCTCTACCGGGATGTGTCGAACCGAGATGCTTGCCTGGAACAGTATGTTACTACATTTCAGAGTATCAGACTCTTTCCTTCTTCCTGAGTTCCGTCATGTTACATCTAAATTATTCTCCTGGGATAATGGTAGAATAGGGGCAGGACGCATGGCTTCCCGCTTGGACAGAATTTATATTCCGCAGGAGATTCAAATGATAGGAGGTCAGTGTGGCCTCTGGCCAAGCTACAGAAAAATCTCAGATCACTCTCCCTATTTTATCAAGATTCATGACAGAGAGGTACCTTTCCCGAAACGGAAGCACTTCAATATGGGTTTATTAGACAAGCCGGAGGGGCGCAAGGTACTCATTGACGCCTGGCGTTCTGCTATTGATGAAAACCCTCAGTGGTCCTGGGCAGACAAAATACAAGCGGCACTATCATCAGCAAAAGAAACCAGTGACATCTTTTCATCCGAAACATCCAAACAGCGTCAAGAAGCATATAACGCTGAAATTCAAGATATTCTTGAAGCAGAGGAGTTTCTACATCAAGACTGGGATAATCAAATGGCCCGGGACCAACTAGCGGCAGCACAGGTGCGACTGCACGAAATTCGTCAAACAAGACTTCAAAAAAGGATTAACAAAACGGGTGCAAGGTGGACAAAGTTGGCCGACAGATGTACAAAGCCGTTCTTTGAGGTTCATAAGGAGAAGAAACCCCCTGTTAGAATCAAGGAGTTGGTACGTGATGGCAAGGTTCTCACACGTCAACAGGATCTGAATTCCTATGCTACGACCTTCTACCGCGATTTATACACTGCGGATCCGATTGTTGAGCGCAATGCAACAGCACGCCGTTTATGTTTAAACAGTGTTCCACTGGTGGTCACGGAGGAACAAAATCTCGCTCTAACCGCTCCGTTCTCTTTGGAGGAAGTAACCGCTGCGGTTCAACAGCTTCCTAAGGATAAAGCACCAGGGATTGATGCCATCCCAGTCGAATTCTTTCAAAAGCTCTGGACAGACATTGGCACTGAGGTCTATGCCTTTGTGGTCGAGACATTTGAAACTTCTTTCTTCCCGGCCATTCTCAACAGGGGTCTTATTACACTAATTCCTAAGTCAGATAGTATAGCCTATCTAACCAACTTCCGACCTATTACCCTACTCACTACCCTCTATAAAATCCTTGCCAAATTATTAGCCCTTCGAATGACTAAGTTTCTGGTGCTCTGGATTGATCCCTCCCAAAATGGCTTCGTACCAGGCAAATGTATCTTCGATAATCTTTTCCTGGCTTTTGAAGCTTTACAATGGGGGCCGGAGAGCAATCAAGATCTCGTAATGCTATTACTGGATTTCGAGAAGGCTTATGACCGACTCAGTTGGACGTTTTTGGAGGAAACTATGGAGAAGATGGGATTCAGTCACCGCTGGATATCCTGGATTCGGAGTTTATATGTGACAGCGGAATCTAGCGTTCTTGTAAACGGACACCCGGGTGAACCTTTCCAATTACAGCGCTCGGTTCGTCAGGGATGTCCTCTTGCCCCATATCTATTTCTTATCGCAGCAAATGTTTTACCCTTGATGCTGAAGGATAACACCTATGGGATTCAAGGTCTAACACTTCCAGATGGATCAAGCACCTGTTCTAGTCAATTCGCAGATGACACTAATCTGCTACTTCAAGGAACAGTCCAAAATCTAGACCGTACTATGGTGGTCCTCAATCTGTACTGTGACGCCTCGGGTTCTAAACTCAATTGGCACAAAACCAGAGCTATCTGGGCTAGTGACAACATCCGAGACTGGACCTGGGGAACAGATTTAGGGCTTATCTGGCTACAACAGGGACAATCCACGAAGCACTTGGGATACCTCATTGGCTACAAAATCCCTCAGGAAGACATCGACAACACTATGATTCTCAAGGTTAGAGAGGGCATCAAACGGTGGAGTACTCATCTGTTATCACTTGCGGGGAGGATCCTTGTAGTCAATCAGGTGATTCTTGGTTCTATTTGGTACATGGCTGCCTGTGCGACTACCTCCAATTCTGCAATTTCCAAGGTAACGGCTCTCATTAGAGACTATGTTTGGAGCGGAAAATTTGATCACAGAACGAGGGCTAGAATTCGCTGGGCCTCAGCCATCTTACCAATCACTCAAGGTGGAGTTCAAGTGCTCGACCCTGCAACCCAAATTCAAGGTCTTCTTACGAAAATCATGATCCGAGGTTTACAACCTGGAAATGAACCTTGGAAAGTTTTCATTAAATACCGCGTGGATCGCCTTACATTCAAGAGATCTGGTCGTTGGCCACCACACTCTAATTGGATTCTACATCCGGTTAAAACTTTGCGTTCTCCTGGTTCAGCTCTCTGGTACGCAGTACTAAGCAGCTGGTGCTCTATTAATCCAGGCCTCGAGCAAATTCCTCCGCTCACACCTGCCGAGGTTATGCGTGAGCCTCTTTTTGGGAACAGGCTCATAGTCTCTCCTCAGGGTCTTCAATGGGGCACTGAGCCCGGCTCCAAATTTGGTGCATGGGCAGCTGCGGGCATCTTAACCATAGGAGATCTCTGGGATGACATGGAGCAAGCATGGCTATCGGCGGAACAGATCAGGGTTAAAACAAAGGCACGGCTCCGTACAGTACAGCAACAAAGGGACCTTATACTTAATAGCATTCCTTGGCAACCTACTTCACGATACATTGCTGCTCTTAATTCATGGATTTCGGAGAAACTGGACGGCACCTTTAAATATGTATATCACTTACAGTACCTGCTGGAGGGAAAATTATATGCACAAATTTATAAGGTGCAATCTAATCATATGTTAACTCAACATTTACAAGGAGATGTGGAGCTGCCAAGGAAACTTTACCAGGAGGTTCGAGTTGCGGTACGGGAAGGGTTACTTGGCCAGTTCAGGGACTTCAACCCCATTCACCGGCCTCCTTCTACATGCACACTTTGGTTAATTGGCAACGGCTTTATCGCAGACCTCCCTTTTGACCCCAAACAGTGGCAATGGAAAGCTTTATTCCAAAGTCCTATTCTGCCCTTTTATAACTACACAGTTCGTAAAGGATACAGAATAGGGCTACATCAAAAGCAGGATGAAGCCTGGCTCACCTCTGAATTAATGGCTCGAGGGTTCACAAGGGCGCACTGTGCGAAATTTTACAGGAGGGTGTGGCACGACTGGAAGCAGAGAAAAGTCTCTGCAATGAATTGGTTGGCACTCATGGGTGGCCTCCCCACTGGAGAGTGGAGAATTCGCGTTGGGGGCGATGGATACTGCAAATTATGCAATCTTGACCTCCCCGACACGGTTCGTCACTCTCTGGTTGACTGTCAACACCTAACTATAGCATGGTCTCGTTTCCAAGCTCTGAGAGATACTTCTTCATTAGGAGCGTATTGTAAGGAGTGGCCAGAACACTTAACGGGCCTCATGGAGGGGCCAGCTGATACTCCAAGGTTTCAAGCTACTCCTTGGAGTGCCTCAGCAAAAACATTTGTGGATCTCAACACCCCATGGGATTTGTTACGCTCAAATCTGTTATGGCACTTGTGGTGCCAACGCTGCAACTATGAGCTTAAACAAAAACCATTTCAACTGGGGGTGGCGTTGTATCATGCTTGGCGCCTTACAATTCTCAGTGGCATGGAGGCGTTTTCTGATATCTTCCGACACCATCGACCACCGGCTGACTGCCAAGAGCGTAAGAATAAATTCCAGCACATTTGGACGCAAGACGCCATCTTCGCCAAAATGGAGCAAGATCGATTGGTCTGGAACTTTATTCCCCCGACTGTGTTCCTACCACAAGCCATGGCTATTCACTCCAAGGAAACCTTGCCTGATGACATTGCAACGGATCCGGATGATTCACCATGCAACAGCCAAGCACATACTGCTAATGATGAATTACAAGCAGGTATTGAAGCTCTCTTCGCCACAGCCCGCCAATCGGTAGCTAAGTACCGCTCCGCAGCTTCAAGGAGGAAGCCACCTTCCACGTATTTCCCACCTGGGACCCATGATGCCGAAGCTGGGCCCTCCCATTGGGCGGACAGCTCTTCCTCTGATGAATCCGCTTCCTTATCAGGTCAACGGTCCAATCAACCAGCTCCGCCTGATGACACCCCGACTCCCGCCGAAGACATACCTCGGAGACAGACAAAGGGTAAATCAGTTTCCATTGAAAACCCTAAAATGGAAAAAACAGCTGGTGATCAAGGTTTGCACAGAGGGCGTATACCTTCCCATGACGACTTTGTCCTACAAGAGTCGGAGGATCACTTTGATCCCATGCCAACCCGTTACAGTCCCCTTCACTTCTATAAACCGGGAGCTGTAGGAGACCATCCTTCACCGGAACCCTGGAGCAAAGAAGCCGAGGAGGAGGTTAGAATTTTCATGGAGTCACGGGGCATATTCTACTCAGATTTCAATAACTTTGACCCCCCTAACTTCATGTCCCCGCAACCTCAAGGATACATCACAGAGGAAGACACTTCTAGCGAGGGCAATGACTCGCCTCCTACAGCTATTGACTCTCATTATCCTCATTCTAACCTCTCTGACTTCTCGGACCCAGTGCGGCCCTCGGTGCATATCGATACTGCAGCTCTAGACGCATCATCAGCCCAGCAGCAAATGCAACCTCAAGAGACTGAAGTACCTTATCGTTTCAGCCCACTCCATTTTTATAAACCGGGGAACTTCGGGGATCATCCATCACCGCCACCGACTACGTGGGAAGAAGAAGAAGAGGTACGCCGATTTATGGAATCGAAAGGGATTTTTTACTCCGACTTTAATAATTTCGATCCTCCACAATTCGACAGTCCGCAACCACAAGGCTATCTTACAGATGAGGAGGATGATCCACAACACCACCATAACCAAGTGGGAGCTCAGGATCCTCTCTATTATCTTCCTCCTGATCCATTTCATTCTGGGGACGGTGGTATATTTCTGCAGCCCCACTCCACTCACCCTCCGGCATCAGCTCCTGCGTCTCCTCTTGACAACCAGCAGCCTCATGGGGATCTCGAAACCCTCCTCCGAGAATTGGAAAACGAGACTTCGGTTACTTCCAGGTACTCATGATTGAAAACTATCTATTACCGTGGGAGTTCCCTATAACCAAGAGACTGCACGTCCTGGGATCGACACGTGGCAAGCTATTACCGGTTGATCTATTTCCCAATCATTTCTCTCATCAGTTGGTCCCCTTCATTAACTCCTGCATGAGCTTGAACGTCCCCTCCGTGGATCACCCTGAATCATGCATAGGGTTTAAGGTTAAGGGACTTCATGAGGAATCATTACTCCTCGCAACTTTTTGGAAATCGCTCCTCATGGAACCTGATTTTCATATCCCCGAGGATTCTTCTGTGATCTTCAAGGATCCTTTTTCTCTTGCAAGGGAAGGCTGGAGCATAAGTATACTGGTAGCATGGAGTCGTTTCTCGGTGTGTTGGCTTTGTTTGCAGGTTGGAGCGTCAACGGTCCTCGTCGTGGACTCTTCTTCAGATTGCACGGTCATGGCAGAAACTCACCCCTTCAAGCGCCGGAGCAACGGAGCACCTCGAGACAGTGGTCCCGCGAAGAGATGCAAGTCGACCTCGGGAGATTGGACCAGGGGGAATCCTGCCATCAAAGCTGCGCTTCTTGGGTGGATGTCCAACATGTTTTGGCAACAAAGTAAGCGCATGCAAGAGTTTCCAGATCTCCCAGCCTTGGGTCATCTCATTTCAAGCACCAGGAAGGATCAATGGTCGGAAGCATGTTATGAAGAGATCATTCAGCTCGGCAACATCACCGGTTCCCATTTCAGCGCGTACGCGAGGCGATTGCCGCAGCAGCTCGGGAAAGCGGGTAGTTGCTGGGCTCTGCCGATTGTCATTGACCATGATGGTGCTCCTGGCGTTGTCTCTAAGGGGCAACCCATTTCACTTGTTGAAGCCAAGCACAGTACACCTTCCAAGCGTCCTACTCCACAGACACAGGCCACCTCACTCACCTCGGACTCGGCCAATTTCGATCCGGAAAATGCTCTTCTTTCTGATGCAGAGGAATCTGGTCACATGGTACACACTTCGGAGGAAGCAGACATCCTGGAGTTAACGACAGAATCGGAAGAGTACCGTGACTGCTGGCGAGCAATGCCTTATTTAGGGCCTGGTTTCCCTACTCCCTCTCATAAGGAGCTCTACCCACCTGGTCGTCGCTGAACTCCCTCAACATCAGCACTCAACCTCCCAAGGCTTACATCCATACTTGTTGATCTCAATGGAAGACCTCTCAAAGTGATCATCGTAACATTAGCTTGGAAGTATTAAGAAGCTGCTTCCAAGGCTATTTGCACACAACGGCAGGATACTCATCGAACCTGCATTGTTTTCTCCCCGGCGCGGAGTCTCTTCTTCGCCTTCCACGGATTAGTTTTTAGCCGAATAGGTTGTAGTTTTCGACTCCTGCACTGGATAGTCAGTTTTGTTTGATCAGGATAGATTTTTTGACCTTTTGGCTTAGGACTCTCAACATTTCCGGATTCTTTTTGCTTGGTTCTTACTTTGCTTTTGAATCCGGTTGTGACTGGTTACTGTTCTTGGACTTTTCCCGGGCCTGTCCCGCTCCCGGAGGTATCCCCTCCTTCTGGTCCCTTTTCCTTTTTCAATCCTTGGGATTGTTTGGTGGGATTCTGGCTGACTGCTGGTTTCCTGCATTGGGCCTTTGGCTTTGTTCTCTTTTTCAAAATTAACCCCGGTGGGGAATTAAATGTCTAGTATAAATTAAACTCAATGCCCCATCCCAACGGAGCTGATGCGATTATCCTCCTTATCATCGAATGATCAACCCCTCTCGGGGGGAGGTTCCGGGTTCAAATCCTGGCAGCTTCACTCTTTTTACTCGTCCACTTGCTTTTTAAGGGTACAACCTCTTTATGGCTATGAAGGTGTTGAAGAGCAAAGTTCATATCAAATTCCAGCGGAGTCAGAAAAGGGTTTTCTAGGCCCGTAGCATCTCTCTCATGAACACAAGCTTGCTTGTGCCACTCGGTGCCCAGTGCGTTTCATCATTCTTCGCCAAAGTTATTTCATTAGTTTCTGAAGAACTGTTAACAAGACTCAGACAATGTCTCTCTTCAGTTCAGGTCTCCAAATCTGTTTCCTCAGTGCATATAGCAATTAGGAAGAACGAAAGTATTTGTTTGATCATCATCAGAGAGACATAAAATAACATTGTACAAACAGGTGATCGTCAACTAACATTCACTCTCATCCACGACTTTGCCGTGTAAGAAGGTGTCCTAAGATTTTGCGTTTGTACTTCATCATTCGATCACCCACTGACTAAGAATATATGGAAATAATATCATGAATTCAGAAAGAACGCAGCATGTTTGACATCATGAATGTCAGTCAAATCGATGAAGAAAATGTGGTTCTCATCATTATTCAAAGTATATACGAAGACCCTAACCCTAACCCAGTTCACTTTCCCATAGGATGCATCAGATTGTCAGAGGTGTATTATGTTTCCACACGTAAACTTTCGGAGTGTAGAATAAGATTTACAATCATCTTATGCAACTCAAAGGAATCAACTTACAGACACATAGGCCAAAGTTAATTAATGACTGTGAGTAGGAACATTTGACACCGGAGCCACAGAAAACTCCAGGTTGGTAAGATCCACCTCAGCTTCATTCTAGCACTCTTATTTAACGCCGAAAGCATTGTCTGCAAATCAAGACTTCAAAGAAGCCTCGACAAACATCCAACTCAGGCGCTGGTAAAGAGTGCAAACCCTAACAACAAAAACCCAAAAAATAAAACAAATTCAAAGCTCAGATCATACTAACAATGTTTCGGCACAGACAGCCTTTCGCTGCCCTTAGAAGTCCAGACATAAATTGTAGTTCCTCATCACAGCACACAACGAGAAAACTCCCCTTCAGAGAAGCAAATGTCAACAACCCATCGTACCAAAACCGAGTGAAAATACCTCAGCAGTGGCATAGCGAGGGCCGCATAGAACAGAGGCGTTTCCTAGGCGCCTCCGCCCTTGCGCTTTTGCTTCAGGGAACGGACCCATCGGCATGGAATGACCAACGATCAGTTAATGAAGCATCTAAGAATCAAACATTCCAAACCCTAGAACAACACTTTCATATCAAACCCTGACAACTTCAACACATAGCTGTGACCTCCAAAAGAAAAGAAGCAGGAAAAACGCTGAACAAGCAGACAGAAGCTGCTGTAGGAGGGAGATGTGAGATTGAAAGTGTGGCACGACTATACATGCGAGGGCGAAGAGGCAACGGCCACGGCGGCCGCGGTTCAGAGATGATGAAGCTTCGGAAACTGATTAGGGTTTGGTTTTAGGGTTTGGGGGGGCTTGACGACGAGCATGTCGACGTTCGAACGCTCGTTCGGTTTGTTTTGTTCGTTCGTTTGGTTGGTTTGTTCAGTTCGTTCGGTTTGATCTTGTTCCTTGAACCGTTACTGACGGTGCCCGAAATCCGACGTTTTGCAACTGCCCTGGTTAAGCCCAGTTTACACACAACCTGGGACTGGCCGGAGGGTGAGCCTCCAATTTGACCCTGAGTTTGGGTCCAAGTTGGGATTACGGGTCAAGGGAAACCTTGTATCATCAAGGCCCAAACATTTTGGCACCAAAATAGTGCTACATAGGATGTCACGTAGTGTAGCTGTATCGGTTGGAATCTTGTATAAAACCCTTGGGCCCGATTTGAAAAAATCGAGTAACTCTGTTAGTTGAAATTTGAAGAGTTTAGGCTAGCCCTCAATCCGGGCCCAAGTGTAAACTGGCCCTATTTGGATTTGGATTTAGTATTACCATGACACACTATGATTTTTTGTATGGCTGAGAGTAGGATAGGAGCTTTTCCCTTGTTTAAATCGGTAGTTGAGGCGCCTATCTGCATTCAATGCCGAGGTTACCTTGGTGTTTCTTAATTCGGATGTCAACAAAACTTGACTTTTACTGTGATTTGCAAAGAGCTCCGAGAGAGGTGGAGAGCCCTCACAAATTAGGGTTACAAATGGTAAAGAGTGTCCCTACTTTATATATCCGTATCACGGTTTAAAAGAAAATTTTGGATTCAGACAGGAGTTACTTTGTTTACAGATTATGAGTAGTTTAATTGGACATGTAATAGGAGAAAGAACTCTGAGAGAGGGGGAGAGCAATCTCAAAATCATCATGGTTAAAAATGAGGAAATGTTATTTCCAATTTATTTAGAAAGATTCATAGATTAAATCCGTAATTTTGGACTCAATGATTGTAAAGGAAGTGGAGTTACTCCATATAGAAGGTCAGATTACTTTGACTTGCATCTAATAAGAGAGATAAACGGAACGAGGGTAATCAGATGTTGATAGGATTCACAAAATTCATATAATTGGGATTTTCTCAGTCATTTAGATCATGTCTCGTTTATTCTTTTTTGCATTACAACAAAATCTTAAATGAGATTTGAATCATCGAAATATTTGTAAGAGTGGTTGGATGGATTAAACTAATAATTAATTGGTTCCAAAAGCTAATAAAAATAGAGTTGATTTTAAAGATGTTCATATTTTGAATGTATTCATATTATAGATAAAATTTATATGAGATATACTAAATTTTCAAATACACATTGTTTGATTAATAATATAATTATTTGAAGCATCTTTGAGCACTTCCACATTATAATTGTTTTTTTTCTATACTTGAATACAATAAGTATGAACAAACTTCAACTCTAATGATGCACATGCTTTAAAGCATGTAGAATATGTGACCACTTTGATTATTAGCCCAATTCATCATAAAATGGATTTTTTTTAAAATTTAGATTCATCTTTTCACTTCAAATCTTTGGTATTTAAGAGCAATATTAGTGTGGTCCCTATCATTTAAAAATGATTTTTTTTTTTTGTATAATTATTGGCACAATATGCAACATTGTGTGGTAATCTTGACCTCACATCAAATCACTTTCAACTCTTTTTGAATTAAGACCAAATCCAATTTATGTTTTTCTTGATTATATGTCTCCTATAGGTCAAATAAATTTTCATTTAGAAAAGAAGATCATCTAAAGTATATAACCAAAAATTAAAATAACACATATATTTTACATATTTTTGTATTTAGTTAAAGCATTTTATCTTTGAATTGTGAAAAGTTATACTTTAATATGTGAATTTTTTTGATTACTTAAAATAAAATTTTGTATTCTTGAAGTTTGAAAATTTGTAAAATACAATTTATAAAATATTATAAGCATCTTCATAAAACAAAATCATCTAAACTATAAGTATATTGATTGCTTTAGGTCTTCTAATTTGAATGAAACTACCTTTATTTATTTCTTGTTGAGACATTGAATTTGGAGATTTCAAAAAAATAAATTAATAACAATAACAAAATTATAAGATTAAGTACAAGGTCTTTCCAGATTTTTCTTCCAGATTACTTGCAGTAGCGTTACACTACTATGTATTATTGGAAACTCATGTATAAGAAACATATCAATTTCCAAAAGAAGGTATTTTGCTTATAGAGGGGTGATTGTATCAAATTGAGAGTTGTCAATCTTGCAAAAAATTCAAACAAGTACAAATCCTAATGCTAAGAAAACTGTCTAAAAGCTTTTTTTAGAAATGAAGAAGAAATGGACATTTTATTTAGCAATGTGAGTTTTTTTTTTTTTTTTTTTTTTTTTTTTTTTTTTTTTTTTTTTTTTTTGGTCTTTTTGGAGGTGAGGAAGCACAATAAAGTGGACTATAAAGCTAAAATTATGAAAAAAGACTGTTCCAAAGTCTTAATTTCTTCATATGGTGCCTTCTAATGTCTTTAGAGATTATTTTTCTATTAAAAAATGATTTTTGGTGAAAAATAACTCACAAAAAAAATCAAAAGAGTGAACCTCTCTAAAAACATCCTTGCCATACTTTTGGAACCCTATATCAATTAATGAGTATATGACTTGACCATTTTAAAACATATGAAGAGCACTACTCCATCAAAAGTGGTCTTTAGATAGTTTTGATTCTTTTTTAGTCACTTTTTTAAATGAATGTTTTCACTTTGCTTGGATTTGAAACCCTCATATAATAACATTAAAGTATCTACTTTGCACAAAACTTTTAGTTATAGAAAAACAAGTTGAGAATCTATATTACCAAAAAATATGAATTCAATTACATCTTTCCATCACTTTTGAGCAATTTTGCCAAGAGGACTAAAACTGAAATTTAGACAAGCATTTTTTATTTCCACTTTATTGTGCTACCCTCCAAGGTTTTATCAAAGACTAATGAAGATAAATTTTGTGATGGTTTAATGAATATTGAGAAGGTGACATGCTTTTAATATGCTAAATTTAGCCACTATAGAAGACATTACTCTTGTGTTGAAATTCTTTTATATTTGTTGCTGTTGATGTCATGCTCTAAGACAAATTTCAATTATATTCAAAATAATCACTCCCTCTTAAATCCCTCTTAAAGGCCATGGTTTGGTCAAAAAATATGTCTCTAAATAAGATCGTTGTTTGGTGTATGGTTACTGAATTTTGCCAACATAAATCATTTTGTGAAGGAGAATGTCATTTGAACACTCTAATGAGGTATATATTGAAACATACAATATATATTCAATATGTTATGGTTATGGGACATCAAAAATGTAATTCAAGTTTATTTTTATTTTTCTGTTGATAGACTGACGTACACATGTAGCTACATAAGTAAAACATGGATAGAATCATCTACATTGATATTTTTATCCATAAATTGATCTATAATAAGGCACATTTACCCTAATAGTGGAAATTGTGATATTTTTTTAAAAAGATTTTGGCGATTTCGTCCACTTTTTTGTTCATTTTTTCTAGTGTACAAGTAGCCACATCCAAATCGAGGTAAGATTTAGGCAAAATTTTGCCAAAAAATTTAAACGCTGTCTTAATTCCAAAATTCTAATGAAACCATGGTCCTTTAGTCGGTCAGAGGAAGTACAAAAGATGTTCAACTTTATTTGCACACTTAAAATTTTGAAAAAAATGGTCATTTGAGGTGGTTTTTGTTGGAATAGGTAATCCTTTTAACTAGTGGTTGTGACACAATCAACAAAATAATGATTGATTGAGTGTATTTCATAAAGTAATTTATTTTTCTTAAATCTAAACATGTTGCACACAATCAAAAATCACAAATTAGATACAAAAGAGCTCTTTATTTGTGCACAAATAAATTTATACAACCCAAAATACTATGATGTTCTTCTATTGATTCCACTTGTTTATATGAAAATGCAATGAAACTAATCTGAGTGAGCATCTTTTTTTTGGCATCAATTTTGAACATTGTTCGAATTCATATTAAATCTCTATTCAACACCTTTAAAAAATATTTGAATAGACCCCACATTTTTACAAATATATTTTTGATACTCAAGTGTATAATTTACAAACTAATAAAAAACTCAAATAAAAGTAAAATTTTATACATAATATTTTAGTTGCTTTTTAGTCTATTGCCTATTTTTCATGGTTAATGTTGGTTTATTTTCTTATAATTTTGATGAAAAATAATGAATTGATGTCTAGTCATCATTGAATTTCAAATCACTAAAATCAAATTAAATTCAAAAATATATGAATATTTGGAAATGAAATTCAAATTTTTGTCAGATTTTGCATTGTAAAAATATCATTTTATTCATTCAATTTAAGGTATTAATACTCTGTAAATCTACAACATTTTTTTTTAAATTGTGCATTTTGTCCATCTAACTATGAAAAAAAACCTTGTATAAAACCTAATTTATATGTCTTTTCAAACACTCAGCATTTCTAAAATGCATAAATACAATGGATATTGAATTTCTATTGTCCTTAAATGCTAATTTCTATAATAAGTTTTTTCATTAATTTTATGTTGTTGTATGCTGTTGTATGAACAATAAACTTTTGTTGAGATAATGTTTTCCTAATCATTGCAAGTTTCAATTATTGCTAGTGCACATTGTTTGCATTTATTAAAAGAGAATCTCAAAAATATAAATTTCTACTCTGGATTTGAAGAGTAAGTGTGTGTTATATGGTCAAATTTTGTATCGGGAAAATGTATTATCCATGCGCTTGGGCTTTGTAATGCTAAAAAGTTATGTTATTATTTTGTCAATCAGACTATGTGAAGGCTTATTGGCCACCGTAGATCATTGGCGCCTTTGGTGCTAATATATAAGCACTTATATAATTAGTTTTAAATCCATATAATAAGAAATAAATTTTTACATCCAACATAACAAGGAATTTTCAAGTGATTTTTTTTAGAATAACATTATTTTAAATTTATTTCACTTGAAAAAATCTATGGTTAAGAAAAAAACTTGAATGCAATTAAAATTGTACATATCATGAATATATTCACGTGAATAAATATAATTATCCTAATATGAAAGAATTATTTTTTATTGACCATGTTGGTTTAAAATTCAAATTTTATATTTATTAAAAAAAATTCAAAGAAATATTTTAATTTATAACAATTTAAATATTCTTTAAAAAATTATAAAATTAATGTATGAAAATACACATAAACATACATAATGTTGATTTTTTCAAAAGATACATAACAAATAATTAAGGAATTTCAATTGACACATAATTAACCATTCAAGTGAAAAGAAATCCTCTCGGATTACCATAAATTCTACATGTTTTGAAAAGACATATAAATCAAGTTTCATATAAAGTTTCTTGTCGAATTGTTAGTACATATTGCCCTTTGACAATTTGAATAAATCACTAAATTACTTTTCACGGACTACCCAGTAGCATCAATCTACTACCAACTCATGAATTCCTTCAACGTCTCCCTTTTCCTACAATTTTACATTCTCACAACCAATGCAATTTCAACAAGCAAACATCAAATTTATGTTAATGGCAATGGGGATTTTTCCAGCCTCAGATGTCCACATCTCAAAGATGTGATGCTTCCATGAGTTAGTTTAAGATGCATTGCTACCAACTTTGAGAAGCTGCCCTTTAATTATTCGAATCAATCAAAAGGAGACTTGCCCTCGAGGTGGCATGTGGTCTAGAAGGATATTAGTATGATAAGCATGGAAATCAAAATTTACTGGTAATTTTCTAGAATGCTGTTGCATCGACATGGTTCCGAGTATACGAAGGTGAAGTTTTCATGATGGATTTTAGTGTGGGTGTTTCCTTCCAGGTCTGCGTGATGGCGTTTAACATAGGGAGCGCTTCCTCCAGTAAGGATGGTGAAGAGTTATCAGCTTCGAAGACCCAAAGTTTCCATCATGTTCAGACATATCCGACTCTGAAAAGGACGAGTACGAAACTAAAGCATATGACAAGCTGCAGCTAATGGTTCTACATAAGCGACCTTCTCTCAAGATAGTACCACTCACTGAACACATGCAGATTCAGCTTAAGACCCTGAAGGATGATCATGCACTTGTGGCTGCGGCAAGCACTTCTTCAGTGGTATGAATTATGATGACTACTTCTCTTGGCTTCACCAATTTTCTAGATGTACAAACTAATAAGAGATGAGTAAATGGAAGAACCAATATAAAAAGTGAAGAAAACAAGGCCTAATGGTTTCTTCTCACTTTAGATACATAAATTTGTTGTTTTGCAAAAGTGCATGATCCATCTTTGTACTAAGAAAGTCGAATGGATGAATATCAAATCTTTTCAATACAAAGTATAGTTTTAATAATGAGTCGCAAACAGAGAAAGGGCAGGTTTCTGTTAATGATTTGTCCAATCTTAAATGGATGGAGATGAGAACCCCTCTATGGCCTGATTTCCCACCAACGCAAATCAAACGCCTATGAATTTGCAAAGCGCTTGGAATGCCGATGACTTTTGTTGAAAGTTTGTAAAGCATTTCTGCAGTAATTGAACATCCAATTGTTGAAGTGGAGCGCGTAGAGGGAAGGAAGTTGCAAGTGCAAATTGTCTCCATTCATTGTGAAGAAATCCTCATAAAAATGACATTTTTCTCTAGATTTGAAGGATTTGAAGGGTGCGGATGTGTTCTACAATCAAATATGTGCATTACATCGTGTTGTCTATGTACTTGGACTTTAAGGCAATTATGAATTGATTTATTGTTTTATCAATGTTCAAATAGTGAAATTACAACTACATCGTGCACAATGCGAACTTTCGATATGTTAATGTGTTCAAAACAGTGGCAAAGAAAAATGGTGGTACTTCACTTTGGCCAAGAGTAGAAGCCAATGGAAAACAATGACAACCTAAGAGCAACATTTCTTGGAATAATCAACGCCTGAGATGTTAAGAAGAAAATTTCAGTATGTGGTCCAACTTGTTTACTGCTCTTAGCAATGATCGAGAAGGGATGAAAAAATGTTTTAACCACCCTTTTGTAAGGTTTTATTCTCCATCTATTCATAATTTCTTTCTCTATGGAGACCAATTTGACAAAAAATTCTACATGAACCTAATTTATGTGTCTTTTCAAATCATGCAACCTTTTCTTTTTACATGTAGAATCAATTCACTAATATAAACATTACTATGCTAATTCATCATATGCAATTTACTATTCCGAAAATCAAATTTCATATTTTAAAAACGAAATATTTTTGAATCTCCCAAATTATCGTCAATACCACTTCAAATGTAAACTAAATTCATTTCTAGGGCATTATGAATGTGACACTTAATTGCAATTGCTATTGATTCCTTAACCTATGATTCTATAACTTCAATTTCAATAAAAAAGATCACACATTAAAACCTTAGTATCATAAAACATTTAATGCAATTTTACTTAGGTTTTATTCATTGGAAAGTTTTGCATTTTTAGAATTACAACTACAAGTATCTATGTTGTTTAAACCACACATCAAAAACTAAGTATCATAAAATCTTTCATGCAATAGTAACTTAAAAGAATTTGTGATTTATTCCATTTCAAAGCTTACTCAAACCACCTAAATTATAATTATATACAAAAGATTTTGCAACCATCAATCTATCAATCAAAAGAAAATTTCACCGGATACCCTATGAAGAACCAAATATGTCTCTTCAAAAAATACAACTTCTTTTACTACTTGAATATTTCTTTTAAATATTCTATAAATATTTTTTATATTTCTTTTTATATAATCTAAATTTGATATGTTTGTTTTTATTTTTTTAAATGCTCATCAGAAACGCATCCATAATATTGTTCTTAAATCTTAGAAATCTTAAAAAAATATATATATATTTTAGATCTTTAAATTTTACACATGTGCACGGTTCATGGAGGTGCATCTTTGCTAACTAATTGCATGGTAGCGTCATAAATTTTCAAAATGTAAATCATGAAATAAAGTTAATACTACCAATTCAAAAATACTTTAGTGCACTAAGAAAAATACATCGTTCAAAAAAATCTATACATTCTAAAGAATAGTTGATGGAATTCAAGCTATTAAAAATTTTATGTTTCTAAAATAACATAAATTAATTAGAAGTTCTATGAATTTTGTCAATTCAAGACAACCTTGATAAATTGGATGTATATTTTTCTTTAAATATGTCGATGTAGAAGGTTTTATAAATGATAATGCAATGAAGCTGTAAATAGATTGGTGGCGGCCAATAGGCTACAACACAATGTTGTAAAAATAATTTGTTGGGACCTATTTTCTTGACGGCAATTTTCAATTGTGTTCATTTGAGTGTTTCCTATTGTGACTAGTAACGAAGGATATTGTTTGCCATTTGGTTTTTACTTATATATAAATATGTTGATTACGAGCCATTGATTCATTTCAATAGTTTGTGAGATTTTGAGATGAATGTGATTTGTTTGAGAAGAGTCTTGAAGAACTTTGAAATTGTTTGTAATAGATTTTTATAAAATCTTTCTTTTTTGCCATCAACAATGAAGGACATTATAGTGAGTGCTAGTCACGTGTTTTCACAATGTTTTTTAAAGCAAACAATTCCATGCGGATAGGATACAAACTTGTATTTACAATTGAATGCTCAATTTGAGGAGTTAATTCAGAATTTTGAATTTCAATGGAAAACACACTTGGAATTTCAGGTTGTCAGATAGCCATTGATAGCCATTGACTGAAAGGATCATTTGAATGACCAAAATTTAAATTGAATATTAATGAGTTATAATTGTCACAATATATTGTAGGGTACTTCAATGTTATAAAAAACTATGTTTGTTAAAATAAAATCTTGATAAGAAATTCCTATATGAGAAACCAATTTTTTGTGTCTTTTCATAGGATACAATTATTTTATTACATGAAAGGTTATTTTTATATTGTTTCAAAAAAAATTGTTATTTTTAATGTAACTTAACAAACCATCTTTACTTCATACATGTGATATATGTATGAGTTATAATTTTAAAAGTCTTGAAACTTAAGAAAATTAGGTTATGCTACCCCATAGTTTTAAAAAAAAATCATAAAAATATTTTAATTAGATTTAAAACAACCTTATGTTCCATAATTTAATTATGATAAAAATCATTGGAGATTTGAACCTTAATTGATGGAAATTAACTTGATAACGTGGATGCATAATTTACTATATAGATTTGTAATCATGTCGACAAGGAACTCGGAAACGGCTATACCCCAGAAAAATATGAAGAAAAATCAGTGTAGTAGAAATATATAGTGGCGGTTGTTGTCGTCATGTCCTTTGGTATTATTGATCCTATATGAAAGTTTATATAGATAGCTATTCAAAAGGTTATTTCAAAAGTTATTTCAAAAGTTATTTCAAAAGTTATTTCAAAAGTTATTTCAAAAGTTATTTCAAAAGTTATTTCAAAAAATATTTAAAAATCAATTAACATATTTGTAAAAAAAAAACAGAGCTCGACTTCATTCATTTTTTATCTAAATTTTATTTTATTTTATTTTTACATAAACAAATTTATTTTTTATATTCAAATTAAATAATTATGATTAAATGTATTTTCTATTAAAATTTCAAATTATATTATTTTGAAAGTTTAGCAAATTCTTCAGAGTGGGCTTCATATAGTGTTGTAATTTTTATTTATATCTACATATCAAGTACTAAAAATGATTGCATGTCTTAAAAGATATAAAATTAGACTTGAGATAGGATTTTTTATATTATATTAATTATTATATTTTTACTACTCTATATATGTATGCAATTTGTTTTTTACTTGATCATAAAATCAAGGATTAAATTGAAAATGAATCAATATTTTATATTTTATTATATTTTGAATTATTAAGAAGATACAATATTTTTTTTAATGCATATAAATCTTTACGAAGTAAATGTATAAATATTCTCATCACAAAGAAAAAAATATGTGGTGGCCTATTAGCCTCCACAAATCATTAGTGCCTACAACACCAATGTATAATCATTTCTAGAAGCCAACATAGATCTATATTATTAAACATTAATACACTCACTTTAAAAATGGATTTTTGTACAAACAAAGTAGTTATTTTCCAAATACTTTATATTACAATAAAATTATAAATTTTAAAATAAAATCTTATTACTATAAGGATTTCTTTGACTTCCAAAGGTTATGAAAACAAAAAATGCATGTTAAAAGGTACATTTTAGAGAAAATATATACATTTTTAAACATTGTAATGGCCTATGAGCCACCGAAATAATAAGTGCTTAGGTAACCATTTTGATTTCATTTCTATAAAACAATAGAATAAAACCACACAATAAAGAAAAACTATACATCCACTTTATCATTTTATTTTATTTTATTTTTACATGAACAACTTAATTTTTTAATTTAGAATTTAAGAATTAATACATATATGCAAGTATGGATTATTTGCTGTCATTTTTTCCAAGACATTCTAAAAATTATTTAGAAGGTTTTTTATATTACTTCTATGTTTATGAATTATCAAAAACCTATGAATAACTCTAAGTTGAAAAATTAAGTAATCTATTGGTCTTGTTTTTGTTGTTTTCTTCCACCTCGCTCAAACATTTATTTATAGGTTTCAATTAGAATTGTAAAATATACAATAGTACCAATAAGTATACACAAATTCCTTGTTTTCATTAGTTGCTAGAGAATAGTTTGATAATACGTCTAGAGCATTTTTTATCAACATTTTTTTGACAAATCTTGTTGAGATTACTCAAGAGTTATGCTCCAAAACCAAGTTTTGTATTATTTAACAATATGTAAATCCACATCTTTCACTACAAATGAATGGAAACTTCAACTAGGTCAAAGGATTGTCATTTTAGAGTATTCTTCACTTTTGACTCTCTACTAAGCGTCACTATTCGATGTCATCCATTATTCAATCTTACTCCCTAAAATTCCTTTAATATCTAATCAGTTCAAAGAATATTGAGCTAATTAATTGAAGTAGTAAAAATTGATATTTTGGCTTGAAATTTTCAATCAACCAAGATTTTATTGCAACCTAATTCTATGATTTTTTGGATGAATTTGTGACTTTTGGGAAATTGTAATTGAAGAACTTGTTTTCTTTTCAAATTTGCAGCTAAAAAACTTTTTATTTTTAAGATATTTTTTGAATACTCAGATTGTAATCTATTCTTAACCATATTTTTAATGAAATTAACAACTTATCCAAGTTTTAGTATACATGAGTTTTACAAGAATAAGCTTCAAGAAAAAATTCTACATTTGTTGAAAATAAATTTCAGCCTGCTTTAACCTTTAGGACTTCACAAATAAAGAAAAATTGACGGTCCAGATTGAGGTTTATAAGGTTTTAAGTAGAAATGAGTCAATTTTGGCAATTTAGGGCCAATTTGCAACAAGAGTTTTTAAGGGTTAACAAAGTCATATAAATAGATGGAAGTAGAAATTGTAAATATAAAATACGATGTAAATATAAATAGGACTTTTTCCATTGTAAAGAGCTTTGAAGGACCTTATGTAGATTTCACATAAGTAAGAACTCACATGTAAAATTGAGGATTTGAAGCTTTTGACATCAATTTGAATTGTATGCAATCTTTACTTTTTTAAACTCATCTATTAGACATTGCAATTTTTGTTTGCCAAATAAGGAAAAAAAATTGCACCCATTAATTAATAATACAAGTTGATTTTTGTACTTCAATGTTTGTTTTATCATATTTACTTAGGGAACAAGAACTTTTTATTGAATCTCTTTTTGGGTGTAATCTTTCCTGGAATTGAACTTGTTTTTCAATCTGAGGGAGGGGGGCCACACATGGAGCCTAGTTGAGTTGAAACAAACTTGGCTAGTTGTGATTCTCAACCCTTAGTTGAAACTTTTCAACTCAAGTGTAGGCCACACATATAATTTAGTTTAATCTATCCAGTTGAGAATTTTTAATCAGAGTTCAAAATTTTTCCAATTGTAGGCTGAATACAAGAATCAGTTGAAAATACAATGATGGATGAGAATTCATGATTCATCAGTGTACATTCAAACCTTTTATTCATAAAAATTATTTAATTGCAATTATTAGTTAGTATATAAACCTACGCTACCTTGCTATTAAATTTGTATTTGATTAAGTAAATTATTCAAAAGCCATATTCAAATAAATAAGATTTCATTGTAATAATTAAGTATGTAATACATTATTTGGGAATACAATGATATGTTTAAAAACAATTAAGATTGATTCACTTTTTTTTTAATATTTTGATACAAATTCATTTATTTTATTATAAATAAGATCATTTAAAAGAGCTAGATTATTATTTCATAAATTATATTATCAAAAAACTAATTGAATCATTATTTACACAAATTAGATTGTTGAAACAAAGATTATATTATTTTATAGAAATTAGGTAATTTGAATCAAATTGTATTATTTTGGCATATTCTAAATTATTGACATAGATTATATTATTTTTGCATAGGTTTAATTATTATGTCATCAATTTTATTACTTATAACAAATTAGAATGTTTTAACACAAATTAGATTATTAAGATATAAACTGCAATATTGAAATTAGATTGAATAATGAAGACATAAATTGGACTATTGGAAAATACACTAGTTTATGTTAAATTAATTTTAAGTATTTGGGTTTTATTGAAAGAATAATTTCTTTCCAAGAAATGTAAATATTTTAAAAGTCATTAGTGACGAAGATCCTCAAATTACAAATGGACACCAGATTATAGAACATAAAAAGAACTCATGAAATAATCCATGACGTATCAATATATGAGTCCAATGGAAAGTCAACAATATATTGCAAAAAAATTGGATTATGGAAAATTTGGATTAATTTATGGAAATTTTGGGTTATGGAAAATAGGGGGAGCATTTTTTGTGAGCACATGAGAGGAATCATCCAATTTTCCGAAGGCATGAGCAAAGCAATTCTCTCAATGGTGGAGGGAAGCACCATTGAGTTTCGTAGTGTATTTTTCAACTATAGTGTGGAGGACCATAATTAAGAAATTTTCTCCTTTTGAGGGACTACAATTGAGTATTTTTCTCATAGTTCAACTGGATCTCCTTGTGCAGCCTCTGGTCAATCTCAACTAGAAAGCACCCCGCCCCCCCCCCCCGCCCCCCCCGGAATAAGTTATAAGGCTTCTAAAACCCTATAAAGCATTGTCTTTGCAACTTCAATTCTTGCAAGAATCCTTTCAAATACATAGTAATATTTTATCATTTATTGTGTATAAATTAAATAGAATGACTTTTACATAATGGGATTAAATTTTTAAAAAATAACTTTACATGAAAAATCATTATCTATGTCTATTCAATAATTCATTAATTTACTCAACTTTACAAGGACTTGCATGTTCCTTACTTCTTCGTTCTATTCTTTTGCCCCGTGGACATTGAATTGGGGATGGAACAAACAAACACTTAATTCACGTCGATCTTCTATAACCATCAAAATTTTGTTTCATAAAACCTCCACCTGTCCAAAATTTCTTAAATTTTTTACAAAATTTTTTCTTGTTGCAAGAGACGTTTCTTTCACTTATAAAAGAAAATAAACTAGAGAATAAAACCTACTTAAAAATGATTTTTTGCTTCAAACAAGGCATCTTATTCAAAATAAAAAAAGAAGAGCACTGGATCTCACCTCATCAGCACTTGTCTAGAATACATTACAGTAGTATCAATACCATAACCCATTCTATTGGCTTGTAAAACCCACATGAATCAACTCATTTAATTAGTAAAACCCCAGGTTAAGTACCATAGAAAGTGTCAAAGAGGCTTTTCAATCAACATGGGTACATATCTTCTGATCAGTACCACTCTAATTTGCACAATCTCTCATGAATTAAGTACATAACTCATGACAAAAAAGCCTATCCTGTCAAAGTCAGGCAGTACCACATTCATAAGACACACAAACTTAATCTCTCATACGGTAGTATCAATGATTTATCCCCCAGCTACTTACAGCCAAATTACTACAGTGAAAATCTGGTGGCTATTTAATTTGTAGAAATGATTTTTGAAAACATGAGAAAAAAATAACCAGTACTAAGAAAGCATCAGATTGTGTAGCCAAGGTATTACATAGATACCAACATATTATCACCAAAGTATCACCCCAATATCACATGAGCTAAGAAATAACTTGAAAATAATTCACTTGGTAGTACCTTACTTTCATAGGACTTTTATTCACCCTTGAACAAATATTTAGTTTCGTGAAAAATTAAAGTTTGCCTCCCAACAATTTATTTTGTCAATTTTTGTTATTTAATAAAATCACTAAAAATAACTCTAGATGGATTAAAGATATACAAATATCACATGAAATAATTTCTCATATTTTCGTTTTCTAACCCTTAAAAATTTTGAATTTGTTTATTTATTTTTATTATTTTTATTTTTTTAGAATTATTAAGGACTGAACCTACTATCAATGTAGAATATCATGAGTTTGAAAGTTAGACTCGGGATTTGTGGCTGGTTGATCTATTACCATCCACTAACCCAAAACCGATTAGGCCTAATTTCTAGATTGTGAAAAAGCAAATGTACCTCATTTGTGCATTAGAGCATATGGTCGGTTTTGGGTCGTGAAGTACTTTCTACTGTGAAAACTTATACAAATTTCAATATTGAGAAATAATTCATGTAAAAAAATTCATTCTCCGCAAAAACTAATTTCTAACCAGGGAAAAATATCACTCTTTTCATGGCTAGTCTAGAAATAATGTAGGTAGCTTAAGTGGTTGGTTTTAGGACAATCAACCTTAACTTGACCCTGAAGTAACTTAGGCATAACTCCAGAATGTAAAAACAGTGGAATCGAATTTTTCACCATAAATTGGCCTTTCACCTGGCCTTCCCAAATTCAAAAACCCAAAGGAAGCTGAATCGGCCATACCCAGTCACCAAAAACTTAAACCGCCAGCTGAGTTTCAAAATTGACGGCGCTTCCCAATTGATGAAGTGGGTGAGCCCCTCAAAGGCCTTTACCCCAAGAGTTAAAATCCCAATTAAAAACTCTCTTGACCAATGCCCGCACAGCTGTAGTAACTTAATGACACGAAATAATAGTAATTTAATTCCAAGTCATGGATCGAGTTATGATCGCGTCCAGGCCGATAAATTGGTCCAAATCTTTGTTGGATTCTCGGACCACTGGTCGGAGCCAATCCCCACCGGACGAAAGAAAAAGAACTACTACCCCTCCCCCCGACCGCGAGACGCCCCGGAGGACGCGTTGAAGGGAGCCGGCAGGACGGTCTGGGCGCTCTGACCGCCGGACGGGGAGTAATGGGTACAGGTCAGGCCGTGGTCGCACGCGTGCGGGGGCGCCGTGACCGTTGGTCGGAGGCGACGTTGCATGGGGACTGGGGATGGATCGATCAGGTGCAGCATGAGATCTGCGTCATGGTGGGCAGATGTTATTTGGATTGTCCTTGAAGTGTGTGAAGCGACGTCCAGGTTGCCGCCTTCAATCATCGCCTTCATGGCTGCGCTTGTGCCTGCCCTCAGCCTCTCTTAACTTACTCCCCTTGTCCTCTTCCCTCTCATGTATGCCTTAACTTCGGCGCCTGCCTTGGTTCAAACCTCCTGTGTCTCTCCGCTGTGAGGGTCAATTTCTGTTCTAGTTGTGAGCAGGGGAGTCTGAGGGAGGTTTCAGGTCGGAAGTGGCTGCAGCTTCGGAGTTGTATAGTTTCAGCTGGCGTGGTTGCTTGAGTTTTCGAGTAGCTAGTTCAGGTGAGGGACTGAGGGAGCTCTGTTCATTGTCACTGCAGCTAGAATTGCGTTCAGATTTTGATGCTGGGGTGTCATGGTGTCCTTTGACGGTTCATGATGTTGTGTTTTCATGGAATTCTGGTCCCGTGGTGTTGAGTTTGGAATGGTACGCTGTTAGCTGCTGTGAAGATAGTTGCGTTCTAGTTTCAGAGGACTTATTAATTGATCGCTTGGTAAAGGAGGTGGTTTTCTGCTAGCTCTTCTGTGGCTGTTTCGAATACCATAGCTCCGTAGTTTAAGGTTTTGCGTAATACTGAGATGAGCTTCGTCTTTGAGTACACTTCATGTGATTAAGCTGGCCGGAAATTGGCATTGTCTTGAACCTGCTAGGAAACTGTCAGCCATTGTTGGGTAAAATGTCTGCCATTTCCTGAGTGATGCGTTATTTGGGTAAAATTTTCTAGAGAGAGGAACCATGGACGATGATCTCACAGCTGAATTAGCTTGTGACTAGCGGTGTGCTTTTGGTTGTCTCTCTGACCTAGAGAAGTTAACCGTTGTGATTTTACTTGATTGCTAGTTTTCTGACATTTGTTTCCGAAATCTCAGATTGTGCGCGGGAATTTGAAGGACAAGTTTCCGAAGTAACCGTTAGTTCTGCAACGAAGAATGGGCGACGGTCACGATGAATCTCGAAACGAGACTCCCAGGGGAGAGGCACCAAACTCCAGTCCTCTGTACCCGCCAGCTGCATCCACTGGGCCAGAGAACGAAGCAGGTGGAGAGCGCCGCAAACCGGGCATCAGAAGGGTCCACAAATGCCAGGACGTTGTTTTCTTGGCCGTCTTTCTTGTGTTTTGTGTGGGTTTCATTGTTGAGACTAGCTTCGCATTCAACAAAGGGAATCCTTTGAGGTGAGTGATCATAACACGCCTTTCGTGATTGCCTTCTATTCGACACATATAGTTAGGTCATAAAGTTCGCTGTTGGTGACAATGCAGAGCTCTGATTTTTGATATCTAGTTTACAAATGGTTTCTCTGCAGGCTGGTGCATGGCCTTGATTACAAAGGCAATGTCTGTGGTGACAAGAGGGCTACGCCAGGCCTGAAGGGACTCGGTGTTCTGTATTGGGTGAATCCGTCCCAGCTATTCCTCGCTGGCGATAAGACGAACCCATTCAAGCTTACAAACTCACGGAGTATATGTTTGAGGGATTGCCCGAGACTTGGAACAAATAACACCATAGCCTGGGTGTGTGACTACCCCGAGGGATCAATGAAAAATGTTTCAATGGCAGAATGGGTTAAGCGGAACTACAATTACTTTAACTTGTTAGCACCCGATCAGCAGGCTTCGTCAATGAAGTTTGGAGGACCTTGTTATCCCGTGCTTTTCCCAAGTACTAATGGTACTTGAACTAAAACTTTGGACCTTACATGCTTCAGTCACTAGAACTTCAGTAATATCTGAATACGATGAACTTCTTAAGTGCATTCAAAGAAGGTGCACAGTTTGCCGGAAATTACTTCTGTAAACTCGATTCGTTCTGGTTCAGATTCTAAGAACTTCAGAAGATGTCGTCCAATTTCTAAGAACACGAATTTTACAATTGTGCAGTATTCTGGAGGTGTCAATTAGCGCCATTTCCAGACAACCGAACTATGACTCTTTGGAAGAGTCTCAACGGAACGGATGTTTCCTCAGGACCCCTCATCGTGAAAGCAGTTGATCGTGTGTTGACATCTTCTTCTGCCACTCTCCAGGTAAGTGATCCAAAGAGCAGCAGAATCTCGTCATGGGCCTGCCATAGCCATGTCAAATTAGGATTTCGTAGTCGATAGACGATGGTCGAAGTATGAGCGATGACTAGAATTATTCTAGTAGCAAATTGGTATACTGCTACTAAGTTTTGACCTTGTCCTATGCAGCGTTACATTGCAGATCTAGGAAGAGCCTGGCCAGTGTTGCTTTTATTCGGAGGCTTGGTTCCGCTTCTGTTTTCTGTTTCCTGGCTCATCCTCCTTTGTTACTTCATACAGCCAACAGTGTGGATCACACTCTTGCTTCTGAATATTCTTGCCCTGCTGGTCACCCTTTTCTTCTACGTAAAAGGTGGGGGAGTCATCTCTGAATTCAAGCTCTTGTTGTCCATGTCATTTCGTTTTGAAAGAAAATCTTACAGATGTTTGTACATGAAAAGTTTTGTTGCCTAGTAGATTGTCTGTAGGTACTCTATTTAAGAGAACGTAATCAACGTGCTTATGATCTCTGTTCTTGTCTGTTTCTTCAGTGGGGTGGATAGGTCACGATGCTGTAACAGCCGTAATTGGATCCAAGTCCACAGATTCTCTTATTTGGGCCTCCTCAAGTGTAAGTCACATTCTCGAGTTTTTGTTTCAAACGATACGGTAATTGGAAGGTAGTTAGTCATTCATACTGACTTCAAGATAAGGTTAAACTGAATGGTTTTGATTTTGCAGGAACAAAGCCACATGAAAATCATAGCTGTGTTCGTGACCCTTTCACTTATATTGACTGTGCTAGTGACGGTGGCACTTCTTCATCGCATTTCCATCGCCATTAAAATCATCAAGGTGAGCAGAATGCTCAGTCGCCAGTAGGATGCAATGAAGTTACAAACGCATCATTGACAGGATACAAGTCTAATGAGTTAATAGGTGCTTCTCAGAAATCTGACTTGAGCTCTGAAATATTTGTTACGCAGGTGTCCTTGCAATCTGTAGTTGCCATTCCAAGTCTCTTAATTTACCCTCTCGTTCCCTTCTTCGTCCTGGGAATCTTTCTCATCTACTGGGTGGCGGCAACGTTATACCTCTTCAGTGCTGGGGAGGTTAAAGCGACAAAATTATGCTGTGGATTCAAGTTTGAGCACAGGAAACATATTGTCTGGGCCATTTTATACCATTTTTTCAGCCTTTACTGGGTCACCCAATTCATACTGGCGAGCACACTCACAACTGTTGCTGGTGCAGTTGCTTCATACTACTGGGCGAAAGGTGAAACTGCTGTAAGTTTCTAATCCGAAACTTGACTTGTATCAAGTATTACGCGGATTTTATCACAGATCTTATTTGAGATATTTTCAGTGACTGAGATTCAGAGGTCTGTTGAATTGTGGCAGCTATGGAATGGAGGTGCTGGAACGAGCTGGAAGGGAATGGGGTGGCTTCCTGTGATTTCCACAGGGAAGCACGTAACGAAGTTTAATCTTGGCTCAATGGCACTTGGGTCACTTGTAGTCCCTCCTGTTGAATTTGCCCAGTTATTTCTTCAAACATTAAGGACAAAGCTGAAATCTTCTCAAGTGACCATGCCCAATGGAACAGTGATTTCTACACATGGCCGTTCGGGTACATGCTGCTTGGGCTGTCTTGACTGGACTCTCACTCACATCAACCGGAACGCATTCATTGTGGTAATTCTCTGAAATCGTAAAATTATCATGACACTCTCACGCTGTTTCTGTCGACAGTGCTTTTGTGTTGATGAGACCATTCGATGAAATTATGATTAATATTTGGTGTAATGGCATTGCGAATGCAGATTGCAGTTTCAGGAAAGGAGTTTTGTAAAGCAGCAGCGAAGGCTACTAAGCTTGTAGTTAACAACACCTCCAGAGTAGGTGATGTGATTATCCTTGGAGATCTTATTCTCTTCCTCGGAAAGCTGTGTGTCAGCTTCGCATGCGCTCTATTCGCCTTCCTCATGCTTGATACGCATCGTTATAAAACCACTCAGGGCCGGGTTTCTTCGCCACTTTTTCCGGTTCTGGTTAGTCCTCTCAATCCCGAATCTTAATTGTTTTCATAAGATTGTCTACTATGATCAAGTTAGCCTTGACAATTCTCAACCCATTCTCATTCTGTCTAGAGTTGGATAATATTCTTAGCTGTATTGACTTGGGAATGTCAAACTGACTTAATGTTTTGACTTTTACAGTTCTCTTGGGGATTTGCGTACGTCACCGCATCTCTTTTCTTTGCGGCAGCAGAAATGGCTCTGGACACTGTCCTCCTGTCGTTTTGCATAGACGCGGATGAGAACAAAGGCACTCCACTATTTGCACCAGCTGCCCTGGTAGAGGGCCTTAACACTTTCACTGAGCACCAAGAGGCAGCTGAAGCAGCTCGAGATTTCAGGAAGTACAGAACATATGATGAAGATCACGACCATGATCACGACGAGAAGAATGAGAAAAACCAGAGGTCCAGTGATAGCGATGATGACAGCTCGTGAGAATCATGACAACTGCCAAACTACGACTTGATTTAAGCTCTCTGTCAACATTTAGATGGCTACTTTGCTGATGACTTCCAACTTTCAAATGCAGAAATTGAAAGTTGCTGTGAGAGGGCGCAGTTTATGCTAGCGTTCTCCAATTTTACAGTTACATGTCCGGGAGCTAGGGCTGACGGACCACATTTCTCAGAGAAAATTGACTCGGACCAAGCAAACTCTGCAACAAATATGGAGGTGGAGGAAGCATTTGGGACCATTAGGCATGCGTAGTTGTTGGCAATTTTTTTGTCCTCTGACATAGGTTTAGGATCACACTTTTTACCCATACGTGCCTTCAATGAAGTTAGTACCAAGTGAATACATGTGCGGGGACAATTGAGGAGAACACACTCACCTCTAGAAACTTTTCACCCTGAGAGTTAGCTTCCTATTAACTTGAACTCAACACTTCAGAGGAGTGATATCTCAACCAACGTGGCCTAAAACGGATAGGAATGAGGTTTTAAGCCTTGTATTTTTGATATTAAGACGCATTTGTCTTATGCCATTTTTTGAAACTATATACGACATTTTTTCAGGGGAGTGTTCTAAATTCAATTCAGTTCAATTCAACATTCAATTCACATGATAGAATGGGGTACCGAATCATCTCACAACTACAAGAAATTTCTGCTGCTAGTCGTATATATTCTTGCACTTAAGCTACACAAGCATCGTAAAACGTTGGATGTTATTGAGTCTGCAATTAGTACAAGAAACATACGATTATTGTCAAATTGGTTGAACCTGGTCAAGAAGATACTTCTCTAGTTGAGGACTGTCCAATTTACAGAATGTATCCAGTGCCTACAACGTAACATTACTGATTGGCACTCAACTTCTCTGCCCCTAAGTAGCGGAATAGGTGTACTCATCAGCGTTTCCACACTTGAATGTTCGCAGCGTCAAAGCTGGAGTCTTATTCTGTACGTGGGAATCTGGACGCCTGATATAAGCATCCTCTGCCATTCCAAATATGTTCACCCCATTGGTCGCAGTCCTTTCGATACGGCAATTGAAGATCAGTCTATGGGGTTCCGCTCAGGTTTGCCCTTGTAATAATACTGGAAAATGCTTGAAAAATCCAGGCTACTATGTCCAGCTTCGCAAAGGATATTGTACCTACACAATCGTCTTCAATCCTAGTCAAACATATAACTATGCAGTAGATACAGTCTCCAAGTAGATAATCATCACATAAAATACTTGACTTCGAAATACAACCAATGTAAAGAGGCCTGAAAAAACCAGATAGCAAAATTGCAGGTCTCAATGAACTCACATTTCCAATATCTTTCCCCCTAAAGGAACTGCAGATCCAGATTCCTTAGCAGCTGCAAGTGCCAATCCCAAGTCTTTCGCCTGCCATGTTGGGTACCACACGGATAATTTATAGCGCCGGCATTCCACGCCAAATAAAAGATTGCTTTCAAGGTACAATATGATATTGGAACTTGCTAGCAGTGGTATTGAGATAAGTAATGTTACTTCAAGGAGTTTTTAGTGTACTGAAACCATACAGAGGGGACGAGATCCAAGTTTCTGCAAAATAAAACTAGATCTGTAGTAAAGGTGGAAACATGTAGACCGATCATACCAGCAACTGGGAAGAGAACCCGCCTTTGTAACCATGGGAGGCAGGAACATTAGCCATGACACCTGGAACTGGGTTATATGTGTCACTGCAGGGAGATGATATCCTCAAGAAGTCAATGCCAGTCTCATTGTATCCTTAAGGAATAAGTTCAATCGAATAGAATTGTTACATCTTATTACAAAATCCCGTTAAACCATACCTGCTCCAACAACGGGCAGATGAAGAATTGAATATTTTAGAAAGAGTGTGTGCATCAATGCCAAGGTGCTGCCCAAGCGCCAGAGCTTCAGCAACCCCTGCCATGCTGACCGCCAAGGCTAGATTGTTGCAAACTTTGGCAGCCTGCAGCAAGAGCAAGTCAAAAAAATGTGAACCTCAGTTGCAGAATCGTCCACTCTAAATTACAGGGATGCAAGCCAAAGAGAAGCAGCAAACATTATTGGAATCAAATTCTTGGTCAAGAGCACAAAAAGTGAACTCAAGAAACAATACTTACAGCACCATTGCCTGTCCCTCCACAATAAACTACCCGTGAGCCCATTGCACGAAGTAGGGGCTCCGCAGCTTGGAGACCTTCTTGACGTCCTCCCACCTTCATGACACCAGAAATGTTATCATGAGGCAAGCATACAACTTCAAACAACCAAAGAACCTCGTCTCAAGGACAGCATCAGTGCAATATGGAGGAATTTCTCCAATACAAATTGACTCAGAGCAAATATCTGATGAACAATTGTCTGAAAAGGAATAGAAAGGCAACTAGAAAATAATCAGAGGAAGTGTACCATGAATGTGAGGGTTGCAGCTTCAGCACCTACAACGCCACCTGAAACGGGCGCATCCAGCAAAATCGGCACCTCCCCAGCTCCTATGTTCTCTGCATCAGCCACAAACTACAACCATGCAGCCATGAGCATTCAGAATCAAGACAACTAATTCCTGAAGCCTTCCATATGACAAAAATTAAGCCTCCCGAAGTACCACTAATTCATCCCCACTGAAGACATTAAGCAGCTTCTAAGCGTTACGTACTTGAGTTTGTTAGAAGTGTGCATTTGGCAACTTTAGTTGCAAGTATGCGGCAGGTGTGTGGATCAATGGTAGATGCGTCGATGAGTAAAGACGGCCGCACTGCTCCAGCATCCGTCAGTACTCCATTACGCCCCGTATAAACATCCTGAACCTGTCCACATCAAAGTACACACAAACCCCGAGACGATCAACACTACATGTGCAAGCGAAACCTCTCTCTGTGCAACTAGGTAATTACAATGCCAGATCACCAGAGACTGTGAGAATATATTCAAGAATCTTGCCGTGAGGCAGAAATTAGCTAAACCCAAATGGCATCTATACTCCAATTCTGCATAATTCCCAAGCCTCCGCACAGATCCAACCTAAAAGAGAAGGCGAGACGACCCACATGCGGTGACGAGGGCAGCATGGTGATGACAACGTCGCTAGCCTCTGCAACTTCGCGGGGGTTTTGGGCTATGCTCGCTCCCCGTTCAGCGAATCTCTGCATCACCGCCTCATTCCTGTATAAGATTACCCACATGGCCATCCAATTTAGTGAGCGGAATGTTCAAGACCCTGTGCGCGCTCATGATTAGCATCGACACAAAGCAACCTTTAGGATCATTGACCTGTGTTGGAGAAGGTCAAAGATGAACAAACTTAGACCAACATCCTCTCCGTGAAAAACCACAATTAGAGGAGAGATCGAACCATACCTGTCGTGGACGGTAAGACGGTGGCCCGCTTTGAGCAGATTACTCGCCATGTGACTGCCCATGTTGCCGAGACCGATGAATCCCACATCCTGAAACCAAATCACCGATCGGCTTGCAATCAGAAACCGATCCTCTCACAACGAAATCCTCATCAAGCAATAGAAATTCTCACAACATACATACCTGAGCCTCCCCATGTCCGCTGCCACCATCCGACGACGATGCGAAGAACCTCAACTTGACAGTCCGAAGAGCACACATCATTCCAGTAGCTCGCTTCACCCGCATCACCACAGGCCCCACGCTCATCGCCATCTCTATCTCCTTAGACTCCGAGAATCACAATCTAGCACAAGCTGCAAAACTCTTGTCAAATACTCAGACTCCAAAACTAGAAGACGAGATCTGCTTGATAACCTGGAATTATACTGCACTCATTCGATCACTTCTAGCAACTCAGATACTCAATTCTAGCAATCAGATGATCAATTCTAGCAACTCAGATACTCAATTCTAGCAATCAGATGATCAATTCTAGCAACTCAGATACTCAATTCTAGCAATCAGATGGTCAAATTCTAGCACTCAGATGATGAATTCTAGCACTCACTGGTTGGATTCTAGCACTTGATCTCACTTGAATTCTAGTCTCAGTGAACTTGCATATGATGGTTTCGGAGCAATTGGTGTAAGAACTGGGACTGCACAGATTGATAGAATGACTGGTTTGTGACGTGAATGAGATTGGGATTCAGGTGCTGTAGCATAGGACATGGACAAGAGATGGTGGTGTGGAGTTGAATTGGAGTTGAGATCATGGAATGGTGGAATTTGGGCTAAATTTGAAGGTGCAGATGGCATGACTCGCACATGATGTGGCAACGCTATCCTTTGAACTGGAAGTTCTAAAGTGTGAGAATATTGGCTTGTGATTGAGTCAGGGCCTGTTTACAGTAGAGGCCAAAAAACCTTGGAAAAAATATGTCTAAAAGTAATGAGAAGATTGCTTGCTTGAAAATGAGAAGTCCTTCTCTGGAAGCCATGGCCTTTCAAGTGAGAAGAGTCCATTAAATAAACCAAATTATTTTTTGTTCTTATAAAATTATCAACTCATCAATTTGAACACACCTAAAACACCTAAAAAATAAATCTTAAGATATAAACTAAATTTAACCTACAATTAGACTCCAGTGAGTTAGGGCAAGGCACAGTACAGTAGTTTGGATTAAGGCACACTCTCTTATTTATGTTATGCACATCGAGGTCATTGATAATGTTTCCATTCAATCTTCATCTTCGTTTGCTTGCAAATAGTAATCCAGCTTACTTTTCACAGCAGAGCATTTCATAAAATCTTGGTGCATTGAACTGGATACCATTACAATAACAATATACTGTTCCTTCACCCATACGGTTTCTGGGGTTCTGAGCACTATGTGTCAATCAGGAACACAGTCTGCAGAATTGTTTATGGAAGTACGTAAGAAGTCTTCAGATTATTTGGAACTCCAGAATGGTGGCACGGCCCAATTGTGACTACCACTGTGGACGCCATGTCTTGGAACATCGCAACGTGGGAGTCTTGCATGGAGTCGCTCCTTGTGCTGTTGCCAGTTTGCACTGCATCCTCTCTTCTGAAATTGAAATATGGCTCCTGAATGCGTTGATAGCATGCACAAGGCTTCCACTTCCTTCTCATCGTCATTGCTATGCTAAGTTACAGCTCTCTTGCATCTTGTTGAGCATCGATCTGAATTTCAGAGATTATTTGAAACCATCTTCAGTACTCACTTAGTGGAGTATCGCATCCGACTGTGGAACACCCTTACAGGTACGAAAGCATATAGAAGTATCTCTCTTACAGCCTCGTAGAGATTCATGTGGTCATTTCTTCACAAAGCAACACGGCTAGGACAGTGTATTGAAACGGAATTCAAACAGTCTTAAACTCTGCAAATTCTTCGCAGATCCTTCGAGTTTTCAACCGAACAGCTCCAGCTTCTTGAGCTTCTTCCTTCAATTCCTTGCCATTGAATTTTCGTCGGCTTGGGCGTGTCAGGTATCTTGAATAATATGGGCCTTGATGTGCACGCAGATATTCGACTTCAACATGGCAACTCTAGGCAACCAAGCGGAGTCCAACCGAATTGTGGAGCCAGCGACACACGAAGTGCAGCGAACTGCTCACACGAGCATTGCAGCTGGCAATCCAATGACATATGGAACATCTGCAGGGACGAAGTTTGAAGCTGACAACAACTCCACCACCAATTACGCTACCCCTCAAGGAGAGAAGCTCCTCATGGTAAGTTTTACATTATCTGAGAGACGGAAGTTTATTTCATCTGCAGAGACACGATTTTAATTGCATCGTATTCCTGATGGGGGTTATGTGCTCACCATGAGTAATGTCTTCGGATGTGTCTGTTGGTTGTGATAACAGGACATTCAGCTGGACCAGGGCGTGAAGTTGGGCAAGTCAACAGGTAACCAAGAGACAGGGGATGACCATGTGCCCGAAGAGCCCAATGTGGACGGGAATCCGAAGGTGAAATTGGCATCTGATGTGCCCGGCTTCGTTGTGAAAGATGCGCCCTTCACAGCCGAAGACATCCCCAACATTGAAAACATCGGCGGCGGGCCTCATGAAGTGCGTTTTGAATTGACTGGAAGGCTCTGAAATCATATCAAGCAGGAATTGTGAAGTGAGTGTAGTTCGGAGCATACCATGGTTCTGATGAGATCATTTCGACTTTGTTGAATGCAGAGCAAGGAGATCAGTGGAATCCCAATTACTCCCCAGATAGCAGCCGAAGTACGAAGGGCGGAAGAAAAAGCAGCGCACAACACTGGCAAGGGCTCTCCGGCAGCCAGGCTGCAGAGCGCTGCTGCATATAATGTACGGGAAGGGGTAGTTCCGCCGGTGGGCACGGCTGACATCGGCACTACTCGCGGTGTCATCAATGACAAAGCATCGCGAAAGCAGTCGCGTATCCGTGTCCAACATGGAACCGCCACTCACACACCCCGTGGAGTGTAAGATCATATGAGACACGAACTCAACAGCTCAACACGAGCTCAAAGAGGCCGGCATTTATGCATCAGTTTCTGACGACTAACTGGGGTCCAAATGTTTTAGGATTGTGGCTTTACTGAGAATTGGATTGGCACAATACTACGGAAGTTGCGTTTGTTTCAATTACACTGCATTAGAGGTCAGTTCGTTTGCTTGTCATGATCTTTCAGAAAGAGCTGAGACTTGGGTACATACAAGTGTATATATCTGCTCATTAATAAAATTCTGACCTAATTTTGGCACTCACAAACATCGTTCTCGTAGAACTTGAATACGAGACCTGCTTCAGTTTGTTTGCTTCACTTACCTGATTGATAGTTGACGTATTACCAGATATGGCAACAACCTTTTGATCACGAAGTCTTCAGCAAGATGCACTTGTCATTATACACTTGAACAGCTTGGGCAGAGCACTAAGTTGATGTGATTTCTAGGATGCACCATTTTACAAGCTCGCCATTGTCTCAAAAACTCTTGTTCATTAATTCGTGCCGCGGACCTTGGTTTCACCCTTCGAGGTTTCTCCGTGCTTCATTTCTTGACTTCCTGAAAAGAAGCAAAGCGCACCTTGAGATCAGTATCATAATTCAATGTATCTCCATTAACACACATTACGCAAACGCATACGACCTTCATAACATTGGCACTACCACAGATGTGTTCCTCTTTGGTAAACGAGCAGGTGGAATAGAATAGAGCACATAGCAATGCTGAGTGAGAATGGCCATACCTCTCCAGTAGGTGCACCCCTGTTAGGCTTTTGTCCCAGCGTGAACAACTCCGCTAGCCGTAACTGCATGTCCATCTGCATCTTGAGAATTCTTTCCTCTCTATCTGCATTCTCCTTCTGCCTCCGCTCTTCTCGCTCTGTTCTCCTCTCTTCTCGTTCTGCTCTATCTCGTTCCAGCTGCGTACACAACTCCCCAAACTTTGTGATGGCCCCAGCAAGTGCCTTGGCAGGACTGTAATAAGAATTGTGTCTCCGCTTCTTGCCTCTCCTTGCTGAGGAGTTGCTGTGGATATCAGGCGCATTCTCAACCTGTACAGACGTAGCAGGAAGAGCCTCCTCGTCTACTAAACAAGTGCTCTCTGGAAGGAGCTCTTCAGACTCCTTCAAGTCAACAGACAGGTGAACTTCAATCACCGGGGTACTTGGGCTGCAACCTTCTTCAGGCTTGACGATACTCTTCGGAACTGGAGCGGTATTTTCGGCATCAAGGGTCTGAAGCACTCTTAGATTGTTGCCAAAAATTCTGTCCATGTCATTGAAATACGACCACTTGACAGGAAGCCCAGGAGTATGTGCTCCTTTCTCTTGCCTGTATTTTTTCTTCATGTTCTCCATCTTATTCTTCACCTGTTGCCTGGTTTTACCCAACATACCAGGCTGCTTTTTTGCGTTCACTGAAAGGAGCACATAATCCCAATCCAAGGGGCGAAAGTTTCCGATGTTGAACTGCTGGTATCTGTCGCTGTAGGCTTCAAGGAGAGCGAGGATGTCTTCTTTGGTCCATACAACGTTTGCCATTGTGAAAATCGGAAACTATGCAGCAAATCACTAACACACATGAAGTCATGCGCCCGGGACAAGAAAGAAGCACAAAATGGAGATAAACCTAAAATTTGTATAGCATATTTTGGAATACACATAATCTTGATGAATGGCTTGAATCTCATTCGAACACAACGTGCTGATAAAATTCTGATAAGGGAAAGCAATGTATACAGAAAATCAGAACCTGTTATGAGTAATCGTGTGGTCAATGAGGTGAAGCGCAAATTTCCATCTTATGATCGATTTGCATGTTTGCCGCCAGACCTAGACCCTGCAAGATTGCATTGATTCATAATAAGCATTTCACATTGAATATAACAATGTGTTACACATAGCAATTTCACTGCACATACTTCTGGAGAAAATTCACCAAAATAATCAAAGGTCAAGCTTCTAAAACCCGCACCATATTTACTGACATAGCCCTCACATCAAATGACAAAGGTGATTTAGGAATGGAGATTTGTTTCATTCTGGAATGCAGCAACACCTACTAAACTTGCATTGGCAAATTGCAAGCTCACAATGTACTGATTCCATAGAGCATAGCTTCTGATCTCAGTGGCTCGGTTCAAGTTGGATTCCCGCAGCGAATGTGAGCATTCCCTTCCGAATACAATCTGATCGCTGCCAAGATATGACTTAGTACGAAATTGTCGATTAACCAAAAATTTCGGCACTGAAAAGAAGTGTCAACAGCCAAGTCTGCACGAATCCACCAACAAACTCACCCTCAGGAAAATTCCCAGGCATAAACATTCAAAAAACTCCAATCAACCAAGCAACCCTAAACAACACAATTACTCCCACACCCACACATCCAACACCCAAACAACCCCATCACCCCAGACTTTACTCACCACTGCACCAAACTCATGAATCACCCACCATAGCTAATCCGTTGCTCCACTACCAGAACATCAGAACTCCCCTCAAATCTCCAACAGCTAACTCTTCCCAAACCAAAAACAGAACCATGTCAAACAATTCCTTGAAAAAAATCCCCAAAAAATCCCAAAAAAATCCTTGAAAAGAATCCCAAATGAAACCTGAAAAAATTCTTGCATAAAACTGAGAAATACTCAACAGTATTTGCAACCCAAAGTTAGCAAGATGATCATGCTTCATCTAATCACATGCAGAAGTTAAGAAAAACCAAACCCAGATGGGCTCTGGAATGTGGATGACTCGGAGTATGAATGTGAGACATCCATCCTTTGGGAGGAACCGGAGAAGGCTGTGTTGGTGACTGATTTTGCGGTGAGAGGGTTATGTTGTAGTTGCCGAAGAAACTTGGGAAGTTGAAGTTGTTATGGGGCTTAGGGTTTAAGGACCATTTTGCATTTTGTATTTTGTTTTTTTGGGAGACAGGAGGAGGAGCCATGTTCGCCACCGCGAGGAGGTTGTGCCCACGCCCGGCGAAGCTGTCCAGTGTGGGCGAGCAGGTGGAGAGCGCTTCCCAGGCGCTGTACAAAATTCTGGAGCAGCACGGCCCGATCACGGCCACCGAGTGCTGGAGCCATGCTTCTCAGGTAACCCATCTGGCGACTGGTTTTTGATCTGCAATTAGGGTTTCCGGTGCGTTTGGGGGGTTAGTTGACGAGTGTGATCGTGGTTTGGCGTTGGTTTTAGATGGAGAGCCATGCGTTGAAGAGCAAGCAGCACTTGAAGATGATGTTGCGGTGGATGAGAGAGAGGAAGACGGTGAACGTGGTTTGCCAGCACAAAGGCGACAAGAAGTCGTCGAATCCTAATGACAGGAAGTTTTTGTTCTCCATCGCGCCGCCTAAGGTGCTGGTTGTGCAGGATCAATCTCTCACGGCGGCTCCAGCAGTGTAGAGCAACAGTTGCGGATTCGAGTTCGGAGTTCTTAGCATTTGGGTTTTTTTTGGTGACCTAATTCTTTGAGCGTGAGAAAATTGATAGAGAGGCTCGCAGACTCGGACGTTGCCCCGGAATTCTGAACCCTGGAACAGAGCATAAGAGCCATTTGAGGTCGCTAGTTTAGAGTTTATTCTTGAGGTCCACTCGGGGCTCTCCTTTGCGATTGGCTACTCTGTACAGTCCTGGCATCTCTTAAATGTAGAATTTCGGTTGAGGTAATTGAGCTCGTTACAATTCTCTACTCGAGATCCTCCTTCATGTGGGTTTTGAATTTAACCATCTTTCATTTAACTGATCTATTTGTGAGGAAACTCCTTGGACCACAGCTGTGAGGAATTGGGACTTGTCTCTTGAGTATTTTCTTCTCGGTAGTCTTTTGCGTCCAAGGAGATGAGTTCAACCTGTTTCTCATCTTCCTGAGTCTGTGTTGAATGCGCGGCAGTTTTACGAAACGCTTTGCTTCTTTCTGACATGAGAGTTGCCTGGGCTAGTGAGGATGATGAGCTTCCTTTGATGCTCTTCCATCGGCATACTTGCCACAGGCTTGAAATGTGGTGTTTGAGATGTACTTGGTAACAAGAGTCTCTTTTGGCGTGAGTGTGTTGCTTCGTTTTACGTGGTTACGTGCCTCATGTGCTTCAGTAGTTGTGTATGCTTCTGCAAAGCTTAAACAATACGTTTCATGATGAATTTGTAAGAGTTTTTCTCTTGAGAAGAATATTATAGATTTGAACTTGTCGTAGTTGTACAGAGCGAGCACAAGCAGTACAAAATTTTCAATATTCTCAAGAGTAGTACCTATTCACTTTTTCAGTTGTCCATATGGGTTGTTGGTCGGGGTGCTTTGAATTTTTCCAACCTCGATATAAGCTACGATCTTCCAAATCGTTGTAAGGTTTGTCTTCAACGAAGTGATTCATTCAAAAAGAGCACTAAGGTCGACTGTCCTAAAAGCGCCCCCTGACCCAAATGCGCCCTGTTCTAATTCTCTTGATTGTGAGAAGACAGATGTACCTCATTTGTAGAGTGCGCATTTGGGTCAAATCTTACTTAGCAGTTTGGAATTTTGTATAAAATTCAGAAATGCGAATTACATGTTGCAAATTTTTTCAATCCTCGTGAAAACCTATTTTGAATGTGATCATATTTTTATTTCGAATTTAATACTGCTAAAAATAGGTCAGGTCGCTTAAGTTGGTGCTTTTAGGACAGTCGACCTTAGTTGGTAAGTTGCACATTCAACGATGCAGTGTCACATAAAGTCCAGAATGCTATCTACATTAAATTATCATCACATGCTCAGAGTCTTGTCTGAATTTGTCATATAATTTGATATCAAAATTTGAGTCTATCAATGTACAAATGAACTCATCTACGATGGGAAAATCTCATTCTAGTGACTTAAGGTCGGAAGCAGAAGGATGAGGAGATTTCCTGTACAAAGCAGTGTACACACGCCTTATTCTGTACGTTAAAACGGTTGTCAAGAGCACTCCAAAAGCGGCCACACCCGCCATGACGTAGAAGGTCAGTCGGAAACAATGGGCACCGTTGCAGACCTCCTTTGTCCGAAGATAACTGTCCAACCCCGAGTCCTTAGCTGCTTCTCGGTCATATAGGTACCCAGCTATCAGTCCGGAAAACAGAAACGAGCCCAGAGGACTGGCTATGGTTAGGAAATTGTAGATCATACCGAAATGTTTGAGCCCGAAAAGCTCAGATGCTGTGGGCACCATGATGGAGAAGTGGACACCGTAGCATAAACCTAGCAGCACTGAGCCGACGTAGAGAGTGCCCGGGAGTGCAGAAGCAAACATAAGGTGCACAAAGATGAGGATGACCTGAGCCAAGGCCAGCCACACCGTCCTAGGGATTGCATCCGTCCTGCAAAGCATTAACACCCATTTAAGTCAAATTATGCAGCAAGAAACGAGCTGTAAAGCAAGAACGCAAACCAGGACTCCTTGAATAAGTTTATACTAATGGTGGCTAATGATGCTACTTCTCTACTGAAGCCATCTGCAAAATCTAAAGCTGAAGATATTCAATGCATACCAGCCTACAGAATGCGCAAGATTTGTACATCAAAACAAAGTGGCTATCAAAGGAAAATACTGAGCTGAAGTTGTGAGAAGTAATTCATACGAAATAGAAATAAGGGATGTCTACATGCGTTAACATACCCTTGGAAATGCTTACAAGGTGAAAAAAGCAAATAAACAAGTAAATTCATGCGTTGTAACATCAATGGAACTATGCTCAACGCTAATTGTAGGCCCATTCGATCCAAGAGCAACAAAGAAGGTATACTGTACCTGATGTAGTGCTCTGACAAAGAGCCACCTCCAAGACGCCCCAGGAAGTTCGCAATACTGATCAAAGAGACAAAAATATTCACATTATCGTATCCCTGAGCTTCACCAATCTGTCCTAAGTTGTTGATGGCGGTGACTCCGGTCCCCACCCCACAGAAAAACGTCAAGAACAAAATCCAGAAATCAGCCTTCACCAGCGCTTGTCTGAGCTTGAAATCCTCTCCCCGTCTCGGTCGTCGTTTGGGTCTCTTCACTGCACCTTCTCCGACCACTAGAAGAGTTTCTGCGTCCTCCTCTTGTTGGTTAAGCTTCGCCACAACGTCTTCGTGAAGCGTCACCTTCTTCCCCTTCTCTACTTGATCCAAGGCACTGGGATCATGGGGTTGTCTGGAAGTTGCGACTTCTTCGATGGATCTCGATTCTTCTTCCGCACCTCGAATCATCAACGGCGGATTCGGGTTCTGAGTATTCGTGTCAGCAGTGTCCTTCAGGAGAGGCTCCTGGACGCCGTTCAACTCTTCCTCTACTTGACCGATTCCACAGCACTCCTCGGACAGCGTCTTGATAGGAATGGCAAGAGGGGCCAATAAAAAGATAACCATCACACCCGTGAACACCACAGGGATGAATCTGTTCATCTCCAGAAGCTCCTCGGTGAGATTGATCGCGAGAAGGTAAGCCGCCAGGACGACACACACAGCAGTGACATAGTGAAAATTGCTACGTTCCTCCGGATCACGGACATTTCCAACAGCAGGCACAGGTCGGACAAACAGCATGGATGCAAGGCACACTGCCGTCGGACCGATCGTGAGGAAGAGCAGGAGCAGGTTAGCATTGTCTGTCAAGAGAGAAGTGTAGATCTGAGTGAAAATAGCAGCGCTAAGCCCCACGAAACCCTTAAGAATGCCTACCACAGTGCCACGCGAATGCGGGAAGTTGCGCATACATGTGACTAGAACCGCTGTGTTAAACCACGTCGCGGAATTACTGCCAATGCATTGTATAATCAACATCTGCATAGACAAAACAAACATCTCATGAGTTCCAGAAGGCTCCAAACCCTAGTCACGATTACATTTTATTCTCCTCACAAACACACATCACTTTCACAGACAAGGTCTCCATCAAGTACAGATCTCAGCACCCACATTAGCAACACAATGCTACATCTTCAAATCTGTACTTGTGAGTAAGATGCATTCGTGAGTGATTTAATCTCAAACATCGGCTTCCAACGCTTGCTTGCAGCGACGTTCACCCTCGATCCATTAAGATAAGGGTTACGAGGTATGAATTTTCTCAGAGCTGAAAAACTTTCAGCCAGATCTTCCCACCATAATAGACGATGTCAACTGACTATTCACACAAGGAACTCATCCGCACAAGCAACTACTTCCCAAAATCCTGCTACAGATGGTGAGAGAGAAGAGAGCGTTGAGAAGACACAAACATTATTTGAAAATTTGAATAATTTTTTTGCCTATCCCTACTCGACGATTTCAAAACTCGAAAGCAGGCAAACATACATACATACATGGAGACAAGTACAAGGACAAGAGGAGAGAAACGACTAACCTGCCAGTAAGGCAAGGGAGCAATCTGGCCACTGACGACGAGCCACAAGGTGCCGTAACCCAGGAATCCAGCCAGAGCCCCGATGCACAGGAGCGTCCACGCCGGAATCTTGTTGCAGAGCAGCCCCGCGAGGAGGCCCACGTTCTCCCCGATGTCCTTGGCCACGCCCAAGTTGTTAAGCTGGAGCTGGTTGTAATGCAGCACTGACTTGAGCGACGGCGAGTAGAATGCAAACATGTAGGCGTTCCCCGCCGACGCTTGCACCCATATGGCCGCCGCTAACCCCACCCATTTCGTCGCCACCAGCGCCGTGCTCTCCCTCACCATCTCCAAAATCCTCCCAAAACTCCCAAAATCCCCAAAACTCCGGAAACAACTTCACAACCACCTCACCTACCCTTACCCGCGACCCAAACAGCTTCCAAACCACCACCGAATTGCCATCCCCTTCTCTCCAAAACCACAAAACACGAACAAACTGCACACCACCTCGACCCACCTTGACAGAAACTCTGCAAAAAACAACTTAACCTTCCCTTCCGACAGAAAAAAACCGAAATCTGCAGACTGAGACTTGCTTGCTTGCTTCCTTCCTTCCTTCCACCGGCACCGGAAATACCGTTGCTACAGATCCATGACGCAACTGCTCATGCCTGCAATCAATGGTGGCTGCGGTGCAAACTCTCCCAACATGAACGCCGCTCTCATATCCGCCAAAAAAATACACAAAAAATTCCCAAAAATTCCAGAAATTCCGAAAAAAATTCAAGGACTATGATGATGATGAATTGGTGATAAAACTGGATTTGGGAACGAAATGAGATGGGGTGAGGTGATGAGCATTGAGGGGAAGGGGGTGAGTTACGTTGTTGCAGTGATGGGATGAGTTTTGATGTTTGGTTTTATTGCTGTTTTGTCGTTCTGGTTATCCGGAGTGGTGTCGTGTGATTTTTGTCCACGTTGCAGGTTATCATATCTGGTTTTTTTCTCATGGTTTTTTGAAATTCAGTGTTCATTTCATGTTTGATCTGAGCCAGTTTGGAGCTTTTTCGGTGAGTTCAGTTACTGTGGTGTTTGGTCTTTGTCTTTTTTCCGGGACTCTTGTGTCTATCATTTGAACTTTTAAGGAATTTTGGGTGGATTGATCATGGGATTGATCAGATGTGGAGTCTGATGTGGAGCATGTTTTGGTGTTCTTTTTTGTTTTGTTTCCTGGTTTGTTTGTTCAAATGGTGGCTGCTGATGAAATGTTGTGAACTTGTGAGGTTGTTATGTACTTGTGGGTTTGGATTTGTTTGGTTGTAAGGTTTGCGACAGGTGGACAAAAACAAAAGGTAGTATGTTAACCATTGCTTCTATTGTATCCAACCCCACTTTGTTCTTTAATCCTGTCTGCAGTGTGTAGACATAACTGAACCTATGATACAGTAATTTCTGTACGCTTTTGTCAAGGATAGCTGGGTTGGTTTCTGTTGACTAAAATGAATTTGGTTTCTTGTAACTCTAGAGAAAACTCTTTGTGATTTTTTATTTTTTTGGGATAGAGAGCTTCCTATGGTTGTGATGATATTGCAAAAGTACACAAGGCTAAGTGGCTTGAAACCCGGGAATTCTGTTATGGATGCTTGGACAGCCGACCTCTAGGTTATGATACCTGTCAAGCTCTGATTGCAAATTCTACGGACATTACAGTTATCTGCACAACAACACATGTGTGCTGATGAGCTTGGGTGATTTGGTCAAGTTTGCATTCCATATGAACTGCCTTGTCATTGCTGCACAATTCAGCCAGCCTTGACACAAACCAATGAATGACCTGTTCTACTTGCTTGTTGTCCAAGTTCTCAAAGTAGGTGTAAGTTTTGAAAACTGGGTATGGTCACTCTTACCTAATGTTCCGAATCCTTTGTACAAAATTCTTTTTCCAATGATATTTCCCAGTTTCTGGAAGTCAATACAGGCTGTGCCCATATTGTATTATTAGAACACTTGCATGCTGGCGCAAGATATCATGGCCTTGCATCATTCGATAGCGTCCATTCAGGAACTGGCATTTCGATGCTTGGCATGGCCCAGTGGCCACCCCAAAGAAGGATTAGAAAACTGGTTTATCAGGCGGTAAACTTAACCCCTCCCAGGGCTACGTGGTGGCCATTTGTTGCTATCCAATTCGGGAATCGAGCCATGCTGTGACACCTAGTGACCATGTGACTTTCTAAGAACCATCGACGCCTAATCAGGCTGGTGAAAGTTTTGGCTGTGAACATTGAATAAGAAGGCGGTCATTACTGATGATAAAAGTTTAGTATACTGTAACTAAATCACACCGATATCACCATGTGATGTAGGCTGCAGTATTTTTGAACGGCGACATTGATTGTTACTCCTATTTTCTAAATATAATGTTGTAAAATTTATCCAAATTGAATGAAAATTGGTTCAGATGAGAATTTGTTCACATGGATAATGTACCTGCAACAATTATCCACCCACAGTGTTTGGTGAGTTTAGCGTTGTATGAAATGGGCGGGGCTCTTGGTTTCTCGGTGCAGATTACTCCAAGTAGTTTTTTGTTAAACCATGAAAGCTGGGGAGAGTTTGGTCTGAGATGGGCACAAGGTTTACGGTTATTACATTTGCATGCTGGTTGCTGGTAGGTGTGAGTTGCTTTGTCGCTACTCCTTGAGCTGATTCCGTTCAGTGTTTCCAATTCATGCGGCTGCACATACGACAGATCAGGCACCTCATCAGCATGGGGCGGAGTAAGTGACTTTGCTAACTTGTAAAGAGGTGAACATGAAGAAGGTGCCAGGACCACCAAGGTTCATTGCGCATCAAAAGTGAACTCCTTGAAACCTCATCTAAGCACTTTCGGCCTCAGGTAAGGTACATTCGAAGTGAGAACAAGATGGTGCAACTTGAAATCCTGAGATGAGTTGGTCTTCTCTTTTGCTGCACATTCCTTTCTCCAAGAATCAAACGTCAGTGACTCTGGATGTGGTGTTTGACTCTGAATTCAGCACTGATGCGGGTAAATTTTCAAAATTATGATGTTTCAATTGCCTCGGATTTGATTGTAAACTACCAGGAGGCCTTATCAGTGTCTCGCCAGAAGAGTCTTGATATTCAACAGATTAGCTCCGGCAGCCGTCATTGGCAAACTTTTACTACTGGAAGGCAATGCGGCGACGAGCTCCGGCATATAACTGTCGAGATCGAGTTCTCTAATGGCTTTTCAATCTGCCAGACAACCTCCGTGCAAATCTGCATAGGCTGATCTCCCAAGGTCTCTCTGGACAAAGCGAGATCGTTGCCTCCATACACACCTATTTCACACCTCCGGAGACCAGGGAAAACATTATTGTAAATACATACACAACTCGTCCCGCTTATATTAACCCCACAGGATATGAGGATTATAAAAAAGGTAAACAAGAGATATCAAACTGTCCTTAAGTAACTTTCTTGGAATGATTGCAGTTCGATCCACGCAGGCATGTAACAATCAACTTCACGAGAACAAACGTTGACATTGAATATGTAACTCAGACGTCAGCCTCTGGCAATGTTAATAATATACTGTGCACCAGGATTTTATACAAGACATAATACGAATCCAGCTGCAAAAATGGTCGACCAAAATTGGAAATACAACTACTTCATCCCTAGCCGGCAAATGGGATTCGACTTGATAAGCCTCAGGTCAACCTGTAAAAAATCAACCACAGCATTCTTGTTAATACTTCCAATAGAAACCTACCGTCAGGTTCCTCCTGATAGTTACAAAACCGTACAGGATACAATTGATCACAAATCAGGAAAATCACTTCATCAAGAAATGACTCTCAATCCTCCTTCTGCAAACTACTAAATTGCAAAAAAGAAAAATCAAAATGAAAAAAAACAAAAACAAGTTTGCATCCAGGAAGAAGAATCACCTTGTGACCAAAAAGATCACGAATGTTGTCAATCCCGTACATAATCATAGTTGGCCTGAACAAAGTAAAGGAAGCACAGAATAAGTCATTGCAGCAACAAACCCCAGCATATCAAGAACACTAGCTATTGTTAGGACTCAAACAAAGAAGTACAACATGTAACTCTCTTTACATTGCAATAAGAAATCAGAGGTTCCTAGATCAAGAACCCAATATTAGGATATGCACTTCCTAAATTCACTATTTATTTGAAAATGCAAAAACTGATACAATGCGCGTAAAACCGAATTTACTCGTACCTCTCCAAAGACAAGCCCCAAGCAATAACAGACACATCCTCTGGTAGGCCCATAGGCTGCAACATTTCTGGTCGAAACATTCCCGAATTGCCCACTTCCACCCACTTCTTCAGACCTTCGTGATAGCTGTAACAAACAAAGCGTAGAATGTAGTTAAAAATTGAGATCATGACTCATCAGAGATAAAACGTCAAAAAGAAACATGGTGTGCATCTGAAGCGATGATCCTGAAGATAAGATTCACGTCATTTTAATTCAGAATCTAGAGCACTCGCACCTGAAAATTTCCATGCTGGGTTCAGTGTACGGATTGTAGGCTGGCTTGAAGCGCAACTTTTTAATTCCTGCAATCGTTAAATGACAAAGTTGATGAGATATTAAAACACGACCTAAGGAAACAGATTTAGAAGTAATAAGAAAATAAATATAATACTAAAAAGAAGAAAAAATCTAGAAAGAGAGCACAATAAGAGCAATGAATATCGCAAATTATTATAGCAACACATTGAGGAGGTAACATACCAAGGCGAGCAAAGAACTCGTTCAAAACACCAATAAGATCTCCAAGCGTAAGGCCCCTATCGCATACAAGCCCTGCAGCATCAGACAAAAACCATGTCAGTGCCAATATTGCAGTGCGCTCTAAAGAGCTGCCGTACGTTAATTAGAATCAGAACATGCATAATACTTTTTAGAACTGCTAAGCCTACTCATCTGCCTCAAGTCAAACAGATCGTTGTGCTATGATCTGAAGGGGAAGTGTCTAAATTAAAGACGAAACAGTCTCCAACATCCCCTCTCGCAACAAAAAATTGGTTTGGACACTGAAACATCAAAACAGTAGTAGCACCTTCAATTTGGTGAAACTCAGCAAGATGTGTGCGATCAACAGCCTCGTTTCGGAACACCCGATCAATGGAAAAGTATCTCTTTGGTTTAAAACCGTCCTGAAAATAACACCACTTTCAGATGGTTACTTAGATGCTTAAAAATTATGGATACAAAATGAGATAGATTTAAGCGAAGAAAACTCTCGATGATTTCCTGAGTCTGCTTGGGTGAAAACAAGCTGAAAGCTTGGTGAACGAAGATGTTGCAAAGAACTACCTGTGCAAGTTTGTAGAGCATACGGGACGAAACAGCCGTAGTATGTGTCCGCAACAAGTTCTTTTCAGCTTCATCTCTCTTCCAGTCATATCCATACCTGTTTGCAAAATTTCCAGCAATCAAGTAGGATACAACTTGTGATACTATGAATCAACATCGAGCTTTCAGCATCATGTAGGAAACTAAACAGAATTGCAAGAATCTGGTGAGCCGTAAAAATACCAAAACCTGATACCTCTGAGCTTTAGCTGGACCAACTAATGCTGACGTAATTTCATAGATCAATCTTACTGAAGATAGACACAAACAACTGATACAAAAAAACAGAACAAATTCCAAAGATGTGAATTCAGGTTGGCATACCCAATTGACCCATAACCTCCTTCTTCGTGTGTCTTTTTAACACGTTCCAAATAATCCTCTGGCAATTCAACTGTCCGTGCTGGAGCTGCAAGTATAATCACGATCCATCATAAGATACTGAGGACAAAGATAGTTCTATATAAGCAGAACTGTCGTCAATAGATCACTTACGTAAAATGCGAAAACACATAACAAGATTCATCAAATACCGCGCTCACCAGGAAAAAACTACGATCTTAAATAAGGAAAGCCGTGCGAAAATATTAACAAATGTAATGAGATTCACCTTTCAAGAAAAAAGTGTCATGAGAATCGCGAGCTGGATGTTGTTGAGGCTGGAAGAGTGCATCGAAGTTCCAGAAGCTGCAGTTTCAACAACCGAGTAGATTTAAGCAGTAGAATACATCAAACTCAACAAATGAAGCTGTTGAAATTAAATATTAAATGAACGATTCCAAAACACGTTAGAAGAGCAGAGAAGCTAATACTCCATATTCATACCTGCTTTCAACAAAATTGTTCGTTGGCATCTCTTCAAACCTGAGCAATGAAGGATACAAAAGCAAAAAATTAGCACATGACGCAGATATAGATAATATATTGATATGATAAGACTTTGATACTCCGCTTCCAGTAACTGTATAATTCCAACATGCATACCTAGCACTAAAGGTAACGAAATTGTCCATCCGTGAATTTAAATTTCCAACAAAAACGAATGTGGTGACATTAGAAATACTCACCCCATCTCTAAGAAAATATTGCGGAATTGTGTCCGTACCTGTCATTCAAAACCACAGATCTCAACCTTCTAAATGACGTATCAACTTGTATTCGTGAACAAATCTTAAACTGACTAAATGCCACCAATACCTCTAAATCAATGCATTTACATTCAAAAAGTACATAGCACCATCCAGCACGGACTTTTAATGGATTTAAGCAACAGCTATAGTATAGGCTAACAAGTGAAAATTACATGAAAAAGAGGTTGTGGGGACTAGTGGTACCTTCAGCAAGGGGTGAAGATGACCTCCTTCGGTGGGCTGGCCTAATGCATTGAAATTGTAGGGTTTGAACTCTCGTTTCAACCATTCACCACTGCAACATCAAAGAATTAGCCAGCAGGGGCATCGGTTGTCTCTTCAAATAATACTTAAACGAATACTGTGTACTATACCAGAGAAGAGCACACAAATGTGATCAAGAAGCCAGAGAAGAACACATAAATGTGATCAAGAAGCCAGAGAAGGGCACACAAATGTGATCAAGAAGAATGGTACCTCTGTAGAAGTTCACGGGTGAGATCTGTCTCAGGCTTCACTCTCTTCGGAGCATAATTAGGCCCCTTCTTCAACGAAAACCATGTATCATTTCTGGTTTCAATAAGCTTCCTCTTCTTGAGATCGTTAACAACGTTTCCTTCCGGAGCATTTCCATCTTGAATACCAGTGAGCAGGTTCCGAACTTCATCTTTCACGTCTTCGACCTATGTAACATCACCATTAGGTTGATGGAGATTTTTAAATAACTCAATCAAAACACCTCGCGATCCAAACAAACAAAATTTCTAATATCCAACTTAGACAAGACTTTATATGAAGAGAGGATTGGATTGGAGAGAAAAATCTGGATGGCCTCACACAACACGATACTCGTCCGAGGCATCATCCACTTTAAAACTACTCTCTCAGCAACCCTACAAATTGTACTGACAGCCTCACAACTTTGCACTACCCCGCCGGGGCTTCACAATCCAATTTACCGGGAGTAATGGTGTTCATAGAAAAGTTACTCCATGTAAGTAAATGTTGCTTGGCTCCCAGTCTAAGAGCAGAGAGAGGGTGAGAGAGGCTGAGAGAGAGAGAAGATAGAGGCGGAGAGGGGCCAGAGGATTAGGGTTTCAAATCGAAATGGCTCCCTCCCGATATACACCATAACTCCCACTATATTACAAAAATTCTTGCGCAATCACAACAACAAAACACAGTCACCAGTGCCGACAATCACAAACCCGCGATCACACGAAAACCACACCTTCCTCGAGACTGTCCCCTTGGTATTCTGAATCCACTTGTTCTTCATCGCTGTCTTGAACCCCACGTCATACACCAATGCATCCAGCTTCCCCTTCAAATCCGCCATGGCGATCCCCTCCGCAGGCACAGCCTCAAACACCTGCACCTCCGGCGAGCCCCGCATTGTGTAATTCTTCCCCTCCGCCGTGAGCACATATCTCACCTTCTTCACCAGCTGCCAACCCAACCCCAATAACCCAAATTCAGCAATTCAAACCCAAAACCAAAAAACCAACCACCACCACCACCATCACCATGAGAGCCATAAGATTCAACACAATCCACCCACCTCCGCCTCCACATAGCCGAATCCATGAAGCGACCTCACCACACCCTCCACCACACTGTTCTCGAACCCATTCTCCGTCGCCCACGCCTGTGAGCTCGGAATACTCTCCACTCCCTGCAACGCCCCTAGCAGAGCCTCCTCCACCCCTGCCATCGCTCGAAATCCAAAATTTCTCTCCCCAACTCACCAAATCCAACAAAAAAACTCGCTCAAAATCCTTCTCTCGAAGTCTGTCTTTCGCTTCTGTTCTAGGGTTTAGGGTTTTGCTTCCTCAACGACGACCCAAAACCGTCACCACTCCCAAATCCACCACAATCAACCCCTTACGAAGATTCTAATCTCCAAAATCTACGCCCTCTCAAGACTAAGTCCATTTTGGGTTCCTTGCCGGTTTTAAGTCTCCAATTCTGCACACAAAGCCATCATAATTCGTAAAACCAACACTTTCGCGTGTTATAGATTTGAGAGTGGAATATGTACATAGGGTGAAGATAGATGTGGTTTTGGGGGGTTGTGTGACGGGTTTGTGTATGTGTTCCGGGGTCCTGGCATGTGCGCGCACGAGCGCTTCGCAAGGCGGGGATCTGTGGGCTCAGATCACTAGTTTGAGACTCTCTCGTGTCGCCAAACATTCCTTCAATGTCACCGCATCATTTGAATTCAATTTTGTCATGACCCACATGGGATTTCATCACTTTCTGTACCATACTAGGCTTTGATCATGTAGATATTGCACTTGGAATCATGGCAAACGGGGAGGAGGATCCATGCGAGTGTGGTTGATTGATTGGAGGATTGGAATTTCGTTTTGGAGGTTGCTTGGAGGTGGTTTGAAGGAAAGGTTTGGTGGAGGATTGGTTGGAGGATTGGTTGGAGGATTTGTTGGAGGATTGGTCGGTGGTTGGGGGGTTGAGGATGAGAATCAGAGACACAGGGTGAAGGAGAAGGAGGAGGTGGAGAAGCATGCAAGCTTCCGCAATTGGGGCCTTCGCCCCGGTGGTGCTGCTATGTGGTCAGTGGTTTGCTGGATCGTTGATTGAGGTTTGATCGTCGTTTGTGTGTGTTTAGAGGGTCGCAGTTGTGGTGGTTTGGAGGTTGATGGATTGATTGATTGAGTTTCTGCTGTTTGGGAGTTTGATGTGTGGGGTGATGTTTTTGATTTCGTTGTTTTGGGTGGGATTTAGGGTTGGTGATTTAAACCCTAATTCTTTTCATGGAGGGTTTTTATTTTGGGGATGATTTCAAGTTTTGTGATGCGCAGCTGCCCTCGGGAGTTGGAGCTTGATCTCGCTATGCTTCCTGATCACGTTTTTCGTCGTCCAATTCAAGACTCAGCGGCGAGGTATTTTTATTTTTGACCCTCTTCTCGGCATTTAATCTTGGAATGCAATAGTTTGAGAGTAATTCAGGAGTTTGAAGAATCGCTGCAAATGGTTTTGGCTTTTCAACTGAGAATTTACAGTTGTGGAATTCTAGTGAAAGGTTGAAATGGGCACGTCTTTCAGCTCTTGGGGTGCGTGACTGCAAAGTCTGTAGGGTGTAGTGGCGTATAAGCATTTTAGGGAGTAATAAGCAGTTGAAACTTTCGCTTCGAATTTTGAGATATCAATTATAGCTGCAAAGAGTTGGAATCGAAAAATAAGGGAGACTTTCCGGTGTGTCTTTAAGGACGTAAGTTTTCTTTTGATCCGTTGGATTAGAAGTTCTCGTTCAACGACTCTTGAAAGGAGCAGTAAAAGAGCAGGGTATTGTGCGAAACTGCGTATTATTGCTCCAACTGAGATTTACTCTCATCTTTCTGGAAACCATTCAGATCTTACTCGACCAAGGTCAGGACTATGGATGTCAGTGGTGTTGCTGGCCTCTGCTGTGATCGTGATCGAGGGCGTGGTGGCAATTGGATGTACGGTGTTCGCTGTCGATGAGACATTTTTGGATTCAGAATGGCTGAAGCTTTTGGGTCTAGCCAGGTACGATTTTTGGCGGAGATTTAGTTATGTATTTATCACTTTGTTCACAATGGCTCATAATTCTTCTTGAAAGCATTTGGAACCTTTTGCCTATTTACAGTTTTCTGATTTTCTAAATGTGTGTTTTGAGCAGCCTGAATCCATGGGAGAGCAGTTCACAAGTGTTCCTGGTAATGGTTCCGCAATTTGCAGTGGCTCTAACCGCTGCCTGTGCCTTGTATCACGAACAACATTCAACGTTACAAGGTTCAGTTCATACGTATTATGGTATGTGCCAATTATTACATTCGAGAACTAAGGAATTTCTTTGAGACACGCATAAATTGAACTTGATTTCTTTGAGCGTGCAAGTGATTCATCATTATAATATATCTGAGCTTTATTAAATATGACAGTAGAGACGAAATTACAACTTGGGCCTTGGTATCAGTCACTTTATGCGAGTCACGCAGAGTGCTGAAATTAGCTGATCTACCAGATTATGCATGCGTCCATATTACGAAGAGATGGGTTAGAGCCATGTAATCTCCTCGTATTAAAGATTCATATCGGGTTATCACAAAAACCAGACATTGTAATCTCGTGGTTGAATCTCAAGCTGTCCTTTGATGTGATTGACAGCAGACGAAGATGTGTTTCACTGGAGGGCCAACTTGATAAGCTTTGTCCTACCCAGTGTTCAGCTGGTAGCGGGAGTGGCTCGACCATCCTGGATTGCTCTTCCTTACTTCATCTTCAGTTGTGCCGGGCTTCTTCACTGGTCTATGACGAATAACTTTGTTGGCCTTTCGCGGTACGCGCTTACTTTGTTTCGGGTCTTATGCCATGATTTAAGAGGTTGTTTAATCATCATCCTAAAAGTGATTCAAAGTTTACATTAGTTTGTATGTGCAACCTTGTCACTCCTGGCTTAATAGTGTATTGTATTGCTTTTGATTTGCTGAGAAACAGCTAGATGTACTTTTAGTACTATGGCCATTCGCTATTGTCGAAGCACTTCCTAATATGCAATGTTTACACATGTGTCGCCGTTTTTCTTCATGTGTCCTGTTTCTTGGTTATTCAAGTATCTTTGCTCCAAGTTTTTTCATTTCAAGCTTCTTGCAGCTATAATTTTGTCCTCACAATTTACGTAAAGCCGTTGCTTATTTTGTTTGTTTGGTGGAGGTGGTTTGTAGGGGATGGAGGCTTTTGATGTACTGTACAGGAATGCATATCATGCTACAGTACCTATACCAACTTCCTGTTTCATTCCCTCAGGAACTGAAGGATACTGCGGAATATATTGGCTTATTCAAATGTTCGCTAGCAGAGATGGGATGGCCTGAGGCTGTCCAGAGCGTGGCACTTATTGGATTCTTTATGCTGGTATATTTCAGAGATTATTTGTCCTTAGATTGGTTCTAAGAGTTTTGTTTTTGGAATAAGTTCTATATTCATAGCTTAGTGATGTGGGTCTTAAGTGGACTTGAAAATTCGAATTATGACGCTAACTTTTCCTTCGTTGACGTGCTCTTGACAGCTTTGTGTTGCAGTGAATGATTTGGATGAGGATCATAGACATCAAGTTGCTGAGAGTAGTGACACTTTACCAACAAGCTATAGTCGCAATGCAAGGTCCTTTAATTATGGAGGTTCTGACAGTGACTTGCTTACAGAGAGCCTCTTGCCCTCTGATCAAGGTCTCGGCCGTAGAGAATCAATGTATGTGTAGATCATCTTCGCCTTTCCTATTCATGTACGCATTGGTTTTTTGTTGTGCTTGCTTGCTTTAATTTTTTGTTTGAACCTCGTCTGATGAAATCGGGGTTAGAGTGCTTCATGATGATGTTGGATATGCTGATTTGATGATGCAGGAACTCAAGGAGGCGCCTTGTTGAGCAAAGGCGGGTAATCGCTTTTCAGCATGCAACTATAAATTTCTTCACTTATGGATTTCCTGTAAGATCCCTTGATTGTTGTCTTGGCTCTTTCTTGGTCATTTAGGGCAAATTACTGTGCTCTTGTTTTTTCTGCTGACTTGCAGAGGTTCTTCTTCATGTTATTACACCACTACTGTTCAAAGTCATCAAAAATAGAGCTAATTGGCTTCATAACTCGTTAGGTGAAAGATCTGTTTGTCATGATTATGAATACATTTGATAAGCATCAGTTTGTAGATGGGATTAGAATCTCAAACTGTGGCATTGTCTTTGGATGACAGATTTGTATGGTGGCGCTGGTCTGTTGGAGCTTCGTGTATGCAAGTCTATGTGCATTTGCTTTGCTGCTGTATGTGGGCTATATCTTCTTCGCCTTTCCCACAGCCAGCACCCTGCAAAAGCTGAATCCAGTGCTTCTAGGCTTTATCCTCCTGTATGCTTTGACCACATACTTCTTCAACGCCGCGTTTTCTATCGTGAACTCCAAATTTGATCTGGTATGCAATGTCTCACGAATGCTTGGATGCTTGAATGGGTTTGTCTGCAGATTAGTGGATGCTATTTACGGACTTGTGATTGACCAATGTTGCTTTTGAGTCTAAAGAAGTTACGATCATGTATCTTCTGTTTATTGCTGAATAGAGATTTCCTTATTCCACATTTCAAGGCAATAGTTGTACCTACCAAATAGATTAGATTATTAACCGTTTACTATTCTTCTTTCTTCAGGGCACGGAGATCTGGCACCTAATTGGGTTGTGGCACTACTCTACGCCGGGACTTTTCATCTTTGCTCAATATATATTGGGGTTGCTTGTTGCAACAGATATCTTTGTCAGCAACAACATCTTACATAATTTGGGTGAATCAGAAAGCTCAAGTGGGGAAGATATGATTGGAACGCTAGAAGAAGGTCAGGATAGTCTCTCGTTCAATCTACGAAGCAAGTTAGTTTGATTTTACTTTCTGTTTAAGGCAGCTGTTGAAAATACTTCCACGCAATAATGTGTATTTCGTACATAAATATAAGTTTTGTTGTTCATGCAGAACGTGAAGATAAGAAGCTAATGGTATTAGCAGTAGTAGCATGGGTTGTTCGCAGAAGTGCCCATGTAATATCATTGATCCTCATTTTCAATGTGGGCATGAAGGACGGTTTGCTGCATGCAGTTTACAGTGAGTATTAAGTTTTCTGTCCCATCTTTTTTGACCCGTTAAGAATTGTTTTTGGCAATCATTTCGCTGTGCTGTTATTAAATAGATATTTTGATTTCCAGCACAAGATTGCCACCTTTATTTGGTTTCCGATTCGTGGGATTTTTTTTGTAGATTTGTTCTTGGTGACTGGGAAAGTTAGTTATGATTGTGTGGTTGCTTGCAGTGGGGTTTTTCCTGTCTTACTTGCTGAGTTCATCTGTGGCGAAGGCTACGAGACAGTCTCTGATCCTGCTTTGTGAGCTGCACTTCGCATTGCTCTACCTTCTACAGCTGGATTGGATATCAGCACATCTTGCTGAGCATTCTGAGACGCTTAAGCCTATTTTCTCCCTTCTAGGTTGATTGCTGAACCATCCTATAGCCTTTTATATTTCAATTTTTGTGTAGGTGTAGGTTTAATGTGTTGCTTTCTTTTTATGATGGTATTTTTTAATTTAAAAAAAATAAATCTTGGCTTGCTCATATTTGTTGTCTATTTGCAGGTATATGGCACACCGCCAAGATTGAAGACTTTGTGGGCATAGCAGTTTTATTGGTGTTTTCATCTGTACAGAATCACGGGCTTAAGGTTGCAAGCTCGTTGTCAGCTGCAGTGCAGCAGAGCCCTCAACCGCCACTTGGGTGGGGCATCCTCAGAACTGGAAATGGCCGCTCAATCCTATTGTCTGTATATGCCTCGACTAGTTTCAATGAATTACAACAAGAAAGCGACGCTTCAGGTACATGTCTATGCAACCAAAGTTTTGTTGTTTTGATTGCACTTCTGTGAATTTAGGTGTGAATTTCAGTCCTTTTTATTAAAATTTGGATTATAAACTTCCTAATTGTAACTATCTTAATGGGTTTACCAGAAGTCACGGACATGTCGGTACTTCATGTTAACTCCTTTTTTTATTATGATTTGAAAAAGAAGCCTGATTAGTAAATGAAGGGCATCTGTCTTATTCAAGACTGACGCTTGTTTTCTTTGTTGGTGTTTTTGCCGTGAGCAGCCCACTGGGTCACAAATTTTCTTGCTATAACTGGAGAAAAAATAAGGGGTACTTATCACATGTTTAGCACATACATCGCTTATGGAACCGTACTCCTTGTAGTCTTCAGTGTTGTTCAGAACTACTTAGCCTTTGGATACCTTTTCCTTCTCCTGTTTTGGATTATTGGGCGCCAGGTTGCTGGGAAAACTGAAGAACGTCTCTGGTATCCACTTTTGGTGTATTCCGCGGCTGTCTTTATCGTGCGGTACATCTTGAGTGCCTTTCCCATACTGCAACAGTATGTTGATGCACGGATTCCGCTTCAACTTTACCTTGGATTTGACCCTGCAGCATCTCTGTTTCAACATCTCTGGGACCCACTGGCCATTCTCATCGTCATGGAGGTATACAAATTTGAGCGTAATCAGAAAGCTCTTGCACCAGAGGATGCTGAGGAAAGAACTTACCAAGATGGTTCCAACTTTGGATTTGTGGGCCTCGTGAAGCGATTACTGATTCTGCACACAGGAAAGCTCCTCTCTATAGCTGTGTTTTATGCAGCCATAACCCCTGTAAGCGCGCTGGGTTTCTTCTACCTGATTATGCTTGTTGTGACTTGTAACATGTCTAAGACCTCTCCCCTTCCAGGGCAAACGTATGTTCTTTATACATCCTTAATCATCATGATTGAGTACCTATATCAGATGTGGGGTCAGAATATGGAGTTGTTCCCAGGCCAAGTGCATGGCGAATTTGCATATTGGCTTGGGCTAAGAGTATTCGAAGCCGGATTCTGGGGTCTTGAGTTAGGATTGCGGAGCCGAGTGATTGTATTAATGATGTGCATTTTAAAATGCACAACATTAGGATGGTATGAACTCTTGCCAGCTTCTTTCCGTGTGGATGAACATTATGGGGAGCCCTGTTTACTCTTTGCTCCCTATTTACGACGCGTTGGTAGCAGCGTGCGTCATTCTGGTATTACGGAGCCGTTGCTCGACAAGACTCAGAAAAGGGGATCTATCAGTGAAAAGCAACCGGTAGTCAGAAGTCAGAGCTTCCATCCAACTTCTACTTCTGACTCGGACTTAAATTCTACTTCAGTTGTCAGACCTAAACAACCTGTATCAGGCAGCAATTTGAACGATGCCAATGGGCGTCCGAAGTTGGAGGCCCCGTGGGGAAGCCTGTCGGAAAGCAGAAAATGGACAAGGAGAGGCATGCTTCTGTTACGACAGGTCTGTTATTCGTCACATGATTTTGTTGAACATCGACGTTTACATCTCGCATTCTTAGCAGTTCCTAAGCAGAGTTTCCGCCAGGAAGATTTACATGTATCTTTTTTCTATTGCGTATTCACTGCCACCCATTAGTTCTGATTTAAATGTTTACTGAAGTAACATATTGTCTACTTATTTAACAGGAAAGATACGAGGCCCAGTTGCGAACTTTGAGTGTTATCTTCAAGCACAGGATAGAGCACTTCTGTCAGCTCTATGGTCTTGAGCTCAGCATGTTGGCGCTGCTGTTATCCAGCTTTGCCCTTCTCAATATTTTTTCACTTTTTTACATATTCATCTTGGCCCTTTGCATCATGCTGCAACGACGAACTCTACGGGTTTTGTGGCCATTATTTGTTGTTATGTTCGCATGTATAATGGTAACGGAGTATGCTGTTCTTGGCCGAGCACCTCCACCATGGACGGCGCCCTCTCTCCATGCACCAGATTCACACCTTCAGTGTGTTCAATGTTGGAGCAGCTACACTAGCCACAACTTTTTTTGCTGGCAGTGCTGGTTGGGTACGTTATGAACACTGGATATTTTCATAGGTGTACTGTCAAATGTGGCTTGTTGTAGTCCTGTCTGTCTCTGTATCGCTCACCAAAGAACTGCGGATACTACATAAGCTCATTGTTCTTGATAGGATCATGCTGTATGATGTCGTAAGTCTGTCTACAGAAAAGTGTTGCCTAATACTTGAACAATTTTTAGTGGATATGTAAATTATCGTCAATGTGATTTGATTTATGGCTAGGTTCGGTCTCCAGAAGGTGGGTCTGATGATTCTGGTCTTGTTTATGTAAAGATATGAATTGACTAGTTGCTGGTTTTTTGTGAATCGTCTACTAAGTGTCTATTTCTGATGAGCATTGTGGGGTTTGACATTGACAGGACTCACGGTTGATGATCGTCAAATGCTGGTGGCTCATTTTGTGGTTTTTATAGTAGCATGCTTCCAACTGCATGCAAACATGGCAGCTGGAGTGCTGGATCCACGCTCATTACACGCTGGCATGTTGCCTGCAAGTGACCGATTGGCTTGGAAGGAGATATCATACGAAACCACTGCACAGTGGACGTGGCTCGACTATTTACGATTCGCCTTCTACCGCCACCTTCTTCATGTTGTCCTCTTGCTTGTTTTTATCACTGGGACACTGCAATATGATGTTCTTCACTTGGGATACCTGGCGATGTCACTTATTTTCTTTCGCATGCGTGGCACTATTATGCAGCGGCGTAACACGATATTCCGTTTCTTAAGGCTCTATAATTTCATCCTCATTGTCGCATCGTTGACCTATCAAGCACCCTATTTTGGGTTTGGGAGTGACCAAACATGCACACTGCCTCAAGGTCTTTTGACCTATATTGGTCTCTACAAATATGACCATGGATTTCGTATTACGGAAAGGTCTGCACTGGTTGACATCACCATCTTTTGTTTGGTTGGTCTCCAAGCCCATATATTCCGGTCCCGTGAGTTTGAGCAAGTCTTGCGTTACCTCGAGGCTCAGCAAGTAGAGGCACGCGCACATGCGCAGGTGAGTTATCCCTTGATGTTTTAAATAAGTCTTTCTTCTGTGCTGACTGTTCGTGTAAGCAAGACCGCTGAAGTATTAAATCAAATAAGAGCTAGGAATCTATTGATGATTCTATGTACTGCACTGTCGTGTCGGGTTTTACTTGTCGAAGTGGCATATATATGATAAATAACTCTTGTACATTACTTGTAATCTGATTTTCAGGAAGACAAGGCAGCATGGAAAAAGGAACAGCTGCAGAGGATTCGAGAAATGGAAGAACGGAAACATCATCGTCGTGAACAAGTTGACAAGATGAAACATGATATGCTTCATATGCAATTGCGATTAGATGTACTTGATTCGAATGGTCCTCAGTACGAGCTTGCCGATCGCAAAAAGAGCATTCAACCTTCAGCATCTCCCTACTCGCAGTCTCCTCGACCCATGGTTGACAACTCCAGAGTTTTGGAACGTATTGCATCTGAAACCGCTGCAACTAGAGGTCCTGATTCTGGTACAGAGAGGCGACTAAGCTTTGAGAGGGATCCTGCACGTGGAGGGTTTGCAGATCACGAGTCCGAAGACAGTGACAGTGAGCATAGAGGTGTTCGTAGGAGGAAACCTGCTGTCAAGAAGAAGTCGAGGAGTGTTGAAGACGCTCTTGTTATGGAGAGGCATGAGAAATTGGCGGGGATCCAACCAGGCGAGCACCGTAAAACTGGGTCTGATATTAATGTTCATGAAAGAAAACATGGTGAAGATGGAAAGCATCAGTCTAGGCAGGTTCTCATGTCAGGCGTCCAGTTATTAGAGGAGGGCGTTGCTCAGGTGCAGAACCTTGGAAATAAGGCCCTTGCAAACCTTGTTGGACTCTTGAACCTCGAGAATGAGGATGATAGCACAGAAGGGTCTTCTGCAGAAGAGGAACACGTTTCTGTTGAGAAAGAGGAGATCACTGTTCAGGAATTGGTGGATAATTCCAAGATTTCCCCTAGAGTTTCAGCGGATGAGATTTCTCATCAACAATCTCATGGGAACGAGACATTGCGACGCCTCTTTATGATTTTCTACTTCATCTACTCCCAGCTACGAGCCAACACCGATCTTGTCTGCTACTTCTTTTTCATACTCGTGTATGTTTGGAACTTCAGCTTCCTGACACTGATGTTTCCAGCTGTTCTATTCCTTTACGCCTTACTTGTGAACCCAGGACCGAGTCAATACTTTTGGTTAGCCATGCTAATCTACATCGAGTTCAATATTCTATTACAATATTGCTACCAGATCCACCAGCAGCACTGTTCTGATCAGTATATTCCTCCATGGTTGAAGAAATTTGGCATTCCAGGGGGTGAGATGACGCACTCATTTGTTCTAAGCGTTCTCCCGCTTTTCTTGGTCTATTTGGCAACTTTGGTGCAGAGTTCAATCAAAGCCCGGGATGGTGAGTGGATGCTAGTGAATGAATCTAGTTCTTTCACATCAAGTCGACGGATGTCAGACCACGAGAATCAGACTGGGTTATCGACTAGGTTACCCCTATCACAAAGAATTTGGGCATTGCTGGCGCAGGTGGCCGGTTGGTTCACAAGCCTAAGACTTGGGATGATGAGGTATTTCCAAGCTTTGACTAGTGGTAGTGAAGCGCCACCTCATTTCGTCCAGGTCTCCATGGAAGTAGGCAAGTGGCCAGAAGCAGGAATACAACCTGAAACAATTGAATCTGGATTCAACCGACTACTGGCGGCTGTTCGTCAGTCAAGGGTGTTCAATTCAGTCGCTCTTGACATGAAGTATTGTAGTCGAGTTCGGGTGGAAAGTATTGAGAGTAGTCCCGATAGGCCTGAAACTGCTTTGGCAGTGCTGGAGGTTATCTATGTTGCCCCATCTCAAACATCTATGGTTGATACTCACCATATATCTCTCACACCGGCCGCTGACCTGGCTGATGAACTCCTGAGAGCGAGAGATGAGAATTTGCTTGAAGTTACCAGATTCCCGTACCCAATCATTTCTGTGATTCCTGGAGGCAAACGAGAGGTGGATTTGTATGCCTACATCTTTGGGACCGAACTCCTTACATTCTTATTTGTGGCGTTCTTTTATTTGCCTCTCATGAAACATAGCTCTGGTTTGTTTGATGTAACTCAAGTGGAGGACCAATTTCCGAAAGGTTTCATCATTGTTCTGATGGTAAGTACTTTGTTGAGCTGTTTTCAACCATGTTCGATTTTTTGTAACTTAATATATGCAGATTTTCATAATCTTGTTAATTACCAGTTCCAGTGTTACCAATTCCTGCTAATTGACAGCTTATTTTATATTAAGTGGGGTATAATGCTGCAAGTTACTAATGTTCTTAAGTATTCTGCATACCATCACAAGATTGCAGAAGTACAAGCAGTGTGGCAAATAGCTTAGTACAGAACCATTTGACTGACACAAGTGGTGTATGTGGACTGGTGGTGTTTTCCTGCAGACGTTGTTCTTCCTGATCGTTGTAGATCGGGTGCTCTACCTCAGTTCATTTGCATCTGGGAAGGTGGTTTATTATTTCTGCACTCTAGTGCTGTACACAGGATACGTGTCACGATTTGTGTGGAGTATTGAGGACCATGAAACAGATACAAAAACCAAACGCGATTTTCATCTCTTACCACTCAGGATATTCTACATGATGAAGGCACTGTCTTTGGCTTTACAAGCTATTCAGATAAAATATGGTCTTCCTCACAAGAGCGCTTTATACGGGCAATTTCTGGCAAGAAAAGTAAACCTTATGAGCTGGAATTGTTTCCGCATATACCGTGCACTTCCTTTCCTCTTTGAGCTTCGGTGTGTACTTGACTGGTCTTGCACCACCACAGCTCTCAATATGTACGACTGGCTTAAGGTACTCTTTCCGACTCCAGAATAACCTTGATTTTTTCAAAAAATGATTGGGCTGATTACCTTCTTGATAGGTTGTCAGTACAAGCTTACGTTGTATGTAGTGATACTAAACATCTGTTGGGAACATGGTGCAGCTGGAGGATATCTATGGAAGCCTTTTTTTGGTGCAATGTGATAATAAGCTTAATCGAGAGAAGCATCGGCTGGGAGAGAAGCAGGGCATGTGGATCAAGTTCTGTAGTGGCGTCCTTCTTTTCTCAATCCTTATTGGTGTTATCTGGGCTCCCATGCTGGTACTTTATCTTCCCTTGCTTCTCTTTTATGTTATCTTCTGTAGCATTCTGTTCTTGCTGTGGTTGCTTTTTGTGAAGTTTTTTTGTCTATGCTGGCTTTGTGTAGGCTGTCTTATGACTCCCATCTAAAGCTGTGACGTGCTTATTACTCTAATTGGCTGCAAGAACGAAGTCGAATTGTTGTCTGGTTGTTTTCATAGTTTGTCTCGTGGTCTTTTTCTTTTGCTGACGAAATGTGTCAATCGGATTGTCTTACAGATCTACAGCAATGGGAATCCAACAAACACTCCAAACCTAGTGATGGATGTCCACGCGGGTATCTCAGTGAAAACAGCGGGTGGAGTTTTCAAGCTTTATGAAACAGGCCTGTGCCACAATCACACAATGACAGACACAGAATTTCCAGATGAGCATCGTGCTATCCTGGCTGGATATGATCCTCGTGATGTGCAAGTTATTTGCTGTGAACCTGATGGGGCTTCCCTTTGGCTTATCCCTCCAGCAACACTAAAAAGCTTGATACATTCTATTGATTCGGATGACCTTCTGTTCAGCTGTTGGTGGGATTTTCACCGTGAGCGTCCTAAGGAAAAAGAGTTGGCTTCATACCCACTGCAACCTCAACAAGAAATAAATGTGCTACCTGACCAGTTGAAGGCAGTTCTGAATGGATCCTCAGATTCCATCTTTATTGAGAATTTTTACCCACAATATTTTAGGGTACCACGCTCTGGTGACGTTCATATCCTTGAGGGCTCCCATGTAAGCTGGCCTTGCCCCTTTTCATCCATGCCTATTCTTGTATCCGGAATGCATGTGTTAAGAAATGCGTGGATGCCTTCTCATGTCAGCGTTAATCCTACATAAGACCAGTGCAGCATTTTGAGTTTTGGCAGTTGGGCTATCATAGCATAACATGTTGAGGACTCTTGGTTCTGAGTTGGTATTATATGTGTTGTGGTTTTCTAATTTTCCTATCCGCTGGGATTTTTGACATTCTACGACACTTCTAGCGGTTCACCTCGAAATTTGTTACATAGTTTGATGGAAATATTAATTCTGCGTGATGTTGTCAGGTCTACGTTTCTGGAAACTTGACGTTGAAGCGAGAAAGTGGGCACACATGGTGGTCTTTTGAGCGGGACAGCAGTCTTGCCGGTGATTGTGGTTCTATGATGGGTCCAGCAGCCGTAACCGTTTCGGAGGAGGTTCCTCCAAGTAAGGCTGAATTTATTTTTTGAATTTAGTTGTTTTTATTTTTTTATTTAAAAAAATCTACCCTTTTGTTTTGCTTTGTTGCTATTTGCTCAATGGCCTTCTGTTCATACTACTTTTAGTAATAAGTGGCCAATATGTTGTCACAGTTGGTGCTACATGTGCCTGAGGGTCTGAAATATCTGCTTGAGCGACGCTTATGGACTTTATAATATTTTTCCCATCGAAATCATTACTGTATATGATGGCAAAATATTTCTCGGTTAGCAACCTTGAGTTCCAAACTAGTGGTCCCTTGAACCTCGCTAACAGAAAATTGTTTTGTGTGCAGAGGGTCTTCTGGGTGAGACGCTCAGTAGGTTTAGCATTTGGAGTTTGTACATTACATTTGTGTTGGCGGTCGGGAGATTCATTCGATTGCAGTGCGCTGATATCCGCATGCGAATACCATACGAAAACTTCCCTGCTTGTGATAGGTGCCGTGTCTTATACTACATCTTCTGTGCTGTATTTTCTTACGTACGAAGACATTGTGATTGGTTGTCTGCCGCATTGTAGCGCAACTTGATTCTCCATGGGAACCATTTAGCCTGTTGATGTAGGCGTTAACTTCGTAATCAGAAAGCGTTTTCGTCATAGAGTTCTACTGCCATTTTCTACCAGATACATTAAGAAAATAAAGACATGAATACAGTTTTCATTGACAAGTATTTGATGTGCAGGTTAGTTGCCATATGTGAGGACATATATGCAGCTCGAGCAGCTGGAGAGTTGGAGCTGGAGGAAGGATTGTTCTGGACATTGATCAAAATATATAGAGCACCTTATATTCTTATGGAATATACAAAAGTTGAGTAGGTTTCCCTTGCCTCAGTAAACATATGACTATTGGGTTGGAACAAAGGTTTCACGTTAGTCTTTTGTACCACGTGGGTATATATCTATTTAGATGCGGGAGGAAAGATTTTCGGGGATCAGTTGTATTTTAGACGGAAAGAAGATCAGAGGAAGTATTTATTTGTTTCATTACAAGAGAGTTAGGTTGTTGTACATTATATCAAGTTTAGCAGTAGGAAAATCAATGATTCATGCAGATTGTTGAAAAGTATAGGATCGGAAATGTCATAAAGCTCTCAATTTATCAAATCAACGAGAAGAAATCAGCTCAATTTACATGGCTGGAAAATTGGCGTTGCTATTATTTATCTTTGCCAATTCTATGCACTTAAATGTAGATGGACTATGAGATGTTTGCAGAAACATGGAAGTGCATTGTCATTAGTAGATTCAATCTTGATGCAAAGTGATGTTGTGTAATTGTGTGCTTCCTAGAGGCAGATTACATATTATTGGGTTTCAAGCATCTGATAAGTACTCTTGGGAAGTATCATACTGTGAGATACAACTCCCTATAATGTAGCAAAACTTCCTATATTTAGCATAACTTACTTGTTGAGAAGAGTTACAGAATAAATTAGCAAACCAACTATTGCAATTGTTATTGAGAAGAGTTACAGAACAAATTAGCATACCAACTATTGTGATTGGGCAAATTTTCTCACCTTCCTCCATAGTTTGGTTGCCAATGCCAACCCTAACATTTCTTATTGAGCTAAATTGAATACAATGGTATATTAAAGCAATGGACAACTATCATGAAGATTCAACCATGGGGTAAGTTTGAAAACTATTCTATCTACAAAAGCTTATATCTTTGAATGAATGAGTGGGAACTCTTGACAAGCATCCACATGCCAATTGTGATAAGAATCTTTGTTTAATATGTTGAGGTAGTTTTAATTTAGTAAACATCCATTAACCACACTCAAGGAACAAAGTAGAAACACATGACAACTACCAACCCTTCCAAAATCACATGTTAAATCTATTTGGTAACCATTAATTGTTGAATTTAGAACCAACAAAAATTTATTAATACAAGAAAATAACCTACTAATATTATACCAAGCATTGAAAATCTTTGAAAAAAATGTATGGTGGTTTAGAATGCCATTAACTAATATTACAAACCTTGGACACGAGTAAACTTATTGATGGATGTCAAAGATACTCTTGACTTTCAAAAATCATAAAATTTCCAATTTTAAAAAAATAAACCACAAATAAAATTGCATTTCTAATAAAATATGTTTCTTTACAATAAAAAAATACTCTTATATTCAAAGTTGGTCCAAAAAACAATCGTATAACCTTATCTCTTGCCACCTTTAATTAACCCTACTTTAAAATAATAAACACATGTTAATTTCTCCACTTAACCTCTACTTGCTTGTAGCACATGGCATGGCAAGACACATTCAACTCAGCAATTCAACTAGACAAAAACTCCAAACGATTCATCAAGACATGAAACCCAATGTTCAGACAGCCAAATATCAAATATAGTGCATCCTAGAAATTCAGCCAAGCATTTAATCCAAACACCATCATTTCATTATCCTCCAACTCTGATAAATATTATTGAAACAGTCAGAAAAACTTTGTGACAGTCACTTTGGCAAAATCGGTAGAATCATGTTTTTAGCATCCGAGCAAGCATCAGACGTCGATGATTTGCGAGAGAAAAACTTACTTAAAGGAATGCCGAGGTGAAGATGGCGCAATGATGGAGCTCAGAATGACTATTCGGCGCCTTTTGAAAAGAGGCACTGCCCTTGGCCAGGTGGAGAGACAGCCTCGGAGCACTGCCACCTAAACCGGCAGCTCATGAAAAATCAGGGCTGGAGCACCATCAGGTGTCGCTGCGGCGTGGCTCTGGTCCCACGGGGAAGCACATCTCGTCTCCCGTGGTGCCATCCCGCCATTGACTTGCGGCTAGTGAGCAAATATCTGCAAGTTTCGGGCAAGGAACCGGTGCTTCCGTTCCCACTGCAAGATGCAGGTTGCAGTGGAGCTAGTGCGATGGTCATTATGGCGTTAGAATTTGTCAGATGGGCGTCTGGCTTTTAGCTGAAAGATCAATGTGGGTAGGCGGGTCGTGCAGTTTCGGAGGTGCTCACGTCCCTTGAGCGTTTGAGAATAGTTTAAGTTATCGGTTCGTTAAAATAGGGGTGTTGTTTGTACTGTTATGACGATTTCATGGGAGGATATCATTAAGTCTTTTCCAGGTTTTTTTTACCTGTGGTGTTTTGGTGTTTTGGTGATGAGACTCGGAAGTATTTTGGTGTGAGTCTGAGCTTTTCATGGATTTGAAAGGGCAAAGTTCTACTACCATGTGCGTTTGAGAGGTTTTCGCAGTGTACACATCAGGACTGGTGAGGTGATTTGGATAATTATCATCTCAGACACAGGGATTGTTATTTGTTTTGTGCCTGCGAAAGGTTAGAGGGGGGAAAATGATGAGATTAAAAAGCCGGTAAGATTACCCCGGGTTTATAAAATATCTACCACAACTTGAAAATATCACGCTGCGGATTGTTGAATCCGACATTGCCACCGTGATGATTTTTGTCTGAAATTCTGGATCCTTCTGCTGAATTGCTTGATAATGGACGAGAATCTCGATGAATGCCTTGTATAAGTTCTGGTATGGCTACGATTGAAACCACACCGGGCCTGAATAAGGCAGTGAGGATTCGCACGGTCATTGCAGTCGTACTGTTCAAACTGAAGCCTTCCTGGCAACCATCTTTCGTGAGCCTCTGGAGTATATTCATAGGTGTAGAGCAGGTCATCTCCTGTCTCAATCTATTGCTAGCACCTGAGTGGTTGAGCACTGCGGACCTTCGGAGATGTGCAATTGCATGCCACTCCTTGGATGCTACAGCTTGGCACGACACTCTTAAACTTGTAAACACCATAATTGACTTAGGGTACAGCTTCTGTTTAAGTCTTCGCTTCTTAGTTCCTGCAGCTTATCCCGACACACTTTGATTGATCAATTAGCTACATGTCTGATGGATAGCGTCCGTACTGACTAAGTCTGGTAAGCTCGGCATTCTTTACTCAGCTGCAATGTAGATTATGTAGTTCAATTCTAGCAGAATTAAGACCATACTCGGATTTTTGTAACGGTGAAGACATATAGATGAGGTACAGATTAGCGTTTCAGAGTAGATGGAGCCCTCACAATTAATGGTTATACAAGGGGAGATTCGTGCCAAGCTGTGTGCAACCAAGAGGTAGGCGATGTCTGACTTCGTCCTCATTGAGGAATACTGTACCGAACCCTTCATTCAATGGGTGCAGAAATGGAGATTTTTTATTTTTCGTGCTTAAATGTAACATTGTAACGGCCTGGATAAGAGCTTGAGGAAAAAAGTAGAGTGGACGATTCGGTTCATATTCATGTCGTTTGCACTGCAGTAAATTGTTTCAACAATGTCAACGTTCTCTTGAAGTTTTGGAGAACATACTCGAGAGCATTAGACCCATTTGCTTCTGTAGCCTCTCAAGCGCTGATTCTGCCTTTAGTCCATGTGAAATGCATCTGTTGTGTGCATATTATGGAGTACTGAGTTGGTTTGAAGATTCTATGTTTCTTCGGTTCTTGCATCCGTGCTGATCACTTTCAATCTCTAAAAAGATCTGCCACACATGTTCGAGACATTTGAATGAGCACTTGTATGTCGTTCGGCACCAGTTGGTAGTGGTATGTACTCTTCCCTGCTTAGAGTCATACAGGTCAAAGTGTGTTGATTGGAATAAAACATTCAAGTTCACCTATCAACCAAGATACCCCAGCTTATCAAAGGATCAATGGTTGAAAACTCAAGAAGGGACTAAAATCCAGTTGACGTTTCAAGGAATATAAAACAAACATTTGTCATCAAATATGAATCTAGCTAGGCTAGTTCTGAAGAAATTTTCTTGTTCTGACTAGCTTACTTGACGCAATGCTGTGGCTGCAGTAGCGACTTAAAATCCACTTTTGTCTGTTGTCGTGAGCTGTTGTGACGTTATACAAGTGATAAGTTGTGAGTGCTTGTACTTTCGTAAGTTTGACGTTGTTAGTACTACGAAGTCTTGGAGTTATGCTTTCATACGCTCGGCATTATTTTCAAGGACGTTAATTGTAGTTATAATTGAGAAACTGTTTGATGAATAAAGAGTTCAAAAACTGCAGCTAGCTACTAGAGTTATGACTATATGGAAACGTTTGTAATGGTGCTGATTACACTAACGTTGCTAGTCATCGTACTGCATTGGGGCTCCAGATGTTCCTTCCGTACTGGCCAGAATGCTGCTTTGAGGTACAAGGTTGCTATTGCAACGTCAATGGCTTCGGGAGCAGACAAGTTCAATGGCATTCAAATCTGTAAATCGACAGCTAAGTTGACTCGCACAATGTAACGACTGCACAACAGATGAATTTTCACATGGTTTTTGCTAATGAAGACTTAGTTCGAAGTGGAAGTCAGACATTGGAGCTGCGTTTCTTTCATAACCTTCTCTAATTTGTGAAATGACTTGAACTGACATTATTAACTCTGCGACTTGGACTTTCTGCAGATTTTCAATCCAAACGTGGGAAGCTGTCCAAAGTCGGTCCAGCTTGTGGCTTGAGCTAAGTTCACCATGTAACATGTGAGTACCTTCTTGGTCACACTGCAAACTATCATGAAGTTGAAACGTAGTATTATTGACTTACAATTGATTTAATGTATGGCAACTTCGAAGTTCAGTACGAGTAAAGCATCTAGTTGCTTGCGGCTAGCAGCAGATAGATGGTACGATTCGTGGTTGCATTTAGGAATGTGTTTCATTGGATTGTGTGCCCGTTTCGTATTTTCTGCATAAAAGTTTTATCTAGAGCATCATCATAGTCAATGCTTTACTAAGATTGATGAATTAATCAAAGAAACAAAGATTCAAAAAAACACTAGCAACTATACCGTACGATAAATGCTGTGAAGGAACTAGTTTGCTAGCAACGAACCTAGACGCAATGTTGAATAACTGTCTCCATTGTATGCGTTTGTCAAGTGCATGAATGTTATCATTGTATGCATCAGTTAAATGTTCTATTCCATACTGATTCAAAACCCTAATATGTTTACCAGTTTATGTAGCATTAAGTTTAACGGCTTGAACATGTTCGACATGATCATAGCAGACTCGATTGGGCTCGTTTACCCAATTCGTATGTGTCCCAAATTAATTGAATTACTCAATTTGCTTAGAATACTCAACGTCGTTGCATCTTCGACTGTAACCGTTCTCCTCCGTAATCTAGATAGTATTTGGGTACCGGCTTGTCATTAAAGGTAGAGTGCTTCGACTAGTTCAAATGTATTCAAACGTATTCAAATAAGGACGTGCAGTAGTCTCATGCTTCAAAGCTTAAACCTACTTGATACTGTTATATTATCATGTTTTATCATTGATAATTGACTGCTGCAATCACGTTTACACCAGTTGATGAAGAGAATGAGGCAAGGTACGTAACTCTTTGCGAAAATGCCTTACCATAGAAATCGGATCAACATTTTCCTTTTCTATAACCGGTTGATCCTCCAGGCGCCGAAGTCCAACGCCTAACGACGAATTCCTTCTGAAAGGCAGTACGTGAACCTGCAATTTCGTAATGCCTTTGAGGTTCAGAATCTGCACACAAAATATGCAAGGCTATCTAGAGGGAGAACGTGTGACCCCATCTTATTGTGACTTCAAGTAGACAGGAAGAGGTCCGCCAGATCACCAGGACTGCAAAACCCTATTGAAGGATTTTTGATGATGGTTACATGTTCATGTAACCGTCATGTCGTGGAGGAACTCACTTCTTTCTGGCAAAACTCTTGCTCGCTACTTGAGTCACACTAAGATTGGACACTAGAAATGAACGCTCCGTTCGACTTTGTAATAGCAAACCACTGTAATGCCGAGTAGGTACGAGTTCTGCCGCCCTAGACTAATACCCACCGAATCAGTCAGTCCGTTCACAGAAACTGCCGCTGCAACAAACGAGCTGTGAACCTCCAACTCGCCGACACAGACTCAGGCGAAACAAGTGCTCATGCGCGGCGCAACATCTGAAAACTGAGGGTTAGAGGCTGTGTTGAACGTCAACTTGGCTTCTTGAATGGTTGGGCGGCAGCATCCACTACCCTACAAAGACCTGGTAATACCGTACCAGTACTTGCAACTTGCATCGTTTGATTAGATACGGTTATCGTATTATACTGCACGGACAACTCTGTATACTAGACGGATGTCGAGAAGTACATTTCTACTTTTAGCTGAATTTGTACATTTTTAAAGGCTGTTGAACAGGGTCAAGTTCATTCTGCGAGTTGGTTAGAACTCAGCATCTCGTTGTGACGGTAAACAACACTAGGTTTAGGTTTGATAAACAATGATAATGAACGTTCGAACTTTGCAATAAGTCAGTTTCGTTGACTAGTTAACGAAATTTACTGCGACCGATGCTATGTAAGAGTTTACGAATGGCTCTCTGAATATCTCTTTGCGTAATTGAGTTTACAACATCTCACATGCAGCAGGTACTCTGCATGACGGTCGGTAAAGATTTTAGCTTTAACAAGTTAATTGGAACTTTTCTTTAAAAGTTCTGTGATTCTCTGAGTCTGATACACCATAACTCAGTAACCCTTCTAACCATTCAAGAAGCCAAGTTATGCCTTAATACGAGAACGTTGTATAGACCTGTATCAGACTGAGAGAATCACAGAACTTTTAAAGAAAAGTTCCAATTAACTTGTTAAAGCTAAAATCTTTACTGACCGTCATGCAGAGTACCTGTTGCATGAGAGATGTTGTAAACTCGATTATTAGCGAAGAGATATTCAGAGAGCCATTCATAAATTCTTACATGACCAGATATATAGTTAGTGTATTGACAGTTGAATAACTCATTAAACCTGTAAACGTTGTTTAGCAATACTTAAAAACCCTAAACCGAGCTGCATAAAATCTACATTGTATTTACTCAATGAAGTAAAGCAGGTGTGATTCTTCAGTGTAGACAACGTACAAGATGGTAGCTAGGCAGCCTGCAAATGTATTCAATCGAGAAAGGCTCTAGATGATAAATAACTTAGTGCAAAATACCTATGTAAAATGCAGGTTACTGGCGGTGACGAATACTTCCAAAGTCCCGATCCATGGAGAAACGTATGCCTTTTCGAAACCAATGCACACCTGGTCAGGCCTGGATTCAATGAATCAGGAGGGGCTAGTGGTGTGAGTATGCGTGGAAGAAAATCCTTGGATGCACACAGCTTGGCACGAAACTCTCAGTCACAGTATTCCCATGCAAAGACACAACAGTTCACACGTTCAATGAAAGAGTGTGTCATGCCAAATTGTAGCAGCCAAGGAATGTCCACAGTAGTCGACAGACCAAGCTCATGTTGAGAGAGTGAACTATCTCGTTTCTACCAGTAAACCAATTCAACAGTGCAGATTTAAACATTTCAGTCTAAATGCAGATCAACAAAGCTATGAGAACATCATGTGAGCAAGAGAGAAAGCAAAGGCTGGCATGTTACTGTGAATCTGGTTCACTGCAACTCATGTCAGTTTATATACATAGTCTCCCACCCCACTTGTATCTACAACCTAGCCAAGCCTAGAGGATAATCCGGGCTGACAGCATCAATTTCGTAGATATCCGATCACCAAGTGCTCCACACTGGCTCAACCCCACATTTACCAGATCTTGCAGATCTATCCTTACGCTCTTCCAGCTGCACATCGTAACGCCGACCCCTCATGAAAAAGGACATGAGTCCATCACAGACGACCTCTCCCAGGACTCCGAACAGCCGTCATCTTTGCAACCTCGGTGAGTCACTGGCCGACTGAAGTTACATACTCAATAATATTCCAACTCCCAACTGCAAGCTTCTAGGCTGCCAGCAAGCACCACCGCATTCCGCATCACCCGCATTCCGCCCACCATCCATGTTGGCAAGGAAAGTTGCCCAAATCTATGTCTAGCCCATCCTAGTATTGCGGCACGATTCTAGACCATGTCAGTTGCAGATAACGTGTGTGATACTGTCCTAATGGGCAAATAGTTCGGAGAATGGAAGCATTGGAAGGGGTGATGATTTCATATGCCAAGTTGCTGATGATTCACGCTCCTTCGAACACACTTCGGAGACTACTGATGCTGAAGGTGTTGTGTTTTGTGATAAGATTGCGTTTCGGAGTCCGAGTGGTCACTGCTGCCGAGAATCATCCCGGAGGCGATCTTCCCCTCTTCACGGTCGATGATTCCGGATGGATTGGAATGTCCGTCTCAGATTCCATTTTTTTAGAACTTTAACTCAAGGGTCGGAGTAAAAGTTCCAAAGGTCGCTACTAAAAGGGGTGGATTAAGACATTTTATAACATTTTGTGTAGATATTTTAGAGTTTTATACAATGTTTTAACCCCTAAAGTTGTGAGGGTATTTATCATCAAAACTGCCTCAAAACAGCCCCTCTTCAAAGCAAGGTGATTTTGCAAACTTGGAATCTTTTTCAGTACATCGAACCGTAAGATCTTGTAGCTAACTTCTATATCTACATGTCCACCAAATCTCACATACTCATTCCTCATCAATTGCAAGATCATAACGTTCAAAGTTGAAAAACAAGTTTTTTTTTTCCTGCGAAAAAGGGGACATTGGAGTTTTGAAGGCCCAAAAAATCATTTTTAAAAGTAGATATGGAATGAGTCTCTCCATATTCTTGTTTCTAAGTGAGTTAGGTACATGTCCTAAAAATATCCTATTCAAAAAAGTTGTGGAAGGTTGCCAAAAAAATCATTTTCCGCTAAGGGGTATGCTGAAATTCACAAACAAAGGCCTTTTTTGACAATAAGAATAGCACATGAAAAATTCTTGGATTGAAAATCCAAACAATGGGAACATGGTCTACTGCCTTCTCTATACATAGAAATTTCTATTTTCGAAAAACATCAAAATCTCAATTTCTAGTGGAATTTCAAAGTTTCGTCTTTGGGCAGATTTTGGGCAGTTTTGGGCAGTTTTGGGCAGAATTTGTTGCATTCACAGTGGCTGAGAGCTTGCCCAAAGTTTGGCTGAAATCTTTAAAACGCTCTAACTCATGAACCGTGAGTCCAAACGTTGCGTTTTGTAACTTTTTGGAAATCTACTGTCCACATCTACCACCAAAAAAAGTCTCAAAATCTAAAATAGAATGAATCCACAGTGGCCTTACCAGAATCGCAAACGGCCATTTTGGTTGTCTTAGAACTTTAGGGGTTAAAAGTAGTAAAAAATTTAGACATGTTTTTGGTCTTAAAGTCATTGTCTCAAATTGTAGCTTGATATCAAAAAACCATGTGTAAATAGCTACTGAATTGTACTTCAATAATGCATTTGTTTTTATTTAGAACTGTAATATAAAAAAATAAACCACTTTTATATTGGTATATATACATCTTGTTAAGGTTGAATGATTAGAGCATTTGTTGAAACATTGAAGGTTTTGAATTTGAAATCCATATGTATTGGCTGTACCATGAACCTTCGTACAGGGTGAATTAAAGGGCGGTAGAGACAAGTCCTACTTGGTATTGTTTAAATAGATGAGCCTACAAATGCTTGCATTTGTGCACAAGGATTGTTGACTATTCAATATGGGATGACATAATGACAAATACATGGATATGTATTCCAATTTATTAAAAACTCTTTGAAGTCTTTTGAAGTCTAATTTGCAAAAATTTAGCTAGATTAAATTGATTTATGTATGACAAAATGCAAGAATATTATTTCTATTTCATACAGTTCTTTTTTAGTGTTTGTGATTCATGTAATGTCATGGCCCTATGAATCCATCATGAACTTTCATCACTAAAATGGATGTTGGTTTAAAACACTATTTTGGTATTTTCTAAAATATATTTTCATACATTTAAATTAAGTCAAGGTTGATTTCCCTATCAAGTTTAACATGGCACTCCAAGATGCGTTGGTCTGGATTTGTTTAGAGACAACTCAATACTTCTTTAAAATGATTTATTTTCTACACGTCGTTCAACTTTGAGGTTGTTCTCAATGTCAAATATTCCTTTGCGCTTTTTAATTTGTGATAGTAGTAGGAAGTTTTTTGTAAATATCAGCTAAAAAAATGTATCTATATAATAAGAAATAATTATACATCCATTCAATTGAGCTTCCAAGTAATCTACTATGTTACAATAGAATTATAAATTCTTTTAAATTTTATTTTATATAATTTTTAGAATCTTAAAAAAATTGTGATTAAGAAGAGAATAAAAATATAATTTAAAATGTACATTTCATGATAACACACATAAAAATGTATAAAATGTCAACATCTAGAATACCACGGAAGGTGCTAAAATGTTGAAACCACCAAGCACAAGTTCAAATGCATGATCTTCTATTTTCCCAAAAAAATAAAATATATCTAATCACTAATCCTATGTGGTATCTTTTGAATGCTAATTTACAAAGTAATTACAACATTCTTCATTGTAACATATTTAAGCTTGAGCCTTCTCCAAAGGCCAAATTTGGTTGTAAAAATAAGGAAAATGGATTTGTCTTGGATTGATTATTATAAATGACTTTAAAAAATTGGACACAAAAACTTCATAAAATTCCATATTTAACACATGTATACAAATTTCATAGTAGCCAAAAAAGTAAAATAATTGCAAACATTTAGAACCATGAGAAATTTATTCATAGATAAAAATAATGAACTAAAACATTTCACATGATCAAATTAGAAATCAAATCCAAACAAATTATAATACAATTACCATTTATCTTCATAGCTATTTACAAATCTTCTTAAAAGAGTTACGCATATTTTTTTGCAAGTGGAGAAACAATGCAAAATTGTACACTAGTGAAGGAACATTTTCTAGAGACGTGGATAAAGATCTGTTCTGTGTGTGCAACTCATGACATAGTCGCCCAATATTTAGATATGTCTGCAATTGGCTACAATGTTTCTATCAAAAATAATGTTTATTGCAATTTTGTATAGTCATCCACACCTAATGAGGTCGGAGTGAGACCAAAAATTCTTTAAAGAACGGCATTCAATCTGAGAACAATAATATCAAGAAGTTGGTCAATTAAAGATAAAACAAAATAAGTAATAAATATTAAGATTCATATTATAAATATTTATTTAAAATATTCTTTATTGATATTTATTTTCTAAGAGATTATTTATTATTCATCCTCAAATATAAAAAAATTGGACTTCTAAATACATTGCTTGTTTTTATAAAACTTATGATTCAAATCTAAAACAAAAAAAAAAATAAAAAATTATGAAGTTAGCTGTAATATTAATTGTAATAATTCAAAAACACCCAAGTGATAAATTTACTAATTAATTTACGATTAAGAAGGTATGTGTTCGAAGGTAGGCACCTTCTTTCTTGTTCTGCCAATATCGTGCTTTTGTTACAAATAAACTTTACTCAAAAAAAATGTAAGCAAGCATAAGCCGTCATCGTGTAGCTCATTGCTTTAGCTCTTTTTTGTGTTTGCTTCTTGTACATGAACTCTTGCACCTTTTGTCCATTACAATTGAGTTTTGTATTTCGTCTTTGGACTTGCAAATGGTTGTAAAAAATAAATTATTATGTATTTGTTCAAAGTTTGAGGTTAACTAACACTCTTACACAAGTTCAATTGCTCCTCTTCTTTATTCAAAAGGTGATGTCTCCATCACCTTATCTTCTTATTTGGATGTGAGAAGTCTTCATGTAATTATTTCTCTAAAGCTTATCCTTGATTGATACTTTTACATTGAGATCTTTGAACAACATTGGAATGTTGTTGACATTGATGACACTATTAAAGAAGTTTAAAATCTAATGTCTTTATATTGGGATCAAAATAAGATGTGGACCCTTATCTTTATATTTTATTATACATTAATTTAAAATTAAAGTATATTTCTTTTTTGAATTCCTCTTTTTTACATCAAAAATTTATACAGAGTTGTTGGATCTATTGATTTGTTTTCTTTAATGCATAAATTCTATTTAAAGTATATAAAAAAATAATATTCCAATAGAAGTCGTTGGACATTCTAGAGTCGAGTCAATAGAGTCGAGTCGAGTCGAATCGAGTCGTTGGACATTCTAGAGTCGAGAAAATAGAAGTCGTTGGACATTCTAGAGTCGAGTCAAGATCAATCCAAGGTCGGAACATGGTTGATGTATGGACTTATTATATTTGTCATTCCATTCACAATCAATAATTTTAAAGTTGAACTGGAGACAAAGATCCAAACAAAAAATGTGATTATGTGTTGTTTGTTTGTTTGAGTTTTTAACTATTTATTTCTTACTTAGTTATCCCATATATACCAAATCTGATTTGGCACAACTAATGGAGTTGCTGAGGATTTTAAGGTGTAATTTGAGCATTTATTTTAAAATCCTTCTTGTTTGTGGCCTTCTTGTGGTGTCCACACCCGAAACCAGCACATTATACGCACTTGCGGAATTGTCTACAATTGTGAAGCTTTGTTTGTCAGTATGGGAAATTGCACAATCACTATTCCTTCCATCTCCTAAAAAAATCAGCTTGAGCACAAAATAATAAACAATGTTCACAACATTCAATTTCAAAGAACAATAGTAAGTAGTTAGTCCACTTCTATCATTAACAAAAAGAACTTTGGCCAAGTAAGTAGACAATGATATTAATTGTACATGTTTTTACAAAAGAAAGCAATCAAAAACAAAATTAAATGATAAATTTGAGAATTTATATTATTCAAAATTTCTCAAATACTCTTTTTATTCATATTCATAAATCAAACTTAATATTTAATATTATTATGTTAATATGTAAATTACATAGAATGTATGAGTACTTTTTTATTACAAAAATACTTTATTTATAAAAAGAACATTTTACTTATTTATAATGGTTTATAGAAATGAATTTGCATTGGCGACTATGGCGCCAATGATTTGCGGTGGCTGATTGGCCATCACATAATATATTTTAATTATGATTTTTCTCTCTAATTCAAAGATTAAATAAAATTTTGAAATAAAGAACTTTTGCCTTGTAGATTGAAATCTCACGAAGAAAATTTTGTGCATCTATTTTTTTTTGGAGACATTTCTACAAAAATGATTTGTCATGAGCTTTCATTCACAATTTAGAGGAGATCTTTGTGATTCAAATATACAACAAAACAAAACATTTAACTATAAACATGATACACTCTCCAGTAGAAATAATATAGTCCTATTCTATAATCATGTGTGTAATTAAAGCTTTATTAAATAGTTTTTATTGGATATAATTTTTTTTCAATAGTCCACTTCTTTATTAATTCCGTCGACGAGGAACTCGGAGAGAGTTTTACCCTAGAAAAATATGAAGGAAAATAAGCGTCATGACCGTCGTTGTCGTTGTCATGTCCTTTGGTATTAATGGTCTATGGTTGCGAAAAGAAATAAAAGATTGAAGTTGGAGTTGTTTGAAAGGTTATATAGATTATATAGATGGCAATTCAAAAGGTTATTGCAAAAGCTATTTCAAAGAATATTTAAAAAATAAATTGACATATTTTAAAACAAAAGCAAAGCTCAACTTCATTCATTTTTTATGTAAATTCTATTTTATTTCATTTTTACATGAACACCTTTCATTTTTTTTATTCAAATTAAAAAAATCATCATTTTTTCGATAGTTGTACGTAGCATTGCGTAGGCCTCGTTATCTTATTGTAAAGTGCAGAAAAAAAAAATCATTAAAAAATAAAAAATATACTAATTTAATATTTGGGTATTAAATCAAGATAAACCATAGTTTGTAAAAGATGGTTTTATGTTTAAAATGTCTGATTATTTGACAAATTCTAAAACTATAATCCATTTTTAAAATAGTTACGGTATTCATGTATAGATGTCTCATATTTATCACCTAAATATTGTCTGGATATCAATCAACATAATACAAATAAATTGAATTGAGTTTTATTTATAATTTTCTATCTTTCATCTACAAATTTGTATACCTCTCATGCTAAATCTTATAATAAAATTGGTCGTTTACATCATCTCAAAGTATAATTGGTTTTCTACATGTGATGTCTGAATGTCATCATTGTGTAAAATGACAACCTTGAGTATATTAAGAATGAATAATGATCACTCATAATGGATACAATTTTAGGCTCTTTTTGAAATGCACACATAAAGTTGTATTGATTCATGGACTCAAAAAGTGATATTAGCATATCCTTCATCTTTGTTTTCACAAAAATTCAAATAGTTGGATTTCTACCACTATCATTCACATTTATACCAAATCTTTCTCATTAAAAACGTTTTCAAAGTTATTACACTTTCTCCTTGATGAACAACTTATTAAATTATTCTTATTTATTGATACATAAATAAATAAATAAGAATAATTTAACAATTTGTGTTTTGTTCATCAGATTATAATTGATATATTTCACAATGAAGTGCCTATTGCAGCACTCCCCAGAGAAGTGTGAAGTCTCACATAATCACATTTAGGAAGTAAATAAATTAGTGTATATTTAGATGTACATTTTGGAAGTCGCAAGCGAGGCTAAGTTGACAACGATCACAACCACGACCACGGCGAAGACTACGCCTTGTAATTTCCTTTGGAATTGTTTTAGGTCAAAACCTTCTCCGAGTACCTTGGTCCTTGTCGACAAAATTAAAGTAAAGTTTAAAACAAAGAGACTTGTTTTTTGAATGAAAGGTGTTCATATAAAAATGAAATAAAATAAATTCTACACAAAAAATGAATGAAGTTGAACTTTGCTTTTGTTTTTAAAATATGTCAGTTGATTTTTAAATATTGTTTGAAATTACTTTTGTCAAAAATCTATTATATGAAGATATGGGCTGGGGGGAAGCAGAGTAAAGTGTACCAAAAAGTGCAATGTGTGATCAATAAGAAGTGAATATGAAGTGTGCTGTTTTTCAAAGCTCAAAGCTGATTTTGAGCATTTTGGTGTAGTTTTTGAGCATTTTAGTTACTATTTAAGGTGTCATAAGGTATCTTCGAGGCATCTCCATAAAAGAAACCTCTTCAATTGAAACTTAATTTGACCGCTAGTTCTAAATCATAAAAATGAACTTTTCCAAAGTCTTAATTTCTTCACTTGGCCACCTCTATTGTCTTTAGAGGATGTTTTTTCCAATTTAAAAAACAATGTTTGGTGAAAAAAACCTCACAAAAAGTTTCACAGAAAACAGTGTTTTAAAAACGTCCTTGAAATACTTTTTGTCCGCCCAAACTTTCATTTGAACTTGGTCATGGTCATTTCTACAACCGCAATTAAGAAACAGAGGTGTCGTCGAAATCGAAAGTGATTTCTGAACAAAATTCCCCATCTTCTTATCACTTTTTCAAATGACAGCTTTCACTTTGTCCCACTTTGCGGTTCTCGTTCGACATCGTAGAAGCCGCGGATCCGTTCAGAAATTCCCCACAGTCTTTATAACCAAGTCTGTTTTCCATATCCAAACTTTTTTTCAACATCTCGTAAATGATGATGCCACTTTTTCTAGTATTTGCAAGAATGGCTGAAATTGGCAATGAGCTAAGCACTTTTTTGGTACACTTTATTGTGCTTCTCCCCGGCTGCCATTACAATTAATGCTATGAGTGTGTTTTTCCTTGAAGTCACCAATTGCACCAATTCCAATAGATTCTTCCCCTTTCAATCAAATTTCCATGTACTCTCACATTTAGTGTTATGGTTTGAAGATTATAATCCTATGGTGACAATGTGACATTTAGTGTTTCCTTTTGCAATTAATGTTTATAACACTAACCAAAAACTCTTGTGAAACGGCATCAATGAGCTACCAAACATAAGTTTCATGTCCTCATCATGATACTATTGAGAACTCCAATCTACAGTGAAATCACGTGCGAGTAAAATTTTGGCTTGGATCAGACTCATACGATTAACATGACATGGAAGGCTTTTAGCTTTCACTCGGTTTGCTGTGAACAGAATGAAAAGCATGTTTTTAATGCTTCCCATGTACTTCAGCATATATGCTTACATACACATACACATGTATCGATACTAACTCTCACTTCACTATCAATTTGGATCCTAATAATTCACATCAATGCGTGAGTAACATTTCTAGAAACTAAATCATTCAGTTCTGAACAAGTCAAGAGGAAAGATGAATAATGGAGCATAAAGGTCTTCAGTCTTATAATTTGGGTTGCACTAGAAGTAGAATGTGACTGTTGTTCAAAATCTCCAAGGTTCATGTTCTGAAATTTATGGTAGTGTGTTAGCATCTCAAGTTACATCCGATGCTTTGTGAGAAATTACCGTCAAAATGCTACAGCAACATCACGTGCGCCTCCAGATGCGGATGCTGGGCTCCGGTGCAACTTGTGTGCTACAGGTCCGTAAGGTGGGAGGACGTACGGAACCATTCAGGCTCCCGAACACCATCTTCTTGCACGTTTCGATCTCGACATCCACATGTGCTTAACGTGCTCAGAATGTGGATGTCGAGATCACTTCTCTTTCAATTCAAAATGCTAGTACCTGTAAACTTGGCGGGAGGGAGGAAGCTAGCCAGGCTAGCTCCCGAACTCCATCTTCTCGTGTACTTAACGTACTGGTCAGAATGTGGATGTCGAGATCACTTGTCTTTGAATTTGAGAGTAGACCTACGATCATTTCTTCGGCGCTTCCAGGCAGAGAGTTTTGGCACGAGACGCCGCAGCTAGCGATCTGCACGAGCGAGTCGGTGGCAACTGGGGTTAGTACGACTCTTGACTCCCATTTCAGACGTTGTGGTTGTCGTGTATGCGCTTGCGATTCCCATAAATTTGATGTTTTTGTTTCCCAGGTGCTGAACAAGTATCGAGTCGAAGACGTGGATTTGTGATTGTCAGTATCTTCGATCAATCTCTCTGTCAAAGTCGGGGTCTAGACTGTAGTTGCATGCTTGGTTAACAGGTCTAACTATCTTGCGGAAAGGACTGTCGAGTAAATCGTTGTTGATCATTTTACAGTTGATGGGGCAGTATGCTGCATCGGGAATCCCATGCATGTCACATATGCGTACATATGAGCAACCTCAAATGTACTGGATGTAAACAGCCATGGCCGGCGGTTCCCGATGCAGCATGTGTCCCGGTTTCGGTTTTACAAGTCATGAGTCCAAGGCTTGGAGTTGAGGCTTGGATTTGTGGCGTAGACTGATGTTATATGACTCGGTTTTGGGATTGTCGGTAATCGCAGTAAATTCGATTTCTCTGTTAAAGTTGAGATAGACTGTAGTTGGCTGGTAAACATGCTCCCCAACTTGTGTCGATCGTCCAGCGTTGTCGATAATGTCACAGCAATTTGTTGTTGTCCAATACTGCTATCCAAGAGGGTTTGGGTTATGGCCGTTTAAATGAACTATCACATCGAGTGATTACCATTCTTGATTGTGTATCGTGATGTGAAGCATGCCTGTAGAGGGTAGCCGTTGAGTTTGGAGCTGGAGTCCATCTTGTCTAAGTAAACCTTGAAACAGCTTGTGTTCAAGACTGATTTTATACTTGTGCTTGCGCAGGTTCTGTTAGGATGATATTTGTCTGAGGGCTTCTGGAAGGAGTACTTTTGGGACCGTATACAGTGGCAGAGAGTTCGCGGTCTTCTAGGGCAGAGAGTTTGCGATCGCGGGAGTAGTTTAATGGCATGTCCGTAAATGCAGGTAAATTCGTTTACTGCATATCGATTGAATGGGGTGAATGATGTTCATGTTGCATCATTTCCTGGAGAACGGTGGTGGAGTGCGAGGTTATGAATGCCGTTGTTTCAATGGCGTCGGATGTCTAGTTTCTTTTGGCTTTTTCAATTCAATGTTAGTAGCCGTCGGTGAGAACTCCTGTACATTGCATGAGCTGCTTGTCGAAGTTTGACACTACGCCATAGATAATGTCACATTCTTTCATGAACTTCCACCGTGTAAACAAAACTTGTGGTTATGGGTGTCTCTACCGTAGCTGAAGTGTCCCACTTTAGCAGCCTTTTATACAGGGACGTTGACTTGCTTCAATCTGCGATCCTGAATCGGTCTTCCTAAACATCTTCTACAGCAATCCTCCCAGTCGTCCAATCTTCTCTCCCACGAAAATTCCATCAATACTTCGGCTCAAGCATCGAACCATCCTGCAAACATGTCGACAACAATCTCGACCAGAGAGACGTACGTCGATAACCTGGACAATGTGCTCCAGTTGCATGAGCAGCTCAGTGGAAAGCTTTCCGCCCTGGAGACAGCATCCAGTTCGGCCGACCGCATGATCTCCGAAGCCCGCCAGAGCCTGTCGAGCAAACTCACAGGAACCAATGTCGCATCGACAGTGGGTTCTGGGGCGTCCATCGTGGGCGCCCTTCTGTGTTTCACACCGTTAGCTCCCTTTGGAGCAGGCCTCATGCTTGCCGGCTTCGGAACATCAGTCGGTTCATCTGTTGCGAATAGCTTCTTTTTCGAAAAGGATGCCGCCACAGCTTTTACAGAGGCTCTCACCCAGTACAACACATCGTACAACGACATGCGGAACCTTTCCCAGCAAATCGAAGATGGTCAAGAACAGCTACGGGCCTCCCTCGCATTGTTCGTGGCCGAGATTCTGTCCCCTCCATCAGGGTCTGGGAAAATTAGCCCTACCAATCTGGAAATGCTAGCAGCACCTGGTGGTGGTCTCAGCTCGTTCAGTCTCGCGGCTTTTCGGGGAGCTGTCAGCGGGGGTTCTGCAGCCAAACCTTGGCTGCAGGGTACCAAAACAGCTACTCAACTCGCCGACTGGCTAGGTAAGCAGAAAACTTCCCCCATCATCTTTTCCCTTGAGTAAGTCTCGATTATTGACTTCACCATCTATGCAGGCACGAGTGGCGGCACAATTGGCCAGGCGTTGGGCAAGACAATGCCCACATTGATGGGCAAGGCATTGCCCATCGTGAGCATCGCCATCGACGTAGTATCCATCGTCAGCACCTGGACCGGCACCAACGAAACGCTGGAAAAGGCGGACAAGCTCAAGAAGGAGATCCAAGACGGAACGGAGGCATATCGTGAGAGGGTGCGGCAGTACCTAGCGGGTCTGGAGGAGCTCGTGGGTAGTCCGGTTCTGCAAGACACCCTGCGCAAGCTGATGCGGCTTCGTAACGCTGTTCCTGGCCGACCTTGGGGGCCGCCTCCGCCTAATGACCCCGACAATGTTCCTGGCCGACCTGACCCCGACAATGTTCCTGGCCGACGTAGGGGGCCGCCTCCGCCTAATGACCCCGACATGTGTTGCAAGATGCTCAATGAGATGCGCGGAATGCTCGGCGTACCGCTTTTGATCTTTGCGAGCCTACTGGGCCAAGATAACGATGACAGCACGCAGAACGAATACATCACGGAAGTCGTGTCGGAAGCCCAAGTCGTGCAGCTAAGTGAAAAGGACTGGACCGCGCCTGTCATCGACTCGCTGTATGCGGGCTTCCCTTTGATCAAGCCCAATGACAGCAACAAGAAGGAAGACCCGCAGGTCCTGGAGGCTATGATGATGATTGCAAGTTTCCGGCTCCAATGTGCATTCGTGGCCTTCGGCAACAAAACAGTGCACAACGTCTCATGGTCCAGCTTCGACAAGCGCGAGCCGTCATGGATTGGTTACTTTGGGTGGTGGGTGGCGACTGCGCAAATAGGACAGTGCGTGAAAAAGTGCTACATTGAGGAATCAAGCACACCGGATGTCCAGCACAGCAATTCGATCGTTGGCGGGCACCTGGAACTCCAGGAATTAAATGCATTCGATCAGGACTGGTACATTGTTCCGATCTGTAAAGCTCACAATGCCCCAGCCGGCAGATTTGATAGGGCCTATGGGGGTGAAACGATGAGGACTGAGGAGGATGCATGGGCTGTCCAGATACCTATATATATATAAGAACTCCAATCCTCAAATTGAGGATTGGCGTGAATAAATACAGATACCTAGACACTAACGTAGTTGTGGAATGGAATGCGAATTAAATTGTGTTGACAGATAACTTACTTGGGAATGGTGAAGAGGATAGTTCACTTGGTGCTGGCATGAAATAATCTGGAATTCTCGAGGCTGATGTGGGGAGGTCTAGATCTCAGGGACGGCTTACCCCTATCCATCGCTTAAGTCTTAAAAATTATTTGCACAACCATCATTTTTTTATGGTACTTCACAATTGGTAGCCTACATGATAGTTTCATCAAACCATATTGGAGTTGGCGTGACATTGAATTGTAGATCACATTAGTTACCAGTTGAAGCATTTCTCTCCAGCGACATAAAACAACGATGTCAAGATTCATGACCGAGATTCCAGAACATGAATTCCTCTTCAATACACGACACTACGTCAGAGCTGGACGTCACGAACAAGACGTCATGAACTACCCAAATGTACGTCAACACCGGAGAATTATGGCTCCGAACACGGGAGATTTTGAAGCATCACCAACCGCTGCGAACATCACATATTTAAATTAGTAATTAGCAAAAGTAGAATGGAAGCAAACAGCTGGAGAACGACTAATTAGCTCTAACTCACGAGTTATCCTCCGAGGTGATTGTGCCATGTTTGCAGGACTAAGAAGGTGCTTCTAAAGATCTACCCACTGGAGTGAAGTTCAACTCCGTCTAAACTGAAATGTAGAGCATTCTAGAGACTCTTTAGGAGGCTCGGAATATAGTTGTTGTAATCAGTTCCTAATCATAATATTTTAACTTCGTTTAAAATCAGATTATAAAGGTTAGGTCTCTAGTGGGTAGTCATCTTACTGTTTGACATTAAGGTTTGCACAACATCAGCGTGGAGAACACCTCAATCTATCGAGTTTCCGGGCTTCCACAAAATAATCTAGCTCGGAATCTGCTAAGGTATCAGAGTACACAGAAGAGTAATCAAAAACTGACAAGGGATATCCGTCTCTACAGAACAGAATATGTAATCTACACAAGAGTCTTGTGCAAAATTAACAGATTCTCTGAAATCAATAATAAAAAATGGCAATCTCGTCGTAAAGGTAACTAGGGACGTAGTTTCATTATCCTGAGGATGAGAATGGAAGGTCAACTGCTACTGATATTCAGTCACCAAAATGCTTTTTATTGAACTCTCAATGATTTTCTTCATTTAAGAACCTACTTCTGAAAAGGAATAACCTGGGAATTGCGGTTGGTTTAGTCGATTGCGTGCTCCCTCCATCAGGTAAGCTGCAATTCGATTCCAACAAGAAATTGCAAAGCATAATGCCTTGGAAACAATAGCTGAGAGCACACATAACGGACAGCTGAGATACTGTAGAGATTAAAGGTGTGCGGACATCATACTAATACAAGATAGGTCATAAAATGTTAGTAACCAATTCACTTCATAGGGCATCTTTTTTCCCTAGCAGCAAATTGAAGACGATCATCAATTTTTATGTATTTTTACTTGAATTACCGGTAGTCATTTAAAAGGTAAGAAACAAGTTTCAACCGTACAAGCTAAATAACGCAATGAGAAAATGTCATCAATCCACAACACTGGTTTATTGCGGTAGAATTGGTACATTGTGTTTCTCACACTGATGTCCCACAGTATAGTCAGGGACTTCAAAGTTCGCAAATTCATTCGCGAACAGCAAGGACTCGATCCTGAGCAGGGTTGTGACATTAACTCAAGGGTCCAAAAAGGGGTGCTGATCACTTCGAGGCTTTTAAGTTAATATCACAATCCTCTCAGCGTTGGGACAGTGATAGCAGCCCTCAACATAAAGCAAAAATTCCGTGAAGTTGAGGGCCTAGGTCAGGACTGAAGAGACGGAACATTCGAGTACAGGCGGTGCATCTTGATATGGCTGATTACTGAATCTGGGATCAGATACTTCACAGATAAGTCTCGAGACAAATTTCGCCTGCACAAGATAATACTTCGTGTTAGTACGAGAACCGCTCAGTAGAACAGCAGAAACACATAGATAAAATTCTACGTTGCTATAAACTCCTTTTTTGTTTCAGAGAGATCTACACAGAAGGTAGACGTGATCATTCACTTTATCACAATTATGTCGCTTTCGGAATGTGCAAGAATGATAGCGTGTGAAGAAGCACCAAATGTGAAGCCATGTTAGTAGCTGGATCAACATCTTGAAAACATGCCCATAAGTAAAACTGACAGAAAGTGTCTGGAAATACCTGATTGCTGTTGCACTTATATTATTTTGAATGACCTCGTCCACCACCAAAATCTGTCTCTGCAGATTGCACACAAAATAAAGACACATAAGCGGCTACTTAAACACTCCGAGACACGCTACTTAGCGTACATCATACAGACGTGATAGAGCTCCCACGACTTCGTTTAAAAACCACAATCTGCATCAACTTTATTACTCAAGAACAGCCATGAAACAGAGGAACAAATGCACTGCATAAAGGTGGTGACGAAAGTGACTAGATCACTCACTCGATTATTATACAAGATTTCGTGTTCAAAGACAAGGCGCCGCGCATCCTTGCCATCTCGGTTTATGCACACAATTCCATATTCGTGCAATAAAGTTCGGACCTGCAGATGAGAGAAGTCAAGTCTTGTATCTTGTCCACATACCAAGAAAACTGAAAGCAAGGCTGAAGAATACCACACTAGTGCAGAAAGTGCCTTAAAAAATATCAAAGCCTAGCTGTGCCATATCTGTTCGAAAAGAACATGATTGAGCATCCGCAATACGACTTAAACAAGATACAAATACTAACCTGGTCCGGTATCCACACGCCTGGTCTAGTAATAGACTCAAGCAAGTCACTTCCACAGAGCAGCATCACTTTTACTTTTTCTGCGAAAACCATCTCCATGTCATTTACCAGCACGATCCGGCAAAGATTCGCATGAGACAAACACGTTTAGTGGAAAAAGCACGTATAGAAACCCTCAGCGTGTTAGAAATTTCATATAAATAAAAGCATCCTACAGTTTTAAAGAAACAAAAGAACTTACCATCAGAGGCGAAGTTATTGTAATTGACCACCATGTCAATGCGGGCCAGCACAGTGAGCGTTCTTTGATACACATTCTGTTTAGCCTACTTCAAGCAACCCCACCCAGCATGTTAGCGTCAGAATCTAGCGAAGGTAATAAAGAAAGAGGAAAACTTGGAACTGACATGGTACTGGCAGTAAGAACTATGCCGCACTCACCTCCCAGGAATCAACCATTATAAAAGGTGAATCAGCAACTGCCAACTCACACATCCTGATGCGGTGCTCTGCAGGAACAAGACCCTTGACATTTTCACATGTGTATTCATCAGCACCAAGAGAAAGCTGAGTTGTACTAAAAAATAAGCATCTCAATCCAGATTGACGTTCGATTAGTGCTAAAACTAGATCAGCCCAAACTTTCTTCTGAAAGCTCCGGCACAGTATTGACAAGAGATATGTGGAACAAAATACTAATCGCAAGAAAAAAAATCTCTTAAGAAAAAGTGAGCGGCACCTTCTTGTTGTATAGATCATTGACAGGCGACATGTAGCCCCCCAACACATGATACCCCTCTGCTGTAAGTGCGTCCATCCCCAACTCTGCATGCGCAAATCGTAAGTCACTTTCTACAACCATATATTCATGCAGTACAACATTCCACATCTGAAACTTAGTACTCGAGGAAAAAAGTCACAAAACTGCAAAAGGCGAAACAATAGATGAACTTACCAAACATGCGCAGATGCATGTATGTCGGTGGATTGAAGCTACCTGGAGCTAGAATAACAACCCGTCGCCTTTTACTACAAAAGAAAAAACACAGATTCAAATGCATGAGGTCTCGATCCATGACAAGCCACCAGCTGACCCTATATGCCAACCGCATTACCTCAAGATAAATAGATGACCTTCTCAGATAGCAGGACTAGCCTCGATAACCTAGCGAGCTGGTCACACACCAAACGCAATGGAAGACATTCTAATAGATACAAAAAGTGGCCAAACAGACGTTCACTGTTAACCTAACTGCACTTCTTCTTCTTCCCAAGTCTCAGCTGAAGTCATCTCTTCTCAAGTCTAGTTAAACCAGCAACATAAAAATTTAAAATTTTAAAATTTAGAAAAATCCATCAAACGACAACAAAACGTACTGGTTTGCTGCATCTAAGAGGTTGGCATGGACAGCGAGCTTCTCCACAGGCAATGGAACCTCCACCACCCCTGCACACATTCCCATCATCACACCCCACAGCAACTTCAATCACCATCCATGCAAAGCTCCCAAACATGGCCAGAACTAAAATCAATCCCCACATCGCCATAAACCCTACTCCGTCCAAATGCCCAGACGCGGCTGCGAGATTGACAAGTACCTGGAGCAGGAGGAGGACGAGGGAGGCCAGGCAATGGACCTGGAAGGGCCACTAGGGTTCCAGCTTGCGCTTGAGCCTGAGCCTGAGCCTGAGCTTGGGCTTGTGCAGGAGACCGACTCCGAGCGCCCTGGCGATCGCCCATGAACTCAGCCATGGAGTCGAAAAGCTGCACCCTAAATGTAGCAGGCAGCTCCTTCGCCTTTGTCTTCTCCTTCTTCAACATCTCGTCCAATTCCCAGTAACTCGGCCGCCCCTGCTTCTTATTCCAATCCGCGATCTGCTTGAACGCAGTCGACAGATTCGACCACTTGCGCTCGATCTCCTTGGGCTGTCTGTCGACCCCCGAGGCCAACAACAGCGTCCTCACCTCCTGCCACTTATCATTCGCCGACTTGAACACCTGCTTCACCTTCTTCCCCGTCCCCGCTGCCGAGGTCAGCTTCATGTGCACCTCCCGGAACGCCCTGACGAGCGCGTCCATCTCCTGATCCTGCCATATCTCCGCCCGGCGCTTCCTCGCCGACCCCTCCCCCTCCTTCTCCCCCCTCTCCTTCCCCTCCCCCTCCATCCCATCCTCGTCCTCCCCTGCCCCTGCCCCTCCGCCGCTGCTCCCCCCTACCTCCCCCTCATCCATCCCCATATTCCCCTCCCGCTGATGATGGTTCTGATCCCCCCGCGCATACTGCCCCCCTCCAAAGCCATGATTCTGATGATGCTGCTGATGCTGCTGATGCTGTTGATGAAGCTGCTGATGATGCTGGTTATGTGGATGCTCCCCTTGGTCCAAATCCAGTATCGTACTAGACAACGCTCCCTCAAGCACCGCAGGTGTGGGAGGAGCCTCCTCTTCCATCTCTATTTGCATCGCTCTACTCTCATGCTCAAAACCACCAAACCCTGACTCATCACACCTCCGAAAACAAGCTCCCAAACCCCGAAACTCAAAACCCTACTCCTCTTCACTCCCTTGAGAGCTTGCAACTTTAAAGCCTGGACACAAGGACTACTCAGACAGAGCTATCATTGCACCGGCATGTGGGATTGTTGCAACACATCCGGGAGCTCATGAAGCTCTGAATGGACTTAGGTTTGAGTGAAGTTGCACGTCTTTGCAGAGTTGATGAGCTTTGCAACTGGTTGATGCTTTGGTGGACTGTCGTGGTGATCGAGACAACACTGGCAGTACTCTTGGGACTGAAACTAAGTTAAGGTTTTGCTAATTTTGATGCAAACAATGGGGATAACTTACTATGTGTCTCTGTTCATTCCACTGGCATTGTTGCTTCTGTTTTCGGTGGTTGTCTGGTCAATGGTCATTGCGTAAGTTCTTTGATACTTTTCGTCTTTGCGTTGAATAGGTGAACAAGAAGGCGGTGAGGCTATGTGTTTGTCCCCCTAGTGGATGTTACTAAAATTGCATTAGGCAGCAAAGGACAAAGGTTTAGGGTATAAATGGTAGCTTGATTGGGTCTCTTTTTGAGATGGGATAAGCTTGCTTTTGCAGCTGAGAGGAGAGTTTTTGGAACATTGCTTGGATTTAGAAGTGTTGTAGAAGGAGATGAGGAATCTGAAAGAATTGGGTTGATACTGGTTCTAGTGTACAGTACAAGTTGATGATGAAGTCGAGCGACAAACCGTTTAGTGTCTGCGTATCGGCGAGGCATGTACCTTGGAACATTTGCTCTGGATTAGAATGATCTTGCGTATTCAAGAATAGAAGTCTACCATGCTAAGGTTCTTGCACTTGTACAAAGAGACTGGTACGCGGGTGAAGCCCTGCGTCTTTCAGTGTCAAATCTAACTTGTCAGTACCATAATCTACACGTGGAAAATTTGAAATGAGGAGGAAACTGTCGGCTTTGAAACTGTTTAATGATTCTATGTAGTCGTACAGTGCTTGAACTTTGGTAGTGTTGATGAACCTTCGTTCCTTGCGTTCTCCATTGGGTAACCGCACTGCCACCTGCGAAAAGATCAAATTCAACGCTTCATCAGATTATGGCTATGGATGTGTGGATCTCTTTAGCAGCAGATTTACAATTCAATAGGGTTGGAGATGGAAAACGGCAGGAGAGAATGTGACAAAATAGATCTCGAACATGGCGTGAGACAGATTATGCAGTGAGGAGGTTCTGAAATATGAGAGTAGACATACATAAGTAACGTCTGCTCCTCCCTCTGGCTCTGGTCCAAGATTCAAAGCTTTGTCTCGTCGAAGTTGCGCTAGGTTTTCCTCTTTCCGTGCCAAAATGTAAGCAGCTTGTGCAGCTTCTTTATCATCCTGCGCTTTCTTTTTGTCTGCGTCATACCTATCTCTCGCAGCTCGGTCTTCCTCAGCCCGCTCTCTTCGTTCCCTCTCCTGTATGAATTAGCCCAAGTGAGAAACAGTTCCAAGAATACATCATAAAAGCACAGTAATAGATCCAAAAGAAGAGTCCATAATTTAGATCAAGAAAGCATCGCAGATATTTGGCAAATTGCTGAAGCACCTTGAAGCATCATAGAAGCTCTCAAATACAAGATCATGAGAATTAAAAAGCTTGACAGGAAGACAGGATAAAACTCCATTTCAAAGATGAAGATCAGTTAATAAGGTAAACCTGGTCAGCTTCAAGTCCTATCCTGTAGGCCTCGTCTTGTTCTTCCCGAAGACGGCAGTTCAAATCCCGTGCTTCTTGTTCTTGTCGTCCAGCAATCAAGGAATCGCTCTGCTCTTCAATTACAGCCTGTAATGTAGACATTAATTCTCCTGCAGTCCGGAATCCTTCTGCCTATTACCCACAAGAAACAAGCACAGTACGAGTTCATCAGAGAGACCTAAGGTTTAGCCATCACTAACCAAAAGCGACTTACCTCGAACACCAATTAAACACGATACAACATAGTTAGAAAACAGATTTCTAAGCTGGAAATTATAGTTGCACGGATTGGGCCTTAATACAAAAAACCCTCGTAAGATGCGAATGGCTCAAGCTGACTTCTGACCTCAACCAAAAATATGGTCATACCTGTCTGACAACTGAAATGCGCTGGTCGGTAGAGCCTAAGATTACCGCACAGAACGGAAATGTGGATGCATTCAGACTATTACTCATTTGATATCCCTCCGTCTTATGGATATCGGCACCCCATGCAATGAAATTTGCATTAATGAAATCCACGACAGCTTCATTCTGAAGTGTCGTCTCACAAAAGGCCGGAGTATTCGCATGCTGTGGGGCGTGTAAATACACAAATAAGAACTTAAACTCCTGTCCAGCTCTCCGTAAAGCTTCCATAAAGCTAACAGCTTGAAACTCCGGATGATTTTCACCATAACGCCTCTCATACGCTCTTAAAAAGTTTGACGCTTCAGTTGCTCCTGATGGCACTGAAAAAATAGGAGCAGCATTTGGCAGAGTACCAGCTTCAACAGCCAGACTAGGCACTCCGGTCAACCGCAAAACACCTGGGCAATACAAAAAAACGTCAGTGCCAATTGCACAAAATCCAGCAAACGTTCTTCAACAATTTGAAAACTATTCATGAGGGGGAAATATACACACATAACACAACAGCGTATCAATATCAGTAGCTGTAAATTACAATTGAAGATAAGCATCCAGAAAAATGAGCCATTCAAAAAACACATAAAAAAAACCAAATGCCATTACTACAAACTCTTAACAGGAGAAAATAACAGACTTAGTACTGAGAAAGTTCAACAGCTACAAGGCGCACATTCGCCATTTGACAAATTGCAAAACCCTAATCATCCATTCATAAATTCATTGAGTCATGACACACTCATGCAGAAAGCAAAACACCATCTCTTTCAGAAACGAAGAAAGAGAGAGACCAAGAGGAGATCCGCATACCTAAACCAGCGCTCAAAAGCCCCCCAGCCAGCAAAACACCCAAGCCAAAGACCCCATGAATGAGATTATAGCTTCCCCGTAAGATAAGAAAAGGTAGTGTCACTACTCTCCAAACAAACGTCGTACCATCAGCGCCCTGCACTTCTCCAGCGGCCTCGTCACGGTGCTCCCCATCCCCAATCCGCCCAAACAACGACCTGTCATCTACAACATCCGCCAGGGCCAAAACATCACCCCTACCATCCGACGAACTCCCGGAACCCAATCCAACTCCCGTCTCAACACCACCATCTCCCAACAACACATCCGGATGTCGCACATCCGCCACAACTCGCATGCTCTCCTCATACTCGGGAATCACATTCGTGTTCTTATCCACCATAGCATGCACCGCGGAATCCAAATCCCATCCATACGCTTCCAAAATCTGATGCGACAACGAAGTGTCCTTCACTCCAGTAATCTCTTGAAAATACGCTAACTTCTGACGCTCCGTCTCATTGTCCGCCATCCTGGACTCGTCCCCTCCTCGACTACATCCCTTCCACCCCTGCCCCCACCTCCATCACCACCCAAATCACAAAAAAAAAAACACAATCCCAAATCCAAAACCCTAATTAAGGCTACAAACCATGATTTTTTCTGAAATTTTTTGCAAAAAACTCAAAGACCAACCTCATGTACTCGGTGGTGGAAGAAAACATGTGACCATGGACATACCCAAGTGGGAGAATTTGCAGCTAGAAATGAGATTCAAAGAGACATGGAGTATGATCAAAGTTGTGATGAGTTCTAAACCTAATTCTGTTCCTAAAATGATGCTACATGTGAGTGTATGAAGTGGTTTGAGTGAGTTTAGAGATTGAATGTTGATTGATTTGGAGTTTTGAATGTTGTGATTGTGTTTTGTGAGATGGAGTGTTGGTTGGACATTTGGCATTTGGTAGAATGGATTCTGTGGGAGGTGATTGGACACAAATTCATGTGTAAGTTTGATTTTAATGAGGTGCCACGTGGATGGATGGATGGGTGGGATATCCTTTTAGGCATTTTTTGTCTTTTTTCCGTGGTATGTTAGCCTCTGTTTCATGGGTCTGTTTTTAAGTTGGGTACCAGATTGGGTTGTAGGATGTGTACATTTTTTTTTTTTAATTTTTTTTTTAATTTCAGTCCAGTTTTGAAAGCTTTCTACAATTTAAGTGTTACTTGCGTTATACTAATGATATAAATTTAATACTAATTTTAGCATTATTGAAACCATCAAGGTAGTATTAAATTTATATCATTAGTATAAAACTTTGGATTGTAAAAGATAGAGACTTTGATATTTGATATTTGAAATCTATAAATTTTTTTAATTCATGGATATTTGAATGTTCAGTTGTCCAAATAAATAGAGTATATTGTTGTATAATTCAATGAGTATACTAGTCTGTGTAGAGTTTTTTTTTTACCAATAGATGATAATTGCAATATATTCATCATACATTGCCATTGATTCTCTCAAATGTTCCATTATTGATTTCTTTATAAAATCGTTTATAGATAAATCGGCTATTTTGGATGGGCATTAAATATTTAATCTAAAGTACAAGCACCTTAGAAAATTAAATCAATGACTTGGAGTTACTTACGCATCCAAATGGATCAAACCAACAATATAAAGAAATGCATGAAGATCCACATACCATTTGAAGTTAGCATCAATTTCAAAAAATGGCCAAGTTTATATTTATGGTCCTTAACTTGTATTATTACAATAATATCATAGGAAGTTTGTCCAAAAATAATTATAAAATTGAAAAATATGAAAAGTAAAAAATTATAAAAACGAATATAAAAATAATTTAATTTACTTTTTATAATATTTTGTTGCTTCTAAGCTATATGGAATAATATTATTGATTTTTTATTGATTATTTAGCATTTAACTACCATAATGTTGCTCATAGATCTATTCTTTCTTATATCAGTTATTTTTTGGAAAAAAACAAAAAAATAAAAAAATAAATAAAAATGTATTGTTGTCAAAAAAAAATTATCATAAAAATATTTATTATGATATTATTGGACTATTAAAAGTGAAATAAAGATTCTCAAAGAAGTTATTATGCATAGAATAAAGTGATTGAATCATTTTTAAGGGATGTTTTAAAAACAATAGTAAATAACAAATGGTCAACCGTGATTCTGTAGAAGTAGACCATTGCTTTTAACTTCAATAACCATTTAATTACATGACTAGAAAAAACAAAGCAAACCACGCCTCTCGAATAATTTTGTGTAGCTTGAAGTTTATAAGTATGTAAGCTAAATGACTCATTTTGTAAGATTTATGCCAAATTGGCTTATTTTAAGCCTATGTTTTAAATTTGGATGCTGTCAATTAGTGTTACTTGCGTTGAATGAAATTATATAGCTTGACTTACATCTTTCAAGTTGACTTTGAAGTGCATATATTATAAAGAAATTAGATTAATAATAAGGTAAAAGTTTGAGGGGAATTTTGCTGGAAAGATGTTCGCGTATGCGTCGCATTGGTTGATATGGATCATGTATAAACATGTTGAAAAAATTCTTTCTCTGTTATTGTTAATGAATATTATCTATTGTATGCTAGACTGGGAAAAGCCAAATTTGATCGGATTTTAGGTATTGTAAAATGAAGCTTTGAAAACACAAATTCATAGGATTATAAATAATATTTTTTCGGTTTTTGCAATAATTTTATTTAATTCCAAGTTTGTATGCAAGTTTTATGATTCTTTAAATGAGGAGTGATCTAATGGCATATGAAAGGAAATAACGATTTGATATTCTTTATAAAGTCACAATTCTTATTAATAAAAAAATAGAATTTAAAAAGATATAAATCTTATTGTTAGTTTTCAACAAAATAATCACATTTATTGATAAAATTCATAAGTTTTGAATGAATAGAAATGGGAGTAGTATTTAGTATGGTTCAAAAATTTCATTAAGAACTTTGTATACACGTAATTTTAGCAGCTATAATTTTTAAATAAAAATTTGGTGAATTGCAATATACAGTTTTAACTCTAAAAATATTCATTAGTAATTTTAAATGAATCTTTTGAATGTTTTTGGTGCATATTTAAGTGTTATCAATTCAAAGAATGTTCAAAATAAATATTAGGTGTTTGAAGACTTCAAGACTTAATTCAAAATTTATATTACAAAATCTTAATGGCCTACAGGAATAAGTCTTATGCCATTTTTTTATAATGAGACCATGTTGATCACTATAAGACAATTGTATAGAATAGAATTAAGAACGTGATGACAAAAAAAATCTTTAGTATCATGATTAACAATTTTTTTTTCCCTATAAATTACAAATTCTTTTAAATTATACTTTAGAATTTACAATTTGATATTATTTATTTCTGATATTTTTTTTATTACATATATAATATTGTGGATTAAAATTTTGATGAATAAAAAACAAAAACAAAAACTTAGTCTACTATTAGATAGGAGAGATACAAACTTTCAAATTATAATGTATCTTTATCAATATATGAAAAAAAGAAATATTACCAGTTTTATGAATGATGGATGATCTATTGGAAGGCATGAATTGGTTCGTAGGATAAAGCAAGTAATTGTAAGTGTATTGTTGTATGTATTATATTTCGTATAAACAATAAAAAACCAATATAACGGTCAAGGATTAGCGACACTAAAGAAAGTTCTCATTTCATATTGAAGAAGGACATACCACAAATTTTAGCGCCCAAGTCATATACAATGTTGAACAAGGAAAATATCGACATGTTCTCCTACATTTGTAATTGTAAAACCAAAAAGCACAACCCTAAGATTGGCCTTAACAAATCAATTATATTCGATCAATCAACAAGTTGTAGGAACAAATCAAGGTGCAATGAAATACAATAAGCGAGGGTCTCACTCCTAAACCCACACGACCCTAAGTTAGAACTATAAACATAATCATGATCAACAACTACAAACCACAAACCAAGCTGTAAATGCAACTCAAATGGCTATAAAGTACAAAGAATGAAGGTCTCACTCCTGAATTCACACGATAAGTTAGAACCTAACTTGCCAACCCAATCCTTCTCACACTTTTATCCATTAACTTCCGACCTAACTCTCACTAATCGACTAACTCATCCCAATTCATACTAACTCCATCCATGCACGTGTGCATGTCATCATCTTTCCCTACCAAATATATCTTTTACTGCACCTCTTGATCCCGACTTCTCTAGTTTGAAAACTAAGATCGTCATCGTGTCAAGTCTTATTTCTCTAAAAGTAATTTCCTGCTTCCAACATTAGCTCATTTTGGTTGCGAGCTCGTTCGCAAATCGTGGCAGTTGCATAAATGCAGCCGCTTGAGTTCTTTAATTCAGGAACAAAAATAAAAATAAAAAATTAAAGTTAAAAATGGGATAATGGAAAAGATAAGAATAAGAAAAGGAAGTAAAAATAAATAAAAAATAAAATTAAAGATAAATTAGAAATAGGAAAATAGAAAAATCAAACGATGAATTGGAATTAAAGGAAAATAAAAGAAATAAAAAATAGAAAAAAATAGAAGTTAGAGAAGTCAAGCCTAGGGATCTAGAGGAAATTAGTAGAAATAGAATAATTAGTATTTAAGAGTCTAACTACTCTAACTTAGGTTACTCTTAATATGTAAAAATCCAAATTCTTATCAAAATAAAGGTTTTTAGGATAAAAGAGGGAAGTGAGCAATTTAGGCGCTCATAATAATATCAAACAAAAATCTCGATTAGGAATGAAGACGAATTTGTAAGAAATGCGCAACATCTTAACAACATAGTCTCAAAAACTAAATTAACCTTAATAAGTTGAGTTTGTTCATATGAGCAAATTTAAATTAAATTTTAAATACAATTAGTGCCATCAAGGATACCTGGAAATTGAAGATATTTCTTAGAATAAATATTTTATACAATTGTACTTTTAATTTTTTTAATTGAGGATTTGCACAATTCTAGGACTTTATTGAACAAGAAAATGAAAAAATAAACATCTAAACGACTTCAGAATATTATTACTATACAAAGTGGTCAAGATTTGATATTGAGAGAAAATGAAGATTTTTTTGTTCTGCATGTCGTAAAACAGTTGCTCCTCAAGGAATTGAGGATCATTTCAAGGAAAGAATTTACAAGAATATAGAGAAGTTAGAGTTACTTTATCATTTTCTTTTAAAACAATAGATGAGTTGGATAGAAGACAGAAAGACATTTAGGTGTGACAGGGAGTGCTGTCAGAGGAAGAATTGCCTGCAATTTATTGTGAAATAGGAGGAATTGAATCGACTCCATGATCAACAAGAGGAATTGAATGAACTGCGTGAGCAGTCACTAAAGACACAAAGTCTACGCTTTGAGCTTGAGGTGAGTAGAATGAACCACATGTCTAGCTTACAGAGTGTGTACTATGTTGGTTCATTTTGCAACCACTTTGTTCATGCTATTACTTTTTTGGTATGTAGGCTACGAAAGAGAAATTTGAAGCAGAATAAACTTTCAATAATGAGTTGCACCATTTACGCCATCGACTCCGTGAGCAAGGAGAAGAATTGATGCAACTCCGTGGACAATTAGAAGAGAAGGAGAACCTACGCTTTGAGCTTGAGGTGAGTAGAATGCACCACATCTTTAGCTCACATAGTGTGTACTATGTTGGTTCATTTAGAAACCACTTTATTGATGCTATCTTTTGTATGCAGGCTTTGAAAGAGAAATTTGATGCAGAACAAGCTTTCAATAATGAGTTGAACCATCTCCGTGCGCAAGTCCGTGAGCAAGGGGAAAAATTGATAGGACTCCGTGGACAATTAGAAGAAAGGGAGAATCTACGCTCTCAGCTTGACGTGAGTAGAATCTACCACATGTCTAGCTTACATAGTGTGTACTATGTTGGTTCATTATGCAACCACTTGGTTAATTGTATTATTATTTTTGGATGCAGGCCATGAAGGAGAAATTAAAAGTTCAACGGGGTCTTAATTTACCTTTTAGGGAACTTGATAGTGAAGGAGTGATTGAGGTAAACTTTGAGGAGAATCCACCTAGTATCGAGAAGGTACGGGGAATAGCATCACCAATCGTTTCAGGTACTTTTTCACAATTTCATGATGTGGAGAGGCAACAAAATTTTGCGGACAGTATCAAGAAGGTACGGAGAATATCATTGCCACTCCTTGAATTACAAGTAGAGGAGGTGGAATCGTTAATGCCCAATGGGGCTGACGGAATTTGCTACATTTCCAACCATGGTCACACAAATGTGGAAGTAACATCCAAGTTGAAAAGACCTCATGTCTCAATTGACGAGGCTCTTCATCCAAGCCGACGAGTCTATAGAAAGTGGAGTGAAAATGAAATCAGGGTCCTTAAGGAGGAATATGATAAGCATGGCCCTTGTTGGTCAGAGATTCTAAAGTCAAGGCCAGAAATTTTCAAAAATAGGAATAATATTGCTTTGAAGGACAAGTTTCGAAATACTTATGGTGTACGGAAACCTTCTAAGCCATGAAAACATGGGCTTTAAAAACTTTTTGAAAAGGTGCGGCCTCTCATCAAATCCATTTTTGTTTGCCACATCATTGTGTAATGTGGTTTCATTTAAATTTGTGGTTGTATATATTTTGTTATGAGTTCTACGTAGAGTTTTCATGCTTTTGCGTTGCTTGGTTCGGTGGGTTGGCAGGAAGATGAGGATATGGTGCCACGAGAAAGGCGGCTATTGAAAAGCAGGCGGAGCATGATGGGGTTAAAGAGAATGGGTAGGTGGGAGGCACTTCAAATACCTACTTATATGTAGATTATAGAATTATCATATGGTAACTAAGGTGTTGTTTTAATAAGCTTGAATTTCATGTGTTTAAAAAATACTTATTTGAGATACCAAATCAGCATTAAAGCATTCCAAAAGAATTATAAGTATCAGAAGTGGCAAAGGAATGAGATGGTTAAGTAAAATACGGTAATTTTTATTGTAAAGTTGCATAGTTTCAATGCTATGAAAAAACATGCGAGTGTGAATATTTTTTTTTTTTTTTTGAATTTTAAAATTTTATATTTTTTTATGATAAAAACTTTGAGGATTGAATTTGAGAATGGAGTGAACAATTCAAATCGTGCAAAGCATTACAATGGTAAACAGATCTAAGTAAATGATAAAGAAAAATGTGATTACAACGAAGTAAAAAAACATTTTAAAAATTGATAAATGAAACTCATGAAGATGATTAGACTGTTGAAGTCTGTTCATGCTCTCGAAGCCTTGTTATGTTCTATTAGTAAAAAAAATTGATTAATTTATTAAAGATAAGGATTTAATTGTGAATTGTTTAAGTGAGAGTTTTTTCACAATTTGATTGTCTTGATTGAAAAGCATGGATATAAATCCTAAATGATAATGTAAGCATTATTATAATTTAACCAATTGTAGAACTGGAAGTGCAAATTGCGAAATACATGGCTTAGTTCGTAATTGCACTCAACATTCAGAAGGTCCTGCCTTATCTCGCAAACATCGTCTTGAGGTAAATGGTTGACTTCAATCAACGGGTGACTCTGATAAGAGCAACTGACTACCGTTAAGATCTTGTGAATCCATTTTAAAGATACTAAAATTCAAACTCAAATTAACTCGGAGTGAACTAAGAAAAGTAAATCTACTTGGTTTACTTTGTTTTAAGCTCAGTACTTTGCTTCCACTTTTTTAACACTCTAATAAAACCATAATAGTTATCTTTATAGTAAACAAAAATAGCAACAACCAATGATGTCTTTTTGTTTTTAAAATGATAACTTATGTGAGAAAGAATAATCTAGGAGCATTATTTCGTCAGTTAAATGTCAAGCAATTAACCAACATTGAAATAAAATCATTACGAGACTAACAAGAATCGTCAAAATCCTCCATTGGCCTGTGCATTATTCTGATGGTCAATTATTCTCTTCACAAGCGGAACCACTTAGTGCTTCTTCAACTTCTGAATATGATATTTCTTCACATGACGATGACCTACCTCCTCTCTCTAGCACTACTCTAGCTTCATGTCTTTGGAGGTATTTATGCAATGAGATTGATTATTCCACATCTGTGTATGTTGTGCTTTATTGGGTAGTATGAATATTGTTTGGACTCAAACATAATGATGTATCTTGAAAAGCTTGTGAGGCACTTGCATTATTGCTAGCCTCGAATTTGCCCGTGTAAGTGACTCATGAAACTGAAGCCATACATATAAGTATTTAAATACTAATCTCTATAGAATAACTTATTCTAATAATTCACATTTATATGAAGATTACATTTTTTTTTCCTTCTCTTGGCGCCATACTGCTCTAGCATTTTGATTATGTGAGCTTGTACATCTTGATGTTGTAGCTTCTAAATGGTATTGTACGCTCTAATTTAATTTTATATGTGATTTATCTGAGTGTTATAGTGAAACACTATTAACTGTGAAAATATTAGAAGATTAAGACTTTAAAAGCTTGTAGAAACTTGTTAATAGTGTTTTTATTTACGAGATTCAGCAAGTCAAGTGTTACTGTAACAAATTCTCTTTAGGGCTTTATAATTTTTTATTTATCTTGTTCAAGACAAAATTATGATTTTTAAGGTGAGATGGTGTTGAGCTGCCGACTAAATTGAAAAGAGAAAGTATATATCAACTTCAACAGAGCATAGAAAACATTTTATATGGACTCTAAAGATGAATTTAAAAAAAAACTTGGGTGATTAAAGAAAACTTAGGTGATGTCGTTATTTTTTTTAAAAGTTATTACATATTGTAGACAAAGCTTGTATAAAGTTAGAGTACTACAAGAAGTAGAAGAATGTGCAGCTGTTACTGAATTTGGAAGTATGACCTTTTATATATATGGACCTTGGAGAATACCTTAAAGACCTTTAATTTCTATTATATATTTTATTAAGTATTTTTGATAACTTTCTTGATATGAATTGTTTAAGCTAATTTGATGGTTATTTAAAGTTTGACTATTATTTTAGACAAAGATTCAAGATTTTAAATGTATGTACAAGACTATATAGTTTTGTATATAGTAGATTGTATTTATATTTTATATATGTATATATAAGAATATTTTAGTTGTACATATAAATCAGATATTTGTATACAATATTCTATTATATTCATACATATCAAATATAAGTATTAAGATACTCTACATATAAATAGAAGAATAATCTACTTATATGGATAAGAATATTTTGTGTATAGGTATTAAATGAACATATGAATAAGTATGTATACAAATGTATTCAATCACAGAGGTGGAATAACAGAAGTAGAATAACATCTCTTCTCAATTTTCACCAAAATAACCCTTAATTTATCACATCTCTTGAAGTTTTCTGAATCCCCCATCAAACGTGGCTCAACCCAGATTTGAGAGAGGAGGGACAAATCCCTACCCCTATTATTATATTAGTTTGAAAACCTATTCGATCTCAATGGGCCTTACACAAAGTAATTTAGCAAAAAACAATAAAAAAAACCCATAGGAGCCCAAAACGGAGAGGACCAAAAATTTGGACAGGACCAAAAATTTGGACCCAACCAAACCTAGCATCCGAGCCGCGCTCATTGAGGAGAAACAAAGAAACCCAAATCTCTACTTGGGGAACTCTCTTATCTACAGAATCTTCACGTTATCCTAAATTGTGTTTTCCGACGAAGCAGAGCGTGATTCTCCGCATGATTCTCCGCATGGTTGTCCGCATAGTTGTCTGCATGATTGTCCGCATGGTTGAGAATGCTGGCGTTCACGCATCATCTCCAACCCAAGCCTCAGTGAGCTCTGAGAGAGAGAGAGAGAGAGAGAGAGGAGTCTGGAGTTGTGGAGCTCTGGAGGAAATCTGCACCTCGGCGTTGGAGTGCCTCTCATGTCATCCCTCTCAGGTACAATCCAAGCCACCGCTCAACTCAATCTCAATCGCAACTTCACTTGCTCTTTCGAACCTCGTCTGTATCTGTTTTGAATTTGGTGAGAAAAGCTCTATGTCTTCTGAATTGGCCATGTGGGGGAGTTCTGGAGGTTTGATTGTGTGAGGGTTTAGCAGGGACTGAGCTTATTTCGTCACCGGAGCTGATTAGGGTTTTGGTTCCGTGGAGATGTCTGGAGGGATGTATGTGTGGGATGTAGATTGTTGTGCGTTTGAATGCGGGGATGAATCTGGGGTGCAATTTATGCCGCAAGTTGTTGATATCTGGGCTTATATGGGGTGCTTGTGGGCTTGGTAACTGGAGCTGCAGTTGATATTCTCACATTGCATTCATGAACGAGGATTTTGGAACATAGCGTTTTGTGCATTGAGCTGATCCTGCACGGATATGGCCATGGCGATGGCGCTCGTAGCACCTGGATTGCAATGTGGTGGTTGTGCTGCGTTTGTTTCGGTGCGCTTCTTTATCCTCTTTTATCCAATTTGACATGAACTTGTGAAACAAAATCATGAAATTCTCGCTTGTGAGTATTTCGTTTTGAAACGAATCCTGAGTGTGGTGAATCTCTTGGCGTTCGTTTATTGTTGAATTGTGAGGTTGTTCAATACATTGAGGTTTTTCTTGTTGTGCAGAGTTCGGCGAGGGGGAGGTTGCAGCTGAAGAAATCATTCGCTAGGATTGTCCTGTCACCGTCAAACAGCCGAGTGCACTGTAGTGTGGGGACGGAGACACAGGTGCAAACTCTATGGAGCTGGGCGCAGGCGCAAGGGGTTCAGGGTGAATCGATTAGACCTTCCGAGGTGACAGAGGGTTTGGGTTTACTTGCCCAGCGGCCAGTAGGCCAAGGAGATGAAATCCTGAGTGTTCCGGAGACAGTATGGATTAACTTAGCAACAGTGCAGAAGTCGAGCCTAGGCAAGGTCACTGAGGGTTTGAAATCCTGGGTAGCGATAGCCTTGTTCCTTATTCACGAAACCTCGAATTCCAACTCCAAATGGCGGCCTTACTTGGACACTCTTCCCAAGAACCTGGACTCACCGCTCTTCTGGTCGGACGAGGAGTTAGCTGAGTTGCAAGGAACTCAATTGTTGGGGTCTGTTGTGGGTTATCTTGAGTTTCTGGAGAATGAATACAACAAAGTAGTGGAGGAGATTATGGAACGAAACACTGATCTTTTCGATCCTGCAGTTTTCACCTTTGATGCTTTTCGCTGGGCTTTTGGGATCCTTCGATCTCGGTCATTTGCTCCTCTCACTGGGGAAGAGCTTGCCCTAGTACCAGTTGCTGACCTGATGAACCATGGAGTAGGCCTTGACGACAAAAATCCAAGCTGGCTGAAGAAGAGTAGTGGTGGCCAAATCTGGAATATAGGGAAATCCAGCAGTAATGTTCTTACTGTGCGGGCTTCAGCGAATTTCCAATCCGGAGAGCAGATACTCATGCAGTATGGGTCTGCCAAGAGTAACGCAGATCTAGCGTTGGATTATGGCTTTGTTGAGCCGAATACAGAGTCACAATTCGGAGGAGGGATTGAACGAGATTCCTTAGCTCTTAGTCTGGAAATATCTCCGGAGGACAGGTTTATAGACGACAAGGCCGACATATTAGAAATTAATGGGTTTCAATGCAGCATGCAATTTGATTTACCTCGAGGGCAAGGTCCTTCAGACGAGATGATCACGTTTTTGCGCCTTTCAGCCCTGTCTGGTCCGGACTCGTTCCTGTTAGAAGCTCTGTTCCGAAACGAAGCATGGGGCCATGTGTCATTACCAGTGAGCCGTGACAACGAAGAAGGGATATGCACGTCCATGTTGGAGGGCTTGAGAGCGGCACTGGATGGGTACAGCACCACCATAGAGGAGGACCTGGAAATTTTAGGACAAGAGGATCTGAGTGTAAGGAAGGAAATTGCCGTCGTAGTGAGATTAGGGGAGAAGAGAGTGATGCAGGAATTGCAAACCTGGTTTGAGGCTCGTTTGGAGGAACTAGATTCTTTAGAATATTATGCTGAGCGTAGGCTTAGAAATCTTGGACTCATGGACGATGGTGGCTACATGACTCCTTGGGTGTTCAATGAGTAGAGATTTTGAATGAACAGGTTTTTGACGCCTTTCTTTTTGTACTTTATCTGGTTTGTGGGTTAGTAGTTTGTTTGCTGCTTTCGGAAGTCAGTTTTGTACAGTACAGTGCTGGATATCCTAACCACATACTGTATGTATGCTGTAGTCATCTTCCTAGAATTCCATAGTTTATCTACATTGCCTGCTAACTTGGGAAATGTGTGATCTGTTTCCTTCCACTGTACACTTATGTTGGCAGGGTCTCTTCACTTGTTCATCATCATATGCAGATCCTTATGTTGTTGAAGTTGTTTTGATCTCATCACTGAGCTACGATTCTGAACGTTTTGCTCTGGCTGCCGTGTTAGAATTACACTAATACGCAATAAGCTGGTGAACATGTGTTCCATATCTGGACGTAGTTAATTGACTACGAACGATGAGCACCGCCAGTTTCAGAATCAATTACTCTTGCAGGTGGACCAGAGTGCAGTGTCCCATCAGACGCTGCCGAGGATTTTAATGTTTTGTTTCACACAATACACCGCAGTCAAATGCCATTCAGAGTATCCTATGGTCATGAGTTGAATTGAGGCTATGCCCCTTGCAAATTCAATGGTACACTAAAACCATATAATACAAGCGCTAGATTCTTAGACTTCATCGAGTCAGATACCAACCAGGTGGTAGTCCAGCTAAGATACTTCCACCCCAAGTGAATTATCTACACACAAATCTATTCTCTCTGTACAGTTAATGTGCTTGAGAAACCCCAAAACTTTACTTGGAATCATTCTCACCTTCGGAAGATCTGAAGGCAGCCAGAAACACAGCAATCTTGGAAGTGAAAAACCCGAGTACCCCGGCAAGAAGCTCTTGAGGAGGAAGGTTGATGACGGTGGAAGCTTGGCTGGCTCTCGTCACCACGAGCGCAACCCCCACAAAGAGTGCGAAGCTTGCAGCTGGGGTCTTAACTTTCAAGTTTGAATACACACTTCCATTCTTCTGAAGGTTTTGTGGCTGGTCTGGACCGGGTATCTGATCAACCGCTCGTTGTATCAAGAAAAGATACACAAGCCCTGCAGCACCCCCTACAGCGAATCCTTGAGCCATGTCCTGTGCACCGAGCAGGTAGAGTCCCAGCGTGCCGACTCCGACCATGCCAGCAGTCGAACCGAGCAGGAAAAGCTTCAAAGCTTCGTATTCTCGCATACTCGCTTCACGCAACCTTGCAGAGTCTTGTGGAGTCTTTGGTGGCTCGTTGGGGGTTTTGACTGCGAGAACTGCTGGATCCTCTGGTCCGTTGCACTCGAGCACTTGAGATGGTTTCAATTCTGCTGCTGAAGTATCCTCGCCATCGCCTAAACGAATATCCTTTGCATTGAAAATGTAACATAGTCCTTTTTTTGGAGTCAGGTCTTGTTCTCCCTGTTTTTCACAAGGCATCATGATCACCGTCACCTGCCCCAACTGCCATGTTCCTGCATCATCGACATCCTAAGTCAGTCATTCTGCAAACAAAGCAACAAGGATGTATCAAAATGGGGATACCTTCACATGGTTAAAATTTTACATCACGGACCTGCTTCTGGAGCAATCCAGAGGGCGGAGATCCGGCCGACATTAGGTCCACGAAAGTGAACCACATCGACAGCTCCTCTCTGAAACCGTTCAGACCCAGGGTTTGTGTCCTCTTGAACTGGGAGAATCCTCTGAACCAACGCTTCGCCCCCTTCACCAATGAGCGATAGCATTATGCCTGCATTTGGGAAAGACAAACTTGCCCGATCCTCATTACTTGTGGTGAGCTGAATGGTGTAATCTGCTTCTGCAATTCCAGAACCCGAATCCTCTCGACCTGAGGTACTGGGACCGTCTAGTTGAGGTGTCGATGATCCCCGACCTTGAAAACTCGTATTCCTGCGGTCCTCCGTTTGCAGTAAACGTTGAGGCTCTTGGTAGCTCACACGCCGTGACGATCCTGCCACAGATCTTCACATCATGTGAGCAGTATCCTGAAGCTTCAAGATATGCCCTCTTGCAATTTTAACACCGAAAAGAAATTCTGAACAATCTCCAGAACGAAAATAACATCTGAATATATCCAAATTGATTATGCGCATCATCCAGTGGTGTCTTTGCTACTGAAATGTGACACACCCCAGAAATCTAGGGTTTCCCTTGCCTCTGTCAACGAACTACAGGTACCCTTAAGACAAGAGTTAGCACCAAATTCTCTCCAAAGGATGTGCATGAATTACTTACCAGGAGACTTCCCAGGCAAGGTGCTGGTCGCAGCAATTCGCAGCCTTGGCACGTCACCGCAGCAGCGCACTCCTCTCTCCCGTTTCAGGTTCAAGCCCGGCGAGCTTGCAAACGAACCATGGCAAACAGACACACAGCACTCCATCGCACAGAAACCGCACTTAACAGTCTCAACCCTAGTTCCCCCACAACCTCACCAAACTTAATCTGAAAATTCAAGGGCACGCAATTGCGCAAAACACCCCAACAAAGTTCTGCTTATGTGGAATTCACATGCAACCACGAGACGATGGAAACTTGAGACAACACACAAGACTTGGATCTTCGATTCAAAGACTAAACAAAACGTTGCAGAAGTGGGGCCGTTTTCCTGTGACCCAGAAATCAACTTGTCTACTGAAAATATTTGCGACAAAATTCTAGACGCAACTTAGAGACGCTAACTTGGTGTCAGGATCGTCGTCAAGTTGCAGAAGAAGAAGATCTGGTTGCTGTGTCAGCAGAAAGCAAAAGTGGCGCACTTGTCACGCCATCGACAAACTTAACTTGGCGGATGAAAAAACAGGACTCACAGCTGAAGCGTTCATACATTTCTGGCACCGCATGCCCATGTTTCTGGGTTGGAGCTTCGATGCATTCACAGCATCAATGTTGACTGATCGGCCATCTTCCATTAACAGGAAGTTAGCCTACGGAGTGATCAGTGGGAGACATATGATGAGTTACACATCTTTGCCTACAGCACTCAAAGTTTCTCGTCTCAAAGAAATGGTTGTAGGATATGTTTTTGATGTAAGTTTGGTATTCCATTCTGTGAATTCTGATGATGGAAACATTGTGTTTTTTAATTCCGAATGGAGGTAGACACATTCTTTTTGAATGTTGATGGAGCAGGGTTCCAGAGTGGATTGTAATTTGTGGCGTCTTTGCAGGTGGATAGTGTCTAGAGTATCCTCATGTGAATATGTATGTAGAATGAAGGTCTGAATGAAATTGTGGGTTTCATTTTAGAATTCAGTTGAGTTCGAGAGAAAGCATGTGAGATAGTGGATTTCAGAACTCACATTTCACTCCTCAATCCACAAAAATCAAGTAGTAAAACTTCCATTTCAGCATCGTTGAAAATGTTTGTCACTGTGATGTGTGAAAGTTAACATTGAATTGTGAATGAAAGCTTGGATCAAGTGCCGGGCTTTAGTTAGCAGCATGTAAAGCTGGAACTCTGGATACCGTTTATGAAATACGCCAGCTGAAGAACCGGGATTAAGTCATAGAAAAGCAGTTAGATCTAAATGCCCAATTAAATGTTTTGTGTGTTTGTTGCGAGATATACTGCAACTTGGTATTTCCGGTGATTATCAAATCATGCTAAATGAAGTGTAATCCGGAGTTCACTTCATAAAACACATGCAACAGAATTGGGATTTATATCATTCACACATTGAGAGGAAATCTACCATTGAAGTTTAGAGTTAGCTTTCTGAGCGACCAAAGTATTTGATTGAAGACTACAAGAAGAGTAATCTGGAGTTCAATTCATAAAACTCATGCAACAGAATCGGAATTACACCGTTAAAGTTTAGAGTTGACTTCCTGAGTGGCCGGTGTTTAATTGAAAGTATAGTACAGTAACTGTCATAAAATGTGTGGCACCATATGATATCACCTTGAAACATTAAATCATCACTCAACATTAAATTCAAAACCATCTCTTGACAATTACCTTATAATAAACCACCTACTCCCCTCGAAAATCCCCGCTTAATATTAACATAATCAACAGCGCGGAGGAACAGTCACATGATTTCAGCACAGGTGATCAGGAAAGTCTTACTAAATAATTTCCTCCTCCCTACACAAAATATCAGCTGCATTGAGCACCTCAATTTAGGCTATTTCAGCATGGTCTCCATGAATCCAAGCCTGGTTCCACTACCACGAACGCGGTAAAATCCACAACTCCGGAGATGATAATCACATTAACTTATCACACCCATGTCACCGGGACTCAAAGTAGCATGGAAAGCAACATAGGAACTGCAATCTCACAAGAAAAAAAGAACTGTATGCATTAAGGTACATACGGCCAGGTACTAATTACCTCATGCTTGACACAGTTACAGTACTTTTTGGTGGTAAAGCCAATTCCAGTGCAAAGCCTCACTCCATATGTGTACTGTTCATGGAACAATATTCACTAATTTAAAGTTGTTCGATTCATGTCGTACAGTTGGGAATCATCTGTCTTTGTTCGATCACTAGCTCAGCGGCCAGCCACTCCAAATCTGTCAACTCAATACTCATGAGACATAGCCTTGAAAATGGTGACTCACCTTCGCAGCTTCTTATGGATCCACTTCGATCGGAACTCTGCTTTGGTGGTGACAGGATCGACGTCTGATCGATGAATTGAGACGGTTATGTCGAGTTGGATCGATGGTTTGTTTGGTCGATCAGGTGCAAAGGGTGATCATGGAGTAAACAGGATTGTGTAGAGATTTGTAGGGATGGTGAATGGTAGAGGTCGATCGGAGGGTAGTGTGATGGATGGTTGAGGTGCAGACTTCTACGTCAAGAGTGATTTGAAGGAGGTCATTGGATCAGTTGCAAGGATTTTGGAGTTATGGCATATACATTAGAGCAGACGCCGACATGGGCAGTGGCAGCGGTGTGCACGGTGATCGTGTTCGTGTCTGTGCTCGTGGAGCGTCTCATCCACTCCCTCGGTCATGTAAGATTTCTGGAAATTGTGATCCTAGCATTTAAGTTCATTGCAGCATTGTGTTTGAGTCGAGAGTAGGATTGGATTGGTGGTGAGTGGGTGGGTGAGTGATGGGATCGGGGTGTGGTTTGGAGGACAGAGATTGAAGGAGAAGAAGCAGAAGCCGTTGTTCGAAGCGCTGGAGAAGATGAAGGAGGAGCTGATGGTGATGGGGTTCATCTCTCTGTTCCTGGTCGTCTTCCAAGCCTCGATCATCAGCCTCTGTATGCCGGAGTCGTGGTCGGATTTCATGCTCCCCTGCCCTTACGACAAAAACGCGCGTGCTACCGGCGATGGTTATGGCATCCCAGGTCGCCGCAAGCTGCTCGCTGCTGCGGTCGCGCAGGTGGAGAATCTCATTACCATTGGAGGGCGCAAGCTCCTCGACCCCGAGCACACTCGCCGCTTGGCTGCCACGGCGGGGAAGTGTCCCACGGTATGCCGACCAGCTTGCAATTGAGCTCATCACCTAAATTGACAAAACATCTAGATTAGCTTATGAATCAAGCGTAGAGATAACATGGGCTGCTGTCGTGGGATTGCAGGGTAAGGTGCACATCATCTCCCTGGAAGGTCTTCACCAGCTCCACATTTTCATTTTCGTGATGACATGCGTTCACGTCGTGTACAGTTGCATCACTATCTTCCTTGGCTTCTACAGGATGCATGGGTGGGCGACATGGGAAGAGGAAACAAGAGCTGACAATTACGACCAAGTTGCTGGTCTGCATCAATTCAATTCTCTTAACCTTTTCGCGAATTCAATCAAATCTTTCCGATCTACATTGCGAGCTACATTGCTAGTTGTGATTTTTGTTGGTGGGTGTTTGACGGTTGTTTATTCTCTGTCTTGTTTTGTTCTTGCAGCTTTGCGAAATGGTTTCAAATTGAAACGGACCAAGACGTATGTCGCTTCCAAAGATCAGCATGCGTTGTCATGTGCATCCTTGCTCAGTTGGTGTGTAAGTATCCTGGCCTTCGACCTAGCAATGGACTAACCTCAGAATTAGTAACCATGTGTTGGAAGCCTCGTCTCACACGATGTGTATCTTGATGGTATCAGGTCAGTTTCTTTCGGCAATTCGGCAGTGCAGTGGTGAAAGAAGAGTATCTGGCTCTTCGCCTGGGCTTCATCGTTGTAAGGCATCAGGCTTTCCTATTCATGAACGTCGTCTGCTTCTTTGTCTCTGTGATCGATTTCAGGGTTCAATTTCTGTATGCTCATCGAACTAAGCTTTTTCAGTCCGTTTTGGCTGCAGACTCACAACTTGACCAATAAGTTCGACTTCCATTCATATATCAAGCGTACCTTGGAAGACGACTTCAAAGTTATTGTTGGAATCAATTGACATTCTGCACTTTGCTCTTTGAATCTTAAACCTCTAAACCATGATCACTTTCATTCAATGCACTAGAGATAAATCTAATCGATTGAATGCGTGTGGCTGTTCATCAGTTCTTCCTTGTGGGCGTTCGTAGTCATCTTTCTCCTTCTCAATGTCCACAGTGAGTTATCATCTCTCCTAATTTTAATTTTCCGTCGGCTTCATTATGCTGCAAATATCCTGAAAACTCTGCCTCCAATTGGGATCCTTCATAATGGACTTAGTGGTCTCCTGTTTGCTGCAGACTGGTATACGTACTTCTGGATTGCGTTTCTACCTCTATTTGTAAGTGGCCCAGCAGTCAATTAAGAATGCTGATTTTATGTTTTTAATTGTCGATCAAAGACACGGAATGCTCTAAGTTTTGGCGTTAGATTTTTGGGTGCAATCATTCATATACTATGCGTCTGATCAATGCAGATGATCCTTCTGGTGGGTACTAAGCTTCAGCACATCATCCAGCAACTGTCACTTGAGACAGCTCAGTCACAAGGTGTCATTGGTGTTAAGATTGTCGAGGCTCGTGATTCTTTGTTTTGGTTCAATCGGCCCCAAATTCTGCTCTCCCTCATCCACTTCATCTTGTTCCAAAATGCCTTCGAACTAGCCTTCTTCCTTTGGATCCTGGTAAGCAACCAAGTTCAGCGGTTTGTAATTGCAATTACGGTTTTGAGAACTATAACGTGCCAATTTTCACATGCTACCACATCGACAGCGGAACAACTCATTTACAAGGGCTGGGCACTGGACTCTGGTACTCAGACGACAATTTCATTTTCTTCTTGCAGTTTACGTTCGGATTTGACTCGTGTGTCATGGGGAAAGCTTGGCCGGTCATCACACGGTTGGTCATGGGGACAGCAGTTCAAATATTGTGCAGCTACAGCACACTTCCCCTTTATGCTCTAGTAACCCAGGTACAAAAAATGTACATAACATTATCTCTAATCTATCCTCCCCTGACTCAAAATGTTCCTTTCTTTTCACATGGTTAGCCTCAAACACATTTTTTTCGATGATGGTTATCCTCATGTTTTCGAATTCTCTGTTTCATAGATGGGCAGTCACTACAAGAAAGGAATCTTTCAAGAGAAGACAGCGTCAGCTATCATTGGATGGCGCCACAAAGCAAAGAAAAACCTTCAGAAAAAAGCACAGGAAGGCGAGGATGAGGGTGCAGGGCAGATAATGTCATTAAGGAGCCAAGCGGCAGAAAGCATGGAACGGGATGTCCCAAGGGACTCAGTGTCGTCAACAACAGGTAACGCATGGGATCTAGAAAGTCGACCACTTCGACGTGAAGCTCTTGATTCAGGTAGGCTTCATCTCACAATCCAGCACTTGAATCTAACGGAAAAAATTCATGATACAGGCTTGTTAGACATTCTTCGTGTCTTAAAATCACATCAGTTTTTGAATGATCTATTTAATTCCTGAACATGGATTGTTAACCGATTCATGCCTGTTTGATGCAGCTACTGATGAGACCCGCCATCCACACAAATGATATGGAGAAGCCAATGACATGCTGGATATATGCTTGGGAAAGTGTCTCTCCGTGAAGCTATTTGGGGTTATCCTGTCCTCCGAGAGCCTTAATTCTAACCAAGTCTGGCAGACACTGGACATGGCCCACTTACTAGAAACTTAATTTTGTATCTTCTTCCAAGTGCATCTCAACTGCATTAAATTACAGGTAAGTGTAGGTTGTGGATGGTTGAGATCATTTGCAGAGAAAACGTGCTAGTGCAGTTTATGGCGAGTACGTGCCTTCGTCGGGAAAGTGAGTTGTAAAGTCACAGCATATTTTTGGACATGATTTAGGAGGGGAGCTGTCTCTCACAGCCCACATCCCTTCTTTGTAAAAATAACACAAGAAAGAGTTGTGCCATAACTTTAATCAATTTTCAGCTAGATTCATTCACCTTTGAAGATCGAATGATTATTTTTGTCTCTGATTCCTTCTTAGCAAAAATGTACCCAGTTTTCGTTTTGAGCAACTCGTTTAACTGTAGGATAATCAAATCATGTAGATTTTGCTCTTTACCATGGGAAATTTGTTTCTGCCCTTGGTGAGGTGCTAATGGCGGTCCTTTCCGGAGATGAACACGAAATGCTGAGATCATTTATGTCGTTAACAGAGACATGAATCTGATCTTCACAAGCACCGGTATACAGGAACTCAAAGTACTACTGGTAACTGCTGAGAACCAGTGGGAAGAACTCCAGAAATCCAATCAATTCCCCTGCTTAAGTTAAGATTTAACACCAGAGTCCCATCGAGTAAATCATAAATCTGAAAACCTCAGTTTCAATGCTCAAAGTCGGAAATATTTTGATCCTAGCTAAAATGACCTTATCACATCGTTTAATTCCTGTTACGATATTCAAACCTTGCGGAATATATTCTTTCTGTTATGTTCATCAATAAATACAACACAGTGGACACTGCGACTTGAATTGACGATGGTATTCGCGTCTTTTGGTATCAATTCTTACGATTCCAAAGTCCGGATGGTGGAATAAGATTTTGGAGGGACCATGAACGTCGGTGTGTCGATCGAGAAAGCCAACGAAGACATTTTCAACATCTTTGCTGAAACAATAAACGACGGAAGGCTTGCAGATTCTGAGAGTACACTTGTGAATTCTACTGATCACTTTCCTTCGAATATGGCAGCCACGGAGAGCATCCGACTTTATTTGTACCAAAGAGGTGAACAAGGTTATGAGATCCCAGACCATGGCCCAGAGTTCGTCAACTGCATCAATAATGTTCAAAGTTTAACAGTACAAAGACTAGAGAGGCGAAGGTGTTGAGCTTGCAGTATCTGATGAAAGTCCTTAGGAGCTAAATTTTCTACCCTGCAATGTCACTCCATACATTGAACTTATGATGAATGCAGAGAGATAGAGACATGGAAGTAAACATTTTCTAGACAAAAACGAAGGCATGAAAGAATGGCTGAACTGGTGAGGTTGATGTATTATCTCATAGTGAGGTGTATCATTTCGATGTTGGCAGTCGCTCTACCGGCATGGGTTGCAGATCATGAAAGTTCGACAAGAAGCCCAATTTGTTTGAGCAATCAAAGAAACAGCCTCCCTCCTGGAGTCTTAAATGACCTCAAACTATCAGGCATCTCAAGTTTCTAGACATTGGAGGAAGATGATTCAAAGAAAACACTTTCGGGAGAACAGAGATACTTTCTCTCTTCATTTACAGTGTCATGTTTTTCTTCAATAAATTTGTGATGTCTCCTTTCAATCAAAGTGTTAATGTCTCTTTTCAATTGAAGTGTGTTGTTTGTAATCTATTGCTGTTCAATGGAAATAAAGGCATCCATTTTTTATTAAGAAGGAAAGAAACAAAACAAAACAGCCTTCTCTGTTGGTTGATTTCAGTAGTTGAATGGCTCGGAACTTTTGATACACTTTTATGCTTGAAATGTTCAATGGATCAGGAAGGGGTTCAATTTAAAGCCCGTAGTGACAGAGTGGCAATTTCTATATTGTCACACAGTAAAGAGAATGTGAGTACAGCACGGGTTCAACATATGCTCTTTGGGCGATGTGGGGTATGTAGCAGTTCAAAGAAAGTAGCATTTTCAAATAAACTGGCGTAAATATCAAGAACTTTATTATTAGTACCAATGTCCCCAAAGGTGGTGATGGCTGGTCCAGTGAGCAACTCTTTTGACAATCTTTTGCCCTGCAATAATTCACTTCCGAGCCATTGTATGGATCCTACATACTATAATAAATCATGAGGGGGCTGTGACCAATTGAGATACTTCCTTGATGAGCTCACTTGAATCTGACCCTTCAAACAATATAACCGCAATTGTGGCACACCATCAGTGTGCAGTGCTATTGTCCAGTCTATTGTTTCGTAGCATTAATTAACCCCAATTCCCCCAGCAGTCTCTTGGTTTGGTTTGGTCATTTCAATTGAAGTTGCCCTACTTCCTGAGTCCCACTTTCATACCCATGCCACTTTGGTGGGCTGAGTTAGGTTAAAGACGTCACATTCTTCGCATAATTCATCACGCTTCAGTTGTTGTGGCCAACCCATTGTTGACATACCAGTATCCTAACCTTCAATCTTGTTTTTTGATATTTGTTCCTGACTTTGACTAATGTCGTTATCCTACCAGCAACTTGACATCATTTCATGCTGAAATTTTGGAACCCACAACAACAAGGCCTATTGATAATATCCTGTGTTCACCTAATATCCAAGTACAAAATGCGCAAAAACTAGTCATCTAAAGTGGAGACTGGGTCAGAAGAAAGATGGGCCAGAGTACATGCGAAGGTGACCTAAAAGAACAAAGAACTAAGGTCATTTTAAGGAGGTTCAAACCGGAAAAGGCGATCTAAACAGTAGGATACAACACCCTTTGTCTTCAAGGCTACTGTTTGAGGAAATAAGCTTACTCATCTTCACAATTAGCTTTCTTGTGAGTCACACACAGCAGCTGTAACAATTAGTTGATGGGACATGTCTGTATTGTTCAGTGTGCCCCTAATTTTCTGAGAATCTTATGGAATAAGGTCAAATGACCCAATACCACCAACTGACCTAAAACGTCCAACTTCTACATGTTTATGGTATTTAATTTTTAAAATTTACGGGGAAAAAGGTGCAGAAATTGGTGGTTTTTGGATCAGTTGATGGAATTGAATTATTTTATCCTTGAATATTTTAAGGTATGATATTACATGTATATTAGAGTTTTTTTAAACTCACCCACTTTCACATCCAATATGTCGCATAGAATTTGACCTTATTATGATAATCATTAATATTCATGATAAAAACACATACTTTGTACTACAAAGTTTGAACAACTTGATTGGAGCACAAGTTTCAACATAAATATTTTGGATGTCAATGCAAGCATCTTACGTGACTCACATACTTTCTAGCAAAATGTAGTATGTTTACAAGTATTCTAGTGCGACATAAAAGCCATGGATTTTGAGAAATACTGCAATTATAGTTTCTCAAGAAGATCACTCCAATGCCTATCATGCATGGCCTACAATTGTCAAAGTTGGTCAACTCATTGGGAAGTCATTGGAAACGCTTATTGCAATTGGTTTGAAGGATCAAACGTCTCTTGCACTACAGTTCCAGTGGCCCACTAAATTCGTTACGCACTAGAGTGAGTAACTGTATGATTCACAATAAAATGGAATGATCAGTGTGCAGAGGTGTACGAACCAGTTGGTAGCGTTGAGCAATGGGACCTCAGAACGAATTGCACAACAACAGCAGCCGCAGCCATACATGATCACCACTCTACCAAATCATTCCTTCTTACATTCTTCAAGAGTTGGAACTTGGTGTTGTGGTACTACTCTGATAATATTTGGATAGGCTGACACCACTGCCACCTACCTTCCATTCATTGTAGCATCCATGTTTATTAACTCGTCTGTTGATTGTGTAACTGCAATACAAAAAATTCATCTAAGCTACAATAACCATTAGCTTTGCATCGGGGTGTAGTTTCTATTATTTTTAAAAAAATATTAGAAATATCTTGTAGAGATTTTCTTAAGAAATTACTGTAAACTGAAAACATTTTGGCATTGTTTTAAAAAGGTATAGATATATGTATTTTTTAATTATTAAAAGCTTCAATATCTATAAAAAGCCTTTCATGATAAGCATATGAGTTGGATGGCTTTGAATTGGCTTGAAATAATTCCAAACACACTTTGTAGACATGTGATTTTTCAAAAGATTATTGTAGATTTCTAAAGTTTACCATTGTTCTTTTAGAACAACACATAGCATCAAAACAACACATAGTGTCAAATTATACAGCCATTTCTGAATTATAAGTCCAAAGTTCACAAAATCAGGTATGGTCATTAAACTCCAAATTGTACATTCATTAATGTTACAAAATGAAATAAGAAAAACCCACATTATACAAGCAGTAGAGTGCATATAAGGTTCATGTTATAATTTCCCTTTCGGAGGGTGTATTTCCTTCAAATGGTCTCTTTTTGGTTTTATGTCCACTAGAAACTGTTTCTTTTGCCTCCACAATGACGACAACAATGTTTTGAGTACGACTAAATTACTTCTTTTGCAAACATGAGTGTATTTCTTTTCAAAGTTCAATCGTATTTACTTGTATGTAGAGACCCTACACTTGTCTTAATTCAGAATTTCTTTTTGCATTGCATGCATGGTACTTTTGCCCAAATCTGTTCATTACGTGCAAAGATAGACTCCGGAGTGACTGCGAGTAATTGCCAAAATCAAACCAGCAGCGACCAATTTTTGGTTGCCTCGGATGTAAAGGGTTAATGGGTACAAAGCAAGCACCAACATTGTATTGCTAGTAACATATATCCCGGTTTTTATGCCATTTACTAAAACAAACATATCTAGTAGCTCACTTAATTAACATCGTTCAATTCAATCTTTGATGTCTACTTCTTATTGACTATTTATTGTATTCATAAACAAATGACATCTTTATGAAAACTACATTTTGATAATGGACTGTAGTTTGAAAGTTTGTCTTAAAGATATGAAGTTCTGAATTGTATGTTAGTGACCTGATAACCTCTAAGAATTAAAAACTCACTCCCAACTCTAAATCCATATTTCATACACTGTAACTAACTTTGCTATGTGTAGTGTAAAGGCAAGTTGGACAATGATGGATGCAGACCATATGTGGAGTTTGAGAGAGAGAGAGGAACTCTGACCCGGAGGGTCACTGTGAATTAAAGGTTCGTTGGGGGAAGTGCTACCAGTATGGTCACCAGGACCAGGCTGGGGCGGGCTACCATTGAGGAGTTTCAGACACTTTTGATTTATGTCAGCAGGCCTGTAGAATCAAAGAGTCACAGATTGGTCTGTGTTTTCTTCTTTTCTCTTTTTGGACACTAGTGAAGCAAAACTCCAATAGCTAGTGTTTCAAGTTGAGAAAGTTCACAATTTACTTTCCTTCAAAGAACATCTATTTAGAAACCCCCACTTTTCAATGAAAATTCAAACTACATAAATTTACATTTCAGATGAAATACTTGACATATACTTCTACTGAAGTTAGAAATTCCTCCAGAGCAAGAAGTTGAGCAGTTATGAGGTGTTGGTAGGTAGAGTGACTTGAACCAAACAAAACTTTGATGTGATTATCAAATCCAATGACAACATCCTCATTTTCAAATCGCTCTAAGAAGACTTTGACTCGGGCACCCTGCAAGACGGTGAGGGCGCAATGAAGCTCCGGAGGCGCTGGTGCTTAGCACGAGCGATCGGTGCGGACAGTTAGGTCCATTCGCTCTCTTGATTTTATGGACTCAATTGTTCTGCGGTTGTCAAGATTAGTTGACATCTGACCTGGGGCTTTTGTTCAAGCTCCGGATCCCGTAGAATAGTGGAGCAGTATCCTTTTTAGGGTTAGGGTTTATTGGGGTTTTAGCTCGACGGAGGTGGAAGGTTAGTGCATCGGTGAGGTGCAATGGCAGACCGCCTGTCGTATGCGGAAGCTCTGAAGGAGAAGATGGAACACGCACCGGTGGCGGCTACAACCTCCACGGCGGAGTTAGATCGTGATGCGGCGCAGCAAGGCGAAGCGATTGAACCTGAGTTCGTGGCAGCAGTTACGAACATGGGGAAATACGCTGAGATCCATCCCACGGTAGCGGCACCAGGCGAACGACTCCCGGAAGGATATTCTCGCAGTTGTGCGGGGTTCCTACTGTGCAACACTGTTGTCGAAATTAAGGTTGACCAAGACATTGTCAGGAAGGAGACTGAGCGCCTGCAGAAGCTTGCCATCGTGGCTTATTTCGTGGGAGGACGACAGACTAATGCAGTGCTCACCCAATGGGTAGCGGCGCTCCAGACTCAAGTTGGGGATTGGGTTGGATTAGGTCGAGATTTGGGTAAGGGGTTTTTTCAAATTCTCACGAGACAAGCTGCAACCACACAAAAGGTGCTTATGCACACCCCGCACAGGTCGAAATGGGGCACCTGTATTCTACAGACGTGGTCCCCTGGGTTTGACTCCAGCAAACCCTCCAGACTGAAAGTGCCTACGTGGGTGACACTCCGAGGGATTCCGGGAGAGTTCCTTGGTGTAGCAAAAGACATCGCAGCAGGTTTGGGTGAACTGCTGGGGAGTGACAAGCGTAATGCCGTGACAGCCGATCAACGGTTTTGTGTAGCTTTACAATCGGGCCAGGGGTGGAAGACGCAACTGGCGGTTCAGAATGACATCACGGGGGAGAAGGTGGTAATTCTGGTAGACTACTGTAACCTTCCGATCAGGTGCCGGTGCTGCCATTCAACGGATCACCTTATCAAAGACTGCCCAAGCATCAAGGGGCCGACACCAACAGGCGAATCATCCGACGGAACACCAGTAGAGGACAGGAGCTCTGTAGCAGTAAGTGGGCAAGCACCTGAAGGAGGCACGGGTGAACCAGCAGGCCAGCAGTTGCAGCAACCATCGAGACCAGATCCACCACCTCCTTCGGCTCCTGTGGCTCCGGATATTGCAGTTGACAGTCTCATGGGAGTCAACTCCGAACCGTCGACAGATACTTCAGGTAACCACTATTCTAACGGCGATCCTCGAGTGACCCCGGAATGGGAATGGAACGGATGGGAAAAAGTCCCCAGGCGCAAGCATCCGGTGAGAGGCCCTGCCACTGGGGGATTGCAGCCCCGCAATAGGAACCAGCACTATGAACACTCAGCTAGAGTGCCAGAAGACAGGCGCCAAACATCAGGCCCGTCCAGAGGCTCTGAGAGACGCTCAAGCTCGGACAACCACTCAAGCCAAGGAGGACAGCGTGCTGGGACGAGGAGTGATAGAGGACGGCAGAACCGGCACACCGAGCCCGCTGAGGTAGAATGGGAGAGAGGCGCTCCGAGCAACATCAACCAGGCATCTGGTAGCAGGCAAAGAGGGGAAGGCGCCAATACCAGCAGTGACAAGAGTCAAGCTGCCAGACGCAGGGACAATAGGATCCAAGAAGGGGAGGCCGCCCAACATGAGCCAGCACTTCCCGAAGGTCCAAATGGAAACCCAGGTGCAGATCAGATGATGGGAGACGAGGCTGATGCCCTGATCCTGGCGGCTGTGGTGGAGGCCGAAATCCAGCGAGGGCAGGCTCAACTCAATCTCATTAGCCAAAGAGAAGTCGAGCCCATGGCTCTCGGAAGCCAAATTGTCGAGAGAGGAGAAGGGAGCCTCAATGCTCAGGGAGGAGATGGAGTTCTTATGCCACCGCCCGGGCAGAGAAGAGAAGGAAGGAATGGCGGGGGAGCGATGGTCTTTTCGGCAGTGGGACGCCCGGTCCCTGACCTTAACAACTTAGCAGCAATCTCGGGCTCGGCCGTAGCAGCTGAGGGCAGCGTCGGGGAGGATTCGCTCGCCTTTCCCCCGCTCAGAAGAGGTCACAGTGAGTGGCAGGATGGCGAAAGATCAGGGGCTTCGACTCCCCATACACCTCGGTCCATGCCGGAAGGTTTGGCAATTGAGCTACAAGCAGAATTCTTTGCATGGATGCAGCAAAGAGCAGGACGAACACCGGCAAGCTCAGGGAGCAGAAGGGTTTCCCTTACTCCACAGCAGCAAGCCTCGAGAAGACAAGAGGCGTCCCAATCAGGGCGGAGGCAGCGAGCGTCTATCCTTACTCAGCGACGCGTTCCTCATCGTGATGATAATCCGACCAATGAATCGTGCAACGCACAGCTGTTCCCAGACCTCCCCCCCCAACCCCCCGTATGAAGGTCACAACAGTATTCCAGAACGTACAGGGAATTAACGACTCCCTAAAGGTGGATATTGTGAGACAATACTACCGTGGCCTTTTTTCTCAAATTGATATTCTCTGTTTTCAGGAACACCATTTGCGCGGGGACCGGCTTAAAGCCCTGCAAACTTCTTTCTGGCCGCAAGCACAGTTCTACGGGGTAGAAGCAGGTCTGGGCTTTGGACATAGTCAAGGGGACGTAGGGGCGGGTACCGGAGGGGTCTGTATGTGGGTGGCACCGAAGGTGGCCCACCTGGTCACGGCCTCTGGACAGTCACAGGATGGTAGAGCCCAATGGATCAGAATGAGCGGAGTCACAGGTGGTGACCTGGCAATTTTAAATGTGTATGCAGCCACCAACTCAGTCGAGCGATGCGCTCTCTGGGAGGAACTGCGGGATCTCCTTCCAAAAGACTGCAGATGGATCATCTGCGGGGATTGGAATTTTGTAGAGCACAGGAGGGATAAGTCTAACATAGAGGGGCGATTGGTTTCGGCGGGAGAAAGCAGAGTCTTTTCCCTCCTTAAGGATGCGTTGAATGTTCGGGAGCATTTCAGGGTGGTCAACGGAGTACGCTACTCCTGGGATAACAAGAGGTTTGGTTCCACCCGTTCCCTGGCAAGGCTTGACAGGTGCTATACCTTCGCTCAAGCAGGGGCCGGACTAGAGCCGGTAACGGATTACCACATCAGGGGCGACTGCTATCACTCAGATCACCTCCCAGTGCTCTGTGCCGTCCAGTTGCAACCGGTTCCGAAACGCAAGTCAACCTACAAGATGAGTAGCCTTCACTTAAAAGACCCGGTGGTGGCGGAGCAAGTTAAAAGAATCTGGTTGCAACATAGCAATCTCGGATTCACCGGAAAATTGCGGAGGGTAGTCAAGTTTTACAAAACGTTTTGCGTAAATAAAGCTGGAGCCTTTAGGGCTGAAGAGGCCGGGCTGAGGAAACAGGTGGAGGAGGCCACGACCGGCCTACACGACCAGCCAGATAGCGAACCCCTTCAGCAGCAGCTCCAGGAGGCCGGAGAAAATTTAAAAAAAGTGGAGCAGCGTCAAGCTGAGGGCCAGCGTATTCGCAGCAGAGTTAAGTGGAAGAGAGTAGGTGACGCATGCACGCCAGAATTCTTTCGTGCATCCAAGGCACATTCAGGCGCCTCCAATATTACCTCGCTGGAAGATGAAGATGGGGTGTTGCATGCTGATCAGCAAGGGCTAGAGGGCGTTTGCACGAGCTTTTATTCTAAACTCTATACGGCCTCACCACCCTCGCAGGAGCAGGCTGCAGCTGCAGAGCAAGGCTTAGGCACCATTTCGGATCGACTCTCGGCCGAGATGAAACGGGCCCTGAAGGCGCCTGTGACCATGCCGGAGCTAACCCGAGCCCTGGCAGCTATGGCCAAAGGAAAGGCCCCTGGGCCGGACGGGGTACTCACCGAGTTCTACAAAGAGTTTTGGGATGTCATCAAGGATGATTATCTGGCAATGGTCAACATGGCGGTGATCAATCGGCAATTCCCGGCAGGCATCACCAAGGGGCTAATCTCGCTGCTGCACAAAGGAGACAGCCGGATCCTCCTCACGAACTGGAGGCCAATCACGTTGCTCAATGTGAGTTACAAGTTGTTCGCCAAAGCGCTGCAGATGAGAGTTCAACCGGTACTGATGGAGGTGATCAGCGCGGATCAGTCGGCGTTTCTCCCCCTTAGGTTCATATTAGACAACATTCTTCTGACACATGAGACTATGGAATGGGCCAGGTACTCGAAACAGCCCCTAATCTTTCTAAAGCTTGACTTTTCTAAAGCTTATGATATGGTGGAATGGCCTTTCCTATTCAGTGCTATGCAGAAGTTAGGATTCCCAGAAGAGTTCGTAGCCATGACACAACTCCTGTTCCACGGAGCCACGGCCAATTGCAAAGTGAACGGATCACAATCGCCGGAGTTCCGAATCCAACGAGGCGTTCGTCAAGGGTGTCCGCTTGCGCCATACCTTTTCCTAATAGTGGCGGAGGTACTTAATGCGATGGTGAAGCAAGGAGTTAGCCTCGGGGCGATCAAGGGCATCATGCTGCCTGGGGGATGCAAGCAACAAGTTATTGCACAGTTCGCCGATGATACGTCTTTCACAGTTAAAGGAGAAGAGGCCCCGGTCAAGGAGCTCATTCGTGTGTTGGACCTCTTCTGCCTGGCCTCAGGGCTGCGCCTCAACTGGGTTAAGTCGTGTGGGTACTGGAAGGGCGGTACAGGGGAAGGGCGCCCCCCCTGGACGAACGACCTCAATATCACGTGGATTGATGATGCGAGCGTCAGCAAGCTCTTAGGTACGCCCTTTGGGCTCTCTTTAGTAGCCAAAGATGTGGATTCTTTCTTGGCAGCCCGCATTACCAAAAAACTCCAGTACTGGTGCACAGCGAAAATCAACTCGACCGGGAGGGTGGTGATAGTCAATAGTGTTTTGCTGTCCTCGGTTATGTTCTTTGCCTCAATCTGGGGAGGGACAGAGCAAGGAGTTAAGAAAGTGACGACTGCCATTCAAAATTTCCTTTGGTCTGGTAAGATGCATCGGGCCAGAACCAAAGTGGCATGGGCTCAATGTTGTTTGCGTAAGGAAGAGGGAGGGATTAATGTTATTAATCCTAAGGATGCCCTTGCCTCTCTTATGGTTAAATGGGTGCTTAAGGCCTGTGAGCCGGGAGAATCAAATCTGCATCTGCTCCTACGCTACAGGCTGAGTGCCTTTCAACCATATCAAGGGGGAAAATGGAGCCCAAGTCTCGAATACTTCACACTTGCACACATGCAGGCGAGAAAAGGCTCGGCTGCTTGGACGAGAGCGGGGAAGTCATGGAGGCGACTACGACCGAGTGTCCACACCGTTCCCCCAGAGACAAAGGAGGAAGTTTTAAGCGAGTCATTCTGGTGGTCCACCCAAGTACCACTCATCGGTGCTGGATTCTCGAACCGGCGGGCCTCGCAGCTGCACAAGTTAGGCCTAAAGAGGATACGGGATGCCTACGAGAATGGGCAGTTTCTGCGACCTGAGGTGGCACAAGTGCGATTTAAACTGCAGGGTACGGAGTTTGGTGCATGGGCTGCAGCGGGCCGAGCAATTGATCAGGAATGGGGACAGATGCTGTCAAGACCACCAGGTGTGGCCAGAGAAGGGGAATGGATCGGGTGGTTTGAGGACGAGACATCGGCCACCCCTTTGGTCGTCATTCAAGCACCAGCCTCCCCGTTCATGCGCCTTGGAGGTCCAGCGCGGGGCTGGACCCTACCAGAGCTCATGCACACGTATGCGGTGCTCCCAGAATCTAAATGCTTACGGCCCACCGAGTGGCCCCCCACAGTGCAAGGAAGGGGTAATGTTGGTACTACAGGGATCGCTTTCAGGGTGCGGGTGGTTACGATAGAACGGGGCCCTCGTAAGGCTAAGGTGCAGCTGTTTTACGGGAGAACAGACTCCCTGAACTGGGACCCGGGCCGATTCATCTGGAATGCAGGGGGACAGCCAGTGCCGCTCATGGAGTATACCGCAAAAATCGGTAGAGAAATTCTGAGAAGCAGAATTGTCGTCAACAACCCTGTTACGAGGAAGTGGCAAGGAGTGTTACCCAATGACTTCCGCCTGAAGTGGAAAACGGTTTGGACTAAGGAACGAACCAGTAAGGAGGCAGGCCTCCTCTGGCTCGTGTGGCACCGTGCTATTGCCGTTAATCACTGGAGAGGAAGGTATGATGCGACGATCGACGTTAGCTGCCCCGTATGTCCTGGGCACTCTGATGAGACGGTCCTACATCGGTTCTGGGAATGTGTGTCCGCTCAAAGGGCGTGGCAATGGGGCGTCCACATTATGAACACGCTGATCAGTGGCCGGAATGCGAGGGGCCCTTGGCGATTGATCACCTGGAAACATGGAATCTTTTCGGATGGCATCCCCCGGAAATTCAACCCCGTGAAGAGGATTTGGATGGAACTTAGGACAGTGATCCTGTGGGCCTTATGGATTGAGCGCAACGACAAGGTGTTCAACAATGTCCTGTGGACGCCGGAGAAGATGTTGCAGGTAGTCTGGCTTGGCATTACGGATTATGGCAGGATGGAATGGAGCTCGGTGAAGCTGAAGGCGAAGACGAACCCGGACGATGCCGAAAAGAACTTCGCCGTTTTCAAAGAGAGGAGAGGTAGAGAAGAGGTGTTTGCTGTGTTTATTGAGGACAAGCCGAGATGGCAGCCCAAAGGACCGGCAGCGGGCTTTGTTTTTGAACCTCACTAATTGTTTTGTGTGGTGGCTTCGGGTGGGGGGTGGGTGGTTGGGGGGGGGCTGGTGCGGTCTGTGCTGGCGAGGGGCCTGTCCCTCTGCTGGCCGGCCTGCCGGGCCGGGGTGGTAGGGTCTAGGCGCCCAGGCCACTTGTGGCTGGGTGCGTCATTGTGTCACTTTTTTTCTGCAATGAAATTGACTTTCATTTGTGCCAAAAAAAAAAAAAAATCGCTCTAAGAACCCTAAATGGCTTCGTATCAGAGATTCAGAAGAGAATATATTGTAACAGCCTGGCTAATGGGCAACAATAGAAAATTTGAGGGTGACCCATGTAGGAAGACAATAAATTGGAAATATATGTGACATCATCAATGTACTACTTGAATGTACTTAATAGCAACAGCCTCCAATCCAAATGCTTGCGGAACAACTATTTATGGCCTCATCTGCTGAATTTATATACTGAAACATACGACGATGACATACTATGTGCCTGCTTAAATTTATATCAATACCAGGTACTCACCATCCACATGTCATAGAGGCTATGGGTGAGAAGCATAAATGGAGGACAGAAAGCAGGCATGCAGCCTAGTGACAAATTTACTTATTTAAACTCTCCATATGGCTTTGATTAGGCAGTTACTCCAAAGTGAATTTGTATTGTGGAGAGGTACGGATGTGTGATATCAGCGTGTAGTCACTAGGGCACTCTCATGTCGAGCGGGATGTTTTAAAACTATGGACCCATTGAAAATTTACATTTGATCCAACAAAGGTGCTTGAAAACAAATCTGTGGAGGTTTAACTTATATATGGGTTCTTAGGGTGCCGGCCCTCCTCGGACCCTCCTCAGACCTGCTCCAGCTTGGTTTTGCTTTTCTCTGTTCATGAGGGCTACCTAAAGAAAAATACTTTATGATTTCAAAAATGCTTGTATATATGCTACATTGCTACAATCAAAATGGACAAACACATAAGGGTGAATAATGTGCTAGTGGTGATTGCGTGATTCATTGATAGTAACAAGGATGTGCAATCTATGGAGCATTGTCAATGCGGTGTGGATGATGTACCAACTGTGAAATTGAGTGTGATTGATACTTCCTGCTCCAATCAAAATTCACCATAATTTTGCTAGGCTGGATTGCGAATCTTCATGTGGGGTCTGCATGAAATGCATAATTGAAAATGTAGAGATTATTGCAATATTGTAGATGCTTTTAGCACTGCATGAGATATCACCCTATCATTGCAGTCAAAACTTCAATCCATGCCTAGTTTTCTATTCGTCACTCAATTTTTTTGCAAAATGCCAATCTCAATTTTGTGTTCATAATCCATGCATCTCAAAGAAAATTGTGAAGTTGTATCCAATAGAAAAATATGAATTCATTCCACGAGACCAGTGTGTTGAGTTTAGTGGAGGAAAATCCATGTTATGATGGACATTAATTAATTAATTTTTTTTTTGAAACACACAAATTACTTTTTGCAATCCAGAGCAAAAGCTGACGAGTTGCTTTGGCAACCAATGAACGGGGAGTACCGGCATTCAGTTACGACCTAGCCGGTTGAAATTGAGAATTGCCGAATTGATTTCAAAATCTTAGGAAAATATCCGATCATTTCAAGGGAAAATTGGAGAATAATCTCCATTTTCTAAAGGCTTAGCCGATTTTTTTTCCAAAATCCGGTTGGTTTCTAAAAGTATAGGATAATATCCGGTTTAGCCAAAAACTCCCCGGACTGTGTTGGCAACCCATCAATGGGATTTCCATCTGGTAAAGGTGAGACTTTAGAACCAATTGGAATTGAACCGCCAATTCCGTGCCATCCGAGCAACAACCGTGGGTATTCCTTTCCATCATCTAGGAATTTAAGATCGTTCCAACTAGATGGTCATTAAATTTGGAACTTATTTTCATAATAATTTGGCACTTGATAATAGGGTAAGATAAACCAGTCTATTTCCAATCATTTAATGCATTAGCTTAGTTACTATTAACAATTAAACTTTTATTTTGTTTTTTACCATCAACAAGAAAAAAAGCATAATATTGCACTTCAAAACCTATTTCTTAGATACTACAATAATAAATTATAATTTTCAAAGATGTTTACAATAGATTTACTTATTTATTTTTTCTTATTAACATTTATGTCTAGTTTAACATCCAACAATAAGTATACATCCAACAAAAGGTATACATCCAATAATAGGTATACATCCAACAATAGGTGTACATCCAATATAATCTTTTAGCTTGTTAAGCTTTTCTTAAATTTGATAGGGGCAGTAGATAGATATGGGTCCATGATTAGAGTGAGGTGTTTACTATAACAAAAAGGTAAATGAGCCACTTGATTAAAAGAGCCTATTATTTCCTTGATAACAAACTTCGTCCTCGTCTTAATGATAAGGTGGGCCCTCTTCTTCCTTCTCGTTTCCTTTTTTAATTTTAAATTTAGAGGTGTGCAGTCTCTTTTTAGTAAGTTTGAAATTTTTAATGGAACAAGGGACCCCAAATTAGTCGGAAGGGGATCCACCTATCTAATTTCAGATAATTTGAATTTTTATTTTTTTCATCAAGGAAATATTTATAGGAGGCTTTTTGCCTCTCCAATAGATGTCATGCCTAGGGGGCCTTGTCATTAAAGCGAGAGTCCTGACACATAAAGCAAGGATACCGTCTATACCATTTGTAACCCTAATTTGTGAAAGCATTCCACTTTTCACGGTGCTCTGTACGAATAAGAGGAGTAAGGTCAATCTGCCTATTCTTGAGCACCCACCTATTTTTTAGCCCTACTAACCCATATTAGACCGAGCATAATTCCACCCAAAGTGGAGCTCATGATTACTTGCCTCTTAGACACTTCCTAAGTGCCTCTTTTTCATTCGGTGATTCTTGTTCACAAATGGGTAGGCATGTGGTGGAGAATAAGAAGGAAAGTATATAGTTTCATGCCCCACCAATGTCCAATACTAGGTATTTACTTGTCCTCCTCTTTAAAAATTCATAATAAATGGAGGAATACTTAGAAAAGAATGATTCAACTTGAAATAATTTTCTACTACATTTAATAATGTAAGAAAAAAAGTTCATGTTGCCTATTTGTAAAGAACTATAAGAATTCCTTAAATGCTCGGGAATAGGCAGTTTGACCTTAGTCAAGTTCTTTTGACTCCTGAAACAGAAACCATGAGGTAACCTCCGCGTTGAGCGCGGATGGGATCACAAACTTCTGGTTTAAGGGGCTTACCCAACTACATGCACTTGAACCTCGGTGGTCACAGTGATTGGGTGTGTGAAATTGCCGATACCGTAATGGGTACCACACATGCGGAAGATGAGGATGACGTGGCTTTCAAAAGTCAAGCGCTTTCTGCAGATGAACTGCCGTTGGTTTTTCCCTGTTAGTGTGGGTTTTCGATGAATTGCCGCTAGTAAGGTACATGACCATTGGCAAAATGATGAGGTGTAAGCATTTGCTTTGAAAAGTTGCCGGAACTATACTCCACATCATTTCATCCCATTTGCCGTAATGTGGTTAGCTCCTAAAGGTATGTTCCCACTTGGCCTTAGAGAGGGTCTTAGAAAGGGGTGTTATCTCCATTAAAAAGTGTGTGTTCCCACCTACATGCTTTAGTAATTACCAATCTTACATGGATGTCCACATGGCACACTTTCAAGAGTGGGTATTAGTTAATATTTAAGAAGACAAAAGAGCTTTGAGAAATAGTAGGCAATACTTAAGGGGCCACCAATATTGGAAACATACTCTAGTTTTCCTCTCATAAGAGTGGTTTTACGTATTGTCCCATTTGGGGGACCATTACATAATCCCCTTCCTATTGATAAGGCCTTTACGAACCTCATTCATTACACCTTTTCCAAAAAGAAGACATTGCTCCCCAAATTGTAGAGTTGTTAAATTTTTAAGCAGGCTCTTTGCTAAGGCCAAGTGCGAATGGGCCTTAAGACAAGGGCAAGGTCTATTGCAAGGGCTTTTCTTTGAACAAGAACCCATAACCAATAGTTAGCTAGACAGGCAGGGCTCAGATTCTCAAAGAGCAAACTCTTTGTTTCAGCATGTTTTATCTTTGAATGCAATAACAGCATCATTTGATGTCCCCTGCCAAGGATGAGAGCAGTGCCAAAACATTCCCCAGGAGTTCCACATCTTCAGAGGAGTTCACAATCTGTATTTTCTTTCATACACTGTATGGTAACCTTCAAGCTCCAGTACGTAGTTGCACACATAAGTTAGTCAAGAATCAGCGCTGCCAGAAGCTTTTCCTCAGGCATTGAAGAAAGCGGATGTCATATGATATCTGGGCCACTGGCACCCAAATGCATGGGAGAACTCACTGCAACAACACCAAACATGACAACAAAAAGAAAATCATCTGTGTCAGGAAACAAATGTGCATCAGGAGAAGAGATTCCAGTAGAGCCCCTGTCATGCTTCGACAATTCCGTCCTTCCCAATGCCACAACTTAAGGGCCTTGGTAATCAGTGCTAGGAATCTTGGATTTTGGTCAGGTGGAAGTCAGGACTCAGGAATTGACACAAGGTATGTATATTGTATTACCACTAGCTTGATCCGTGCCGGCCACCGGCACATAAAAAAATTTAAAATAAATATCAAAAACACTTACAAAATTTCAAGAAGGCTTCAAGTAGGTTTCATTCTGGAATTTAGTCAAGTAACCACTTATTCCATGTGTAAAATGTCATGCACACACACAAAAAACACCCAACTTCTTTATTATATAGATAGCAAGTTCACCTCCTGACAAACAAATATATAATTTTTTGTTGAAAAAATAAGGTTTGCCTTCCAAAAATTGAGTCCCTCAATTTTGAATTTTTAGAAAAAAATTAGTATATATATGACCTTAAATGACTAAGAAATGACAAAATATTACCAATACTAATTCATTCTATTATTGTCTTTTTTCCTTCATTATTTTATAACTTTTAATTTTTATATTTTTATAATTATTTTTGGATAAACGTGCTATAGTACTACGCTACTCAATTTGCTATTTGAACATAAATAGGTTGAAATGCATACAATGTATTTATTTTAGATCACAAGTATAGAATTTTTCATCATCACCAATAGTTCAACTAATATGCAACACTAAGTCCTAAACTTACTCATATTTTTCCTCAAAAAGATTTCAAGGTTCAAATTTAAACCTATTTAGCTTCAAGTGTTAAAATGGGTGCATATACCTTACTATGTAATACATTCTCTTTTTAATAATTTTTATTCATAACTTGGACTTCAATTCTTTCGACTTTTTTGGTGCCTTAAGTTTTATTCGTTTACTTCAAGTTTCTTATACTATACCTGCAATAAAGTATACACACCTATGATCGATAATGCACCTATGACTAATATGTAGGCTTCCCATGACCGATAAGTAGCTGAAAATTTGATGAACAGTAAATTTACGATGCATCCTCCAATAGAATGCCTCTGTGAGTGTGACGGAAATAAGTAGTCATATGTTTGTTCACTACTCTTGTTGTTGTCGGTCATGGGTAAACCTATATGTCAGTCATCGCGTCTAGGCCACTTTTATTGAATTAATTTTGCTGGATTTTGCTGGATTTTGCTGGATTTTGCTGGATTTTGCTAAGATTTTTACTGGATGCTCCTTGTACTGCAAGGTGTACGTGGTAAAATTTGCAAAGCCAAATTCCAATTTTAAGACCTTCATCTAGAAATTTTAGGTTTCAAGTCCAAAACAGGCAGCTTAAAATTAGGCTTTTTTCAAAAAACAATTCTTGAAATATGTTCATAATCAAACCACCACTCAAATTCGAAAGAGACCCAAGTCAAAAAATATACCAATTTTACAAGGGCAGCCTCTAAAAATTACAAAGACAAGCTTCAATATTTTCAGTAATTTTTGAATTACTTCTTTCAAAATTTGTCAAAATTTGAGATTTTGGAATTTTTCAAAAATAATTTCGCTCAAAATCAAAAACTTATAAAGGCACCTAACCACCGTTCAGACTTTTCTAAAACCAAATATACGTGACCTCCTGCATGTTTTGCTATATCAACGTTTTCAGACCTGCTTCTAGAAAACAATTTTTATGAGAGCCAAAAAAAGGAATGAGTCTGTCAAATTTTCCCTGGAGGTACTCAACTTGATTACCTATTTGGGAAAAAGTATGGGCAAAATGTTTGGGGTAACAATCTTCAACTCCCCCTTTGCACCATTTTGACTATGTCATTCAGCCAATGCCCAAAAGAAGTTTTGCTGCAACTTTGAATATTATAATCTCTAAGATGGTAAACATCCAATGGCTGAAAATTTAACTAGTATTTCTAAAGAAGGTTTAGTACAAGATCTTATGGCTGGATGTCTAAAAAAAGCAAATTTGTTTGGTTCAAGTTGTCGTTTCTACAAGGTGGTAAAAAATCACTGTTTTGGAGGTTTTGAGACCGAAAACATGCTTGGGCACTTAGAGGTTAAGCTCACCTCTAAACTATTGGGGGTCTCTATATTGTTGCGCATTGGTTATGGGGTGTACTCGCCCTACTGGGCATTTGTTGAGAGGTCCTGGATCAAATCCCAACTCCGACCTAGCATTACAGGAGTGGTCCATACACTATGGTCTCGTTAAGTTGTTGCGAGCCCCGCTGGATATCAGTTTGACATGCTTGGTTACTCGTGGATGCACAATTGACCAGATTTAGCGAGGGTTTATACATCTCCCTCCATAAATCAAAAATTTAACGAGAGCGGCCTATATGTGGCACGGCCCGCTCGATTGGCGAGAGTAATACAGTTCCCATTGGGCCATCGTTTTTGGAGAGGCCCGTTGACATATATGATTAGCTTTCGCATTGGGGATGCTCTTACCTTTACAGATAACTCTCTAAATACCACTCCAACTACCCAGGCATCATAATGATGTTCATGTGTATGTCCAGTAACCAGCTCTGGTATTAATTGTGCTGAATTACTTGAGAATACAGTACACATTGTGTACAAATGACATGCATGTCCTTGCTAGAAAAGTTCATATCCCACTTTGGTTCATAAATGCTACTACTCCTGGCACACACAGTCGTCCAACCTCACCAAGTTTTGGATGAAAAAATACGATGTTTGGACACAAAAACCAACCACTCTTTTCTTCCTTTGCTCCCAAACCTTCCAGGATAGGATTCCAAATTTCAGTTGAGGTCAGGCAAGTCTAAAATTTACAGCATGATTGGCTTTGTTTTTGCTGAAGGCATGATGAACCCATTACTCCATGAACAGAACTTGGAAGTTTCTGTCTCTAAGTTCTATGATTGTGTCAGTGTAATGAAGTAGTGTACCACAGAAAATTGCACCTTAACCCTTAAACGTCTTTCATGACCCGAGGGGCTCTGTTTCCAGAGAATCTTCTCTGTAGCTCATACTGAACTCAACTTTTCACTTATTTTTTGATATCATTCTAATCACCTTCTCATTGTGCATTCTCAAAGTGAAATTTTACAATTCAATTCACAATTTGTATGAGTGATTTGTGCTTTGAAAGGATTATGGTAGGTAGGTAGGGGTTGCACATAGGTTGCAAGCTCATCATTGATTGGTTCATTCATGATGCCTAAGTTCAAAAAATGCACTATTCATGATGCCCAAGCACAAAAGATGCCGTGATCCAATTTCGGGTTGCCCGGCCAGACATCAAAATGACGTTTAAGGGTTAAAATGGTGATGTGAAGTCGGAGATGACCCTAAACTACCCATAGGACGGGTGTTGTGGGTTCAACTGGTTGAAACCTTTGTGGGCGCAAGTTTGATTTTCTGTGGGGACGTAAGCCACTCCACCAATCTCTGATAAGGTAGAGACACCTAAAACCACCAACTTAAGGATTTTGAGCCTTTAACTTCAAGGTTATTTTTGGGGTGTAATTTTCACGTGTCAAAAAATAGGTTTCTCATAGAATGTAAATTTTTTCAATTTTTTTTCCCAATACACCAATAGTTACTAATTTTCAAAGGCAAAAGTACTTGGAGACCCAAAACTGATATATACTCCCTCTGTCCCATAATGACTTTCTCATAGGTTCTCTAAAATCTACCTCCATAGGTAGATTTTAGAGAACCTATGAGAAAGTCATTATGGGACAGAGGGAGTAGACTTTTTCCATTGTCACACTTAGCTGGTACTAATTTTCACTCATGATCCGACCCAAAACCACCAACTTTTGTGTGTTTTGATTGGTCAGTTTGAATTGAATGGTTTGACAATGCTAGTTCAGCCAAGTTGCGGTTATGGGGAGATCTACACTTTGGTTATGGTGGTTCTAAGGGTGCTCGTGGTTTTAGGTAAGTCTACCTTAGCACCTGGATGAGAGGCGCATGTTAGTAATTTCCGGAAAAACCAAACTGGTTGCTTGGGTTCATGTCTGTATCAGTCCATTGCTATGACCCTAAAATGACGTCATATGTTTCAAAAAAATTTTAAAAAAAATTAATGTGTTTAAAGTTTAACCCTTAAATGCAACCAACTATGAAAGAGGAAGCCCCCCATGGGAAAAGACTTTAAGATATGAACACCTATTTTCGCACATTTAAGGAATTCACTATACTTATAGAGGTGGAATGAATGGCTTACTATTTTTCAGTGACTATCAATAAGAAAAGATGAAGGTTTTTCCATTAATAAGATATTTATAAGCATTTACAATAATAACTACAAATTTTAGAAACGACCAATATAGGTTTAACCTATAGTTGGACACCCTACTGCATGTAGACATGGGGTATATTATAGGGAATTATAGGGTGATCAATTCTCTAGTGGGGGAAGAATCTGACAGGAACGCCTTTGGGGGGGGGGGGGGGGGGGGGATAGGTTTACATATAATGCGAAACCATTCAAATGCGAAATAATACTTCAAGCCTTAGAGCTAAAGACGCACATCCAGCCAGACCGTGGTTTGTTTCTGTAGGTGACTCTTCGTTAGGTAGGATATTCAGGTTTATTTCAGGTTTATTAGGAGGTAAAAACTCAACAGCAAAAACAATATCGCCAGGCAGGCTTCTGCCTCGGTTCTGCGGCGGTGTATTATTCTCACTTGCAATGGAATTCTCACCATTTGACTTTAAAAATAAAACAAAAAACAAAAAAAAAACAAAAAAAAAAAGATAAGAGAAACTGAGAAAAACCAACGTGAATTTAGTGTTTGTTTGTTTCATCGCTATAACTATGTCCTGGGACAAAAGAATAGAAGTAAAGAACTATTTCTTCCTTTTGAGAATAGACACTATGGTCATAAATAATTACCAAATTTTAACCAATTTGACTAAGACCAAAGTGGTATAAGACAAGTGAGTTCTCAGTAGTTGATTGCGAAGCTATGAGCTCACTATCGGTTGAAGAGAGCATTTATCTTATATAATTAGTTCACGTTTAAGCTCTCATGAACTTGTTTAAGGAGATGTAGAGAATTTTGTGGCTAGGCACTACTAAGTGAGTAGTTGTAGGCAGGCTACGAGCCATGCCAACCAAGAGCCTACCAAATGCGTAACATGAGACAATACTACGGTTGCTAACATTTATTAAAGTAACATTAGCCGCTCATAACTATTTTGTTTTAATTATGGAAGATATTGTATTTGAAGGAAATATTGGTGATTTTCTAGTCTTCTTTTGGATAGTAGAATAGACATGACATATTGGATACCAATAGTATTAATATTTTAAAAGATATTTCTAATGGTTGATTTACATATTTTAAATTTTTCTTCAAGCAATTTCATTGGAGGGATGTATGCAACGACTCTAGTGCCATGCTGTAATAACAATAAAGCGTTTAATATTCCAATATCTAATGGTAATATTTACCATCAGCGATATGTAGTTGTTGAATTCTGCCATATGTATAATCATTATTATCACTTCAAATTGAATTTCAAAGCATCTTGTTTGCAATTCTGTAACAAATAAAAAATTGCCTTCTCCTTTTGAACTTTCTTGACAATTATTAGAAAAATAAAGATTTTGCAAAATCATAAATTCCTCACAAAGATTTTACCTTGATCTAAAAACATATATTACACCTTTGTATGTGGAAAATTTAAGAAACTTGACATAACCCCATAACATTCTCCTCCAAAATTCTACATTACCGTACTCTAGTTTAAGAATTCATTGTAACTGATTGGTCGGTTCACTGCGCCTAGGTTGATAAAGATTTATCTTTATTTTCAATATTCAACAATTTTACTCCAGGGTCGGTGTAGAACTGTTGAGCAGGAGGGAAGAATATATCGGATATAGGGCCCCTTTTGCTTTGTCTCAAAACCAATGATCTTACTCCGGGTATTCCAAAATACTGGAACAATTTATTCCAATGCACAATATCATATTAGTAGTTACATGGTCAATTTATTATTCTAAGGAGTTGTGATCAATTAAAACTCTGTTTTACTAAGTAGATGGTTATTATTATATTCCTGATTTTGGGTAATGTTGCCCCCGAGGAATGTCATGGTGTCCCCTGAATGCATGGGATTGCATACAGCTACACATTGAAGTCAAGGACCAAATACAACAATAATTCATCTGCTGCATTGATGTAGTCCAACCATACTAGTATCCAAAGTTGGGTTCAATTCGGAATTCATCCACGGAATTTACTTTGATTCTATTAGGGAAATTATAGGTCTTTGAAAGGTTCCTAGTGATGCATTTTTTGATTCTCTAGTGTGAGTTATCAAGGAATGTCATGCAAAATTAGGAAAGTTGACTTCAATCCATATTTGACCAACTATATACATGTTGGAGTAAATATAGGTTGAATTTGGATTGAATACACTATGATTTGTATAACCCACATTTAATCCGTACTTAAGTTACATCATGCCAAGCTTAGATATTGTTGATTTTGGAGCTCTAGTGGCCAATGGAGATAAATACCTTTTTACAAAGAGTAAATAGCTCCAAGTATTATGGTCCACGTAAAGAAAATAAAACATTGTAAATGTCACCAATTCTTTATTTTCTTGTTTGTATTTTTTAAGTTTGTGTACCTTATTGTATAAACGTTGTGAAAATGGCAAGAGAATATGAAGAATTGCACACATATTGCCTCCAACATTTATGATCTTTGACTATAAAAGACTAAGTATTTCTTAAAATATTATCTTACATAATCTTCTAAGCTATAATTTATTTATTTATTTAATAGAATATTATTTGTATTCATATAGTCTAAATGATCAATTGAATCACTAAGTTTGTAAAATTTTACAAAATTTTAATGCATTACACTGGTAGTTATTCAATTTTGGTGATTTTTCATTTACTCAAAATGCTCATTTAACACTATCATTATATCATTGGCTTCATTGTTTAGAATCAAAGTTTTCATTTATAAAAGAGCTATATCATAAAATCTAAAAATCCAAATAATTATATGATTTTAGTACTATGCTACTACATTTGCCTACTATCCGTGCTGAAACTTTTCAAACGTAGCTATTTCAAAACTTTGAGCTTGGACTCAAACCACTTTGAATTCTTCATCCACATGTTCATTGTAATAGTTTTATTATTTATTTATTTATTAAATTAATTAAATAATTTATTTTAAATGTGGTTTTCTTAATTCTTCAAAAAATACTCAAAAAAATCAGATGATTTTAAAGAAATGTAATATAAGCTAAAATGATATAGGCAAGATGGTAGTGTGAGGAATTTATTTAAGTTATGATGACCATCCATAAATTATATGTAAATGAGAAGTCTTTATAGATTAATTCCTCATGACATACATGGATTTTGTTGATATAACTTGAAAACCTCATTTATTACTTTTTGAGTCTCATACGCTAATTTATACACTTAGGCGTAGATGACAATTTTTTGGACATGATAGCTCAAGATTCAACAAAATAAACAATGTATTTCTTTGAAAATAACATCAAAATAATAATGGATAAGGTTTTCATCCAAAATACAAAAAACCAATGAATGTAAAAATGGTACTCACCATATTAACTACTTCCACCCGTTTAAACCATCCAATGTTTTCACTTGACCCAAAAGAAACCCCAAAAATATGAAAGAAAAGGCTCATGCCCAGACATAGACAAAGCACTCACCCACCTGACCTCCCCAACAAAGTCAACTATTACAATACAAATTGTCGACAGTAGCAAAGCTTTTCCATGCATGACCTCCCCTCTCATGCAACAGATTCAGAACCAACCGCATCTACAACCCACCTAGATCAAAGAACCCACATCTACTCCAACACTAGATCCAAACCCTAAATGCATGCCACTGTAAAATGATTACCCGAAAACCAGCAGTACTTGCGGCAGCAGACTGGGAAAGGAGCACAGAAATCGACGCAAAAATTATACCATACACCCAAAATCTACCCATAGTGTAGATTCCACAGTAAAGCTGCAGCGGCACAATTACCGGTAATAAAAAAATAGTGTAGGAGAGAAATTAGCAGACAAGGGCTGCATTAGCAGCGAAGTTAGCAGCGTAATCAGCCGCCAGCGCTGGCGGTAAGTAACGTTATAAATCGAATTTAAGTAGGTGGAGAAGGTCGAATCAAAGACAATACTACCAGACCGAAGACCGTGCTGGGTTTCACCGCATGACCGTGGAGTTAAAATTAGCTCGCCCAGGTTGTGGATCCGGTAACTGCGCCCCGGATCCCGTCGACGCCGATTAAAATACAGCCTCTTAATTCACGCCGGCGTGGAAACGCCGGCCGCTGTACCGGCCACAGTAACGTCGCCACTCAACACTCGATACTCCATAAAAGCCTCAACATCCACGCAGGGGCTAGATTTTAGCTTCACTCAAGTGCACTCCAACTCGTCATGATCAGGCAAATACGTAGACTTTAGTGGCGAAATCTACGTCCGCGCTTGATTACGTCCATCATGTGCATGGCGACGTCGGTTGTATCTAGATTACGTCTGTTAAGTTGGCTGGATTATGAGTTGCAGGTGTGTGTGGATTGCAACTGCAATAACTCGGCAGTCAAAAAAAGGAGCTCGGGCAGCTCGGAGGGATTGCAGGAATCTGTTTGGCATGGCCGACTGATCTTTTATTTTTTAACGTGCAGTAAAACTGGAAGGAGGTGAGAGGAGGTGAGAGGAGGCTTGACTGAGGGGAGAGGTGAGGGAGGAGGGGAGAGGAAGGATTTGCGAGGATTGTGGTGTGTGTATTTTGGAGGTGCGCGCCAGGGATGGTGCGGCAGGGAATGGGCCTACCACGATAGCAGAAAACGACCAACAGTGGAGAATGGTGAGGGAGGTGAATTGGGTGGGGCACTGTAGTTGATGACGACGATCATCATGTCGAACTTGGCCGAGAGTTGTCATCGATGCTGGATCTCTGTTGGTTGCTATTGTGCTCCGTCGCCATCGCTCACTGTGCCCCCGTTTCGCGCCCCCCCCGGTGCACCAGCAGCGCCTTGCCTCCCCCACCTGCTCCTGTTGCGCTGCCTCTCGCTTCTCGACGTAGTCATCTCTGTTGTTGTTGAACCAGGGGTTTCGCTCAGAGATTAACTGACGGCGTTCGATTGGGTTGGGTTGGTTTGGTTTGGTTTGGGAGGTTTCACGTGTGAAGGTGCTGGTTTTATGGTGGTTCAGGTTCGGGAGGCATTGGAATTTGGGACAGTGAGGAGCAGCGGATCTTTGGAAGACGGTGCGGATTCAGGGCAGGGTGGGGAGTTGCGGTGGTGTGTGAGGATCTGGTTCGGGGTGCGTGGTGTCTAGATTTCGTGTTTTGCGGGTGGGGTGAATTGTTGGGAGGTGGGAGGTGTGGTGGGAGGTGGGAGAGCGTGCATTGGGGAGGGTGGAGGTGTAGATCCCGGGGAGTGGATGTGTAGGGGAGGGAGTGGGACATGGCAAGAATGTAGTTCGTTCTGGGGGAGTTCTGGAGGCATGTTCGGCTGAGAGGACGCGGGGAGGGTGAGGACAGGGGGGTGTGTTGAGAGGGTTGGTGGTGCGTTCGGAAGCTCTCTTGTTCGCAATGGGGAAGAAAGCAACGGACGACGAAATGCACGTCCCGGACACGCCCCGGTCGTCCAAGAACCGGAAGCAGTTGGCGGCGCTGGACGTCACGCCGCAGAGCGGGGCTAGATCTGTTGATAGCCGCGACGCGGTGAGTCCCCGGAGCGTGGGGAAGAGCCCCCGGAGTGGGAAGAACACGAAGCTGGATTTCAGCAGCGCTCCATCCGTGAAGAGCGCTGCCGGTGGCGGCGGCAGCCCGACGCACAACGGCGATGGCGATCCGGAGTATGTCAACGCTGATATCACCGCGGACGAGCTTCGGCAGATCGAGACGGTGCTTCGCACCTCGGAGCCTCGTCTACAGGAGCTTTACAAGAAGGTCCGCCATTGTTCCCCCTTGCCCATTTCTTCCCTTACCCTCAATTCTCAACAAATTCCATATCTTTAAAGAGCGTAAACCTCTTAAAACCAATACCGGTTTTGATCCGCAATGTCAGTGGGGGATTGGCATCTTTAAGCAATGAATGGCCTTCAAAGACATTTTGCCACCAAAGAAACGCTTTCGCAGTTTTGATGTTCACAGATAGATAAGCATGATAATCTCTTGCTGTTCTTCGTCCTTTCGTTGATTATCCGGTACGAGCTGTGAATTTCTGGAGGTTTGTCGCAGTCTTTAGTACAATGTTGTCGGAGGACTGCAGTCTGTTGGCAAGAGGATGCTCTTGAAGAGCACATATGCTTTCGTTTTGCGGCATTTTATTTCGTTGCCTCTGATTTTGGAGAAAATTTTTAAGTTTTTGTTGCGGCGTTTTGACAGGTGTCTGAGTCGTCGTTCAAGGACCATGCCGCAGTGTTTGAGAATCTGCACTGGGACATTCTTAAGGAAACTGGGTACATGAGTTGGTTCGGGTTGGCCTTCACATTGGCTGGTTACTTGAGTTATCACTGCCAAGCCGAGGCTAAGTCTGCAGCAGGTGAGAAATGGTCGAGCCTTCGGTCCGAGACCGACTTCATCATTGATCAACTGGACGAGCTCAAGCTGTGCCTTGAGGTGGATAATGATATGTTCAAGATTGCTGCGGGGACTCTTCTTTATTGCTGTGCTGCCGTGCGTCTGTTGAAGAAAAAGAATCGCGGGTTCGTCTCTTACCTCTTCAACACTCTAAGAAGAACGACTAGCTAAGTGATGGTTGGAAAAAAACTGGAGGATGAGAGTGTTTCTGCACAACTTATGCAGTCCTGACATGGGGGTAGAAATGTATCTAGGAATGGAACCAATTGCATTTGGAGTTGGCGGGGTTCAGTACTGCGGTTTTTTTGGGGTTTCATTTTGGGGTCCAATTCTCCACTGATTTCCATTTTGTTCTGGCAGCTGCTTGTGCTTTGTATCACGGAGTTCGGTGGTTCCAGTCAAGGAGCAGATTGAGAACTCAATTGCAGAGCTCAAGAGCTTGCAGAAGAACATTACGTTTGCCACTTTGGCTGCAGTTGGAAACCGTGTCTCGCAGCCTGTGACTGACGGCGGGTCAAGCACCAAACGTTCCGGCCCTGAGAATTGGACCGCCAGTGTTGGCCTCGAGCAACATGTTGCAACAGTATGCGAGTTCGTGAAGAACAAGGGCATTTCGCTTATCGGCATTCACGGGCAGGCTGGGTTGGGGAAGACGACCCTCCTGAATGAAATTGTCGCTAAGATCGAAAAGGAAGAGAAGCGCTTGTTCGCTTACATTGAAGTTGGTGAAGACTTGAAGAAGCTTCAAAGCTCCCTACTTGAGCAGCTTGGAGGTGGCAAGAAGGAGATCACAAGTGTCGCACAGGGCCGCAGTGCGCTCCTTGCTCAGCTCAGGAAGCTGAAAGAGAACAACAAAGTTGCACGGATTGCCATTGATAATTTGTACGACGTCCGTCTTGTGGGTGAGTTCTTTCCTCACAGTTTAGGGAAATTCTTGCCTGCCAACAGCTGTGTGATCATCACCTGCCCTTCTGTGGCGATCCTCAGCAAGGTGGACGCGCTTTGTCGCCCTGCAATGCCGAACTATCACTACCTGCCCTACAAACTGCCTTGCTTAGCCCCACAGCAAGCTAAGGCTCTTTTCATCTCTCATGCCGCCTCTGAGCCAGTGAATACCTTGTACTCCATCAATGGTATTTTCTCAAAGTATGGCGACCTTGCGAACCACTTCCTGCCTTTGTGTGAGGGTCTTCCTATGGCGTTGAAGGTGGTCGGTTCGTACTTCTCAAACCCAGCAAACCGGAGTGAAGAGAACTGGTTGGCTATTGGGAAGCGGATGAAGCAAGTTGCAGAGGAAATGGATACGTCTGAAGATCAGATGTTTGCCAAGTTGCTGGTAGGTCACGTTCAGGGGCTTGTTGTGTTCAGTTTTGCAATGAAAGTTTCGAATTCTCTTCTTGTGTTATCGTGCTTGGTTTTTGAAGTCTCCTTGAATTAATGAGTTATGCTCATTTTCATTTTTGCCACATTTGAACAGGTTATTTATGAGAAGTTAGGTCCAGCTCAGAAGGAGGCGTTCCTGGATATTGCAGCTTTTCTGCGAGGGTGGGATTGGCGGACGGTCGAGCGGGTTGTTGGAAAGCCGCAGTTAGACACTCTAGTAGACCAAGCCATGGTCAGTGCAAAACTGAAGGATGCCGAGAGCACCAGCGGCATTTCTTTGTATACACGGTACTCCGATCGGCCATGGAAGTCAGAGATGGTCATGATGCACGAGCTGCTGTACGCTATTGCATGCAGGCGGGCAGCCGGCAACCGCGTCTGTTCCGAGGACCAGGCTCACTTGCCGGAGAGGCTCAAGATGGATGGTCCTGGAATGGTCAGTGGCGATTATCTGAATCCAATTTGTCGTCAAGCTTGTTGCAACCGATAAGCTTGTCTTTTAGTTTAGCTTGTAACTACACAGAAAATCATAGTAAGTGGACTTGTGGGCTCTTGCTATTGTATTTAACGGAGTTGCTTAATGGTTTATGTTGCAGGAACTGAGCGCTCTGCAGGGACTTTCTCTGATCAGCTGTAAGGAACCGTTGCAAGGAACTATGCTGGAGAAAATGCAAGGTGCAAGAATTCTAATTCTGCACGATACTGGTGTGAAAGGCTACTGCACGAAGCCCCTCAACCAGCTTCAATTCTTGTATTGGGGTCGAAGCAGAGTTGCCCCTGATGTGCGAATCCCGTTTCAAATGGAGAGACTGAAGAGACTGGAAATGTGCATTCTTCGGGCCGCAGAAATTGATCTGACCATCAAGGTACGCCGGTCTGAACTTCTGAAGTCTATCTTTTGTCTAGTTATTCTGTTGATACAAATTGTGATAGAGGAATGCACCTGCAAACCATGATTATATTTCCATTGGTACTGGTAATGCGTGTGGTGAATACGAGATTTTTTCTGTTCTTAAAGTATTCGGTCGGAAGTTGTGCTCTGTCACGAAAATGTCTATGGATTTGTTGTTATTGCAGTTCCCCTCACAGCTGAAAGATCTTACCCTCATCGGATGCAATAACATGGAAGTTCTCCATGAGCACATCCTCCAATTGACCGGACTTCTAGAGCTTCACCTTATCGGTTGCAACAAGCTTCACGACCTCACCGCTGAGTTTGCAGATATGAGAAGCCTCAGGAAATTCAGGCTGGAGAATTGTTTGAGCATCAGACACCTGAACAAGTCGATCGGCCAGCTTGCAAGCATCCGAGAGTTGGACCTCTCCGGGTGCACCAACATCGCCACTCTCCCGTCCGAAATCGGCAACATCCAGACGCTTCTCAAGCTCAACCTCGTCCTCTGCAAGTGTCTTGTGAGACTACCGGCTGAAATCGGAAACCTCAAGAACCTGACTCACCTCTACCTTGGCCAGTCCGGGATCACCTCGCTGCCAGTCGAAATCGGCAAGCTTCGATCCTTGGAAGATCTCTCCCTTACAGGCTGTGTCCGCCTGGAGAAACTACCCCCTCAAATCGGCCAGCTGACATCCCTCCTGAGGTTGAACTTGGGATCTTGCACTGGCATCAAGGAGCTCCCCTCGGAGGTCGGTGGAATGATCAACCTCCAGAAGCTTGTGCTCAACTCGTGTACCGCCTTGGCACGACTGCCCGAGGAGTTGTTTGAGCTCGTGAATCTCCAGTCACTGGAGCTGGACTACATGAAGCTGCTGGCGCACTTGCCTGCTGAGATCGGCAACTTGAGGAGTCTGCAGCGTCTATCTCTCAACTGCTGTACCCGTCTGAACCGATTGCCCCCTGAAATCGGTAGCCTTCCGGCGTTGCAAGTGCTCAACCTTGTAGGCTGCACAGGGCTGAAGTCCGAGCTCCCCATGGAGATCCAGAAGATGGCAAAGGAGAACGCTGTCTATGTACATAGGGAGGATGATCACATCATCCTCGAGGGCCCTGATAACCCGAGCTACAAGCTTTACAGCATGACTTACTGATTTTCTGGACTGTCTATCAAGTTCATGGCAGCGGCACGATGTCTCATTATTCTTGACAGTGGGAACATCGAATCTGAAGCGTGTTGCTGGGGTCGACTCGAGCAACAGTGTTTGTCGATCAATCAACACTATTTCTTCAAGACTAAACTGCGATGCTACTGGAGTGACTGGTTTCTTCAATCGAGTTTCTTCATTTGGCTATCAACTTTTGAGTGCGTACAGGCAATATTTTATTTGGGTGGCTTCTCCCAGACAATAGAAATCATTTTATACTGTAGATCAGCGCGAGTTGGAATCTTTATTACTTTTTTTTTTCCTTTTTTTTTTTCCTTTTTCTTTTTTTCTCTTCGAGTGATTATAAGCATCCCCTGATGGCCTTAGGTAGTGCGCTTCGTCTGCCTATCTGAGGTTGTAGTTCCCACATCATTTAGTGAAATGTTGGGGTGGTGGTAGGAGCAGATGAGGGTGTATACTCGTGTGCTCATTCTTGTGCGAGAGGCTGGCGTAGGATAGGATAATAGCACTAGTATGGGATGATGAATCGTCACATGGCGGAAAAAAGAAGCTTCAGGTTTTAGTTAGGGACTTGATCGATTTGTATGTTTTCACTGTGACCGATGGCACACTATTTTTTAGCTGAAAAGCACAACCATTACCACACTTCTGTGTATTCTTGATTCAATGTACTGTACTAAGGTATTTCCCTATGTCTCAATCTGTTCTATCCTTCTGTTTTTGTCGAGCAATGTCAAGTTCATGTAACTTCTGTATTTGTTGAAATGAAGAGGGATGTGTTTGTCATGCTTGGATTTAGCTCTTGGACGATCGCCAACTCTTTCAGCTGAGCACATGTTTTGCCAGTGTTATGTATTGTATTGGTGCCTATCCTTCTCAGAAACTTGGCACTCGAAGCCGGTGTGCGCCCATCACCAGTTGACAGTGTTATTCATTTTCTCAAAGTATCTAATTTAACTCTTATTTAATGGTTTCAGAACCTGAACCAACTGCTGCAGAATGAAGGATAATGCACATCTTACGGGGCATCTATTCATGCTTAGAGGCTGTGTTCAGCTCAGTGTCGAATTCATAATGTCAGCGTCAAGAATCTAGATTTTGACATTCTACATTTAAGTGCTTACTTGTTAAATTCTTCGTGATGCCTGCCTGACGACAAAACGAAAATTGAGAAGATACCTGACGTTCCGATCTGCACTCAGGCACAACTTCGCCCCACCAACACTTATTCTGCCTTAAAAACAAAGCAATGCATCTCTTCTTTTCGCACACTGAACTGGCTGTGATCTTCTCTGACCAGAATATCATTTTTCTTTACATCATGCGATTTAAAAGACGATTTAGAGATCAACAAGGTGGTGCTGTAGCTGTCTTTGCATGCAGGATTAGGATCCAGCATGGCAGCCGGTGACAAACAACAACACACGGTCGAAAAATATAAACTCAAACAGCATCTGCCAGGCCTCAAAACTCGAGTTTCTAATCCCGACTACACATCATGCCAATCCCGAACAACGGTAGATTCCAAAGACGGTTCACGGATCTGCCCACTTGCACGCACCAAGAAAAGCCTGTCCAGAAATCTTATCAACAGAAGATCCTCAAAACAACGGTTTATCCCATATTCAATGCAAAAACGACGCCTCTGCACCGAAACTCCAAACTATAAGTAGCAGTACCTGAGAAGCAGAAATCATGTCTTTGAATAAACCCAAAGACTGCAGCAAAGTAAAGATATACTATTCCACGGGGGATGACACTTGGACCCAACCGGCATCCCACATGCCGGATACACAACCCTACAGTCTGACGTGGAACCCATTTCTTTCACCCTCTTGAGGTTTAGGGTTTAGGGTTTATGCTTCCGGCGTGAGGATTTCTGCTCAGAAGCGATGTTCCGTGATTGTTATTCAAGTTTTCGTACGATGTGTAGTGTTTCTTATGTTGGGTTTCGGTTTGTTGATGCTTTAGATCTGGCACCACATCTTACTTGGGGTGTCTCGATAGTGAGATGTTCTGGACGATGCGGCGCCCACAGCGACCGCTGTATCATGGTTTTGCCATGGTGCGGCAGCGGCCAGACAACCGTAGATCTTCTTCCACGGTGCTTGTGCTGTTTTGTGCGCTTGCCCTACTATACAAGAGATTACATTCGGAGATTTTCACCCGAGGGATGTGTGTCTAGTGTTTAGGGTTTTGGGGTTTTCTATGAGTATTGCCGCTAGATGTGAAGTGGGTCTTGTGATGAGATGTTTGTTGGTCACCTGCCCCATACCGAGTCTGCAGTGGTCCTTGTTTCCATGGAGGAACTACTGCCGCATGGGGCGGAAAGTGATGCTGGCTAGAAGATGATGGGAAGGGTTCAGTTCCTTTTCTCCATGTATGTGAGCAATAGTCTTTAATACCTGGTCTCGTGGAGGGGTTTCTGTTTTTCTTCAGCGAGATGTCCCTAGTAACATCTTGTCGGAATGAACTCTGACGGCGGAGCTATTTGTGTGTTCAAGGTTCCGTCTATGGAACCATTTGATTGAGGAGGATGTTTGATTATGTATTTAGTACGTCTAGCATCATTAAAATACCACTCATGGCGATCTATTACCATTAGTGTATGAGAATGGTGCCAGAATGATTTGAGATAACTTTCCCTTCCAGCCTTGGTTTCGACCGTTGCTGTAAGATACACAGTCTCTTATATCTTCAGGATATTTCTTACTCAGCTCATGCAGGAATGATAGTGAAATTCCTTTTGGACGATCTTGGTTTTTTTCTTTTTTTTCTTTTTCGCATTTAAAGTGAACTCAGACATGTTGTTCTTGTGATGATCAAACAAATACTTTCGTTCTACCTATTTGCGTCAAGCATTGAGGAAACTATTTGGAGACCTGAACTGAGGAAAGACATGATGTGACATCAGAAACTGTGTAATGATATTTACCGAATATCGCAATTTGTGTGACTGCTTAGACTACCGTGTATTCTGGGCAGGGCATTATCGATGGCCCTGGAGTACTGCACGGGTTCTCTGTGCGGCGCCCTTGCCTGGTGGTCTAACATCAATATAGTGGTGTCATAGTACAGCTTGCATGTTGGATGGTATTTGCCATCTTCGATCACCGCAAGCAGTCTCCAATTTCCACAACAGTATAGATTTTGATCTTGTCGATCGTTTAAATTTCCTGTACCATGTCCGGGTTTAATGAATATTAGGAACTTCGAAAATACCTGGATGACGGAAGGTTTGCACATCCCAGCACTAGGTGTCGATTTATGACACCCATGTCACTATTTAGTTGCAAACAGTAACAAATTTCCACTGCTAAATGGAGGAGGCGTGCATCGTCCCTGTCGATGGACGTTTCACTTCGCTTTAGCACATCGGCACTCGTGAACTAACCCATTCCAACTACACTGAAACTTCATGAATACCATTTATCTCTATAAAATCTTATCTTATCGGCAGAAAAATCGTAAAAGAACGAATATTACAATCGAATGTAACAAGAGTTGACAATCTAATCAAACAGGACTTTAAAATCGAATTAAACCCTTCTGGTTACTACACATGTCAAACCAATGAAACTGGGAGTGTGCAGATATGTAGTCGGAACAGAAGGTGTATTTCCATGCGAAACCGCTCTCGACATGACACTCTTCACCATAACATTCCAGATGGAAAAAAAGCCAAAAAGGACTCCGTTTCGAAATACCGACACATATTGCATCATCGCTTGGCCTAAACATTTTATTTAAAGAATGGATGGTATCTATATATGTTCACAAAACCTGACCTAATGTCACTCTATCATACGCCACGAGTGATCCGGTACATAAATTCATATCAATCTCTAGTTCACATCCCGGACCATATTATGCCAATGTCTTGACCAGTGGTCGCTACCTAATACAACCTTAGTTCTTCGTAACCCCCGTCAATAAAATCTTACCCCTACTCCCTCCTGGATCGTTAGAAAGAAGAAGTATTGCTGCCGATCTCCTCATTTTCTCTGGATAAGGGTCCATAAATGTTTGCTCACTGAGGTTTCTTCTGAACTTTCTCCTTAATCCACTTGAAGCTTGCCGTGGTGCCGGCTTTCAGCTTCTGAGCACCAACCGTAGCAGCAACTTTAGTCTTCTCCATTCCAACTGTCGCAACAACTTTAGTTTTCTGCATGCCAACGCTTGCAGCTGCCTTGGCCTTGTCCATCTTCTCTTTGTTGGTCGTCTTTGAGGAATTTTTCTTCTCAAGCTCGTTGTGCTTGGCATCATCGTAATTAGGATCCCACTGATCCGCCCAGTCGAGGCCCTTTCCACTCTGTGACATCTTCGCTACTCTGTAACACCTGAAATGAATGTTTCACAGGACAACACAAGAATAAGACACCTGAGATCCACAAACCCTACATGCGGGACAAAAATGAAGGGTAAAGTAGAGGAAAAAACTGCAGCTTCTACAGCAACGGTTGACGAAACATAATGAACTTATTGTACGTCCCACCAGCACGAGAAAGGAAAACTTGAGAGAGAACCAAAGATGACCTACTACAGAAATAAACCACGATGGCATGATGCAGCAATGAACAATACAAAGGAATCTTTTGGGCTCAATTATAAGCCAATAATGCCCCACGAAAGCTGGAGAGTAGAATAGGTCTCTGTCATCCAAAACAATAATAACGTATCCCAACGAGTAAAAGCTTCTCCGACTTCCAGCCTCCAAGCAGCTCTTCGCAACAGCCATACATGAAAACCAAAAACCAAAAACCAAAAACCAAAAAACAAAAAACAAATGCTCAGACAAAAACCATACAAAACAACACCTCATCACCCAAACATTTTCAGAAGAACTGGCTCCTCTCGCAAATTCACAACCTGTCCCAGAGCTTCAAAACTCCACACCTTCCTACTCACCATCAAAAACCTTCACGGCAGTGATACCGTTTCCATCCTCAAAACGCCAACAAAACTAACACACAAGACCCTCAAACGGCGCAAAAACGCAATCAACACACACATCAAATCAAAAAGCAAAGTACCTTGTCACGCAGTGCCTTCGACGATCACAAATGCAAAACCCTGATCACCCAACTCAGCTCGTCTACAATAATGCTCCCTCACCCAACCTCCACCAAACCTCCACCAAACCTCGATCGTCCAAATAAGATCTCCACCGAAACTCCCCACCCACACACGGGTGCCCAAACTCTTGGGCTGTCGCGGAAGATGGTAAGCTCACTCCGAGGCACAACAAACCCACACTTTTGCACTCAAAGGTGTGTTCTTTCCGGGGAGCACGGTCTTGCAAACCCTCAGGCTCGCGGTGATGCGCCTTCCTCGCCGACGACCGTCGCTGCGTGAGTCCGCAATCCGAGTCTGTCCACTGTTTTCACTCCACAGTGAAGGATTGTTTTGCGCAACGATCACCTTGAACTGGGGTTGGTATCATCTCATCTTTTCCGACTGAAGAGTGATGTGGTTTTCTTTTGCTGTTTTTCTGGCAGACATTGTTTCCACATGTGAGGAGGTGGTTGAGGGATTCATTCAGTCGGTGCGTGTTCCCAGTGGGTTATGTGGTACTTGCTTAGCTAGCACGGCGCTCGGGAAGTTGATCATCAACATGGTGAGTGTTACGGAAGGACCAGAAAACCATCTCTTGTAGTTTAGTGCGCAGTAATTCTTAAGCATCAGTTTACCTATCTGAGCTGAAGATTTTCTGTCTTGCGGTCACTATGAGAAGTATTTCTGTGTCATTCTGGTTTCTGAGATGTGCAGAGTTTGAAGGCATGGATTAATTTATCTGGTGTCAGATTCTCCTCCGAAATATGTTGTGTTTGGCACCACTCTTGGTGATTCAGGCGTGTGCAGGAGCATTGCTGCAGAATGGAGGTGAGTGGTGAGCAGAAGAGAGTATTGGAAGTTAATTCTATGTTCATTAAATTGACCGCTTCCTCTTATTTGGATGTTATGGTGTTTGGGTTAAACGGTAAGTGCCTAAAACTGAAAATAGAAGTTGCACTTCAAATCTTTACAACTAAAAATGTTATTTTCTATGCACATCTAAATAATCCCATGATGTAGAGTAAACCTTCTTCTTTCCATTACTATGCAAAATAATATAAAGAAATATAAGGAATGAAAGATAAAAAAATATAGATTGAAACATATGAAAACTCCAGTAGAAATTGCAGACAATTATAGTGAAATGAAGACCAAAATATAATAAATTGAAGGTAATACTAAATGGTCTAGTCATGTCACTCTTGGTGTAATTGGTCATGTGTCAAACCTATTCTTGCTCAATTAGAAAGGAACCCATACTATCGTATATGGTCATATACCGTGGGTTACTAGTAGCTTGGACACTGTTTTGTCTAATAATTAATCAAAGTGCAAAAAGTGATTAGGCAATTCAAAAAATAATATCTCAAAGTTGAGCATTTTTAAATATCTCATAGTATTATAGAGCAATAGTATCTCAAAGTCGGGCAAACAATATCTCAAAGTAGGATAATAATATCTCAAAGTTGAGCATTTTTAAATTTCTCAAAGTATTATCGAGCAATAGTATCTCAAAGTTGGGCAAACAATATCTCAAAGTCAGATAATAATATCTCAAAGTTGGGCAAACATAGTCAAGAATTTCCAGAAAATTTAGGCAGATTTGAAAAAAATTATTTTCTACCTTCAAGGATGAAGGAGCCTTTTGAAGTTCTACTCTATGCAATTCTACAACTCAACATTCCTGCCATCTTCATAAATTACCCTCAATGGAGTTCTCTATGCCAACGACTTCAAATATACATGCGATATCTATTATTGTTCTCTTCAACATTCAAGATTTCCAAGCTTCACTTTTACAACATGTATAAACTTCATATTACCTCTGGCAAGCACATTGTCAAGCACATTGTCAAGCTTCAAAGAAGATTTTCCAAAATCATCTTCCTTATAGAATGAAGTGTGCAAATTCATTTGCAACACATTTCATGTCATATTATTAGACCCTTACAAGGGGTCTAATCATTTCGGCTCCACAATCCTCATCCTCTTCCTCAACAAACAATTTTACATGATCAACCCAATTAGAACTACAATATTCTGGATTATTCATTACAACATCAAACTACTTCCTCCGCCATGTTCAATTGTTAAACAATTTATCACAAAGGACACAATTGCTTCCATATTAATGTTGTGGTCCAATGCCCAAGTTCGTAACTGTGCACCTCTATTATCACTAACATGACAAGGACCACCATTCCTTTTCTACATCATCTAGACCACTTCCATATTTTACAAAATGATTGCAATATGAAGCGGGTTCATCTCTACAGGCCCTTGCATGTCTAGCTTATTATATTCATTTAGAGGTGCACAAAATTCAATTAGCTTGACTGGATGAATAGATGAAAATTTTCTTTTCATCTAGCAGTTGTATATTATCATGCACATTTGAGGGAAGTGAAAACGCATCCATCTAGACTTTAAAAATAACTTTGATTTTATTCGACCTCGCTAACTTCATGAAATATGACCTTCTAATTTGAGATGGCCTTACTAAAAGTAGTGCAAATGAACACCAAATACTTTAGTCCTTTAATTGGCTTTATTTGATTGTAAGAGATGGACATCATTCTCCGTTTTGGGTGTAATCTATAGATGTAGTGGATCTAAATTTTTATTAGTGAAACTAATATAAGAGACAATGAAAATTAGAGCAAGATATGTTCTTATTCACATAAATATTGGCAAAAAATAAATTCACTCACCCTAATAAAAGAAAAAGATAGATAAAGTCAAACATAAAAAAATGAGTGATACTCTCTTCTTTAACACTTTCTAAAATTACCTTATTACTATTTTACACTATCCCTTACCTGTTGAGATGCATCCTCTAATTCATTTCATATAGAGGGACCTTCACTCATAGGATTCATTTGGAACAACACTAACCTTCTCTTCCTCATAGGACCACACCGGACAACCCAATCCAATTCAACCAACTCTACTAGATGTAAAGCTACCTCCTCCCTTGAACCACTCCAATAGCTCCAGTTAACTGAAATTACTTCGTAAAATTCCAGGAAGTGAATTGGAGGGCTAGTGTTTTTGGTGGCTACAACCTCCTAACTAATCAAATGTGGCCCTTGTATGATCATAGAAAGGACTCAACAAACACACAAACATTTAATTCATGCCAATCCACTACCGAGACTAATATTTTGGTGGCTAATCTTGGTAACTCGTCTAGAGTGGAAAGAGAGAGAGAAACTTCTATCTCACTTAATTCACGTCTACAGTAGAAAGAGAGAAGACCAACGTAAATTAAGTGTCCATCCAATTCACCCCAATCGAATGCCCGCAAGACAAAGATATAGATGTAAAGATCTACTCCCCTTTTCGAGAGTAGATGGTCTGGAGTGGAAAGATACAAGGAATTCAAAAAAAACAAAGACTTCATTCACACCAACCCCTGAATTCTCCTCAAATTCTTTCTTGTTCTTTCTGAGAGGAGGGCCACACCTTGAAGGTGGCTGCATGGACAGCACTCCGCACAGAAGTCTGTATTATAATCCCCCACTCTGAGAATTGTGCATGAGATACATATTCATGGCTGCTGCTGGGAGGAGGCGGAGAAGAAGTAGCTCCATCTGCACATGCACCGTTGCTTCCCCAACCGAAGCTTACACAGCACCTGCATCCGCACCCGCACCTGCAGACGTGACCTGCACGCAACCACCACCACATTCACGAGCTATGATGTCATGAAATCATCCTCACAGAATAAGTGCATGGTGGATGTCATGTGAAGCTCATGTGCAACCAAGCAACTACTCAGCACAAGCGCTACGAATTTGGACTTGGTGTGAGGAGAAGTTTTGGAGAATTGCAGACAGCGATGGAGAATCGCACATGGTGGCCGGATTGGGAAGAGGAGAGCGTGGCTACTGTCTCCGACCTCAGATATCTTCCTTTGTTGGCACTCGTTTTTCCACTCGTCCGCTTCTGTCTCGACAAAGTGGTTTTCGAGGTAGGGTTTATGTGGGGGTTTACGTTCTGTGTTGGTGTTTTGTTTCCCTGGTTTTGGTTTTCTCTTTGGGCGTTTGGGTGAGGATTTTACTCGCTCGTTGAATCTGGGTACGTGTTGGTTTGGTTGTTTTGAGTGTGCTGGTTTTTTGGATATGAGCTTGCAAAGCGCTAGGATTGTAGGATTGCAGACCTTGGTGGGTTTTTGCTGTTCAGTGGGTGAATGTTAGGTTTGGGGATGATTGGATTGTGTTTTTTGTGGTGTTGGATGTAGAATTTGGGGCGGAGGTTTATCACCGGTTATACGGCGTCTTTGGAGATTTCTACGGATGAGATAGAAGCGAATCGGAAGAAACTGGTCAAATTTAAGGAGTCTTCGTGGAAGTGTGTGTATTACCTGACTGCAGAAATATTAGCTCTGTTGGTCACTTATGATGAGCCATGGTTTACAGAGACCAAATACTTCTGGATTGGACCTGGCGATCGACGGTGGCCAGATCAGTTGATAAAGTAAGGTGCATTGTTCTGGACATGATTTGAGTGTTTCAAAATTGTGTATCTTGTGGTTGGTTTTAGCTGCTAGATTTGATGGAATTACCGACACATTGCTGAAGAGATATCTAGCGATTCCTCGTTGAGATTTTCAGACAAAGACTCAAGGAGAGTACGGAAATTTTCTCTTTGTAGGAGCGTAACAGGGCACATGAAGGTTAACCCTCCATTTAGAAAACGAAAATGTGGATGGTTTTCTATGAACCTTCCTATGTCTTTCAAGCGATTCGGTTCATTTCCTCGTTTCTAACGAACGCTAACCTACCGTTTTAAATGCACTTTGATAACCGTGATGCAGACTCAAGTTGAAGTTCTTGTATGGATTCGCTGGCGGATTCTATGTGTACAGCATCTTTGCACTCATGTTTTGGGAGACTCGGCGTTCAGATTTTGTTGTTAGCATGTCACATCATGTCACATCGTTGATGCTGATCGTCTTTTCCTACGTTGCGAAGTAAGTTTCTTTCCCAACCTTTGAGATTTCGGCACAGTTATCTTTGTGTGCTTATTTACACCGTCCCCGCATCTAAATTTTCCGGGATAGATCATTTGGAGCCCTGTGGCTTATGGTATATGCAATTAGTTTCTTGTTGCAAGATTAATCGCTTCGTCCATGATTGAGTGTCAACAACAGTGATTCTTTGATTGTTTTCTACACCGGCTGAGCTTTGGGTATCATGTTTGGGTGGGCAGGTTAGCTCGTATTGGATCGGTGGTGTTGGCTGTACATGATGGCAGCGATGTATTCTTGGAAGTAGGCAAGCTGACAAAATATAGCGGCCTGGTGGTCATTCCAAGTATTTCATTCATTTTGTTTGCCATATCATGGTTTATCCTGCGGCTCATCATTTTTCCTTTTGTGGTTTTAAGAAGTACATGGTATGTTCTTTGTTTCTTTCCTTCGCAATTGATCTCAGATTCTTGTGAAGTGGATGTTAAGCAAGAACAGTAGGGGGATATGGATTTTTATTTCTCCTCGGGTTTCCTCAGCTCATTCCAAATGCCAGAGTGTGCTTTAAAAAAATATTTGCAGAAGGAGGATGTCACTTTGAAGTGTCATGTTAGTTGTACTCTTAAGCATTTCGATTCCGTACTAAAATTTGGTTTCTCTTTACAGTTTTGAGTCGCTACAATACTTGGACAAGCGTATGGTTGAAGGGCCCATGTTCTACTACGTTTTCAACACTTTGCTGATCACTTTGCAAGTGGTGCACATATACTGGTGGGTTTTGATCTGGCGTATGATAATGAGGCAAATTGCAGATCGTGGCAAAATATCTGATGACGTTCGTTCTGGTAATTCTCTCCCTTTTCGGTTGTCATAATTATTTCGAAGATGTTTCTGGTTTCTCACATTACCCTGCGAAGGTTCTCCAAAGAGGTTCTTGTTCCTGAACTTTTAGTGTAGCTGAGCATGTCTTCAATCCAAGTTGATAGCATCATTCCTTGGTTGTGAATTAGTGGATGGTTTCAGTATCTTCAAGGTGCGGCGTTCTCACAAATACCGGCGTTGCTAATTTTTGTATTATCACGACGCTTGCAGATTCGGATTCAGATTCAGATTCCGACAATGAGGATGACGAGGACAAAAGAGCGGGCAAAGACAAGAGAGAATGAGGTTTGCATGTTTAACATGTGTTATTGATCAGGCAACCTGTTTTTAACATGGGGTTAGATGAAGTCACTTGGCTGTTTTCTGGTCCGCTTATATGTCCCTCATTAGAGAGAACTCCTTCACTCAGAGCTTCATGTTCAATTTTTCTAGCTAGGTGGTATCTGCTTCTGCATCTCACAAACAGAGGATCGAGAATTCATTTTGTAAATTGTATGTTGGGCTAGCCTTGATTTCGATGACCCGTGCCCTAGTCCATGCCTTTAGGGGTACATTAGCCATTTAATGAGTGGTTTTGAAATACCGTGTACAGTAATGGTTTGTGAAATGCTAAATGAACGTTTGTCGTTTGACAAAACGTAGTTACCTACACTTCTAGCTTTGGGGGGTTTTGGTGCAGTACTATCTAGTATGTCTAGTATGTAGGTTTGTTGTGCTGTCTACGTGCATCAGATTTTCAGCTTTAACAATGCCAAAACGTGAGTGGATTAAGAAGAATATTTGGTTACTGTTGATTCGCTTTCTTCTTTGACAGTTTCTTCTTTGACACTTCCTTTCAATCGATGAACAAATTCATTACTCAATGCCGTACCTACGGTTTGGTACTAAGTAATAGCTTCAAGCTTTGGAGAAATTTCTGGACATAACAACCTCTTCATGCATGCGCACAATGCACCGTATTCACAACATTTCTGGTAATCAGCATCTTTCTGCATCAATTTTGGATCAGCAGTTGAACATGCAACAAGGTTCTCAAATCCCACGTCATGAACGATGCTTATGTATCAAGGTATGAAATTCGGTACTCGAAGCAGTGGAATCACCTTCGCTAAGATAATTATAACTAAATCAAAAGTGGTGGAATTAGACAAAGTCGCTATGAAGTATGATTCACTAAGAACTAATAAAACAACTGAAATATCAGACCTTAAGGAGCCCATGATAGAAACGAAAACCAACTGTCATATGTACTCCCGGCGGAACAGTAACGAGATATTTCTGTAAGTTAAATGTGTCTAAACGTGTCGGCCTTCATGCTCCTGTCAGAACAACACCAATCTACAGAGGACAAATCAGAAGCTCCTGACAAGTAAACGATCACATGCAAGAGAGTGCAGAACTACAGAAACTCCCAAATATTCAGCACCAGCATCACGTCATCGACAGGACAAATTGTTGAAAACAAAAGCAACAATTAAGTTAAAAAAGTGAGACAACAATAAATAAAGGAAGGCACGCTACCATTTAGGTTAGCTAGGTCAGACTGTACATCACACTCACACGTTTCTTCCGACTGCATTGCAGGTGATTACTCTATCAGAGTCTGAAGCCGGCAACACAGTGTGCACATTAAACATCACCGAACTTTTTAATAGAAAACTCAGATTTACAAAGTGATGCAAAATGCAAATTGATCATGCTAGACTATTCTATACTCAACATATGCCTGGAATTTACCAATAATTACGATGGTGGCATGCTCAGACTGAGAGTAACGGAGTTCCCATAGAGCCCCGTATCCTCGTCCAGCGGATCAAAAATCTGCACCAGCTGCTTGTTAACACGCGATTGATCCCAAGAGTTTTCTAACAAGTTGTATGTCACGGAGCGTCCCTTGAAAGATGAAATGACAATGGAGTCGCCGTCACCGATGGACAGGAAGCTCGCATTCCGGCCAATCATGTCGTGATACGGACTCCAAGTGTCGATATACGGCACTAGTTGCACAAGGTCATCGAAGTGCTTGCTCGGCATGTGAGAAACAACCGAGGTTTGCTTCTTCTCCAGAAGGTGAATCTCCACTATACTAAAACTGTTCGCCCAAGCGCGAACGAAGAATAAACGGCCTCCGCTCACCACCAGCTGTGGTATCTTCGACTTCGGAAGTTTTTCCACAGCGATGCTCCACGCATCCTTAGCAGCATCATAAGCCCATAAACTGTGCGTCAAGTTGCAAGAATCCCAAAACAGAATGTAAAGCGTGTTGTTAATTAAGACACCGGAGCTTGGGTTGAGGTTCTGTGGCGGGTCACAAAGCTTCAACCAGTTTTCAGCCTTCGAATCGTACACGTGCATCCTCTGTCTCGTGGGTTCCGTGGGATGCACCTCCTCAATGAGAAAAATCTTGTAACCCGCCATGTCGTCCTGAACTGACATCAACACAACCGGGTTGTGTATCCCGACCACCAAATCGAAGAACCCGTAGAACGGAAGCTCCTTGGACTGTTTGGTCACAGGGTTGCAGATGAAGAGAGCGTGCTCTTCCAACCCCATGGTGCTCCACAACACGCAGAACAGCCCTTTGTCCGCAGCAATCGTACTCCTCTGAAACCCTATCTTGAATCTGTCCATCATCTCCACTTGCTTGAAGAGGAAATCGTCACTCAGATAGAAATACTTCCTGCTCACACTGTCGAACAGCTCCCAGCCCATCACCGCGTCCGTCACCGTGTCGGGCATCACAAAAACATACGACCTCTGCGGATGCGCTTGCGCGCAGAGCGCAGCAAACGAAGGTTGGCGCACCAACTCATTCCACTTCTTGCAAACCACCCGAAACTGACATAGAGACGGAACCGGCAGAAACGAGAGCACCCTCTCCAGAATCTCACACGGAAGATCCTGCCACAGCTCCTCCTTCATGGCTCCCAAATCCTCACAACACATAAACCACTTTCCAAACAAACTCCACAATCTAACGAGAAGGTAAGAGAACACCCCACCGAATTCACCATCCACGCCGTGCTCCAACCCGTTGCGCGCAGTTGCCCCTCCTTCTCAGACCTCCCACCCGCCCATTATTTCCTCCACAAAACTCCAGAATGAGCGTTGCGACCGTGATCACGAAGAAAGACTACTGGCAGCCAGTCATCACCAACCCAGCTGCAAAAGAATTTGTCAAAAACCTAATAATATAATCTTCTCATGCAACGACTCCACCTATTTAGTACAAACAGCATCTCCACCGAGTCAGTCACCCATTCAAGCATCAGACACAAACTTCGAGACTGTCGTGTAAGTGATTTAGGTTTCCGAGGACGCCGTACCCTGCTTTTGTTCACCTGTACCCTAACCCTCATCCAGTGTGAATAGGAAACCATGGGATGCGTTGCTTCCACATCAAAGGCCATGAGACTCCTCAGAAATTTATGTGCATGTTCAGATTCCGACACTGCTCAGTTCGTCTGCAGATCGAATTCACTGAGAAACAGACATGCTGGCTATTCATTTTCTATGTTGACGGGGTTGGGGAAATGGAACATACTTGCATGGAAGTCGTACTGGCGCGCATTGAGTGATCAGCAGCTCGGCAACAGCCTTCTGTCAGAATTTGCAGCGTCACAACTTCCATATGGCATCACCACAACCTGGCAAACGACGCCGCACTCCAAGTACACCTGCCTGCACAAAAGCTGGCTGCGAATCCTTACTGTATCCGTTTCGGAGTTTTAACTTTCCCTCTGTTGCGTGACCACTTTGAAGGTTGTTTTTGCGTTGTCGCGCAGCTGGTTGGGTGTTACCCGGTTGATCCAGTTTGCACTGACAGAGATCTTGGGATGCTGGAGTGAATGATGTCAAAAGTTACTCATCATGGTACTGGAGATGACGATCTAATGAAACGGCTGAAGTGAGTCATGAGCACATGGTGGTTCGGATTTGGAGCGACTAGAACGGATTCTTGTACTGAGCATGAGCATTTAGGTCACCGGAAATGAATTTGCTCAGTTCGTGTGTAGTCTCCTAGAACTGGTTGTTGATTCCGTGCGGCGTGTGGTAAAGTGTAGGAACGGTGAACATCATAAGATGCCGTAGATGGGTACGACGTGATTAAGGCCTTTGTCTTCACGAGGAAATTGAAGGTGTACGTCTTGAAATGATGTTGATAGCCGCACCGCTTCTGCATCATTGATGCTAGCTGCTGCTCTTCTGCATGTTCGGGTGGCGTACTCGCAACCTGCAATGGCGGTCAGGCGCAGATCGTGCTGTCTTCTCTTGTTATTAGCATGTTCATCCTGCTTCCAAGGTGCAACAGGGATTTATGACGCCGCTATTTCACAATGCCAGCAACTAGCGCCATCGCCATCACTAGAAAAGTTTGTAGACAAATTGCCTAGACCCAAAGTGATACGCATTAGTAACGCAAAACAAATCACCATCGGTGCGTTCAAAATCCAACAGGTAAGATATCTGCACAACTCCAAATCCCTGTAACTATGTTTTATCAAAGCATACATCAATGCTGGTGTGGGTAATCAATGCTGCTTGTATGTGACACTAATTCTCAAGCTAATTCTACTGTAATTACACAAACTCGATCTCAATGTAGCCATCTCTGTAATTGTGACTTCATTGGGCAGAAATTACACAGGGATCTTCCACCAACAACACTCTACGCATATGGAACAAACAGCGACACAGCTTCGTATCCAGGGCCAAGAATTGAAGTTATACAAAACGTTCCATCGAACATCCGGTGGGAGAATCACATTACCGATGGTAAGCACATGCTTGCAAATGACGAGAGTTTAATGTGGGCGAATCCGCAGTCAGGGGGCATTCCCATCGTCACGCATCTTCACGGAGCAGAGGTTCACAGCTCCAGTGACGGGCACCCAGACGCATGGTTCACAGCAGGTGGTAGCCATGGCAGCACATACACGACGCAGAATTACACATACCCAAATGCGCAGCCGGCAACCATGCTCTGGTACCACGACCATGCTTTCGGAATCACGCGGTTGAATGTCTTGGCCGGGTTGGCAGGATTGTACATCATCAGATCGAAGGAAGACCCACCAGCTTGGATGCCGACGGGGAAGTTCGAAGTCCAGCTTGTCGTCCAAGATAAGCAGTTCTTCTTCAACGGCTCCATCAATTTCCCGAACGTGGGCGACTCTCCTGCACTCCATCCACAATGGTGCCCTGAGTACTTCGGCGACACGGTTCTTGTTAACGGAAAAGCATGGCCATACCTGGAAGTGAAGCCTCAAATGTACCGGTTCCGCATTCTAAATGCAGCAAACGCCCGCGTCTTCGAGCTCTCAATGGATAACCTCTCCTTTACTCAAATCGGTACCGATCAGGAGTTGCTGGAGAAGCCGCAGAGCTTGAAGACGCTCACAATCGCGCCCGGGGAGAGGGTGGACTGCATCGTCGACTTCTCCACAGCCGCAAATTCTGAGGTTATCTTGCGAAACGATGGTCAAGCGCCGTATCCTGAAGGCGATCCGGCGTTCAGCCCGGAGAGCACACGCAGTGTGATGAAGTTCATCATCTCGAAAGCCAATTCCTCAACCCAAACGCAAGCTGCTCCGGTTCCTGCAACGCTAAGAGAGCCTCAATCCCTAGTAAGCTCACAAAACGCAAAGGAATGGCGACGGAACTTCATGTTCGAGATGGACGACTCGGAAGGTAATCCCATGAGCTCTCTCCTCTCAAACCTCACCTGGATGGATCCCGTCACCGAGACCCCACATCAAGGAGCCATCGAGGTGTGGGAGTTCATCAACCTGACTCCCGACGCGCATCCCATGCACATCCACCTCGTGCACTTCCGGATGCTGAGCCAGCAGGAGTTCAACCTCACATTGTGGCGAGAAGGCGCTTGTCAGTTGAACGACTCCAGCTGCTTCCTGGGAGCGCCATCGCCAGCTCTGGCACATCAAGTGGGTCCCAAAGACACCATTCTTGCGATGCCGAACTATGTGACGAGAGTTGTGATGCAGTGGACTGCGCACAATGGTGGAGCGTTCGGATTTGACGTGAGCTCCGGGCCGGGTTACTTGTGGCACTGCCATATTCTGGATCATGAGGACAATGACATGATGCGGCCCATCAGAGTCGTGGCGGATGTCGTTCGCCCCTCTGCGATGGTGAGCATGGGTGCGCGACGGCAGCTCTCTGGTGCACTTCGCCTTTCATTTTTGTTGCTGCTGGTCTTGTTTTCATGATCTTCACAGAATTAGTGATTTCTTTCAGATTCTTTTGAGTGATTAGGGGTCGAGATTTTGTTAATAATGTGAGATGATTTAGAGTTTTTTAGTGTAGGTTGAAGGGTTGGAAGAGTTTAGTTGGTGGGTAATGTAGGATTAGAGTGTTGAGTGGGAGCATTTATGAGATTTAGCTTGAAATGTAATTGAGATTCTTTTCCGTCTGTGCATAATAAGATTTGGTGCTTTCTTCGGAATCAGTGAGTGTTTGTGAAGTGGTTAAGAGTTGATAGGGAGGAGGCATGATGAAGAACTACCTTTCTTGATACGGGAATACGGTAATGTTTTATTGTTGTGATGAGTTGAACACAAGAAAGTATGGTCACCCGAACATTGTTGAAGATTCTATAAAGCTTTCTTATATGTCGTTTCACAACGTGGAGGTAATGGCGTTGTGACTAACATTTTGCAAGGTTTTCATACTGAACAAGCGGAATCAAATGTCAGACATCAATGTCCTGCGCACTTGCGCACTACAAGTCAGACATGAAAATATGTAATCACACATATAATCTTAGAATATGGAACATGAAGACTATTGGATAATTGTGCACTTCTGCAACGGATTGCGTAGCAGGTTTGCCGGGCGACGAGAGCGCAAACCTCAGCCACGTCTGGGCGAGAATTACACCCGAGTGTTGGGTCAGTGTATTGGTGTGAAGGCGAGAACGTTGGAATAGTGACGTGCGCCGCGAGCTTGTGTAAGAAAGAATGCGGGCCTTCTGTGTATCCGATTCCATAGATCTTCCATGCGCTAGGATTACAGTGACATGGATTGTTGATGTTGCGCAACAATCTCAATTCTATGGATAGGAAGAACTCCAATCAAAAGTGATACGCATCGTGGAAAAACGCTGTGACCACTATGTTCTTGCAGAATACCCCATGGATTCTGGACTTAGAAAGGAACTTGGAAACGCTAATTTGAAATAAAATCACCGTATTCGCAATCACAAAATGTTCAGAGCACCACACCAGGAAATTCTCCAAAGTCTGAAGCTCCCGCACATTCTACCGAACATTCGACCAAGATCCCGAATTCGGGACGTTGATTTTAGATACCTCAATCCGTTCCTTTCTAGAACATCTATAAAGTCGGCTCCCAATCTTGTTCACCCCTCACGGTATAACAACGATGCCCGATACTACTGTAGTCTGCTGTGGCTTGGGCCTCAAGTTCCGATGATGAATGCAACAGTTTATAATGTTTTTTGTGGAGAATGCTTGCCGCCCAAGTCAGCCTCATTCCCAACCAACATATAACGCTAGCAGAATGGTGGTGAGTTCATCGCAGTCCATCATCCAGCTTGTTGATCACATTCCCATTTGCGCCTCCACATTCTTCTGTTGCCGAGGTTCACAGTCTGAGCACCTAGGCCTCCTTCTCTCTCCAGCATTTCGAGTCTTAGTTTATATCTAAGACAGTAGATCGGAGATTGATGCTGCTTGCTCCATGTTGGTACCTTAGATTTGGATGTTTGCTCTGTGCAGTGGCTGAGTTGATATGATGCGTGCTTTAGATCGCCTGCGAATGGTTTCATTTAATTTCCGTCAGTGAGCTCCTTGCACCTGGATTTATGTTTCTGCTTATTGATCTAATTGTTCCTGTGCTGCCGGCAGGTACTCTGCCTCCAAAACGGCGTTGTTTCACTCTTCGTAACACTTCGTTCCGATCAATTTCTCTGTTGGACAATGGAGGCGACGGGCTCCCCACGCGTGTTGCAAGTGGCCATTCCCATTTTCAAGAATGTGACAGCGCTGGACTTCGTGGGACCATACGAGTCGCTGCACATTCTACCCAACGTGAACGTGGTGTTCGTGAGCCACAGCAAGGGCCTGTACTCCGCTGACCTCGGCATGCTCTCCTTCCAGGCCACGGCCACTTTCGATGAAGTGCCCAGCCCTGACATCATTGTCGTCCCCGGAGGCGACGGCACCAATGCTCTCATGGCTGACAAGCCCATCCTCGACTGGATTCGCAAGGTACAGAAAAACCATCCCAAGAAGCTTCATCAAGTTCATTCTACGTCCTCCCATTCAGCTCAGGACTAACTTGATCCACACCAGTCGAGAACTGATCTATGACTGATTTGTTTTACCTTGCGTTGATCCTTGAAGGCGCACGAAACGAGCTTGTACACAACCTCGGTGTGCTCGGGGTCCCTGCTGTTGGGCGCCGCAGGCATCTTGCAAGGGAAGGAAGCGACGACACACTGGATGGCGTTGCAGATGCTGTCCAACTTCGGTGCCAAGCCTGTCAGCTCCCGAGTTGTGCAGTCGGTATGAATTTAGGAGTGCTGTGAATGATGTCCTATAGTACGTTTGTCTTAATCTTGAATCGACTCTGGTGAAGTGGTGAAGGGAGCACTAATGTGAATGAATGCGTTGTTGCAGGGTAAGGTAATCACAGCTGCCGGAGTGTCGGCTGGGATTGACATGGGGTTGAAGCTGGCGGCGATGATAACAGACGAGACCACTGCCAAAGTGGTGCAGCTGATGATGGAGTACGATCCCCAGCCTCCCTTCAACTGCGGATCTCTCACCACCGCGAGTCCTGAGGTTGTGGCCATTGCCCGCTCGTGGGTGGAGAAGATGATGCCGGATGTGAACCTGCAGCAGACCGCCGCTCCAGCGTCCGATGTGTAATATGTAGGTCTGTTTTCCATCTCGAGCAACGTAAGTAGAAAGGCAGTCAACGAGCAGCGCATTCCATGACATCTTGCTTTGACATAATTACAAGAAGAGCTATATTTATCCTGGCTCTCCAACATTGTGTAAACGCACGACCATGAAAGCAAGTAATCCAAACTGCCTTGAAATGATCCAATCTGTCTTCAAATGATTCACTTCTGTCTTCAAATGCTGTGAATATGAGGCTTTCCTTGAAATTGAAAGGTGACTTCTGTGTTTTTGCGTGTTGTACATCTTTGATAGTCCATCCCAAAATTGACCGAATTGCATGCTATATTCTGCCTTCATCAAATATATCTTGGAAAAAGAGATGGAATCACTTAAATTTTGGGATCAGGTCACTTGTTAGCCTTCGTACACATGGGGTGGTAGCCGAGGTTTTGCGATTGCAACCAACGGATTCTGCATTTGCATTGCCATCCCAGTGCCCTCAGCCATATCTAACATTTGAGGGCTCAAACCAGTAGGCAAAGACCACTCAAAAGCATGCAAAAAATTTGCTACTTGTATATGAACTGCTAGTGCAGCAAATGATATGCCCACGCATTTCCGTCTTCCGGATCCGAATGGGATAAACTCAAAATGTTGTCCATGAAACTCTGTCTTCGCATGTGGTGCTCCATCAAGAAACCGCTCTGGCACAAACTCCAGTGGATTCTCCCAAACTTGAGGATCGCGCCCTATTCCCCACCAGTTCACAAACAGCCTTGTCTTCGCCGGAATGTCAAAGCCGAAGGCCTTGGTGGCGTCGATGCTTTGGTGAGGAGCAAGCAGAGGAACTATAGAATGCAACCGCATTGTCTCTTTCACAATTGCTTGAATGTACTTCAGATCCGGAATGTCGGATTCTTGCACTGTGCGGTTCAGGCCCACGACTCGGTCAAGCTCTGCTCTCGCTTCCTTCATAACAGATGGGCAGCGAAGGACCTCCGCCATTGCCCACTCGCTCGTCACCATGGTCGTGTCGGTCCCAGCAAACAAATTATTCTGGTAATGGATTCATCACAGCAGTAAACTTAGTGACACAGTAAAATAAGATTCTCAGCGAACTGGTCCCAACTATATACTTTTGGAATTTAAGCAAAGTAAGAAATATCATCCTAATCATACTGGTGTTATTATAGTCTTACCCAAATGGCTCCCTTGATGAGCTCTTCGGTGATTTCGTATTTTGAGTTATCAAGCTGCTCCAACATCACGTCAAGGAAAGTCTTCTGTTCTTCCGAGATGGGATTCTTCCTCCGCTCCTCTCTGTGCTGGTTGACCATGTTTATGTGAAACTTATCCAAGCGAGCTTTGAGCTTTCGGAAGCGTGTGTCCAAGCCTTGGGGGTCCAACCACTTGGGAATGAAGTTGAAGACGTCTTTTAGGTGAACGGCAGCCATACAGTAATTAGCCTCTTCTATGATTTCCGTGAACTCCTGCATTTCGGAAGCTGCATTGTGATCATCCCCTTGCCCTTGGCAAAGGAAACGCTTGTTGAGAACCATGCGTGTGAGAATGTTTGTAGACATTCTGTAGAAAAACGTTTTCACCTGGATGGGACCTGTCTCTTTGGAGATTGATCGGAGCATGTGAGCAAGTTCCTCTGTTCGTATATACTTGGATGCTTTCAACCGCTTTGCAGATGTGAGCTCGCTCACAATTATTTTTCTGAGATGGCTAGTCACAGGCGTGATGTCGTGAAATACTATATCTGAAAGAGTAAACAGACATAGAGTAAAGGGATTATTAGCCGTTCTTCTCGACTGATGGCAGTCATCTGTAATGAAATAGAAATTCCGATTGCATACCTTGAGGCGCAATGAGTTCAATACATCGGAGGTGGGGTCGGGAGGAGAAGTTGGCATCTTGCAGCTTGAGAAACTCCTGGGCTGCTTCTGGAGATGTTGCAACAACGCAAGACTTTTGTCCCAGTTGGATTGACATCACGGGACCATACTTTTGAGCCAAACCAGCCAAGCTTTGGTGGGGGTGTGTGCCGAAAAGGTGGAGAGATCCGATGATGGGCAAGGGTGAAGGTCCCGGGGGTAGGTTCAATTTGTGTTGTTTGAACAACTTCCTGCTCAGGTGCACAACCAGCAACGCCACGGCCACGAGCTGCATACGAAGTCGTGTAAGCATTCCAAGGATAGATTGTACTGAAGTGCTAAACCAGCCGCTTCAATACCGAAGATTTGTTAAAATTTGTCATACTTGCGGACATGATCAACTTACGCTAGCTAGATTCTTCAGGTGCAGCATCGTAACCCGAAACTGCGTTTCCGACACACATGATCTAACTTACCTTCGTTGGGTGATAAATTGTGAAGTCAGAGGAACAGAACATGACAAATGCTTTACTAATATATGTTTATTTCTGCAAGTGGCAAGGGGATCTTCATCTACATCATTGATGCAAATTTTCTGATTTTTCAAAGGCTGCAAGTTTGTGCTGAAGTACGTAGTTTTTCTAGCATTTAGCAATTGATCAAACAGGGTATCAAAAATGTGAGAAGGCTGGTGCAGAAGATGCATGACGTACCAGGAGAGCCGCACAAGTCGAAGCCATTGTTGAGGTTTACAGCTTAGGTAGTGTGACTCCTTATGAAAAGATTTAGCAAGTTGTAACAAGAGTCTGGTGCACGTCTATTTAATCCCATTGAGATGCACTGTCACATCCCACCCAAAAATTCCACCAAATCAGCAAAGCTCGTCATCACCCTCCCCTCATACAAACTGAAACTAACCTCATAAAAGATAACACACCATCCCCATGCCCATACCAATGTCAATTTACACAAACATGAACACAAACATGAACACAAACATGGAAACAGAGATGGTGAATGCTGGAATAGAGAAGAGCTCCAAAACACACATCAGTAGTGTGAAAGAGGTAGACTCTCCAGAGTGCGAGAGTGAGGGCGTGAGGGAGAGAGTGAGAGAGCTGAAACCCTAGAACATGATCCAGAGGGGGGAGCAGTGGAGGGGGGGAAATTCACCACGCTGCAGGGACAAGAAGCAACACTTTTGGCTAAGAGGTAATTCTGACAAGCATCCTCTGTTTCAGTTAAGAAACATCTACTTAGGCACCAAACCTCCGTAATGCTCGTTCTCTTGGCTGGTGTCATGCCGACTCTAAAGTGACAATGTGTGTTCTTCGAACTATTTAGTAATGAATACGTTACAGCAGCAAGAGATGCTCGTTCTCCTGGATGATGTCATGCCGACTCTAAAGCAACAGTTCGTGTCCTTCAAACTCTTAATAATGAACATGTTGCAACAGCAAGAGATGCTTGTTCTCTTAGATGATGTCATGCCGACCCTAAAGCCACATTTTTTGTTCTTCAAACTGCAACTTAATAATGGTACATCACCGAGGGAATCAGTGCACAATCAGTGGCCTCGAAACTAACTCTCAACCAACCAATTATCACCACTCTGGACAGAGATCTGCGAACGGTAGAAAGTTCAAACTGTCTCTACTGACTGACTCACGAAAAAACTTTGTTGAGCTCTAAGAGCTAAAATTGACCTCACTACACAGAATTGGTCACTAACAAACATGGGATGGCAGACTTGGTTTAGCAACCGCAAGTTAGGGAGTCCGCATGGGCAAAACACGCCATTGCCCCTCATTCATATCCAACTTCTCAGGTGTCATCCCATGATCAGGAATAGATCACTCAAAAGCATGGAGCAAATTAGCCACTTCCAAGTGCATCGCAAATGCAGCAAATGCCATGCCGGGACATAGTTGCCTTCCAGACCCAAATGGAATGGATACATATTATCATTTTTCAAGATCCTGTCCAGCATCTACTCTTCTTTCCGAAGAGGCAGAAACTCTAGAGCTTTCTCCCAAGACTGAGGGTCTCGCCTACACCCCAAGCGTTCACAAACAACATCGTCTTGGCCCGAATGTCAAACTCCAAAGCTTATGTAGCATTAATCCTCTCATGTGGAACTAGCATGGAGCAGTTGCATGCAGACGTAACAGCCAAATTGCACGCACATCTCCTGCGAGGTTCTCCACATCGGCGTATCAGAGAAGGCTTGATATCCCAGGTTTTGGCCTGCGAGTGCAAGATTAGGAAGCCCCGAATGAGCTTGAAAGAATAGGGACGCTTCGAGGTATCCACTGTTGTACCCTGTGTATAATTTCGGTCATCGTCAAACCCACCGTCAAGTTGCATGTGCAAGCTGTGGTACTGGTCCAATAGATGGGTCGGCCTGTGTTTCATAGAGTGGAGGGAAGAAGTAGCTTGGGTGGCTGTTTAGACTGATCTCTAGAGCTCTACCAGAAATGGAACTTATAGAAATCCTAGCTCTTCCCTCAGACTCGACGACGATGAAGAGCTTTGGTAGCATTATAATGATAATGTAAGTGGCCAGTGGGTGCAGGAAGCTATGACACACGGCCGTCTAAGCGATCCCATCTCGCTTCCTGACCAGTGCCTATTGTGTACCTGATGACCTAACGATGAGTTTCGTGTCGAGCAGAAGGTGTCAGGAGAAATCTGTACTCTCAAAAGAGGCCAGTACGTGTGCTAAAAAAAATTGAGCCCAAACTGCGAACTATTGATGGTGGAACCAATCTAGCTGACAGCAATGCAGTTCCATTGGTCTAGCCAATCGACGCTGCCAATACTACCAATACTGCTAACATTGCAGTTTTTAATGATGTCAGGAGGGATTGGGGTATTGGATGATGGAGGCTGGGTGGAACTTATAGAAATCCTAGGTCCAATGTCTGCAGGGCAATGGGCTTTTAAGGTAATGCGCTCAGAAACCGTCCGAATTTCAGGTTTGCTCATTTGGAATAGTGGTGGAATTTTTTTATAATTTTTGGATGAAGTGCAAAGCTAGTGCAAAGCCATCCCAAAAAAAAAATCATTTTTTGAGTAAGTCTACAATTTCCTATGAATTTTTGAATGTTCAGCCCTAGGTGCTCCGCTAACCGTCCCTAGAGTCATGATTAATATGACCACTTGGATTCTGAGAATAGGACGTTTTTGCACCAATCACAAGCACTCAATTTCTGCAGCCATAGACGGAATTAGAATGATTTTGCACAGTTTCAGGAACAGCCTATGTCAAAGCCTATGGGACGGTTTTTGGGCCGGGACGGTTTTTGAGCGCATTACCTTATAGGGAGGGATGTTTGGGCAGTGGTTCATCTACGACAGGCTGCCTTACGTGGCTCTTTTGGAATCCCATTTTTCTCTTAACCCCTAAGTGCCCAAGCATGTTTTGGGTCTCAAAACCTCCAAAACAATAATTTTTGACCACCTTGTAGAAATGACAACTTGAACCAAACAAATTTGCTTTTTTTAGACACCCAGCCGTAAATCTTTTACTAAACCTTCTTTAGAAGTATTGATAACATTTTCAGCCGTTGGATGTTTACCATCCTAGAGATTATAATATTCAAAGTTGCAGCAAAACTTTTTTTGGGCATTAGCTGAGTGACATAATCAAAATGGTGCAAAGGGGGAGTTGAAGATTGTTACCCCAAACATTTTGCCCATATTTTTTTCCATGTAGGTAATCAAGTTGAGTACTTCCATGGAAAATTTGAGAGACTCATTCCTTTTTATGGCTCTCATAAAAATTGTTTTCTAGAAGCAGTTCTAAAAACGTTGATATAGTAAAACATGCATGACGTCACGTATATTTGGTTTTAGAAAAAATCTGAACAGTGGTTAGGTGCCTTTACAAGTTTTTGATTTTTGAGCGAAATTGTTTTTGAAAAATTTCAAAATCTCAAATTTTGACGAATTTTGAAAGAAGTAATTAAAAAATTACTGAAAATATTGAAGCTTGTCTTTGTAATTTTTAGAGGCTGCCCTTGTAAAATTGGTATATTTTTTGACTTGAGTCTCTTTGGAATTTGAGTGGTGGTTTGGTTATGAACATATTTCAGAATTGTTTTTTTAAAAAAAACCTAATTTTAAGCTGCCCGTTTTGGACTTGAAACCTAAAATTTCTAGATGAAGATCTTAAAATTGGAATTTGGCTTTGCAAATTTTACCACATACACTTTGCAGTACAAGGAGCATCCAAGAAAAATCTCAGGCAAAAATATCAATTTTAACCCCTTTATCTAGACTGACCGAAACAACAAAAAGCCGTTTTGGCTTTTCTGGGCACTTAGGGGTTAATATAACAATATTACTTTGAAGTATGTAATTATTGATGTAGCATTTATTCATTACAACTCTATCCAACTTATATCCATGTACTCTCCACCCATACATTTCTCCCCTGTAAATTGCCTTGCCGGTGCCGAAATTAGAAAGTACGAAAGGAGGATCCAGGTCTTAGAAGTTAGCCGACATCCAACCTCCATCATCCAATTCCCGCCTCCACTCCCTTCTTTAGAGTCATAGACGTAGGCAGCATCGGTGATAGACGTAGGCAGAAGTTGCAGCGTCTTCTCACTAGTCCAACGATGCAGATGGACGGTTTGTTTTCGACACGTGAGCGTCAACAAAGATTCGTCAAGTCTTAGATTGAGGCTTACGAGGGAACTCTATAGTGGGTTATTTAGTACATAGAGGATAACGTTAGTGCACACATAAAATAGACGATGTATCTAATCGTCTTTGTTATGATATGAAATTAAATCTTGGATAAAAGAATATTTTTATTACATGTGTTCCTTTAGGCAATGAATGCGTCTATCTCGAGCAAACATTTTGTTCTTATTGAATATATAACTTCTATAGAGTTTGGCTGTACCTTACGTAGTGCTAAATTCGAAAGAATGGTAATGGATGTTCTTAGCTAGAAATGCCTTTAAGTGATTATTGTGTTTTTCATTTCTTAAATGCATCAATAATGTTTTTAGGTAGGATCGACCTAAACCAAACAATATTATTCGAGATGTATCTTGCCATGGACATCTGCCAAATTCAGCAATATCTCCCTAAATAACGAATACATGGTGTTCAAACAAATAATGTAGAAACAGTTCCTTGATTGGAATTGAGACATTGTAGTCACCTCCTACAAAATATCCCAACTTGAGAATATTAGTCAACTTGGGAGGCTCGAGGCCAACAAATTCTTCTATAAAAATGTAGTATAAACTCATAAAATTCTGGACAAGCTCTAAATTTTATTGAGTTAATCCACCTACCTACCTTCCACGCCGGGTACACAAACATCAAAAACTCAACCCTTGACAAAGTAAGGTGAGCAGCAGTGCCGAGGGACAAAAGACAGAAGACATTGTCATCGCAGGGCCCAGCAGATGCCACTTGCAACCACTCACATCTCCACCCATTGCTTCTGGATTGCTGCTAAGCCATGATGAATACTCTAAATTATTGAGAGGACGTGCTCGGTCACATGGCCTCGGTAGCTGTTCTGCACATTACTACGACGTGGTCAGTTTAGTCATGACACGCTCTGTACAGTAGTACACGCTCTGTACATTACTACAGTAGTACACGGTGCAGACCAAGTTGAATGGCAGTTTGCGAACGCAAGGCAGTGCGAGAGTTTATCTATGGGAGTGTTTCATTTGGTGGTAAACTGTGTCTGGCTCAAGTTTTGCACTGCATGCTCGGATCTCTCTTTGTTTGTCGCTCTCCGCTTCAGCAACTCCGGGTCGATTCTGCAGGTATCGACATCAATTCTTCCAGGAAAATTCCGTGGATTGTTTGGGATCTAGTCGACGCCATCGGTAGCTAAACATTTGGTTGACACATATTCCAGCTTGGTAGGTTTCGTGCTCCCCAGAGGTCTGTACTCTAATAGAATGTTTTGAAGCGTTCTCGTCTGCACTATTCCTCTCTTGCTGAGATGTATGCCTATCTTTTCTAGATTCAGGCTGGTTAGGTTTTGCACCTGATTTGGAGATACAAGGATTGTCCATCCTGATGCCAGTTCATTGGCAGTTCATTGTTAGACGTCTTTGTGCTGATTGCTCTAGTGTTGTATTTGACTAGCGAAGACGCCTTTCAAAATTTCTGCGCTTACTGATGTGAAGGTCAGAGCAGCGCCGCTGAGAATATTCCTTCTACTCATACGGAACCAGCTTGTCCCATGTATATAACAGTAAGATAACATCTGATCATAGCTGCTGCATGTTTGGTGCAATGTAGCAAGTACTAAGCAATATATAGAAGCTGATTATCATGATTTTTGATCCCATAACTAACCATGGAAGTAGATAAAAGCTTACTGTGTCCTGCAGAACTCTTGCTTTAGTATGATTTGATCATCAGTCAGAATACTATTGCACAAACCGGTTGTTCTGAGCTTGAGCCCAGGATGCCGAAGTGTGGTTCAAGAGCTTTTGAGGTCTTATAATTACATGGTGGTTATAATTACTCATTTTCTATGCGAACACTTTTTTTTGTCCCGTTTTAGTTTATAACGTTGGGGCTTTTGACAAGGGTGGGGTGATGAGAGTGGCGATTGGATGCATGTGAAACCTCTAACAATATGCCACTTTATCAGTTGCAGCTTCTTGATCGTAAACTGCAAGCGGGCGGAAGCTAATAATTAATCTTTGTCGAAGAGCTAAACCCAAGTGCAGCTGCAGTCTAACATGGCCACATTATTGAGAAACTAGATCAAAGAGGAAGTCTTATATCGCAGGGTTGCTGGAAAATATATTGGAGATCGATAAGCAGGTGCAGATCAAAGCTAGGTGATGATGCATTGAGGTGGACGTTGAGGAGGTGATTGTAATTCGTTTCCAGCAATATTCCTGACATACTGCTTCAGCAGGGCTGCGACGTCATGGCGGGGTCATCTCCAGGCACCTCCGTATCGGCCCCCTCTCTGAGTGGGGAGAGGAGCGGTGCACGTGATGCATGCCCTTCTCCGTGCAACCGGGGATGTGCACCGCTCGAGTGCACTTTCGAGTTGCCCAAATCATTTTACATTTTCGTAAAGCAGTACAGGGTGGATTATCTAATGGTGATGCCTCTAGACAGGGATGGCAGTTTGTCCGAGGGCTCGGGTTTTGAGCTCTCCTTGAGTAATTTTGTGCGCACGATTTCGACCAGTTCACAGGTGGAGGACGTTCGTATACAAAATGAGCTAGGGGATGCCTCACAAAGGACTTTTAGGGCCTTGACCGAGTATATGAAGACCATCCCATCTCTCAAGTCTTTGCACCTTGAGTATATCATCTCATCTAGACTCTCAGTCTCGGATGCAGAAGCTATTTTCAGCACGTTTGGACCACATAGTACTTTGCAGACGGGCGGCGTTACATTTGAATATAATGAGCCTACAAAGGCAGCAACTGTAAAAGTGTTGGTGGATGCTTTGCTCCAAAATCAAGTGCTCCGTCAATTTAAGCTCCGTTATTCCGGAGCTACATCAAGATTGGCCAGGACAGAGGATGCGGGCTATGAGGGAAGTGTAATGAGGGAGTTGAATAGGTATTTGCAGAGTCCCACCAATGTCCTCACAGAGTTAGGAATGTGTAAAGTCGACGATGATGAAGTTATACAGCTGGCAGACACACTTGGTCTTAACAAGAAACTCCAACGATTGTGGATAGAGAGAGGAGATAATTCCTCCCACAGAGAAGGTATAGGCAGGATTGGTGAAGCACTGCGCACCAACACCGTCCTTGAAGAGCTTGGTTTGGATGGGAATACAGGGGTGGGGGTGGAGGAGATGGAAGCGTTGGTGGGGGCCTTGGTTCCGGATGCTGCCTCTGGACTCCAACCCAACACCCACCTCCACACCCTAAGCTTCATGTTTGGGGCACTTGAAGGGAGGGAAGGGATGGAGCAGTTGGCCACTTTGCTACGATCTAACACCTCCTTGCTCCACTTGGATTTATCCTACTTGACAATATTGGAAAGAAATAGTGAGAATGTTTTTGAGAATGTTGAAATGCTCTTCACTGCATTGCGTTTCAATACATCCTTGGAATCCTTGAATTTGGAATGTTGCTCAGGAGTTGGAGGGAAAGATGTGTTGGGGATGATTATGGACATGCTCTTGCACAATCGTTCCTTGAGGAAGATTAACTTGGAAGATACTGGTTTGAACGAAGATGGGGATGGGGAGGTCGTGTATGCGGAGTTGCGTGGAAGAGACAAAACAATTGATCAAGAGTTGGAGAAGGCAATTCGAAATATGGAGCATGTGCCTCCAAATTCTGCTCGAGTCTTTCTTTGTGGCGACCCTGAAGCAGGTAATGACATTTAGATTGATATTTGTGTTAATGACTCATGAAGAGGGTGTTGGTTGTTGTTTCAAAAATTATTGTCAAATATTGTTAAAGTAGAAAGATTATATATTATCCATAAAATCAAGGTTTTGTAGTGAAATTAAAATGTGGAAAATATCTTAATGAAAATGTTATTTGATATCATTGAGTAGTGTATTAGAGTTAAAGTAGTAAAGTACATGTAATGAGTATGAAATGGTTAGTCATATTTGTAATTTACAATTCTGAAGCAAAATATTATTGAATCATATACCATAATGTAGTGAATGAAATGCTAAAAATTATAATGTTACAGTAAGACTTGGTGAAACTTGTACCTTACAACTTATTTGATTGATGTAGGTAAAACAACTCTTTGCAAGAAGTGGATGGCTATTCCACCATTGAGCGCTTGTGGAACCAAGAGTGGAGAGATTGATGATGACCATTCTCAACTTTCAAGCACTGGAACAAATAAAAATAGAATGGGCTTCTTCATTCCAAAAAGATGGAGAAACAAGTTCTCAAAATCTTCTAAACCTTCTAAATCTACACCATCATCTAGTGTTCTTGAGCTGGCATTGTCTTCTAGTGCGCATGACCTAGATCCGTTATCAAGTATAGAAGAGCGAACACGGGGAATTGAGGTTCACAAGATGGTGTGGGAGGATATGAACATTAGCGTGTGGGACTTGGCTGGCCAAGAAGAGTATCACACTTTTCATGATATGGTGCTTCCAAACCGATCTACAATTGGAGATTGTTGCTTCTACTTCATTGTTTGCAATCCTAGAAGGGTTGTTCAACATCTCAATAAGCAAGTGCAAATGAAGCAATTGGAAGAGGAGATTTATTATTGGCTCGTTTTCATAGCTTCTAACACAAGAAGGTCAAAATCTTACCTTCCCCATGTGACCATCCTCATGACTCATCATGATTTGTGGAGAGCTAAGAATGATGATTTATGGAGTGAAGAGAAAGTTTTTACACAAAAAATGAAGCACATTATTCAAGGATTGAGGAACAAGTTTAAACTTTTCCTTGAGTTTGATATGGATTTGGAGTTTATTGCGATGGATAATACGAGCGCATCTTTTGGTGATGCCATGAAGCTAAAACAACATGTACTTCAATATTTGAAGAAGATGTCAAAGAGCTTGCCTAAGACATTAAAAGCCTCTGTGGATTTTCAATCCACCATTATGAAATGGAGTGAAGATTCTTCTAGAGAACCCTTTGTGGAATGGGATGTTTTCTCCCATTTTCTTTTTCAAGAGGTTCTTTGTTTTGGTTCATTGAAGGATGTTGGCAATGAATTATTGGAGAAGATCAAAAAGCATGTAGCGGTGTCCTTACACAATGGTGGACATATCATGTATTTTGACGAGATTGATATGGTGATTCTCAATCCCCATTGGTTTTGCCAAAATATCATAGGCCACATTTTATTCCACTGCTCCAAGTTGAATGACAAATATGCCATTGCAGCAAATGGTATCATATCTCAACAAGACTTCAAGAAACTTGTCTTAGATGGTGAAACAATATACAAAGGTCGTTTCAAGGAGATACTGATGATAATGACAAAGCTTCAGATTTGTTATGAAGATGGTGCTGAGATGATCATGATACCATCACTATTGGATGGTAATCCAATTCCGACAAATTGGGAGGAAGTATTTGTGTCAACAGCTAAAACATTCAATTATCTAGGCTCAAAATTGAACACTGCAGATGAGAGCATCACCAAACTAACACGAGGATTCTTTCCACGCTTACAGGTACATGGATTTTATAATTTAACAACCTTTGTCAATGTCTGATTGTGTAGTTGTATGATTTTGACCATGGTTTCTTCGAAAATTAATAACAAGGATAGGCAGAGTTTTGATGTTGGTGGATTATTTGAATCCTTCAAATTGTTCAGCATTTAATTAGTTATTCTCTCCAATATCCATGTGCCTGTGCAGGTGTACTTGCGCAATAAGTTTCTTACCGAAACATACAGGCTTTATTCAAATTCGAATCCCTCCAGACTGTTTTGCAAGGGTATATCGCTTATTGTCGATGGTGTTCAACTTTTCATTCTACTGGACAAGGAAGGTTCGATCAACATTATCTCCCGATGCTGTGGCGGTGGAGACTCTCGCAATCGTGATGTGCATAAGAGAATCATGGAGTATGTGAATGATCTTCGACAGACACCAACATTAGGGTGTCCTGGAGTGGTTTTTGAAGAACATATCATATTCCCCTCTTCTCTGGCAAATGCATTGGACGCCAACAAGTTACGATGTGTATCGAAGAAACGACTCCTGGAGAAAGTATTGCGTGATGGTGACTTGAAATATGCACCATCTTGGGTTGATGAGGAGGGTAAATCTACATCCATATCTGCGAAAGTGCTTTTGGGAGATGAAGAGTGGCTAGATACTCTGGAAAGGCGAAGACAAAAGGTGATGGACATGGACAAGGTTTTAGATTCAAAACTTCCAGCGAGGAATTCAGATGCACCGGCAGCAAGCGAACCCTCCAACAGTGACCTTGTTCGCAAGGACTCCATGAAGAGGTTCATAGCCGATGAATTTGACTCATTGAAGCGGTTGATACATCACAATCATGAGGAGGTAATGAAAAGATTGGATGAGTTGGAAAACAACATCATGGACTTTCAGGAGAAATTAACTTCACGAGTGTGTTCCAACATTGACAACTTGATGGAGTGTTTGCTGCAACTGAACAATTCCAACATTCCCAAGTTGCCATATATCATGGAATCTGCTGGTATGAGTGGGAAACGCATCCTTCTCAAGATGGTACCCGGCCTCAAGTCTTACCAGCTTCAGTTCATGTGCGAGCACAAGGGTGGTTTTCACATTGTGCAGAATCAACCTGGCTGTGAAGTTGAGATTGGCAATGATCAAACAAGGTTATTTGGAATTGTGATGTATTGGGGGCTTACCATATCAGTAATGCTGCTGAAGGTGGGAGCTCATCTAACTGCTGGAATGGGGAGTATGGTGCCCGATCTGACAAGAGAATTTGCAACCATTCTGGACACTCCTGGGCTGCTCGATCTGGCCCAACCAAGAGGTGACATACTTGAGTGTCTTCCTAAGGAACTGAAGAATGAGCCACATATCAGCCTTCAGGATAACGAAGAAGCGAAAGCGTGGTTGGTTCAGATTTTGGGTAAGAAATGCCCACCTGGTGGCATCCAGAGAATGTTCAAATTGACTCAGATGGTGTACACAAGTAATTCCAACCAGAAAGGACGTGGGATAGCATGGGTTTGTGACAAACATAGAGACAAGGGTGAACAGGATGGTTCACTAAGAAGGATGTAGATGTTGCTGAGCATCAATGAATTAGAATATACAAGTCATGTTCTTGAAGACACTCTTTGAAAGGAACCTGATCATAATCATTGGTTTATATGAATGTTTAAGTGAGGTCTGTAAAAAGTTTCTGAAGGCCGAATATGAGTATCCATTCTTGTGAACATAAGGTAGTTATGTGTGGGAGCAATGACTGAAATCTGTTCAAATATGATCGGTCAATGCTGCAACATCCTACCATCTTACTGTATTTGCCAACACACAGTCTCCAGACTATCTGGACAAACCGTTTAGACTGATCTCTAGAGCTCTGCCAGAAACGGAACTTAGAGAAATCCCAGTTCTTCCCTCAGACTCGACGACGATGGAGAGCTTTGGAAGTGCTCATTATTATGACAATGTAAGTGCCCAGTGGGTGCAGCAAGCTATGACACACGGCCGTCTAAGCGATCCCATCTCGCTTCCTGCCTACTGTGGACCTCATGGCATTTGTAGTACTTCACAACGATGAGTTTGATGGTGTTGTGCAGAAGGCAACAACACTACTTCGAACTGCATTCCATAAACTGGAATCTATAGATCGGAGTGACAGAGTTAGTCAAATGCAGACGGGCAGTTAGTTAAAGATTGTCTATAATTTTGTGGGTGTCCATTTTGTTGTATGACATAAAATTATTATTGTACGTTTTCTAATACCTATGATTGAATCAATCTTTCAAACTATTATCACATAAAAAATGCAACCTTCAATATTATAAAAACACTAAAATTTCATACAATCTATCAGATCTGGTTCTTCAAGAAATTCGTCCATGTATCAAAACCTTTCACTCAATCACTTAAGCAATTGTTACAAACTAGAAAGACCAGAATCATCAGATAGCAGAACTGGATTCCTCATCTACTTTCTCTGGCATCTACACCAGTAGCACATGGCACATGCACTTTGTTATGTACAAAGACAGAAATGAGTCGGCTAATGGATTAAACTTTGAAGCATTTTATCCTCTCAAACTTAACCGAAATCCTCTTGACTCGGTCAATTATTCATCAGTTGCTGCAATTAGCCAGTTAGAATGCCGCAGAGACATCCAAAGAACAATTCACATGCACCTTCCAAAAGACTCCCACACGTTTCACAGATATCCCCACACGAGTCACAACCCAAGTCACCGCAGCAGCCGAAGCAGTCACCGAGAAAACCTAGATCATCACACCCGCAACAACCAACATCGCCACCGAAGTCTCCCAATATGTTTCCAAAAGAGTCGGCTATCAGATCACCCACTGCCGCATTCGCTACTGTAGCAGCAACACTGCCGAATCCAATGACGAGACCCCCAACCAGCACTATGCCAGCAACTTTACCAGCAGTGAACTTCTTAACGTCCACCTTCTTTCCCTGCAGATTTTACACATGTGTTTCGTTCAATAACTCCATAAACCACGGTGGGCTACCGTCGAGCAAGTTCATATGCATTCCTAGAATCCTTCCTGACTGGCTCAGAACTAGAGAAGGCATACGAAATGTTAATAAATCGTAGAGTCATATGTCCAGTTACGCTGCGTTTCGGTTGAGTCGTCTTCGGAACGAAAGTTTCAGACAAAAATCAACCTGGTATCGATGAATCGTCTTGATTGTCCTAGTATAATCAAGTACATATAGGGTTCTGCAAAAATACCTTTCGTCGTTCGTTCTGGAACTCTTGGTACTTCGCTTTAGTTGTCTCAAAGCCTATCACACGAGTGTATTGACAAGGTATACCTGTTGCTAGACTTAAGTTAACAGCCTGCCACAAGAATATACACTGGATTCAGCACAAAACTTCGCCGCAGAAAGGCAGGAGCAGTCAATATAGGCCGTGTTAAGAGCATTGTGATATTATCTGCACTTACTTGTTGTTCTCTACTTCTGTCTCCGAATAACCATGCTTGACCAGTGAGAAGATCTAGCTGTTGCTTGGCAAAGACCTGCGCAGGAGAAGATTTCGCTAAGAATTCTCAAATCCCCGTACATTAAAATATGAAAACGCACAAAACCTTACAATTTGTATCAAAAGTAGCAGCGGGGCCTCTGCTAGAGCTTACCTTACTAAGAGGAACCTTGAAAGTTTTTCTGCTTGGAACCTCAACCGTCCACGTACTATGATCGGGCATGAGACCAAACACTGTTATTGAATCGGGAAAGCTACCTTGAAACTTTCCAGAAATCGTCAAGGAATTTCCACAAAACAAATCTGGTATTGGAAACGGATATATCTGAAACAGCCGAACACACTTGTTTCTCAATTTTGAAATCATGATTTAACCTTATGAGCGATTCTAACTGGAAAGCCACATACAGCAATTTTCCAGCATTAGCAAGAGCACGGCTTAAATGCATTAGGTTCATCTGAAGGTAGTATGGACGGTCCAGGTTAGACCAAGCATAATCAGCAGAATAAACAAAGGATATCAAATCATTCCAATACAGAAGAAGTCACATTATATCACTCAAACTAATCACAGCAGTATTGAAAAGATCTACTTAAGAGACTTGAACGGAGCACCTCACAACCATCTGGTAGTCTTTGTAAACCAATGTTCGTGAGTACTGGCGTAGCTGCGGCTACCAACATTCTTTCCATTTGTCCCCGAATTTTATCTGAGGATCATGCTAAACGTATTAATACAACTACTGAGTCATGCATCTATAGGAAATTGCAAACGCATAAAGAGCTGAAGCGCAATATGAGAATACCAGAACAATTCACAGACACAGCTGAGGAAGCAACAGAAAACAATAGCATACCAGATGTGAAGGCTACGTCACTTATGCCACGGCCAATAACAGCAAGCATCTTCAGAAAGTAATAGTTGCAGTAGTGGCCTGCAGATGCAACGCGCTCGATCAGTGTTCTGATGTTTTGGACTTAAATGGATTTGGATGAATAGAGCCAATACCTAGCGCCTTGACTGACGCTATCAACCGCTGTTTATCGACAGCATAACTCAACGTATCGAGCTTGCAAACCTAAGCGACGAATGAAGGGGCATTTCTAGGATATGAACTAACGATAAACTCCTGTTTTCAAGAGGATCACCTACCAATTCCAAACGTGGAAATACGAGGTGCTCGTGCACCAAGTGCAATAATACGTGACTGCATTGCGAGACAAATATTTCGTTCATCAGCTACAGCCCCATCTGTGATCAAAAAGACATAAGGCACTGCCTCTGGAAAATTTTCGAGGAGCTGAAATGCCTGCACGTGACACCGAAAAGGGAAGATCAGACTATGCTAATGTTGGTAACGCCCAATTGTTCTTCTAATACAAGTAACTCTAAATGCAAAATATAAAGGACATGTGAAAGCAGACACCCGATGAGAAAACATCTACAAGGTAACCTAGTGTATCATAAATAAATACGCTTGAGTACGACATACTTGTTGAAGAGGGCTGAGAATATCAGTGCCACCTCTAGCTTTGCACTTTTCCATTGCCCACTCGCGAGCCTGACCAATAGACGCGCTGGTTGCGAGGTTCATTTGAGGGGAAAACAAGGCAATTTCATGGTCGAAAGCAATGATATTGAAGGAATCTTCCGGTTTGAGGGATTCAAGTCCAAAAAATAGAGACTGCAAAGCATCGTCCATCGGCTCACCATACATGCTACCACTCCTGTCCATCAAGAAAATCACAGCCCTTTTAAACACCTGTGGTCAACACACCACATAAGTTTCAGCGCTTAAAACTTAATTTGACAAAATTGTTACAACCACGATACCGAAGTTTATAATCTGCTCTGTAGCAAACACAGCATTAGCAGCGAAGAGAAGATTCAGGGAGCACCTAAACCAAGTTGTCTCATTGCTAAGTGCACAACTCTATTGAAATTCGAAATCCAAGCTTAAACTGTACCGTGATCTTGTTTGGATCTGGTGGAGATATGGTGAGGCAAAACGTCCCTCGTTTGTCAGATTCTTCAGGTTCTGGATCTTGAAAAATCAAATTTGGAAATATACCATCTGACCACACCTGCTGGCAAATGTGTAAGCCTCCACTATAACCAGATCATGTTGTGAGAGTTACAGACTGAATATACCTGTGGCCGATGACCCTCCCACTTCAAACATAAAACAGATGATCAAACCGGAAAGAGAACAAGATATGAAGACCAATTGCTGCTTTACCTTGTAAGATGCAATGAAATCCTGATTCTGCCAGTCCTTCCCATTATCATTCTCAAATACGACCATTCCAGCCTCTCTTTGAATTTCCTGATGCAATACCATTAAGGCTGAAAATCTCAGTTCAAAAGCGAAGTGCAAAAGTATATGAGAAAGAATTGATAACACAAAATCCGACACAAAGAGAACTGCTATGCATACATGTAACAATGAGCTATAATTGCAGAAATGAAAAATGGAAATGCAAATACGGGTGCAGCTAGAAACAGTTCTAGCTGTTACGGTAATGGTGAGCAACAGAGTTTTCATTAAGCAGTGAAAATTCACGAAATCCAATTCTGCGATTCATATAGGCCTGAATGCACACCTTCATAGGATTGGCAAATGTACCCGCCTCTACAGGATCATTTGTTCCTGTATTGATCGAGCATCTGATTTTTGTGATAGAACCCAATTGTGTAGCAAGAGGGAGTATAGTTTCAGGAGATACTAGAGGGACGCGCAATGAGTATAGTCCGTTAGCGAATGTCATTGGTTGAAACCATGTAACTTTCAGATCCAATCTCGAGCCACCCTCAACCTGCAAAGATTCATGTGTGTCATCTCAGAATAAACTTATTAGTATAACTCTGACATAAATAGGAGAAATATACGCGTAGATGAAACGAAGAAAAAAAGAGCCCACCTGAGGAATATTAAGTCGGAAAAACTCGGGATTATAAGTACCAGGGTCACCTACTTCTGACTTTGGGCTACCTCTTGCACCATAGCTAGCAGCTTCATCCTTGGGAACAACTGTAGTAGTGTAGAACCTACCGTGACCCATATCAATCTGGACACTTGATACTGTACCCTGCCCGATAAACACCACACACACACACACAGAGGATCAATGAATTAAAAGTCAGCCCCAAATCGCATAGTGATTTGTCTCATGTACCAAATGATTCAAATGATTCTAGCCACCTGAAGACATAATCTAACGAACTTCGTTTTGCTATAAAATTCAACTTTATTGGTACCGGTAATCATCCAAAACTGGTCCATGGAGAAGAAATATAACTCTGTTTCTACACGTTGGGAGGTGCCTCAACAAGTTGAAAGTACATACCTGGTTTTCCATTGGGATAACAAGTAAGCAGTCACAAAATGTTCGACTCCGCACGCAGTTAACATCCCATACACTATTCAGGGTAACAAACCCCGTGCTTATGTGACATTCAACGTTCAGGTCCATTTTTTCCAGAGTAAGAGGGACCAAAGCAGGAAGAGGGGGCGCATCCGCTGGATATGCTGGCGGGTACTGATTGTAATGGTCATTGTCCACTTTGGGATTGCCAAACGCATTCATGTCGGTAATGATGGCATAGACCATGGGACAAGTAGCCAATCCTTCCTTGCTGTTCTTCTTCCCCTCCATGGGCGCCATGGCCTGCTGTTTGGGCCAACCTAGAGTAGGATTATTTCCACCGCCACCCCCATGACGCAGCTGCTGGGCTAGTATCTGCCCGGCTGCTAACGAAGTCACAAATGCGGTACCTTGATCCATTTCCTGCAAAAACAAAATCTCGACAGGTCACTCTCTCCCCAACTGAATAAGAATCCACAACACACTGATCTTCTCACAGAAGAGAGCTCCAGAAAAACCCTAGCTCAACATACACTCAATCCCCAAGGAAGTTAATCAACATACTCTTCTCCCAATCTAAAAAATGTCGACAACAATGCAAGCAAACACTGGAATCATAAGTGCAATTAGATGATGACCCAAACAAGTATATCTACACATACAAAATCTGCTTCAGTAGGTGAACAGACCAGATGCAGTCTTCCAAGACTAAGTCATGCTACCAATAGTTTGAAATCAAAGCGGCCAATAGCTCAAAAACAAATCAATGATTGTGAAATGCACAAAACTCGCTACATCACACAATCTTTCTCACAATACCTCTTCCGACAAAGCTCACTCTCACCTACTAATGTCTGATCGAAGGACTGTGCAGAGTCTGCCCTGTAAACAGTATCACCTTTGGTAGTCCACTTCTTCAGATCAAGGGTGGGACAAAACAGCACCCGAATTTCCACATTGCCGGATACCACCGCTCACCAAAAGTGGTAAACACCAAAAACAAAAACCAAAAAAAGAAAACCGACTGAATGAGTTCAACCATGTGCACTTGAGTGGTGTGGGACTTTCAGTTAGGTGGGATGGTTGGTTCTAGGTCTTTTTTCTAGGTGAAAATTCAAAAATTGGTTCTGCCTTTTTGGGCCTGCTCGGTTTTGCTTTGGTGTTCTTTGTTCTTATTTTTACTGTGGAATGAAAAGCTCCATTCATCTCAGAAAACAAAACAAAACAAAACAAAAAAACAAAAAAAAAACCCCAAAAAAAAAAACTTGAGAGAACTAGGAACTTCAGTTACAGAGAAAAAATGATGGAATTTTTTACATAGCCCTTCTACTATTTCGGCTATACAAAGATGTTTGTGTACTAAAATTAGAAGATTGAAAACCATAGCCATAGCCATGGGTTAGTACAATCCAGAGCGGATATTGATGACTTTGATCTTCTAAAAGTAGACAGTGTTTCATCCACCTAAACAAATCATCATTGTTGGTTGTAGTAGAAATGATTGCAAAAATTACACATTTGCAAGAGGGAGACACTACTAGAAAATACCCCCTAGAGCAACAACAAATCGCAATGTTTACAAGTTAAGCAACGCCCCGGAGTCTAAACATTGTTTGATCCCCAAATTTTCATTTTGTTCAAGAAAAGCAACGGCGGCTCAACAAAAGCAGTGATCTTCTGTGAGTATTTTGTTCGCAATGAGAGATCTCCTCATATTTCCTCCTTTGCATGCCGTTTCCATGTACAAGTTCTGCTCCAAATTGGAAAACTCTAAATACTTTGCAAGTCTTGCAACAAAACTGACTTTTAAATTCCTTCTGCTTTAGAGAGAGGTTCAAGTGCTTGCGCACTTTGTTCTGCAAGTATAAGAGCTATGGCCAAGGCATCAAGAGTTGCTTCTTTTATGCTTTCAAACCCATAATCAACCACTTCCACTACCGCTGGGGTTTTGTTTGCGAGATTTGTGAGCCAGTTGAAGAACTCTTCATCAAAACTTCAGACGTCGAACTATTTTTATTTTATTTTTTTCTCATGGCTGATTGGAGAATTAGTTTATAATACACACCATTTGCAATATAAAGTAGCAACGTCAAGGAGAATATTGTTGCAACATTTGCAGAAGACAACGGATCCAATGTTCAATGAGAGAAGCAATCATTAGGGGAAAAATGGGGTCTCCAACGGGCCTTTGTCGGAATTCGTGCCTCAAAATTTGGCCATGCCCGTGCACTTTACCTGCTGGCACCAATGATGCGGCCCGCAGGTCGCCAAATTGGCGTTTGGAGGGTCCAGCCAATCGCTTGCAGCGAAGGCGTTGCCCACTGCTGTCACCCCATTGGACAGTAGCGGATTCTGTTGTCACCGAGGCGAATTTTGTTGTCAACAGGCAGGATATCGACCAATGAGATTTGGTAGAGAGGTGAGCGGGCAGCAGTTCACCTACCTTCGGGCTCTCTTACAAGGCCCGTTGGAGACCCCATTTTTCCTCTAATGGGTTGCTTTAGGGGGTATTTTCTAGTAGTGAGAGAAGTCGTTTGGGATCTTATATACAAGTTAATTAGCTTGGTTCAATTAATAAGAAATATTCAAGTCTTGACAACACCCTCCATAATTGTGCCAAGCTGCCACTAATGCAAGTCAATAGAAACCTTTAAACCAACCATAGTGGTGTTCAAATCCGTCCATGACGCCATTCAACTTGCATTTACACCTAGCTATCCATTCAAACTTGAAGTCCTCAAATGGAGCCTACACTTCTCATGCTTCCCACACGGTGACTCTCCTTCAACTAGTTCTGCATATGCAATCCTCCGTGGCCCCGCGTTCTCAAGCCTCTACGCACCTCGACCGAGAATCTAACCAACCAACATCAAGAATCGCCTACCTTCAGCACAAAACCTGTTGAAGAGAGCTATTTGGAGAAGCCTTGAGCATCAAAAACCACTCTCCTTAGGGCATTGCCAATTCAATCATGCCGTTAACCCCTGCAACGGGGTTTGACGAGACCTTGGCAGAGTGCAGGGAGGACATACTGGGAGGGAGACCGAGTGAACTCCCGTAAAGGGATCTTGGATTCGATTCCTCGAGCATTCATGGCACCTACAGAGTGGGTTGTGTCCATGCACTTTACTTTCAATGGGCCTCAAGTCTAAAAATATGTTTGTTGTTAGCCTTATTGTGCCTTTATCTTGCTAAAGTGTGGAAACTATATCTCTCGCCAAAGGTGCAATTTTTACAGAGACTATTGTTATATCCTACCTCAGTTCCACCTCAACACATCATACGCAAGAGACCAACCACTACCTCAGCTGGAGACGATGACAGCTGTAGCTTGTACCCTTCTTGTTATGCATTTGAACTTGGCTTAGTCATCATAGTTTGGTTTTCTCTTACTAACTAGCCGCCAACCAACATGTACTTGTACTTGGCTCGGCAAGTAGAAACTCTCTCTTACGTCAGTGTAAGGTGCGGAGCAGCACCTAGCTCCAAGATCCTGTATGGGCCGTTTATGTTGGTGGGAACTTAGACTAGTACGAGTGTTTCACGTCGTATGAGGCATCTTATTAATTTGAGTGCTACAAGACTTTTGCCAAAGAGCCATGTCATTGTGTCAGTTGTTTTTCCATAAGTACAGCTTTGCCGAAAGCATTGTCATCTTGTGAATCTTTCCACCTCACTCCAATTGAGACCGGGAGCTCAATGGTGCGTCCCTATAGTATGGCGAGTGCCCTTGCAGAGTCCATTAGAGCTTGTTTTTGTCGCGGAGCCCGCCATGCACCGTCGGCGAGAGCGCTTGCAACGTCAGTGCTGGTGCTCTTATACACCAAACCGGCTCACTGTTGGACCGTGGTGCATAGAAAGGAGCTTGATAAGTAAAGATAAGTGCTCGGTAGGGAGCCTAACGTTCTTGCAACGTCAAAGATCCATTGCAATTCGTATGTTCAGTGTTTCTACATGTCGGTGAAGAGGATGTGTGTTTGCAGCTGTATAATGCTTTTTGTAGTGGGGTGGCATGTTTGATGAGGGCGTGGAAGCCTCCTTCATTGGCAACGCAAGTGACGAGCGTCGAATCACTGGAAGCAAACGAGTCGTTCTTGATTCCTGTAAATAGTCAATTTGCGACAAAAGCGACAGGTTTCTGACTCGCGAGGTGTGTTGGTTTCGAAGCTAGTTTCGTGAGCACCCTTGTTCGGGTTCGTCGCTACAGACAAATAGTGGGTCCAATCAGTAAATGCATGTCAATGGTGACTCGGATTCACCTCACTTGATTTGTGTGAGCTCCGGTGGCTTACGTGGACTGCAGATCACATCAGTAAAAACCAATCGGGTGACATGGTTGGAACATGAAACCAATCGTCCTCACACACAACCTAGAGCAGGCAACTTGTCCCTGCCGCCTAAGAGATTCCATGCAGGGTGTTTCTAATGGAGCAACCCGGCTAAGGGACTCAGCCAATCCGTTGTGGCGACATTAGCCACAACTCACGCATGAGCACGTTGTCCAAACCTTCAGCCTCTGAAATTTATATCTAATTAGTCGAAGATGTAAAAATCGACGGTTATAGCATACAATTTACAAGCGATGGCCCACAACTCGTCACTTCGCAGGTTCATCGGAAACCCATCGTCTTGCAATTGGCTAATCTGAGCTTTCATTCCTACTAGTGGCCCTTGACTTCAAAATCTCCCAACACATATTCACTTCGGCCTAAAACAACAACCCCGGTTAGAAACGCCATTAGTGGAAGTCACACTAGAGAAACCTCGGGGAATGTCCATTCTCCCGGAATGTTACTTCATCCAAGTAGAAGTTACCTTGATTTACCATTCTCCCACTTCATGGAAGTATGATGAGGTGTCACTCTTTCCTCCAACCTCAATGTCCATTCTCAAAGAAGCGCTTCCGTCTCCCCAAGAGCATGGAAGCGCTTCCTTGAGAATGGACATTGAGGTTGGAGGAGAGAGTGACACCTCATCATACTTCCATGAAGTGGGAGAATGGTAACTCAAGGTAACTTCTACTTGGATGAAGTAACATTCCGGGAGAATGGACATTCCCCAAGGTTTCTCTAGTGTGACTCCCACTATTGAAAACCTCACGTTTGCTCCCAGTGAATGCTCACTTCTTCTCGCTTCTCCTCTTTGCTTGAAGCTCTTGGCTTCACCGCGCGCACTTCTTCTCCCGCCCATCCGCTGCGGTAATCTTCTTCGCCAACGTTGTATCATGTTGAGGTACTCTTCTGTGGTCAAGATGATGCTGCGATAGTAGTCTACACGGCAATGATCAGATCCGATAGTCACTACAAGCAAGTGTGTCGTTTCTCACTCCGAATTCTAAGGACAGTGTCGCCTTTGACTCTTCGATGTACAACGATGGACTATCCCTGTGATCAAGCCGAGTTTCTCGAGTTTGGGCGGACCTTTTCTTAAGGCCAGCGAATCACATCGCAGAGGCGTAGTGGAGTTACCCGGGTATAATCCACGTTGGCTGCCGAAGCTTTTTCCTTTGCCATTTCTTCAATATTTTACCGGGACACTTGAGAGGATTCAACTGCGGGGTTAAATCCAGGTGTGCTCCCTGGGGGGCTCGGGGCGTTGCGTTTTGTGTTTGTGGCAATCGACTTTGGACATCGGTTTGAGACCTCCATTTTGAAATATTTCACTACCCTTCTCAAAAGGCCGGTAGTTGAAGCAGTATGTGTCCACTCCAAAGTTCACCACCGCGGAGCACAGTAGACGGTGGCATCTTGCTAAAGATATTTGGAGACAGGTAAGCGTTTGGTGAAGCGTCGCATCTGTGCTGTAGTACCTTGACTGAATCCTTCATGGTTGTGTTTGTGTAAATTACCGAGGGGGGGTGGGCAAGGTTTAGGGTTTGCTTTGATGGTGTTCTGGGATTGTTCTGGCACCTGCTTTGACTCTCTTCTCTTCATTTTGGTGTGTAGATGTCGACAACAAAGTCAAGTAGTTTTTACTAGAAAGGTTTATGTTCTCGCAAGGAACTCTAACCTTGATGTGGTGTGTGCAGAATCTGCTTTCAATGCCCTTATCCGAATGAGAACACTACCATCTGCAGGTGAAGAACACACAGCTGCATCTCAACGCCATTTTCTGCATTTGTGTAATCCGGTTTCAGGTGATGCTCTTTGTGTTTAAATCCTGCTTGTTTTGGAGTGTGTCTTGGAGTTTCAAGTTTTTGTGGTTTGTGCTGTTTTGACCTATGTTTTCGGTTTTGTTTCTGGTTTTTGTTCTTGCTGTGGTGAAGGAGATGAGTATTGGTGTCTGATTTTGGTGTGGAGTCTGTACGTAAACAAGTTTGCTATGTGGTGGGATGTGGTGGAAGGCTGCAAGAGCTGAATTCGTCCAAGCATCGGCACACTGCTTGGTTCATCAGGAACTCCGTTGGTGCTGGCGGGGACTACGAACACCGCCGTCAAGCTGCCACAAAACTTCACGCTTTTTACACTGTATGGATCAGGTTATCTGGCTGCAAACATATCCTCCGCAAAAACGAAGAAGACGAAACCTAAACCCTAAACCACCCCAAAATTGGAAAAGCCATCGAGAGGAACCCTCCACAGCAAACCCTACCGTGAAAATTGAGAATTGAGACAGTCGCCTGATTGGCACACGTGTGTGTATCTCCTAGTCTCTCATATGACCAACGAGATGCTAATATCTAACATCAAAAACTCGGCACCTCATATGAAGGGTCCTAAAATCAAACTCTCTTCTCATCGGACGGTTGTCAATAGTTACCAAACCTGAGCCTTGAAGCGGTAAAAAAAACATTCAATGGGCCCAGCGGTATCCGGCCGCGAGGGCCTCTGATATGGAGCCATCCAAGAGTAGTGATACTATAGATTGGCAGGCCCCACCGTTTGTATTTTAGTGACCCGACGCACTCATCGACCTGCAACTTTGAGCTTGGTTTGCGGAAGCTGCTGGTGAGTCAGTTCTATGTCGCTTGGGTACCTTTTTTGCTATATTTGCAAGTGAGGAACGACACACTTGCTTGTAGTGAGTTCCCTGCTCCATCCGTAGTGACGTGGACGCGTCAAGAAGTCCCATCTCCGCTTGCAGCCCACCTCCCCCACCCCTGCAATAAGGTGATTAATTCCTCGAACCTCACTGTCTTCGTCGATGCTGGTGTCCAGCTCCTCGCTGCCTCCTTCATGCTCCTCCTCCGCCCACCTAAAATCCCCATCCATATGCTAGATCTGATTTGCTTCGTCCTCGGTGAATTGCATCGAAGCAGATGTTGGTCTCCACAGTATCGCCACTGAGGCTCCACATCATCAATGTCCCTTGCTGTGGACAGTGTCGAGGAGCACAGCTGCATCGCACTCCGAGACGACCACCCTTTAATCTCAAAAAACCGCATGCTACCATCTGCAATGGCGGCTTTTTCAATTCAATACCTCTTATGATGCGCACTTGTGAGCACACAATTTCGAATCTAATTTCGAATATTAGATTGGCAAAACCGCCCAATATGGAAGCTCCACCACTCTGTACGAGCTGAAATAGCCGCCATTCTCAATGTAATATGATGCTAACTAGAGGCTCCACTCTCCAGCTTCCAAGCTGCAATGTTTTAGTGTCATCGCATTCTCACAAGATAAGGTAGACAATGCCAAATTTGTGCAACAAGGATGACATGAAAATGAGAGTGAAGGTGAGAGGTCAAACATTGCATCTTCGGTAAGTTTGAGGAAGAAGATGAAATGCCTCTGGATCAAAAAACGACAGAGTTAACAACGTCATGCATGATTCAAGTTACAAGATGGCATTTGGAACTTCTGCAAGCAGGTGGCTCAAGGACGACTTCATTCTTCACTAACAAATTGGTGACTTGAAATGTCATTTACCGAAATTAAAAGAGGTTGAGAAATCACAAGCTGAAATAGGAATCACTCTGTGTCACTATCGCAGGGCAGCACAAGAGGCATTTCAAATCACACATTTGTAGCAGACAAGACTCTTGAGGCAACATTTCATAACACCTGAACAGGCAAAAGATACAGACGTGGGTGCGAGAAGCTGAAAGAAAAAGGCTGGGTCACTAATTGCAAAATTCTAACTTACACAAATCTTAAATATTGGTACTAATACATTACAAAATATACACCACTATTACAGACTATTACAAAATATACACCACCAGTAGTGCCTTGGAATTATCTAGAGTTTCCAAGTTGGTTTTCTTGGAATCATCACCAAAATTACGGCCACCAGTGCAAAACATTGACACTTTACTAACCATATGCCTATCATTATTATTTGATTTGAGCTGTGGAAACTGACCGTAACTACCCCCCGGATCTCTGGCTTCAAGGTTTCCTCGGTCTTGTACGAGGTCTGCAAAATCCTGCTGTGACGATGTTCACAACCACGGTTGCCGAATTACTCCCCTCTAAGGTATCATCATTCTTCAATTTGCTGAGCCTCAGAGCTTGCATGGCTTCGTCAAATTTAACCTTCTTGAAGAAGTTCTTGATACTCTTCTGAAGGAGCCTGGAATTCTTAGCACGTGGCTTGGAGCTGCTAGTTCCTACTTCCATGTGATCTGTAAGAACGTACATTTGCTACACTTACCAAGGTATTTTCTATTTTAGTCTTAAGTCTAGAGAAAGGAACGACTGCGAAAAGAATTAGGTCACGTGTAGCAGCTGAGAACATAAAAGCAAGATTGTACAGGTAGAACACAAAGGATAATAATTTATTCAAAGAATAGAATGGAAGGGAGGGTTACTTTGTGCATCGTTCGCTATGCATGCTACCACAGACTTATCACACTCTATTCTGATAGAATTGGTATGCGTTTCACCCTCCTCAGGCATTTCGCAATTTCCATTGAAAGGCTCCGTGAGACAAAACCTACAGTTGTGAAAGGCTACCAAAGTTTCAGAGGAATTGAGGCGTTGGCTTCATAATTAGCGCTGTTCACAACATATTGTAATCTAAGACATAAGATCTGATATCATGGCAAGCATGTTATAATGCAAAAAACCGGTGACCCTAATTACAAGATTTACTAAAACGATTAGCAAGAAACAAGAAAGAAGGAAAATGTGGAGGTAGGATATCTAAGTACAGTACCATGGCTCCGGCAAGTCGTCTGGATTCAGTCCAGGAGGAAGAACTCGCCATTTGCAGCATTTATCGCACTGAATCCATTCAATTTCGTTGACCATCGTTGTCATCTGATTACCTCAACTGCACAACAAATTGTAAGAATCAACACCTCTTTCTAGTTTCTAGATTCACTGTTCCCATCATCAGCAAACAAGATGAAACGCAGTGCGCACAGCTCGATTACTTCAAAGACGTCACAATCCACAGAAAACTCACACTTATAAATTTCTAGGAACTCACAAGCAATTGAGCAGCAACAACGTCGGCAGATAGACATCGAGGTGCAACTCTTCACTCTAAATCGTTCAAGAGACGTACTGGAGAAAGAGAGTACCAAAATTGGCATCCAAATCAAAGCTTTGAGGTGTTAGTCATTGGTGATGCTGTGGTCCGAGTCACAATTGAAACCCCTCAGAATTTGCTAAAGACACTGCATATTCATGTCTGGAGAGTGGTGCAAGGATGTGGTGCATGCAGAGTGGTACTGTAGCGGTGTAGTGGTGCAGCAGAATCATGCATGCCTTCGATGCCAACAGGAGTGAAGGGGAGTGCTGTGAAGTTCTAGAGAACTGGGGATGTTGTGAAGGGTGGTGGAGGTGGTGCTGGATGTGGTGTTATTGGTCTTCCACTGGCAGTTTGGCATGGGATGGTTTGTGGGATGGTGATGGTGTGGACATATTGCCATTTTGTGTCATGGTGAGTTCGTTCATACTACTTTAGAGTAGGTCCCCTACTAAATTCGTAGGTAAAAAGTCATGTGAACTCAGCAGGGAGACCTATAAAATCAACCCGAGATCTACTCCAAAGTAGGCTCCCTGCGCCTGCTAGCAGGATGTATGAACAAACCCAGTGTTTAGTAATGTGATAGTGATGTGAATGGGAAGGAAGTATAATCAATTTAGGTGTACATGATGTATGAACAAACCCACTGTGAAGTAATCATGATCGCCATATTCGTTTAATTGGGAATTTTTGCGAGATTGGGACTCTCTAAAATCTATAACTACCATAGATTTCGTGGAAAAATCTATACTAGTTGTAGGTTTTAGAGAGTCCCAATCTTGCAGAAATTCCTAATTAAACAAATATGGCGATTAATGTGATGGTGATATGAATGGCAAGGAAGTATAATTAATTTGGATGTGTAGCCCAGAAAGCTAGTATAGCTCTTTACCTACAGTTAATCTTTTATTTGGACTACACCAAGAACTTGAGCAACTCCAGTCACCTAAAACATCAACTCTATTTAATCTCTGAGAATTATGAGCAGTAATATCAGTTGGCTGGATCTACAGGAGTGGCTGGAAGAAAAGAGGTGGTCTTGCAATTAGTGGCTCAAGCCAAGTTCAGCCTTATGAATTGTGTTAGGCCCATCAGTATGGTCGTATTATCATTATGATATTTATAGTTGATGTTATTATATAACATCAAATAAAAACACCATTGTTTATTATAACATCAAATCTAGAGCATGATTATTTATTATGATGACGCGACGTCTTGACACATGATGTCATGATAAATCCCACTGTCAAGACACAATAAGGTCTACATAGGGTCAAAATAGGCTCAAGCTTCTAGGCTTAGTAAAGTTTTTACTTTGTTGCTAAAGTCAAGAGTCTTAGGTGGTATCAAATACTAATATGGAGCAAGGACCATGTTGGTGATGGATTGGAGAAGGTAAACAATTGGTGGCGGATTTGAATTGGCATGGTCCAGTAGACATGGGAAGAGGAAGGGGCTTGACTTTGGTGGATAGAATTAGATGGGCCGATGATATGAATGGTCTAGATTTTCCAAATAGTACATATTCATGTCCATAGAAGACTTTCTGAATTAATTGTCAAACTTAGAAAAAACCACTATTATAGTGAATAATTCTATATGTCAAGGATTTGTTGTAGTGATCTAATTCTTGACTACATGGAGCACCCTGAGACTCAGCAATCCTGAAGAGTAAGTGCAATCCAGGGTTACAACAAGTGCTACATACATGACTTTCTCATCTGGCAAGATTATCTATGATGCTTGATAACACACTTCATGTGCTACAAATGAGATATTAAGCACCACTCAAAGTGAACAGTGGTGTGAAAAATGTGGTGAATGCATAGTGGTGCAGCATGGTCTAAGGGCCCCTTTATACTAGAGGTGAGAGGCCGTCATAAAAGAAATTTCAGCCAATCACATGTGTAGGAATTGAGAGGAGGAAGAAATGCCACTTTACACCTAAAATTTTAGCCCAAAGGACAAGAAGAGGAAAAAATGACATGGACAATACTTTTATCCTTGGTGGCAACAAAAAGGCACATTTTTGAAGACCCCCGGATTTTTAGTCAGGCCCACCTAAAGAGGTGGGCCTGACTAAAAATCCGGGGGCCATATGGCCAAAATTCTCTCAGCCAATCATTTTCATTTTTTTAATAATTTTTATAACCCTACATTAGAAAATGTATTAAAAATTTCAGCACATGTTTGTAGGCCCCTTCTCACTTTACACTATATCCAAAGGACGTCAAATTTAGAGTTGGTCTTTTCAAGAATGGGCTGTGGCCCTTGGCTAATTTTCTCCTGGTCTTCTCGTTTCTAGTGTAAAGCGGGCCTAAGTCGATCAAACATACGGTAATTTAGGGGCAGCTTCATCACCCCTTCGTTGAATAATTAATTAATTTCAAATTTTAATGTCAGGCAGCATAAAAGTAAATTTTTTTTAAATCAACTTTTTAATAATCAAATAGCTCTAGGTTCGATTTCCATCCACAATTAATGAAGTTTCATTAGATGCTTATTATTTTACTAGACTTCATGTGATTACGATGAACATTTTTAAATTTATTTGGTTTTAAGTTCATGTATTTGATTTCAAGATATTTCATCATCCATCTAATTTTATTTCATGATTTTTTAGCAAATAGGTAACATTTTTTTTTCCTAAAATGACATTTATACTTAGAATTATTTTTTGCCAAAGTTGCCCCCAAGGTACGGGTACTTACGGAACTAGATCGTTCATGTGGGACAGGATTGAACTCAAGTAGAATGGAGTGTAATGAAGATCCAGAGAATTGGGGATGCTGTGAAGGACGGGTGGTGGATGTGGTAAGTAAATACCTCATGTGATGTGATTAAGTATCATTGATGGATTTTGATAGTTTTTGGACGAGAATCACTTATCTTTTTAAGGTTTTGAAATTAATGAATTATATTACAAAAAAAAATGAATAATTTTTTAGATGTAAAAATTGCATGTATCTGAGCCAAGGGTTGTTTTTAAATTAAAAAATAAATTAAAATTAAAAATTAAAATTAAATTAAAATGTCATTCAATTGGATGATGGTTTAGGATGAAATGCATGATCAATATTTGAAAAGTATTTCATATGCTTCTAAATGCAAGTAAGAGAAGATGTGCAAATTTAGGTAGTAAAGTAATGATTTAAATAAATAAATAATTGGTTTTACTAAGTTTAATATATTAATATATTATATGGTGTTAAATATCATCCCTGGAAAAACCAAAATGGTTTAAAATAGATTTGGCCGAGCGCGTTGGCAGACCCCTCAGAAATTAGTATCAGTTGAAACTTGAAAGGACCTTTCCTTGTAATAAACTTGTCATCTTTTCCCCTTTTTCAAATTTATGAGCAGCCACAAGTACATCACCAAACAGTTACACTCAAACGCCTTGGTTTGTTGTCGGTCACCTAAGAGAAATATTTGCATGCGCCCATCAGAAAATCTAGGGTCCAACATTACTATTTTCATGCCAGTTCGGTTTTTCCAGAGAGGGTGAAATTTAACCCCTAAAGTTCTGAGGGTATTTTTCATCAAAACTGCCTCAAAACAGTCCCTCTTCAAAGCAAGGTGGATTTTGCAAACTTGGCGTCTTTTTTAGTACATCTAACCGTAAGATCTTGTAGCTAACTTCTATGTCTACATGTCCACCAAATCTCACACACTCATTCCTCACCGATTGGAATTTCATAACGTTCAAAGTAGAAAAACAAGTTTTTTTTCCTGCGAAAAAAGGGGACAGCAGAGTTTTGAAGGCCCAAAAAACCATTTTTAAAGTAGGTATGGAATGAATCTCTCCATATTACTGTTTCTGATTGAGTTAGGTACATGTCCTAAAAATATCTTATTCAAAAAATTTGTGGAAGGTTTCCAAAAAAATCATTTTCCGCTAAGGGGTATGCTGAAATTCACATACAAAGGCCGTTTTTTGACAATAAAAATAGCATCTGAAAAATTCTTCGATTGAAAATCCGAACAGGGGAAACATGCTCTACTGCCTTTTCTAAAAATAGAAATTTTTATTATTGAAAAATATCAAAATCTCAATTTTTGGTGGAATTTCAAAGTTTCGTCTTTGGGCAGAATTTGGCAGATTTGGGCAGTTTTGGGCAGAATTTGCTGCATTCACAGTGGCTTAGAAAATTTCAGCAGCTGCCCAACGAGCAGCTTTTGACAGTTAAACCTTCATAACTTTTGATCCCGATGTCGGAATTGAAAAATAAAAATACGCACACGGAGCTTTCGGAACAGCACACCTTCATTTAAAATTTGAGGAAATCACAATTCAAATTGCATTCGTAGGTACATGCCCAAGTTTCAAAAAAGCCCATTCTAGGACTATGGTCCTTTAGGGGTTAAGAACATAGTGTTTTGAAAGATGTGAGACACAACAAATTCTGTGGAATTTTTGAATTCCATGCAAACTTTCTTTATACAAAATAGATTGCAATTAGTACTTAAAGGCACGCTAAAAACTTTATATATATATATATATATATATATATATATATATGCTAGCAAAAAAACCATAACTAGACTGACTATAGATTAAAATTTGTATTAGCTTTCTATATATACAATATTTATTAATTCTTTGGAGCTCAAAGGGCTATAACATTGTTATTTTACTCAATATATTTATGACATCTCCAAAAGCAGATCAAATTTGCTTTTGTCTTACGATGTTCAAAGTTTTGGTCCATCTACATATATAGAATGGAACTATTCGATAATTGAAAATTATGAAAACCTCCAAACATGACTCATACAATCTAGAATGAATGAATAAAAGCAATATAAATGTAAACAAAAGGAATTTAAAATACATAAGAAAAAATGATTCACATCCATGAATTTTCCAAAGTCAATATATTAGCCCATGTTTTGAACCAAAAGATAATGTTTCACAATTTTTTGATGTCTCTTATAATTTAAATTATACATACAATTTTATATAGTTTTCATATGTACGTATACATAATGTACATACAGATATTTTCATATTCTAACATGTAATTCAGAGAAACTAACTGATTATGACCATAACTTGAGTTTGGCTCTTTCTAACTCATGATTAAAGTGCATGAAATTTGAAGGATGAATAAAAAATATAATCATTTAAAAAAATCATTAGTGGTGTTTCTTAAAATTACTTGTTTATATATTAAATGGTTTTCTTTGTTTCCTTATGAAATTATTAGAACCAAAAAATTTTGAAGCCTTAATTTCTGTATTTAGTCAAGAAATTTTAGATAATATTTACTTTGTAATCGCATATTCATATGTAAACATTATTGGAATGCACCATTCATTCATTAAAAATATATATACATTTATATAACACATGATCATGTTTATTTTATCTACTCAATCATAAAACTCTACAAGACTCAAAACACACCTAATATCAAAACAAACTCAATATTTTACATAACCTCTAAAGATCCAAAAATCCAATTACTATCACTAACATACAATATTTTTTTAACTCCCTCCCTCTAAACTCCTGACCCCTAGAGTCTGCCACCCTGGCAACTCCACTGAAGAGAGATGAAAAACGTCTCATCCAAAAGACATCCGTCGGCCTCCCAGTCCTCCACTTGGCAATCCCAAAAATCTGCCACCATCACCGACCTCCCCAAACAAACGAACTCCATCAAAACAACCAAACAAGCGAATATTGTAGACTGCAGACTGTAAACTTGAGAATCAAACCTAAAATTTTCATTCACCGTGCCCTGATGTTGCCATTCCCATCACAATCCAGGCACACACTGTCAGCAAATTCCCATTTCACCATCTGCTCTCACCCATCTGCTAATCTATCAATCTCCTTTGGCTCCTGCTAAGTTACTGATCGCACATCACCCGAGGTATGATTCCTATCTGCAACTATGATCCGGAATTCATTCTTGATTTCAGCTGGCCAGTCAGTAGATCCAAGCTCTGTACCCTAACCAGGAGCTCAATCATCTCTTGCAAATATTGCTTAACCATGGGAGTTCATAGCACAAGAGTTTAAGGTGTGATGTTAGACATGGTGGTTTAGAGGATTTGGGTTTTTGATGTTGCCTTTTTTTTTTTTTAATTTTTTAAAGGGGAGTGTTAGTGGTCTTGGAGAGGGGGTTGCTCATGAGGGTGATCTTGTGTTGGTCGTCTTAGGGTTTTGGTTTTGGGGGTGATTGTTCTGTGGTTGCTTTCTGTGATGTGGGTTGTGTGTTTTGTTGGTCATGGTTGGTTTGATGGTGAGTGCTTGAGATCGTTTATATGCAGGTTTGGCTGTTTGTTTGAGTTTACTCTGTGATTTATTATGGGGAAGTGGTGGAGGTTTTTGTTGAGGTTTTCTGTTCTTTGTGCAGAGGGTGGTCATGGTGGGATAAATAGCTGAGTTTTTCATTTGGGTCTTTGCGTGGCGGTGTGGAGGCTATGGCGACTACGTTCAGTGTTGCAGGTTAGTGTTTCTCGTTGTGTGTATGGGTATATGTTGTGATTGACAGCTTTAGGGTTCGGAGGTTTTTGTGGAAGTTGCTTTGTGAAAGATAACAGTCGTCTTCTTCTTCTTGTTGTCGTTGAGCTTGTTATTTTGTGATTGTTATGATGATTATAAGTTGAGGACCTGATTGCGTGCAATTTATTGGCAATTTCGTACGATGTTGCATGCTTTGGACTTATTTGAAGAAAAGATTGGCTATCGTCCAGTTGGTCATGAAGGTTGATTGTGTCCTAAATTGAGATGGACTTGTACAGGTGACGAAAGACAAGAGCCATCTTCACCTCGGCCTCTGGAGTGTGGCTTCTACGATGTAGAGGAGGTGAATCGCCTCACGGAGGCTTTGCTTGTCGCTCTAGCTGCTGCCTGTGTGGAAAAGACATCTGGAACTTTTAGCCAGCGAGCGGCTGTAGTCCCAGATGTCAAGAAAGACATGCTCGAGTATCTGAACCAGCAAAGTGAGTCTTATGCCAATGGTGGAACAGGTTCGCAGAGTGTGAAGCTCGCAGGGCTCTCAAATCTGGTAAGTCGTTACACTTTCAACTATGTGCTTTTCTATGTGTTGCAAGGATCAGTGTGTCATGGTCTATATTGACCCTGTCTTTAGAGCTGTCTCTTTGCTAATGATGATACAAAATGGGTTAGAGACATGGGGAATGTACAGCCATTCTCTGTCTGGGTATGATAGTTCTCCCTTGACGAACAAGATGACAATTTCGGACTACTGTCCTTTTAAATTGTGTGCGTGTGTTCCTTGTATTTTTTGATTCTTACATTGGTATGGTGTCTTGCGCGTCTATGATTCTAGGTGTATGCCTGTGATGTAAGCGTTTTCTTGAAATTTGGATCAATTTTTTCCATTCTGAAAGCTTCTATTTCTTGATCAGGTAGCACATCCAACACAGATTGTGAATGATATTCTTGAAAACTTTATCAAATCGAAGAGAAACATGTTTTCTCGTGTTTCGGGTATGGTTTCGCCCAAGGACGATAAAATTGATGATTTCGTTCATGAGCTGGATCGTTCTGGCGTGTGGTTGGCTGGGCGACGAGAGGTGCGCATCATGTTTCACCTCTTTAACAATAGGCTCATCTATCAGCTTGTTCTGTGTGTCAGTCTTTCAACTTGTGCAATGGTAGATAATCACAGTTATTTGTGTGTAATCTGCACATAATTGCAAACTTTGAAGTATCTGTCCCTAAACCTTACTTATGTTGGTTAATCTTTGGGGTTTATCAGGTACTCGCTAAAGCATTAATGAAAAGGATTGATCAAAGGAAGACATATCACTGTGACATGAAATTTGAGTCTGAGAAAGAGCTTGCTCAGCACCAAGTTAGCTGTGTCATGAGGCCTGTATCATGTTCCAACGAGGGCTGTGACGCTGTTTACTCTGCAACACACGCAGAAGCTCATGATGCTTCATGCGTTTATAAGCTTCTTCCGTGTTTTCTCGACTGCGAGTCCTCGGTACGGCGCATGGATATGGAGAAGCACTGTGCAACTGTATGTCCTATGAAGAGGATAAATTGTCCTTATCATTCGGTCGGGTGCCTCCATGTTATGGCTCAGGTTAAAATTCTTCACCAACTTTGTCCAGGATCGTTAATTTTGGAGCCACTCACAATCTGATTGTCTACGAGGTTAAATAATCTTTTTGCAATTATTTCATTGTAGCCTTGCTATTCAAATTTTGATATCTCGTCTAATAGTAGCGTATTCGGTTGCGTTTGGAACTCTGGGAGCTTGGCAAATTCACAAGTACATCTGGTGGCAGGGTTTATTGGAGAGTCATTGTACAGAATATATGGGACGACACTTGCTGGAGACTTTGCAATATGTACAAAACCACGAAGTAGCCCTTGGAGACCATGCACAGCGTTTACTTCTTGTAGAAAAGGTAAATTGTCCTATGTCTAGCTTCAGTTTTTCATCGGGGACACGTTGTGAGTTCTCAAGCTACGCAAGGTTTGGAATTGACATTAAAAGCTTCTTAGGTGTTTGCGGCCACATCCGAAAACTTCTCGATGTTTGAAAACATTTTGTCACCTCTTGTCCTCCATGCCTACGTTGCCTTCTTTCATCACTCTTGTGTATTCTAAGTGTGTAATATTTTCTGTTCATTCTTCTTCTGAGGGTACGGTGGTGCTCATGCAGGCTGTGCAACTTGCTCAAAGGTCGGAAGACGTTAATATGCGGAATATGAACGTTACTCTGAAGGAACAAGAGAATAAAGTGAAATTGTTGGAAGCCGAGGTGAAGAAGCTAAAGGCCAACCAGAAATCGACGGATGTCTCTGCAGAAGTATTGCAGATGAAACGTGAGTTTCAGAACTTACAGAGGCAAGTCGGAAGCCTCACCTCATCTTCTCAATCCTCGCGCTGATATACGACATGGCATTTTGAGAAGTGCCTATGCTATCTGGTTTTTTGTTAGTCAGATTTGTAAATAACCTCCTCATGTTAAGCGGGAATGCTGCTACTTTATAGACACTTGTATAATAGGACTCAGATATCAGAAATACTTTCTGTAAATGTTTCTGCAAATGATTTCCTTGGCAACTTTAAAACTGAGGAATGATGGATTGTTTAACGTGCCTTGCATCCATATCATCCTCTGCAAGCATAGACTGAAATATCTTTCTGTGATTTGAAGGAGAATTTCCTGACGATAGATTGTTGTAAAATGATGTTGAAGACTTGCAAACTTTCTTGTGTCAACTTCAATTCTGAAGCGAACCCAAACTACTACACCTCTGGTTTGTCTGATGCGTATATAGCTTATTAGTAAACCAGAGATTATCAGAAGAAAATGAACTTGTATACCTCTGGACTTCAGCGTAAATTTACCACTAAAGGACAAGGAAGGTAATTTTTCAAAATTTGTACTTTGATTAAAGAAATAACGGATGATTCTAAATTGTAACCAAGGTCGAGCCACCCATTATGAATGAGGAACCCATCGACAGCATGTAAGGGTATATAGGACTAGTCATGGGTTGGATTCATTTCTGATCATGTTTACTTTTTGTAGATGCTTCTAAATAGGTTTAGGTGGTTCACTCTTAGTGGTTCTTACAATTTGTGTAAAGAAATTCTGACTTTCTTTATCCACAATTATATGCACTAGCAGTGAGCGGTTATGCAGTACTCTGGATATTAGTTGTGGGTTTCGAGCAACTTTTTACTTCAAATAATTATAACTATTAAAATAATGGGAATAAAATTATGAGACTTTTGCATTCAACAAGAACCTTATGTTTGCACACATGAAAAATCCTAAACAAATTATATACCTTATTCTCATATGCTAAAATCCTTAAGTGATCGGTTATGGGTGGCTCGACCTTAAGTCATCCGGCTTCTTGATGTTAGGTTTACATACCTATTTGCAGTAGTATGTATCATTTGGGCAATAATTAGTAGACATATAATTTTGGAAATGTCTGCATGTTAGAGATTTTCTTAATTGCTTAGTAACAAGTATGTTAACTTTAAAAGGTTCTTGGTTGGCATTCAAGTTAAATACAAGTTGATTTAAGTTGTTTAAAGACAGAAAATACATAATTTTTAGATATGTTTTATACTTGATTATATGAAATATTATTCTCTTTGTAGGAAAAATGCATGAAATGTTTGATATTATTGTGGACTCGTGAGTTTCTTGAGACCAAAATTTAAATGTTCTAATCTAAAAGCTTATCATAAATTAAGTGTTTATTTATTTTTTGTTAACTTATATTTATATCAATTCCATCTTCAAATATTTGTAATATTGAAGTTATTTGAGTACATCTTTGAATTTAAATATGTTATACTTGTCATATATTAGAATGGAAGGTCTTTTAAGAGCTCTCTAAAGTCATTACAAATTCAATGTGGAATGTAAAATTATAGATAAATATTAAAAGATTTTATAAAAGTTTCAACCTTTCATTGGATAATTTAATTTGTACTACTTTCACAATTTTTATGGATGTGTGATTTGTTTACATTGAATTGTTACATAGTTCAATTTTATTATTTTGTACAATCAATTAAGTAAGAATCAAGTACAATATCCTTTAGGTATTCAATAAATATGTATATAAGACCATATTGTAACAATTGCTTTATTTATGGCAATCATTTTTCCCACAATAACTCGATATTACATACCATATGCTCTTCACTTTATACTCAATATAAGTATTAATTATAAATAATATTTATTATATTAAACAATTCCTTGGTTGGAATATCATAGGCTACTCGAAGCTTTAGTGCCATTTTGTCTAATAATTAATTAAAGTAGACAAAAGAGTGAAGTCTTCAAAATAATAATATCTCAAAGCCAAGCAGTTTTGAATTTTGATAAAATATAAGTTAGGCATTCATCCAGTTTCATAAATGTATAGAGTTGCTTTCATCAAGGATGGCGCCTACTTCTACATTTAACTTTATCCTTAAGTAGTTATATCACTTGTAAGGGAGATATTGTAGGAAAATAAAGTGGATTTTGCATTGTAGATTTTGTGACATGCAACTCAAGTTCATGTAATTTTGGGCAATATCATAATTTAGTTTAATTTTTTTTGGCAAAGAGAGTCAAGAATTTGGAGAAAATTTAGGTAGATTTGTATTTAATTATTTTCTGTCTAAGCTGCTATTAGCATACAGTAGTTGTCAATAAAATTTACACAAATAAAAATACGGTATCACTTTTTTTTTCTTCTATATCAACAAAAACTCTATCCTTAAACAAACTCTTATTTCTAATATGCGGATCACAGTTTCTCGACAACACTGTCTCAAAACAAGATATCTGTCCTCATAACTAGTTGTTGTCTTTTTCATTGCTAACGTGGCTCCATCTCATTCCCAACCTGTCGCCATCAACATCGCCATCACCATCAGAGGTTGCAATTCATAACCTTCCTTCCTTTCAACTAGCATCCTACACCATTGGATCATAAAAATCAAGGGTTATGATTGAAAAGTTAACATTCTGTTATGTACGATAACCTACTCGCCGCTATCCCAACTCACCAGTTATCCAATACATATCCTTCCTCGTACAACACCATCCACTCCCCCCAAAAAAAACCCATCCACCAAGAAGAAAACCCTTCTTGAACCCAAAAATACAAAACAACACAACACCACATAAAAAAGTGGCAACAAAAGACCACATTACTCATAGTCCTCCTGACCCTGGAAAAGCCCCATCAAAAGCTCCCCCAATACAAAGAGTCCCATTACACTCCCACATTCCTAAGAGCATCCCAAGTAAACTGTAAACCTGTAAGCCTGTAATTATGAGAACGTCGTTCTCCCAAACCTGAGTGCCTTTCCGAAGCAAAACATTCCAAAACCGTTTACAGATTTACAGGTTTGGCCCAAAAAACCTTCCAAAATGAGGTTTCGACCTGTAAATTACAGACTTACAAGCTCGAATACAGGCTTGGCCTGAACCGCAATTCACGTCTTTCTACATCTTTCCGATTACAGGTTTACGGTTCAGGCCTCACTGGGGATGCTCTAAGGCCTGAACCGTAAACCTGTAATCGGAAAGATGTAGAAAGACGTGAATTGCGGTTCAGGCCAAGCCTGTATTCGAGCTTGTAAGTCTGTAATTTACAGGTCGAAACCTCATTTTGGAAGGTTTTTTGGGCCAAACCTGTAAATCTGTAAACGGTTTTGGAATGTTTTGCTTCGGAAAGGCACTCAGGTTTGGGAGAACGACGTTCTCATAATTACAGGCTTACAGGTTTACAGCTCACTGGGGATGCTCTTACTGGGGATGCTCTAACTTGTTACACAACCAAACTCCTTCCTCCACAACTACACTATACACCTTCCTAAGTTCTAGGGCACACAAACACACAACTTATACACACACTTACACACAAACTCACACTCATACACAAACCCAGAGGAACAGTCTCATACTCACACATACACAGACGGAGAGAGAGTGTGGGCATCACTACTGCTACTGTTGATGAGTGTGCTTGCCTACACACACACACACACTCACACATACACATGCACACATAGTTTGCACACAGAGTGGGCATCCATCGGTGCTAGTGTGGAGTGTGCAATGCAGAGTCATCGTCAGTGGAGCTCACTCTCTCCATGACCCGATCCATCTCACATACTTTCTTGCTACCAGGCTCTCTTGCCATTCTCTTCTCTTCTTTGCCATACACATAAACACATCCAAGAACCCACGGTAAGTCACTGCCCTCCCTCTCCCTCCTCCTCTCTCATTCCGTATCTTGCATGCGGGTTCTCATCGCATCATGCATGCTATGTTGTGTTGAGTTGAGTTGAGTTGAGTTGAGTTGTGTGGAGTTCATTTGAGTTGAGTTCATTTGATTTGGGTTGGTATTGGTGGTGGATGCGATGATGGGATGTTGGTGATCGGTTCAGGATGTTGCGGTGATTCTCGAGGTCGTATTGGGAGTGGGTTTCTTTGCTCTGGACTCTGGACATCATCATCAGCTGCTGCCATGTGGGGTGCAGTTTTGGACTTGCGGACTGACTGACTCATTCAGCTACGGGGTAGGTTTGATTGTTGGTTCGATTGTTGGTTCGATAGTTGGTTTGATTGTTGGCAATGTGGGAGAGTTTGGGAAGTGGGTCAGATTTAGAAGGTTCGCGAATGGGATTTTCGTCTGATAGCGCGTAGGAGAGCTTGTGGCTTTCGTTGCTGCGTGTGCATGAGCAGCTGGGTTCAAATGTAGCGGAGGGTGTTGTTTAGGCTTGGAATCAGATTCTATTTTCCTCCGGTGGGTGTTTCGATTGGGAATTTTATCTACTGGCTAGCAGAAGTTCTTCCACTGCTTTCAGGCTTTGTGGGGTGGTTGGGGGATCATAATTGAGCGAGAGTTATTATTTTATGTGTCTATTTCTGCATTGTGCCGTTGCCGTCGCAGTTTCTACACTTTGAGGGCCTATTGTTTTGTAACTGAGATGGTTCTGTGTCGCAATTTTCGTTGGAATGTGCAGGAAGCAAGTGGATACTCTGTACCCATTGCAGGAGGAGCTTCTTTTTCTTCCACTATCTGACCCTTTTTTAGGGTCTCTATTTCATATGTTTCTGGGTGTGCTCTCTGCTCTTCCATATTGGTGGAATTTCGTGGACTTCCGTGTGGCTGTCAAACTTTAGGAGAGGTTTGTGCGGCGCTGCTTATCCTGAGGTTGCTGTCCAGGCGCTCCTTGCCCGTAATTTTGGTTGCTGACTATGGTGGAAGTTGGTTTTAGAGGAGGGGAGCATGGTGGATAGGCTGTGTTTACTTCACAGTGGAATAGAACAGTGTTTATTTCACTATGGAAAAAGACCGTGAGAATTGGGCATGATAGCAAGCGGAAGATTATCCTCCATTGGTGTGTTTGAAGCTCAAGGTATAGAGTTGTTGCTCTGGCCTCATGATGCATGCATGGATCTGTTTCTGGTATATGTGACGAATAATGTGAGAATTGATGTTATTATTTCCATGTAAATGCTTGTGACATTCCCTGTTATATTGACATTATCGATAGGAGTCGTCAGTGATGACCGACGAAGCAGCCGACGCAGACGTGGCTCCAAGAGATGGCGACGAGAGGACAGAGAGAGCAGTGCAGGTCATGGTTAATACTTATGGTCTAGATCGTGATCTGGTCATCAAAACATTAAAAAAACTGTACAAGGTAAAGATCGTCTAGCAACTGCTCTGGATATGCTATTAACAACCTTCAGAACATTGTTCTTGGAAGTAATTGTAAGGGGCAACACGTGCATTGTGTTTTCCATTGATAGCGTGTTGAGGTTCTATCAGCTCTAAATACACATGTTGACAGTTGTAGAAGTTTGTTAGCGCTGTTTTTTGGGTTGGGGGATGGGGGGCGGGGGGAGTTGTTATTTTCTCTTGATATGGCAGATTGCTCCCTTGTTACCAATGGTGATGTTGATTACGCCTTGATGTTCATGTTCTACAAACGGATTTTTAATGGGCACCTGATGTTCACTACAGGATACCCTGGTTAGATGTTAACTCCTCGAATGTTTTATGCTATAAATGTTACATTTCTAAGCTATAAGTGAAACATTTTTAATACTCTCATCATGCCCAAATAGTTTTATTTACAAATTTATTAGTGTAATCATACCATAAGTGTAACAAATTTTTTAGTGTTACAATTCTTTTCCTTCCAAGAGGTAACACTTATAGTGTAAACTCTAGGTGTTTTACGGGGCTGAGGAATGGTGGGGTTATGTGGAGCTGGAGAACTATCATATGCTGCTGGACGAAGTCCTTAACCTTCAATCGAAGCAAGTGAGTCTTGTGGAGCTGGTCCCCTTTTCACATTCTATGTTCTGGAGATTCTGGTTTGTGCTTTGTATGCTCTTCTTGGGGACAACCTCTATCTTCCTTAGCGCATGTCTGATATTGTTAGCGAGCTAACAATTTCTAAAGTATCTATGAGCTAAGGACTTATCTTTGCAATAATTTGATGATTAGGAGGCAAGGCGAGCACGCGCCGCTGCCGCTGCCGCTGCTGACACTTCTAGTGACCCCCCTGATGACACTCGTCGTGAGCCTCCTGATGAAACTCCTAGTGATACTTCAGAGAGGCCAAAGAGAAATGGCGACCATTCCCAATCTTCTCCTCCCAGGGTTACTAGGGTAAATGGTTATGAAGAAAGGAGTGCAACTGCCCTGAAGGTGTTGGCAACAGATTTAATCAGGAAGGAAGAAGAGGCTGGTAGAAGGCAGATGCAAATGGATGGAAAAACCAAGCTCTCTTTGTTGCACTCAAGAGGGGGACTCACGCCTCGAACTGATGGACGAGGGGTGAAGCTTATTGATTCTGCGGAATACAGTACAGTAAGGAAAAAACCCGATGATAACATTGCGCACAAGAAGCTGAAGCAACCCAAAGAGGAATTTGAGCCTCATAATGCTCCTACAACGTCGAGAAGACAGCTTTCTAATTCACAGAGTAGCAAAAAGCTAAAGAGGCAACGCCAGGAGACCGATGAATGCCGGCGTGAACTTCAGGAACTAGTTGGAGATGTTGGTGAAGAGGCACATGGTCAGTACCGCGATGGTGATCATATTGATCGAGGACAATGCAGGCATGACGTCAACGATCTATCCCGAGGTTTTGAAGCGATTCCCATCCCAATTGTAAATCAATCCAATTCCAAGACTCTCCCGTCCTCATTCTTCTACATTGACAAAAGCAGACCTTATGAAAAAGGTTTTGTCAATACTGCCATCTCGCGGATAGGGGACGACGATTGCTGTCCCAGTTGCTACAAGGACTGCCTCTCTGCTCCTCACCTCTGCGCCTGTGTACGGGAGACAGGTGGAAATTTTGCATATACTTTAGATGGCTGCCTGGACCGTCGGTACATCGACCAGGTTCGTTACTTCTGCCAATCATGTAGAGTTTTGTTGACGATCTCAGTTTAAGCAAATTGCAGATTCAAGACTTTTAGCAAATCATAAATTGTGAGCAGGTTCTCCTGAGCCTTGATCCCTCCGTTACAGGTTCTGGTCAATCAAGTTTTGCTGTCTTGCACGTATTCTTGGATTTTCATGTGATTTGGGAGGACATTGGTTCTGGTGAAGTTAAATCGAGCTGGAGAGGTCAAGTGCTTTGCTGGCTTGCAGTTGCTGATCCCTAACTCGCTGCATTCTTGGGGTAGCTTACTATCTCTGTTGACAGAGAGGCCTCACTGGAGCAGTGGTAACTGAATTTTTGGTTGCTGGGTTTTCTCTAAGGTTCCTGACGTTGTGAGGCTTTTGAAATATTTTGAATTACTCGTTTCTGGCGGAGTGTGTTTCTGTTTAGTGCGGCGAATAGAATGTTGTTTTGTCCACTTTCAATGTATATTGGGAGTATTAGGTTGATGGATATCGATGTTTGCGTTATTCGACCTTTTCTAGCGTTGACAGTCATGCTGTCCGAGGGAATTCAGCTGGACTTTTAATGAGCTTCGAACGGCACTCTAAAATAGACTTTTTCTTTACATTGTACTTTCAGAGAATTTATCCCGTCCTTAGTGGGATGTCGTAAAGCACGTCAGTTTTCGAGAAGGAGAACAGTTTGAAGTTTAGTTGAGCGATGAATTGATCTGAAGCTCGATAGTAGTGAAGTAAGTATTATTTTCATGGTCCAAACGATATGCGTTACTACATTGTGTGACTTTCTTGTTTTTTGGCGCTCCATTTCACGAGCATTTAAGACGTAATCTATTTTAGGACATGCTGAAAATCATTAGTACGGAGCGTTGATGGAAGACAGTCTAATCGTCTGCATCCCGTCCCGGTATGAGACGTTGTAAAAGACCGGTAGAAGTTGATTTGCAAGGCTTGGCAATTCTTACAGGCACTCTGGAATTAGCGTAAGTATGCTGTTGATATATTCTTCACTGACTCGTTTCTGGTGTGTCCATGTCAAGTTTCTAAGGCACAGTATTCTGTCTATACTTCTGCCTGCTTCCTGTGATCAACTGAGATTTGGTTTTGACTTATTACTTCTGAAAATCTCGTAGTATGAGTAGCACGTATCCTTTGAATAATTAGCTGTAGCATCATGCTTTGGAATTCATGATGTTAAGTGACAATGTTTTGCATAAAACCTGCAGTACATGAAGGTCAAGCATGGTTTGGCATCAGATAAGCTGCATTTCTGTGAATCAGGGTACCATTGCCCTCACGAGCGGCACAAAAATTATGAGAACCCAGCGGCCTGTAAAGGACATCCTGTGCGAGACTTCGTGAAGGAATGTTCGTCCAAGTGTGGATGTAGCAAGCAGTGTGGCAATCGAGTGGTACAACGCGGTATTTCTCGTAGGCTGGAGGTACGTGAACGTTTTCCTTGTACCTACATGACTTTTTATGAGAACTGCCTGATTGAGTGGTTCTGATTAGTTCCTCAAATATGGAATGTGGGTGCTCTTAGCTTTCAGTGTAGCACTGGTCATTAGACATGGTGAATGGATATTATTCATCCCTGCTCTCAAAATGTAGTCTGAATTTTTTATTATGTTTTAAGCTTATGGAGTTTTTAGTTTTGAACCTACGGAATCGTGTCGATCATTTATTTATTTATTTGATATTTTGATTAAATTGGTGGTGGTCAGGTGTTCATGACACCTGAAGGCAAGGGCTGGGGGATCAGGACTTTGGAAGATCTTCCAGCTGGTGCGTTTGCTTTTGAATATATTGGTGAAATTCTTACAAATACTGAAATGTGGGAGCGGAACAACCAAGTACATGCGAACGGAGGGGGATTCCACACTTACCCCCTCACTTTGGATGGTGACTGGGGGTCCGAAGCCAATCTAAAGGATGAGGAGGCCCTTTGCCTGGATGCCACCTTCTTTGGCAATGTCGCAAGATTTCTGAATCACAGGTAGATAACTTCCAATCTGCTCATTGTTTCTTCAACTACTTTAAGAAGGGACTTCCGCTATGTGCTTGGGTTTATTAAATGCTTATCAAGTGTGCTTTGCAGGTGTCTTGACGCGAACCTTATGAATATGCCAGTCGAGATTGAGACACCTGACCGCCATTACTACCATGTATGTATTTCATCCCTTCTTTCCCAAAGTCATATGAATAGATTATTTTGTTGATGGAATCTTGTTTAAAAGCAGACGATGGTTTCAGCATTTGACCAATTTTTAGGCTCCGTAAACTGTTAATCATGGTGTGCTTATGTTAAAATTTGCCAGGTAGCATTTTTCACTAACCGTCGAGTGAAAGCGAAGGAGGAACTCACATGGGTAAGTAGCATACTCTATCTGAATTAAAGTTGCCGTTTCCATGGTCTATGTTTGCGATTGCTTATATAGTTCGTTCGTAGATACATTTATTTCCTTCTATCTTATTAGAGTTTTGTTTTCAGTCTTCTGAAGCCGATGAGTTCATATTTCTTAATTTTGGAATGAATAGCTGCACGTTGTTTTGTCGCCATCCTCTGGTCTTGATTCGAAGTTCCACAGTAATTTTTAATTCAGAGAGAGCTGTGTGGTCTAATGCAGGATTATGGCATCGATTTTGACGATGATGATCACCCAGTTCCAGCATTCTCTTGTCTGTGTGGCAGCGAGTACTGCAGGGGAAGCAAGCCGCAATGAGGCAAATTTTTGAGTTCAGCCTCGACTGCAGAGTACAGATCGAACGTTTATTATTTGACAGGAATCACATTCTAAAAACATTTGAAGCCATTTTGCACCCAGGCTTACGGCACCATATTTGCGCAAGTTCGCTCAACAGCATTGCTTGTGTAATGGTTGAATTCAGCCTATAAACACAACTAGGAGGTTTGGATCAGGCTTGGATGGAGAGAGGTTTCAACGAGTCGTTTTTGCACATGCGCTTGTAACTGATGGTTTAAGACTGTTAGGTGTGAAGAAGCTTTGTTTCTATATTCTTCAACGTGCCTTTTTTTTTGGTAAAAGTGAAGAAATCAACTGTAATTTCTACCCATCTCTTTCAAGCGAAAATGTCAGGTGGACAATTTTCATAACTCTAAAAGGTACATCATGAACTCGAGTGCACGTTTGTCGAGTGTTGTGTTATATTAATGTTCTAGCTGAGTGGTGCTTTCTAGAAGACTTGAGAACTGAAGTACTAGCTCTTCTCCACGCATATTTGTTAACATGAAATGTAAAAGCCCTACTGGCATCACGAGACTCCATTTAGAGAGCTTCGTTTAAATTGTATGTGAGTTAATTACTTCCTCTTCAATTGTAATTCAGTTTACAATCTATTCACTAAAATTGGATGACCATCTTCTAAGAGTCAAGGGGAGCACTAACAAAGTTAAAGAATAATAATAATGAAGCGTAGATATACTGGCGGTATGTGTTCTTAGCTCTACCTCACTCTTATCACCAACACTGTGCTTGCTCTAGCATGAAGATTCAACAATAGCTTCCACGACTTTATCTCCTTCACATCTTGAAAATATTGAGATTTATATCTTTGTCTCTATATCCATCCATCAAGCTGATCTCTACCCAAATTCTTTATTATGAACACCTTTGCTTTGTCTGCACTCATGTAAGTGTTGCATTAAATTTCCACCTTCTTCCTTCTCCATTTGACACAACAATTGTTGTAATACAAAGATCAAGTGTGCATGCACAAAACTCGTATACCTAGTTCCTTTGGCGATCTTCACCTCCATTGTTGAATAAAGAGGTATTTGCTTTGCTCTGAAAAAAATACCTGATAATGCGCTTATGCTCATAGAAATGAATGATAATGAACGATATCATCTAAAAACAACTTTCTGAATCTCTTTCACTTTAGCAATTGACTTGTAATAATTCTGCTTCTCAACAATTTTTATACGTAATTGAGACTCCAATTTTTGTTTTTTGGCATTTTCGCAAAGACTTGCAGTTCAATGTAGAATATGCAAGAATTGGATTGTTACATACATTTGGTTGTTGATGGAATGTAATTTTGATGTTCACAATTCTAATATCATTGTTGATTACTTTGAAATCTTCAAGCTTGAATACCATGTTCTATGTGTATATCATTGTGCCCATAGTTACATCATGGTTGATTGCGTCCACCTTCATAATCTCAAGACCAATTCGACAAAGGCAAGTATCTAGAAAGCACTAACTAGGCATTCCAAAATGGAACATTGTGAGTTGCTTTCGTTAAGTTATTTATTCACTTCTTTGTTTTAGATTTGAAGCATCCAAATGGAGCATTTGAAGTTGGATTTACTCATGACCTCTTTCTTACAAATTTGAAGCAATGTTGAGCAATCTAGAAAAGATTCTTTAATCATAAAATTACTTCATTCCACCTAAAGAGGATGTAATTTCTTGTACAGGTTTTTAATGCACGATTAATTTAGCCGCTGAAGAGAGTTGCTTTTATTATATATTAGTAGGCATCTAAGTTGCCTTTTGTATTACACAATGTATCCTTCAAATTGTCCGTAATACACTACCAAAACAAATCTCACTTCCTCTTCATATATTCCAAAACTATCTATAAAATATTAAACACCAGCCAAAAGCAAAAGCGCACAGTGATTCTTCAGCTCAAAAATTGCCATATTCATTAAATTGGCCAATCTCAGTTATATTTATATCCGATTGGGCAACTTATATTGATTATGGCGATAAAAGCAATTACGTCAACGCAGCACAATCAAATGGTTGGAAGCCAATGCGCCGGTTTACCAGATCATACACAATGAGGTTATCTTGCTGCTGCACGTTGCCAATGATGGATAACGCCTGGTCACTTTGATCCATCATCAGACAAACGGTTTGCTCTGACTCGTCAACATATGTATACAGATTCAAATCCGGAATCGTGAAATCGACGTTCGTCATGTGCACCACCATCGCCGGAAGAGTCAAGCTCTCAGCATCAGAAACGCTTGAAACATCATAGCAAAGAGAGAAAGCACTACCATACTGAGATGGATCTACCTCTGGATACGGAATCTGTTGTCTGAAGGCCTGTCACCCACAGATTTCAAGCCAAGGTCAGCCAACAGGTGCAGTTCCATCTCACGAACATGACACTTCCTGATGAACAGATGAATATAATATCCTAAAATTCAAACCTTGTCAAAATAAAGGCGAAGTTGAGTGAGAGAGAGTGTTGCAAAATTACCGCGATGATAGGCGTGAAGGCGGCTTGTATCCACTGTGTGTAGGTGGTTCCAGAATCCAGGATAACACCGCCACTCCCATCGCTGTTAATTTGGAATGCCGAAGTAGGAATTGGGACTAGCGCCGACCCAACGCTGATGCCCGTCACTCCCACATAGTAGTAGGTTGGGCTCAGGCGATTGGTAACTAACGGAGTGTAGGTCGCAGCTAAATTCTCCGCAGCGTTTCCGAATGTGATGGGACTCGTCCCGGGGGACGTAGAACTTCGCGCTACCAAGCAGTAGGAGAAGATTTTCGCGACGGAGGGGCTCAGCTGCGATGGCAATGAGAGAGGGCCCTGCCCCAATCCTACCAGCCCGTCCTCCGATCTAGTAAAAGTCCCCGTCTGATAGTGGCCACACCCAAATCCTATGTGCGACACCGCCGAGTTGAGAGTTACGGTCTCATAGGCCAAGTCACCTTGCGTGATGGATTCATCACCGTAACGATAACTGTAAGTGCAGGTGTTGCTCCTGCTGCAAGTTGCCGCACGTTGTAGAGATAGAGACTGCCCAAAGTAACCACAAAATCATTAATTCATGAGTAGATATTTCATTCTTTTGGTGGATTAATTACTGGCAACACAAGGACGTGTGAGGTTTATGTGTAGTTTGAGTACCCTGCAGAGAGGATCGGTGCAACTTGCTAGCGAATATGTGCTCGAAGCTCGGGGGTTGAAGATAGCGTCTGCTTGCTGGAAGCAGCGCGTGCAGGGGGAGCATTGGATCCAGCAGAGGTCACTTCCCGTGTCGACGACTGCTAAGAATTTCTTTGCAGGTGTGCCCACGGAGAACTGCATCACATACTCGCCCATGCCAACCGATACTTGGCTGGTCAGGTTCGCTGCCTGAGTTTTAACGTTTGTGAGTTTCATGGTCTTCTGCAGCTGGTTGACGCGGCTGTGGCTCCGTTTCACAGCGTCCAGGAATCTTTCCTTGCGTGATTTTGCTGTTGTGTTCGTTCCGGTTTCGAGGCTGTCCCTGTGCACAAGGTAGGACCGCAGTACTACCTGACAACGAAATTTTCTAGAAACATTAGAAGAATTCTCCAAGTGACTTACAACCACAACTGTGTGTGTCATCAGGTTATGGATTCTAGCTCAATTGCCTTCAATCACTTAGAGAAATCAATGTTAGAATTTTTGCGTCATATTGCTCTAGTAGTTGCTTCCATAGATGCTGTTATTTTACTTACATCAGTGTCGTTTGCAGGAGAGAGACCTCGACGTTTCGGAAGCTCCCGCTTCCGACCACCATGGATTCGAACTCCTTCGTAACAGAGACTAGAGCTGAGGAGCTGAAGGAGGACAAGTGCGCACAGCACCGCGTCTTTCACCATGATGGCCATGTTCGAGCTGCTAGTTCTCACAGAAGAAGTTTCACTCAAAGTTAGCTCTCAAGCTGATGGATCCAAACGTCTACTGCTGGTGAACGAGCTGGATCTTATCTCCTCAAGCTGGCTAGTCTTTCTGAAATTACATATCCACGAGGTCCAGAGCACAGTCAGGCTTACATTGAAATGCATGAAGGTGAACAACGAATTCACAACGAATTACATATGGACCTTCTAGTGTCCAGGCAAGCATTTAAACAACAGTTACTTTATGCTAAAGTCCGAGAAGCAGGAACAGTCCTCCTCCACCATCGTTCAATATGCACATGGACCGAATATTCTAGTCAAGTGTCCACTTCTAAGAAGCATCACGATGAACTTCACCTGGTAGCATACGGAAACCGGGATCTAGCCGACACAGACGGAAAAGAAGCAGCACCAGATGGCTCTCCCTCAGATTCATGAGCCGGGTGGAGCCAGTTACTCCCAGCAGACGAGGGCCTGGGAGAGAGTGAGGAAGATGTGATATGTGGGGGTATTATATACAATCGGAGGAGCAACCAAGCGAGATCATATCAGGGGACAGTCGGAAGCGGCGGAGGCGCCGTGTAGAGAGGACGCTTGATCTTAGTACTGTACTAACTAACCTGGGCAATAAGAAAAGGAAACAGCAGGTTGCTGAAGCTGCCGGATCTTCAACTTAGCTGCACGTCAGTACTGCAAAACAATCCATGTAATCCAAGCTGGGAAAACTAGAAATCATGACATTGAGCTGCAGCCGAACTATGGGCAGCTTGCATCGGGTTCATCCTTGCATTAGATTATCTCCTGAATCATCTTTTTTCCTTCCACCTCATGCTACCACCGCCGCCTCAATCCTTTAGGATGATGATTTTCTTCTTCCTGAGTTCAGTTTGATCTCGTATGATGGATCTTTCCGAAATTCATTATCTCTAATCCTTCTCATAACTGGAGTTATAATTTTGATTAGTACCCAAACTGTGTTCAACATATCGGTTGTCTTACCTCGTTGATCATCAGGTCAGCATGGTCACTTAAATCCTGAATAGTCATTTTTTTTCTGAAAGTGTCGGTTTGTTATTATGACTAGGCTCTGACATCAGTAAACTTGGACCAGAGGAAGCTTGGACCATAGTTTTTGATGTCATGTTTTTTATGTCACGGTGATGTCAATATCATCATCTGTCACGTTGACAACATATACATAGAATGGTTAGAATCTATGTCGTGTCAATTTGGCATGATCGTGTAATTTGGAGGCATCCTCCTGTATGAAGTGAGGAATTTGAACATGGCATCATTTTGATGTTGAATTGAAGAATCGAGGATTTCAACGTCAACATAGGTGCACTATGCTATTGTGTCAATACAAGAAGTGGCTGCCGAATGTCATTCTAGAGTGAGACATGTTGATGTTGTTTTGTTTTTGTGTTTATAAGTAATATTTTAATGTCAATTTAATACCACTTTGATGCCACTTTAAGATATCCTGTAGTGGGGTGAGTTTTAACATGGACTATCTTTATGTTAAATTAACCACTAGAGCTCCTCAACCGTCAAAACGGTCGGCAACACAATTTTGAATGACTTTTGAGATGAAAAAACCATTTCTTCTAAAAATTTTTGAAAAAATTATTGTTAAAGTGAATGTCTTTAGAATAAATTATTTCAAAAAAAGATTGATATAATCAAAATTTGATTATATGGAATTTGTTTTAAAAAACAAAAAAAAATAGTGTTGAAAACTATATTGAGTAACTAATGATGCTCTTGAATATCATGTGTCATATGTTTCTTTTTATGAATGCAACCTAATGGTTTTACCCAATCAACCAAAAATGCAATTATAAAGGAAAATTAAATAAATAAATAAACTTTAGAAATGTAGACCGCCATGGATAAAGCTTATATTTACAAGGCTAATTTATTTATTCAAATTCCTAAGTTATATTAATATAACATACTATCTTTTTCACTTTTTGTATGTATTAAATTATCAACACTGCATAAATTTTACAAGTTTTGTGCTTCCAAGAGCTAACACATATCCAAAGTGGACTTCACCAAAGTAGCTAGCTAAAATAAAAATGAGAAACTCTAAGGATTTAAAACAGTAGGATAAATAATTCTTTGTGATATTTAGCTATTTTTGAGTCAATTTAAGGCCATTTTTTAGTGATTCTTTTTGATAAAACAAAAGCCAATGAATTTACTTTTCCAGAAACAAACCTTACAATATTTTATTTAAGTAAATATTTATTTGGAGGTGTATGAACGAGCTACCTTGCTACAATACGAGTAAGTTGTACGCCGGGTATACAAGACTTTCTGGGCCCCCAATCAGAGGACCATTCTTTCTGTCTCCAACTGTCATTCCATGGTCAAGCTGAAGTATTTGAATCACATCAAAGGTATTACATGCCATCAGAAAGTGTATCATTTCAAATATTTAATACCATTTCAAAACCTTCCATTTATTTCTTTAAAGCAGATTGAAAATATAAATTTATAAGGACCGAAGTATGACACGATTTTGTTCAATGCATTGTGTCGCTTGCTAACCATGACCACATATGAAAAGAAATGGGCCAGGGGCAGCCTCTGAAGGCCACGTTTTCCATTGCAGTTAAAAATGGAAGTGGGTCTTCTTTCCTGTTAAGAATGAAGCCTTTTCACCTTTCTGTTGCAAAAAATAAAAATAAAAATAAAAATAAAAATAAAAATAGGAATGACCCAAGCTGCACTCCCACAGACTAGCCCAACAATAAAGGATAAGAATATCATATCATGTACTCTAGCACCATAGCAAATTTGCTCCAAAAATACTTCTACAAAAAAGACTATGGATATTTTGGAAATTATGAAGCAAAAAAATAAAAATAGAATAAATTAATATTTTATATATATTTTAGCTATTTAAGGTTAATTTTATTTATGATGATTTTTACCTATGATTTGAAATTTGGATCCAAAAGTTGATTTTTTAATGAAGATTTTTTTGATTGACGTATGGGTCTATTTAAATAATTTTGTAGAAAAAATAAATTCTTTTAAATTAAAAAAATATAGATTATTTTTAAAATTGAAAAAAAAAATACAATTTTACACTTAAATAACCAAGTACTTGATAAGAATTAGATATACATAATATGTGGCTTTGAAAGCTTCAATATAATTTGTTACTAAAAAAACTAATTCAAAACATATCAATTGAAAATAATCTAAAGAATTGATTTTTTTAAAAATTATTTCAAACCATTTAATTATCTTTCAAAATTATGAAAACCATGCTTGAGATACACTTACCGTAGGTTACTAGTCGCTTAGGCAAAAACTAATTATTTTCATGTCTGTTTAAATTTTATAGAAATTCTTGACTCTGTTTTCTCAACTTTGAGATATTATTACGCAGCTTTGAGGCATGGTTTCTCTGTCCTTGGATACTATTACTCCAAAATACTTAGAGAAATTTAAAAATGTCCAACTTTGAGATATTATTTTTTGATCTGCCTAACCACTTTTAGCACCTTAATTAATTATTTGGCAAAATAGTGCCCAAGCTGCTAATAACCTATGGTATGCCACACCATATTATTATCAAAAAAGATAAATGGACTCTGAGATTTAACACACCAGACAAAGGTCCAATTCAATTTCTAGAAAAAGGAATCACCAATATCATGAGAAAATAACCTAGAAATCATGGTCATACAAACCCTCAATATTAAATTCCTAAAATTCCAATTTCTCCATTTTCTAGAGAGTCAACTTCATCTCTCCATTAATATTGACAATATAACACGTATTACACATATTTACACATATTCTCTCTCTCTCTCTTCCACAACCCAAATGTAAGCACCCGGTACATACAAAAATATTCGTAAAGGATCCAATCATCCAAACTCGAGCAGTCACTCCGTCCAGGTGCGGAGACCACCTCTCGTAGCCGGTAAGAAACCACCAGCGACCGGCAAGAGGCGACCAGCAACCGGCAACACACAATAACATAGTTCATCCATAACACAGAACACATCCATCCAGACGCAGCGGCGCAGAGCGGATGAGAAATCAGAGAGCGAGAGAGCGAGACAGAGAGAGGTGCCGCAAGAGACTTCCAGTGGCTTCCGGGCCAAGTACTGTGCCACCATCTCCCTCCCTCCGGCGCATCCCCCCGCAATTGCTCACCCCCACCCTCTGCTCCCTCCCCCCGCGCCTCTTCACTGCATTTTACAGCCACTTTTTAGCCTCTCTCTGCAATTTTTGGCCCATTTTTCACCCATTTTCCACCATTTTCAACCATTTTTGAACCATTCCGAGGACTTTTCCAGTTCGTTTTGAGTGATTCCGACTGATTTCTGGCTGGTTTCTGAGAGGGTTGAGTGGAGGTGGCGTGGCTGTGAAGGAAGCGATTGGGAGTGTGGTTTGGGAGTTGGAAGTGGATTTGGGAATTGATTTAGGGTTTTGGATTGAGGGTTTAAGGATTGGATTGAGGTGGAGAGGAGAGGAGAGGAGAGAGGGGATTGCGGGGTGTGTGAGGGAGGTTGGGGATCGGAGGAGGGGGATTTGGCACGAGACCGAGACCTATGCTGGCAGCAATCGCACCCGCCGCTGTAAGGCGAGTGAATGGACTGAGGAGAGTGGCGCCCCTCTCCGGGCTCGGGGAGTGGGGCGGCGTCAGGGAGAGGCATGGGGGGGATCAAGCGCCCCTGCTGGTGCTGTGGGATTCTCTGGTGCCGCAGTCGCGCGCCAGGGCGGGGCCCTTGTGGTCGCGCTTCCTGTCGTCGTCTGCTTCCGGGTCTGGAGAGGGCGATGGATCGGGTCCCAAGGACGGGGAAGGTGGTGTTGTGGAGGGCGTGCGTGAGGACGGGGCTGTGAAGGAGGAGCCTGTTGAGAATGAGGCGGTGAAGACTGAAGCGAGTGGTAAGCGGCCATTTGGAGCAATTTGGGTTTTACTGGTCTTCGGAATGCGTGGTCGGCGAATTTTGTGTGTGTTTCAACTGGGGTGATACGATAGGGATTCTGGTTCTCTTTTCTAGGAAGAGAGGTGCATTGTGCAGCAGCTTGAGGGTTTTCTTCTTTCTTCTCTTTCTATTTTTCGTTTAGGTTAATTCTGGGGTTTAAGACAGTGTGTTGGATTTTTGTTGAAAAATGTCATTAGCGGGAGTTTTTCTATGAATGGTTATCACGTGTAGGATTTTGATGTCTGTCGCAATGCGAATTTGCAGTTGGGAGGTGAATGATCAAGGTGTGTGGAGGCTTTAGATGTAATTTAGGGTTTGCGACAGTAGATGATCTCTGCAGCACATCTTTGAATGCTGTTGGATGGGCAATGAGTTCCATTAGGTTCACCAATTGGGAATCATGTCTCCCGAATTTCGTAGTGTAATATCGTGAATTTTGTTCTGAAGCTCAAGTTTTTACGTAGATACTTCAGGATTTATGCAGGGTTTAGTGGTGTAGATTGTTGCCCATTTTAGGCCTGCTGTGATGCAGGGCTGTGAGATAGACGATCGTCTGTTATTTAGTTTGGGTCTGCATACTACAGAACGAAGTTGCAGGTTCCATGACTATTTGTATATACGGGGTGATATCATTAGGGTTAGTTTATATATCTTTTGAGCTGATTCATAGAAGTCGTGCACATGGACTCTATGATGGCTCAATGAACTTGACTGAAGGTTGTATAGTATGCCTCGTGCCAATGTAGAATGGCTGTGGATGGAGCTGTACTTCTTATTAATCAACTTTCATTGGCTAGAACGTTGCAATTATGGGTTCGTCAAGATTCAAATGTAGTGGCTGCTCAACTGCAATAATATGCGGGTGACATGTTCTGCCACTGTTGGGATATTGTTAGATAGTATTTTCAGTATCTTGACAAATTAAGGTTTTGGAGGATTAGATCTTTGAATTAGAGTTCACGATCATTGGGACTACATTTTGATCATGAATGCGTTTATCCTTGTCTAGCTCCGGCTGCACTCGTCTTGGTACGTGTCAATTAAAGCCCGTCAGGCTTCTTTGCCGATTACTTGTCGACATGGTGTTCAACTTGCAGTGCTTGCTGGTTGGTCAATCGGAATTGTATGTCTCTCGTAGTCTGTTGTTGCTCGTATCTGTACTCGAATGAATGTGGGTATATCGATCGCAAAGGTTCATTTTCTTGCTCGGTTGTCTGAGCAGGTGAGAAGCTGAAAGAGTCTGCAGAAGATGCGAAAGAGGGCAATGGGGAGAAAGAGAAAAATGGCTCAGCTGAGTCGAGTAATAGATCCCATCATGGTGCCATAGTTCCTGCCCTAGGACCTCGACCTGACAGGGTATAACATGTCCCCTTTCCCTGTGTATTCTCTTTTTTCCAGTGTTGAGGTTAAACTGCATAAACTCCATGCCCAGTATTCAACAATTCACTGCCCACCTAATGGTTTTTGATAGTAACAAAATACGATGTCGACATCCGTTGATGAAGTCTGCAGTTTGTTAAGTACACTTTAACAGCGGCAGATACTTACATTTAATTTTAGATGAAGCTTAACTAAATGTGTGTGTCTCTCACGGCTTGGCGAAGTGCAGGTGATAGCTGTTCCGTTGACAAGGAGGCCACTGTTTCCAGGCTTTTATGTCCCTGTGTCTATCAAGGTAGTCTGAAACTGCAAAGCTTTGTTGACATAAATGCTATTTAATTATCTAATTTCGTCTACCGGTTCTATTTATAGAATTTGAAAAGTCGAAGCAGGAATCTTGCTCATTACAATGGATTACTCGTTGCTCTTGACAGGATCAAAAACTTGCAGACAAGCTTTCAGAGTTGAAAGCTGCCGGAACACCTTGGGTGGGTTCATTCTTACTGAAAGATCAGAAATCCAGAACAGACGGATCTCAGGTATTGAGCGCACCCGAGGGAGAAGGCAGCGAATTACTTCGTGGAGAGGAACTTTATAAACGGCTTCAAGAACACGGCACGTTTGCACAGGTGAAGATTGGGCATCGTCTTATTTCTTTTAGGTCTTGGTGAACTTTTCTAATGAGGTGAACAACCTTTTCAGGCCCATTGCCACCAGCAACAGAAGGGCCGTAGTTTTCTCATAAAAATTCATCAACATTCACAAACAACATTTTCATTTCAAAATGAACTTGGTTCTGCCGTTTTATTCTATGGTTTTACTTATTTCTGATATCAGGCGATGCTGAATTTATTATCTTCTCTCAAAATCTTGCTCAAGAATTAAGTAATGGATTCGATTTTCTGTTATGAAAGAACTTAATATTGTGCTGAGTTGGGGTTTCACTGATTATTGGTGTGGTTGGATGGCAGATCACAAATGTGATGAGACCTATAGATGGAGAGGGTGCTACTCAAGTTCTTCTTATGGGCCATCGCCGTCTTCGCATTACTGGCATGGTGAGTTGGTGTTCTCTTGCAGAAATTTTGGATGCGTGGTTCACTTTAAATCCGTGTCGATTATGTATCCTGCTGGTGCTGGTTTGACAAAACATTTACTCTGAATGTACGTGTGACATCATTGCAGCTAGACACCGAGCCATTATCAGTGAGCGTGGAGCACCTGAGGGTATGTGACCTTATATTCTAATTTATTCTTTGAGATCTTTCTGGATGGGTCCATTGAACCAAATTTAGGAGTTGACAAAATCAGGATTGACTCAATTACTGTTATCTTTGGAATAGAGTTTAAGGCTGTGAAGCTGATCTAGATGTGAACTTGGTTTTTGCGTTCGATGTAAGCATTCTTAGGAACTATCTACTTTTGCGTTCAATCTGTCTCTCTTGTGCAATAAGTGTCATTGGAATGTGTGCCTGGCACACTCTCTGGTGTTGTACTCAAACTTAGTGACATCGTTGCAGGATAAACCTTATGATTCAACTCAAGATGAATTGAAAGCCACTATTCTGGAAGTTGTGACAACAATGAAGGACCTGATGAGACTAAACCCTCTGTACAAGGAACACATTCAGATGTTTGTGCAGGTACGTCCGTTTCTATCGTTTTGTTTTTATTTTTCCCTTGGAAAATTTTGTTCTTGGTACAGCTTGAATCAAATCTCTGGTTACAGATATGCATAGTAGGTGGGAGAAGGTGTCGTAATGGAGATCAGATGAAGAAGTTAAATATTGACAAGAAGTGTTTCTTGCTATTTGTTGCACTTGCACCGAATGACATATTTATTATTACTGCTGTTATAGTACTTAATCAAGGACATTGTTTGGCTAGGACAGCATATGGGCGAATTCAATGCCTCCAAGTTGGCCGACTTTGGGGCTGCACTTACGACAGCAGATGAGCCTGTGTTGCAAGAGGTCCTCGAAGAGCTTGATGTAAGTCACTTCCTCCGAGTTCAATATGGATTTTCTTTTGGATTTTTGCTTGGATTAGTTTTTGTTTGAGTATGTGTTGCCTAGCAACTCATGAGTTGTGCTGCTGAACTACTGTAGTTGTTTGAATTCGCTTTTTAGGCACCACTCATAAATTTTAACGGTTGACTTTCCTCGGGGTAGTTAAGTAACTCTTCTTTCATCATGCAGTGCTGCTAACATATAGTTTTCATGTTGATTATTTTTAAACTTTGTCGGTTGTGTTGGTAAATTTGGCCCTTACGTATGGTCCACAGGTTTTGAGGCGATTGCATTTGACGCTTGTACTGTTGAAGAAAGAGCTTGAACTCAGCAAGCTTCAGGTGAATCCGTTGGACGTCAATGTTATTTTGAGTTGTTGCTACCTAGATGTTATTGACTAAGGAACTCGTGCTGAGTTACATGGAGGGAGTGCTTGTATGCAATTCAGGCGGAAAGTCAGGTTAAGTTTGTAGTTATGCACTCAAGTTGTCTTGACATGGCTTATTTATGTTGGAATGGTATTTCCCTAGCATGCGATAGCATTTAGAGTTGAGTGGGAAAACAGTGCGGGCATGTTCTCATCAGGCTCTTTGTTGTTGCAGCAATCTATTGCAAAAGGGGTGGAGGAAAAAATGACTGGAGATCAGCGAAAGTATTTTTTGATGGAGCAGTTGAAAGCAATCAAAAAGGTGACACTAATGTTCAAAACGTCCCCTCGGAACACTGTGAATGTTTTTTGATTGAATTCTATTGGCCTTCATTACTTGTCAGTTTTAGCGCACTTTTGTCCAGTACTTTAATGTCTTATTTTTTCATGTGATGTCGTGTGTTTCTGATGGAACAGGAACTAGGATTGGAGACAGACGATAAAACGGCTCTTACAGGTCCGTTGACGTCTGCAATAACATATCAATCTTTCTGATTCTTTGTGCACGATATTTTTATCAACCTTTTGTCCATATTGTAGTCCTTTAATTTTTGTAATTTTTTGGACTAGGCCATTTCTTGAACGCTTGCAATGCATTTGATTGTCTTTGATTCTATTTGTTAGTACTTAGAGTACATCCCTGTGTTGTCTTCTATCTTGGATGCCTGTTTCTTGGGTGTACTCATGTCATTTGTGATGTTTCAGCTAAGTTTCGGGAGAGACTGGAGCCCCGTCGAAACGACTGTCCTCCTCATGTCCTGCAAGTTATTGATGAGGAGATGAACAAGCTGCAAGGACTGGAGTCTAGTTCCAGTGAATTCAATGTCACTCGCAATTACCTTGATTGGCTCACATCTCTTCCATGGGGTCATTTCAGGTTTGTTTATCTGACAATACGTTTTTTGTTCCCAGTAACGCGTTTTCGAATGATGCTAATTTATTTCTTTGAAAAATCTGGCATCCTTTTTGGGCACAATCTTTTCGTTCTTCTTGTGCAGTAGCATGTTGTTGCAAGTTTTTTCAGTCTATGGACAGATGTAGTCGTTTTTGTTGCTACTTAATTTTGTATTTACTAGCAGTGACACTTTGCATCTGATTGCATATTTGTTTCTGGTTTTGCAAACTGTTGTTTGAAATACGGTGCAATGTCGATTGCCATTGTATGCAGTGAGGAGAATTTCGACGTCAACAGAGCACAGAAAGTCCTAGACGATGAACATTATGGGCTAGAGGATGTGAAGGAACGCATTCTTGAGTTCATAGCAGTTGGCAGATTACGAGGGAAAACTCAAGGTGCGTCTTTTGTGAAGTCTCAATTCTGTATCTCTTTTCTTGGGCTCAATTCGCAGAAGCTTGCCACTGGTCAATGACATTTATTTTTAAGACCAAGGACCTAGTATGTGTTGTACATGTTGAACGCCTCACAATGATTTTCTTATCATGTATGAATCAAGGTCGACTGAGTAGTGTAAGTGTGAATGTTGATTATCTGCAGGAAAGATCATCTGTTTAGCAGGGCCACCAGGTGTTGGCAAGACCAGCATTGGACGATCGATAGCTCATGCCCTTAATCGTCAATTCTACAGATTCTCTGTTGGTGGCTTGGGTGATGTTGCTGAGATTAAGGTAAAGATTTTATTGTAAGACATTCTCCCTTATCTCTTTAAGCAAGGTGTATGCGAAGAAAGATGGTTATAAATTATCCTGTTTCTGTAGGGGCATCGTCGAACGTATGTCGGAGCTATGCCTGGGAAGATGGTGCAGTGCCTCAAAGCTACTGGCACTTCCAATCCGCTGGTGTTGATTGATGAAATCGATAAGGTACTTGAGATCTCATCTGCTCATTTCCTTCTGAAAATCTATTATTTTGGCGAATATCTAAATTGTTGGCACGTGCATGCTTCTGATTCTTGCATACACAGGAGCCTAAATTTGAGATCATCTAAAAGTTGTGTTTTCGCTTTTGTGAACACTAGCTGGGGCGTGGACACTCTGGAGACCCTGCAAGTGCACTTCTGGAGCTTTTGGATCCTGAACAGAATGCTAACTTCTTGGATCATTATCTTGATGTACCGATTGATTTGTCAAAGGTAATTGATCTGGTGTCTTGCACCGTTGTGATGATTTTTTTAATTTTTATCATTGAACAGTTGAAATGAATTTGAAATTTATGTGAACACGTACTGGTATTGTATACTTTTGCCTCATGTTTTATATTACTTAATGATACCTTCTGCTCTTTCCCTTTTCGATTCAGGTACTTTTTGTATGTACTGCCAACCTGGTGGAGAATATCCCAGGTCCTCTGCTGGACCGTATGGAAGTTATCCGCCTTGTTGGTTACATTACAGATGAAAAAACCCACATAGCTCGTGGATATTTAGAGAAAGCCGCACGCGAAGGCTCAGGAGTGAAGGCGGAGCAGGTACTGTGATCTTCTTCACTGCAAACTGTACTGTGAACCATTAAATTTTGTTAGTATCACGTAAAGCCATGATTCTCTTTGTGATACCTAAGGTTTTAAATATGCAAATCGGTTTGATGGATCCATGTATCAGGTGGATTTGAGTGATGGGGCTTTGCACACACTGATTGAGACGTATTGTCGAGAGGCGGGAGTTCGAAATCTTCAGAAACACATAGAGAGGATATATCGCAAGGTAATATTGCCACTTTGTTAACTTGTTTATACTAAGTAAAGATTGTCTCGCTTTCCATTTGATGATTAAATTGTGATTGGGAAAAGCCTTTAAGATCAGGTGTGGGCTCTTTTGAACCTTTGCAGTTGACCTTGTAAATAGAGTCCTGACAGGAACACCTAATAAAGCTGATAACGGACAACTCATTTTTTTCTCTATACTTTAATGTGTACTTTCTCCGGTATAAGTTTAAATTCCATAGTGATGAATGGTTTTACTTTCATGCAAACGTGTATCTTCTTGACATTGCTGTTTAAGTTCGACTAATATTCCCTTTTTACTTGATTTGCAGGTTGCATTGAAATTGGTTAGAAAAGAGTTGGAAGTATTAGGTACAGGTAAGGAGGCACCACTTAAAGTTGAAGAAGTACCAGTTATTTCTGGAACGGCTACTGAAATGGAAAAGGAAGAAAGTTCACAGAAGACTAGCTCGGACGTAGTACTGGTTGAGGTGAGTTCATTTTCAAGGTTATTAGCTTTGTGATCTGTCATAAAAGTGCTGTACCTGGAACTAGGGATTTCCAAGTGTACTACGTGCTCGTATCACATGCTTTTCCCATCTTTAGAGAACTTAAAAACGCCAAGTGCACACTACTGGAGTGCTGAGTCTACTGTCAAATGAGTTTTTTTGGAGGGACTGTAGCAAACATCACATGTTTTTGTGGAGTTGATTACATGTGACCAGCATCTTCGATCATGGTGCGTGTATTACTGCAGCATAGCGAGTAATGATGTTGTTATGACCGGAACTTTCAGGAACCTAAGGATGATACGGAAGGTGGTCCAGTTGAACCAGTGGAGAAGTTGATTATAGATGAAACCAATCTTCCCGATTATGTGGGTCCTCCAATTTTCCAGAGTGATCGTCTTTATGAGCACACTCCAGTAGGTGTTGTGATGGGATTAGCTTGGACAGCAATGGGTGGATCTACCTTATATGTAGAAACAAGTCTAGTTGAGCAAGGGGACGGAAAAGGCACGCTACAGATAACAGGACAGTTAGGAGACGTCATGAAGGAAAGCGCTACTATTGCCCATACATTAGCTCGTCAAATTTTGAGGGAAAAAGATCCCGAAAACAATTTTTTTGCCACTTCAAGAATGCATTTACATGTACCAGCCGGCGCCACTCCCAAAGATGGACCTAGTGCAGGGTGCACCATGATTACTTCAATGCTGTCGCTGGCTATGAATCTGCCTGTGAAGCGGGATGTGGCAATGACAGGCGAAGTGACTCTTACTGGGCGTGTCCTGCCGATTGGAGGGGTATTTGATCGTCCTATATTCTTTTGGGTTTTTCCATAGCGTGCTCTGTTGTGATCTGTCTAGGAATCTATAGTGATGTGTTTTACTTATATCATATCATCCTTAAAGTTTCTGCTGGCAGGTTATTACCTTGAATAGACTGAATTGCTGGCAGGTCAATACTGAATTGTTAGACTTGAGCATGTCACTTACTGCAATCTTCCTTCGTGCCGGGTTTTAACAGGTCAAGGAGAAGACTGTCGCAGCAAGAAGAAGTGGAGTGAAGACAGTAATTTTCCCGTCTGCAAACAAACGAGATTTTCTTGAGCTTCCGGCCCATGTCAAGGAGGGTCTAGAGGTACATTTTGTAGATCATTATAGTGAAATCTTCACTCTCGCTTTTGATGTCCAATCAGATGCAGAGAAACAACTGGCTCCCACGGAGTCACATGATCCCGCTGCAACTGTTTTGCACTCATAGTGAAATGAGCATCGTACATGCTCTTACATCCCTGTAATTTTTAATCAAATTAGGGATGACATATCCACATTTCTTTATACTTACATCTGTTGTCCTCATGTCTTCTGCTGTTCTTATGGACTGTCTTCTGTACTTCTTCCTAATTGATAATTAAACTCTTTCCTGGTTGACTTTGAAAGTAGTTGGGACGTTTTAAAACTCCTTGACTAGAGATTACCTCACTTATGTTATCAAAATCCAGAACTAGTAACCTCATCAAACTTCGAAGGATCATCCAAAAGCATCAATAGAAGTTTGCACATATGAAGATTCACTAAGTGAACGGGGAGACAGTGCTCCATCCTCTGACCACCATCTACTCATGAGTGCTAGTTGGAGAAATGCCCTACAGTTGCCAATGAGATATGGTAGTAAGTTTTAAACAAAAATCATGTGGTGGCGATAGGTTTGGTACATGGTGGTATCTGAATCAAAATCAATTATTTTTGCACCCAATGAATAATGATGGTTAATTGATGATTAGGTGGAAATGGACTAGATGGTGGACTAGTATAGTGGTGGTTATTTCAATATCATTTGGAAATTCACAACTAATGCAATTTTTGTCAAAAATCTATGATTTTAAGTGCATTGATCTTAAAACCTTATTTTCTTTCAATAAAAATTATAAGATGTTTCACACAGTACCTGCATGCAATAGGTATCACTCCCTACTGTGGTGGTCATAGGTCATAGGCTGGTTTACCTTAATGCTCGTGGGAAATGGCTGACACTGGGTTTTGCACAGGAACACTATCAGACGGTAAGATCAGGCTTGTACAGTACCTTGACTTCAATGAGTTAAGTCGTCATCATGTAACCTAGAATCATTAATAATTGAAGTACTCCCTGTTTCAAATTGCGTACCGTAGCCTCTACGCAGCTCAGGCTTCAACAACTGCAACCTCGTCAACACAGCACGCGATTATTCGCCTTCTTGAGCTCACTCTCGAAGCAGGTTCCTGGTTTCGTATTATCAAAATCGGACGCATCCGACCAGGTGACCGCCATGCTCACTTCATCAATGTCCCCTGCTGCTGCTGTAGTTGATTGACCATAATATGCACATGGAACAACGTCACTTGCAATTGGAACAACGTCATTTGCAAATGGATCATCGTCATGTGCAAATAGTAAAACGTCAGTCTGTCGATGCATGCATGTACCTCCATGCCGACTTGGCTGCTTGCTAAATTGGCATAATATAGGAGCAGTGGTGGTGCGCACCAAGTACTGCAGTGGAGGAGTTCCAGATCATCTGGTGAGAAGAGGTCGGAGAGCTTGGTAGAGGATTGACACATTAGAAGAACCGTAGCTGATGGAGATGGGGAGTGACAGCACCGGCACCCTCAAGAACGGCGCTGCACATATTGTGTGGACGGATCTATGCGTGCACATTAGTGCGAACCGAGGATATCCATCCCGCCCTATCCTCGTCAACGCCACAGGTACGTACTCGATCGAAAAATTTGGAGAAACATCTTAGCTGCGTGGTAATGTGCAAGCTCTGCTCATATTTATTCCGTGTTACAACCGATCGATCAATGCGCGGTCTTGAAACGAGAAGAGTACACCAGGCCTGTGAACTACTCTAACAATTCCAGAGGCAACTTTGTGTCTTCACATTCTTTGTATTTAACATGATCTAGGTTTGGCTATTTTCCACCACTTTCTTTCTTCAGTGTGTGTAACTTGTCGAGATAATCATGGTCGTTTTCTGGTGTGGACGCTGCAGGATATGCTGAGCCAGGGTCCATCATGGCCATTATGGGACCGAGTGGGTCAGGGAAGTCTACATTGCTTGATGCTTTAGCAGGTACTAATAACAATCCAAACAATGTTTTTCTACTATTAATCTCCTGTTAATTGTGAGTTCGGTGTTGGTAATGTAACTACCTAACTTCAATACTAAGTTGTGTGATTGCTCCTTCTGCAGGGCGGCTGGATCCCGTTGTAACTTTGACGGGTGACATACTGCTCAATGGAAAGTGCAAGTCCTCACTGTCTTATGGCACTGCGGTATGTCTGTCAGCCACCTCAATGTCCAAAGTTTCGCCAATATTTCATACAAAGGTTTGTGCGTTGTTGAAATTGACAAGCGATTGCCACTAGTGATGGCAGGCGTATGTGACCCAAGAGGATGTACTCATAGGCACTCTGACGGTGCGTGAGAGCGTCATGTACTCCGCCACCTTGCGGCTGCCAGACACGACCACAAAGCACGAGAAGATGGAGATTGTAGACACAACCATTCAGGAGATGGGGCTGTCTGGGTGCCAGCACACACGCGTGGGGAGCTTCTTCGTGCGCGGGCTCAGTGGAGGTGAAAAGCGTCGTCTCAGCATTGCGTTGCAGATCCTCACTCGACCTCGCTTGCTCTTCCTGGACGAACCCACCACTGGCCTTGACAGGTAAATATTACACCAAACTCTTCTTTTGGCGGTATGAAATGGTAAACGTGCAATCTAGTTTAGCTCATTGAGCCTTGGATACTGAAATATGGTTCAACATGGGGATTGTGGTACATGTAGTGCTGCAGCTTACTTTGTGGTGCAAACGTTGAGGAACCTGGCCAAGGATGGGCGTACAGTGATATCGTCCGTTCATCAGCCTAGCAGCGAAGTGTTTGCTCTCTTCGACCACCTCACTCTTCTCTCCTCTGGGCGAACCATCTACTTTGGGGAGGCTGCCAGCGCCTCTCAGGTACTTCAGCCATCTTCTTTTACATAATCATCAGTGCATCAGGTCATAACAAGTCTAGTTAAGGCTGCATGGTCATCTTCCAAGCTGTACTGATATCAATGATTGCGTCACGAGATAGTTCTTTGCAGCATCAAACTACCCGTGCCCTCCGATGCGGAATCCATCCGACCATTTCTTGCAAATCACCAACGCTGACTTTGACATGGTGAAGACTACCCTGAAGGGCCTGCAAGTGGATGTAAGTGATCAGACTCTTTGAACAAGATTTATACGTCCCACCAGTTATATTCCAACTTAAGAACTAGCTTTGGATTTGTGGATGAGATTGCAAAGAAAATAGATAATTTTGTCAGCTCTGTTCCTCTAAGTTCTGACTGTCGTGCATGAGCTTTTGTACTACTCTCATACGCTGTGCAGGATGATGTAGAGACGGTGGATCCATTGTTGATGAAATCAAGGAAGGACACCGGACAAGTTGTGAAGGCTCTTTCAGCTGCTTATCAACATAGTGAGTATGCCTTAGCAGCAAGAATTAAAATTACTGAAATCCTCTCAAAATCTGTAAGTCTTTCCATCAAATATTCCAGCAGTACTCGCTACAAAATTCGAATTTATAGCAACTGGGGTTTTGATGATACGAAAGAAAGTAATTTTGTGCTGAATGTAACACTCACTGCTGCAGAGTGGTAGGAGCTTAATCACAGAGGGAAGCAAGGGCCATGCAAGTTTTCTTCAGCAATGTATGACTCTCACAGAGCGGTCATTTGTAAACATGGCCCGAGATCCTGGGTACTACTGGATTCGTCTTGCAATCTTTGTATTGAACGGCTTGTGTCTCGGTACGATTTTCTGGCGAGTCGGTTTAGGGTACGATTCCATAAGGGTGAGTAACTTACTCTTCCTTCCTTGTGCTCCAACTTAACCAACTAATTAAGTCTTGCGAAAATAATCGATTGTTAAAAAAGCACCTTGATCAATTAATCTTCATACCAAATGATGAACATGCATCCCGGCCGACCAAGACATACATGTAACACCACTGATATGATAGCAGGGACGAGGAGGGGCTCTTGTGTTTGCATCAGGGTTCCTGACTTTCATGGCCATATGCGGATTCCCTGCTTTTGTTGAGGACATGAAGGTGTTTCGTCATGAACGACTAAATGGGCACTATGGCGTGGCAGCTTTTGTTGTTGGCAACACATTAGCATCCATTCCATTTTTGTTCCTCATTGCACTATCTTCAGGAACCCTTGTATACCTCATGGCGGAGTTGCATTCTGGATTCGGCCACTTCGCATTCTTCATCCTCACGCTCTTTGCTGCCTCAACATGTGTGGAGAGCCTAATGATGGCTATCTCGAGTGTTGTAGGAAGAAACTTCCTCCTTGGCATTGTTATCGGTGCAGGTATCCAGGTTCGTAAGCAGCTACCCATGTAATGCATGTCAAGCTCTGTGTTGGACAGTCAAGTATAGTTATTATGCCTATACTTACTGCGGAGTGTAGAAAACTGCAGATCTGAGTGACCCAGGATTTGCATTAAAATTCAGTGAACTTCGGAATCCAATTTACATCTTTGCTAGATATGTAGCATTTTATTAACTACCTTTCATGCTGGTTGTTGCATGACCTTCAAATCGGCATGTTCCATGACCAGGCTGTATACATTCTGGTGGCGGGTTACTTCCGATTAGCAAGAGATATTCCCAAGCCTGGGTGGAGGTACCCAGTATCATATTTTTCGTTTTACACTTACGTTGTACAGGTAAGTTACGCTGGATCTAAACAACATGTTCAGCTTTATTTGCAAGCATCTAGATTGTAAATTGCATTGAGTTCTACTTCTGATTCGAGCAAATACATCCTGTACGGCATGTGTTCGAAGGTGTTTGAGCGCTATAGAGCCATGGAGTTCAATTTAGAAGTGAATTTATCCAAACATGTTGTACATTATCAAATGCCTACGATCTTGAACCTGCAGGGGCTGTTCAAGAATGACTTCACAGGCCTCACCTTTAAGAATTTTCTGGGAGCGGACGGCAAACCAATTGGCCCTGACCTATCTGGGGGAGATGTGCTGGAGAAGCTACTTGGGATCGAAACTAGTCATGGAAAGTGGGGAGATTTAAGCATCCTGTTTGCGATGATCGTTACCTACAGGATGCTCTTCTTTGTTCTCATCAAGCTCAGTGAGAAACCCCGAATACAAGTAGTAAAATGAGGCATACATTGTTTAATATAGGGTCCGAGGCAATGATTGCGATCAAACAGCAGTAACCATGTTAATTGTAATTGAGCCTATTCATTTTCTCATATGGCTCGTCGATCATTTAATCTGTGGGCAGATATTTTATGTAAGGCCTGAGTTAATACCTAGAAGGCCTCAATCTGGTTCCACTCTCTGTGGTTTGTATTCAATGGTGTCATAAGCCATGTTACACGAGCATTGTAGTTAATGCCATTGAAGTTCATATTATATTACCCTTGACCTCTTAGCGTATCAATTAAATGCTGGATTATGAAGTTTGTCACCAGATATATTAGCCTCTAATTCAGCAATGTCAACGGAGATTGACGAGATTTGTCAGTAACCAGCAAGAATAAAAACCAATGAATAGCTGAAGTATAAAGTTATAAACCATATGGGCTCAACTTAGAGCTTGAAGTTGAAGTGAAGGAACCACACATGATCGGGGCTGATCCAAGAGGAAGCAATGTGAAATACAACTGGTGTAAAAGAAGGCAATTTTGCCGCACTAGCAACAAATCATAATCAACGAGAAGCCTGGTATACGTGGAAATCCTCTCATCTGTACATCATTTGTTATTCAAACTTCAAAGCAGGACTGTTTTGCATTGTGGACCATCCTAACAAAAGAAATGCTCCTGTGAGGGTCCGAGGGATGATCACTCATATTTCCTTACAAACCCCCTCAGAAAATTGAAGAACTAATCTCTTATCATAATCTCATCTCCAAGAAATAAGCTCACAATCAGTTGTTACCACCCGAAAGAAGACACTGTCGCTAACTTAGAGGTGAAGAACTGACCGGAGCTAGAGTCAGAAACCGTGCCTGACAATCATCTTCACCAGTGACCTACTAAACGGGTTGTCACAGTATTTATAACACGCTTGGGATCTGACGATTAACGTGTAAACTAAATTTCAAATATTTCCCTGCAGTACTACCACAGTACCAGCCTCGTTTGTGCACGTACAATAAATGCAGAATAACAGTTCAACCGCAAGAATTTTCATAAGTGCACTTCGTAGTTTGAACTGTTAGCTTTGAAACTTGAATCATGCAGCTTACAGCATGAAATACAACGTTCAGGGAAGTGGGATACCCAAGGATGCGAACGTAGACACTGTTCATTTGCCACTGATACATTGCAGAATACTGAAAGAATTAAAGATGAACACATCTGAGTTACCAAGTCAGTGTCAGAAGAAATGAAAAGAGAAGTTCGAGGTGAAAATGGAAGCCAAATGGTCCAGGTATATCATATTCGTTGACAAGCAGGTTACAAGCACCACACCGATGCTTTACATTGCTTACATTTCGAGGTTGTAGTATTGTATCCTGATTGTCATCCTACATGATCGGATGGCTGCACAAGAATAATTAATTGCTGCATAATTAAATTGTATTTCGATCTTCAATTTGCCGTTCCAGAATCCAGAAGCTAAAGCTATTTTTTTCACAAAAAAGAATTCAATGATCATAGTATGGCAAAGAAACAGTCTGAAGTCATCAATCTATTGCCGCTTCATGAAGCCACGATTGGCATTCTCAAAATTGACTGCCTGAACTGCAGCTGCTTGCTGCGACACCAACGCTCCTCGGAACGAACTCTTCACCTGGTATGGAGTGTACGCATAATCACGTTTTGTGTAGGAGTTCAACACAGCGGCAGAGCCTTGACGAAGAAGAGACCCGAATGCATCCGGCCTTGAGTTCGTCAATCCCTGGAACAACGTCATCTGCGAGCCGAAAATGCTGCCAGAGTTTCCACCAAAAATATCCAAGATGGGCGTCAGAATGGTGAGGAAGTCTGGAAACATCTGCGTGTTCGATGACCAAAACCTGCGAACAACCCAAATTCACAAAACCACCTTTAGAAATGATTCAACAAAGAAAAACTGTATTAAAATCACAACAATTCTCAATAACATAACCAAGAAAAGATACATTCACCATAGCCATGAAACGTTCATAAACCATAAACCCTGATCGGAGACAGATAGACTTACGTGCAAGTTCCGGATGGCGATGGCGCAGGATTTGAAGGAACAGAAGGGTCCGGAGTGTAAGGAGGGTAAGGATCAACAGGCCCGCCTGGTACCAGAGGGACAAGAGGACTAGATCCACCATCGCCATAAGCCTTCGACGAGGCACCATCGGTCTTGTCCCACCAGTGGTGATCATGATCACCTCCGCCGAACAGGGGAGGGCAGTTGGAAGGATCGGTAGGAGGAGGAGAGTAGGAGGGCGTGTAAGGAACAGGGGTATCTGGAATTGGCACAGAAGGCACAAGCGGAGTATCAGGTGTTGGTGTCAAGGGCGAAGAGCTGGACGGAGTTGGGGTGTATGGAGTACTGTATGGTGGCGATGACGATGGTGTTTGGGGAGATGATCCTGAAGGAGTTGGGCCATATGGTGGATTGTAAGATGGGGTGTAAGGTGGAGAAGAGGGCGTTGAGGGAGATGATCCAGATGGAGTGGGACTGTATGGTGGGCTGCTGTAGTCTGGTGATGGCGAGGAAGGCGAAGGGGAGTATGGAGGGTTGTAAGAATATGGAGGAGATGAAGGAGATGATCCTGAAGGTGAGGGACTGTATGGAGGACTGTAAGAAGGGGAGCTGTAATCCGGCGATGGCGAGGAAGGGGTAGGGCTGTAGGGAGGGCTGTAAGATGGGGAGGGACTGTAAGGTGGGGAAGATGGTGTTGAAGGCGATGATCCAGATGGAGTGGGGCTGTAAGGAGGAGAGTATGGTGCACTGTAAGGGGGACTAGAAGGGCCAGGAGAGCTGGGAGAGTCCCCGGAGGGAGCAGGGGAGGAGTAAGGTGGGTTGTAAGATGGAGATGGAGAGTAAGGAGGGCTGTAGGAGGGAGAGGAAGGAGTTGTGGGAGATGAGCCGGAGGGTGAGGGACTGTAGGGGGGAGAGGGAGTGGAGGGGATGAAGGGTGTTGTTCCGGAGTCGGGTGGTGTTGGGGTGTAAGGGGTGGGGGTGTAGGTCAAGACCTGGAACGTGGTGAATGCTGTTGCCCCCTCTCGCCCTGCTGCAATGGCGACGAGCGCCATCAACACAGTGAGCGCCAAGACTCCACGCCTAGAATCCTGTTGCCCCATTGCAACCGATGATGTACAGCTCAATTTCACCAGCTCAATCTGCGAATAGAACTGACTGTTTGTCAAGTGGAAGCTCGGAGATTTCATACAGAAGCATGACTAAATGTAGCCGAGGTTTCAATGTCAGTGCTGAAGCAGCAGCTCGACTGAACAACCATACTCCAAAAATTTCATATACTGCATCGTACATCACCACATGAATCACATATGCTACAGTTTCTGAACCAACTCTAGACCCGGGAAGTGATACATAGATGCAGCTTCAGTAGCCGTTTCTTGCTTTGGAAAAGAAACCTAGTCACAGCTAACTCAGGCCAACCATCTCATTTTCACGCACAATTTGATCCACTATGACATCAATAGTTACTAGCAACAATTCTCATGCACAACAACCATACCTGGTAATGAAATTACCTTACAGCATGAGTATGCACAAGTTAAAACCACTGTCAAACCAAAGGAGCTAGCCGCTACCCATGCACATGACACAATTGAAACACTAACACTAGAACCACTGAAATGCATAACGTGACTCACATGAATCAATACTCGAAGCTGGAGACTCGTCGCTGAGCTCGCAGGACCCGGCGCAAAGGCTCTGAAGCGCAGCCTGAACAAGAATGAGGAGTGAGGAGTGTAGTATTATAGCCTGCAGGTGAGGAGTGAAGAGGATGCATATCACGTTTGAAGTGGGGAGCTGGGTGGTGAACGGCCTGACGGCGGCGGGGCATTCAAGACACTCCTCAACGTCGTCTAGGCATTGGGTTGCAACCTGTCATGCATTCAAATGATGACTTTGTTCTCCCTCGTACCAAGTAGCCTATCAGTAGTAATCTGGCTGGTGCTCCTGTATTTCAAATTAATATCAATACTTCATGAGCACCTACGTCAAATTTAACACTAATCACAGGCTTGATGTTTCACCTAATTCGATTTTATGAGCCACAACAATAATCTTAGATTTTCTTTCTGTTTTTCCAGTTTCTTTGTTTTTTTTAAATTACAAATCATCTTTCGATCTTCTGATTCTCTGGCAATGCAGTGGCAGAATTGGTGAACGGTGATCACTGAGCAATTGCATAAACACCTGAAATACTGTACAATACTGTATTTTAACAACTTGTTGCCAAAGTACTGCAACTAGTTCTGCTGTACTGTTGAGCAGTCAGCAGTTTATGCATCCATTTCACACTTCCGTATATTGGTCTGTAAATAAGCAAGTATTTTGAACTTCTATGCCTTATCCAAAGTCCTCACTCAGGCTAAGTTACTTAGTTCGAAGGTTTTTCTTGTCAGAATTGGTAAAATACAAATTGGAAGGATAAAATAAAACGACTTCTCTACACTTGAGACTGATTTGAATGCATGGTGCTAAGCAGTAAATAGTACTTGAATGCTCAGAACGAGGAGGTAGTTGACATCGTCCTCCATTCATAATGAAGACATTGAGCTCTCATTATGAGTTAATTGCAGAACTGTTCTGCTTGTGTGTAATTAATTAGCACTATGCTTTGCAGTGAGCACCAGTCCACTTCGTGATTGTACACAACATTAGAGGTACCGTAACATCTCCATTGCGAATAGAGTAGCTTGAGAAGTCTAGACTCTAGTTATTCATATTCATTCATCTTGCAAAGTTTCTTTCATGCACAGCTTCTGAGAGAAATCGGTTTATCAATCTTGCCATGCAGAGAACTTACATCCCAGTTAGTAGACACATACGTACACACATAGAATTTGAGGGGATTCAGTGTTTTAAAGATACATTGGAAAGTTCGAGTTGACTCACCTTTCCATTGGGACTATTACGTCATGTGTTTCCATTCAATCTGCTGCAGTGCAAGTACCAAAACAATGTTTCTGGACTATATCACCAGGTGCAGGTTACAGTGCTACTTCACAGATTCTACCGTCGTTACTATTCAGAGTTTCATGTTGGTCGAAAACCTGAGAACACATAATCAAATCCGACTTCGTGAACCGTAATATGGTAACCAATGAAGTATATCTAGGGAAGTCACAGCATGCATGAGTCCATAATAGAGCTAATCACAAGTAAATCATACATTTGAAAGCTCTTTTGTAATGTACACTGTCTATGGCCACGAACCTTATACAGGTATAAAAGCAACGGATCCGTGGCCAGGGTTCTGCAACCTACTGCTGTCTTATGAGCTTGTTCGAAGTTCTCAAAAGCTCTCCGTAGGACAAGACTTTGGAAAATGGTCAAGTTCCATTTGATGTACATCCTTTACAATGACCTCAATTTGCAAGTCCAGATTATCTCACCTAATGACTTGGACATGATTTAAATCCAAAAACTGTGCTGTGTGCTAAGCCAATCCGGCAGATTCCACATCAACACTGAGGAAGTATGACTCTGCGTTCCTACTCCAGACCTTGCAGCATCTGTATCTGCCGGCGTTCTTTAGATCCATCTTCCTCAGGTAGTATACAGAGTTTACTTCTCTGAACTTCATGCCCGGACTTCGCCAAACATGCCTACTCAATGATTTTGTGAAGAGCCACATTCCCTGGAGCAATACCAGCCAGTCACGATTCACGACTAAAATCGACCTCCAATCAATCTGTTTCTGTGTCAGAACTGTTCCCATGGCCATGTTCAACTTCATGAGAGGGCCCAACTCCATGCGAGGGCCCAACTCCATGCGAGGGCCTAACTCCATGAGAGGGCCTAACTCCATGAGAGGGGCCAACTTCATGAGAGGGCCTAACTCCATGAGAGGGGCCAACTCCATGAGAGAGCCTAACTCCATGAGAGGGCCTAACTCCATGAGAAGGTCCAACTTCAAAGTCTCCACTGCCATCATTACTGCAGCCCTCAAGATTAACTTCAATCTGCAACGACGCATCGCTCATAGGAGATTTGGCAGCAGTCGGTCGAGGAGGCAAACTGATCTTTTTGGAGCTCTTTGGAGTAGCCAATTTCTTTGCGGGCAATCCTGGGCGCTTGCTCCTTTCTTTATCATCGATTGTTGCCCTTTTAGTCCGTACACCACCACCACTACCACTACCGACTCCAACAGCAACACGACCTTCTACGCTGCCGTTTCCTCGCTCAGCTGCCATTCTTTGCTTACCGCCGGCATTGTTCGCTGTTTCAGACTTCTTCGTTTCTTTATTACCATCAGCTGGAGGAGGCTCTTCAATGTCCGCTGCAAAACCTTCAGGCGGAGGGGCCTGAGACATAGGCACGGGGACTGGTCTATCACCCCATTCTTTAACAGGAAATTGAAAATTGGGCCCAAAATTGAACCGCACAGTGCATTTTTTCTCAGGCGAGGGGAGCGTATACATCGATGCTGCAGGGAAGTATTCACCAGCATAAATGTCGGAAAAGGCAACGCCTTGACAAACACCGTTCTTGAAGAAAGAAATTTCACTGCCTGCTTTAAGGAGAAACGCATCAGCAATAATCCTTGGTAACAGCTTTACCAAATAGGCCCAAGAGGCTAGCGGCCACAACTCACTCCTCTTTGGGGACCTAGCAATAGTATCCCAATCTAGTAGGCATATTACAACTTATTATAATAAAATTACGTTGTGATTTTGGTGATAGAAAAGGGCAAAACAGAAAGATCACAGACAAGTAAAAATTCTGTAGGTATGTTCGGTGAAAGAAACAATGAGGTTAAAGTCATGAAAGTTTTACCTGGGACACGCTTGAGAGGCCCTTCTTCCTTCTCAACTGGAACTGGGAAGACCTGCCTAGTGGCCTTGTTGACGTACAATTCATATTTGGGTGCGTATTCAGCACCATTAGGTAGACTTATGTAAAACCCAATGACGTCTCCCTCAACATATGCAGAGCTATACGGTTCTCGAGTTGCTTGATGCACTTTGCTTCCATCGACGTCCCTGCATCTCGCCGGTGTTAATCCCAGATACAGACTTGCAGAACGTTGGCATGGTCGCAACAAGCAAAACACTTCAACAAACAGTAAAATGTAAGTCTGGTCTAGAGCATATTCTCAATCACAGTGCTTATGGATTCTTGGAGATGACTATCGCATTGCCAATTGACCCTCTATCTCTGATCTAGATACATGTGGTTGCCATTAGCTGGATTCTATACAGTAATAACCCAACGACAGAAATAATGCTTAAATACCTAGAACAATACCGGCTCTCTAAAAACTAGTAGGTGAAGGGTACCTGAAGGCATAGCTGTTTGCATCAAACCCCACAGGCGCCTGCAAGTCACCCTTCCATGTGCTCCAACCTAGACGGGTGTGTCCAGTCTTGCCAAGATCTTTCACTACTATTTCAAAGTACCAGGCCCCCTCTGTAACACCGCGAGTTGCCCTTACCATCCGGTAACCCTTCTCACTGCTGGCTTGCATCTTGTCCGCAGATAGCTCTACTTTTTCTGCTTTCTGATCCTGCACATGTGAGGTTTACTTTCAGGATGGTAAAATGGACTCTAGCAGTCTGCTAAATCAAACATCATAATCACGTAGTGAAAACTACAACAAGAACACTTTTGTTGACTGCTCAAAGTCGCACTACGAGGGACAAATCCTCGCAAAGATTAGCTATACAATAGAGATAAATTTGTTACTAGTTCCAATGTAAATTCCGAGATCCAAATACACGAAGCATCCCAAATTTTAAGAAACCATTTGTATGAATTGAAACGTAGTAGCGCAGGAACAAGAAAAATATAAGAAACTCACTTTTGACAGTTGTATGCCATTCCTTTCCTCTAGCAGGTACCGCTGGGTAGGATTCACTTCAATGCACTCCTCTTTCTTTTCTCCACTTGGGATCTTTACGGGTTTGGATTTCCTGCTGGTCTTTCGCGTAGTAGATTTACTCCAGACATTGGTCTTCTTCTTAGGCTTCTTTACAACCGGCTCGCCCGCTGCACCATCAGCATCATCCAAAGCTGCTGAACCCTTTCTCTTGATCGATTTCCTTGCACCATTTGTCTCGACACCTACAAGACCAAGCTACGTGAGCAAACCACATAACACGTCCAACTTCTCACTAGACACTGAATCCATCATTTAAACTTCAACACAGAAGTTGGCCACTCCCACGCCAACATGGGCAATTCGTCTCCTTACCAACGCCAAGACTCGTCCTAAACCACGTTCACGATACATCTTTGGGCAGCCTAACTTCAACTATCGCTGTCCTCCATACAAACCCTGTCAATTAACCAAACAACACAGCTCCCAACTAAAACAGAACGCCCTGCAGGCAACTAGCAAAACAACGCGAAAACCCAAGAATGCAAGCAAATTTCACTCCACCAAACCTTCAAGCAAAAAAATCTTCGTCAACCCGTACCACTATCAAGCTCTCAGGACACTAAAAAGCCCCCTTTTTCTCCTCCTCCTTAAACCCATCACTCCAGCGACCAGCTGTCGACCGTAATGCACAGAAAAATCCAAAGTTCGATTACCACTTAAACTAACAGCAAACCGAATATACACTTCACAGACAGGGAGGTGAAGAACAGGACAATGCGCGCGTACCAGCTGGTTTTCCTTCGGCCGATCTTCCTTCCTCACCCTCTCCTTCCCCATTATCAATCGCAGCAGCTGCATCAACCATTTCAACCTCCGTCTCACCCTCGTTGCCAGCCATCGCCGCGTCTCCCTCGCCTTCTACATCCTCTCCCAATGCTTGCCCCTCTCCCTCTCCCTCTCCCGCTCCCTCTCCTCCTCCCTCCGCTTCTCCGTCTCCGTCTCCCTCCTCTTCTCCTTCTCCTCCTCCTCCCCCCTCACCCTGCGCCTGTACCTGACCCTCTGTATTGCGGCCTACCTCCCCTGCGCCATCCAGACCTACATCCCTACTCTCTTCTCCGTCAGACGCCCGTACTGCCTCCTCCCCAGCAAACCCTAAACCTCCACCTCCTGTAGCTTCATGCACCACTCGCTCCTCGGCATTATCAGGCGCCTTCTCCCTCTCCCCTCGCAGCTTATCCGTCTCCACTTCCACAGGCAGCGACTCCATCACCGCGTCCTCCACCTCCACCGGCGCATCGCTCCCAACCTCCTCTTCACGCTGCTCCTCCTCCTCCTGCTCCCCTACCTCCACCTCCACCTCCACCTCCATCCCTACCACCTCCTCCTCCTCCCCCCTCCCCTTCTCCCCCTCCCCGCAATCCACCTCCCGCTTCTCCACCCCCGCTGCATCTTCTTGCTGCTCCCCGACCTCCATCACTCCCCAGAACAAATCCCAACAACCTCACCCGAAAACGATCCCCTCGCATACGCCACTCGTCAATCGCTCCACAACAACTGGGTCATTCCGCCATCTCCTCTACACGAGACGACGAGGCGCCAATCCGATGCAGAAGCGCAACCCTAAGGAAGAACAGCATTGGAGCTCGAGAAGCTCCCTGCGAGACATCGCCTTGGCTCGATTCTGGGTCAAATTCGTTGCGGGTGGGCTCTTTGGAGAGAGCGGAATGTGGCGGAGATGGATACGTTGTGAGGTGCGTGATGTTGCGTCGGCGTCGGGGCGTGTGATCGGCCCGGTGGGCGGAGGTGGCGATTGTTGAAGTGCGTGAGCTCGGGCTGGTTCGCCTGATTCACAAGACACCCGCCACCGGAGGAGGGGTGGAAAGATGGAGGTGTAGGGAAAGATATGGGGGCACAGGAGATAAAGAGGCACTGGAAGTGGGAGATTATTTGCCTTTTTCTGTGCTGTTACTGTTGCATTTTCTTTCTTTTTCGGAGGGGGAAAGATGGAGGAGAGAGGGAAAAGATGGAGGAGAGAGGGAAAAGATGGAGGAGAGAGGGAAAAGATGGAGGAGAGAGGGAAAAGATGGAGGAGAGAGGGAAAAGATGGAGGGGAGAGGGAAGAATAGAGGAAAGAGGGGAAAGATGAAGGAAGGGGGGAAAGATGAAGGAAGGGGGGAAAGATGAAGGAAGGGGGGAAAGATGAAGGAAGGGGGGAAAGATGGAATAAAAAACAAATTAATTTCTTTTTTAAAGTAGAAAAGATGGAGCGAAGCGGGAAGGATGGAGGGGCGACGAAAAGATGGACGGCTGATGGAAAGATGGAAGGATGATGGAAAGATGGAGGGGTAATGAAAAGATGGAGGGGCAATGGAAAGATGGCGGGAAGCAAAAAAGATGGACGGGGATGGAAAGAGATGGAGGATAGGAAGAAGAAGGTGCGTAAATAAATGTATTTTTTGTTTGTTTGTTGTGATAGGTATTTTCAGCATCTAAGGGAAAAATGGATGAAAAAAAAGAATATTGAGAAGAGAAGAATGGGAATAAAAGAGATGAGAAATTAAAATGTGAAATAAAAAAATCAAGTTTTAAGACATAATATTTTAATGAAAAGATAATATTATCCTAATTTCATTATGCCATATAGGCTTGAAACATTTACTCTACCATGATTTTTTTCCTAAATATGTAATTGAAAACATACAAGTATATACGCATGAAAACATACAAACAAAGAATATTGTAGATGTCGAAATTATATTCTTCATGAAAAACCTAAAGTCTAAATTACTTTGGAGGAATATGGAAAATGGAAGGAATGAAATGATTAATTCACTTTGAACTACTACAACTTTGAACATGGAACCTTCACGTAATCACTTAATAATTTATCAAAAACAAATATTTCCATGTTTAAAAATATTGCAAAAAAACCAAAGAATAACAAATGGAAGATATATCGGATCTCCTATATTATTTTCATGGTTGGACGATTCTTCAAAATATTTTTTTCTTATGAGTTTGTCTTCATTATTTTCTACAAATTCTCCTTTTACATTATAAAAAACTTTCAAGTACTCATACAACTTAATTTCTATCCAACTTAATCTTTACCTAGCTTAATCTTTATCCAACTTAATCTCTACGTGAGTATCATTAAGCCAATTGTTGTAAACTGTAACAAGACTCAGCTTTTGCTTTTTCTGCCAAAAGATTGGCAATAATCTAGTGGTTCCATCAATACCTTGCACCAACATCAATAAGTTAGAAATCATCATTTTCCAAATTCCGCCAAAAGAGTGCTATCAATCTAGTGGTTGCACAAAACCAATAAGTTCGAAGTCACCATCACCAATAAGTTAGAAACCACCTTCACCAATATCTTAGAAATCACTTTTTCCCAGAAAACCTGCTACCAATCTAGTGGTTATACAATGCCAATCACCTTCATCAACAAGTTAGAAGTCATGATCACCAATAAGTTAGAAGTCATTGTCCCCAATAAGTTAGCAATTGAAACCCTAGTTTATGAATGCTCTCCGCACCTCTATGCTCACTTTGCTCTTCCTCTCCTCTTCTCTTTCCTAGGAACTGCAAATTAAATTACTTCGACCTAGTACATGGAGCAACTCCCCTATTCCAATATCACAAGATCAAGAATTCCCAGTTTGACCTACTCTCATGGACCCTAAATAATGCAGATAAGATCTAAGAATGGTGCCACATAAGTTTGGTATCTGAACATATATCTTTCAAAAACCTGTAACCTTGGACCATGTGGCAAAATTCACATGGACTTCTAATACAAACAAGTGTGACATAAGAGAGGTTAGAGTGCAAAAGAGTGCAGTGAGTTCATACGAATGGTAGCATCTGCTAGACAAATTTGCGAACACCAAACACAAAATAAGTCGAATCCAAGTGAAAACGGTTTAGGGTTATGATACAGAAACCTGAGCTTAATTTACACTAGTTGGCATGTCTCACGACCTGTCGCAGTGCTTCCTCAACAGAGACACTGCACATCAAGTTCTGAAATAACTCATGGCCAAGTACCTGCACTAACCTTCACCCAGTTGTTCCCAAATATTCACAAACGAAAGGACTCGTTGACGTATTTGCTTTTGTTCATCGCATAGTAACAGCTATATAACCTTATGAGAGATGAATATGCTATGGTCTTCACAGTCTCGTTTCGGAGGTTGATTCTGCACCGTCTAGTTGCAATGCTAGATTTTAGAACGCAAACCGGAAACATGATTCCTAAGAATTGTTCTTCCTAATTGTGGTGAGAAACAGGCTAGTATGGAAGTGAATCATCTTCAGGGCCAAGGTTGTCAACAGGCGGACGCTGAAGATGGTGGTTTGTATCAGATTGATATGCCATTGCTAAAGCTAGAACCTGGGTAATACATCAAATTAAACTGTAATTAAGTTTTATATAATGTAAAACAATATGATCACTGGATACTCAAAGGAAAGGAAAGGAATGTATGCCATTTTAGAGATATTAGAGAGCATTTTTGAATGATCGGATTATGCGTTGGAGAGATGTTCACACCTTTCCATCTTGATAGGGAGCACCGTATATGCCAGTTTGGACGGTAATCCGGCGCCGGGTACCATTGATCTCCTTCAAGCCGGTGGGAATCACTATGACTGGCAAGCCCACAAGATTGCCTACACATACTTTCTCCCAGTCTGTTGCATTTCCAATAAACGCATCTATTCTCTGCTCTTGGATGCTGTGCATAACTTCAGTTGCCAATTTTCCACGGACCCTTTGCGCCTGTACAGTCGAAATGCAAATTTTCCACGGGCTCTTTGGTCAGCAATTCTGGAATTCTGAACACTAAACTTAAAAATGTGGCTAATCTAGTTTGTAAACTCAACAGATTTAGTCAAGAGTTCCCATAATTTCTGACCTGTACGTAGTCCACAGCTGAAATAAAGCGTGCACGCCGGAGCTCAACTGGCCACGCCGTCTGGTCCTCGTATTTAGCATCTTCACCTGCTCGCTGCCAGTGGTCGAAGTGAGCTAGTGTCTCCACGTCCATCGTTACGTTCAACAAGAATTGTGCGGTAGGCACAGTGTAGTTCAGATCGAAGGGTACCATCTTCACCTTTTTCGCTGCGAGTGCTTTCACCACCTTGATGATGCACCAAATCCGGGCACGCTCAGTTATACCATAGAAGCAAACATCTCGTGGTATGAGCGAGATTCACTAATTTGTAAACATCTGCCTCGCTGGAGGATTTAAACGAGATACTTACCCCCATGTCAGCATCTGGAAGGTAGCCCACCGTTAGCTTGGTGACATCCACAGAAAACGGGTCTTCCAAATGGATGTCCCCCGATGACCAGTCCCGTGGATCCTTGCCCCTGATTATGTCGAGTACTACAGCGCAATCAGCTGCAAATCGACAGAGAGAACCTATTTTATCCTGTAAAAATGGAATAACATAATTGCTGCGATATATCAAACGCTTATAGCAAACATACAGCGATAGCTTACAAAAATTCAACAATCTGACTTCTAGTGCATGTAAACATTCAGCAAGCAGGAAGCAGGAACAGGCAGTAAAAGAATTGTATCATATCTACTCATTGTACACTCCTTGAGGCACATACCATGCTTTCAGATAAGCTCATAACCCAGGATCTTCCCACCATTCCAAAGGTAGGACGCAAGCCAGTTATGCCGGTGCGAGAAGAAGGGTACACGATGGATCCGGCTGTCTCTGACCCAATTGCAAATGGAACGTTGCCTGCCAAAATCGATGTAAACGGCCAAAGATGAGCTCCTAAAATTCACCTCCCTCCATGAGTTAAATCTTATGTTTTCTGTTAGGAACGTAACTTTAGTGAAGATGCAAGTACCTGCAGATGTACTGGCAGCTGGCCCACAAGATGATCCAGTGGAGCCTTCACGAATGTTCCACGGATTCTTTGTTTGGCCTCCAAACCAAATGTCATCCCACGCCAACGAACCCGTTGCAAGTTTGGCTATGAGAACTGCACCAGCTGCCTTCAATCTGTAAAGATACCCACAGTTATAATAGCTTGAGCTCTGGCTGCTGCAGCATTCCAAAATGCAGTTCCAATTGCAACATGACCCGTACTTATGTAGTACTACAATTATTTTTGCATTTTCATGCACTAGCAGCAGATGTGTCGCTTTTGATCCGGAAAAGTGTCATTTTTTCTTGACTGTTGTGACGAACTTACTCACGAGCACCTCCAATGGCTCAATTAGGAATCAAAAGCGACACATTTGCTACCAGTGATAAGTCCCCCAAAAGCAATTACAGATTAACACGTGAGAATGGTCTAATCTGAAAAATCATGTCATAAGTCGGCCATTTGCAAATCCTATCTACAGCAGTTGATGTACTGGAGACGTATCAGGTAGTTTGTATTGAAAATTCACACACATAGTACTGTCCAGATCGCTTCTTCAAGCAGTAGGCTTACTTCTGATAAACCCAAGATTCCTCGTTGATAACTTGATTTTTGAAAACACCCGAGCCCCATGTCGTTCTGTAACCTGGGACAGCGAAGATGTCCTTCAGTCCGTATGGTATTCCGTGTAATGGCCCTGCAGGACCAGTTCAACACAAACATCTAAGTTGTAGGTCAAGCAACAGAATGAAACCCAGCGGGAGGGACACCATCAAATGCAATGATCTATTCAAGTATGGTAAAGATGATCACCTAAGTAGACTCCCTCGGCCAGTAATTTATCAGCAGCAGCAGCCTGCTCAAGGGCTAGCTTCTCGGTATATGTCACCACTGCCTTCAGGACATAATCAACCCTGCAGGTAACAAAAGAGTTGTTTTCAGAATTAAGATAACATTTTGTTGAATAGAAGAAAAACGATTCAATCTGAGAAATTTTCTAAACATGTAAGCAATTAAAAAATATACTCATTTCCTCCTGTAACACAGATTGTGACTTAACAAATATATACCACAAGAAAAAAGGCGACTTTACTTCTTCAGCCGTGCTGTGTACAGCTTCACAAGCTCCAGCGACGTTACTTGTTTGGATCTTATCAGAGAACCCAGTTGAAGTACCTATGGTGGAAAGCAACAACTCAACATCAAATCTCAGCTAAGGCACAGGCTACATAAATCATAGATTGCGAGGTTTTCGCTCACTGTTCACAATTGCATGCTTCAAAAGTTTATTTGTACCATGGTTGCAGCAGCTTACACTCATGAAGGCAAGATCTTCATCGCTCTCAGGACGTTGCACGTTCCTCAGAGTTGGATATGTAAACTTTGTATCTGGTTCACTAAACTCCTTTTTGTTGAATCCGGGATCGAATATGAGGGGCATGTGATTTCTCAAACCTCCATCAGGGTACCCCACGATACCTCTATTGGCTTGGAGCCCTGGAATGTTTATTGTCAGAACGCCATTGGCTGCCTCCTCGAGCTGCTAAGCAGGTAGGAAAACAACATGGTAAGAACCGAGAAAATGCGTTGTGCTTCAAAACGGCTAAGAAGAAGTGCAGAAAATCTTTGACATAATGCTGGAACAAGTGCATGTTTAGAACATGTAGAGACATCCACCTCTTCTCCTTCGAAAATGTCGGCATCGAGAATTCTGGAGGCGGCATGAATTGCTGTGGCATTGATTGAAACATCAGATGCATGCATCGTCCGGGGGTCAATGCTGCCCAGCACATTGTCCACTACATGCGTAACCCCATTTTCAACTAGCAGGTCCGCAATCAACACTTTGGCATTGCCAATGTAAATCCCAGTTTTTGAATTATGAATCTACAAAATGCCACATGAAAGTGCAATTTTGAGATATAAAAGCATTTATGATCCAACAAATGTGCGAGATGAAACTAAAAACACAACCTAGGACACGAAATGTTTTCTGGATACGCTTTGAAGAAACGAGTCTCCGAAGACTAAACACGAGACAGAAAATGTTACCTGCTCCACTGAGCTTCCAACAAATTGAAGTAAATCTCCATCCTCAAGATCTTTCACCCGGAACGATCCTTCGACCACTGTACCAAAAGGCCACATGATCACAGTACAGTCAGTAATATACTGCGCGATAATTCTTGTGTGGTATCACGGTAACGTTGATGCGCCACAACACAAAGACCTTTGTTCTGTAATCGACCAACAAGAGAAATATCTCCTCTCAGGCTCTCGACCGAAAATGTTCCTGAGTGGCTTACCAAAATTCAAAAGAATTGTTTTCAAATTCGTAGAGGAAAGTAGGTCAGCTGTGGAGGTGCAAGGCTGCGCCTTGTAGAAATCATGCACGCATGTCAAGCGAGCTTCTTTGAAAATTTTCTCGAGAGCGTCGTTAGTTGGCGCAAAAAGGGTGAATGTTTTGCCTTCCTCTCCCAATACCTTCCATAGCTTTGCCTTTTTCAGTGCTGCACCCAAAATGGACTGCACATACTCTCCATTTCAATCAAATTGCTATTTGAGCTCCTCCAGAAAATGAAGGAACCCTGATCAACCGACATTTGAAAAAAACTACAACCAAGTACAATTTCCGTGCACCACAGGACAGGGCACACACAACTACAGCAACCACTAATCACCCAGCAGGGTCCGTGGCCACCAGTCCACAAAATTCTCAGATTAGGTCAAACAAATTCAGGGCATCAACGCTTGGCACATACTTTTGCAGGAAACGGGTAATTAGAGAGATAAAAAAGTTCACGAAAGCTGAATGAAACAGTACCAGCTCAGGTTTGGAGGTCACCAGAGCGCCAACGTTCTCACAAGTCGTGCATCGTTGCTCTCCAACCCCTAACGGTTCTGATAATGCATTAAATGTACACAGCACGATGAACAGAAGCCATGCCATCGGAATTGCCATGCTCCGGCCGAGAGCATACTCCATCGCACTCTTCGTTCCTCCGTCCTCCTCACAATCTGGACTACATGACCTCGCCTCATTTTTTTCTGTCCCCACCACCGACGTCTTCGATGTCTTCGCTTCGTACACGACTCTACCTTTGCAACCTTTTTCATGCTGCCCAGCTCCAGTTCATTGACAAGCATGCTGGTTGTTTACCACCAATATAGCATCTTTACCCGAACATTCCCAAGTACTCCGACAGCTCATGATTTACAGACAGTATCCGAAAATCTGAAGCAAAGCATGCACATCCGAAGTTCCGAACAATTCAAAAACCATACTTATGACATGATGAGCACAAGGTCTAATAGTGGGCTCCCCGTGCAGCACACACCTCGAGACTATATTACGAGGACAGATCGATCGACACATCTTCCTCGTAATTCAGACTCCACATCCAGCAACGATGCATCCAAGATTCGAGATTCGTTACGACTGATGCATGACGTAACGTAACTCAAGGTTGGATAATGATCTCCTAGTAATTTTGTTGAGATTTTTCCCAGCTAGCACTGGTATCGAACCAGTTTTAACTCGTTGACCGCTCGGGGAACTCCCGAGTCCCGAGGCAGATATCGCATGCCACGCGCCGAGGGCGCCCACCTGGATGACAAGATTCCACCACCTGCATCCTTGCATGTAGCTCCCAAACCCGACGCCTTGGATCTGAATGCACGGTCTACTAGACATGACGGAAAGGATTCGATCGAGGCTTGCCGATCCGTCTCCTTGTCAGCTGGTGGAGGATGATCTGTAGTACACCTGCCGCACCGAGATGAGTTGGTATTGGAGCTAATTTGGAAGCTCGATGGACAACGCATCGTGCTCGGCCTTGGTATTCTTCCGCAGACGCCGTTCAAGGCAAACAGTGTATCACGATTGGGTGACGATCGGTGGAAATAGTGTTTTAATCTCTGATGGCTTGCACATCTTGAGTTTGTGGTTTGAATCTAGAATCGTGTTCTCTATGTCCAGATGGGATTCTATCTTGGGGGACTACAAAGGGCCATTAGTTGAGATTAGAGGTGCTTTTTGGTTGAGATTGATTTCAACCAGAATTTACACGGGAAAACTTTGTTGAAATGTAGGAGGTCGCACAGACTCGGTTGAATTGTGGAGAAAAAAATTGAACACAAAAAAATAGTAATTGAATGGTTCACAAGGTAGAGTGTCTCTCCATTGTGTTACATAGAGCCTGGTTGAGAATTACACTACTTCACTTAACTCCACAGTGCCTTCTTTCACCGTTGAGTAAACTTTACCTACAACTACCAATTAGCTCATGTTATTATTTTAAAATACAAGAAATTATTTTATAAAATCTCTATATAAAGAGAAATAGTGTAATTTCACTTACCGCCATCACGTCCACTGATGTCGAAAGATGAGTTGCTCAGATGCAATAATACTTTAGGTCTTTTTTATTTTAATTTCAATATTAGATACTAGCAAACGCTAATGTAATAAAGATTCTTACTGTACATAATATGTAAAATATAATTTTTTAATCCAATATAAATTTTTAATCAAATTCTCTAAATATTAATAATGATATTGTGAGACCAAAACCATCCAAAGAAAATTCTAGTTTAAATAATTTATATCTTTGTGAATAAGATTGAAATTCTGTTATGCATCATGACCATAAATGTTCTAGGCATCCAATTTGGTCATACATCGTGTTTCTTCAAGTTAAATTAAAATTCATTGAGTATATTGTGTTTAGAAAAATTGTCGATGTTACATATATTAATCTCTCTTTTAAATTAATTGATAAATATTGTAGATAATTATTGAATAAAAAGTAAAATTTTGAAATGTTTAAGTATTGTTCAATCCCTAAATGTCAATTGTTTAGAAAGTAGATGATGTACTGAATTATATGTGGTTTTTTCATTCATCATTGAAATTTTTGTAGTTATTTTTTTATTATAAAATCTATAGAAAACTGAATTTTGCATATCAGCCACCACAAGTCACTAGGGCATACAATGCCTTGGAAATTCATTTCTACAAGCATTATAAAACAATACAACAAACAAAAACTAATACATTCATCCTATTAAGGTTTTTTTCCATTACCAACGTTATATATTACAGGTAATTCACATCATGATAGAATTATAAAATTCTAAGTTCTATTTCATGTGATATAGAAATTTCTATGATTAAGAAGAAAACAAAAGTTTATGTTGAAACTTATATTTTGAAAAAATATACACATAAACACATAAATCTTCATGATGTGCTATAATATTTTTGCATTGACTATTAATTCAAGGTTAAAATTTCACATTTTTAAAATTTATAAAATTTTAGATTTTATTTATTTTTAATTCCGTCGACGAGGAATTCGGAGAGAGTTTTACCCCATAAAAATATGAAGGAAAATTGTCGTCGTAGTAATTGTTGTCCTACATGGTCATGAAAAGAAAGAAGAGAGTGAAGTTGGAGTTGGAATCTTGAAAAGTTGTTTGAAAGGTTATATAGATTATATAGATGGCTATTCAAAAGGTTATTGCAATAGTTATTTCAAACAACATTTAAAAATCATTTGACAGATTTTCAAAACAAAATCAAAGCTCGACTTTATTCATTTTTTATGTAATTTTTATTTTATTTCATTTTTATATGAACACCTTTCATTTCTTACTTGTTAGTTTTGATTTTTTTTGAATTTTTTTCACAAACTAGTCTTCAAGCAATTTTCAAATTTACACATTGCAAACCATCATTCAAAAAACGTATAACTTTGTTTTTAACTTTACTTTAATTTCGTCGACGAGGTAATCGGAAAGGGTTTTCATCCAAGAAAATCACAATAGGAATTGGAAGGCCTAGGCGTCACGTGGTCGTGGTTATGATCGTCGTCAACCTAACCTCGCTTACAACTTTCTAAATATACATCTAAATATACATTTATTTATTTACTTCCTAAATGTGAGACTTTACACTTCTCTGAGGAGTGCAGCAACAGACACTTCATTACAAAATATTTTAATTTATATTCAAATTGAAAGATATAGAGTTTGTACCAAAGGACATGATAGATTATGATTTTTGTGGACGATTGTGCGTAGCTATAGTTCTATTATAATGTGAATTATTTGTAATGTATAAGTACCTTGGCAATGAAAAAATACCTTAATATGAAGGAAGTATAAGTTTCTTTTTTTATTGTATTTTTGTAACGGTTTACTAAAATGAATTTGCATTCACAATGTAACCGCTAGTGATTTGCTATATGTGATAGGCCACTACATAATTTAGTTTTATGTGAAATACTTCAATTATGTCAATTTAATTCAATTTGTGTTTTTCCATCATACTAAAATTGATATATTAGAAATTTTATTAAAACATTATTATTTTTTCATTGATATATCAATTTATTCCTAAATATTTTATAGTATGTGTTACATCATTTTAATACATTTTTATTTCTTTAAACATGAATTGTAAACAATTCATTAAACTAAAAATATATTTTCAAACATTGATGGCATATTATAATAAAATTAGCAATAAATGCATTTGAATGATCTTTTTATTAAAAATTTAAAAGCAAATTGGTGGATTGTGATTTTTCATCCAGTTCTTTATTTCTAAATTGTTTTTGCATGCAGTTTAGAGTTGAAAAACATTCAATTTGGGATTGAAAACCTTCAATCAATTAATTAAATCAACAACATGTGTGGCCTATTATTTGATTTAAATTTTTCAATTAAGAGTTGAAAATTTCAACTTATTAAATTCAACTGAACTGAACTAGGATTCACATCAAACATCCCTCTTTAGTGTTGGTAAAAACTAATGTGGATATTTTACTCTATTTTATATTGGGTGGTATGTTTCAAATTCTTAATTTATATTCACTTTCATACACATGAGTGTTGATCGCAATAAATTACTTGGAATTTTTTAATTAATGTTTAAAATGAAATACTTTGGTCGACACTATGTAAAGGAGAAAGTGTAGTAACTTTGAAACGTTGTTAATGAGAAAGATTTGGTTTTAATGTGAATGATAGTGGTGGAGATCCAACTACTTGAAGTTTTATAAAAACAAAGATGAAGGATATGTTTATATTAATTTTTGAGTCCATGAATCAATACAACTATATGTGTACATTTCAAAGAGAGCTAAAAGTTGTGCCCATTATGAATGATCATTATTCATTCTTAATATACTAAAGGTTGTCATTTTCCACAATGATGACATTTATACATTACATGTAGAAAACCAATTATACTTTGAGATGATGTAAACAACCAATTTTATTACAAATTTGTAAATGAAAGATAGACAATTATAAATAAAACTCAATTCAATTTATTTGTATAATTTTGATTTATATCTACACAATATTTATGTGATACATATGAGATATCCATACGATACATGAATACCACAACTATTTTTTAAATGAATAGTACTTCTACAATTTGTCACAAACCAACACTTTAAATATAAAGCCCTCTTTTGCAAACTATGGTTCATCATGATTTAATACCCAAATATTAAATAAGTATACTTTTGTATTTTTGATGGTTTTTTTTTTTTTTTTTTTTTTTTTTTTTTTTTTTTTTTTTTTTTTTTTTTTTTTTTTTGCACTTTACAATAAGAAAACTAATAAAGAAGTGAACTTTTGAAAAAAAATTATATCCAATAAGCACTATTTTATTAAAGCTTTAATTACACACATGATTATAGGATAGGACTATATTATTTAGCTTAATATGTGTTTATCGCCATGCCCACAATAAAGCAATACATTCAAATGACCATAGCATTATTTTTGAAGTGGTTTATTGTTTAAAAAACCAAAATTGCAGAAATCTTATGAATTAAGCACCTAAAGTGTTAAAACCTTTATGAAGTTATGATTTCACTTATATAAAAACCTCTATGACTATAAGAACAAAATGTATATTAAAATGTACAGCTTGTAAAAATACTCACATAAGTATATAAAGTTTCTATAATGTGCCCAAATATTTTTGCATTGATTATTGGTTTCACATTCAATAATTAAATTGAAAATTATTTTAAAAATTATATAATTTTTAATTTTGAAGGATGGTTACAAATACATTCATAATGTGCATTATGTGAAGATATAAATATATTATTAATAAGAATATTATTTAAAAAATTTATATATTGAAAAAATTTGAAGAATTTCAAACAATATACAAATAACCTTTAAAGTGGTAAAAAGGATTGGAGGTTTTGAAAAGAAAAGTAGATTAGGTTTCATGTAAGTTTTCTTCTAAAATTGGCTGATGACTCGTAGACTTATGGATGGACAAATAGTCAATTTTTTTTTAAAATAATGGTGTTTGTGTCAAATTTACATTTTTGATAAATTAACAGTCAAGTTATCAATTGATATTTCTTAAATTTCAATATTTGAATACATTTTCATCTAGAAAATCATCATTTATAAGAGATATTTTTTAGATTCATCTAAAATCATGCAATTTAGAATGAAACAAAACCATGGTTTTATTTGTAACGATTCAAAATTCAAGGTTTTCAACAATTTGGTTGCAAATTAAGATTAAAATTCCAAAAATCAAATAAAATAGCTAAATTCTTTATGTAGTATAAATCAATACGTTTATCAATTAGTCATGCGCAAATTCCATATGAAATTTTACATAAAACCTTCTTTATGCATCTTTGCAAAATACACATCTTTTTTTAGTATTAAATGGTTTATCATGGGTTACTCAAAATTCTACTTTTATTTTGTGTATATCATTTGACGCTTCGTATTTTGTATGTTTGTATATATTTTTGCAAAATTCACTTAAATTTTGCTTATATAACTTCAAAATTAAAAAAAATATATATATATATATATATTTATTTTATATGTTTTATACAAATTCAATTATACATATAAAATGACGCCATGGTTGTTCTTTATTCTAACATAGAATTTTGCAACAACAAAGTAGTTTACACTATAGTAACATTATTTTTATTATTTTTTAGAATATTTTTTACTTGAATAGATCTATAACAAAAAAATAAAAACAAGAATGCACATTAAAGAGTAAATTTCATGAAAATATACAAACAAATTATATAAATTTGTCATAATGGTTCAAACTCATTTTTCATTGATTATAGTAGTTTTAAATATGAATATTATGTTTTATAGAAAATATAAAACTAAAAAAAAATTGTGACAGTTCATTTTCATAAGACATTGTAAAACAAAACAACTAAGAAATTTTATACTCTATTTTATTGAAATGTTTTGGCATTGCCAACAATGTTATAAATTCCAAGAAATTCCCATCACATTAAAACCCAAAAAAATCACGCTTTATTTATTTGATATAAAATTTCATGATTAAGAAAAAAACATATCTTTTAATTTTATATTTTATAAATATACAAAACTTGAGTGAATTTTTAGTTTTTTTATGATTTAAAAAAAAAAAATGACTTCATTTATAATGTGCATTGTGTGAGGTTATATAAAAGTATGTAATAAAATGATTGTGTCAAAAGATACATTGAAAGTAATTAAAGAATCTCAAACAACATGTATAGAACACTAAAGTAATAAAAAAATGTTTTGAAAAGACATATAAATTCACGTTCCATGTAAATGTTTTGTGGAATTGGATTGAAACACAGTCGGATAAACAAATGGGTGAATATACACCATTATTTTATACTATAAATTTTTATTGAATTTATATTTTAACATATATTCATGTTTTTTATTGGCATTGAAGGCGCCCTATAATTTGGGATGGCTAATAAGCTATTAAATATTCTTGCATAAAAAATATTATTGAATAGAAACTTGTATTATTTCATGTCTATTTTAAAATAGTTTAAACAATTTCTCTTGAATGTATAAGATTCCTTAAATGGTATTTAGAAAATCACCACCATAGAATGGAGTAGTTGAAAATCGTATTTTGAACTTTGTTAACTTCAATCTATTACACTGTCGTAATTTAATAATTTAATAAACATGAAATCATTCAATATGAACGAAACATAGATATTTTTTTAAAGCTTATCATATATTATTATTTTGAAATCTTAATTGAAATTTGTAAAACCCTTGTTTAGTAAATTTAATTTTTCATTGGAGTTTCTTTTATTTGAATTAATATTATTTTGAGATGTTTTTTGATTGATAGATTACAATCAAATTTTTTCTAGTTAGTTTTTAAAAAAAAATTAATTCATCAAAGGTGAATTTTTATTATTTTAAACCTACTTATATAAATTGGAGTACTATTCTTTTATGTATTTTAAATACAATCTATGCGTCAAAGAAATACAAATCAATAGACTCAACAACTTTGTATGAATTTTTGATATCAAAAAAGGAATTCAAAAAAAGAAATTACACTTAAATTTTAAATTAATGTATCGATCTTGTTTCGATCCCAATATAAAGACACATCTTGTTTCGATCCCAATATAAAGACACTAGATTTTGAACTTCCAATTTCATTGTTCTTTGATAGTGTCATCAATGACAATGACATTCCAATGTTGTTCAAGGATCTCAATGTAATTTTTTCATTCAAACATTCTTAAAAATAGTTACTGTATCTCAAGTGAAATGTTCTATTCAATAGGCAGTTCGGGAGATGAAATGATAACCTCATCACAAGTGTCTCCATCAAGTCATATGCGGCTAACACCTTGGGATCACAAAAGTATCAATCAACAATAAACCGTAGAGAAATAAGCACATAAAGACTTCTCTTATCCAAATAAGAAGATAAGGTGATAAAGACATCACTTTTTGAATAGAGAAAAAGAGCAGTTTAAAACATGGATTTTTTCATGTGTAAGAGTTATAGTTAACCGTAAACTTTGGACAAATACAAAATTAAAATATATTTTACAATCATTTGCAAGTTCAACGAAGAAAGACAAAACTCAATTCTAATGGACAAAAGGTGCGAGAATTCAAGTGCAGGAAGTAAACACAAAAAGAGCTAAATAAATGAGCTCCAAGATGAGCACTTGTACTTGCTCACCTTTTTCTTGAGTAAGTTTATTTGTTTAACGGTATTCGCAAAACAAGAAAAAAACTGCCTACCTTCAAACACATACCTCCTTAATTGATAAATTAATTAGTAAATTTATCACTTAGGTGTTTTTGAATTATCATATTTAATCAAAATTCCAACTTGATGATTTTTTATTTATTTTTGTTTTAGATTTGAATCCTAGGTTTTATAAAAACAAACAATGTATTCGGAAGTCCAAATTAACTTGATAAATTTATTTTTTTAGTTTTAGATTTGAATCCTAAGTTTAATAAAAACAAAAAATGTATTTAGAGTCCAAATTTCTATATTTAAGAATGAATAATATACAATCTATTACAAAAAAACATTAATATAAATTAGTTTAAATAAATTTTTATACTTTTAATTTATTTTGTTTTATTTTTAATTGACTAACTTCTTGATATTATTGTTTTTAGATTGAATGATGTTTTTGAAAGATTTTTTTTGTCTTAATTCAACCTCGTTAAGTGTGAATGACTATATAAAAAATGCAATGAACATTTTTTTTTCCAGAAAAAACATCGCAGCCAATTGTAGACATATCTAAACATTAGGTGAGTATGTCAAAATAATATGCGTAACTCTTTTAAGTAGTTTTGTAAATAGCTATGAAGATAAATGGTAATTGTATCATAGTTTATTTGGATTTGATTTTTAGTTTGATCATGTAAAATTGTTTTTTATTGTTTTTTATGTATGAATAAATTTATTATGGTTCTAAATGATCGCAATGATTTTATTTTTTTTGGCTACTGTAAAATTTGTATGTATGTATTAAATATGGAATTTTATGAAGTTTTGTATAATTTTTTTTTCAAGTCATTTATAATAATCAATCCAAGACAAATCAATTTTTTTATTTTTACGACCAAATTTGGCCTTTGCAAGGAAATCAAGCTTAAATATGAGGATTGTAGTAATTACTTTGTAAATTAGCATTTAAAAAATACCACATAGGATTAGTGATTAAATATATATATATTTCGTGGTTTTAATATTTTTGCAGCTTCCTTGGTATTCTAAATATTGACAATTTATACATTTTTGTGTATGTTATAAAGAAATTTATATTTTAAATTATGTTTTTATTCTCTTTTAGTCACAATTTTTTTTTTAAATTCTAAAAAATATATAAATAAAACTTTAAAAAAATTATTTCTCTATTATAATATAGTAGATTACTTAGAAGCTCAATTGAATGGATGTATAATTATTTCTTATTATATAGATACATTTCTTTAAAAAATGTCTCATTAAAAAGCTATTAATGCAAAGTATTCATAGAAAAAAATATAAATTTTCAAAAATAATAGATATTGAAATAGCTTGTTCTAAAGAGCCATGACCAAAATATAGCTTCAAATAACTTCAAAGGTTAAATTTTTTATCTTAAATTAATTTAATGTTTGATCTTAATATGATCTTTAATTATTTGTATTTCTTTTGCTTTTGGCATCAACATCAAGTATACCAATTGTCATGAACATTGCATTAACTAATTTATTTGATAATAATAATTAAAATAGGGCTATATATTCTTAATAGCTCCATTAAATCTAATAATTTGAATAATTTCATTCCAAAAACATTATTTCATATTTTGATTTTTTCACTTAGAAAAACACAATATTTTATATTAGACATAATAACACTTAATCTTAGGTAATGAATTTTAATTATTATATTAAAATTAGAAAATTACATGTAACAATTTAAAGGATGTGGTTAAAGATTCTTAGATTGAATAATGAGCTTTAATTATGTCATGGACGAACTATGATATCAAATATGAACACCAATCTCTGATACAAATGAGACAAAAGGAAAAAGTCAAATCATAAACAATATCATCATTAAAATTCAACCTAGAGCTACATGGTTATAACACTATTTAATCATGTAACTGAAGTTTGGATTTCTTGTTTCTTTATTCAAAAAAAATTTCCATCCATTTTTATCATGTTTCATTTTTTCACATCCCAATGAAATCTAGTAACAAAATCTAAATAAACAAATACTATGAAGTAAAATCTTATGTACAATTGTTACAAATTACAATTTAAAAAAAATTAGAAATACAATACATAAAATAAAATTTACTTAATGTTGTTTTAAAGAAAGAACTTAAAAAACCACAAATAAAAATGAAAAAGTTATATTATAAAATGATATAAATTAAATTTAATGTTGATAATTTATACATTTTCTATTCCAATTCCATTAAACTATAAGTAAATAGGCTATTTAAAATTAAGGACATATAACATAAGAAAACAAAACATTATGATAAAAAATAATTAAATTTAATCTCAAAACTCTAATTAGTTTGCCCAGAGAATACCGAGGGAGACGTTGAGCAAAGAACGAATCTACAGAGATAATTACGCCAAACTAGTGATGAGACTCCGAAACTAGACTTAGACCCAAACTATGATGAGCACTGAAACTCAGACCCAGACCGGAGCTTGAATATAAGAACCCAAGTTGATGGAGGTGTATAAGCCCTCGTGTGTTGCAGCAGCGGTACAGGCATCAGTGCCCTTCCCTCGTGCATTTTGGCATTGGTGCTCGATAGAGTCATCCCAAAATCTCTTCAGATAATGTGCTTTTCAAATCTATAGATCAATAAAAGTTGAATTTTTAGCACTTGACTATAGAAATTTTATTGAAGTATAATACAAATTACATGATATTTAATATATTATCAATGTGGTTTTACCAACATTTTAAAATTTATACATCTATATTGAAAGAAAAACCATGTTTGTTGGTTAATAATGTGTCAATCAATTACACGCCAATTTCACATAAAACCTTACATGAAACCTAATTCATGTATCTTTTTGAACCGGACAAACTTTTTTTTATTACTTGAAGGATATTTTCTTTATGTATTTGGTCACAATTTGAATTTTATATATTTATGTATAAATTCACAAATGCATTCATAATTTCTTTTAAAAATATTGAAATCTTGAAAATTAAAATTTACTTTGAATTTTTTTTAATAAAAAATAAATTTTGAATTTAATACCAATATAAATTTAAAAAACTTTGGCACGCTATGAAAATTTTATATTTTTTGTATATATTTTCATAACATTTACATTTCTATTAATGATTGAATATTTTTACTTCAAAAAAAAGAACAAACAAAATAAAATAAAATATAGAACAAAAAATAAAAATCTTCAAATTTCATAAATATGTGTATTTCTCAAAATTTGAAACTACTTTGTATTTGAAAAAATACTTTGATAGAACAAATGTATCTTTTTTTTATTGTAAAGATTTATAATAGTGAATGCAAAACTACTTTGATAAAGTAGATGTATAGTTTTGTTTTACTATATATTTTTATAATGGGTTATAAAAAGGACTTTGCAATGCCAATGATTTGTGGCGGCCGATTGGACACCACATAATCTAGTTATAATAAAAATAACTTAATCAATGTTGCAGGTTAAAAAGTTGCCTTGATGTACAGATGTTGTTTGTAAATTTTTTATGTTTATTTTAAACAATGGTTGAGTGATCCACAATTTTTGCATTGAAATAAGCGCTTCAATAAAGTGATTAAAAAACTATGACATTAAAAATGTGCTTCAATTTTCCTCATTTATCCTCAACAAATACACATTTCAATGAAAAACTTAAATTTTTCTGCTTGAGTGAGATGAAAAATTTCCCTCAACTTGCTAGATGATTTCATAACACAAATAATATTTCAGGAAAGGTAATGTATCATCCATTTTTTTCTAAATGTAATACACCTTTTCCATCATTAGATTACATCAATTCCAAATACTACATTGAGTTCCGTCTATATTCCTCACAAATATTTATGATTGTGCTACTAAATGATCTTTAAGTAGGCAAGTTGGTTTACCTTGTTTCCTTTAAATTTAACTTCATTTTTTAGTGTTGTAAAATAAACATATATTCAAATTTTAAACATCTAGTAAAGTTGAATGAAAAAGAATTATTGTAAAACCATGAAAAAATATAGTTCTATTCATGAAACACCATCCTCGTGAGAATTATAAAACAATTAATCAATGTACATGCTTAAATTAAAAAAAGATAAATTCAAAGAAGACTTGAGGTTTTAAAATAGTATTAAAGGTATAAATATACGTATTATAAGCTATTTGTTAAATTTTAGTGCCATAATATTTAATTTAAAAAAAATAAAAATTTCAACATAATATTGCTATGAATTTCCTCTCTACGAATATTTCTGAATCATGCATTTTTTTCTTTAATTAATATTGTAATCATGTTCGTATATACAACCGTACTTTTTCTTGATGAAATGTTTATAGTATATTTTCATATTTTATTTGTTTATTAAAAATGATTTCATTTAAACATAAGAAAATGAAGATGATATCAAGCCTCAACTATAATTATTTTTAAAATGGAAATAATAGTGGCCATTTCATAAAACCGAATTAAATAATTCCCTCATTCAATCTAATTCTTATGTACTACCTGTAACATCGTAACACAATTTACAATTAATTCCGAGTCCATAACTAAGAATTGCCAATACCAAGACGAACATCACTAAATCTACCACTGAACGTCATTCCCCTGCACTCGCTAAAATCTACACATGGACATAGATGATGTCAGTTTAGGGCGCAGTGACGGCTTAGCACACCACGACGGTGTCGGAAAACGGCCTCCTAGAGCGGAAACGGGAAGAACTGAGGCCACAGCCGGTGGAAGGCGCCAAGCTAACGGTCGAAATTTGAATTCCTCCGCGCGCCCAGAAGCCCACCCGGCGAAGCGAAGGGCGAGCGGTGATAGGCCACCCCGCCCCATCCCCGCCCGCCCGTGCTTTCCCCGGCCCGCCCCTCTCTCCCGCACCCGCTCGCGCCCTCACCCCGCGGAACGAAGGGCGAGCGGTCGTAGGCCCCCACCGGGCTGCCCTCTCTTTCGCCGGGCGACCCGTTGTCTTGCTCACCTTGCGGCCCAGTCTTGGCTGCCTTGTGGCTATGGCGCAGTCTTTCTCGTCTCGCAATCCGTGAGAGCGCGTCGCTGTTGAGGGTTACTCGCTTTGCGCATCCTCGTGTGCTCGCTGTGCTCTCTCCGTGGAGCTAGTTCGTACCTCTTTTGGTGCTGTGTGGCGGGAGATTGAAGACCCTGGAGGGTGCTCCCATTTAGGGTTGTGAAGGTGGTGGAGTATTTTGGTCGGGAGCCTGGCGGCATTTGGATGTTGAGCTTGTGTTTGGATGCGGAGAGGAGGATTTCGTTTCAGTGAGTTTGAGGTTCTGGTGGTGAGAACCGGCGGAAGAATCGGGCGTTTGGAGAGGAGGATACTGGTTCGGATTTGAGCTCTGGTGGAGGTTGTGGAGGGTGTGGAGCGTTTTGGAGCGTTTCGGGTAAGATTCTGGCAGCATTGGACGGTTGGTTTTGTGGTCTGATGCGGGCACGAGGATTTGGTGGAAGTGAGGAAGAAGTTTTGGTGGTGGGAGGAGCCGGAGTTTGGAGACGGGGTTTCTGTTGCCGAGTTTGAGTTTCGGTGGAGGTTGCGCGGAGGGTGTGTAGTGGGTGGAGATTGGGAGCGACTGATTTCCTTGCTTCGAAGCTTCGGTTGGTCCATTGGTTTTGCGGTTGTAGCGGATCTGTTTGTGTAAGTTTTGAGTTCTGAAGTTTTGATGATGAGATTCTGTGGGCTTTGAAGACAAACGAGGACCGGAAGTGTGTTGTTTTTTAGACGCCCGAGTACTGGAAGCTGTGGTGGGAGATTTGGTCCTCGTGCCGTTGTACAGGTGAAAGTTCTGTTTGTAGATATCACTGCCGAAGTGGTACAGTGGAGAGGCTGAGATGAAGAGGGCTCAGATCGTGGAGCGGAATCGAGGGCACTGGGATTTCGAGGTCGAACATCCTATCGCCCCTCCGGAACTGGAGCAGGGTCCAATGCCAAGAAATTTTGGCGTGACCACTCGCAGGCTGAGGTTCACGAGATCATTGAGCAGGAATGATAGAGAATGTATCAATGATACACATGAAGACAGTGGAGCAGTGGTCGGGACGAGTGAACGCGTCTTGCGTTCCTCGCAGACTAGGGTTTCTACTTCTGTGATTTCCGCGAGGGAGGGTTCAAAATCGTCGTTGGAGATTTTTAACGACCACATCTCTGAAATCGTCGTAAACGCTGGAAGTCAGGTGGATGAGTCTGGACAAGACTGTCTGTCCCCTGAGTTGCCGAAAGCCACATCAGGCATAGATTCAGGAAAGGCTCAGCAGGGTATCGGTGAGGACGATCGTGGTAAGGAGAATGTGGATCCTCTTGGCGGTACGTCGAGTGGCAGCCCCTTGCCGGAGTGGTTCACCAGACGACCCCTGCAGGACATCACAAATGTGCTTGGATTGGTAAGTTCCCCGTTTTGTAATCGTATTTCTAGGTTGTTCCCGCCCAGTTTATGTTTCCAACGTGTGATCACCTGGCTCATCATGTCCGCATCACAAGAACTGTACATTAGGATTCGTGTTTGGATGATGTGCTACATTCCAGTCTTTCATGATTCTGTCCATTGCTTGATGAGGTCGATCTGAAATTGGGGCAATGACGATGATTTGAGTTTATCGTATCACCAGAGACCAGTCATTGACGCTATAACTTCTGGTTGGATCTTCCATATCTCCTTCATTCGGATGTCCTTGATGATTAAGCTAACAGTATGCTTTGTATCCTCTTGTCAGGGTGAGGACCAACAACCACAACCGAAAAAGAAGCTGAAGAAGAAGGCGGGTACTGCAGCGGTTCCGTCATTCCCATCGATCTCTGAGACCCCAACAAGGAGGAAAGATTCAACTGTAATACAGCCAAAGTGCTACAGCTTTGCAACTCCAAAGCAATATTCCAATCTCGGGAAGAATTTCAGATAATCTTCTCTTCCTTGTGCAGTAGCTCAATCATTGTAGCTGTCACACATTCAAAGACCAATTGAATGTTGTGTGACTGTTCACTAAATTCAGTTCGGTGTTAGGGTGCAGATGAGGGATTAACTCCTGGTCGATGCCTCTAATCCCTACCCGTAGATATCGAAGTCTAGTCATTTGTGTTTTTATCTGTCTTCAGAAGTTCCTTTCAAACATGAATTCTGCAAGGCATGTGTATCTTACCATGCATTGAACTTGCAGCCCAGATGTACATACATTCGGACTGGAAGAGTTCAGTTTGTAAATAATAAATTGGTAAGCTTCTTTTGAATTTTCTTCCATTGGGTCAATAACATCATGTGTCCCATTCTATTCCAGTGCAAGTGTCTATACCAAGAAATTACTATTAGACTGCGTCACCTGGTTTACCTGCCACTGCATGGCTTTTGTCACTACAACACGGACTTGCTAGAGTTATCTGTGAAAGAATCTGTCATTTAGCTTATATACATACACTATGAGTTTTGGTTAAACGTAATCTTATTTGCTCACTTAAAATAGTTAATAGACTTGAAAAAACTTGGTAAACACTTCATAGTGTGTGTAAAAGCTTGGTGGTCTCTAAACTCTAAACCCTAAACTTAGAAAATTGATTTTTAAAGATGGAATGACAAAACTAATTTCCTTGAGTACAAAGACCACCATTTTTTTACACACCTAATATATAGTGTCCACCAAGATTTTTCATGCCTTCCCCGTTAGTTGGAATAAAAATAATAAAATGATGAAACAAAACTTATGTATCTTAAAAAAACTCGAGGTGACATTGGGAGTCCGAGACAGAACTGAACTGAATCCTGCTTTCAAAACGCTCCACGTGAGACGGGCCTGGCTCTACTAGCTGGCCCGGATAATTCTCTGTGTCTCATTAAAGCATTGAGCAATGAGGCACTGGCCCCTCCCCCCACACACAAAAAGAAGATGGATCGCTCAAACACGGAATTACAGTCGATGGATATATATTACAGATGAAAGAAAATAATCATGATTCAGCCTATGCTTGTCCATTTTAGCGCTAATCACACATTCAAAGGCCCACTTGTAGTCGACTGCCAGCATTCTCCCAGGTAACTCACATTTGTGGTTCTCAAGGCTCTCTTGCAGCTCTCATGACCACGTACCTTCGCAGAGGAACAGAAGTAACCGATTCGTGCACCTTAGGGACTTGTTGATCCTCGAATTCTTTCCAAAGGCTTGGAGTTTAGAAAGTTACGGTTAAAATCAACTTGGAAACAAACTAAACCCTTCACAATGACCTCAATCTCGGCACACAGATTCTCTCTTCGTAGCACAATCCAACAGGTTACAGCACTTGGAATTGACCTCTCCTCGAAATTGTGCAATCGGCTTGCTTTTATAAGCTCGATTAAAACTTATGATTGCAGTCAGATGCTGCAGTGTCGGCCACCTTCGAAACGAAGCGAAAGCGTATGCATCTGTCACATGCTTGCAGAGGCTCACTGTGTGCCGTGCTATAAACTGGTTAACCCTCCTCCAGCCTCTGTGGAGTGTGGGAACATGCCAGTAGGCCACGATCAGTGCACGAAGCTTGGACATCAGTACTGCCAGGGCGCGATGTCACATGTGCAGTGTGTCTGTTGACGACGCTCTGTCAAAGGTCGTGAATCGATAAACCTGAGCTTAGACCAGGTTTTCTTCTCTAGGACAGAGGCCTTTCTCCAAGGCCTATATATTCCCACAACCATGATAAAATTGAACGTTTGGGAATTTACAGGTCTCGCTATATTCTATTTCTATGATTTATGACCTCTACAGATCTGCTCGGGGCCGTGGTTGGCAGAAATTGCTGGTTAAGGCTCCTCTACTCGGGTAGTCTACCATCTTCCATGCCAGACGATCTGTCACGCAAGAAGGGGAGGCACCAACGAGTGGCCGGGCACGAGGTCACCGTCTATCTTGTAGTGGATTCGCAGCACTATCCCAAGTAACTCTCACATTTGAAGGACTTCAAGGCTCTCATGTAGCTCTATTGACGACGTACCTACCATGCCACCGGCCAGAGGAACAGAGGTAACCGATTCCTGCAACTTAGTAACTTGTTGATCACCAATTGCTTTCCAATGGCTTGGAAGTTTCAAAACGGTTAACATCCACTTGAAAACAAACAAAACCCTTCACAATGGCCTCAATCTCGGCACACAGATTCTCTCTTCATAGCACAATCCAACAGCTTACAGTACTTAGAATTAAAGTCTCCTAGGAATTAAGCAATCGAACTGCTTTCATGAGCTCCATTAAACAATTATCATTGCGGTCAGCTGCTGCTGCAGTGTCAACCTTCGAAACGCAATGAAAGTGGGTTGGCGAATAATATATCTCATATACTTGTGTAGGACTCACTCTGTGCCGTGCCGGTTACGCCTCATCCAGCCTCTGTGGAAGTGTGGGAACATGCAAGTAGGTCAAGATCAGTGCACGATGCTGGACATCACTTCTGCGAGGGCGCGATGTCACATGTGCAGTGTGTCTGCTGACGACGCTCTGTCAAACGTCGTGAGTCGATGTACCTGTGCTTAGCTCCGGTTTTCTTCTCTCCGACGGAGGCCTTTATCCAAGGCAGAGAGCTCTAAATTTCCCACAACTATCGTAAAGCTGAACAAATTTTGGAAATTTACAGGTCTCGCTAAATTCTAATTCCATGATTTTTTGCCCCCTACACATCTGCTCGGGGCCGGGGTTGGCAGAAATTGCCGGTTATGGCTCTTCTACTCGGGTAGTCTACCATCTTCCATGCCAGACGATCTGTCACGCAAGGAGGGGAGGCACCAACGAGTGGCCGGGCACGCGGTCACCGTCTATCTCTGATGATGAGAGCTCATCGACCACAAATCCAAAAGCCAAGCTACTTGCTATGCCATAAAACAAAACCTCCGAATCCGGATTTGCGTGTCAACGAAAAGTGCCATCCAACGCCAGCCAAAGTTATTGCGGTGAGGATTCAATGCGCAGCAGGCTTTTATACAAGTTGCGTCCCGAACCCAGCAGAACCTGGCCGAGAACGCGACTTCCGAGCCGCTTACAGTGAACTTGTTGCGAGCCTACCCATGTGCATGTACCGCCTCAACTCATGCAGAGCACAGACTGCGTCACAAGTCTAAAGAGCCTCTCAGCATGCACAAAACCGCATCGTTCATAAATAGCAAAAGCGGAACTGATCTCGCCTGGACTCCCGACTTTGTGTTGGGCGTCTGCGCTTTTCTCCTGGCTGACATCACCACCCTCGGGCCTAAATTATACACTCCGACGTCGGGCCAGTAACCAGAGTCGTCGGACAAGTAAAAAGAAGTAAAACTACCGTGGCTGAGCATTGCGATCAAATTTGCCTTCCCCTTGTAAATAATGTCATTCGAAACAGAACTTGGACATGCAAAATGCAGGGCCTGGCGGTTTCTGAACTTGGAGGATGATTGAGATTTCTTCGGAATGCAGGTTGTTTTTGTTGTGGCGACGCATGGTCCCGAGCTGCGAACGCCCACTGTAACTGCGAGTGAAACGATCGAGCAAGATAAGATAATATCATCCGATCCTGAGTACCGTACGGGTGGTAAGTTAGTGTGCATCCGGTGAAGGTATTACTGCAGTAGCCGAAATTAGTATCACCTACACTATTATCCAGTCCAGAGTGTGCCAGCCACGAAAGAGTAGTCGTATTCCTAGGGTGACGACAGTTGGGGTCCCTGGCCACTGGCACTGCCTGTCTCGGTTTCCGCCTCCAGGGGGGGCTAATTCCATCATTCCATGTCTAGCTCATGCTGGACCGTCGATCAGATATAGCGGACGCATGGCTCATGAGGGAACATCTCCCGGACGGACATGGTGGGCCACATGCGGCAGCGCTCTCTCAGCTCGAGATGAGCCAAATCGACGCCGAGAATCGAAAGTTCCACTGAAAGATGAGTCCAGTTGCAAGGGTTGCAAAGCGGATCAGCGCACACTTGCACCCCTGCGCGAATGCCATGGCAGTCACGACAAGAGATCTGTACTAGATAGGACGGTACCCGGTGCTGGTGAGCCAGGATTTACGTCGTTATCTGGAAGTGTTCATGTACCGGGAGGAGGATATAAGGCGGCAGATAATCCCCATCGAGGTATCCCATTCTCCTCTGCAATTTGTCAGCGCAGACTCACAGTCTACTGAGCCGCTGACGCTGGTCTCTAGCTAGCAGGTCTCAATGACGAGCTCGGCGAAGGCAGTCGTGGCTGTGTTGCTCCTGCAAGCAGTGAGCTTGGTGTTGGGGTGTTACGACGTCTCGACTGACGCCGTGGGAGCCGAGCAAGGTGATTGCCATGAGCCCAGATGTTGAGCTCGGTCGTGGTCTCATGGGATAGAGAATGCAGTGGTGTCCAGTGCAATGTGGATACTTAGAGTGCTTCATGGAGTCTAGAGTGTGAAGAATTGAACCATCGATCACTCTGTAGAGCGCCAGTGATCGCCCAGCTGGTTCATGTCAAGTGCAGGTTCAGGAGCACGTTTGTAGTTTGATCATTTTGGTATCGGCTAGGAGATTACTAGTACTCCAGGGGATGTGATAGGATGCGATGACGAATTGACGAACGAGAGTGTGTGACGTCTGTGGGTGTGCAGTGCACTGGGACTACAACACGGATGGGCATCACGGGCCAGCCCACTGGCATGAGCTCAAGCCAGAGTGGAGCGTGTGCAAGACGGGTATGCAGCAATCGCCCATCAACATCGTCGCTGCCGACATGGTCAAGGACGATGGCTTGGGCAAGCTCGACGCCCGGTACAAGGCCAAGATCAACGCCACCATCGCCAACGACGGCCACGCCGTGGTGGTGGACCTGCCTCCCAAGTCTGGAGCTCTGAAGATTAAGGGCGTGACGTACCACCCTGCCCAGTTCCACTTCCACATGCCCAGCGAGCATCACATCATGAACCAGAGGTACGGGTCCCCGGAAAGCCAACCGTCGCCACGAAACTGATGACTGTGAATTTCTGAGCTCTGTAAATGACGCACTCCTTTCACGACATGTTTCGAGAATTGTGAGGTACAAGTGTCTGAAAATATTATGATTGGTTTTCCGTGGCAGCTTTCCTCTGGAGATGCACCTGGTGCACAAGTCCGAAGACGGCAAGCTTGCAGTGGTCGGGTTTCTGTTCGTGGAGGGAGAGGAGAGCGAATTCCTGGCTCAGGTAGCTGCCTCGTCCGAACAACTCTCATGTGTGGCATCGTAATGGTTGTAGTATTCATGTGGCGTGTATGTTCATGCGTTCACTTGCAGCCTGAGTTTCCCTCTGTTTCCTGCGGTGCATGGAATTGGGAATGTGAAGGTTAGGAGCAGCCTCCAGGCGGGGCTTTATACAATTGATTGCTGAAGTAGTGTTGGTTGTACAAATATCGTGCAGTTCGTGGACAAGCTGCCGTCATACAAGGAACCCAATGTGAAGAGCAACATCGGGAAGATCAGGCTGTTGAGGCAGAACCGCAACTATGGCCGATACATGGGCTCTCTCACCACCCCTCCGTGCGCAGAGAACGTGACCTGGACCGTCATGTTGTGGAATGTAAGACTCGCCAGCACGTCTCTCGACATCTTTTCATAGTTGTGATTGGATGTGCGCGTAAATGAAGTGGTTTAGTGCCATGTATAATGTAGCGTCATGTTTATTATGGAAAGGCTTTTTTTGGAGACCTACATTGATAATTGGAATTGGTTGCTTGTTGGTTTTACAGTTCCCAACCGTGTCAGCCCACCAGCTGAAGCTTCTGAGCGACAGTGTCCCGCACACCAACAACCGGCCCACATTCTCAAGCAAGGGAAGGAACTTCCACACCAGCATTTAAGCAAAGTAGACCTGTGGTGTACACTTAGGAATTCAGTTAGCAATCCAATTAGTCGACTAATCTCGCGTGAGTGTGTTGAAAGTTAGGAAGAAGGGGTAGTAATTAGGAGTACACCTCGACGTTGAATATAGAGAGATCAGGTCAGTCACGAGATTACTGGGGGGTAGTTTACTCCCTCAGACATGTTGTAACGGATCATTGAAGCTCACGCAATGTCAGATGGACTGTGGTTTTCGAATGAATTAGTGTCTTAATGTGATGTGTTGGTTCAATGCCATGTGTATTTTTATGGACATGAATCCCTGTCTGGGATAATGATTCGTAAGTCTTTGAGTTCATGTTTCCAACCGGAACTGAGAATCTCTTCACGGTTCTGAGTTTCGACCGATTAAATTTCTTAGGGGAACACATATCAGAGTATTACTGGCAACAATTCGATTGCTGATTCCTTTGATTTACTGTTTACTTTGTTAGGTTTGCTGATATAATTAGCTATAGTAGCACTCCGATCAGCATTGACAGAATAGGTCTGCCTTTTATGAGCAGGAGATGGAATCTAATCTGCCAGTGAGCGCGTTTCAGGATCTGCGCTGCTGGGACCAGGAGATTAGAACCACCAGAAATAAGCTGCGTTCGTCTGAACGCATACTGCAGCCCTTTCTGGAGCTGGAACAGAATCTGTATCGTTTTTTATCACTTCATCCTTCGGATCGTGTACTGTATGTGCTTGGTAGATGTTGCAAAATGCTGTAACCGTATGAAGTGGAAAAGGAGGTCATGCACGATGACCAGGATTGCATTTCCTGAGGGTATGACACAGTGGCACAGTGACTTCCAACTGTCTGCCTTAGAAATTCTGCACTTTTGAGCTTTGGAACTAATTGACTTTAGATGGGTGTGGCAGCACTGCTCACTGCTCAGATATGAGCACGTCCTTGAGGCTGCGCGAGCAAAAGCTCGAGCTGGTTTGTAAATATGTCGAGTGAGTGAGTGTTTGAGTGAGTGAGTGCGTGACGGAGGTGATTGTGTGTGTGAGGGAGGGAGTGGGGAATCATCTATGTTGTGGAATTGGTGTGAAGAACGATGGCCATTGCGTGTTCTTCTGTGTGCTCATGTGGAATTTCTAGTCGACTTGCGAATTCGGAATGGAGTACCGGTTCCTCGCTTCCGCTAGGTTTGAGAGCCACCACTTCGAGGTATCTTGAACATCTCGGTTTGGCTCTTGCTTTGAGTGGGTTGAGTCGCTAGGGTTGATGATGACGCGACTGTGCTTGAGCTGCGGATAGGTCTGCGACTTGAAATAGTGGGTTTCAAACAGCCGTTGAGTTCTTGTAAATGTGCAAGTGATTTCAGTATGGTTTTGGCTGAATCGTCAGGATTTGTAAGAATTACAGGGCAGATGTCGCCTTCTCATCTTTGTCCCACTCTGTGCTAGCATCCCAATACCCTTTCGGTAGAAGATTGCTGTCAAGTTCTCGACATCGACTTCCCCTGTTCTGCTATCATCTGTTGTTTTTCCCGTTGGTTGTGAAGAAATTTGAGTCGCATTTATTGATCGAAGAAAATTAACCCATGTCCTGGTTGTTCAGCTTTGGAAACAACCTATTCAATTGGAATCGCATCCCTAAGGTTTATTTCTCTCCGTGTTTGCAGCAGCATCTCCAGACTCTCCAAGTGTTCTGTCAAGAGCATTAGAGTGGATAGGATAAGCCCTCATGCATCAGTTTCGGCAAGTGGAAGCAATGAAGTGGCCACTAATTCGAGAGCAGAGAAAGAGTCGAGTGAAGTCCAGGAAGCGGGGCCTTCGTTTCGGTTCATGGCCGAGGGGAACATGTGGCTGCTGGAATTTGATGCGTCCGGCCTTCGGGTGCTGGCAGATCCATGGCTTGTTGACAACCAAACCTTTTGGGACCAGGCCTGGCTCTACAGTGGTGCGTGAAGTCCTCATCAATGGTTTTTTTGTTTAGCTCAGGAACCCAGTTCTTTTTTGACTACGGTACATCATTTACTGGACATTCGTTTCTGTATGAATGTCGTGGGAATCTGACTGGTCTGATCATTGCAGGCCGCTCAGAGTCTCGACAGAAGGGCGGATTTCCTGGTGACTTGACAATGGATTATGTGAATAGCGTTGATGCCCTTCTCATATCCCAGGTACACTTTTCGTGCGTCAGCTGCAGTTATTCATGGATTGTGTTCAATCAAATGCCGTTGCGTTGGATCGTCCGTGGCTTTTCTCAGCTCGGATTAATTTCTTTGGTACAATCTGCCCGACATGTGTTTGTCAATTTTTTGGAACAAACAACACTTTAGAGGGACTCTTATGTGCATCAACATTCTATGTTAACCCATCCATATTGTATGTAGGAATGGGAGGATCACTGCCACCTGCCGACACTGAAGCTGTTGAGGTACTGAAACCTAGGCTGTGATTCGATGTCATTCTTAAGCCCCATGTTCTATCAACTTATAATCTTCATGTGGTTAGCATAATGGTGTACCAAATCAGATTTACTGAACCTGGAAAGTATCCTTCGAATAGCAGCAATTGCTTCCTTCCGAGACACTCCTAGCAGAAATTACCCTGCGACGCATTTCTGTTTCTTACGGGTGTGTGGTAAACGCACGATGGCAGAAAGGATATCCCAGTCTTTGCATCGCCAAAAGCAGCGCCCATTGTACAACAACTGGGCTTTACGGACGTCAGAAGCGTTGCTCATGGCACATCCTCTCAGATCCCAGGCTTACAAGTATGGGCAACCGTTGGTGGACGCGTGGGCCCTCCTTGGGCGCTTCGGGAGAATGGCTTTGTTCTTCAGGAACTACAATCGGGGCTAAGGTAGCTAGGAACTCAAGGGGAATCTGGGCTCATATTGCTTTCCTCCTCCGGGTACAATTTGAATGTCATAGAAATATACTGAACACCACAAGGATGTGTTCATTTGTTAACGATATTGGCAAGATATTTTTTAACGCTATTGGTAAGATTTGATGCTGTGCAGGATCTACTACGAGCCTCATTGCAGCTTTGACGAAGAATCTGTTCGGTCTGTGAGCCCAGGTCAGTTTAATATAAGCTCAGAGGTTTGTTCTAATGTAACTAAGAAAAGACATACGAAGAGTAGAAATTTGGTACTTATGGAGTAGAAATGTGTTAGTTATGAGTTGAGCAACCTACTACCCCAAAATACATCAGAACTGACTCCTTGATCATTTGTTTGTGGGGAAATTGCAGTTGATGTAGTCATAACCCCAGGGCGTCAATACAAGGTTGCTGGATTCCCATTGACAGAGAGCGTCGAGGAAGCTGTGCGTCTGCTACGCATATTGAAACCACAGCTTGTTGTCCCCATACAGCTGACCCACCTGGAAATCACGGGGTACTCGCAGTGCCTTTGTGTAGATATTTTTCCTTTATTTTCCATTATGCATGAGAGGTTCTAGCGATCATTTTGTGGTTTGTTTGTTGCTTTCATTAACAGCTCTCTGTTTGGTGGGTGAACTTTCTGTGCATCACCTCAGTGTGACAGCACCCATAGTTCAGCTGATTGGGTCCGTGAACGACTTCGAAGCAGATCTTCGTAAAGCGGGAATCAATGCCAGGTCAGTTATATGCATCTCAAAGACAGCGCACAACACAATCAGAGTTACTGGACTTCTGTTGAATGAACTTTCGGATTGTTTTGAAAACTCAGTGCCTACGAGTCAAGTTGAAAGACTCTTTCCATCATTTAAACGACCGAAAATACTGATGTTCAAGAGACCATTGGCTGCAGAGTTGTGGTGCCTCCTCTTTCTGGTCACTTCATGCACGTTGAGCTTGGGAGTCGGAAACAAGCTCAGTGAAGTTCCTCTTTCCTGTACAACCGGACTCCTAACTCTATTGTGAAGATCGTCCCAATTTTCGGTCACATTGAATATTAGACATTCAGTGAATGAAATTTTGTAGGTTGTGACGAACCTATTATACTAACGGGTTCATTGCATGCAATCCAGGAGCTGTAGGATTAATTCCAGGCCTGGATATTCTCCTTGTCTACAATGAGTTAACCAATGGAATCAACTGAAGTTTGACACCAATGTGTTTGAGGTGAAAATTTGGAGTCTAAATTAACTGAGCATTATCATCACCCCAAAGTAACCTCAAACCATCCAGGGATGGCTCACATAAGACCTCACCTTTGTCCCAACACCAACAAGCAGATTTTCTTCTCGGTTTCTCTCAGGCTCCACTAACTTGATTCTCTTGTTTACTGATTAACCCTCTTCTTGGTGATTTTCATGACCGTTGGCTATGTCCCTCTAGTAGCTACGAAGTTTCAAGGTTGTGAGGGGTGTGAGGGGTATCGCTCAATGCGCATACTGCTTCAGCGGAACTCCCAAAGCTGAAGCCGTGGAATGGAGGCCATGTCCATCTGCACAGTGGCCTAAAACCTCAATAGTCACAGTACCAACATTCTTGACAGCATAAAATTAACTTTTCATTGTGGCCTTTGTGTGGTTTTTAGAACCCACGGATAGTAAATGGTTTATATTGGTTGTTTGCCTATATAAAAGCGGGAATAGCCTCCCTTCATTTCAAACCCTAATTCTATGATTCCAATTTTAAACCTCTCTTGGCTTTTTCTTCAATCACATATCCAATCAAGCTACTTTCAACCTAAAAAATGAAGAAATTTTCAAGTAACTCCACCTCTATATCCAAACTTCCACTTAAGAAACATTTCAAAGTTGGAAGAATTTCTATAAGGGTGAATTTGGTGACAATTACATTAAAATTGAATCTTTCAGTCAGGTGGCAATTAGGTGGTTACACTCGATTGTGAGCAAAGCAAGTTGTTTTTAATAAAAAGACCAAAGACTTAGATGTGACAAACAACAAGGACAAGTGTAACCAAGTACTATTAGTTTAAGGAATTCATTCTTTGCAAGTAGTGGTGATACAACGAGCGAGTCCCCTATGCATGACCGTAGTTTTGAAGACATGAATATCTTTAACAAAAATAGGATTGCTTTGGAGGATATAAAGATAGGCATTCAAATAGGATAGAAGTAGTGTGAATGGTGTTGTTGGTCAATTGAACATACAAAAAGGCGAAAAACTTAGTAATCATTAAAGTACATTGGTTGCTTCAAAAACGATAGGCCTAATCTTGTAATCATGTGAGTATGCACGTGTGCAAAGGTAAAGTAGAAACATTAGAATCTAATCCTATAAAACAATTAGTTCATTTGATCTTATTAAATCAGTTGTGCTTTCTACATAGAAATAGGCTAAAAGACATTGGTGAAATGCTAAGAATCTTTGAGCATCTCCAATGTTCTTGGAGTATGAGGTCCTGTCATTGGGAATTGATGGATCTTGCTACGGTGCAAGGAAAAAATGTCGGATAGGGGGCCCAACGTAACATCCACTAAAGAAGTCATGGGATCCGTTCTCGTTGCCACTATGGTAGCATAGGCAACTATGGTAGCTACTACACTCCAACTTGGTGACCACATTTTTTAATGTTTGAAGCTCTTTTGCTTTGCTTGTATCAATAAGCTTCTCCTTGTCAAAGTCCAGCTCTATGTAGAAGCTAGAGCTTAGATTGTTTAGAGAGTGTTTGGATTGAAATTACGTGGACACTAGTATTTTTAGTTGGTTGATTTTTTTGTTTGTTCAAGTCATGGCGTCTAATTGGGAGGATAAACTTGAAATGAACAGTGGAATGGAATGAGGGTTAGAAAAAGACTTTGAAGATGAATTTAAAAATGAGGTTTTTTTATAGATGGTTGATGTGGTCCCTATTGAGCTTTTGGCCAAGTTATCTTCAACCTTCAAGGTGCATGGAAGTATAGTTGGTTGGGAATTTGTGTTTTGTGATAGGAAGACTTATGAATATCTTTTGTACAAAGACAATTTCTTTCATAGTTCAACTTATGGCTTGGTAAAATTATGTTGATGGTTGAACATGCTGATAGAGCCATTTATGAGCATCGTAGATTTAGATGGTGAATCTTTGATTGATGGTTTTCATAGAGACATAATTCAATGAATTTCATAGATTTATCTATTTTGAAGAAATGCGTGCTGCAATTTATATGATTGCATAAAACATGGCTGTTGATGTTTGTAATGAATTTTGCAAGTTGTATCAGTTCACTCGAGATGAATGCATAAAGAGGCTTGTCCTTGCTATTAGAGGTTGTTTTGACTTCTAATATTTGAGGCATCATATAAAAAAGAATTTAGAGTAGCAAATGACCATCAAGAAGACATAAAGGTTCTTTGGGATGTTTGGGAGCCTCTTAATCACGTGCAATCGATTTAGAAGAATTGCGTGTGGTACAGCAAAGTTAATTCTAGGACAAGGACAAGAACCGCAACATCCTTTAGGCTATTGTATACCAACATGTTGCGGGGGAAGGCACAACATTAGTAAATGACCATATCTATCCCCGCTACTATTTGTTGATTAATGGTGTTTATCCACCACATGCGTGTTTTGTCCAACTAACATACAAGCCTCAAAGAATCACTTTGCTTTTGGAAATGACTTGATAAACCATTCATGCAGGCTTAAGGAATGATGAAGGAGGCCATGATTAGTTTGAATAATATTGCTTGTTTTATTGTGAGTAGAAACCAACATTGGAGTTCAAACCTTGTTCAAAACTTTTGCATCCATACACTTGTCCTTCCATAATGCCACTTCGATTTGAATAAAATAAAAAAGTGAGTTTGGTACACTATACATTCTAAGGGATCGAGCAAAATCCATATACCTATTCTCTACAAATCTAGGTTGACTAATGGTGGCTCTAAATATGGCTAAGTGTTGAAAATGCGTTGAGAATCATTTAAGTAGTCACCTTGTAACCCCTAAAGCATCAACTCAGTAGTTTTGGTATGATTTAGGGTCCGGTTAGGCTCCCTCTCAATCAAATTTTACTAGATGTGGCTCTAACTTTGGCATAGCATGGAAAATTTTCATATCTTTCTAACAAGACCATTCATGCTTCAAAATTCTTCATACTTTAGGAGATATCTGTAGTCAAAATTTGAAAATAGTCTTCGGGCATGCTAAAATTTGCCCAAAATTGCAGTCACATGCTCAAAATCTGCCAAAATTAATTAGATCACAGAGACTTCAAAAATTCACCAAAAATTGAGATTTTACTTTTTTCGAGTTTTGTTTTAATGAAATGTAGATACATTTTAAAGGCATGATCTCACCACTCGGATTTTCAATCCAATATTTCTATGTATGCCTTTTTTGCTATCATAGACAAGCCTTTGCATTTGAATTTCAGCATACCTCCATGTGAAAAATCAAGCATTCCTTTAGGTTTTGTAGGTTGTATGAGGGAAAAAATTCCATGGACATATTTTTAACTCATCTAAGAATAAGAATTTGAAGAGCCTCACGTCTAGTTTGATTTTGAAATAGGTTTTTTTGGCTCACAAAACACTTGAAACCCACTTTGCAACAAAGGAAAAAAACTTTTTTTCCAACTAAGAACATTATGATCTCACAAGCGGTAATGAGTTCGAATCTAATATTTGGAGAGCATATACATGTACACATTAGGGAAAAATGGGGTCTCCAACGGGCCTTTGGTCGGAATCCGTGCCTCAAAATTTGGCCATGCCCGTGCACTTTACCTGCTGGCACCAATAGTGCCAGCAGGTTGCCAAATTGGCGTTTGGGGGGTCTAGCCAATCGCTTGCAGCGAAGGCGTTGCCCACTGCTGTCACCCCATTGGACAATATGAGCAGTAATGACACTGTCAACGAGCGTGTGCCCACTGATGTCACCCCATTGGACAGTAGCGGATTCTGTTGTGAGCGGGGCAAATTTTGTTGCCAGCGGGCAGGATATCGACCAATAAGATTTCGCAGAGAGGTGTCAGCGGGCAGTAGTTCACCTACCTTCGGGCTGTCTTACAAGGCCCGTTGGAGACCCCATTTTTCCCCTAATGAAGTAAGGTACTAGATCCTATGGACATCGGATAATTCCCCCGAAATACATTAAAACTTAAAAACTTACACCTTGTATTAGAGTTATTTGTAAAGTCTCTCGAAACCTGAGTTTTTGACTTGTAATTTGGAAAGGACCGGATCGGCATGATCTCATTGTAGACCCAGAAATAGAATACTGAATAGATTAAAATTTTTATTCATAAAAATTTGGAGGAAGGGAGAAGAATTGGGTAGAGGGGCATTGGGACCGTGAGGAGGAGGAGGAATGGTACTAGCTCTGGTCTATGAAAAAGGGAGGAGAAAAGACTGGATGCCTTTACAAATAACTCAATTGAAAGAGTCTAATTATGAGGGTTTTTGGCAGTTTTGAGGCCTATCAACTTTAGGGGTTGATCATATGCCGCATCAATAGAACATCCAAATGAGTGACAATTGGCCAATACAAATTCATCTTACACATTGACAAATTTTGCCAAAAAAATCGTTCAAAATAACAATCAATGATAAAATAGTAGCCAAATATTACAAACAATAGAATTTTCTACTTTTCACTTATTTATCCATTGATATTATCGAATTTTATGATTTCTAAATTTTGAAATCACTATTCACCAAACTAGCTACTGTACCCTGCTACAATCCGTAATAAGTCTGACCGCTGTAGATGATGGACACACTTACGGCTAATCAGACTAATTATAAGAATGAGACAGAACTAGCTAAGTTGTGAATCGCACAATATGCTTGTGAATTCGATGGAGTATGTTACGGCGTGGACAGGACATCCCCCACGCTTGGACTTACCTAGTGCTACGAGCGTTTTTAGGAGCCTCTCCCATTGGTTGGCTTTTTTCTTCCAAAACCCTGAAATTTTCAATTTGGACCCCCCCAAGGCCATTTTTGGTAATTTTGAATTCAAAAATGGGGCCTGCGGCCCCTAATTACTCTAGAGGGATCCTCTTTGGAATTTTAAAATAAAAAACCAAAAACTAAGGGCTCATCAACCCTGCCACTCCGAAAAACGCTCCTAGCACTTGGTAAGTCCCAGCCTGGGGGATGTCCTGCCAAAGTGGTATATTACGGATGAAAGAAAATAATCATGATTCAGCTTCCCCATATTGCCACAACTTCAAGCAACCAACAAGACCCATTGGCAAGTCAAAACATTCTCCTCAATTATTCATCATGGCCTAGATACTTTCGGAAGTTGAACAAGTTGGAACCAGCAACCGAATCCTAGAGCCTGCGCCAGAAGCCAAAGGCGAGAGTCCTCTCTCCTCGTCACTGGCCTCACCTTACTTGAATGGTTTGGAAATTCTGTTTATCAAAAGTTAGGGGAATATGGGAACTTGGAAGGGGAGTGAAAAAGGAAAAAGTAAACGTAAAATAAAAAGGAAGGAGGCTCAAAATGGTGAACTATACATGTCCATGATAGGGCTCATCAAACACTCAAAGGCTCGCTTGTAGTAACTTACACTGGTTCTCAAGGCTCTCTTGCAGCTCTCCTAGCCAAGAACCTTCCCAGAGGAACAGAGGTAACCGATTTCGGCAACTTAAGGCTTGTTGACATTCAAATGGATCCTAAAGGCTAAGTGTTTCGAATTAAACCATTAAACCTACTCCTATACAAACTAATCCCTTCCCAACGACCTCAATCTCGGCTCACAGATATTCTTTTCGTAGCACAATCCAACAGCTTACAGCACTTGGAGTTAACGTCTCCTTGGAAGTGTGCAATCGGCTTTGCTTTCATGCGCTCCATTAAACATTTATCATTGCAGTCAGCTGCTGCAGTGACAACCTTCGAAACGCAATGAAAGTGGGTTGGCGATATGCATATCTCACATACTTGTAGGGACTCACTGTGTGCCGTGCAACAAACGGCCGGTTACGCCTCATCCAGCCTCTGTGGAGTGTGGGAAATGATGCGACATACTCCAAGACCAGTGCACGATGCTTTGGACATCAGTTCGTCCAGGACGTGATGTCACATGTGCAGTGTGTCTGTTGACGACGCTCTGTCAAACGTCGTGAGTCGATGTACCTGTGCTTAGCTCCGGTTTTCTTCTCTCCGACGGAGGCCTTTATCCAAGGCAGAGAGCTCTAAATTTCCCACAACTATCGTAAAGCTGAACAAATTTTGGAAATTTACAGGTCTCGCTAAATTCTAATTCCATGATTTTTTGCCCCCTACACATCTGCTCGGGGCCGGGGTTGGCAGAAATTGCCGGTTATGGCTCCTCTACTCGGGTAGTCTACCATCTTCCATGCCAGACGATCTGTCACGCAAGGAGGGGAGGCACCAACGAGTGGCCGGGCACGAGGTCACCGTCTATCTCTGATGATGAGAGCTCATCGACCACAAATCCAAAAGCCAAGCTACTTGCTATGCCATAAAACAAAACCTCCGAATCCGGATTTGCGTGTCAACGAAAAGTGCCATCCAACGCCAGCCAAAGTTATTGCGGTGAGGATTCAATGCGCAGCAGGCTTTTATACAAGTTGCGTCCCGAACCCAGCAGAACCTGGCCGAGAACGCGACTTCCGAGCCGCTTACAGTGAACTTGTTGCGAGCCTACCCATGTGCATGTACCGCCTCAACTCATGCAGAGCACAGACTGCGTCACAAATCTAAAGAGCCTCTCAGCATGCACAAAACCGCATCGTTCATAAATAGCAAAAGCGGAACTGATCTCGCCTGGACTCCCGACTTTGTGTTGGGCGTCTGCGCTTTTCTCCTGGCTGACATCACCACCCTCGGGCCTAAATTATACACTCCGACGTCGGGCCAGTAACCAGAGTCGTCGGACAAGTAAAAAGAAGTAAAACTACCGTGGCTGAGCATTGCGATCAAATTTGCCTTCCCCTTGTAAATAATGTCATTCGAAACAGAACTTGGACATGCAAAATGCAGGGCCTGGCGGTTTCTGAACTTGGAGGATGATTGAGATTTCTTCGGAATGCAGGTTGTTTTTGTTGTGGCGACGCATGGTCCCGAGCTGCGAACGCCCACTGTAACTGCGAGTGAAACGATCGAGCAAGATAAGATAATATCATCCGATCCTGAGTACCGTACGGGTGGTAAGTTAGTGTGCATCCGGTGAAGGTATTACTGCAGTAGCCGAAATTAGTATCACCTACACTATTATCCAGTCCAGAGTGTGCCAGCCACGAAAGAGTAGTCGTATTCCTAGGGTGACGACAGTTGGGGTCCCTGGCCACTGGCACTGCCTGTCTCGGTTTCCGCCTCCAGGGGGGGCTAATTCCATCATTCCATGTCTAGCTCATGCTGGACCGTCGATCAGATATAGCGGACGCATGGCTCATGAGGGAACATCTCCCGGACGGACATGGTGGGCCACATGCGGCAGCGCTCTCTCAGCTCGAGATGAGCCAAATCGACGCCGAGAATCGAAAGTTCCACTGAAAGATGAGTCCAGTTGCAAGGGTTGCAAAGCGGATCAGCGCACACTTGCACCCCTGCGCGAATGCCATGGCAGTCACGACAAGAGATCTGTACTAGATAGGACGGTACCCGGTGCTGGTGAGCCAGGATTTACGTCGTTATCTGGAAGTGTTCATGTACCGGGAGGAGGATATAAGGCGGCAGATAATCCCCATCGAGGTATCCCATTCTCCTCTGCAATTTGTCAGCGCAGACTCACAGTCTACTGAGCCGCTGACGCTGGTCTCTAGCTAGCAGGTCTCAATGACGAGCTCGGCGAAGGCAGTCGTGGCTGTGTTGCTCCTGCAAGCAGTGAGCTTGGTGTTGGGGTGTTACGACGTCTCGACTGACGCCGTGGGAGCCGAGCAAGGTGATTGCCATGAGCCCAGATGTTGAGCTCGGTCGTGGTCTCATGGGATAGAGAATGCAGTGGTGTCCAGTGCAATGTGGATACTTAGAGTGCTTCATGGAGTCTAGAGTGTGAAGAATTGAACCATCGATCACTCTGTAGAGCGCCAGTGATCGCCCAGCTGGTTCATGTCAAGTGCAGGTTCAGGAGCAAGTTTGTAGTTTGATCATTTTGGTATCGGCTAGGAGATTACTAGTACTCCAGGGGATGTGATAGGATGCGATGACGAATTGACGAACGAGAGTGTGTGACGTCTGTGGGTGTGCAGTGCACTGGGACTACAACACGGATGGGCATCACGGGCCAGCCCACTGGCATGAGCTCAAGCCAGAGTGGAGCGTGTGCAAGACGGGTATGCAGCAATCGCCCATCAACATCGTCGCTGCCGACATGGTCAAGGACGATGGCTTGGGCAAGCTCGACGCCCGGTACAAGGCCAAGATCAACGCCACCATCGCCAACGACGGCCACGCCGTGGTGGTGGACCTGCCTCCCAAGTCTGGAGCTCTGAAGATTAAGGGCGTGACGTACCACCCTGCCCAGTTCCACTTCCACATGCCCAGCGAGCATCACATCATGAACCAGAGGTACGGGTCCCCGGAAAGCCAACCGTCGCCACGAAACTGATGACTGTGAATTTCTGAGCTCTGTAAATGACGCACTCCTTTCACGACATGTTTCGAGAATTGTGAGGTACAAGTGTCTGAAAATATTATGATTGGTTTTCCGTGGCAGCTTTCCTCTGGAGATGCACCTGGTGCACAAGTCCGAAGACGGCAAGCTTGCAGTGGTCGGGTTTCTGTTCGTGGAGGGAGAGGAGAGCGAATTCCTGGCTCAGGTAGCTGCCTCGTCCGAACAACTCTCATGTGTGGCATCGTAATGGTTGTAGTATTCATGTGGCGTGTATGTTCATGCGTTCACTTGCAGCCTGAGTTTCCCTCTGTTTCCTGCGGTGCATGGAATTGGGAATGTGAAGGTTAGGAGCAGCCTCCAGGCGGGGCTTTATACAATTGATTGCTGAAGTAGTGTTGGTTGTACAAATATCGTGCAGTTCGTGGACAAGCTGCCGTCATACAAGGAACCCAATGTGAAGAGCAACATCGGGAAGATCAGGCTGTTGAGGCAGAACCGCAACTATGGCCGATACATGGGCTCTCTCACCACCCCTCCGTGCGCAGAGAACGTGACCTGGACCGTCATGTTGTGGAATGTAAGACTCGCCAGCACGTCTCTCGACATCTTTTCATAGTTGTGATTGGATGTGCGCGTAAATGAAGTGGTTTAGTGCCATGTATAATGTAGCGTCATGTTTATTATGGAAAGGCTTTTTTTGGAGACCTACATTGATAATTGGAATTGGTTGCTTGTTGGTTTTACAGTTCCCAACCGTGTCAGCCCACCAGCTGAAGCTTCTGAGCGACAGTGTCCCGCACACCAACAACCGGCCCACATTCTCAAGCAAGGGAAGGAACTTCCACACCAGCATTTAAGCAAAGTAGACCTGTGGTGTACACTTAGGAATTCAGTTAGCAATCCAATTAGTCGACTAATCTCGCGTGAGTGTGTTGAAAGTTAGGAAGAAGGGGTAGTAATTAGGAGTACACCTCGACGCTGAATGTAGAGAGATTGGTCAGGTTAGTCATGAGATTACTGGGGGGTATTTTACTCACTCAGATTTGATGTAACGGATCATTGAAGCTCACGCATTGTCAGATGGACTGTGGTCTTCTCATTAAATAGTGTCCCAATGTGAACCGATTCAGAGTTTCGACCGATCGAATCACTAAGCGACGTACCACAACTAAGAGTGTTAATTTCATCAATTCGATTGCTGATACTTATGATGCGCTGTTTACTTTGTGCTCGGTATACTGATGTAGGCTTGGAGTAAGTTTTCATCTTTGCCGCATAGTTGTAAGATCGGAGACTATGATATGATGAATCATAGTTTGCATATATCTGAAATCCCAAGCTTGTGGTTGGAAGTTCTTTTCCGTTGCTAATCAGTGCTACAGTACCGCAGACCGCAGTGCTACAGTCTAAAGATTCTCTGCGGGCTGCCCCGAAGGCCCTAAAATGACGTTTAGGGGTTAATGTGAACGTGGATCCGTATGGTGGGCAATGCGGCGATGTCTTTTAGGATGGTAGTAGAAGACTTAGATGGAGCAGCTCACGAGTACTTCGAACTTCGACTGAAAGTTGGGTTGAAACGGCTCTTGTTGAAGTTGAACATTGGATATTTGAAATTCATAAGAATTTGACACCTTCATGTAAATTATAAAACTCCTCAGTTCCAATCTAGATTTCAGTTTCCTATTTTGATCGAAAGCCAGTGTATGCATTGCACACCATAATTGTGTTCCCTATCTTTGTTTTAGCTCAAGCCTCTACTCAAGTTGTTTTCATTTATTCAAATTCCATGCTTGTGATACTTGATGGTAAAAGCAGGAATACATCAACAGATTGAGCTTGAATCGTTGAAATTCGTCACTTCCTGCATTGCAACTTCTTTCTTTGATTTTGATTTTGATTATTTTTCAAACACTTCGAAGGCAATGAAGTTCATGATTCCGTTTTATTTGCCTATGAATAATTTGTTGAGTCATTAGGTTAGTGCTTGATTTTGTACCGGCCATTCCTGATTTCCATTTTGTGAACTTGTTGGTGAGTTTTACAGGAATATACAACATTGGAAAGTCAATGGATTCTCTGAGTATCAAACTAGTATTGCCCATGCTTCTAGGATTCGGGTACAGAACTTTGAGAGGGTCTATAATATCATCCGTTCCAATCCATTGGGATGTAAGTGTGTACACAAAGACCATTTTACATCAAGTGAACATGCCAATTTGTTGTGTAAGACTCTAGAGGGTTGAAATCTGTACTTGGGGGTGTTGGCAAGCTACGCCTATGGAAAAAGTATGTCAGAAAAGTACATTTTCCAAAGTACTCTTCATAAAGTACATCTTTTCTTTAGGAAATAAACATAGTTCTGAGCTGTTTATTTTGAAATTAGCTTCGTCCAGTGCTATGCATTGTTGTTTAAAGTCAAAGATCAAGAGAAAATGTTTGGGCCCCTCTGTATGTAGTACTTTTCCAAATTTTTAAAGTATGTCAGATTGTAGAAATCTTGACAAAGTACTTATTTTCTTGCAACTGGAGTTTTGTATTGCTCTGATTTTCTTGCAGGAAATGTGGCTTCCATGTCGCTACAGATCTCTATAAAGAAAGTAACCAAAAAATGAAAATCCGTGGAGAAATTTGATTAGGTGGCGGAAAAAATTCTGCAGTCCAAAAGTCCACGAAAAAATGGGCGCAAAGTTGATTCTTCTATGCAGGCGGCGTTCCTAACGTCTGCTCTTTGTTGGCTAACGGCTCGATCTTCTATAAATTCTGTTTTTTGTAGACTTTAGGAACTCATGCGGCCGCCACTAGGAGTACTATGCGGGTTACTTTCTAGAAACAGAAGTACTCAGAGTACTTTATAGCGTAATCTCCATCGTCCAATATTGATGCCTTTCTATCTGAGCCGTACACGTCATGATAAGATCCGAATATATTGGATCTGGGCTGTTTGAGTTCCGGTGAAGTTTCTGTTCATCCGCTCCTACGGATGACGCATCTTCTTTTCTGTTCATCTCCTTCTGGGTCGTCTTGCATGCGCACAGGCGCATGCAAGGATTCGCAACGTCGTTTCTATTCTCCCTTGAGTGTTCCAGAGAGTGTGAGCTGCGGCGCTGCCGTTCCAAGGGTTTGTAATACCAATGTCAGGGGAAGGCTGTCCTGACAACCAAGCATTAGTTCAGTCCCTAATCACGTCGTACTACGTAGTTAGAGAACCTCCTCAGCTTGTCCAACAACGAATTACTTACTACTTTCCTGCTTGCGATGGTGTCGATGAGGATATTCAGAGTGTAGGTCAAGAGTTCACCGCCCCTTCATGCTATAGTCTAGATGATGATGTGTCAAGCAGCTCGCACATTTCAGGTACACCAACTTCACGGCTTGGAGATATTGCGTGGTACCTCCATAGTGGAAACCAAGCAGTGCATGCCCGTGAGCATCTTGTCCGGAATTCAAAGACTCTGTTTGGATCAGAGGTCACTGAAGACGCACTGCCTCCTAAGGACTTCACCGCATACCCATCCACGACTCCTTCCCGTACGTGCTTGGTGAGTTCCATTCTCTTCATCATTCCGTTTCATTGGCTTGAAGTTCTCACTCTTGTTTCGATTCCTAGTTTTGGTTGCTGTAGACAACATGTTCCACATGTTGACAAACGTTTTTGCTCGTAGGTTTTCGAGATGGGTCTCTGCAGACTCTATTTTCCCAGACTGTCTCCTCCTTCTCTAACCGCGTAGTCTCTCCTTTGTTGGTGTTCGCGGCTGTCTCGGGGATTTGTAGGATGGGCGACAAATCCCGAACACAGAGGTCGAGCATGCGACGGCCTGGTCCTGCGGAGAGGGCGGCGTCAATGGAATCTGCAGAGGCTGCACGGTTAGAGAAAGCGGAGCGCAATCGTGTGTACCAGCAACGCCATCGAGGGAAGTCTTCGGTGCGTTCGGAAGGAGGGGAGAAGGAGATATCGACGAAGGACACAGCAAGTGATGAAGTCGATGAGATATCGACTAGGGATGCATCCAGAGTTGCTCAGAAGATTGTCACAACCATATCTCATGAGCTGAATGCTCTCCCTGGACCTCAGTGTCGACAAACTGTGCTGGAGAAGGTTCTGCGCCATAATCAAGTTTGGCCTCTCTTACCCTACTACTACCCTCGTCATTTAGAGGCAAAAAGTATCCATTACTTGATTCAAAGTTTTAGATCTGAGTTACAGTCCCTATCTATACCATTTTCAAACAATATGTTAGTTAGAAAAGGGGCCTTGTTAGATGCTGCTGTGAGTGGCAGTGTAGGTGGTGTTAGGGCGCTTGCACGTGTTTTGGGAACTAAACCAGACAATATTCAAGCTGCCTTGGAAAGAAGAGAAGAATACGAAGAGGGAGCTCCTCGGTTTGTACCACTACGCAGGCAGAAACGAGCAGACACTACGACCACGTACACGGTTGAGGAAGTGAAGACTTGGTGGCACAGTCACACGAGAGTTAGCCCGAACAGGAAGGACGTGGTCAATAAAGGCGGTGGTGTGAAAAGGGGAGGAGAGACACATGCTAAGCACTACTTGACTGTCACACTGGTATGGTTTCTGTACATTTCAATTATCCATTGCTGCACCGCATATATGCTAAGTATTGCCATGTACTATGAATCCTCATCGTTGGGGTACTTTGACACTGCTAGTAGTTCTACTACTAGTAAATAAGTACTTTAAATACTGTGGATCCCCATCGTTGGGGTACTTTGACACTGCTAGTAGTTCTACTACTAGTAAATAAGTACTTCAAATACTGTGGATCGCCTTGTGCAGTACTCTTCTGATTTCGGAGTTGAGATAGTATGTTACTTGATGACTTGAATTTGTACCCGTAGTAGAGTGTGTACTAGGTTTATTTGAAGTGTACTTGGTTAAGTACAATTTCATAGGGGGGATTTACGTGCACTGTAATTCAGGGACTTCATGGTACAATTTACATGTATGTATTAGAGTACACTAGGTACTTGAACCGTTTTCTGTTGTTGCCATAATACATTTTTCTCAAGCGATGTACTTCCATTCAGTACTCTTCGTAGAAGAGTACTTCGAAGAGGTATTGACGACAACTAATGTAGTACTTACAGTGTTTCGGCGTAAGTACAGTCTTCACTTAGTATAAGTACTTCCATTCCAAATTGTATTTCGAGGGTCACCTTTGTGAGTACCGCAGTACTACTAATACTTCACATCCGTGGGTTCTTGCAGACGACCTTCTATCTGCAGTTCAAAGAGGCTCATCCGGAGTGCAAGATAGGCCAACGAAGTTTCGAGAATCTCAAGCCCTGGTATGTGAAACCTCTAAGGGACCGAAATGTTTGTTGCTGTATCTACCACGTAGAAATGGATCTCATGAGGGTAGGTCTGAATACCTTACGGGAGGAGAAGAGGGGACTACATGCCCAAAAGGGTTGCTCCTGTACGTGTGAAGTTTGTTCTACTGTCTTGGAGGGCGAATCAGAGGATAGAATAGGCTGTGATGCTCATCACAGTGTATACAAGCGAATCACTCTACTGTGGGAAGCGTGCCTTTGTCCAAAACCGCAGTTGGCTGAATGGCACAAACTGGAATGTTTAATGGGTGAATGTAAGGACTGTGGGGTAGGTACACTCCCAGTTTGCCCACATGAGTTGTCTTCGGAGAGTGAGCCGAAGCTACGTTGGAAGCATTTCTCTTACGTTCAGATTGGGGTGGATCGAGAGACAGGATAGCCGAAGAAACGTTTGCAGGAGGTGTACCAAGAAACAAGTCCAGTACAATTCATCGACTACATGAAACCGAAGGTTGAGGCTTTCATAAAGCACAACTTTATTGCCAATTGGCAAGATAACCAGTGCAAGGAAATGATGGAAGGTTTGCCTGAGGGAGTTTTAGTTTCCCACATTGATTTTGCTGAGAACTATGAATTCCAGATTCAAAATGAAGTCCAAAGCATGTACTATATGTCTGAGTATGTGTCCTTGTTGGTCCACATCACTTTGCAGAGAGTCCGTGATGTTAGTGGTGATTTGATCACCAAAAAACATACACACTACTATATTTCGGATGACAAGAAACATGACAGTTTGTTTGTTCAGCATTGTCTCATGCTCCACTGGAGGTGGTTGAGTGCTAACGGGGAAAAGCCGAGGGAGCATTGGGTTTTCTCTGATGGCTGTGCAGGTCAGTTTAAAGGGGCTACTGCGATGTATTTTGTTGCTAGATATCTGAGTCTCACTGGAGGATGCACTATGATCTGGAATTTTTTCGCAACTGGACATGGGAAAGGTACTTGTTATTCAGTACTTTTGTGTTGCTTTGAGTTGAGTTCCCGTACTTTTGTACTTTTATTAGTTGAGCGTATGTACTTATGTACTTCTTGAGTGGAGACAATGTACTTATGTACTTCTTTGAATGAAGCAGAATCTTTATTACGGGATGGAGATGATGTGCTATGCAGTCAATACGGATTTACTGAACAATGTTCGATGCAATTGTAGGTGAATGGGATGGTGCAGGAGCGGTCGTGAAGCGTGCTTTACGCATCGAACAGATTCGAAACCCTGAGAGGCAGCTGCAAAACGCACTCCAATGTGTTGAGTTCTTACAGCAGGGCTTCTCTAATAGAGCGCCTTCTTCGTATGCAGGTACCAGTAGCAGAGATATTCACCGTACCTTTTGGCACGTAGGTGAGAACGAGATCAATAGGGAGTCATCGATGGCGTGTCACACTATTGCAGGCTCAAGATCTCTCCATTCTATTATGGGAAATTCTCCCAGGAATAAGACATGTTTGCTGGTTAGACCTCTGTCTTGTTTCTGTGCATCGTGTGTAGATAAAGACTGGGAGAATTGTGAGCAAACTGCTCATGTCCCTGGGTGGAGGGCAGTACAACTTCAGCCCAACGCGTTGTCAGAGGAGCTGGAGGCCCTGGATGACGACCCTACCGAGCAGGTATTGTTTTGTAATAACATTAAGGTGCACTATTTTTTTTAATTATTTTCATCTCATTCAGACTTTTCTAATTCGGATCATGGCTGCACACATGAAGAATAATATGAGGTTCTGAATGTACTGATTTATTCAGGTTCATCGAGGAGAGAGGCTAGACGATGTCGTTGACATAGGTGACAATTTTGTAGTTCTAGCTGAACAACCAAATGAAGAAGGTGTCGACTTCTATATCTTGCAATGCCAAAGACGAAAGTATAAACTACAGAGTCCTCTTGTGTGTCCTTGGGGTGCCGAATTTGAATCAGGGGATTTCGTCATTGAAGGCACTTATTACAAAAAGTCTGGTCAGGGTGAATACACTTACACATACCTTGAAAAGTCAGTCGTAGCTCATGTTTCATCGCACCTAGTTTTAGCCTGCAAGTTCAGAATGAAACTCGCCCCATACTGCCTGAAAGGTGGGGATCCAGTTTATAAGATCTCCTCAGAAGTAGTCGATGTTGTGAGACAAGCTATAGCACAGATGTGGGAAAACGACGATGCGTAATAATTATTGCAATTATACCAATTACTTTATAGCTTTATCACCTTCATACTATTCCTCTGGAATGAACAAACCTCCTATGATCCGACTGTACTCTGTATATGATGTGTGAAAACGTACCTGGTTGTTATCTTGCTCCCATGCAAGACGTTGGTTGATTGGTTCGATATGCTTGGAGTGTTACATGCATCTCATTTTCTTCGCTGTCACTAAGCAAATTATAGCCTTTCATCATTTGTAGTGTTATTTGAACACGGACGTGGCAATAGAAAGCAGACAAATATGATGCATATCTCCAAGGTAATGTAGCAATATGAATGGAAAACCTTGGTGGCGCTATGATGATGTTCACAGTTAGTAATAATAAGAAACCGTTTGTTAAGTTGTTCCTCGGAAGGAATATCCCCAGTAATCACTCAACAATTCAGAAAACAGACATCTCGCATTATTATGATCTCTGTAAATTTGACTCAAAAACATTCCCATGAGGAATTTAAGACATAATGTCCACTACCGTAGACGAGTCTCACTATAAATAGTGATCTTCTCCTTTGTCGCTGACTAATCCAACAAAGATCATCTACCATTTCGAGCAAATATAGAGCTACTTTTGAGGAGGACAGAGGAGCACGGCATTATAATAGTATTCCTACTTGCACCAGTAACTACGTCCTATGCTCAAAAAAAGAACATGGATCCTCGGAAACAATGTAGAATCAGAAATTTGTCTGAGAAGAGAATGAAGCTTACTGCTAAAGAGAACGACGCATTCTTAATAAAACTAACAAATAATGGCTTGACATACAAAGAACTAGTTAAAATTTTAAAAAAAATGTAAAAGAAATAAATAACCAGTTAAATTAATAAAAAATAAATAATAAAAAATGTAAAGGGCAAAGAAAGGAAAGATGGATTGGTATGAGAATGGGATAAAAAAAAAAAAAAAAAAAACTAGTTAAAGAAAGGAAAGATGGATTGGTATGAGAATGGGATAAATTAAAAAAAAAATAAAAAAAATGTAAAGCTTAAAGAAAGGAAAGATGGATTGGTATGAGAATGGGATAAATAAAAAAATAAAAAACAAATGTAAAACTTAAAGAAAGGAAAGATGGATGGGTATGAGAATGGGATAAAAAAAAATAAAAAGAAAACAAATGTAGAGGTTAAAGAAAGGAAAGATGGATTGGTATGAGAATGGGATAAAAAAAAAAAAAAAAAAAAAAAAAAAAAAAAAAAAAAAAAAAAAAAAAAAAAACTAGTTAAAGAAAGGAAAGATGGATTGATATGAGAATGGGATAAATAAAAAAATAAAAAACAAATGTAAAGCTTAAAGAAAGGAAAGATGGATGGGTATGAGAATGGGATAAAAAAAAATAAAAAGAAAACAAATGTAGAGGTTAAAGAAAGGAAAGATGGATTGGTATGAGAATGGGATAAAAATAAAAAAAAAAAAAAAAAAAAAAAAAAAAACTAGTTAAAGAAAGGAAAGATGGATTGGTATGAGAATGGGATAAATAAAAAAATAAAAAACAAATGTAAAGCTTAAAGAAAGGAAAGATGGATGGGTATGAGAATGGGATAAAAAAAAATAAAAAGAAAACAAATGTAGAGGTTAAAGAAAGGAAAGATGGATTGGTATGAGAATGGGATAAAAAAAAAAAAAAAAAAACAAATGTAAAGGTTAAAGAAAGGAAAGATGGATGGGTATCAGAATGGGATAAAAATAAATAAATAGAAAACAAATGTAGAGGTTAAAGAAAGGAAAGATGGATTGGTATGAGAATGGGATAAAAAAAAAAAAAAAAAAAAACAAATGTAAAGGTTAAAGAAAGGAAAGATGGATTGGTATAAGAATGGAATAAAATAAAATTAAAAAAAAACAAATGTAAAGGTTAAAGAAAGGAAAGACGAGATGGTATGAGAATGGAATAAAATATAAAAATAAAAAACATATGTAAGGGTTAAAGAAAGGGAAGATGGGATGTTATGAGAATGGGATAAAATACAAAAATAAAAAACAAATGTAAAGGTTAAAATCAGGGAAGAAGGGATGGTATGAAAATGGGATAAAAAAAACAAATCTATCAATTGACACGATGCCATTTATTTTGCTATGTGGTGGACAAATCTAAATAAACATATAATAATACTTTATAATGTGCATGTCTTGAAAAGTCACTACAAATTCAATATTCATATTAAATTAGTAATTGCATTTAATGATGAATCTTACAAAGAAAGGACTCATGAAGGAGAGAGATTTCCTAGAACACCGAATCCTTGGAAGAAACATGCATTTCATGACTTATGTGCTGAAATGAATTACAACTTCATGTATGAATTACAACTTCATGTATGAATTACAACTTCATAGTTGAGGTTACTTATTAGAATAAGCATTCTTAACACATGAAATGAAGAACTAATGTATTCTGGAATACATAATATGAGTCATGACTTACCAAATATTGCAACTAAATTTGTAAAGGAATCTACAAATAAGAAACGGCTACATGTGGCGGGAGATGCAGTAGCGGGAAGGTTTCTGGGTGAAGGAAAAGGATTCTTTTTAAAGTTAAATGCCCGAGCGGGACGGAATCACGACAGACCAACTTCCCCCCCAAATGTGTCCGTTCAGAAGCCATTGAGAAAGACAGAGGGACAGCATCGGCTCAGAACCAGAACCTGGTCTACGTATGCTTCTCTCACCTCTTTCTCTCCCTTCAGCTGCTTCTTTGCTATCTAACTTCTTAGAAAACTGTATTAGGATTTTGATGGTTCGGTGTTTGTAGGATGACGATATATTGTGTTTGTTGAGGGACTTAAGTGAATGCGGCTTTGGTTTTGCAAAACCGGTTTCATACAACCTTGTCTTCCAAGAATTGTGGACTGTACTTGTCACTCTCTTCGAGTATTTAGTATACCATAATGTTTAGAGTGCAAAACAATAGGGTTCAAGTCTTTCCAGCCCAAGCTTAGTATAATCAAAATTGACATTCTATGTATTCAGACCATACAAGACTATTGTAACTATGTACTCAGGTTTGCTTGCGGCGCCTGACTTGTTTCTTGCCTGCTTTACTCTTTGTTTTCTTCCTCGTGCTCCGTCTTAACAACCTGGCTGGCTTCTCTATTGAACACTTCCTTGGCTTGTCACGTTCTGACTCTAATGATGGCTTGTTTCCCTGGTCCCGACACTTCCTACTCCCGCAGGTACATCTGAAGCCGGGTATATCCCGATCATCGGACTTGAAATCCTCGCCATAGTCCTGCGACACCTCAGCCACCCCCCCCTCCCCGGTTAGTAGTAGACTCGTTATCCTTCAGCTTAGAAATATAGACATTGAAATTTATATTTTCAAAGGAATGTAGTCAGCGCCTCTTGATCGGTTTAGGATCCTTACCCATGTTAACTCTTCACCTGGGTAGATGTCTCGATTGGCAAAGAATGCCACATGGTAGAAACGCTCATCTCCGGAGTCCACTCGTGTAGGCATGTCCACGACGTTTGCTCCCTCACACCTGGAACAGCGATTTTCGTAGTTAGGTTCACTACTGGACCTAGGCACTGTATCTGACTAAGCATAAAACAAGTTTAGCTAGGATGGTCCATGCCTGTGATTCAAGAATCTTGCAACATTGCCATAGTGAGTGGCATCGATACAAAGGGAGTTGTTGTCATTAGCCATTACTTCAGACCGCCAACAAGCATCCAGTTCGAGAGTGTAAGTTTGACGATAACCAAGTAGCTTGTGTATAAGGTGGTTCCGCTCGATGAGTTCCCCATTAGTGACTATCTCCCCGGCGAGCTCAAATAGAAACTGACCTTCCTTGATGTGCTCCACTGTCCGGACACCCCAACCGTGAGAAGGAGTCATAAAAATCTGCGAGTGATAAATTACGTGTTAAATAATGTGAATGTTAAAAAAATACACCAGCAACGAAAATGAGATTTCTCTAAAATAAAACAAGGCTTACCTGTACCTTCACTGTCATGCCATGTTGGATAACGCGGTTCCCACACTTTAAGTGGTATGCACACATGGAGTTACATTCTGTAACGAAGGTCCTTGGTTGGTGACCACGACAAACAGAGGTTTCACCGCTACTACTGTCTTCAATAGGGAGATTTGCACAAAAACACCCGGTCCCTTTATTACAATATTCCAAAGTAAGTTTGTCATCCAAATCCTTTATGGTGTCAGCCTGAAGGAGGCCAGCTGTATTGTATGCGAAATCCCCCGATTGAAGGGCGCACACGCAAGCAGAGTTCCCGGTAGTCAGACAATCTGTACCACATCCTTTACAACCTGCTTTTGGTCTAAAAGACTTTCTCACACTTCTCCACAAGTCGCCACCTCCCCCCTCTTCAACAAGTACCATACTCTCTTTAATGTACCCAAATTCTGGTGGATGAATAATGGATCCATTAGGACTGACCACTTGTATAGGATACCGCTCCAAACCATACGAAAGATCTTCAAGCAATATAATACCCTGTTTTGACAAGGCAGGTGAAATCAGCAATTCAAATGGAGACTTCTGTGCGACCTCAAATGTTTTTTGCAAGTGATGGAATACATACAAAAAATGTATTCTATAACAGTACGATGCCATAGACCCAAAGGAGCCTACGTAAGTACCTCACACGATACAAAGTAGAGTGTGCAATTCAACTTTGGCCACACTCTGAACTGCCTACACAATCCCATACAACCCTACAGAATCCTAGAACATCAGTTAGTTAGAGGACGCCATCACAAACTTCACCGGTTTTAACTTCTTTCCACTAGGATTGTCTCCGGGACTTGCAACATCAGGGCAGGTACGAATAGTAGACGTCTCTTTTAACTTCCTTTTACTTGATTTCTTCTGCCCAGCCTTCTCCACCGCACCATCCTTCTTCTGTTTCCTTGTCTTGGCCTTCCGCTCGGTTGCCAAAACCTCTCCTTCTCCTCTGGGTAGGTCATCTCCAGCATCCAAGGACCTTCTGCTAGCCCGAGTCCTCTGAGCTGGCCCTTGCTCCGTACCAGCTCCTCTCACGATGTTCTGACTTTCCAGCTCCTCCTGGAGCCTTCTTCCCTCCTCCGACTTCCTCTTTCCCCTGAAATGTCTAACCTCAGCAGGGACTTCAACTGTTGTGGCCCCGACTTCTTCCTCTGGCAGCTTCTTTTCCGGCTGTCCTTCAAGCCCTCCAGACATATCGGGGCAGTCCTTGTCTTGGACGGCAGTCGTCTCCGTGGCCATGTTGGCCTGGACTAACGCAGACCAAGGCCTGCCCCAGATCTCCAAGCTTTCTTGTTCGAGCTCCACTTCCTGACCCTCATCTAATCCCTCCTCTATGCCCGGTAGCTTCACAATCTCACTGCCCCTCCCTGCCTTCCCCTTGCTCTCCCCTTCTACCTCCACTTCACTATCTAACTCCATATCACTTTCCCTCTTTTCTAATACCGGCTCTCTTACTTCCTCACATCCCGCCCCCCCTACTCCTTCTACGATAGCTATGGGCTGATTCACATGTTCTAATTCCACGACCTCTTGGTCCTGAGGTATCGACTTCTGAACTGGTAGAGTAGTTAAACCCCCTTCCCTGAACCTCTTCTCTACCTCTAGCTTTCTAGTATTCTCCCCCTTACCTTCTGATTCTACTCTCTTGTCTGTGTCACGACAATGCCCACTGTTTCCTTCATCTCCTTCGTCCTCACTGCCCTCGCTGCTTACGCTGCCCTCGCTGCCACTGCCAGTACCTGAAGTCCCGGATGTAGATCTTGATACGGGATTATTGTCTGCAATAAATCCACATACACAATTAGTCGTCTACCGTCCTCGAGAAGGATCATGAGTTGTCCAAAATATAAACCGTCTGTTTTAACGATCTACAATCAGGACTATATACTACCGGAAATCAGACATGGATGTGGTGAAACATACCTTCTTCTTCAGAGTCTTCCTCGTCCGAGGATTCTACAAACTCGGGCTCCACCACCTTTGACTTCCCTCGCGAATCTTCCACAAGACATTCAAAAACTTTCTCTGGGTGCGGCTGCGCGTGTGGTAGATGTTTTCTTCCATCTGCTCTCCCTATAGATGTGCCCGACCTTGTAGACGCGTTCTTCACCTTCTCTGGACTATCCACCACAGTTATCCGATTTTCCTCCTCTCTGATGTGCATAAGGCTGCTAGTGAATGTCTCACCCCCAGCTGAGTCCCGTAACCGAGTTGAGCAAACTGCTTGACTTTGCTCACCGAAACTCCCAAGCCCGTGAGAAAGGGTAGACATAGGCTTCAACGACGAGTCTGCAACCACAAAAACATGATATGTATTAATTAGCCGTTTAGAATTACATCAATATACCATAAGTACTTCTAGTATTGCAAAAAAAACCTAATAGTACATTATTATGAATCGAACCTCGAGGGTTGGCTACTACAACCTGTTACATTGTACCTTTTTAGTAAAATGTAGTACTATTTAATGACGTAAGTACTATTAGTACCAAACGACCCAAGTACTACTACCTTAACCCAAGTACTAATACTACTGAACGACTGAAACACTAATACTATTGAATGACTGAAACACTAATACTATTGAACGACTTAAGTACTTTTACTACTGAATGACCTTAGTAGACTATGAGTTTAGTACTAACAAAAATATTTTCTACAAAAACTACTACATCGGATCTGGCGAGTATATGTAAGTAAGTACACATCGTACAACAGATACAGTGTGTAAACGGAAACATACATGTAGCAATAGTATTCAATGTACAGCAACAACGTGAAAAGACCAACATGTACATGAAAGTACACATAATACCAAAAGAATACAGTAAGTGAACTAAACATTGAAACAGAAGACGACCCAGTTACAAAAAGTTTAAACGGTAGAGGGGAATGTATTCTTCCTTGAGCCTCTGCAACACAAATAGTGATGGTTAGTGACTCTAGATTGGACCGGAAAATACCAAATTCAGTATATAGTACATCTATGCTATTCCCGCTAATACAAAAACTACAGAAAGTATACTAAGCTCAACATCTCGGACCAGCTAAAGTATTATCGGGAGAATTACGAATCACCAGTACATTGTGAATTCAGGTATTAAGTTGTAATATGTACTCACCTGTGTTGGGACATCGTCGGCGTGCTCGCTCAGCTCGTTCCGAAAGTAAGCGCGCCACCTCCTCGTCACACACAGTCATTTGGGCAGCAACATCCTCAACGACAACACTCCCTGGACCTCCCCACCCAAAGCTACGATGCCAGTCTGGATCTACAAGTTTATCACTACAGTTCGCCGCGGCACATTTGTAACCACTCTCGTAAGTAACCTTCGTGCAGAAAGGGTGATACATGTGCTTACAAGATGCAATCACAATGTCACTCTTAGGGAAATTAAAACCGCAAAGGGCACACGTCGTGATTTTTAGGAACCTGCGTTCGGGAGAGACGTCCACTCCAAACGCACTGTCAGGGTACACGAGTGGAATTGGGTTGAGGCTGGCAGTGTGTCTTCCATACTTAATGCGATCAATTTCGACCTTCACCCCTTCGCACATCCGGATCTTCTGCTCTCTTAGGCGCCGACACTCTGCTGCTCCTAAGTCTTTCTCCAGCGCCTCGGACTCCTTCCTCGCTAGGGCTCGCTTTTGATCCTCCAGAAGCTCAGCAAGCACATTCCTCTTACCTTCATTTCCCAGGTGCTCCACGTCACTGCTCTGAAGTTGAGCCAAGTTAGCCTCGTAGGATTCCACCATCAAAAGCGCCAATCGCTTGTCTTGTGCTGCAGATTCCTTAGCCTTCACCGCCACCTCCTCATCCATCTTCAATCCCTCTATCTCCATAAGGAGTATCGTATGCATGGTCTGGAAGTACTCCAGTTTCGACATCGACGCTATACTCTGGTCTTCTCCCTTCACCGAATTTGTGGCAAACTCACCCTTCGTTCCCACCTTCCAAGTCGTATGCTGACTGATCGGTAGCGGTACAGATCTCCTCTACAACAACATAGGCAGAGACAAGATACATATAGTTATAATCAAACAAGGCTTTCAGAAGATACATGCACCTAGAGTTAAACTGAACGCAACAATACTAAACCTTAAGGTAACAGAAGTATATCCCGAAACAATACAATGCAATCAGATTGGATTCGCAATGCTAAGTCTGAAAGAACTAACCATGTAGAACCCCTAAACCCTTCAATTTTTTCATTTAAAATTCTGTACGCTGTTTTGTTTACTCTATAAGTATACAGACAAGCATTTAAGAATAACAGTATTCAAATGATTCAAACAACAAACTTTTCACCTTAACACTAATCAGATTACCTAGACAACTCTAATCAACTAAGACATAAAAATTCAACTTGGTGAAGGTAGTGTATTTACCTTAGTCGGCGTTGCATCCTCCACCCCAACACCCGGCTCCAACTTGACCGCGGCATCGACCTTCAGGCTCCTCCAAGTGCGCTTTGTCACCCTGGCCCCCGTATTGATAGCAAATTGCAGCTTTGAAAGATCCTGCTCATACTTCCTTCGTTGGGAGTTGTTTGTCTCTTGACCATACAACGCCCAATTCACGGAATTCTTTTGGTACTCTAACACAACCCCAATTGCAAACTGCTTTGTCACGGATCGGGGGATCTCATCTGGTCCATGCTGGTACACAATTGGGTGCAGGTACCTAATGCGGTTGACAATCTCCCGCACCTTGCAATCGGACCAGCTGTATCCGCCGCGACCCTTAACACCCTCCGGCCTAAACCCTAACTCCTGCATCGTCTTATCTGAGATATCCTTGTCTTTCCGACATCGATGCGGATTGATGGAGTTAGGGCTACACTCTAGGTTATATCTGTCGCGGAAGTCCTCCCAAGTTAACAAATCTGGAGGGGCCTTCAAAATCTCTATCAACTCCTGCAAATCTTCGATGGTCAGGAAGCGCTCCTCTTCCTTCACAGAAACCCCAACAACCTCGCTACCCCCAGACTTAGTCATCCCCACCTTCGCTCCCAACCCAAATCCCACATTCCCCTTAGACTTACTCCGTCCATCCCGAGAACTAGTTTTCACTCCGTCTCCCCCCCCGGACTTGGACCTCTTCGACATTGTCGACACCCAACAAACTGACTAGAACCGTATAACTGTTGAGCAAAACTTCAAAGAAAAGAACCCAACCTGAAACCCTAGACCAACAGAGAAACCATATCCTAAATACTCGCGACAACCTGAACCCTAAGCGCAACACAAGTTTCCAACCGTAAACCAGAAACCCTCAATCCCCATCTCCCATACGCTCAATCTCCAAAAACGATGCTACTTTCCATCACTCACAGACCCTAAATGATAGCACAATACTCGAAAAAAACAACAACATTCTGAACCCGAAGCTCCACACATGTATCTCACACAACCTCAAACCCTCCAACTCTCTATCTCTCTATCTCAACTTAAACCTCTAACCCTCTATCTGAACTTCCGCAAAAACGAATAAAACAAATACTCCTCTCCATACTCCAAAGCCTGAAATATGATGCAAAAGTATAACACCAAGGAGACGAAACAACCACCACCGAGACCAGCAACCATCGAGGAGTGTAACCAGTGAATTCCAACGAGACCAGCGGGACGTTGGAAGTGCGAGATGAAGACTACCGGCAACTGCAAGTACCACCCAATCCAGGAACCTACAACCACCGGTCAACTGATTCTTTATTGGTCGATCTGAGCTACGGCGCCGGTTGCTCGCGGAGATGAAATGGACGGCTACGATTATCCAGAAAAAGTACAACACCTACAAACGGGAAAAAATGTACAAGAGAAGTACTTCTGAAATTTGCCCAAAGTGTACCCGGTGTAGCTTGCCAACACCCTTGGGAATTGGTAAAAGGTTGAAATCAACATCAACCCCTTTACATCTAGACACTAGTGAAAAAGGTGTACAACTACACCAAAGATGAACACCAAAAAATGACCAATTACACCAAAAATTCAAATTTTTTGGTGTTCATATTTGGTGTAGTAGTACACCTTTTCTACTAGTGAGAGCCTATGCCAATTCGGTGATATAATTTTTTTAATTAGAAATGCAAATTTTAATATAGCTTGAGGCTTATGAAATGGGTGCACCAAAAACTAAAAGCCAATTCTTAGCCTCAAGCCCCTTGGTGAAATTCGAAATTATAAAAACCTTTTGTAATATAAATAAATTTTTTTCGTCAATCAAATCTATTTGTGAGGATGTGGCGAATCGAGACCTCTACATTGCAACCATGAGAGAGTCAATAGATTTGATCTACACCTTCCTTCATTTTCCCTTTATATCCAATTCAATTTATTGTAACATATAAACCAAATTTATTGGATTTTTTTAATTTTTTTAATTTTTTTTGAATTTTTGGAATGTTTTTCAATCACATGCTCACATGCTCTATGAAGGACCTATCACCGTGGAATACCTTCATTAAAATTCACAAGAAATGGCTCATAAATTGATCGACAAACAATTTGATCCCTTATTTCCATGGAGGTGGCAAATTTATTGGAGAATGTACTTTCACATAAGGTTAGAGTTTTGTTATTGATGCAACTTGAAATTTTTTAATCACTTACATAGATTTTGGTAGGATGAACATGATTTCACGACCTTAGCCATACCATACATTGCTCCATGCACCATGACGATTACATAGCAGGGATTAAAGTTATTAAACACATATTGCTCTATCATCTATGCAGCATGACCATCAGAAACCAGAGTTTAAACATATATTAGCAAGTTTAATAATTTGTTTCTAAAGTCACTATGTCTGCTCTGACCTTGCTATTTTGCAAAGAATCTAATTATTTAAACTTAGTTGAGCATACATTATTACAATTCCAACATATTAATGTAGAATGAAAAAATCAAAGATGCAAATAATTCAAAATACGATAAGTGTAAATATTGTCATAAGTAGTTGCCTCAATCCGGCCATGCTTTAAGGAGTCGTTGTCACTAGATAGTACCATTGTATCAACCTTTGTAAAAAGTTCAAAATACTTCTCTACAGTACGGTTAACACTTAACATTAGGTTCATGTAGAAATGAGGAAAGTAATGGAGCTGCCGCGCATGCTTGTGCAAGAATCTCAGCATGCGAAAGGAAGCTGTAGATGACAAATGGAGCTTCTTATCTTAGTGAGATGCCTTGGGAGGATGCTTTGAGGCTTCAACGCTTTTGAACTTTGTCTGCAAAAAAAATATCAATAAGACATTTAGAATTAGTAATAAAGGCAACTAGAAATTTCTAGAAACTTTTAAACTAGATTGTATAAACTTACTTACAAGAGCACTTAAGAGCTAATTTTCTTTTGAGACTCAACATGATCCTTGAAAGGGCGCTTCTTCTTAAGTGAGGACATAGAAGCCTTTGTAGATTGAACTTTTATTGGCTATGGAAGAAGATGAAGAAGCACCTCTTTGAACAAGACATTATCATATTCAATGGCAATAAGTTGTCATCAAGCGAGAAAAGATAGTGGAGAGAGGCGAGGGGAGCTTTTGAGCTCCGAGAATTCTGATTAGATGATGCCTGACACTTAGAAAATTTTCGCACCATGGAGTCTGCACCTCCTTGGTCCTCACCGCTTCGCAGCTTTCTCACCTTAGGCCTGCTGTTTCTCAGTGTAACCCCGGCGCCCACACTCCACCGCAGCTCCATAGCTCCCAATGCACAGTCTTCGCTAACTGTTTGCGCTAGATTTCCAATTATTCCACCCCCCTGCCAGTCTACGGCGTCTCTCCATGGCCAACCTCCTAGTCTCGCTCGCTCCCTCTCCCATGCTCTCTATAACCACCTCGCTCTCTCACAGACTAGAGCCTTGCTGCTTGACTCCCCTACCTCGCCCTCCCTCTTCCCTGCCCCCCGCTCGCATGAGTCTCCCCCTTCCACCCTCACCCTCCTGCCCCCCCCCTCTCCCGGCTTCTGGCGATGCGCAGCGCAACACTTCGAGGGTACTGTCTCCTCGCCGATCCCGGTGGCTCACCTCCGACCAGGAGATAGCGTTTTTTGCTGCTCCACAGCCGTCACGTCACATTCGATTCTTTACTTCTCCATTGCACCCCCTCCCACACCCCCACCCATTCTACATCGCATCCACCCCCCTCAACCCAACCCCCCCCTTCCTCCCTCACTCACTGTTCCCACCCCTTGCACACATTCCACAATCCCCATGCCTACTTCCCTCCCACCCCTCCCACATTCTCATATCACACCCCCACACCATTCCACCCAGCACATTTTTATCGAAATTTTTTCGCACCAACAAAATTTTTTATCCCCTTTATACATTACATTCACCATTATATTGCACGACCATTACAACACCAATATTTTCCACACACATCGCACCACCATATTCACTTCATTTCTCTTTATTTCTTCACAACTGTTTCCCACCACCGGGTTCCTGTGCACACCCTGGATACACAACTTCACCACCCCCCCAACCTCGCCTCCACCCTGCTCACATCCTCCTTCTCCCCCCCTCTGTTCATCCTCCCTACCACCTACCCTTTCCCTCACCTTCCTACCACCGCCACATCCCTCGCCTTGCCTCGAGCTGTCTACTGCCCCTTCACCCACTGTCCAGTCTCCCACTACCCGCACAATTCTCCGCACCCTCCTCCTCGCCATAATTACCAAACCATTCTTAACCGCCACCCCCCGCCTTCTGCTCATCCATTACTCCTGCACAGCTCATCCCATTCGCGTCTCTCCCTCCTTGCCTCTTTCGCCATTTTCCTAACCCTGCACAACACCCCCATGATCTCAGATTCCACCCCCCCACCGCACCCCCTCTTAATTCACAAACTCCCCTCCTCCCACTGGCTTCCACCTGCCCCCTTCCTCCCCTCCTTTTCGCCCTCCTTCCACAATGATCGCCCCTCCCTCTCCCAGTTTTCCCAAATATCTCGCCACTCCGACTCCCCCTACAGCCCCCTCAACTCCCTCTCCCTCCTCCCCTCCTCCCCCTACCCTTCCCCCACCACATTCTGTCCCCTGCTACCTTCATCCCCCCCCCCCCCCCCCCGCTTATAAATACCCTCCACCCCTCCTCGTACATCCACCCCACATCCAGGTACTCTTCTCCTCTCGCCTTGTCAATTTTTCCTTACTGTTTCTTGGCTCCCCCTACCTACCTTGACTTACCTGCTCCCAAGTCTCTCTCTACCTTCTCACACATGGCCCGAGTCAAGTCTGTGGTTCGCCGGGTTAGCACTTCCCAGGACACTCTCACCACCCTTCCTCCCCGGTCTACAGGAGCCAGGCCGAAGCGAACTAGCTCCCAGCGCTCAGTTCCTATCGACGTTCTGATGGATTCCACCATGCTCAACGACGACGGCCCCATAGGCGTACGGGACTACCCGGATGGTTGCGGCCCGCTCGCCCTCGCCCACGCTCCACCTCCTACCTCCACATCCCAGCGGTCCCGTCGACGACGTCGTCTCCTCACTGACGAACAGGACAGCGACGGCTCTCAAGGAGAGCGTGACTCTCAAAATTCTTTCTCTTACCAGACCCCTGCTACTTCGCCCTTCGCTCCTATTAATCTCTCTCACTCCAGCCTCCCCCCTCTCTCAGCTTGCTCCTCAGGCACCACCGCCCAAGACCCTGCTCACCGCCCCCTTACTGCTCCCTCTGCTCCTCCCCCACCAGATGCGGCTACCGTCGATACCGCTGCAAGGACAGGACCACCTCCCGGCCCTACACCAGCCCCGCCGCCACAATCACCCCGGTGCACCCGCCCCCTAACCTCTCCCAGTACGTTGACAACCTGTGGCTCTCCTTCTCGGTTCATGAGATGCTGAATGTCCAGCGAGGTCTCCCGGAGTCCTCCACCTATGGAGCCACTCAACTTGCCACTGCTGGTATGCCAGAATCGGAGGTCCACGAATACCTCACATGTCGCCATTCTTTCCCACATGTTCCTCAGAAGCTCTTTCCATCACTCCGCCCAGATGGTATCCCTGGCCAATTCTACCATCTCACCCAGATTCCTCATGGCACAGTCGTCGACCCCTCCACAGGTCTCTCCCACACCCACCCCATCGTCATTCGCTTTGACTATGGCTACAACGACATGAAGAAGTTAGAAGTACAGGCAGCTGCTCTTGCTCGTTTTGAATCCATGGGGATCCCATTAGCCAATCGCTTTAGAGAACCTATCTCAGCTTTAGTCCACCCCCAAACCAAGAATTGGCTCGGATTCCTCAAGGTTGATCTCCTGAACCCTAGCACTGACGGCATAGCCCTCCTCAACGGGGATCGCATCTTCACACTTCAACTGCAAGACCTCACCTACACCATCGGGAAGGTCGAGAAAGGATTCGACTTCCCCTCTACTGCCCACAATCGCAAACTCGAACTGCACAGCTCCATCCTTGCTCGCTATACATCCCGTGAACTCCTTGGCGAACTCACCCGCCATGGCTACTTGGCAGGGGCCAATCTTGAATTTATTGGGGTTACCAAGCGTACTAAGGAGCTCGAATCAGCAGAGATCACGGTTGCCTCAGACCATACCAAGCGGTACCTCCTCGATACACCTATTCTCTTTGCAGGACACAGGCTCATCATCCAAACCCCTCCCGATAGATCCTCAAACCCCCACACCCCCGAGGCCCTCACCACCTCCATCCTTGTCCGAGGTCTCCCTGTTGAGTATTCGCAACTGCAGATCACCACGGCGATCCACAAGCTCCTCAGCCCCAAGAACGTCCTCTCTGTGAACTATAACCGCGCTGAAGGAGATGCCTTAGGTCGCCATGACGGCATTGCCACGATCCGTTGCCTTAACTCTGCAGTCTACACCCACTGGTGCAACCGCAAAGGAGTTCCCCTCCTTGGTAAACACATCGACTTTTCTCCTCACAATAAGAGTCTCGCTGGCGCCAACCCCATTCCCACCGCCTGTGCACAAGACCAACGCCCTACACGAGAAGTCATCGCCGAGGCCATCACGGCATTCAAGAACGAAACTTCCGCCTCCTCCTCAGTCTCCCAACTGGAAACAACCATTCAAGCCGTAGAAGACCGCTTGCGCACCCACATCACAGCCATCGGCACCAACATCAACACCCACACCACCGCTCAAGTTGACGCATCTTCCGCACAGACTCTCCAACACCACACGAATCTCATTCATCAACTTCAACAGCTTACCTCTGCCTCCCGTGCGTACAGCGATCAGATGGAAGGCATATTCACGGCGCTTAATCCTGGCCCTGCCGTAGGTCCCCTGCCACCCCTTCACCTGCAAAACCCGCCCCCCCCTCATGAATAGACAACCTCACCTCAAGCTAAGGTTTCTCTCGCACTTACCAACCTTGCCGCGCCTGCTGCCCCTCCTTTTCTCTGCCTTCATGGCGGCTGCTACATTTGCTTTTGTGTTTTCTCCCACTTCCCCCCTATGTTTCCTTTATTGCAATAAAATCGCCCTTCTCCCGTATGATGATTCTCCACTCTCCCACTGTGCTTGGAGTCGTCCTGTCGCATGTTGTCCAGCATCGGCCCCCATCTCCACCCACCAAGGCTTCCCCTCCTTCGCTCCATATTCCCCCCCCCCCCCCCTCCATTGTCTCGCCCCTCGACACCCCCCAACCCCCATCCCCTCCGACTCTCCTGCCCTCACCAAACACCACCTCCCCGCCTCTCTTCATCCCTCCCCCTAACTCCCGCTTCCCCACCCCACGTCCGCTCCTCCTCCCACCCTCATTCTCCCCTCGCCACCTAATTGCTCTTCCCTCCCTCCAAAACCCCCTCCACTCAGCCCCTCTCTACACACTCCCCTTCCCCCGACGCCTGCCTCACTGCCCCCTCCTGTCTAAACCCCGACGGTTCCTTCCCCGCCCCCACTGCCCCGGACTCCCCTCCTACCCTACACCTCCCGAACCCCTTTCACTAATCGCCTCCCCCGCCCATCCCCCAATCCCCCCCTCACTCATTTCCGGCAATCCCCGCCCTATCACCCCTCCCCCCCCCCTCTCCTTCGATCCCTTCTCCCTTCTCCAATCCCTGATCTCCCTTTGCTCCAACACCTTCCCCCCCCACCTCCCCCGGTTGATCCCCTACCCTTCTCTCTCCCTCGGCCCCTTCTCGCCCCGCCCCTACCCTGCCTTGCTCCCCGCCACCCCTACACCCAACCTTTCCCCGATTACCCCCGCCTCGCCCCCCCATCCTCCTTCTCCCGACCCCTGCTCCATACCCCCCGCACTTACTCCGCAAATTGCCACAACCCTCCTCTCTCCTCCCTCTCTCCCGACAGCATCCCCATCCCCCGTCCGCCACTCAGACCCACTCTCCCCGACACCTCCCACCGCCACCTTCTCGAACTGCCTATACCCGGCCTGCTGCTACCCGGCCTACAGTTACCCGGACTGCCAATACCCGGCATACACATACCCGGAATACAGCTACCCAGACTGCTGATACCCGGACTGCCGATACCCGGGCGGACGACACCCGCCCCTAACCTTCCAAGACCCCCTCCTTACCACACCTACCATACTTCACACCTCCTTCTTTTGCCCCCCATACTTCCACACTTCCCCTACTCCCCGCAACCCCTACTTCACAAATCATTTTTTCAACTTCTCTTAATATATGTCCACAAATTCTCACTCGCCCTCCTCAACTCTCTACACAGTCCTTCCCTCCCCCTTAACACCTCCTCATCATTCTACCCTCTCCCACTGCTATTTCCCCCCTTCTACTCCTGTCATCTCACCATCATTACATACTCTCACACTTCCCTCCGACGCCCTAAACCTCACACCCTCCAGTACCACATCACACCCCACCTTCACCTTCTCCTCCTCTGCGGCGACATAGAATCCAACCCAGGCCCTATGCCCGATATTCTCACCACCCATCCACCTTCTCACAAAAAACGTTATAGAACTTACTTCCTCCCCTGCACAATCAAATTCCGCCCTGAATATCAACACCTAGCCCTCCATTTTCACCCACTCTTCAAACACACCCACCCCAATCATGCTTCCACATCTACCGCCTTCCCCCACCTATCCCAATACCTTCTCCAACACCAACACCACCCCCCTCCGCGCGTAATTTATGCCCTCATCACCACCTTAAGTCCCTCCCTTCAGAAATGTAACCACCTTCTTCACCATTACCCTACCCCTGATTGGATCACCCCACTCCTTGCCCGCATGGCCCTCCTACCTAATCCCCCTGAAAGACACATTTCCACCCCCCACCCCTACACCGAATTCATCCAAAATAACCCACGGCTTATCAAACCACCCCCACACATCCACACCGAACTCTATGACTTCATCCACCAAAACCACGCCACAATTACCCCTCACTCCCTCTCTCACAAATTCCCCTTCCTCCCTGACAACCTCCTCCACGAAGCTCTTCGAATTTATGAACCCATCCCAGAATACACACACCCCCCTCCACTCCCCCCCCACTCCCCCTCTACCTCCCCAAATCCTCCCCACCACCAACTTAGACACTTGCTTTATCACCTGGAACGCCTCCTCACTTAACACCGCCCTCCCTAGCCTCCAAGACTTAATTCACCTTGCCCCCCATGAACCCGCTATCGTTTCCATCCAAGAAACAAAATTCACTGACACCAAATCCACCAAATTCCTTCAACAGTTATTTCCAAACTACAAACTCCTCTTTAATAATACCCATGCATTAACCAGATGCATGCAACAACGCATGCCCTATACTCCCACACGTGGCGGCCTCCTCACTCTAATCCATCAAAAATATGCCTATCCTGGTAACTTTCCAAAATCCCTACTCCAAAAGGAAATCTCCCCTTACCTCCAAATCATCCGCCTCAATAACACCTCCCTTCCCTCCATTCTCATCTTCCATCTTTATATGCCCTCCCACATTGAAGACGTCCCCCACATCTCCCTCATCCAACAACACATCACCCAACACATCTCCACATGCACCCCACCTTCACCCACATTCTTTGCGGCGACTTTAATCGAGACATCGCCCTTATCGGTCGTCTTAATGGCTCTACCGTTACACCCCCGCAACCAGAAGACCTCCTATGGCGATCCTTCACCGACAACCTACAACTCACTTATATTCCTACTAATGCCCCCTTTACAAGACAAGGCGGCCTCAACTACATGCAAACCAGCTTAATTGATGGATTTTACATCAAATCACCCCACAACACAATATATTCCTCCACTACCAACACTCACCACACCCTCAACTCAGATCATTCTCCGGTTACATTATATATTCCTCCTAACATCCTCCTCGCTAAAACAGTCCCAAAACCCGCTTCCATACCTCGCCTCCTCAACCCTATCCCACCCAGCAATCTCGATAAATTTAGAACTACCTTCTCCAAAGAAAATGCTTTACTCATTAACCAACTTACAACCCTCCTATCCAATGAACATCTCACCCACACCCAATGGCAAACCTCCTGCAACCAACTTGACCAACTAATCACAAACATCTCTACCACAATCCAAGAAACTTGCAGTGCCCCCCCCCCTCCCCACCCTCACCCCTCGCACCTCCCAACAAGGCGGCTTCCTCCCTCGCCAACTCCAAAAACCCTGGAAAAAACACCTTGCTACCTACCACCTCATCCGGAAAGCTCTCTACATTATCAACACCACTGCCAACTGGCAAACACACCCCATCCTCCACGAACTTCACATCCATCCTAGCCCTACCCTACCTCCTCTCCCCACTGACCCAGCTCTCCTCCCTGACTGGAAACAATCCCTCGCCGATATCGCCAAACATGCCAAACTCCAAACCCGCAAGATCACTACCAAGCACACCCAAAATTGTATCAAAAAAGCCGTTCAAAAATACCGCCAACTCTATGATAAAAGCCCAAAGAAAATCAACAACCGAGTTTTCAAAAACCTTAACAACCTCCTTCTTGACTGCATCCTGGATCGCTCAAACAATATCCTCACTAGCCCTGACGATATCGCCAATGAAATCCATATCCAACAATCTATCAGCAACCGGCCCACGGTTCCTACCTGCTACTTCCAACCCGATCATGACCCCCATTGTACTTGTGGTGTCCGCCAATACCCCTGGCATGACCTCGACGGCTTTGTCCTCGAGAAACGTGGTGACCCCACCACCCCACTACATCAACACTTCAACAAAAATATCTTTGACACGTGCCTCAAAAACCTATCCCCTAACAAAACCCCCGGCCCAGACAAAATCCCCAACTCTATCCTCAAAAACCTCCCTCCCAATTTTCACGACATGCTCTTTCTATTCTTTACCCACTGCTATAAACAAAAACAAATCCCTGCCTCCTGGAAAATTAGCCTCACCATTCTGCTTTACAAAAAAGGAGACCCCGCCCAACTCGTAAATCACCGTCCTATTGCCCTTGCCAATACAATTTACAAATTTTTCACAAGCACACTCACATACATCCTCTCTGCCTATGGAGAACACCACCAAATCCTACATGATAGCCAAGAGGGCTTTCGAGCAGAACGCAGCACTGCCCGCCAACTCCAACTCCTCATTGCTGCTCTCGAAGACGCCCGATTTACAAACCAAGATATATACCTCCTCTACATTGACTTCAAAAATGCCTTTGGCTCCCTTGACCACGCACGCCTCCTCACAATTATGCAAGACCTAGGTTACCCCCTCGATGCCGTCTTGTTAATTGGTAATATCTATTCTCACTCTAACACCGTATTCACTGGTGAACATTTTGGCCACACCAAACCAATCCCCATCCAACGTGGCACCATACAAGGCGATACCCTAAGTCCGTACCTCTTCCTCATCTTTCTCGAACCTCTCCTCCGTTGGCTCCAAAAAGGGGACCATGGCTATAAATTCGGCACTTCCCCTACCTCCGTTAGCTCCGCTGCTTATGCTGACGACCTTGCTGCTTTAACCTCCCAACTCCCTTCTCTTCAAATTCAGATACACAAAATTGACCGCTTCTGCAACTGGGCAGGCATGGACCTTGGTGTCAACAAATGCGCCGTCACAGGATGCCTAATAAAACCAAACTCAACCCACTTAAATTCAAAGCCCACATCCAATCCCACCACATCCATTACCGTAACCAACCAATTCCCATCCTTCACCAAAACAAATCCTACGTATACCTAGGAATACAATTTGTCCCCTCCCTCAAATGGAAACTTCAAACACATGTCACTACCCAGAAAATCATTGACCAATGTAAACAACTCACGAAATGTCCTGCTTCAATCCGACAACAAATAAATATGGTTGACACTGTCATTCGGGCAGGAATTGCATATAGTTTCTTTGCTGTACCGTATACACTCCCCACTATCAAAAAACTTGACAAAAAACTAATTGCCATCCAAAAAACCATCTGTGGCCTCCCTCGCAGCACCGCTAATGTCCTCACCCAACTACCCCATGACCTCTTCGGACTTGAAGCCTTCTCCTTAAAAAACGCGTATCTCCGCTGTATCAGTGAACAACTCCGCAATGCACTCAACGACACCGGCCGCCTCGGTCTCATATACAACGGACTTATCCAACATATTCTAGCTAAAGCCGGAGGTTCTCACGATATCCCCCGTATTACATCATACGATTGCATCCGCTCCCCCACCACTCGCACCCTCTTCCTCACCAAAACAGTCAGCAAAATCCACCTCAACAGCACAAAACCAGGCTTCCTCCTCCACAAATCCAGTCTAGAACACGAATGGACCACCACCGCCCCTACAGCTCTCCCTCACCTTAACCCCCAACTCTCTCTCAAACTCCTATACAAACTCCTCGCTAACAACATCCACTCAATCAAACAACTTACCCTTCCAAATGGCACCACTCTGATGTCCCCCACTGACTTTTCAAATTACTATCATCCCCCCACTTGCTTAGAAAAAAGTGCCCTCCACATTGCGGACCAACTCTTCTGTACACCCCCTTGCCTTGCTACTTGTCCCCAACCCTGCCCCCTACACTCCCTTCCCCGTACCCTCAAAAACCAATAGATCCTCCCCCCTCACAATATTAATCCACAACGACCACCTCCCCCCCGCCCCCACCCCCCCTCCCCCTCCGACCCCCCCACCCCCCACCCCCACCCCGCCTCCTCAAAAATCCCTCTCTGCATCCAATCTCCACCATTCTTAACCACAAAACCACCACCACCAAAGACTCCAATAAAATCCCCAAACATTCCACTGCCTACCTCTGCCAATGGATAGGACCACAACAACAACCTTATAGCAAATGGCTGGCTCAACGGCACCTCTTCCCTCTCAATCAACCACTCACCCTCCAACACCACCTCACTCTTCTCAAACTCTACTATACTCACCTAGCACACCGCACCTACCAGCACACTGTCAACACGCTCTTCTCCCCTGCCCAACCTCGTGACACCCGCTTCATCCCTCCTCCAACCCTCCTCCCCTCCACTCAAACCTCTACCTTTGAATGTAACCCCGATAAAGACATCATCACCGATACCTGCACCCTCCATACCCAAGCTGATAAAACTCACCTCTACACCGCAACCGGTTCATATCTCACCACTATCCCCACTACCCGCCTCTCCTGGCTCTGGCACCAATATCACAATAACCGCCACCGCACTCATCACCTCACCCCACTTCCTCAACCGTTTGAAACCGAAATCGTATGGCTCTATCAACGATATCACCACCCCTCCAGTACCAAAAATCCTACCACGTCACCCCACCACTCCCTCCCTACCCCACTCCTCGACGCCCTGACTACGAGCTTCAACATTACTCACTCCTACTTTTCCTCCCCACTCACCTGCTCCATGCACCTTCCCCACTTTTACTCCCCCTTCATCAGAGATCAACTCTTCGGATCCCTTGGTACTGCCTTTAGCTTCAAATGGCAAGGCATAGGCTACGCCCATCCCCATGATCTTGCCACAACACAACAAGCAATCCATTGGGCTCGACTTGCCGCCAAACATGACCCATCTACCATCACAATTCTTACCATCCCCGACACAGACTGGTACCAAAACCTATCCCCCCTCCTAGGACCATTTCCTGACACACATGCCTTGCTCCATTTTGCTGCTGATACCCTTACATATGAACTTCCTACCTACCCCCCCAATATAGTTCCGGCTTCCCCAGAACCCCTAGCCCTTCATATTTGGTGTATTCATCACAACTCTCACTCTATCCACCCTCCCACCACCCTCCACACTCTCCAAACCACCCTAACAACGCTCAACATCCCCCAATACCACATCCAACCCATTCCCCCTACACCCCCCCATACCACAGTCAACAACAGCAAAAACTGGCACAAACTCCTATATCCACCTCCCCTGGCCCTCCTTCCTCAAAACCCCCCGCCGCCTGTACCACCCTTTTCCACTCCACTAACTCTTAAATTCCTTCCTCAACACTCCTACTACACGGATGGCTCCTTCCTCCCCCCCGAACTAGCTCCCGATGGCCACTGGAAAAAAGAAAAAGCTGGCTATGGCATATACAACCCCTCCAAACCCGAAGTACGCCTCTCTAAACGCCTCCCGGGCCTCCAAACCTGTTTTCGAGCTGAACTAATGGCCACCTACGACACCATTACCCTCATCTCCACTACTTACCGCCACGAACCTGCCCATATTTTTACTGACTGTCTCAATTGCATTCATGTCCTCAACACACAACTACATCACCCCACCCAACACAACAATCATGCTGACAAAATTATCCTCCAAGATATGATCAAAATGCTACAAACCCGCACCCAACTAACTACCATAAATAAAGTCAAAGCCCACTCCAAAATTGATGGCAACGAACAAGCCGATAAATTAGCCAAAGCCGCCACAATGCTCCGCAACTACCGATTCGCCACTAAACCTCATGAATTTGCCCATACCACCCCTTATTTCTTCCAAAAAGACACCTGGCCAGGCCCCCACAAACGTCCTGATAAAGGACCAGTCCGCTCACTGGAAGACTACATCAAAAAACACGATCGTGAACATAACCTCGAAATCCTAGCCTCCGACTTCCCAAACATCAACAAATGGACCACCAACTCTGAGATTGACAATATACTCTCCAATGACTTCTGGTATAACCCGGACATCACCGACTCTCAGAAAACCAGCCTACTCAAATTTCGTACTGGTCAATACATGGGCAACGCCCGTAAACAACTCATATTTGGATTCCAACGATTCCCCTCTAAAACATGCCCCCTATGCCACTCCGTAGATGCAGATACATGGCTCCATGTCCTTTTACTGTGTACACAACATCACCTCCATGCCCTCCGAGTTAAACGCCACAACAAAGCAGTCTGGGAACTTCGAAAACTCCTGCTATCTTCCCAAAAATCCCGTTGCTTCATTCTCATGAATGCAGGCTCATTTCATAATTCACCCCCCGATAACACTGTACCCCCTTGGCTTCTACCCTGTACCTGCACCCACTCTCGCTGCCATTGTAATGCCCGTTTTAAACCAGATCTACTCTGCGTCAGAGGCCTCCCGTACCAATCCCCGCATCCCACCCACCCTTCCCCCCAACTCTCCATCCAATTCATAGAATTTACATATACAAATGACCGTTTTTCCCCTGAGACTATTGGACGGAAAATTCTTAAATACCAACCCCTCATCCAGGACATCATCCAACATGGCTGGAAAGTAGACCCCCTTGTAGTTATCACTGCCGGTGCTCGAGGCACCACCCACACCCACTCCATGACACAAATCGACAAAACCTTTTAAATCTGTGACACCTCCATAAAACGCTCCTTTAAAGCCATCAATACAATTGCAATCCACCATGCTAGCTCCATCCTCCTCCATAAACGTCGCCTCGAAAATCATCAACCGCTCCCTACACACCCCCCCTAGTCTTCCTCAATCCTCACACTCAGTAACCACTACACCTATACACCCTCTCCAACGATTCACTCTCTTATACTCCCCACATATTGCAACCTACAAATACTAAAACAAGTTCACTGCTAACCAACTAGTACTACCACCTTTGTACAGTTGTCCTTGTAAATATTAATCAATGATATACATCCATAATATAGCTCCTAACAAATACGCTTCCAACTCACTCTCTCTCATGCAATCCATACTTCACCCGCGATATGCCAACTTGATATTGAATAACCATTGGATCAGGTTTCTCTTTTTATCCATAGCATTCTATCTCAGGGATTTTTTACACTTACTTATAATTATAAATTTTAACATCTGTCTCTCACTCCACAACGTGCTTTCAAACCATTACTTGTTAAACTACACTACATCACCCCCGGCCCATTCATACCCTCCATCCATCAGGCCAAACTCAACACTATGCCCACACTTACACACTGCATTCAATTTATCCCCACTCCTTACCCATTCCCCCACTCCCATCCCAACCACTTCCAGCAAATTCCCTCTCCCCAGCTACACTCTACACTCCTACTCTCCAGACCCTGCTCCCCTCATCCCCCCTACGTCCAACCCTCCAAACGCCAATTCTGCTCTTCCCACTTGCATCTCCTCACACACTAGAAATTACATAACTCTGAGCTAAGGTCCACTGCACAGGCCTCCCAACACATACCCCTGCCACACACATTCCCCACCCCAGCTACCTCCTCTCTCTATTCCCAAATTCACCCCAGCCACCGAACCCCACATACACACATTCACCATCGTAGCCACACACATCATCCCCCGGCCCACCCATGCATTTCACACACCACAACAACCAACCATCTGTGCACAAAACCTCAGCATCACAAGCAGCTTTCTCAAAACACATTCCAAATATTCCATTCCAACCATTTATCCACAATTCCGTTCCCATCTTTACAACCTTGTCTGTACAAATGCACAGGACGTGCTCCCTCTCGCACTTCCTCAGGCTACCCCTCCCCTTACAAACTTCAACTTTCCCATTTCCAGTCTCACCTCCCCTATCACCCCCTCCCCGACACACTTTCTCCACTCATTCTGCTCTCCTCACTCACGCTGCGACGACGACTCCATCATATACTCCAGCTCCTCCGACGTGTACTCTCGGCTGCAGCTTGCCACGCTACTCACCACCTGCGTCCCGCCCTCCACCTCAGCATTCTGGCCCCCTTGCACCTCGTTCTCGCTGACCTTCGGAGCCACCTCTACGGAGCCATCCTCATTCTCGTCCACTTCCTCGGAACTGCTCTTCGTCGAAAATTCCTCCCGCTCCTCGTACACCCCACCTCCCGCTGCCGCCAACTGCCGGAGAATGTCCGCCACGCTGGGCGGCATTGGATCCATTAACTCCATCGCCCGTGCTCGCCACACCTCCCGATCCTTTGCCTCGCCCATTGCCTGCACTGCCGCATTCCCTCCTAGCCCTGCTCGCGCTGCCACATCCCCTCTCGCCACCCCGCCCCCATCCTCCCCCACCCCATTAGCACCAGCAATATCGCCCCCCTGCTCCGACACCCCAAACTGCTCTGACACATACTCCTCGAACTTGTACCCCGCCGCTACCCCCCAACGCCACCACCTCCTGCCGACACTGATCAGACCAAATAAACACCTCCGAGTCCGCCACCGCACGGCTCAGGCGAGGCAGATCCGGCAATTTAGCTTTCTCCTCCCACTCCTTCTGCAGCCCCCGTCGCAGATACACTTGCCCCACCCACGCCAGCACCATCCCCTTCTCAAAATCCATCGCTCTAACTCTTCACAATTCCACCCCCGGCTGCTCTCACCCTCCCTACCTCCAACAAAGACTCCCCCTTCCTCCTCTGCCCCGCTAGCCATATGCTACGCCTCCCCCCCACACTCTTCCCAACGCCCCCTCCTTCATTCCCCTCAACCCCCAACATGTCTCTTCCCCCATCAACTCCCCCTTCCCGCAACCAATGCTCCGACCCCCACAAGTCCCATCTCCCCACTATCGTCAATTACACCACACCAACCCCGACCCACTCCCACTCACTGTTACTCCGCACTAATATATATATATATATATATATACACCTATATATATACTTATACATATACTTATATATACATATTTATACAAATATATATATACCCGAACATCCTGATCTATACCTCTCCTCCTTTTATACCCTACCCAGTCTTTTATATCCTGATTTATACCTCCCCTTCCCGACCTTTCTACTCTCCCAACTCTTCTATATACCCCCTTCACATCTCTATGTTTCTCTGGTTCGGGTTACTATAGTGGCCATCCTCAAAAGGGGAGAGTAGTTGAGTCACACTGTCCCTCTGTCCTGTGGGCACCGGGTCATTGGCTCTACGAACGGCCACTTCATTCACGCTGGCCCTCTAGGGCCAGTGTTTCTATCTATCTTCAATGGCAATAATATATTAAATGAGGCATTTGCAAGCACAAATGGATGCACTTAGAGTATAAATAATATATTAGTAATTAAAGAAAAAGAGACATAAACAATAATGTTAAATTATAACCAATGATAACTCCAAGGTAGCTGTTATTGTTGTGACGTTCATAATAATGTCATTTTCAATAATGCAAAGATTATCAAGAAACTGAAGAATATTAGTAGTTTTCTCCCATGCTCTTCTAAAAGGTGTGCAATTCTCTCATTCAATTGTTAAGGAATCCACACTTATGAGGTTTGTAAGACGTCCACCATAAAACAACTTGATACTCTGAGTAGTAAGTTCTGGCATGTCATAAAAAAATAAAATGAAAAGGTGGAACTTTTTCATTAGGGTTCTCCTTCTCTAAAGAATTTCACCATGAAATACATTAAATACTTGTGAGTACGGGAAGGGTGATTTAGCATAGTCATTGGAAGGCCATTGATTGCAAACCACTTGGCCTCTTACTGAAAGTTTGCCCAATTAGCCCACTTGACAAGAGCTCATTAGCCTCATTGGAAATGAAATCGGAATCAGGATAAAATAGAATGATAGTTCCATCATCTTGAAGAAAGTGCATAACAAATTCAAAATGCTTTTTAAATTTTAATCCATAAAACTCAACTTTCCATCTATGCCCTCTGTAGGAGTCTTAGGGTGACAGCTCCAGTAAGGGATTTCTCCCGTTAGGCTAAGGGTAGGTACATATAAATCCTTTGGAACATCAAATAGAATGAAGTCAACTACACTATCAGCCTCACATTCTCCACAACACCGAATCTTGCTCTTTTTCTGATTCTAAATCCAATCCTTGATGTGTCTACACAGACTACACAACTTTGGCTCATCAATTCCCCTTTAGTGACATCATCAAAGAAGTCCAATATTCTCAAAGGCCTGTCATTGATTATCTCTACCTCACTCTGAACATCTTCCATCTGTGAGCATGTAATGGTGTAAATCGTCTGTGAAGGAAGTGGAGCAATTAGAATGGGTACTTGAGAGACTAATAGAGCCATGGTTGAGGGCATCTTGTTGCCAAAAGAAGAGATATTTACATGGAAAAGAAGTTTCAAGCTTAGCCAATTCCTTGTTACGTGCTGCCACCTCCTTCTTCAGCTTGAGCTCCTCTACCTGCTCCTTCTGCCTTTGCCTTTTTGTCAGCCGACTTCCTCCTTTACTTCTCATCTAGGGAAGCATGATAAAGTCTACAGGAAAAGTGCTTATCTATTTGTCAAAGCCCTTTTGCAAAAACTGCACAAAAGTGATGGAAAGATGTAATTGAAGTAAATTTTTTTACTAATATAGATTCTCAACTTGTTTTTGTATAAGTTGGAAAAGTTTCGTGCAAAGTAGACACTTTAAAGTTATTGTATGAGGGCTTCAAACCCAAGCAAAGTGAACGCAATAATTTGAAAAAGTGGCTATAAAAGAATAAAAAACTATCTAAAAATCACTTTTGATGATGTGGGGCCCTCTAAATGTTTAAGAAGTATTCTAAAATAGTCAATTCATATACTCATCAATTGGTTTAGGGTTCCAAAAGTACCGCAAGGATGTTATTTAGGAGGGTCACTTCCGCGGTACTTTTTGTGAGTATTTTTTCACCGAACATTGTTTTCTAAATTGAAAAAAACATCCTCATAAGACAATAGAGGGCCCCAAATGAAGAAATTAAGACATTGAAAAAGTTCATTTTCATGATTTAGAACTAGTGGTCAAATTAAGTTTCAATTGAAGTTCTTTTCTTCATGAAGATGTATATAAGATACCTTGTGACACCCAAAAACGTGACTAAAATGCTCAAAAACTACACCAAAATGCTCAAAATCAAATTTGAGCTTTGAAAAACAGCACACTTCATAATCACTTCCAAATGATCACATGTGTCACTTTGTTGTACACTTTATCATGCTTTCCTCATCAGATAAAGAGTTTCATCTTCAACCTCAGATTTTTATCGTCTTCAATGTGTACTACATTCTCAGCTTCTTGCTATTTCAACAATATGTCATAGATAGCTCTCAAACTTCTCTCTTTTCCTACATATTTCTCATACTATGGACACAGTAAAAGATGAGGTCTGCCAAAATGCTTCCTACAATATTCTCTGAAAATACATTCATTACTTCATACATCCACCCACTTGTTCAAACGTACAGGAATGTTCTTTATTTCAAAAGCCTCCTTTACACTATCTCTCTTTAAAAATACCTTAACCCCTAAAGGACAATGTGGCAAAATGGGGCTATTTTGAAGTTTGGGCATGTACCTGTGGATGCAATTTGAATTCAAAATTTATGAAAATTTTAATGAAAGTAGGCCTTGGTGAGAGCTTCGTGTTGGTGTTTTTTATTCTCAATTCCGATGTCGGAGTGAAAAGTTATTCACCTCTGAACCGCAAAAGCTCCTCCAAGGGCAGTCAGTTAGCCAATGAGAATGACAGTGAATGCAGCAAATTCTGCCCAGAACTGCCCAGAACTGCCCAAAATTACCAAAATCTGCCCAAAGACAAAACTCTGAAATTCCACCAAAAATTGAGATTTTGATATTTTTCAAAAATAAAAATTTCTAGATATAGAGAAGGCAGTAGAGCATGTTCCCACCGTTCCGATTTTCAATCGATTTTTTTTTCATATGCTATTTTTATTGTCAAAAAACAGCCTTTGTTTGTGAATTTCAGTATACCCCCTAGCGGAAAATGATTTTTTTGGCAACCTTCCACAACTTTTTTGAATATGATTTTTTTACTACAATTAGCTAACTCAGTCTTCTTTGATGTGCATCAAAACCGCCAAAATCCATAATGCAAAAAAATGGTTTTTTGGGCCTTCAAAACTCTGTTGTTCCCTTTTTGCGCAAAGAAAAAAAACTTGATTTTCAACTTTGAACGTTATGAACTTGCAATTGGTGAGGAATAAGTGTTTAAGATTTGGTGGACATGTAGACATAGAAGTTAGCTACAAGATCTTACGGTTAGATGTACTAGTTAAGACCCCAACTTAGCAAAATCCACCTTGATTTGAAGAGGGGCTGTTTTCAGGCAGTTTTGATGAAAAATACCCTCAGAACTTTAGGGGTTAAGATGGCTCCCTTCATGGCATTCTCTACACCAGCATGGGAAAAAAAATGGCATCTTCTTTGTCTAAATCTAATCAAAATCACGGACCAAATACAATAAAGAAGAGATGTGGAAGAATATACAGCATCCCCAGTGAGGCCTGAACCGTAAACCTGTAATCGGAAAGATGTAGAAAGACGTGAATTGCGGTTCAGGCCAAGCCTGTATTCGAGCTTGTAAGTCTGTAATTTACAGGTCGAAACCTCATTTTGGAAGGTTTTTTGGGGCTAACCTGTAAATCTGTAAACGGTTTTGGAATGTTTTGCTTCGGAAAGGCACTCAGGTTTGGGAGAACGACGTTCTCAAAATTACAGGCTTACAAGGTTTACAGCTCACTGGGGATGCTCTAAAGCCTCAAAATGTGGTAAAAAAATATAACACACCGTCTAAAAGGACCTCAACAAAAGTCAACAAAACTCTAAGAACCTACTGTCAATCGGCACCTCAATCTCGGACCTCAATCTCGGCTCACAGATATTCTTTTCGTAGCACAATCCAACAGCTTACAGCACTTGGAGTTAACGTCTCCTTGGAAGTGTGCAATCGGCTTTGCTTTCATGCGCTCCATTAAACATTTATCATTGCAGTCAGCTGCTGCAGTGACAACCTTCGAAACGCAATGAAAGTGGGTTGGCGATATGCATATCTCACATACTTGTAGGGACTCACTGTGTGCCGTGCAACAAACGGCCGGTTACGCCTCATCCAGCCTCTGTGGAGTGTGGGAAATGATGCGACATACTCCAAGACCAGTGCACGATGCTTTGGACATCAGTTCGTCCAGGACGTGATGTCACATGTGCAGTGTGTCTGTTGACGACGCTCTGTCAAACGTCGTGAGTCGATGTACCTGTGCTTAGCTCCGGTTTTCTTCTCTCCGACGGAGGCCTTTATCCAAGGCAGAGAGCTCTAAATTTCCCACAACTATCGTAAAGCTGAACAAATTTTGGAAATTTACAGGTCTCGCTAAATTCTAATTCCATGATTTTTTGCCCCCTACACATCTGCTCGGGGCCGGGGTTGGCAGAAATTGCCGGTTATGGCTCCTCTACTCGGGTAGTCTACCATCTTCCATGCCAGACGATCTGTCACGCAAGGAGGGGAGGCACCAACGAGTGGCCGGGCACGAGGTCACCGTCTATCTCTGATGATGAGAGCTCATCGACCACAAATCCAAAAGCCAAGCTACTTGCTATGCCATAAAACAAAACCTCCGAATCCGGATTTGCGTGTCAACGAAAAGTGCCATCCAACGCCAGCCAAAGTTATTGCGGTGAGGATTCAATGCGCAGCAGGCTTTTATACAAGTTGCGTCCCGAACCCAGCAGAACCTGGCCGAGAACGCGACTTCCGAGCCGCTTACAGTGAACTTGTTGCGAGCCTACCCATGTGCATGTACCGCCTCAACTCATGCAGAGCACAGACTGCGTCACAAATCTAAAGAGCCTCTCAGCATGCACAAAACCGCATCGTTCATAAATAGCAAAAGCGGAACTGATCTCGCCTGGACTCCCGACTTTGTGTTGGGCGTCTGCGCTTTTCTCCTGGCTGACATCACCACCCTCGGGCCTAAATTATACACTCCGACGTCGGGCCAGTAACCAGAGTCGTCGGACAAGTAAAAAGAAGTAAAACTACCGTGGCTGAGCATTGCGATCAAATTTGCCTTCCCCTTGTAAATAATGTCATTCGAAACAGAACTTGGACATGCAAAATGCAGGGCCTGGCGGTTTCTGAACTTGGAGGATGATTGAGATTTCTTCGGAATGCAGGTTGTTTTTGTTGTGGCGACGCATGGTCCCGAGCTGCGAACGCCCACTGTAACTGCGAGTGAAACGATCGAGCAAGATAAGATAATATCATCCGATCCTGAGTACCGTACGGGTGGTAAGTTAGTGTGCATCCGGTGAAGGTATTACTGCAGTAGCCGAAATTAGTATCACCTACACTATTATCCAGTCCAGAGTGTGCCAGCCACGAAAGAGTAGTCGTATTCCTAGGGTGACGACAGTTGGGGTCCCTGGCCACTGGCACTGCCTGTCTCGGTTTCCGCCTCCAGGGGGGGCTAATTCCATCATTCCATGTCTAGCTCATGCTGGACCGTCGATCAGATATAGCGGACGCATGGCTCATGAGGGAACATCTCCCGGACGGACATGGTGGGCCACATGCGGCAGCGCTCTCTCAGCTCGAGATGAGCCAAATCGACGCCGAGAATCGAAAGTTCCACTGAAAGATGAGTCCAGTTGCAAGGGTTGCAAAGCGGATCAGCGCACACTTGCACCCCTGCGCGAATGCCATGGCAGTCACGACAAGAGATCTGTACTAGATAGGACGGTACCCGGTGCTGGTGAGCCAGGATTTACGTCGTTATCTGGAAGTGTTCATGTACCGGGAGGAGGATATAAGGCGGCAGATAATCCCCATCGAGGTATCCCATTCTCCTCTGCAATTTGTCAGCGCAGACTCACAGTCTACTGAGCCGCTGACGCTGGTCTCTAGCTAGCAGGTCTCAATGACGAGCTCGGCGAAGGCAGTCGTGGCTGTGTTGCTCCTGCAAGCAGTGAGCTTGGTGTTGGGGTGTTACGACGTCTCGACTGACGCCGTGGGAGCCGAGCAAGGTGATTGCCATGAGCCCAGATGTTGAGCTCGGTCGTGGTCTCATGGGATAGAGAATGCAGTGGTGTCCAGTGCAATGTGGATACTTAGAGTGCTTCATGGAGTCTAGAGTGTGAAGAATTGAACCATCGATCACTCTGTAGAGCGCCAGTGATCGCCCAGCTGGTTCATGTCAAGTGCAGGTTCAGGAGCACGTTTGTAGTTTGATCATTTTGGTATCGGCTAGGAGATTACTAGTACTCCAGGGGATGTGATAGGATGCGATGACGAATTGACGAACGAGAGTGTGTGACGTCTGTGGGTGTGCAGTGCACTGGGACTACAACACGGATGGGCATCACGGGCCAGCCCACTGGCATGAGCTCAAGCCAGAGTGGAGCGTGTGCAAGACGGGTATGCAGCAATCGCCCATCAACATCGTCGCTGCCGACATGGTCAAGGACGATGGCTTGGGCAAGCTCGACGCCCGGTACAAGGCCAAGATCAACGCCACCATCGCCAACGACGGCCACGCCGTGGTGGTGGACCTGCCTCCCAAGTCTGGAGCTCTGAAGATTAAGGGCGTGACGTACCACCCTGCCCAGTTCCACTTCCACATGCCCAGCGAGCATCACATCATGAACCAGAGGTACGGGTCCCCGGAAAGCCAACCGTCGCCACGAAACTGATGACTGTGAATTTCTGAGCTCTGTAAATGACGCACTCCTTTCACGACATGTTTCGAGAATTGTGAGGTACAAGTGTCTGAAAATATTATGATTGGTTTTCCGTGGCAGCTTTCCTCTGGAGATGCACCTGGTGCACAAGTCCGAAGACGGCAAGCTTGCAGTGGTCGGGTTTCTGTTCGTGGAGGGAGAGGAGAGCGAATTCCTGGCTCAGGTAGCTGCCTCGTCCGAACAACTCTCATGTGTGGCATCGTAATGGTTGTAGTATTCATGTGGCGTGTATGTTCATGCGTTCACTTGCAGCCTGAGTTTCCCTCTGTTTCCTGCGGTGCATGGAATTGGGAATGTGAAGGTTAGGAGCAGCCTCCAGGCGGGGCTTTATACAATTGATTGCTGAAGTAGTGTTGGTTGTACAAATATCGTGCAGTTCGTGGACAAGCTGCCGTCATACAAGGAACCCAATGTGAAGAGCAACATCGGGAAGATCAGGCTGTTGAGGCAGAACCGCAACTATGGCCGATACATGGGCTCTCTCACCACCCCTCCGTGCGCAGAGAACGTGACCTGGACCGTCATGTTGTGGAATGTAAGACTCGCCAGCACGTCTCTCGACATCTTTTCATAGTTGTGATTGGATGTGCGCGTAAATGAAGTGGTTTAGTGCCATGTATAATGTAGCGTCATGTTTATTATGGAAAGGCTTTTTTTGGAGACCTACATTGATAATTGGAATTGGTGGCTGGTTGGTTTTACAGTTCCCAACCGTGTCAGCCCACCAGCTGAAGCTTCTGAGCGACAGTGTCCCGCACACCAACAACCGGCCCACATTCTCAAGCAAGGGAAGGAACTTCCACACCAGCATTTAAGCAAAGTAGACCTGTGGTGTACACTTAGGAATTCAGTTAGCAATCCAATTAGTCGACTAATCTCGCGTGAGTGTGTTGAAAGTTAGGAAGAAGGGGTAGTAATTAGGAGTACACCTCGACGCTGAATGTAGAGAGATTGGTCAGGTTAGTCACGAGATTACTGGGGGGTATTTGACTCCCTCAGACATGTTGTAACGGATCATTGAAGCTCACGCATTGTCAGATGGACTGTGGTTTTCGCGTTCAATAGTGTCTACATGTGATGCTGGTATTATCACAAGTGCTGATTCCTTTAGTTCACTGTTTTCTTTTGACGGTGTGCTGTAAACATAGTTAGTTTTGGCTGGCTCTCCGATTTGTTCAAGCAGGAGCATGGAGCACGGGCAGAGTAGCTCTGCCTTTTATGAGGAGGAGATGGAATCGAGACAGCTAGTGATCATATCCCAAAATCTGCGCTGCTGGGACCAGGAGATTGGAACCTCCAGAAATATGCTGTTCTCTGAACGCAGCATGCGCTGGGCGATCTCTTTTATTGAGCCTTGAGTGTTCTTGTTCCTAGAAATTTCATCGGTTCTTTCAGGCAATGAGGTTTACCTTTTCATAGACATCTTATTTTTTTTCTCCTATTCCTTGTGTTTCTTTTTTTTCGTCTTACGGTTCTTTTTGTGGGACCTAGTGGAGGGGCAGAACTGGGGAAGTTGCGCTGTCTAGTGTGGCTTGATATCTACTGCCGGAAAGTGGCAGTTTCGCGTATCTATACTGTCTATTTAAACCCCGAAACTGTTGTTCACTTTGAATATACTTCGAACAAACTATGGGAGATATGCAACAGAACTTCTATTGTCTCTCATGATTCCATCGTTATGTGCGTATTCTAATTGGCAAACTCGGACTGTACGATGTGACAATGGGAGGGTTCATGACGGAGATAGGACTGCAGTTCTAAGGATATCACACAGTGGCACATTGACTCCCTACTGTCTGGCTCAGCTTTGTCTCATCAATTCTGCACTTTAGACCTTTGGGAGATAATAGACTTTTGGGAGAGACTTTTGATGGGTGCGGCTGCACTGCTCACTGCTCAGAGATGAGCACGCTGCTTGGGCTAAAGTCTGAGCTGGCTTGTGAATTTGTTGAATGAGTGAGTGTGTAAATGAGTGACCGAGTTCAGTTTGTGGGTGAGTGCCTCCAGGGTGAGTGGGATGAATGTAGTTGTGGATTTTGTGTGAAAAACGATGGCGATTGCATGTTCTTCTGTGTGCTCATGCGGAATTTCTAGTCGACTTGCAAATTCGGAATGGAGTACTGGCTCCTTGCTTCCGCTAGGTTTGGGAGCCAGCAGTTCGAGGTACCTTGAACATCTCTGTTTGGCTCTTTGAGTGGGTTGAGTCGCTAGGGTTGATGATGATGCAACTGTGCTTGGGCTGCGGATAGGTCTGCGACCTGAAATAGTGGGTTCGAAACAGCTGTTGAGTTCTTGTAAATCGGCAAACGATTTCAGCAACCTCTAGGGTAGACAGACTAGCACCCTCAGAGCATCTGCACCGCAAGCTCTTTTTGCCCCGCCAACCTCAAATCCGAGGGGTCGTTGGCGTTCAAGCTCCCCACCCGGTCACAAATGGACCCCGCCAACGCATAAATTCAGGGCGTCACACCCCTCTAAAGCCAACTTCCCTGGATAGTTGAGGGACCCCGCGGCCCGCCTTCCCTCCCCTCCAAAGCAGCATCTTTGTAGTTCATTATGGCCGGAGGGTCAGCTTTTGAGTTAGAGATTATTTTTTAGCACAAATGTCAAGGCGGCCGGGGTTTAAATAATCACAAACAAGGGATTTGGTCGTGAGGAATTACCAAAAGCATAGTTAAACTGTAATTTCAGTAATGAAAATTCGAAGGTTTTGAGCAAAATATTTGAAGCACCTCAAAATCATTGAAAGTTTGAAAATTATAATTGGAAGATCAAAAATCATAAATGGAAGATCAAAAATCATAAATGGAAGATTAAAAATCATAAATGGAAGATTAAAAATCATAAATGGAAGATTGAAAATCATAAATGGAAAGTCAAAGATCATATATAGAGATGAGGTATATAGACCAAAATCTCTTCTTTGAAAACCCAAAAATGAAAATTAAAGATCCAAAAATGAAAATTGAAGATCCAAAAATGAAAATTAAAGATTCAAAAATGAAAATTGAAGATTCAAAAATGAAAATTGAAGATCCACAAATGAATTTATAAAATATATCTTCATGAAATATATATAAGTAAAATTAAGTCTTCAAATATATTCATAAAAAAACATATCAATCTTCAAATATGTTTAAGTCTTCAAATATATTCATAAATAAGCCTCCTATCATCAAATATATTTCAAAGGTTTGATAAAAACACAAGTTATCAAACCTTTGAAATATATTTGTAAAATATATTCATAAGGGGGAGAAATATATCATCAGAGATATATTTCTCTGAAATATAATAGAAGACAAGTGAGATAATATAATTTCAACAAGTCATGTGTCTTTATATACGATACTCAAGCGATAAAAATGTAAAAGATTTTTTTGAAAGTATAGTACACCTCATATTTAGAATTATCTTTTTTCATGTAAACACAAATTCTTTCAAAAAGAAATAAAAAATGAAGATTTGACTTCCAAAATAAAAACAAAAGATAGTGAATACTACAGTTAAGCGATAAAAAATAGAAAAGATGTTTTTAAAAGTAAAACACACCTTATATTTATAATTATCTTAAGTTCATGTGGACATAAATTGTTTAAAAATAAAGATAAGTGAAGATTAACTCTCAAAGCAAAATAAAAAGTAAAACAAATATCATAGTTTGAAGCTTAAATTTAGATTGTACTATGGATTATGTGATAAACTATCAATTATCTAAATTCAAAAAAGAACAAGATAAAATTTATTTCAAATTTAGATTGTAGTGTACATATATATTTTTTAAATATACTATTGAAGAACAAAAAATATAAAAGTATTCATAAATTCAGATTGTAGTATAGATTTTTAAAAATATACTATTAAAGTTCTAAATTAAAATAGAAAGATGATTTTTAAAATGCTAATTTAAGACTGTAATATAGTTGTTTTTATATATACTATTGAACCAAAGCCTCATGGTTCTACAAAGGAGTACCCTGAAAAAATGAATTAAGCTAAAAAATTTCACCAAAGGTAGTCCGGGAAGAAAACTAGAAGAATGGTTCAAGTTTAATCAATGCCTTGTGATTTGTACCAAGGGAATAGACTTGGGCAGTGTGCAACAAACTGGATTTTAGAGTTTTGGGGTGGGGCACTCAACTCCCTCCCCTCCATCTACCCCTCCAACAGTCCCTCCATTATCCAGATCAAGGGGCTGTTTGGAGGGGATGCGGTGCAGATGCTCTCAGAACCAACCTGCAGGTCTTCCCATACCCGCTCAACTAAGGTAGAAGTACCCATAACCAATAATGGCACCATCACTAAGAAGTAGGCTTCTTGGTTACAGAACAATGGAAAACCAGAAGCCGATAATTGATGTATATTAGATTTAGGATGGATCCTTCAATAGAATACGTCTGTGACTGTTATGGAATTAGATAGTCTTATGTTTGTTCACTACTCTTGTTGTTGATGGTCATGCGTGAACCTATATATCGGTTATCGGGTGTGATGCACTTTTCCACAAAAATATTTTTAGTAATTGGAATTTTACTCAATTAATACTGAAAAATTCTCAGTCTTCATGAACCTTATGTTTCTACAAACGAAAAAATAACTCCTCCTTCATAACACAAGCGCAGCTATGTCCAAATGCTTAAGTTATTAGTTATAGGTACTTCTACCTTAGCATTGTCAGAATACTCAATTCAAACTGACCAATTAAAGCACTCAAAAAGCTTGTGGTTTTGGGTCGGATCATGAGTGAAAATTTGTACTAGCTAGGTGTGACAATGGAAAAAGTCTACAAATCAGTTTTGGGTCATCAACTACTTTTGCCTTTGAAAATTAGTACCTATTTGCATATTGGGAATAAAAAATTGAAAAAAATTGCATTCTATGAAAAACCTATTTTTCTAGACGTAAAAATTACACCCCAAAAATAACCCTAAAAAAAGGCTCAAAATCCTTAAGTTGGTGGTTTTAGGTACATCAACTCTATTTGAGTGAGCAGGATTGTAAGAATCCTTCTCTTCGTTGTTCCACACCTGCGCTAGAATCCCAGTACCTTCACTTTTTTTAGAAGTTACTTCGAATCACTCCATTCATAGTGAAAAGGAGCTTGACTACTAATGCGGTTGGAAGAGGGACCCAAGAGAGGTGGAGAGCCTTTACAGGATGAATATTATAAATGAGCACATGCTATTGCTGCTTTAAATACGTGAATTCCAGCTGAAGGAATGGAGCGGAGAACGTGTAAGTGGTTGTTGGATATGGGAAACATTTTTGAAGACCGAGGAGCCTTGTTATTTTCATAATTAAAGGTGAAGTTTAGGGTGAAGGATGGAGTTACTCCATTTTGTAGGTTAAAAGCAGCTTAATTGGATATGTGATTGGAGAGACAGTTCCAAAAGAGGTGGATAGTAGTAAGAGAATTAGAGTTGGAAATGAGAAGAGGCTATTCCCATTTCATACAAGTAAACTTCCAATTTGAGAAGTGCTTGCACATCAACATAATGTGAATGGTTGGTTCTTGTTCAATCTATTTTATTGATGTACAATCAAAAAAGTTTCAAAGCAAATCACCAAATGAAGAGAAATAATCTTGTCTGCATCATCTAATGGTTGCCTTCCACATCTACAAGTATTTCTTATTTATGTTGTATACTATATTTCACTTTGTTAATTTAAATGGTAGTTTAAGCAATTGTATTCAAAGTTGCCTTCAGTTGCTTCTGGACATGTTTATAACTATAATTGATGAAAGATATGTAAAAACATTTGGTGATTCAAGGTGCTCGGTGTAGTTGGCAATAGTATGAGGCTTGTGATCAAAATGATACTAATTAATACTTTAGATAGTTATTGAATGTCTATAGGGCCATTATCTCATTTTTCATTATTTGTGAGAATCAAGAAACAAAATTAAAAGTGTCCATTATATATTGGTGAAAGAATTAATTTTGCAAAAAACACTACAAGGACCTTTCAACCATATGACTATAAAGGTAAAGACAATTGAAGGCATGACATGTGACAGTCATACATATTATACAATGTACAAGATTTATATCTTTTAATCCTTACTTTATGTTGATATTGTACATGTTTTTCCTATCTCTATAAATTAAGAAAGAAATCAATTTTAAAAATACTAAAACATTTTCTTCTCCTTTGCTAAAATTTTAAATATAACGATATTATTTTGGTTTTAGCTCTAAATTCTATACTTCTAGTATATATTTATCAATTCATGTAAGTCTTGCTTTTTCTTAAATTTCTGGTTTGTAAGATGAATAATTTTTTTAAATCTACTATTAAGGCTGGGCAGTGTTATGTTTATAATTGTTGATGATAAAAGCTGAACTGAAAGATGAGTGTAAGCATGGACTTTAGTTGGGTGTAGTTGAGCTGTTGAAAATTATTAATTTCCGCATGAGATCACAAGAGGCTGGTCGCCTGTTTGGTACTTAAGCAGATGATAAATTATAGCAGAGTTATTATCTTGCTTGAAGAACTCATATCACGCTACCGAATTCCAGGTTCTAGACGGTAGCACACAAATACTTCTGTGTCCTTGATGTGTCAGGAGTAGGGGTTTTTGAAATGGTGCCGAAGAGTGGTATCAAATGTTAAGAGTGGCTGTAAAGCAAAGCAACAGAACTGAGTATTAATGCACCAGCAAGTAACTGAGGATCCAGGGATACCTCTGTTCACAGACATATCTATACATGAAAATTGGACCCAAGCAACTAAAGTAAGTGCCAACTCGTCATCTCAAAAAGAAGCAAACATATTTGCAAGCACTACTGGCTATATTTTATTGCACCTGAAGGAACTATATTACAAAGCAGCCATTCTTGGCCACCAACAGCAAACCAACGCGCAACTCCTGTTGCTCTGCTTCATGGGCCACAAACTGATGTACAAATAGAAACATTCGTGTGGACACACTATACAGTGTTCATCCCCTCGGTAAATACAACGCATAACAAGGGCTAACTGACAGAATTTGGAAACGCTCAACGCAACCCTTATCAATGATGCATACCTGGCTGTTGCATCGGGTACGCTATGTGGGGTGCCATACCCATCTGCTGACCAGGCATCACAGGCCTTGGGAGATGTCCCCTGGGGCCATATCCTGGAGGTGGAAGCATAACAGGAGCACCAACAGCCGGTTGTTGGCCGATCATTTGCTGACCAGGGTACATTCCTGGTTGCATACCCCCTTGAATTGGCTGTCCTGTGGCAGAGCTAGGTCCGGGTTGGCCAGTAATAGGGCCTTGCCCTTGTTGGGCGGCATCGCCGTTATTCACGTTTGTAATATCATGGATACTGGACCTCCGCTTATCCTTGTTGATAGAATTCAGCCTAATGAAGTATTTTTGAGCATGACTTGCTACCTGTGTAGGGGTCCTTGAAATAACAAAGTTCCGAGATATACTCCGCCAGTCACCCTTCCCAAATTTGGCCAATCCTAACAAAAAGAGCCTGCAAGGACAATTTGGTCAGATCTCTCTCGATCAAAGATATCAATTCGCAATTCCGTGGATCACACAAAAGAGAGCTTCAAACAATAATAGATTAGAGGGCAGTCTAGATATCAGTATGGCCCCTTCCAAGGAAACAAAGGGCGCGAAGTCCACACCAGACGAAGACATCAAAAAGCAATCATTTCGGAGAAACTCTAACCAATAAACTCGAAACAGCACCAATTGTTTATGTAATCACATTAGATTCAATACATGAATTATCCAACTCTGTCGTGATCTGTACCATGATTTACGATTTGAACTAATCTCATACTATCCTACGTCATCCATTTAAGTGTTTCATTTAATCCTACGTAAATGGAAACGAGCTTCCGAACTATCGCTTCAACCAACTCAAGCGTAATTGGAACCGCAAGCGCGTCGCATCTTTGAAGCAGCAAGCGAGCGGTCACATTTTGCCATGAAGGTTTTCGAGTGATACTTCCAAGCTGTACCATATCATGCACTTCATCCGAGCGAACGAAGTCGCTGCCCATAACATTTTGGTTACATAGAAAGCTCCACCACTACAAAAGTATGCTCAAGACTTGCCTCTTTACAAACAGGGATGTATGGAAAATAAGGTGAAATAACATGCAAAAATTGTACATGATGAAGCTAGTGCAACTTCTGTGGACGATGAAACCTCCACAAACATACAAGTTCCCTGGTTTCTAGTCAGAAAATTACAAAGAACAAACAACTTAATGACTGGCTGAAAGGGAAGCCGTTCCCACCTGTGTTCCTCCTCCGACCAAGGGATGCCCTTTCTCCGCTCCTGATCAGCAGATTTCGCCGACATGGCTTTGCCACCCAACGCAGCATTCCCATTCCCATTTGCGTTCGCGCTAGGCCCTGACGCTTGCCCTGAAAACCCAGCCCCCTTCTTCACACCCGGACTGTCCGATGCCCCAGCCTCCTCAGACAACGAAAGCGACGACAAACTGTAACTAGGAAGAGCCACACGCCCTGATTCTATCAAACTAATATCCTCCTGCAATATTTCATAGTGCTTCTTAACCTCAGCTGCGTCCTTCCCAGGCACCGCTGCTGCAATCTGCTCCCATCGATTAGCACTATCCTCATCATACACATTAAGTGCATTCTCAAACGCCTTGTCCTGCTCCCGTGTCCAAACTAACCCATTACCAGTCGTGAGAGACGACTGCGATTCTGCCATGCTTAGTCACTTCCCCCTACTCCAAATCACCACCACCCAGCTCCACCAAACCACCTACTTCCTGCACCCACAACCTCAACCCCCAAATCAGACACCCCCATCCCACACCAAAAACCTAAACTCACCAAACCTCACCACAGAAACAAACGGAAATCCACACACATCTCAACAACCATCCACTCCTTCTCCATCAACCACCTCCTCTACACAAACCCCAAACCCAAAACTTCTCCAGTTTAATTTTCACTTTGTCCGTGCCGGAATCAGAATCCGGTCCGAAACCAAAACAAAACCCTCCAGCAGAAACCAAATAACAAAACCAAAGCCATGAAACAAACCTGCTAAAAACTCCGTCGTCTTCAAGCTCCCTGTCAGTGGAGCTCCCTGGCTTTAGGTCAACAGGCGACATGGCCAACCTCCCTATGACATGGCTAAACCAAACAGACACACATATGATTGTGAATCCAACACAACACAGTGCAACCAAGCCAGTAAAAACCACTACAGGAACTTGCAACCCTAAGGTAAAGATGATGTGTGTGTCGACACACTGAGTGAGTGTGATTTTCCTCAGAAAAACAGAAACAAAACTCACACACACTCACTCGGACACACACATGCACAGCAAAAAGCATCACCTTTGTCACTAGAACTGGGGGGCATGCCCAAAGGCGACACTGTGCTCTAAACCGTCACTCCATCGATAACTCGGATGATGTTGAAGCACGGCCTAGATTTTGGATGAATGTGGGGATTTGGTAGATGGTGTTGGTTTATGGGTTGGGTGGTGGTTTTGAGTCGTCGTTCTCTATCCTGGTTTCTGTTTGGTACCCGTGTTGATACTCGGGTGGAGTTTGCTGACGCTGTGGCACTGGAGTCTGGGAGTGGGTCTTCTTTCCCAGAGAGTATGGAGAGGAACAATCTGTGACACCTCAAAAGCCTGCTCTCCAGGAGAGGTCCACTTGAGTCTCCACAACTGTGCTTGCCACCGTTGCTGAGCCCCTGCTAATGCACTGCTAACCCACTGCTAAGCCAGGTGCACACTGTTGATTGAAGAACTGTAAGGGAGCATTATGAATTCAGCAAATTTATCTTATTTCCCCATTTTTGAAGTACTCTAAATGTAAAGAGTCGATCATTTTTTGGTTTCTTGTAAAATTCTTTCAAGTTTTTATAGTTCAATAAATAAAAAACATCACATTGATTACTCAAGAATTCATGTGAAACCAAGTAATGAAGCCATAGAACGGGGTATCTGAATAACATAATGCACAAGAGAAGCGCCAGGGAAGAAGCTCAAGCCTCAGACATTCCAGATCACTTTCAATTTACCATGGATTCTGTGTTTACAACTGGCACTGGCGTGTGTCTCCGAAGGGAGTCTCGGCCTTGTTCCAAAGAATGGCATCCTACGCTAGACCATAAAGAGAAGGTATTTCTGCACTTCACTGGCGTCGATGAAGCTCTTATTGTAACACTTTTATCGGTTAATAAGAATGTACTACACCTATGGTCAGCTTTAATATTATACAAAGAAGCTTTTTTCACCAGCTCTGACGTCAAAGCTGGTGCGCATGTGTAACGGTGTTAGTGAAGGGGTTGTCGTCCCCTGCTGTAAAGAGAGGGGAACAGCTTGACCACCGGCTCACTCCAAGGTTGTTTGTCATCTGTGCATTCTTGTGAATAAAAAAAGATGCACTGATAGCGCTTGAAGGAGCCCAGAAATGAGGTTGGTTGGTGTGGCTTGGGCACTCCAAGGCTGGGACTCCATTGCTGCAGAAACGCAGCTGTATTCTCAAATTGGGAGAATAGGGGGTCACTGTTTGTGAAGCCTCTAGCTTTGAGTGTGCAGCTCTCTACTGGTTCCTGCTGGCGAGTCAAATTGCAGACTGTTGAGCTGTGTATTTCAGGGGATGGAAGCTTATGGAGCTGGTGGGGCATTTCTAGTTATTCTGGAGTGGGAACAGGGCACCATTTTGAGGAAGAGTGCCTTCCCTCGTGCCTTTCGCAAGCCTTTCACCCTTGTCTTCCGCTGATCAAGCACAACAAAGGATTCGACGAGTCAGAATATTAGACACAACAGAAGGGAAGGCAGCACTAACTTCGATACAAAAGTGGAAAGTAATGACCATGATCTTGAAATCTCTGGAGTTGGATCCTGTTTACTTATTCTAAGATACCCAGTAGTCTCAGATGAGGAGCATACCACACGCTGAGGTGACGGCCGTTTCCAGCAACGCAAGCTCTCCTTTGGAAGTCCACGCTGAGCATCAACCCTGAAATTGAACACGAAGTCCCAAAATTAAACCAGAATTCCTGAGCAAATAGTTCTAGGTTATTGTAACTCCTTGTCTCTAGAAGCATAACTAACACTCAAATCCAGCAAACACTGAAGCTCCAAAGCTTCAAATCTCCCTCAAAAAATCTATCAACTGCAATAAATCGTAAAAAATTGCAGGCACGAAGACCTTTGGAAAAATCTTGTACTAGCTAATGTAAACATCATGTACAAACTCCCAACTAATTGGGAGACACGAATTGATCCAAGGTCACACTCTCTCTGAGCTTAATCTAATGTAGGAAGAGCAATCTGCACACAAAGAGCTTCAAAAAATTGTGTAGTCTATGCAGGCTAAGTATGGTATTCATTTCGGTGACAATGTACTTACGTGCTTGTTCTGCGATCAATAGCTGCAGGCTGAGAAACATCGAGTCTGGCGCTTCTCTGCTCCCAGATCCTCTTCCTGGCAGATCTAATATCCTCGATCTCACTCTGCGGCTCCTCCATCATGGTGCTCAGCAGTTTCTTCTTCTCCCCTCCAGGCTGCTTGTCCATCATGATCAGCTGCGGCCCTGAATCCCATATCTCACCACCGCCGAAACTACTATCCTCTAACGACGAAAGTCTCATCTCCCGGACAGGAATCACCGTCTTCGCTGTCTTTGGGCTCCGTTTCCCCTTTCGCCTCCGACTCGGAGGCAGCCGGCGAGGAGTGATGCCATCCGGACTCTGCTGCGGACGCGGATCTTTATCCAGAGATTCTGTAGCGTGACGGTGCTTGCGAGCTTTCGTTCCTCGCTTTCGGTGACCACGTGAAGGTGCAACTCCCTGCATTTCTCTCAAATAAGCGTCGTCGTCATAAGCGATCTCTTTCTGTTTGGGGTTTAGGGTTGATAGACCAGGCCGCATGGAGTAGTCACCGTTAGAATCCTCGGTGACAATCTCGGTGTTCTTGGGTGGAGTTGACGGGCCGGCCTGCATGTCGGTCATGGTTTCCCCTATGCGTGCAGCTTCGGCTTCCTCGGGTGGCATGTCACTCAACGCAATTCGAAGCTCCACAGCGGTGCTGAGCACTGCTTGGAATGCGATACAGATGCTACGCCATGACCGCTCTGCTTTATGTTTGTCACGGGGATAGTCGAACTCCAACTCCACAACCGCACATGAGCCATCTGAAGTTCACAACACAGACAATGTCAATACAGACACCGGAGCAAGATCAAACAAAAAAATACCTAAACACTCGGCTTTCCGAGGGATAGTGTAGGCCTGAGATGCTTACCAACGGCAACACCAGCAGCGACAAGTCGGCCGTGTGTGTGCAGAAGATGCTTCAAACTGCGAGAAGTGATCTCCCGGAGCACTCGATTCCAAAGCTCATCCAAAGCTTCGTCCCGAAACACCTGAAACTCCAGAGAAATAGCCTCCGACGCACGTCTGGCTTCTGAAGTCTCACCCGCATACTCCACTGCGACTCGTTGAGGTTCCCTGGTCCAAGCCTCCTCTAGCTTCTGCTCAGACAAGGAAACGGCATTCTTCACCTCAGGAGAATCACGTCTCTGCGAACTTTCGGCATATGCTTCAAGTGTATGTTGCCCTAATTCCATGGATGATCCGAGCTGGGTCTGATACTCTGGCTCATCCATGGACGGGAGGTCGGATCTCGGAAGCGAGTGGTGAGGAGCTGGTCTGGCACTCTGAGGTGCGAGAGGGCTTTGAGCTGCACTATTGTTTGCTTCTGAAGGAAGAAACGATCGATCGGGTGCAAACTGCAGAAGCGCAGCTGTTAGCCAAGTTGCCCGATCGCTCGTCACTCTCAACTGCTTCTCGGACTCCGACAGAATCTTGAGCGCTTGACGGAGCCGATGTTGCTCCTCTTTCACAGCTGCAAAAAAACAGACAGAAAAGCGACATGCTAAGAACCAAAAAGCATCGACAGTTCACATGATCGATTCAACTGAACAATGTACTACATTACCAATACTCAAAACTGACTTACAAAAATTTCGGTTGAAGAATCCCTCTCCGCGAATCTCCCGATGCACATCATAGCTCCCAGCAAGGATATCTGTGATAAGCGTTCCCAGTTGCGACACCAACGACAATGGCTCAACGCCACAGGCCAGCACTTCGCGCAGAGTCCGGACGGTGTTCATCGTGTCGGCTGAGAGAGCATAGTCGAGCAGGTCCAAAATCTCGGTATCGGGGAGCAGCCCCACGAGCTCTCGAACTAACTCAACTGACACAACCTTATCCAACAGACAGACCTGGTCAAGCCTGATCTCAGCATCTCTCAGCGACCCATCCGACCTCGCTGCTATGAGCGCCAGTGCGCCCTCCTCGACATCCAGGTCCTCCTTCCTTGCCAGAATCTCAAGCCGAGTCACAATATCAGCTTCCTTAACCTTCGAGAAGTTGAACTTCTGGCACCGCGAGGTAGCAGTGTCGGGAATCTGGTCTGCATCCGTGGTGATCAGAATGAAGACCACATTCGTGGGAGGCTCTTCCAACACTTTTAGAAACGCATTCCATATGTCGGTGCTCAAGGAGTCGCACCCTTCCACTATGAACACCTTGTAACGCCCCACGGGTTGGAAGCTCCCCATCGCCGCCCTTATGCTGGCGAGATCCGCATTCGAAGCAGCGTCAATCTCTCGCACGTCCGCGCTCCGGTTCAGTGCCATGGTTCCGCACTCTCGACATATCCCACATGGTCGACGAACATAGTCCAACGACTCGCAGTTGAGCCCCGCGGCGAACACTCTCGCGGCCGAGGTCTTGCCCGTCCCGCGAGGGCCCATGAAGAGGTACACAGGCGCCACTTTCCCCTTCATGATCGCTGTGGACAACGACTTCACCACCACGGATTGCCCCACAATGTCCCTGAAATTCTTCGGCCTGTACTTCTGCGTCAAAGTGCGAGGCCCCTCGGGCGGTGGCGTTGCGAGCCCCTCCTTCGACCTGCTCGTGGACGCAGGCTCGACCACCGGCACATCCTTGACAGCGTTTTGAAGGGAAACTTTCCGCTTCGTCGCAAGCTTCTGCGGCACTTCACGGGACCTTCCCGTCTCAATGTACCCTGCAGCAAAGTCGCTGTCATGTGCATCCTCGCCGATAATGAGCGGGAGCGCATTAGCGTCGGAATCGAGCGACGAGATCGACTGCACCGGCAGGCTTTGCTCGGCCATCATGGCTTCCAAATCACCGCGCCGTGCGGATTCCGGAGCTGTACATGTCAACCCAGTCAAATCGAGAAATGCTTTCCCACCGTACTTGTGAATCCGCGACCAATCCCACTGAACGCCGCATCCATTCTGCGGCGGAAGCTCGGAGACGTCGAGCTCGTCGTCAGCTATGGCACTGCTCGGGGGAATTACACCCGGGTTCACGTTCCTACTCCGAGGGCGAGGTGCGTTGACGTTCCGTTCTCTCGATCCTTTGCTCCCGGGCTTCGTCTTCCGGCTTCGAGGATTGCGAGCCCTTTTGAACTCCTCCTTCCCACGCGACAATGAAGCCAAGTGCAAAGGCGATGCGGGGTTCAGCGTCGCCGGCCGTGGTCGCGTCATTTCGCGCTCCATGGGGCTGAGCTCGTCTTCATCGGTCTCGAACAAACTCTCCCCGTGATTGCTGCTGCGTTGATCGACTTCATCGTCCACCATGCCGAGTAGAATTTGCTGTGCGCTGCGACCGCTACCGTAATGGGCTCCCAGGAGCTGCGAGAGGGAGGAGATCGAGGAACCACGCTCCTCGATGACTCTCCTCGCGAGCTCCTCTCGTCTCGCAGGCCCTTCTTCCCATCGCTCATCCGAGCGCAGAATCGCTGTATCGGCCTTGCTCCTCTCGGCAATCTCCCTGTCCCTCTGTATCCGTCCCCGCTCTTTCAATTCCTTGATGAGCCCCTCCTTCCGCAACTCACCAGAGAGTGTGTTCGTTGTGGATCCATCCTGAAACGCTTGCTCAATTCGCTTGATCCTGTCCCTGACGTCGACTTTTGAGGGGACTTCGACATAGCCCTTGGCATTGCCCCGCTCTTCGGCGGTCATCTTCTTCCCACCTCGCTTCGAAGGGGGATTGTCTACTCGAATGCCCTTCTCCACTCGGCCTCGCTGGGGTCGTGAAACGCGGCTGCTGGCGCCATCGCTCGCGTACGACACTTCGGCGGACTTGGCGAGCTTGCCAGAGAGCTCAATGGCGAGCGCCTGTGCATCGCGGTGTGGATCGCCGATGAAGGTCTCGACGGATTTGCTGTGGCCGCGCCTTGCCGAGCTCCCGGCAGAGGACGCGGTGGCGGAGCCCGAGCTCGTCCCCGGGTCCTGCAGAGTGCGGATCTTCTGGAGCGCTGTCACCTCCCTCAGAAGAGGGAGCTGCGGTGTGGTCCGCCGGGCATCCAACATCAGACCCCCAGTGCCGTGGCTCTGCAAGTGCAAGTGTCGTCTAATATGAATATTGTTTGTCAAATGCACATGCTTCTCTCCATGAAACTTCGAACTTCTCTGTTTCCTCTCTGCGTCGCTGGTCGCCAAACCCTCGGAATCACTCACAACGCCCTTTCCATGGGGCCTTTGGCTCATACTCAAGAAGAAACAAACAAAAAAACACCAAAAAAAACACTAGGGGGAAACAGGAGACAAGATGATCACGGAGACTCACTGAAAACAATTCTCGCACAGCCTCGCCCCAGCTCCTCGCTCGCTAAACACGAAGGTAATCCTCACTGAATTTTACGACCTAAAACTGGCAGAGGCGCCACGCCAATTGTACATACTCATTAAACCCCATCCCCACATCAATCAACAGCCTGCTGCAACAATCCACCACACGCTTGCGAGCTTCACACCGGCACGACAATCCGAGCTGAAGATGACGACTTCACCACCAGCAGCAGAGCTCATACTCACTCCTCTCTCGATTCCGAAACTTCACCGAGTGGCTGGATTCACTGAGTGTGGAGTTCATTGCTTCCTTCGCTCTGAAGCTCTGATCCATATCTGCGGCCATGGCGAGACCCGGAAGGCGTTCATCAGATTACCCACATTTGCTCACTTACCCCACAAAATAGCGCCCACAATGCCCTTGAAAACGCCCAAATCCCACCCCAACCCAAACGCGCCAACTGCCTCGCTACCCCACTGCGAATTCTTCAAACTTCGTGGAAAACTGTGCCGCCTAGTAGCGAAGAATCTTTCCCTGAGAAGAAGTCAAAAGGCGCTTCTCCCTCGCTTCGACGGACTGCTTGCCAGCATGAGTCAATCAGCTACACTTGCGGTTCACTCAACGTCGCTCAAGTCTCGTATTCGTCCAAGTCGCACAATCCACGCTTCGCTACAAACACGCCCCTAACAAAATGTGTCTCCACTCCACCCCACTCCGTGGCAAAACCCTCAGAGCGAATCTATGTCAACAAGGCAGAAAACTGGAGCTGGCCATGCTTGCCGAAGCGAAACGCAAGCGAGAGAGAGGAATCCGCAAGCCGACAACTTAACTACTAGTTGTCATGAAAAGAGCAATTAATGCAAAAGCTGCATGACGGTTCCGGCGGTATTGCTATAATTCCAAAAGGAGGGCTCCAAAGGCGACCAAAAGGGCACTCTTGTGGCCCTATGAATCGATCCAGCTAGCTGTTCTGTAACTTCCGTAAGCTCCAGGAGACGACTTCGTCACTGCGACTTGCTAGGAGATAAGAGCTGGGTTCGACGTCACCGCTAGAAACGAGTCTTAAAGAGACGAGACTGGGTCAATCACCAAACAAACACGTCCCCTTCTCATGAAACTCACTCCTTCACGCCCACCAATGTGGCTGAAACCAACTCAGAGCTAGCTTCCTCTTGAACAGAGATCAAGCGTTAAAATTCGCATCAAGAAGAAAATCATCAGTTGCAGAAGCAGAAAAACCAAAACTTCTCCCACACAATTTCAGGCTCACGACCAGAAAGCACAAAAATTTCGAGAACCACTACTCATTGCAAGAACTAGTCCCCCTCCTGCGTGTTCCATCAAACTGAGCGAAACATCAACTCCGTCAACGCCACGGTTGTGGTCACTCACTTCTAACGTCCATTACTGAACAACATAACACATCACAGCACTCTAAACCATCACATTAAGAACGAAGTCCGCCGGCCATTACTACAATGCAGAAGTCTCATCAAACCTGCAAGTCAGGCCGCAGCCGACGAAAGTTTCACGCTCCCCGACATCACCGAACCCCACCAGCCCTCATAAAGCCAGTCAGGTCACGCTCGCTACCAGAAACTTGAGAGTGGCAGATAACAACAACAAGGGCTACTCGTCTAGCATATCAACCTTCCTGGAATCCAACCAGTGCAGGCAACGTCCCAACCCACCTGACCAGACCTCGGCGCTGCAACGCCACACCGACATGGATGGCCCCGCGTGATCCACCTCCTCCAGCAGAGGTTACGTCGCGCCTGCACCACCAAGACAAGAACCAAGAGGCGCCGTGTCTTCAGCGTCAGGAAGCTGATCACTCGAAGTCCCCATGACGACTGATCCGCACGAGCTCATCACGGTGGCGATAGATCGTCGATCATCGACACTGGATCGAACCACAACCCGCCCCGAGTTGCCTGCGTCTCGAGATCGCTTCCAGTCTAGACTACTCTCCACGCCCTCCACTTCCGGGAACCATACAGGCTCCACGAACTCCTGCTTTTGTCATCGACAATCCTTACTTCGAGGATCCCTTCTCTTCTTTTTTTTATTTTTGGCTCTCTAGATTATTCCCTGAAATGGCAAAAACAAAACCACCAATATTCGTGACTCTGACTCTTGGCACCATTCTTGTAATAAGCTGTTTCGCCCACTTGGGCAACAGTGGTAAATACGGCGTAATTAAATACTCTCATCTACTTTTATAATTCTCTTTTAACTGATTAATAATTAATTGAGAGTTAATCATTATTTTTAATTCTTTTGACAGGGTTAATCATAATTTGGCGATGCTCCGGGAAAGCTGGCCCAAGCCGAGTCCTGTCAGGTTAGGGGGGACTGGAGAGGATTTTTTATTCTGGTGATTGGGAGGCTAAGTTTGGGGGAGAGGTGGCTTGGATTTGGGGGCATGGTTGGTTGGGGGTACTGTAGGGGGCTCTTTTGTGGATTTGTAGAGGTTGGAATAATCGCATTGATGTGTGTGTGAGTGTGTGAGGGTGTGTGTGTGTGTGTGTGTTCGGCTGTCCCTGGCCCTGGCCCCTGTACGTTGGGCTGTCTTTCTCTAAATGTTTGGTCGACTTGATACGGTCACAATTCAGACAGTGAGACACATCCTGAAAATTCTGCCCCTCCAACCAGATGGGTGACTCGCGACTCGTTCGCCGTGAATTTTGAGAAAGGTAAACTAGACGTTGGAGTGGTTGAGGGAGCGAGAAGGGGGAGGTTTGGGAGATTTCAGTATTTTTCCTTGTTGCTTTGAAATTATTCCATGGTTTATTATGTCTTTAAGTCTTTTCTTTTAGAACCAACCAATTTTTTAAGGATTTTTTCCTTTATTGGTTAAATTCAATTGGTAATTTTTAATTTTAACCCCTAAAGCATCAACTCAACAAAAATGGTATGATTTAGGGTCCGGTCAGGCTCTCCGTAAGTCGATTTTTATAGGATAAAGTTGTGATTTTGGCACAATATAGAAAATTATCATATCTTTCTAACAAGACCATTCATGCTTCAAAATTCCTTGTACTTTAGGAGATATCCGGAGTCAAAGTTTGAAAACACTATTTGGGCATACTAAAATCTGCCCAAAACTGCAGTATATGCTCAAAATCTGCCCAAAATAAATTAAATCACGGAAACTTCAAAAATTCACCAAAAATTGGGATTTTACTTTTTTCTGAAGTTTTGTTTTTTTACATGTAAATGCAATTTGAAGGCATGGTCTCACTGATTGGATTTGCAATCCAAAATTTCTCCATATGCCTTTTTTACTATCATAGACTGGCCTTTGTATTTGAATTTCAGCATACCTCCATGTGAAAAATCAAGCATTTCTTTAGATTTATAGGTTGTATAAGGGATAAAAGTGCATTGACGTATTCCTAACCCAGGAACAAGAATTTGAAAAGCCTCACATCAAATTTGCTTTTGAAATTGGTTTTTTTGGTTCACGAAACACTTGAAACCCATTTTGCAATAAGGGAATTTATTTTTTTTCCAACTTAGAACATTGTGATCTCTCAAACGGTAAGGAGTTTGAATCTAAGATATGGAGTTTGAATCTAAGATATGTACACATACAAGTAAGGTACTAGATCCTACGATTATTCTGCCCAGAATACATCAAAGCTTGAAAACTTACACCTTGTATTGAAAGAGTCTAGTTTTGAGGGTTTTTGGCAGTTTTGAAGGCTTTCAACTTTAGAGGTTAAGATCATTGCTCATACACGGTATTGTTCCGCACCATCAGAAACTAGTTTGGAAATTCTAAGCTACAAAATAAAATATACTATTTAAGAAAACTGTTGCTTCTTCCTCCCAAGAATGGTTTTGTAATTACCAAATTTTCACCCAAAAAGGATGGATAATGTGTAATTATGGGATGAAAAGTGGCTTTCATTGGATTCCTAGCTATAACTATCTGGATAAAAAAAATTGATCTGCTCTGTAAGGGATAGTGAAAAAAAAAGTTAAATGTCAAAAAGTACAAATGCTTACTGAGTCTTAACATGCATTTTTTGCTTTGTACAAAATGAGCCGATTATGTGTACCTGCAAGGAGATGCCATTGCTCTGTACGCACTTTGTAATTATCAAATAATACATCTTCTCAGACGGATTACTACTGATACTGAAGATGCAGTACTTGTATGATTTATATCTCTATCTCAACAGTCCTTCATAAGCAACTTGGTGGTGATACTTCAAATGTTTATGATTGTAATTGATGATGAAGTTGATTGCAGTTCAATTTAGAGATGACCTTCATTTTCAGAGCTGCAGACTTCAATTTAATTAGTGTAGGCAATGCTAAGCCCGGTTTCACACTATGATTTAGTCAAGAGGCTGACCCTCAAAATTTTAGCCCAAACCAGAGCGAGAGTCATCGTTAGCCAAAATTTTAGCCCCAACTTTAGTCATCCATATCTAAAACTGAATTTGATCAACAAGGCTCTGTAAAGACTTTCTTCTAACGCTCTATTATGGAAAAAAATATCTCAAAGTTTTTTTCTTTTTTTTGGAAAAGTAATATTCTAAAAAGATATAATTGATTTTTAATTGAGTTTTAACCCCTAAAGGTTCAAGCCGTTTTTGGACCTCCAAAATTAACCAAAAACTGTGATTTTTGACAACATTGTAGAATGAGTTGGAGTATGATTCTTATTTTTTGACTTTTTTGGTACATCCAACCGTAAGATCTTGAACCTAACTACCTGAAATCATACCATGTCAAATTTCAACGCTTGGATCTTTACCATTTGTGAGATTATAACGTTCAAAGTTTACTGTTTTTTTTTTTTTTTTTTTTTTTTTGGGCTTTGTGCAAAAGGCATACTCTAAATGGTGCCAAGGGAGACTTGATGATTGTTACCCCAAACATTTTGTTCATATTTTTTTCCATGTAGGTGACTAAGTTGGGCACCTCCATGCAAAAATTTTAGAATCTCATTACGCTTCAAGCAAATTATTTTCCAGAAGAAGGTACAAAAACCACAATATGGTAAAACTTAAATAACCTCAAATGTTTTTGGTTTTTAAAAAAGTGAACGGTTAAAAGTTACGTCTATAAGTTTTTGAATTATTGGAAAATAAAATTTAAAAAATTCCAAAATCTCAAATTTTGACAAATTTTGAAAGAAAAAATTGTAAAATCACCAAAAACTGAGAAGGTTGTTCTTGTAATTTTTGGAGGCTGCCCTTGTAAAATTGGTAAACTTTTTGATATAGGCCACTTTGGATTTTGAGTAGTGAATTGGTTATGAACACATTTCTAAAAAAAATAAAACATCTTAAAAAATCTAATTTTAAACTACCCGTTTTGGACTTGATGAAGGTTCTAAAAGTGAAATTTGGCTTTGAAAATTTTACCACATACACCTTGCGGTATAGGGAGCACCCAGTAAAATTCTTAGACAAAAATATTACTTTTAACCCCTTCATTTAGGCTGCCCGAAACAGGCGAGAGCCATTTCGGATTTCCAGAAACTTTAGGGATTAATCAGTTTTTTTCTATGCCTGTGGTAACTGTTTTGGTTGCTTCTTGATGAATTGTGTCAACAAAACCACAAATGGCATTCTTATGTAGAGAAACATGAATTGTAGAGTAGGTCTAGATGATTCCATCATTGAGCGCAGTTGCATCCGTAGTTATCTCTGAAAAAGCATGGGAAGGAGTGAAATTTAACAACTAAAATGTTGGACCCACAGCATGTAAGAGGCAAGGAGAGGCTTGATTGTGATGCACATGATTGTATCTTTTTTGCAAGTTCATTCTTATCTGTGTTGCAATCCATGAGCAGTACACCGTTCACAGCGTGCCATTTTTTTACTTGAATTTAATATTCTTCTTGACTAACAAACATGCCACGAGCACATTGTTAAAAAGGTTGGGTATGTGACTCCTTGTACGGTATAACTTAGGCTAGAATAAGGCTGCCAACCAAAATCCAAAAAGAAAGAGAGACTTATGGAAGAACTCAACTTTTCAACAGGCTGACTTGTAAGCTTTTTTGTACATTGTTGGGTAGGTATGAAATGTTTGCGTTGACAATAAATAAGACCTGAACCGCCAAACACTGCCAGGCATGTTTTGTGTCCTATGATTGAATACCGGTATGGTTGTTTGTGCTTCTCCTTGGTTGATATGTCAAACAGATGATTTTTATTCAATATCTGTTGTGAATAATTTTTGGTGATAAAATCCCACCTCCTCATGGTCAATTGAAATTGCCATAGCTAGTTTTCAATTTTATGATAATATCAATTAATTAAAATGTACACTTTCTATAACTCTACTTTGTGTGAGCCACTTACTTGAGCAATGTGGGCCACTTCAAATGAGAAATTCACATCATTTGAACTATGTTATGACCACCACTATGTGGCCAAAATTGCAAACCACCCCCTTGACATTAATTAATTGATGGAGGTTGCATGAGGGTCTGACGTGGAGGGGTCCACGTGGCATGAGGTGCATGGTGATGGTATGCCATGGTGTGGTGATGGTATGGTATGGTTATGGAATTGGGATTTATCCCATATTCTCTGAAGATCCAGAGGATGTGGAGGGGTATATGACTTGTGGGCGGACAAATTGTAAAAATTGAAATGGTGCTCTTTTGTATTAAATAATCAGAGGGGCCTTGAAGAAGTGCCACGTCTTCAAGGCCCCATTAATTAATTAATACAAAAAACAGCACATGTCCCACTATCAAGGACAAACTATTTGACAACTTAAGCCATAACATATTCTTGTAACTCTTCTTTCCTTATACAAAATAACAACCCACATTTTTAAAAATGTGAATGATCTTTTTTAAAAAGGTTATTCTTGATTGAACATTACACTATTTGATAATCCACACTGATTTTAATTAAATGTATAACAAAACAACTTATTCTGTAGTATTTTTTGAAATTTGAAAATTCAAAATATAAATTCAATTTAGGCCATGAAAATTATAGCTTCTGATGTATTCATTTTTAATCTTAAAAGGTGCCAAATATTATTTTTGGCCATAATGGATGGCTATAACTTTGAAGATCCTTTTAGCCTTCAACTCAAATATGATTTCAATGATATTTGAAGAATTGGATTTCAAATTGAGATTAGATCATGAATTGTTATATTACAATATGATTTTGTGTTTTGTTTATAGTAGAAAAAAAAAATACATTTTTTCAAATAAAAATATTTGTAGAACACCCTATAAATCATATATAAGGAAATCAAATTAAAAATATATATATATATATATATATATATATATATATACATATATATATACATTGCTTAAATAAATATGTATAGTAATTAATTAAAAAAAAATCTATCATCACATCTAAATGCTAACAAATTTCAATCAAATGATAATTAACTAGAAAATGACACGCTTTGGAATGCAATAATATTTTTCTAAAATGGACGGATTTAGAAATTTTTGATTGCCTTGAAATGCTATTGAAGTGCAATTTGACATCAAAAATATAATCTAAACACACAGACCTAAAAAATATGCAAATATTTGTATTTTTCATAAATACTATCTACCACTTAGTACTTTGTTCCCTTGCCAAGAGTATTTGATATACAAATACTTCATTCCATACTTTTTGAAGGTGGATATCATTTCTTGCGTATCCTTTGGCATTTTATGCTACCGAAACAAATCTTATAATATTTTTGAAAGATTTTTGATGGAATTTAGATCAAGAGAACAACTTTGGCGGTAAAAACAATTTCTCTATAATATGAGCCTCTTGCAATTCTCCCAATTTACTCCAATGAACAAAGGCACCAACTTCCATGAGTACAGAGGTCATAAGAAATATGATGCCAAAAAAAAAACTTGTACACATTTTTAATATAGTCGTTCTTTTCATCCAAAATGATCTAAGATGCAAAAATTCAATATCCAATTGTTGAAATGCATGTATCAGGTATTCAGTCCTCCAAATTTGTTGTCACCCAAAAGGCTACCAAATGCCAAATGTGTAGCCTGCAAATTCTTGGATTACATGTTTTAGACATGTGGAAAGTTGTGATGCATTTATTATCAATGTGATTAATGCTTTATGCAAGCACAATAATTATTTAGACCTCTCTAGTCCACACTACGTGAGGAATATGCTTACAAAATTTTGCTCTCAAAGGTGCCTTCATTTGAGAAGATCATAGAGTTGGAATATGGCACAATTGTTGAAGCAAAGAGAGTTCATGACACACAATTCATAAACATTTTAGACGTGACTGTACAGTAAATGCAAGAAACCTAGTGATTAGTGTTAGTTTCCAAAAAAAAAAAAAAAACAGTTTAAAGTCAAACACTTATCTATATAATGGGTAGACTATAAAACAACTAGAGAGCTGCACCCAACTTATGAAAATTCTACCTTGCACTCCTACTCTAATTTCACAAACTTGTCCAAACTCCATAAGATTAACATGAAATAGAAACACCCAAAGGAAACCTCAACCTAACATCAACCCCTAAAATTGCACAATAAATGATGATCCACCAACCCAAAACAAATCAATCAATTAAACTCATATTGAACTTCAACATCAAATTCAACCAATTATTAAAACAATGGCATTGCATTGAGGCTAAAATAAGTTTCATTTTTAGCAAGATTTCTTTTAAACAACCTAGTGATTAACGATAGGCGGGTTTTGTTGTAAGCAGGTGACTTGTTTGCTGAGCTTGTTTCAGCACCTTGGTACACGAGAATTAAAAAAATAAAAATAAAAATAAAAATAAAATAAGTAAATAAATAAAGGAAAGAGTTACAGAGATATGTATTACAAAATATCTAGTGGGAAGATAATACTATGCATGTGGACGTGAATGGAGATAAATTGATAATGTCATTGGTAACAGGACACATCGAGATATGTGTGGGATTAGCAACATGAGGAGGTTATTGAAGAGGGAACAATGCTGACATTGTTTGACTATTGTAATCAAATTCAGATTTCAGGAACAAACTCCCAGAGATACTACTTCAGTGGTTGTACTCTACAGCCCTGTTGCAACATACAGACAAGATACACTCTCAGAATCCTCATCAGTGATTGTGTGATTCTGATCATGAAAATAGAACTAACTTATGGCCACCAAAAAAAACCAATCAATATAAGGTATACACACCTATCACCGATCACTTAAGCATTTCAGCATAGTAAATCTTGGGTTTTCAATAAGGAGTTATTTTTTGCACGTAGTATCATAAGGTTCATGAAGAATGAGCATTTTTTCAAAATTAATTCAGTAAAATCCAAATTACTACAAATTTTTTTGTCCAAAAGTTAGTGTTACCCATGATTGACATATAGGTGTACCAATGACCGACCATACTCAGATCAGTGAACAAACAGATTCCGTCACACTCACAGAGGCATTCTATTGGAGGAAATACCCTAAATCTACTGTTCATCAATTATCCTTTACTAGTTTCCCATTGCTCTGGAATGGGGAAGCCTACTGATCCCTCATGGGTAAGTGATCCCTCATGGGTGTGTATACCTTAGTACTTAGAGAACTTGTTGTGAGTTGCCGTACTTGGGTAGCAGGTATTTATGCTAAAATATGTTTTGCAAAAATATAAGAAATTCTAAGGATGAAAATAATATGACAAACTTTTTTTAGAGTCAAATTTTTAAATTTAAAATCACATAAGGCTATTTTTAGTGTTTGTCATTTTTTTTATTTATTTTTTATTGAGATATAGATCTTATTTTTTTGAAAAGGATAAATATTTATTTTGAGGTGGACAACATGCTTTCTAAGTATGGTGAAGCATAAATTTTGATAAGAAAAGGTAGTTGTAGGAGAAATTTTGGGTACAAAAAGATTATTTTCCAGAAACAATTGAAGAAAGATCATCTATGATTATCTTTATCAACAATCTCAAGGGCTTAGTAAAAGGGCTTATTACTAAGGTAGTAACACCTTAAACTGCAAGAATAAGGAAATTGGTAATGGGGGAGTGCAAAGATCATGAAGTGAAACCATGAATGTGTTAGTAAATTGAAGACAAAGTGTTGGATCTTAGAATCATAATTTCTGGACACATAAGCAACTTTATGTAGATTTTGGAAGTGAAAGTATAGACACTTAATCAAAATTGTAGACTTATCCAAAAGAAACAGAAGAAACACATGGACACAGCTTGTAAATGCTTCCATCTCATTGGTTTCATCTTAATGGTTCTACTAAAGTTTTAGTGAAGTTGTGGTCAAGTTTAGATTCACTTCCAATCACTTTGAAATAAAATTATAGGAAGTATGAATGGATTGTTGGCAAATTAAGGTGTTTTTAATCTTCGTATGCAAGAATATCTACATAAATGCTTAAAATGACCATTAGACCAACCATTGACCATCAAAAAACCAATGATAATACTATCTAATTTATGCACAACTACTTTAATGCTATTATACATCCATCATGTATTAAGCCCCTTCCCACCACATATCTTCTTTTTAAAATTAAAGTATATCCATCTATAGTTTCCTTGGAACCACTCTCTCATCCATTCTTACCATTGTTGTGAATTTGATGGCTAATAAATTTATATTTAGTAGATTTAGTGATTTCTTAGAAGGTGCATTTTGATCACTAATTTATATGAAAACAAGCATTATAATATTCAAGACTACAATAGGAAGCCTTGTAAGTGGAAACATATGAATGTGCTTATAAAAATCTTAATTTTCAATAACAACTTTAGTCATCCATATCTTAATCAATATTTGGAATTTGGATTTGATATGGAGTTGATTGAAAAGATTGTGTTGAGTAGTACCATTAGCATATCTCACAAGTAAGATTTGAATACTTATGGAGTAATATGTGAAGTTCATATTTTTGTCCATTTTGTATACAAGAAGTAAAAGTATTGAAATGAATAAAAATTTGTAAATAACCATCATGTACTTAAAACGATTCTATATATACAAGAGATGTATTTTAAAATATTCTATTTAGACCCTAAATTGATGAATTTTAATTCCAAGAGAAAGTCTTAAATTTGTAATTATTTTATGATTAACTAAATAAACTTTATCCATTATCTTCGAGTAGAGTTTATTATTGCACGTGTGTCTACTTTGAAGATTTTTCTTCTTTTAAAATTTTAAAAATAAGTCATTATATGAAGTAAATACTTGAATTTATAAAAATAACATAATTAAAAGTGGCCATCTTTCAATAAGAAATATCTATTTTTTTTTAAAAACCATTTTAAAATAAACCTTTGAAAGCTTGTTTTAAAATTGGATATTATTATCAATTTATCTTTAAAAATAATATTAAAAATAAAAACTTAAAATTTAAAAAAAATACATATATCAATGTTTAAAAATGAAATTAATATTTAAAAATGAACTCAATATTTAAAACAAATTAATGTATATATTTTTTTAACTAATGTATATATTTTAAAATATAAAAATATATACATTAAAAAATACACTTTATGATATATTATTATATATACTTTAAAAAATTAAAAATTAAAAATTAAATGTCCTTTTCATAACTAAGCAAATAAAAAATTGTTATTATGAATCTGTTAAAATATCAATATAATACTTTTGGTATTTATTAATATCAAAATTCGAAATATTTATAGTTAAATCATAACTTTAAAAGAAAATAGCTCAATAAGTTTAATATTGTTTAGCAATCAATGTACAATTATCTTTTGACAGTTTTTATATTTTGAAATTCTTAACGCTTTTATTTCATTTCCAAAAATTTCATTGAAAGCATAATCCTCAACAACAATGCTTCGGAAGGAGGTCTTGTGGCTCATCATCATGTTAAGATACAAACAAACCAGTTTCACACACCTGGCCATCAGCAGTCTTCAAACCATGCCACAGCTGCAACACAGTCCGGACCCAAATGAAAATATCAAAGCGGGTGCCACCTTTGTAGCATATATGAACAACACCGCAAATACCATTGGAATTATACAGTTTCTAAGGACGCAATACAATGCAAAAGCACCAATAGTAGCTCGTTTTTTGATATGATGACCAATGTTGTGACTTCTCATGTTGCAAAGCTTGACATTACAGGACTCGAAGTGAATATCTTTGGAGCTTAGACTAGAACAGTTAGACTATCGACTATAGAATTCGACATGAGAATAATAAATTTAAATATCATCTCTAGAACGTCTATGTTGTGCCCACATATAAGTGGTTTGACAAAATTGCTAAAAAAAAACTCATTCATATTGGAGCTTGACACTGATAAAGTCGGCCACTAATTAATGGATCACTTCAAGATCAAAAGAAGCGTAGAAAATTCATTTATCATTCCTTTTTACATTGACACAAAGCTATTAAGCTATAAGTTATAAATATTTAAAACATTTCAAAACCTATTTATTTAATTACAATGATAATTATAATTTATACTAACATCATAATATAAAATCTATATTCTAAACAATATTTTATGAATATTGTAATTTATTTATTTGTTTATAAAACTTACAAACTTTGTTTAAAGTTTTCAATTCAAGGTCTTTAATCATAGCATTTCATCATTTAATAAAATCAATAGCATTTAATAGCAAAGAAAAGCAATAGCAAAGAACAATTAAGTATTTACATCAAGTTGGTGGTTAAGGAAATCACCATATAATGAAATTAATATCATACTTTAAACATGGAAAACTTAAATGACAATGTCTAATCACATATTTTTTTACTTTCTACTTTTTAATTTTTAGTGATTTAACTGTATAAAATAAATTATTAATTTCTATTTATTTTTAATCAATAAACAATTTAAAATAGTTGATAAAATATACTGAAAAAATAACACTGATTGATTTAATAGATTTAATTGTAATACACTAAGATTTTAGATTTTGTAGATTAGTTGATTTTTTTAACCTTTAAATGCTTTTGTAATCAATTTTTGATTATTCATCATTTTAAATCTTAAAACCAAACAAAATTTTTATGATTTTTTTAATTTTTTTTTACAACAAATCTGAACAAAGGGGATGACTTTAGCATTGAAAGCAATCACTTGTGGTTAAATACTATGAGAAACACGGGAGAGATCACACTTCAGTTCTGAAAGTACGCGCTATAGAGTCTTTTTTGAAGAATAAAAAAAACAACATATAGAGTCCATGGTATCTACTTTGTATACTATTGATAACGCCACTGAAGATAATACACTTTGCAAACTCAAATGTTGCTTGACAAAAGAGAGGTTGAATAAGTGTTACGAAATGCATTTTCCGCAAAAAAAATTAATTATGATATAAAAGAGATGTAGACTTTGAAGGTTTTGGCCTCTGGAAGCTCATATTTTTTTCAATATTAGTTGCATGGTCTTTGAATGTATTTTTACAGTCAGTACAAGATCCATACCTTGCTTGAACCATTTGTTTAAGTAATGGAGATATGGACAATTATCATTTTTTTCTTGAGTCTAATCTTTAAAAGCTTGCATGTGCTCAATATTAATTCTATGGTATAGTTCCTTAACTATTTGAAAACAACATGCATTTAATTAGTCAAAGGGTTCTAAAGTTGTTGGTTTATGGTGCTGCTACCTTACAAGCCTAGGTGGCCATTTATACCAATCCTTGGGCTCAACAACCTTACAAGCTTAGATGACCATTTATACCAAATCCCTGAGTCCAACATAACAAGTTTATCAAAAGCAATTATTTTTATTTTCTGGAAAAATTGTAATATGTCAAATCTTGAGCCAATACTGGGACATGTAAGAAGCTTGAAGAAATCAATTTCTTAATTTAGTAAGTGATACATTTTTGAAGGGACACACTAATGCATACCCATCGAACTCTTCGTGGAACCTTTTTTTAGAATATAGAACAATGTTTATGTAGTACTTGTAAAACCCTCAAATCGTAATTTCAGGGTTTTATAAGCTTTATTTAGATTTTTTTGGGGTCAAATTTGGGTTCTACGACCCAAATTAGGTGTAGAGAATTCTTATCGTAGAACTTGGGACCAATGTTTTGCAAGTTAGGATATTTTGCTAGGGCCCATGAAGGGTTCCCTAAAGAGTTTGACGAGTATTTTTTAATGTACCCCATTTTTGTACAATTAGAGGAAATCTTCCCTCTGGTTAGAAAAAGTTTAAACAAATTAACATCTGCTGTGATCAAAGTATAGCTCGGTGGTGACCCAAGTCTTGAAAATTCCACTGAAATAGTGGTAATGTTGACTAGCTTAGTGGAGTAGTAAAATGGAGAGAACTACATTTGCTGCAGTCCATGACTCATGTCAATGGAATTATTCTTGTGACCAAGTCAGAGAATGAAAGACAAGTACACTACTTTTGGCTAAAAGAGAGGGCGGGAGGGTGGGTTTATAGTAAGCAGGGGAACCAGTGAAGGTGGGATTCATCTCTAATTCATTATAAAATTAGTGTCACAACAATATCTACAGGCAATGTGGATTGAAGGCTCTTTGTCTTATCAGCAGCCTTTGTGCTCGTTCTGTTCACTTGAGAGGGCATTACAAGCAAAGAGTTGTAGATGGTTGTCTACAAGGATTTTGAAAGGCAGAGATTGTTGGTGAATTAATGGTATGTAACAGATTGAAGTAGGTTGTAGTTGCTTGAGAAGACCTTGGAAGGATCTGTTGTGACATAAATGTGTTTTGAAGTACTGCAATCAAATTGATGCAACATGTTTTCTACAATTGTATGAGGAAATGGATTTTAATCCCTTCTAGTGACATTTAAATGTTGTGGCCTGTGACTTGAACAAACAAATCTCAACTTTCTACTCATATGAGAAGAAAATCAAAACTTATCTCACGACTATGTGAACATTGAAACTTACTCACGTACTAATATCATTGAAATGTATGGTAAATAAACATGCATGATTTCTTTTGAATTAAAAGAATACTACTCCTACTTGGTTGAAATTTCACTAATATTTTTAATTAATAAAAATAGAATCTATTTTTGGGATCATTATCACACACATTGTTAGCCAGAAGTGCCATATTATATCACTCAATTTAATAATTTGGGCTAAAAATTAACATGAATTGTTCACTCTAATTTATGTCAAACACATATGTGTTAATTTTGAAGTATCTATTGATTGTTTTTAAGTATTAACGTAATTTAATTTAGAAGACCATACACAATTTTCTCTAGGATATTACATGTAATTTTCAATCATTGCAGATATTTAAAGTAGTACTCTTTGGCTCAATTTAGAAAGAATGGCCTATCGGTCTAAGGTTTCGGGCTCATTGGATGATGCAATATTTATCTTCTCAAAGAAGGGAAATCAATCAAGACATATTCAAATCCTTTGCAAAAGCATGGATTGCAATCTTGCAATTCTTGCATTCATTCTCAAAAACTATACTAATCAAAATTACAGAGTTTAATGAAAATCCTAGAAAATAAGTTGAATACTGAAAACAAGTGACTGACTGAGCCAACTAATCCGTTTCTTGGTGAGGGTTTGGCGCAATTGATAACTTAGTTAGACTGCAAGTACACTTCCAGGACTTAGGACTGTGCATGTGCTTCACCTCATGGGTGCTGATAATGCAATCAAATGGATACAGTTTCATCATATTGAACTATTATCTTCAGATACAGAGTACTACAGTGATTAGAAAATCGTTTGGATCCAATATGAGTCACATTCTGGTTTCATACAACAGGAGTCTGGAAACTCATCAAACTGCATGATGGAATTCACTGTGTACCTTGTACCTTCACGCTCAGATGCAGGATGCTTGCAGATTGGGCATCTTCCTGAACAACTCATTGATCCATTCTCAAGGGAAAGGAAAGTTTCACAATTCAGTCACTGTTTACTTCTACTCTAAAGATTATAATGGAGTGAAACAGCAACAACTCCTGACATTGTTAACCTAGTTCAATTGAAAGGAGAGCAGCCAGACTCAGTTGTACCAATGTGTTCATAGACTTGAGTGGGTACTGTGTAGTAGACATTTGCCATATACACTGGGGAACGCACTCTACATTGGCATCACTGGATATATTTTATCTCGCTACTGACAGCACTATCGTCAGAACTGGAGGTTTCGTGTAGAAAAAGAAAAAAGGAAAAGGAAAAAAAGAAGACAAAAATCCAACTTGGAGAGTGGGTGGGGTGTGAAAATGGGTGTGAAAAAACAATTCGAGAATTCCTGGGTTAATAAGTTAGCCATGTACCTTTTCACGTGGAGGCGCGTGGGCTACTCCGAGGTTTACAAGTGTAAACTCTACTCTTTGCAGTATTTTGTTGCTGCAAAGACATCCAAGGATTCAGCCAGCCATTTCTGCCAGAGGGTTTTGGTTTCGAAGATTTATCATGAAGTCAGTGGCCACTTATTGTTATCCTGTACGTCAACCATGAACTTAGAAGCCAACAGTGTAAGAACAATGAAAACCAACAAGTTACCACATGAATTTTGAAGAACTCAGAAATGACCAATGAGTTACAGGTCAAGCCTGCTAAGATATTGCTAATATATTCAGTTACACTAATAGATTTCTGCGCTTCTAGACACATTTATTTAACAGCCATAACATTCGGCTTTCTGGCAAGCCTCGCATGACAGCATTCCCTTCAAAACCATCAAACAATAGTTACTACACAAATCTTGACTACATGGACCCTGAATCCAGAGTTATAGAATAGCAATTGTTGACATATGATTATTAAACTTTCAATCAAGAGGGAAACATACGTAGAGCAAAAAAATTCTAGAATCGATAGGCATAATAAATCCTGCTACAGTATTCAATATGATATAAGTTATTGGGTAGTTGCTGGAATTCAGGGGGTCTGATAAAACGTGAATTCTCACTTGTATAACTTGGACATTCACCGAAGTGCAAAAATGATCACCAACGCAACTGACAACCTGAACTCCCTTCACTCCTCAGCAACGTCCAGATATCTTCTCGTAAATGCATTCATGCACTGAAACGTTGCTCTCTCACCCCTGCATCAAAATCGGGCCAAACTGGGAGAAGAACCAGTCGGTCGCAGGAGTAACTGTAATCCCATATCGATTCCCGGACCAATCATCATCAAATGAGGGTCTAAAATGAGGGTTTGAGAACAACGAAAATGCTCCACAAAGTCTGCCGTTATGATCAGAGTGGCTAAAAAGCATGCAGGCAAGAAGATCGCCCTTCTCAGAATTGCAGGAAATTTAAAACAAGTCCAAACTAGATCTGCTTTTAACTCAATTCTCCGAAATCTATCAACTTCTCAACATAATGCACTAAGAACATATTGATGCACGTATAACAAGCTGCTTCAGAAATTTAAGAAGCGGGAAACGCTATGCAGGCTTCAATCACAACCATTGCAGAGAAGCACAAATGGTAAGAAAAACGTCAACCACGGATATGCACATAAAAAGTTACTCTTCAGAAAACTTTGGATAAGAGGATTACAACCTGGGAAATAAAATGCAAAAAAACGCAACAGATTTTCATTCACCAAGCAATAATAAAAAGAAACCAGATTCAATTATTCTCGCAACAAGATGGACATGGAAAATTGCCTTTGCCTCTGCACGCAGGGCACGTCGTAGGCTTGCTGCTACCTTCTAAAGAAAAAATATTCTGGTTCAGAGTACCACGAGACTTGCACCTCATACAAGGAATTCTCGTCACGCCACCACACTCCATACACAAATTCAATTTCCTGCAACCATAATACATTTGCATACCGCACACATGATCAATTACCCTTCGAAAACTCAAAACCTCAAGTTACCAATGTCGCCAATCCGCTACCCATCACTTGGAAGTTCGCACAACTTGCGAATAAACCACAATTAGGGTTCGAGATGGGGAGGAGTGTTTGGCGAATTACCTGCGCTGACCTCGGGCAATGAAGGCGTCGACCTTGGGCGTGGCAAGAGCTGCCGCGAGTAGCAAAGCGCCCACTCCCAAACCTGCGATTTCGTTCGCCGTGATATTCTCCATGATTGTGCACCAATGTGAAGCAAAACCCACTATCGCTCACAACTCTTCCTCCACCTACCTTCAATTGCAAACCCAAAACAACACAATCTAGGCTCTAATCTAAACTACGCTGAGCTCAATCTACCGCCCATCTGCAGCTACGCAACTCTTTCCACCGATATTGTCAGTGGATTCCAAATAAGAACCAGACCTCCCGTTCGAAATCAGAACCAGATTAAGGTACAGAAAAAAGACACACAGCCTGAGCAGATTGCGAGGACGAGTAGACTTGGCGGCCGCAAGTTATGAATTGCAATCAGCTGGCTCGTCCCCTCATCCACTCCCACTCATTCAAGTCTCCCTTTTCAAGTCTCCAGGCTCAAGTCTCCGGTTCAAGTCTCACAAGACACAAGGGATGTGAATTGTGGATGCATCATTGGATGCGCCCAACGAAACATCAGTGGAAACATCAGAATCATAAATATTTACAAGCTTCCCTGCAAGATTCAAGGTCCCATTCGCATGGCACAAGGTGTGCTCAACTCCTTACCATGAAGCATTGTACACATTTACGATTGCAATTCAATGTGACACTGTAATCACTTAACCCTTAAACGTCATTTTAGGTCCTGGGTGGGCAGCCCGGACCGAATCTAAATATTTTTTCCCCCAAAAATGGCTCTGCAGTGCACTGTAGCGCCGCACTGTAGCACTGTACCATTGGAGCACAACTCAACTTCAGCTGCCCCAACCTCAAAACTTGTTCAATCTGATAACTTTGATTGCTTACCAACGATTCCACAATCTATCAAATGGGGCGAAAATTTGGAATCTAGATCGCTTTTTCAATAGCTTTCCAACGCAACAAGTCTCGCTTCATTTGGTTGAGAAATGAAACTTCTGTCTCCAATTATTCCTTTAAACCCAGCCCCTCGGGCTGGGTCTGACGTTTAAGGGTTAAAGTGGAGACACAACCAAAGTAACACAAATCCCCAAGACTAGACGAGGTACCAGCCCAGGTACCAGCCCGGATACCACTTCGGAGGGTCATTACTACCGGTAGTACAAGAATACCACTCAATGATCAGAAGGATGTGTTGTTTCAGTGTAGTTTTTCCCAACTCTTAACAATATGTGTGTGTGTAAGCATAATCCAACACACCATTTCGTTACAACAACATTTCGGCGCTTCGTTTTTGCAGACTGTTTTCTCTAGATCACTCTAGACTATCTAAATCAAAGAATCTGGGAAAAATATTTTGTGGTACCTCCCCAATGGTGCAATTCTTTTAAGGTGTCAAAAAACATAGTTGTTCTCAGACAATCCAATTACTTTTCTGTAAGATAATTACTTACAAGCGGTAAACTGTAGATATATGATGCTCTGTCTTAAGTTCTTTGATCAGATGCGTTTAATATCTGCATCTACCTAGAGAACATGCACAAAGCTGTAACAGAGATTTCTAGAACCAAAAAAGAAAAAAAAGCCGAGTAGAGACACATATTCGGCAATCAGCCTGCATCACTGTTTTATTGAATCAAGGCTACCAAGATTAACCCAAATTTTCTATCAATTTCGGCCACCAAAGTTAAATTAGTAGGTTTTCAGAGGCCGTTTTCCTGAGTAAATGCTGGAGATCACGTCGAACCCTTGTTTCAGGATATCAAAAGTCGTTGCCATTAGAGTTCCGATCAAGGTGCGTATCCTGTCCGAGGCGTAGATTGGCCCGAATAGAGGAACGTTGGACCACAGAGGCGATCTCTGGAAAAAATCCCGCTGCACTTTGATCTTCTTCACTGTCCTGCCTCCCTGTGAACACAATATCATGCATGCATATCATAATCTGCAGAGCGGCGCCATGGATTTTCAAGCAAGAATATGAAGGGAGATTATGATTAGGTTACCTCGATTTTGTGATCCTCCAATTCGAGGAGCGTGAGGAACTTTAAGTTCGTGAGAGGGAGAATGCCGAGGGGGCGAATGTAGACGGTCATGCGGAGAGTGATGGCGTTGGCACGCTTGTCGTAGACGATCTTCTGAAACTCAACGCTCTGGTAGTTCACGATGAGCTCAGCCATCTGGTAGATGGAAATCAAGTCCTTCACCCCGCCGGTTGTGTTAATGTGGAAGTGAGTAAACTCCACATCCTCCGTGAAGTACTTGCGCAACACGGCCGCCTGCCGCTCCAGCGTCGGCTTCTCCACCAGCCCTCGCACCACGTCCTCGATCTCCTTCGCCGGATCCTGCATCTTGACGTTATAATCCTATTCACTACGCCACTCTTCCTCCGCCTCCTAGTTCACCACCTCATATGGTACTAAATTCTTCCGCAGTTGCCAAACGCTGCAAGTCAGAAAATTCATCACCGTTCCATTTCAGAGAGAGACTGACTTTCTGGAACCAAGTTTCTACGGACGAGAATGAAAAGTGTTGTAACTTTCTAAATTGAAAAGGTGCATGTTTCTGAAACATAAGTTGCTTCAGTTCCACAGATGGGCAACCATGCTGTACTAATCTTCCTTTTGCATGTGCTGCATTTACCCATGTGGTCTTCCATGCAAGCTTGTCTCTAACATCTTCTCTTGGTTGTTGAACTTCAAGACTACTTTCTCTTTTCAAGGATTCAAGAAAGAAACTTATACTTAGAAAGCAAGGAATTCAATGTCTGTTAGACATAGTTTTTGTGATACCAAATTGCATGTCCAGCAACTCGATGTGCTACTGTACTGTAGTATGCAAAGACTGCAGATGCAAACTTGTATTGAAGAATCTGGCCGGTCAGTTGTGTTGGTGTCGCCACCAGGAATGAATTTATGAAGAGTCTAGTTATGTATCTAGCCAAGTTAAGAACTTGGCGCATGGAGGGACACACACAGCACCACTGTCATTTGTTTGGCAATCTACATGCCTGTGAGTTTGGAATCATAGTGGTGAGTAGAAGTTGAATCCCCACATCTCCCACACATAGTTTTTTTTCATCGTTTTTCGTGATCGCCCTTACTCAGGAGTCCGACCACCCATGCTGGGAGTGCAGACTGATGTACTTTCTTTTCCTGATTCTATGAACACCGTTTTTCAAAGAGAGAGAAGTAGGAAGCGAGACATGTTCTTTTGAAAACCAGGGGCTGCTTTCATGTTAAGGATAAGGTAGCAGTACCAGAAAGAGACACTTCCGGAGCCTCTTTGCTAGTTAAATGGCACAGAGTGAACGTGAAAAAAATGCACAGAGGTTAGGTAAACATAAAGAACATATGAACACAAGAAAATTCAAATTGTTTGGAGTTGTATTAAATTTATTTGTAAATATTTGAAGGTTTAAAAATTAAAGTTCTAGTAATGAAAAATGGAAACTTGTGGGAACCAACAATAGCTTGAATTGTTATATACAGTCTACCTTCTATAAATGTTAACCCTCGGGAGTGGATCAAAGTTAACATTTATAGAGGTGTTAACGGGTGTAAGCACAATGAAGTGGAACACAAAGTGCAACATGTGACCACTAACAAGTGAATATGAAGTGTGCTGTTTTTTAAAGATCAAAGTTGATTTTGAGCATTTTGGTGCACTTTAGTCACTTTTTAGGGTGTCGCAAGGTATCTTACATACATCTTCATAAAAAAACATCATGAATTGAAACTAAATTTGACCACTAGTTGTAAATCATGAAAATGAACTTTTCCAAAGTCTTGATTTCTTCATTTGGTGCCGTCTGTTGTCTTTAGAGGATGTTTTTTTCAATTTAAAAAACAATGTTCGGTGAAAAAAAAGTGACAAAAAGTACCGCGGAAGTGACCCTCTTAAATAACATCCTTGCAGTACTTTTGGAACGCTAAACCAATTAATGAGTATATAAATTGACTATTTTAGAATACCTCTTAAATATACAGAAGGCACCGCGAAATTAAAAGTGATTTCGAACAAAACCCTAAACGGTTATGTTCACTTTTCTAAATGACTGCATTCACTTTGCTTGGATTTAAAGCCTTCATACAATAACTTTAAAGTGTCTACTTTGCACGAAACTTTTCCAAGTTGTAGAAAAACAAATTGAGAATCCATATTAGCAAAAAAAATTGACTTCAATTACATCTTTCCGTCACTTTTGTGCAATTTTTGCAAAAAGGCTGAAACTGACAAATAGTTAAGCACTTTTTTGGTCCACTTTACCATGCTTACACCCTAACAGTTAACAATTATAATTTATTTTTTTGGAACAACATTCAAATCTTAACATTTATAAATATAAGCAATTGTGAAGAGTCCTTGTGAGAGAATACCATTCATAAAATTTTAAATCCAATCAGAAATTTATTCAATATCAAGTAATGTGTAAAGAGAAAGGAATGTAAGTGGATGTGTAGTTTTTATCATCCATTTTATGGTTGTATTTCAATTTTTAACATTTATAGAATCAAATTTACAAAGAAGAGAGTACCATTTTGTTAACAATTAACACGTTTGGGTGAAAGTACAATAAAGTGGACCACAAAGTGCAACATGTGACCACTAACAAGTGAATATGAAGTGTGCTGTTTTTTAAAGCTCAAAGCTGATTTTGAGCATTTTGGTGTAATTTTTGAGCGTTTTAGTCACTTCTTAGGGTGTCTAATGTATCTTATATGCATCTTCATAAAAAGAACATCTTTAATTGAAACTTAATTTGACCACTAGTTCAAAATCATGAAAATGAATTTTTTCAAAATCTTAATTTCTTCATTTGGGGCCCTCTATTGTCTTTAGAGGATGTTTTTTCAATTTAAAAAATAATGGTCGGTGAAAAAAAACTCACTAAAAGTACCCTGGAAGTGACCATAATAAAAAACATCCTTGCAGTACTTTTAAAACCCTAAATCAATTAATGAGTATATGAATTGACTATTTTAGAATACCTCTTAAACATACAGAGGACTCCATTTCATCAAAAGTGATTTTTAGATAGTTTTTTATTCTTTTCTAGCTACTTTTTCAAATGACTGCATTCACTTTGGTTGGATTTAAAGCCCTCATACAATAACTTTAAAGTGTCTACTTTCCATGAAACTTTTCCAAATTGTACAAAAACAAGTTGAGAATCTATATTAGCAAAAAAAATGAACTTCAATTACATCTTTCCGTCACTTTTTTGCAATTTTTGCAAAAGGGCTGAACCTAACAAATAGTTAAGCACTTTTTTGGTCTTCTTTATTGTGCTTCCCCCAGTGTACCATTTATATTGTGCAATATGTAGGGAGTAGAAGAAAGTTAACATTTAGAGAGGGTTAACACTTACAGGTGTAACATTTATAGAAGATGGATTGTAGGTTGAAAAACACAATGTTGATAGGTTTCAAACACTTATAGGTGCTTTTACTTTCCAATGGTTTATATAATCATTGAATTGATCAAGGGTCATAAATGAAATGCATCATAGCTCTAAAGCATTCCATTAATTATACAAAAAAATTGATCCTTCTAATCTTATGCCTCTACAATTATAAGTAACATTGATGCTATTAAGTGCATTCCACAAAAACTTCATTTTTTGGAAACTCAAAGAAATGCAAATACAATTTGAAAACAAGTAATTAGTTCTCTTTGATCAATTATCAATAACCATGCAGCAAGAAAGTACAATGTCAGAGAGTTTTGCATTGTTATCGAGTTGTTATTTTAAAAATTATGATAAAGATAAACCTCCAGAATGACTTTGTTCACATTCTAGGAACTTCTATTTAATTTTGACTCTTAACATCAATATGCATTGCTTTAAATACATGAATGATGATTCACTACTTAATGTTCAAAATGAGAACATAAGTGATTAACCTCTAAAGTATTTGATTGTGTTTCACCAAAAAATACTTTAAAAAGTTCTACCATTTTTAATGGAAAAGTAAAACAAAAATAAAAACTCTTTTATTCAGTGCAATTAACCTTAGGACCTTAAACTTCATGACATTAAGTATAGTTTTTTATAGAAGAATTTTATGAAATAATAGCTTAGATTTCATTTGATAATTTTACACATAACATTCCCTGTGATAGATATTTTAATGCTAGAAAGCAATGAATCAATTAAAAGAACTACATTAAAGTAATTTTTAACCAAAAATTGTTATTAATTTTTTTTGTCTACAATGTATTTTTTTTTAAACATCTATATTTAGTATGTATTTTAAACTTTAAACTTAGATACACATAATTTAATTCCAAAACATTGAAAAAACATTATAGTGCTCAAAATAGTTTTTTGTTTTGATTAGTAATATGAAAAGTGATGTTAGATTCCTTTAATATCTCTATATTAAACCCATAAAATTAACCAATATAATAAATTTTTGACGTTAATAATTTAATAAATTAAATTAAAATAATTAAAGACTTATTCCATAATACAAAAAAAACCATTCTAAAAGTATCAATTTTTCGCACTTCCCGTATGAATTTTCTGCACTTCTCTAGTAACAAAAGTATCGAATTTCTTGCAAACTGTGTTATGCATCTCGTCTACATCATACTCGCTCTTATATATGACATGATGGTGGCTTGTTCTCATAGTGTAGTGAGAGCATTGTATTTCCACTACTCTTAAATAATTTGAAACCAAAATTACTACAAATAAATGTTCCTTTGACCATGTTTCACCAAAAAAACCTTTAAAACTACCATTTTAAATGCAAAATAGTAATATGAAAATAGACTTTTTTTCTCACATTCAACCTTAAGATCTTAAACTTTATAGTATTAAGTATTGTACAGAGTATAATCTTATATACAAAAAGTTTATGAAATAATGCCTAAGATTTTTTTTGTTAATTCTCAAAATTCAACAACTAAGATTTCATGTAATTGATACTTTAATGATAGAAAGCAAAAAATCAAATAAAGGAATTACATCAAAGTAAATTCAAACAAAGAATTATTTTTTATTTTTTATTTTTTTAATCTACAATGCGTAGATATAACTAAAAACATCTATTTCGAGTGTGTATTTTAAATTCTAGCTTGATCATACTTAATATAATCTTGATAAAAAAGGTTCTTCCATTAAATCTTCAACAATTTAATTCAAGGAATAAATTAGGTGAAACTTTAAATGGATGTTTAATACAAAAAAGATAATATATTATAGAGTCTTGGCCAATTTGCCTTGTACTTCATATTTCAAGCGCAAATAAGATTAATTAGTTCATACTTACCAATGATCCATATCACTTGCTATAAAACAAATAGAACCAACAAACATAAATCAAAATCAATTTGTAAATATCAATTGTCTGTAGAAGCTTTTAAAAAGAAATTAGGCGTATTTCTTTATTTTCAATATTGAATGTGATTTTTGAAAGTTCTTCTAAAAAAGATATGGATATATAAAGACATGATTGAAATGTGATTATATTTGGCCACATTCTGGGCGTGTGGCCAAAGGCTGTGCGAAACACATGCGTTGCGCCCCCACAGTTTTTTGCCTACACGCCATACGTCTCCGATTCGAATCCGAGCAATATCAATCAAAGGTCTGCTCTGACCTCTACTGCACGTGTTTTCTAAAGTGTTTACTCTTGAAAGGAGGGAGTAGATCTTTAGTCCCATATCTTTGTCTTGTGGGCATTGGGTTGGGGGTGGATCGAACAGACACTTAATTCATTTTTTTCTCTCTCTATAATTATATTTTTTCTAAAACATAAAAAAAAAATTTATAGTTTTTTAAAAAAGTTTTTGTTTTGACTAGCAAGTTGAAAAGTGTTGTTAGATTCATTTAAGGCCTCTATATTTTTATAAAATTAACCAATATAATAATTTTTAACTTAATTTTATTAAAATTTAAAATAATTAAAATAAAAGACTTGTTTAATAATACAAAATAACCATTCTAAAAGGAATAAACAAATTTGCACCTTGCATATAAAATATTACACACCTTTACATATTATGGATTTTTAAAAATATTTTCAACCTATTAAATCGTGGTAATTTTCCTACTTCATATGAATTAAATGTTTTTATTATATAAGAAACCAATATTATTTTTGGTCAATTTTAAAATATAATATGTAATATTTTCAAATATTAAATGAAAAATGTTGATTCAACCTGTGTTTAGTAATTTTGGAATTCTTTTTGTAGTCCTTCTTATTTTGATTATTATAATTTATATTTTTTTAAAAGGTTCTTTTAAAATAAATTTGTATATAACAATTATTAATTCTTAGTGTACCATCAAATGTTCACATAGAGTTTATTGGTTTTTTGGATTTTTTAAATGAAAATTTGTCTAAAAATATGGTTGACTATTGCTTATTTATACATACAAATGCTCAATATCTTTTTAAAGAATGACATAGAAACAACTATTCTTCATTAGCGTGAACATAATCTTATCATCTGAGACCAAATAAATAATAGACATAGACGAAATTGATGGATTGTGTAAAAACTTAGTTCTATCCTAACTTAACAATATCTAGTTTTCAAGGATTCAATGACAACAAAACTAATTTCCCTTGAATTCAAACACCACCGCTCCAACCTCTTACACACCGAATATACCAACCCCACCAAGCTCTTCTGTGCCTCCGAACTACTTGGAGTAAGAAATAATAATACACAAGAAAGCACCACTCACGGCATCTCTCAAGGACTGAAGATGACTCTGATACGGCACTTTTACTTTTGGCAGTCTAAGTACCAGTCCCGGACTAGCGTGCAGATTGGTACTAAAGCAACCCCAGCCTTATCGAAACCCCGGGTTTAATATAGACTTAAACAGTCAGACTTCAACACTCATTAAAAATTTAAAATAAATTAAAATTAAAATTAAAATTAAAACTCAATCTCCTACAAACCAAATAAATAATTGTGGCTCATAAAATTATATAATAACAAAAAGTTATTCTGAGTTTCTAGTGGTGCAACCAAAGAGCATCTCCAGAAAGCCAAAGCCAAAGCGAAAGCAAACGGGGAAGCCAATCGAAACACATGCGAACTAAAACGAACCAAACAAAAACGAAGCAAAAAAGAGCAAAAGCGCGACCCAATAAGTTGAACCGAACAAGTCATGAGACGGCGACGATGAGTCCGGAGCTCTGACGACGCATCGCGGTCGCCGATCCGGTGAGTTTTTCCGATAGACTGGCCTGCGTGCATGAACAGGGCGGAGCAGATGCTCGAGAGAATTTACCTTTTTCCAGCGTTTCGTGAGCGCAGGGTCGCGTGATTGGGCGCAAGTGGTCCCGGATTGATGGCGTTGTGGATAAGCGGAGCCCCACATCACACGTCTGATGCCAGTTCCGCACTCCAAGATGGCCTCGCGCCATCTCCAGACTCCTGCAGGCAGGCACGGACAAGTAGCTGCGCCATCCTGATCTCGACTCGGATCTCATGAGATTTTGTTGGTTTCTCGGTTTTAGAAGTTTGGGATTGTGAGCTGGTGGGAGAGCATTTGCTGGTTCGGGTTGGGCGTTGCTGAGGCGGACTGGGACGGATTTGTGGGTCGGAATGGATTGCGGAGTGATCAGGCCCGCGGCTGCCAGCTGTGGACTGTGTGGGCTCGCTTGCTGAGTGAGCTCATCATCCAAAGCTGCAAGTTTTTGGGAGGGAGGGAGTTAAGTTGAGTATCTTAGTTCGTGGCGTTTCATTTATGATAGGTTCGATTGGCGGGGAGAGACAGTTTTTGAAGTTGTTGTACTGTGGGACTGCTGGAGCGAGCCTAGTTTTTTTTTTAGTTTAATCGGTTTTTTAGTGTTGGGATGGTCAAAGATGGACTCTTCAACTGTGGGTTTGTGTCTTGTGGTTGTGAGGTTTATGGAGGTTCGTCTCGTTCGTTAGTAGTGTGAGAGGTTTGGATTTCGAACTTTTGGGATAAGTGTTGGTGTGATCGTTTCGGTTTTTTTTGTGACGGATGTTTAGTTAGTTTTGGAGTTGTAGGTGCAATGTCGATCCCGAGCGTGTTACCTAGTCGTGATATTGTAGCGGTTGGAGCCTCTGGTTTGGTATCTGGGTCGCGTGGGGGATGGAAGCCGCTTCCGCAGAATAGGATTTTTGTCTCGCGTAGAGTGTCGAGGAAGTGTCGTCCGATGAGAGTAGCAGGTTTGAGGATTACTGCGTGCGCAGCGCCACCTTGCCCGAGTATGGAGACTGTTTCGTCTCCAGTGATTGAGAGAGTTGGGTTTGGAGGAGTGGAGTTTGAGTCCAGCGCTTTGCAAGTTGTGAAAGAGGGGCTGGTGTTCCAGCAGGCGCGGTCGTTGGAGCTCATTCGAGCAGCGGCGTATTTGCGCGCTGTGTCTTTTTATAATATCCCCGAAGGTCGCAGTGAAGAAGCTGTCAAGGTAATACTTGCTTTTAAAATGAAACATTCTCTGTAATATGTATGTATATGGATTGTGGACTATTTGTTGCCCTGCCTTCTTCGCAATGTCGCCTTCTCTCAGTGTGCAATAGCCACTGTTTCATCTTTTATTGTAGTTTGAAATAACATTTTTTCTACCCCCTTGGCTTTTCGGTAAGACGAGCTGGATTAGTAGTTAACTCATTGGCAGAGATGAGCAGAAGTCTTCTTATTATGAGGGATTGATTCTAAGGTTTAGGCCGTATTTAGATGCACCTAGGATAGAAACTAAGGAGAGCACTGAATATTGACTTACAAATCTGGAACATTGCTTGCTGCACAGTTGCATCGCAAGATGAAGGCAGCTGACGAGTTCAGTTCTCTCAGGTCCAAAGTTGCAGGGCTCCAGCAAGGTTATAAGCGCATTGCGTGTATCTTAGCATTATACCCTCTCTCGGGACTCCCTGATTCGTCAGTTGTAAAACTCCACCCTTCCTTGAAGGTAAGAGACAAAATGCATTGATTCATACACCTCCTTACCGCTTTGGCCATTGTCTCAGCTGTTGTGCGATCAAGTGACTCTTAGTGCTCGTTTGGTGGACTAAGAAAGATGGTTTCGTAATTGTCTGTGCAGGTGACGTTGGCAAATGGTGAAGAACATGTGGTTGTGGGATCTCTCGATTTGAATCAAGGCTTGAAAGTTCTGCCAGGAGAACCCGCTGGAATCAAATCCGAGATGGGCTCCTCATTCCTCACTAGGACGGCATCTCTTAACTTATCAAACAGTTCAAGAAGTATACAGGTAATTCTATACTCCTCTTTCGCTCCTGTTTTGTTCGACCCCGATTTCAGAGCAAGAGTTTCTCTTGATAGCAGTTCAGTACAATATATTTGGGCTTGCCGGCTTGTAGGTGGTGACTCCTAATAGAAATGCTCATAAGTGTAGTGGGATTCGAAATGCAGGGCCTCAATACTGATCGTGAGAGAGGATACCTTTCAAATGTATGTGTGGCGCCTTTGATGCGTCAAAGGGGTATTGGCATGGCTCTCCTCCAGCAGGCTCAAAATATGTCCCAGCTTTGGGGTACGCATTACTACACCTTCATTGCTCTTGTCCATCTCGTATGTTCAATTAAGATATCTTCTCAGATTAACTTTGATCTAACCAGGTCCCTTTGCATATCTTTTTCAGGAATCACCAATCTGTACGTCCATGCCGTGGCCACAAACGAGGCTGCAGTGAAGCTTTACAGCAAGAGTGGTTTCACTGCTGTAGCCACGAACGAGACCCCAGTCAAGCTTTCCAGCACGGGTACTTTCACTCTTGAGAAGGAGGCAGCTGTTACAATTGCAAGACGACAAGCCAGGCCATCCCGTCTGTTATTACACAAGTTCATCTAGGTCCAAGACACGGTGAATCCCAAGCCTTTTTTTTTCCCCAGAGAGTGCACAAAGCATCTTTCATCTGTATTTTTACAAGCTCATACATCGATCACACATTGTGATCTGACACAGAATGTCATTGTTAGAACTGTATAATTGCAGGTTTTCTTTAGCTAGAAACCTCATTGTATTTTCTCAAGTGTCTCCAGGAGACCTCATTGAAATTGTAGACGCAGCATGTAGATTAGACGTCCTATACAAACGTAGGTAATGTGCTCTGGCGCTGCCACAGGTCGTCAACCATAGCGTGACAGATTTCAAGTTTACAGCCATCTGGTTCCAAGACCCAGCTCACACTCATCCGAGAGTGCTTGTGGTCCACAATTGTATCCTACTGTACTTTTATATATATAGCCATGTATGCTGAGTCAGCAGCTTTGAGTAAATTTCAAAATACAATTATGGTACTGATGTGGAACATCAGTCTAGTTCTCATTTGTCTCCAGAATGGGCCCTTGTTTGCCCCACGTGAAGCGATGCTACGTGGAGCAAACTCTTGTTGGAAGAAACCCAGGTTCTGTTCTACCTTCAGATATTAAAAAGTTACAGTATCTTTGACACCATCAAGTGCTTGATGGTCAATAGTAGACGTCTGCAGTTGCATATCACACAGATGGCGAAATGGGGGTTTCACAGCTAAAAAAGTAGGAGAGGAGCCATACTTGTCTGCGACTTCTCGAGCTCAAGGAAAGGTTCCCCCTCGGACAAAAGCCGTGCTGCTGAATACTGTAGGTAGAATGACTGTTCAAATTAAGAGTCGGTTACCCGGAATATTGCAGCCATTCTCAGAATTTCGGAACCTTTCCATCGGGAACCAGTAAACACTTGAAGGGAACTGCTCCGTAAAGTTTCCGAAAGAATACTTTACCGACGCCATAAGTACAAGAAGTGACACGTCGTATACAAAGACAGTGACTTCTAACTATGACTCAGGCAATCGGCAAATACAACCAAGTTATGAAGCCTTGATCCAATAACAGTTCGATAACGCTTTGTAACAGGCTCGTACATATTGCATCAGCTTCGCAGACTACTTGCTCCAAACTTGCACTCAAACACGAGGTATCCTTTAGAGAATTCGACATTCCTATTACTTCCTCCAACAGGCTGAAGCTGAAGTCCTCTAAAAAAGTAATAACATATAAATACACTAAACCGCAACTAGATATGACGAGATGCAGGGTAAGGTCGCAGCAACATGCTGTGTAATCACGGTGGATTCGCTCTAGACGGTGATTCTCCACATGACAACGTTGATTTTATGAGAAGCTGCAAAATTATAGGAATCAGAGGCAAAAAGAAGACCAACAACTCTAAAAAAATCGATGACCGATTGGCCCGTTAACCAAATACACAGAAAAGGGATTGTATTCACAAACCGATTTTCACTAATCGATAAAACAATAGACAAATACAACAGGGACATGCTGCCCTGTTTAATGATACCAGCAAGAAGTTCAACTTTCAACTTCTTTTGCTCTTAGTACAATTAATCTACACCTCTTCCACAGGGACGCCTTGCTTGCTGTCGGAGGCTTTCTCATGTCGAAGGTCAAGTAGCATATCTGTGAACACACTCTCGAAGTCTGGCATTTTGGCGTACCCAGGGAAGTAGTTGATGTCAATCACGTGGTAATGGTTACCAGCTCCGGAATCTTTGATCACATCGAAGTTGAATAGATGCAGTCCAAGCCCCTCCCGCAATCCATTTGCTACCTCTGCAATAAAATCTGCATTCGGCAGCTCCGCCTTGGCGACATTCTCGTCCATGGTCGCCCCTGAAACCATGTTAGAGATTTGAGAGAAGGGCAGTGGCTCCTCGGTGCTCGTCACCTGGTCTTCGTGCACGTCGGGGAGGGACTTCCGCCGCACGCATTTGATGTACTTGCCAGCGACATACACTTTGAAGATGACTCCGCCGTGATTGACGAACTCCTGCAGGACCATGGGAGGGCTGAGCTTGTGGAGGCCCTTGGTGTTGAAGAGCAGGAACATGGCGTGCGAGGTTGCGCTCCCATCGGCCACCATAGGCTTGGCAATCACAGGGAAGGTTAGTTCCCCAATGGCGCTCTCATCGTTGAAAGTTTCAGCGTTGTCGACGATGAGCTGCTTAGGAATACCACAAGTACCGAGACCTTCGGAGATTCGGAGATGGTGGACGGCTTCAAGCATAGAGACGCGGTTCTGGAGCTTGTCGATCGCGGCCGGTGGATCGACCAGGATGACGTGTGGGTGACGATCCTTGTACTCCACCAGCTGCTGAGTCCATTCCTCCCCTCCGTGTTTGTGGAGGATGGCGTCGAACGGGCCCTGTTCCTCCAAAGGTTTGGTCATGTCCACACGCACCAAGTTCACTCCCTTGCTCTTCGCGTGCTCCACCAGCGACGGCTGAATGAAGCTCTTCACCTTCTTATCCGCTAATGCGTATCCTACCACCATCGTCTCTCCCCCTGAGGCCATGGCTTCACCCCAAACCCTACAGAAACAAACCCACAACAGATCTCAATCCCACTCCGCAAATCAACACCTCGCCCACATTCAGCGCAAGTAGAATCTCCCAATGCGAGTCACCACTGCCCACGAACACAAAAGAAACTTCCCACTCGTGATCGAATCAACCCACGAGCATCCCCTGGATCTACCCTCTCAAAACCACACCAAGACTCCACTCTGCTACAGTAACTTGCCCACAATGCGCTTCACCTCAGTCTCGATCTACCAAAACAAACCATCTCTCAGCTCTGATCTGCTTCCCGCGCCCCAAATTCCTCGCCCCACCTCTCAAAAACTCAATTTCCAGAAATTCCCAAAACCCTAACGAAACCCATCTCAGGAAATCATACCGACATCAACCTCCTAAAGAGAGTACAAGACAGCAAACAGAATATCTAGGTAACCATAGCTATCGATCACTCACAACTTCAGATCTCTCGGAAACGAAACAAACGCAACAGAATTATCATACCTGAGTAAGGAAACCAACAAACACCAACACTTCAGAGTCGATGTTGCCTCCCAGCGTCCTTCACTCCGTCACTACCTCGATGAAGTGGGCTTGAAGTGTGGGTTAGACTCGAGAGTCAGAAAAACCCTCACCTCGCACAGGATAACTTCCGCTTATTTCGTGTGATACTGTAGAATCTCGATGAATCTTTCATCGAGATTAGGTTACCAACTCTGACAATGTCCACTCGGCTGACACTTCTTCTCCTTTGGTGCGTCTCCTTCGTCGTCTTGGAGCATGATTTCTCCGCGTTCTGATTTTCAGGTCAACTCCATCGATCGGATCGCCACCACACACAACGTCAAACGCTCTCATCCGGGCCGTCTCTGAGGTTTTACTAAACCTGGATGGTCGGAAGTGTGCACGAGATTCTCACATGACCAACAGTGACGAGCATGTGCTCAACAGCGATAGAAATTCTTCCACTCCACCTCCCATTTCATGTCATGTCACTCTGCAGAGATAGGTCAACATGGAGCTGCAAAGTGGCCGAAGAAAACATCAATGAAGCTCACCAAAAATTGCTCTGTATTCAGCCTTGATGGTTTTGTTGAAACAACCTGTCTGATATATGAATTCATTCGCAGCTGAGCATGAAGAAAAATCAGCATCACCTCGATGAAAAGGCCAGCCACAGCACATCCCTTGCACAGTAACAATGGATCTCCAGCAGCAACATTCCATCGCCACAAGTGGACAGAGCATCAGGCACAGGCATATTACTGACTCGGCAAACATTGAAGCTCCAAAGTCACTGAATGCAATTCATCACACTCATTGTCCATGCAGGTCTTTCCTGTGTAAGATCACGGGATGTTTCTCCCACCTCTGCTGAATGTTGATGAATGCTTTTAGCTGTGCATAGATTGTGCTTGTTAAATGCGTGGGTGCCCTTGAGGGCGTCCAAAAATTAGTGGGAGCGACCAAGGTAGGGTCACTTGGATCCCACATGGTATGTGTGTTCATAGGCAGGGCTGTCAGCACTGTAAACCGTCTCTAAACGATCATTGGTTTACAGCCTTCATCTCTCGATAGGCCAAGTAATCACTCTCCTCAAATTTTGAGGTACTTAATGAAATTCTAAGAGTCAGAGCACGCAAACGGTGTGGGATATCATTGTGCAGTTGGATTGAGTCATTCTTAATAAGGTGGAGCTTGTTCTGTTTGTTTTCACCTTTGATTGGGGAAGTTGAATCAATTGTAATCCCAACCACTGTGCACATGTTGGCAAGAGGAATCCATGTCAGAGGTTGGGGCATTAGATTTTGTCACTGTTACTGTAGTAATAGTCTTTTGAGTGGAAACCTCAACTGTCAGGATGTTATCATCATTTCTTACAGCTAGGAGCCAAAGTTATTGTCGTTCCAATTTCTTTGGAGTCCCTTTTAGCAGTGCCATGGTTGCTTTTAAGACTCCGTTATGGGAGAGCTGATTAGTACCACATCCGGGACCACATTCGGATATCTTAGCAGCAGAGAATTGAAAATAACACTGATTGCGAGTTTGCAAAGTGACAAGTTGTGTGTGTGCTCTATATCATGACGGTTAAATGGTCTGTGCATCTTTGTAATGGATGTGGTGGCACACCGAATCCAACAGAAGCTTGAGTCCACAAGGTCCAACGACTTCGTATGTATCTCAATTCGATCGGACATGTGAAATGATATTTACACTTCCATTAGTTTTACCGTTGAGTAGAGTGGCAGTAGTTGTAAAATCTGCAGGAGAATCTCCCATTTTATCTATTTTCTTTGGAAAGAAAGGAAGCCTTCGGGAAAATTATGCTGAGACAAATCCATGGAGTAACCTTATGTTGTGATATGGTGTCTGAAGTACAAACTAATTAACAGCTAGTTGAGTTTGCTACAGAAGTCAATTCTCAGGTTAGCAGAGACTCGGGGTCCGACATCTGTTGCATGTCGTGATGGTGCAAATTCACGATGTGCGTTACATTTCAGAGAATAAAGACCAGGTTTCAAATTTATATCCAATTCAAAGATCTACAGAGGATGAGGTTTATTTCATGCTCCTCAGAATCATCCTTCACTTGAACTCAGCTTGCTGTGCACAATTTGCTGATTTAAGTGATGCTAGCTACAACAGGCAATGGAGACACTCCTGAGGTTTTCATTGGAAATACTGGCGAGATATCGACAGACTGAAGTACTCTTAGGGTCCAACAATAATATTATTAAAATGTGCAGAACATGTTGCTGCGGTAAGTACAATGATGTTCTAGCCCTACCAGGAAAAATATCAGTTGCGTGGAACAGTACATCAGCGTGTACCTTTCAAGACTCAAGAAGAGATTATTTGTCCTCCTGAACGAGGCGAGTTTCTCTTTGTTAGCCTCTAGAACACCAATATGACAATAAGAGTATGCTAATAGACGCTCATTAGCTAGTATACACCGACCTACGGTCCCTTCGAGCAAGTAGACATGGCGGATCACTTTCCTTTGACTGCCCGTGGAGATGGTTATTGCTAACAGCTATATGAAATACTTAAGTAACCGGCTTTTAGACCATGAGCAACTAGAGAGTAAATCATTTAATTTTTTTTTAAATGTAAAGGAAAAAAACCACTGTACTATTGACAAAAAACACTTAATAATATTGTACAAACATACTGTAGGCCCTATCTGCCCCAACATTTACATGCAACTGCATGAAAAATGGAGCATTATTTATCACCAAGTGTGAGGTTATGACTTTGGGCTTGAGACGTTCAACATTGCCAACCTCGAACTGATTGATTTGACTGCTACAAGGATAACTGTAGAAAATGCAGTATTGAGACTAACCTGTTAGGAACTTCTTCGAGCTGAATACAGCTCCCGGAAGAAATCGCTGAGGAAGACGCAGCAACGCTCCTTCTGGGCTGCTCAGGGCGGCAGGACGGAGTAAGCATGAGACGTTGAGAGTGCCCATCACGACCCGTCAACATAACAGGGAATGTTGACAGATCGTGATGGACATTCACAATGCCACTGCCAGCTGCGTGCATCAAATATTTTCCATCTCTTGCGATTGTCTTTGGATTCATTGCACCTCGGCTGCATTCAAACAAAGAGAAAGTAAGCCTCATGCACATGTTGTAGTTACCCATGACAACAAAACTATGGAGAGACAACAAAAAATTAGATTTTTGCACCCGGCAGAGTGTTTGGAGCAGTCAGATATTATGGTCACACAGCATCATATTGTTAGTATTATGGCCAAAGTATAAACAAATGAGAACTAACCCATTCCTATTCAAGGCTCTGAGTTCGTGATGGGAACTCCCCACCTGAAACTGCCGGTGGAACAATTATTTTATGAGCTTGACTGCCGACAGTAATCCCACTTCTGATGACATAACTCTTCACGAAGAGCCTGAACCTGCCTACCATAGCAGCATTAATTTCAAATAAGCAGACAGTTTGTCGATTACGAAACATACAATTGCAGTGCTAAGTTACGTTTGACACACTAAGACAGGCCCAACATAATTTAAAACATGAAATACTTCTGAAGACAAGTACTCATGAGATCAAACAAAATCCAAAACATACTGTAAGTAAGGTCAGGCCGGTGTCAATGCTCATGAATATGAGTTCTCGAACAAACACCGCATTTGTTCGCACAACGACCATGACGCTAGAAACCCAAAGAACGAAATCACAACTTCACACAAGACTCGCCCTATTAACCATTAAGTAACCGATGAACATATGATATCATAATTTAGTCCACTTTCTGCAGGCACTTCAAAAACATCTACACGTTATGATCTCAAGCTGAAATCAGCAGTCAGGCCACGTGACTTTCCATAAGTACTCAATGAAAGGGTCACTAAGTTAGATAATTGAAAAGCGTGCAGCAATAGAATCATTCCAAAACTAGCCTACAAGTAAAAATAAGAACCGAAATCTAACCAACACCGGAGGAGTTGAAGTGGACTCAAAGCTGTGCAAGAGGCACAGACTGCCGCTCTGGTTGCAACTGGCGTTATGAGTAAGAGTGGAAGAAGAAGGTAGGACTGTGGGAGTTTATATAGATCGGGAGAGAAAGAGGGTGTCTGTGGGGTGCAGTAATCATCATCATGGACTAGATGGGGAGGGCAGCCATGCCAGCCATGCCAGCCATGAGGACGAGTACAGGCCAAACCGAATAAATGTGTCTGGACAGGTCTGCCGGAGTTTCCATCACTGAGGCAGCTTCATGAGCAGCTCTCTAACTCAGCCTAATCTGCCGTAAACCAAGATTAGTACCGGATTCAGATAGTCAGCTGCTACGGACAAAGCAACACACAAGGGCCAAAGGAGCAAGGTGAAAACTGTAATATCACTTGAGGTGGAGGGTTAGGGGAGAAAAGAAAGAGACAAAGGCAATGGAAGGAGGGAGAAGATATGGGTTTTCAGTGAAGATTTGAGACTCAGAGAGCGGCAAAGGATATCTTGAGTAGAATATTGCTCAAGGTACTACTGACTAACTTAGCAGCTCACGCAAACTGCAATCAATCAACTAGGGCCAATGTAAAAGGCTCATTTGGCAAAAGTCAAATATGAAGCAATTTTTTAATATTATCAGAATTATGCTGTGATTATAGCATACATGTGAAGGACTTGGTGACTTTGCAGACTCAAGGGCAATTCAGTACTGTACAATGAGGTTAACTTAGTGCACAGTGTAGCAGCCACTATGGTGGAGCTAATGAGATAATGAGATAATTCCAACCTGTACCTCCGAGGAGCAGGCCTTTCATTAGCAGCACATTAATCCATTTCACATCAGTCTTAAATGAGGAAAACCACATGGCTTGCAAGACCTGAGCATAGGTTCTAGGAAAACTTCCCGGTTTGGTGATGGGCCAATCAGACTGCGCACTCTGTGTTGCACCTTTTACATTTTGCACCAATTGAGTTCTCTGGAATCCTGCAAATAACTTGCTGCTTTCCTGTTATAGATGTCAACCTTGCTGCACGTACAACCTTGAGATTAATATGGTCATCCAGGTCCTCATGCATACAATGTCACAACAAAAACAAGGAACAGGCAATGTTGATTTTGAGGAGATCTATAACCCAGAGGAGTACGGATGACTCTTTGTGATGACGTCCTTTGACAACTCTGAACTGAAGATGTTGTAGAGATGTTGCTCACAGTTTGATTTGAACATAAAAAATTGTTAAACCAGGTCGACCACTGCTAGGGTGGTACTAATAACGCCTTGATCATGCTGACAGTGTACAACCTCTCCCAGAATTCTGTGCTAGCAATAAAAGGAAAAGACCAAAACAACTACATCAGCTCTAACTCTAATAAGCCTACCCATGTGGGTAAAGGCAAGGATATGTAAATGCTGCTCATCAAGCCACATCACATCACAAGCAGATACAAGTGTAAACGGATTGTGAACTGTTTGCTGTACTGCCCTCCATGCCCTTCCTCTTCTTGGCTCTCATGCTTTCGTCTGATTATTTTAAGTTACTTGAAGAGCAGAATTGATGTGATGAGCATTTAGGTGGACATAATGCTCTACAGAGTCTTGGCAGGAGTTCAATTGGAAACTGGCACACATACATGGGTGGTACTAAGCTGATATTGTAAACTATGGCTAAATTTCCAGCCTTTTCCAGTTGAAAACATTGAAGTGCTCCATTAGACACACTATTGAGGAAATTGAAGAATGAAGTGACGTCTTCTCTAAATATTCCCGACAACTTTAAGTCTGCTACATACATCACACAAGCAAAAATTGAAAGCTGAAGAGACAAGATCTAATGAAATACTTCCAGCAGACCAGCGATCATTTGGAGAGATAAAAATGAAACAGGCCTCCTGCACATACTGGTACTGCACAGCAGAGAATTCAGAAAATGCACCCATGTGCCACCTCACACTCACAGCACAAATCCCTGTGCTCTCAAAACAAACCCCTACATCCTCAATGCCCTTCAAACCTCATCATCACTGCCACATCCTCTTAACACCCTACACTCTACCTGACATATTACTCAATCTGCACCTCGTCAACAGCAACCAATACAAATGAGGTTTTCATCTGATCACCACAACCAGGTTCAACGTGGCTATGGTACTCCTACACAAAGATACAAACCATGTTCAACTTACGAAACGATATGTGTTGATAGTTTCTATCAATCATGACCAGCAACATTATCTAGAGATGGTTGAAGTGAGAATTCATGAGAAGAGTTCAAGTGCAAACACCTTGCACCCGGAAGTTGGAACTCTAAGAAACAGGTCAAGCATGACCAGGAGCTAAGTGCTGTTTGAGAGTGTCTGTGTATTAGTCAGCCTTCAAGTGGGGAGAGCTTGTTTTGAGGGGTAGGAATGAGTGTATTTAGGTGAGGGATTGGAGGGATGATGCTTTCTGTGCTTCCCCAAATCTCCACAAAATCCTACCAGCCTGGGACCACGCAAAATCCCTCCTTTTATATGTTTATTCCCTCAGCTTTTTCTTGTCATGCAATCACTAAGCATTTCTGGGCAATGTTTTTTTGTTGCAAAGCAACAAAACATGGATGGGGAGGAATGTAGCCTGAGTGGGGTCCTGTTTTAAAAAATTGAGTGATAGGATGATTTGATGTGCAAATATGGCAGAAAACTCCAAGAGGTATATATGCTTGGGTTTTAGTGTCCTTTGCTTGGTTAGGTCATGCATAGGTCATTCTTTGTCCACGGACCACCACACATGTTTAAAACTTAATCTTTTGAACAACTTCACCAACTAATTCTGGGTTTTTGGCTCCTTTTGCTCCATGAAGCTTTCACTACCATATTTTCTTTACATAGAGTTCATGAAATTATCCATGGCTTTGACCAAGTCAAATTTGCATTAAATTTAGTTCAAAAAAGGTCTCAAAAAGATGAGGTCATAGATTTAAGTAACACATTAAAAAAATACAAAAAAAAAACTTCAAAAAAATATCATAACAAAAATATATTTCATTTAAACCCAATTTAACAAACAATAGTTTCAAAATATTAGAATTATGTTTGTAATCCAATTTAGAAGAAAAAAATAGTTATAAGTTTCAAATATTACTTTTAAATATTAGTGGTAGTATTATTGAATTTAACCCCTAAAGTTTTGAGGGTATTTTTCATCAAAACTGCCTGAAAACAGCCCCTCTTCAAATCAAGGTGGACTTTGCTAAATTGGGGTCTTAATTAGTACATCTAACCGTAAGATCTTGTAGCTAACTTCTATGTCTACATGTCCACCAAATCTTAGACACTCATTCTTCACCAATTGCAAGATCATAACGTTCAAAGTTGAAAATCAAGTTTTTTTTTCCTGCGCAAAAAGGGAACAGCAGAGTTTTGAAGGCCCAAAAAACCATTTTTTTGCATTAGGGATTTTGGCGGTTTTGATGCACATCAAAGAAGATTGAGTTAGCTAATTGTAATAAAAAAATCATATTCAAAAAAGTTGTGGAAGGTTGCCAAAAAATCATTTTCCGCTAGGGGTATACTGAAATTCACAAACAAAGGCTGTTTTTTGACAATAAAAATAGCATATGAAAAACTTTTGGATTAAAAATCCAAACAGTGGGAAAATGCTCTACTGCCTTCTCTATACATAGAAATTTTTGTTTTTTAAAAATATCAAAATCTCAATTTTTGGTGGAATTTCAAAGTTTTGTCTTTGGGCAGATTTTGGTAATTTTGGGCAGTTTTGGGCAGTTTTGAGCAAAATTTGCTGCATTCACTGTCATTCTCATTGGCTAACTGACTGCCCTTGGAGGAGCTTTTGCGGTTCAGAGGTGAATAACTTTTCACTCCGACATCAGAATTGAGAATAAAAAATACCGACACGAAGCTCTCACCAAGGCTTACTTTCATTAAAATTTTCATAAATTTTGAATTCAAATTGCATTTGCAGGTACATGCCCAAACTCCAAAATAGCCCCATTTTGCCACATTGTCCTTTAGGGGTTAACTATATAAATATATAATCCAAAATTTTCAACCTTCATTTACACATCATTTCTAAAATACTCCTGAAAATAATATTTTATGATGATTTTTTTGAAATCTCCTGTTGAATGTCACCCTTGGAAGTTGGGCAGTTACGGGTTAAGCTGACCAGTTCATGGCACCTGCGGTGTGTGTTTTCTACCTACCACCAGTGTCCATGTCAAATTCTGATCCAAGCTTTCTTGTGTGTGTTTCCATCAAAGTGTGTTGCATTCCCTCATGTTTTCTTGCTTACTCATCCACTATGAGGTCTCATGGCATTTGTTGTTCGTAACTCCCTTTGAGGTTTTCTTGTAGAGGAATCCAATCACCCTTCCGTTGCGTAACCGAGTGTGAGGAATCCTCTCGGGTTTTTTCCTGGAATACTCCCACGCTCAATGTGTTGGCAGGGTATTCTATGTCGCGAGGTCGTGACTATACAGTCGTGATGTCGGGACGCATTGTGAGGAGACCCCTGCGACGTACAATAGGGTCAGCGTAGGTTTAGACTAGGCCTTGCAAGTAAGTCGGGTAAAACAATTACCTTGTCGGGTATGCGTCGTCCTACTTAACAAGGGCGGTGGCCCCGGACGATAACATGGAATTATCCTCTATTTGTCTTCATCCTTTTACATGTAATTTGGTGTAAAATGTAAATGTGACGGCTACCGTCCGCCCCATGTTTCCATACATTGGGAACGTGTTCACCATTGTCCGACCCCTTGTTCCTTCTCGTCCGCCCCAATTTGACCCCTTCAGCTTGCAGGGGTCATATCTTCCTCATTTTTTGTCTGATTTTAATATTTGAGGACATTCTTGGCATCTACATTTCATGAGGATGTCTAATATATCCTTGCAATCTAGATTTGGATCCAAAATGAGGCTGCTAAAGTCTATGAAAGCTGTTGTCCGCCTCCCTTGCTCCCTCTAGTTCGCCTCATGTCCCCAACCATTTGGAACTCCTCCTTACCGTCCGCCCTATGTTTCCTATTGTCCGTTCCATCTTCCCATCTATTGAGAACATGGTCCCCATCGTTCAACCCCTTGTTCCTCTTCATCCGCTCCAATTTGACCCCTTCAGCTTGCAAAGGCTATATCTTCCTCATTTTTAGTCTATTTCTTGCAATTGAGGACATTTTCGGCATCTACATTCTATGAGGATGTCTAAAATGTCCTTGAATTTAATATTTGGATTCAAAATGGGGCTGCTAGAGCCTCTGAAAGTTGTTGTCCGCCCTCCTTGTTCTCTATAGTCTGCCCTATGTTTCTTCTAGTCCGCCCCATGTTCCCAACTATTGGAAACTTGTTCCTTATTGTCCGTCCCTTGTTCTCTATGATTCGGAACGTAATCCTCATAACTTTTCTTTACATTTACTGTAATTTGCTGACATGTCATTACACGTGGACGTCTTCCATCCTACGTGTAAAAATTGGGGTTATGTAATTATATTCAAAACTTAGTTATTTTTTAGCCTGACATGGTAAAGGCATGATCGGTCATAATGTCATGACAACAAGAGGTCGTGTCGTGACGTGACTATGACGGAAATGGCCTCCGTCAGGACACAATAATCAACCCTATGCGTTGGTGAGTCCTATTTTGATTAAACTTCAACCGTTGGGTATCTATGAATTTTCAAAGGAGAAGGGATCTAAAACATTCTAAACCTTAAGTTTAATTAAATCTGCAATCAAAATATTGCATGTATTTGAAATTTATAACCTGCAAAGAAGACAATATAATAATATATTTGAATAATTTTATATAATTTTATATTTTTAAAGTATTTTTTTTATTAAATTAGAATGTGTTTTTGAAGGAATACACATAAAAATCCTGAAAAAAAAATACAATAGAATTGAAAAAATCCAAGTAACTTGAATAAGATGTATATTACAAAGTGGAATGATATTTGAATATTCAAAACTAAACTGTCATTTTTCTTATCAGAATATTAAAAACTGGAGAGATTATGCTTACATATAGAAGCAATTATACAAAGGCACTTGTAAAATAAGAAACGTTTAGGTGAAACCAACAAAGACATTGAAATGTTATTTAGAATATTAAGAATAATGGATATTTTTTCTCAATATCCTACACCAATCATTACAAGTGATTTTATGTTTGAATATTATTTATCACAGTTTTAGTATTGTGGAACTCTTCAAGTTCTATGCACTATGTCATTCCATATTATACTATCATCATTGAATTCAAAGTAAAAGAAAAATTATAAAAATTACTATTAACCCCTAAGTGCCCAAGCATGTTTTGGGTCTCAAAACCTCAAAAACAATGATTTTTGACCACCTTGTTGGAATTGAGGTATGGTCAAATTTTGCTAATTTTTCTACTTTTAATCGTAAGATCTTTAACCTAAGTATTGTCAGTACTTCCTAAAAAACTTTCAATCGTTAAACCTTTACCAATAATCAGATTATAACGTTCAAAGTTGATGCAGAATTTATTTTTTTGCCTTGGCCAAAAGACATACTCAACTTTGTGCCAAGGGGGACTTGGTGATTATTACTCCAAACATTTTGCTCATATTTTTTCCATGTAGGTAACTAAGTTGGGCACTTCTATGCAAAATTTTGGAGACTCATTTTGATTTTTTGGCCTTCATGCAAATTCTTTTCCAGAAGGAGGTATAAAACCCACAATATTGTCAAACTTAAATAACGTTAAAGATTTTTGGTTTGTAAAAAAAGTGAACAATAAAAAGTTACATCTATGAGTTCTTGAATTTTAGAAAAAAAAAAAATCCCAAAAAATTCCTAAATCTCAAATTTTGACAATTTTTTAATTGAGAAAATGTAAAATTACAAAAAAATTTGAAGCTTGTTCATGTAATTTTTGGAGTATGCCCTTCTAAAATTGGTAAACTTTTTGACTTGGGTCACTTTGGATTTTGAGTAGTGATTTGGTTATGAACATATTTCAAATGTTTTTTTTTAAAACGACCTACTTTTAGACTGCCCGTTTAGGACTTGAAACCTAAAATTTCTAGTTGAAGGTTCTAAAATTGAAATTTGACTTTGAAAATTTTCCACGTACACATTGCGGTAAAGGGAGCATCCAATAAAAAATTTAGGCAAAAATATTACTTTTAACCTCTTCATCTAGCCTGCCCAAAACAGCAAAAAGCCATTTTGGCTTTCCTGGGCACTTAGGGGTCAAGCCATGGTCATATCATTTTAATCATGAAAGGTCCAATTATGCTAATTTGCATGATCTTATTAATCCTCCTATGTAGCTTCTTCTTGCTTGAGGCACTTTCATTCAACCACTTGGATTAAAATCTCATAATACAAAATTAAACTAAAATGTGATTTTATCTATTTATTCTCTAACTTAGGGCTCTCAAACTTTTTCTTAAAAAAATACCAAAAATTAAGGTTCACCTTAATGTTGTTTAGGTTCTGTAAGAGTAAATTGAAAAAGCAGTCTGTAGCCTAAACTGTGCACCTAAGTTAACATTGAAACATTCCTTAGTCAAAGTATAAAATCCAAAACTATGCATGGCCATATCTCGAAATGAGAGAGAATGTGTTTTGCTTGCAAGAAGAGAACCAAATCACAATGCTCATTCCAAAGGTGAACCCCATTTTATCAGAAGCCACCCACAAAGTGCATGGACAGCAACCATAATCATAACTATTATGGTAGTATTATCATAGTATGTTTGTCCAAATATAATTTTAAATCTAAAAAACATAAAAATTTAAAAATTATGAAAAAAGGAAATGAAAAAATAGAATAAAATAGTTTTTTATTTTTAATTTATTTCTAACCATTCAAGGTCATTTTTTACTGATTTTTTTTGGCTAAAAAATGAAAATTGAGAGAATCAATTTTTGATAGGCAAAATCTATTTTTTCAAAAAGAATAAATATCCATTTGCCAGGTGGTGAACGTGCTGTGGTGTTAGGGTAGTATAAATTTGTAATTTTGAAGTTGGTGACATCTCCAAGTTATATTCATCTGGGTGGAGTTGCAAGTGACAAAGAGTTTCAGTATGGCCCTAAAGCAATAGGAGACCTGTTCAAACTTCCCAACAGTAGTAATTTTCAAACATTTTCAAGTTGTGCACATTCAAAGGAAGTAAAATTTCCATTTTCTTTATGCATTTTTAATCAGTCAATATTTTATCTGGGTGAAGAGTTTTGGTTCAGATCAGGTTGTCCAGGGTGATCAAGCAAGCCAAACACAAAAACAACAAAAATAAACTATTTCAGAATGTGAATGATGTAAGGTAGTACCTTTGTATACAATGTGTAACCCCCCACCCACCGGAAGTTATCACAAGGAAAAATGACATGTTTTGGGAGGCAATATGATAGCACAAGGGTACTACAAAGACCAGGTCATAATGGATTATGTAATGACTTAGTTGCTGATGAAGTTAAAGTGCAATCATTGGAGATGAAAGAGGCCCGACCTTTGAGTGTCATTTGCTAAGAATATGAATAGGTTGTTTGAAGTTTCATTGCATCCAAATAACATAGAGAGGTACACAAATTACTTCATGAAATATAGATAGTGTACTTTGTAGAGTTTGGGTTGATGCACAAGGTAATCAGCCTGCAACCAGTACCAATGATGAATGGAGCCACTCACTAGTGGTATTATGTGATATATCAAATATTTTATGGTGATAGGAAAGAAAGTTTGAAGATTAATGCAAGTAAAATCATAATAGTTTGGTTTAAATTGAATCAATTATAGAGTTTCAAAGGTTGTTATTGCAAATGCCCCAAGTCAAGTAGTAGACTAGTCCATTAATTTCTAAAGGTTTCAAACTTTTTCTTATCAATACACGTCATTGTTTTTAAAATGCCATATATGTATCCAGTTTATCCCTGATAGTGGGATAGCTGTTTAATGTTGTTGTTTTGATATTAATTAATTAATGGGGCATGAGGGGATGCCACGTGGACCCCCTTGAGGAGGTGCCACATGGCATTTATTTTTAACACTAAAAAACTCACAATAAAATGTATTTGGATTTTGTGCCCTCAACTCCCACTCTTATACTTCCTCATCTGTGCATCTCCAAACAATATGGGACAATCTCCAATTCCATCACCATGCCATAACCATGCCATACATCATGTCATACATCATGCCACCATCACCATGCCACGTGGACCCCTCCACGTCACACCCCTCATGCCCCTCAGCCAGCATTAATTAATTAATTGAATGTTGGGTGGTTCGCAATTTTGGGCACATAGTGTAAATGGAAGTAACATAAGGTAGTGGGATCACTTCCCGCCCGAAATTTGGGTTTGCATATTTAGAGTTGTAAAAGAAAAACTTTATGATTTTTGGATGCTCCGCAAAGCTCTTGCAAAGGCATCCTTAAACAAACACTTTTTAGCGTTTGAACAATTTTGTATGAACTTTTAAGAATGAAGGCTTAGAGTGGCCAATAACTGCTCATAGAATGGCCAATAACCGCTTACAGAGTCATGGTGTTCATGAGAGGTTGGATTCTGAAATTAAAGTGTTTGTGCACCAATTTGGATCAATCAGAAGTTTTCAATTTTTCCAAGCATAGGCGGAATTAGAACAAGCTTGGACACTTTCAGAAGCCAAGCTAGTTGGTTTCTGACACACAACCTCCAAACAATGAGGGGTGGAAATACGACCCGGGCGCCAACATGTCCCAATACTTTATAAAAACTTCAAGCATACGTTTTTGTGTGGACTTGTTCTAATTGATGTGGATTGAATTTGGACTTTTGAAATTTCATATATTATAATATTACAATTTTATTAACATTAATTTATTTTTTAAATTTTTTTTTATTTTTTTGTCAAAGATCAAATTGCCTTGTACTAAAAACATCTGCCAACTCTTAACAATGTCTTATATTATACCATAACACCATAGTAAGTTTGTCCAAAAATAATTCAAAAAATTAAAAAATGTAAAAATGTAAAAATTATGAAGACAAGTGAACAAAAATAGAATAAATCATTTTTTTGCAATATTTTGAAAATAAATAAATAAATAAATAAATTGTTTTGTAGGTACAAACTTGCTATGATTTAAAGGTACTAAGATTTTATCACAAAAGAAGACTTGAATTGAAATTCAATACAACAAATTTCATTGCAACCAAAGCCGAAATAAAAGAAAAATGGCTACTCAAAAGGTGAAGCCTCTATGATTTGTGTAACATTTAGAGATTTATCACCTAAACAACAACTAATGACAACAGTTTTTGTAATCACAATCACCTTAATGTCATTGAAAAAAACATCATGTAAACATGTCTCTTCCCACCATGTTTCTTTTTAATACTATTTGAAATTCACCTTGTCTTCTACTACAACCACCTTTGTACCTCATTAGCACCAAATTCAATCCTTGACCATTACCTTTGTCAACCATTTCGACAAATATCATGAATTTAGAGGCAAATAGATTTATGGTTAGTAGACCCTGGTAATTTCTTAGTGTGGTGATAAGTCTTTAGTAATTTCTTAATGTGGTGATAAGTCTTCAGTGGTTATGAGATGATATAAATTAGTCTCATCTTTGTACTGGATGCTTCAAAAAATACCCATGTCCCTCATAGCATGTAATTAGTGCGGGTTTTAAATTTTGAATTGATATTTTGAAATGATTCCATGGGAACTTGAAACAATAATTAAGCCTTAAATGAAAAATGTAAATTTAGAATATTAAAAAGGTAATTGAATTTTCACCACTCAATTTAGAAGTACCTTACTTTTTAAAATTACATAGAAATAGTAGTTTTTCCATATATCATGTCTAAAAAAGAGATTTCTAAAAACTTTTATTTTTTTATTAACAATTCATGGTCAAATAGACTTGAAAACTAAAAAATCAAGCCGCAAGGCCTTGATCTGACGTTTAAGGATTAAAAAGTAGATAGACTGCCGAAAGTATGTTGGAAGGAATCTGTCGAAAGTATGTACATTTCAAAAATGAATCATGACATGAAAATAATTGACGTACCTATTGTATATATCATGAGAAGCCACTTGATGTGAAATGGAGGCAAAACCAAGGGCATTTCATTGAATCAATGTGGCAAATTTCTTCTTGATGGTTTTCATCTAATCTCAAAAAAATATTATAAAAATCCTACGGTTTGTAAACCTTCTATACGTGTGAAATTTATAGAAAATGAATGATAAGTGACAAATTTATATATTTTTATTTTCATTATTGATAAAGTGATTTACAAAATGTGCCTAAAATTTAAGTCCAAAAGAGTCTCTAAAAAGTGCCCGACTTCTAGCACTGCCATATTCCACAATTTAAGGCAATGCAAGCTCCTATCAACGGTGAGGGAAGAAGACCATGAACAAGACATAAATCTACCCAGGTCGCTCAAAAAAACAACTCCCAGTCTTTACAAATACTCATCAAATTAAGCAATAAAAAATTATAGAAAAATCACCAATGTTAAAGTATCACATTTGAATCCATCACATTAAATTTCATCCAAAAAACGTGAATACTATTATTTTTATAAAAACTAAAACGAATTTTGAATTTCCAAAAATTATAAATACAGATTGTTAAAGCCAATCTTAGATTTAATTGTACAAATGTAATTTAAATTTTGTCATCTACAAAAGTCATTTCAAAAATCAACTTATAATTTTTCTATCTCATATTTTACAATATAGATCTATTACATTGAAATTCTTTTCAGACACTAGTTATCATTTATTAGTCAAAATACTTAAATTTATTACTCTTTGAAATTGATGTCATATATGGAAAATTTCAAGCCCATGTTCTATTAGAAAGCATACCTCATTCTATCCATCATTATATGTTGTTTTTTATAAGGAACATTTAACCACTAAAGAATGAACATTTAACAGGGTTTTCTATGCCGTCTGGTCGGGACGTCGGAATGGGTCGTGACGAGACCATTGTGACGTCACAATAGGGGTCAACGTAGGAAAACAAGGAACAAGGGGTCGGACAATGGTCCAAAATGGGGCGGATCCGACACGGTAAAGACAGGATCAGTCATTATGTCGTGACTCTAAACCGTCGTGACATCCCGACATTATGACGCAATAGGCCCACGTCTCGACACAATAGAAAACCCTGACATTTAACTTGTAAAGGACACTTGTCTTGGAATAGACTTTTTGAAATTTTAGGCAGGTTCATATGACAATTGTGTTTTTTGGTAGATATATGGAATTGCAAAAGTTTTGTTGGAATATAATATTATTTTTACACTAAACATTGGAAAAATATTCATAGTGCCTGGAACAATTTTTTCTACTAGTAAAGAAAGCTTCAATTTTTTTGTTCCACTCTTCAATTATCTATAGAATTTTTTATACAAATAATTAAAATGTTTGCTTTTATGACTGTTGAAATTATATCTAATAGCAAAAGAATTCATTCCATGAAGAGTCAAAAAAATTTCAACCTTTTTGGTGGGGATGCAAAATAGAAAATTCTTTATCTCATAAAAGATAGAGATTTTTATTTTTTAACTTTTTAATCTTTTGTTTAAACTTTGAGACTAGACACAAACCTCTTTTTCTGATTGTATGAATTCAAATTTTATAAAAAATTGAGTTAACAAAAAAATAAAATATTTATTAGGAATAACATGAATCTATGTTCCTTTCACAAATTTTCCTACTAATGCTATATTCCTTTGCAAACTCTAAAATTTGGTGTACAAGTAATTGATATAATATCACCATAGAATATAAAATCCTCAACTTAAACAAACAATATAATGTAAAATCTCCAACTTATATAAACAAAAATATGAGCAAAAGAGATATCAAAGCCTGCTTATTATGCTGAGTAGGATAAAAATAAAATAAAAATAATAAAAATAACACAATATTTATTACTTAAGCAAGGAGCAAAAGGACAAAAAAAATTATTTTATTTTTTCATTTTATTTTAAAAACCTTCAAAAATAGGAAGATTATAGAATTTGTAGAAATGGCGAATTGGGAATGTTTTTGGTGAGAAATGATCAATGAATTTGAGGGGCTAATTTGAAACATATTCGTCAAAACTGGATCTCCTGTTGGTAGATGGGTTAAATATTACATTCTCTAGGCTGTTATACTACCATGGTATCCTCTCCCCTGGAAACTGAATTGCTTGAATAGTGACTCAGGACTTGGGAATCTGGAGGTAAGTTAGGAATTTTTTAGTCCAACATCCTCCGGATTCCGTGAGTTTTCCACCCTTTACTTCAACCCATGACCAACACTTAATCATTTGTATCATCAGCTCTTCCTTCATAGTTGTCTGAAATGGGTCTTCCTTTTTGAATTATGTGCATAAACTGCTCGGCTGGATGCAAAACTCATTACTTGATTCATCACAAACCTATAGGCTTTACAAAAATATGTACCTGTAGGTTGTACTGAAGATTATGTCAAATTCGGCAAGCCTCCAAGCAAAATGTTTAAGATGGTAGCGCCTATCTTCAAAATGGATTCCTATCAACAATTTCTTGAAGACAATAGACATAGATTAAAGGAATGAAAGGAAGGGGCTTTTGATCAGGGTTTTCTATTGTGTCATGACGTGGGCCTATTGCGTCATAATGTCGGGACGTCACGACATAATGACCGATCCTGTCTTTACCGTGTCGGATCCGCCCCATTTTGGGCCATCGTCCGACCCCTTGTTCCTTGTTTTCCTACGTTGACCCCTATTGTGACGTCACAATGGTCTCGTCACGACCCATTCCGACGTCCCGACCATATAGTCACGACCAGACGGCATAGAAAACCCTGCTTTTGATTTATATTAGATTTAAAAGGAAAATGAACTAGTAAAAATCAAGTATAGTTATGTGGTTGGTTTTCCCCATAATATTCTTACAATAAAATATATAGTATCAAAAATTGAATATAGTGTTATGCATTTGACTTGAGTGTATTCTTATGTATTATATTCCAAGAGCCTGAGTCTTATGAGGGATAATATTCAAAGCTGTATAAAAGACTAGTGTATAGTACAACGCTAAGTCTGCTTTCTCAACTAAATTATGGAAGTTTATGAGTTCCCAAGATTGTGTAACAATGGAACGCACCGTTAAGAGTAAGGTCTACGTCATCTAAACTTGCCAACAACCCATTGTGGCTAGTTAGTTTTGAACAAAAAATGAACTACTTTTGAACTAGAAATGAACTTTGATAATTAAGTTTGAAAGCTACTAGTAGCTGCCCATTTGTTGCTTCACAATTGGTCTAATTCTATGTTTTGTTACAATTGATCAAATTGTATGTTATGTCGTAATAGGTTCAATTCTATGTTGCTTCATAGTTGGTACTTTGTTTCTTTTGGGTAAGTCTACAGTTTAGAATAGGTGTCTACATTACCTTTGGCTCCAAAATTTATGTAAAATTTCTCATACTTCCCAAAACTATGATTCCAAGGCCCAATAGTTTCTCTCATATTTGCTATGACATTCATGATTTTGTTCTATGTTGCTTACACTTCTAATGTACCACATCTCTTATATTATCATGATTAGGCGCCTTTACCTTATCAAGAGATGGAATGCCATGGTGGGCAAAAATCAAGCATTTCAAATGACACATTCTCCTGGTTATGGAAAATTTGATACCAAAGGCAATTTTAACCCCTAAAGCATCAACTCAACAGTTTTGGTATGATTTAGGGTCCGGTCAGGCTCCCTATGAGTCAAATTTTACCGGATGTGGCTATAACTTTGGCATAGCATGGGAAATTGTCATATCTTTCTAACAAGACCAAATTTCACTTTCATCGGGCCCGTAGTTAAGAAATAAATTGTGTTTAAAGATCAAAATTCAATTCAGGGCAGCTCGGGCAGGTTTGTGGCCGATGCAAGTGGTGTACCAAATCTATGACAATCTACAGTGACTTCCAAATGATCCTTTCTGAAATCGTTTTGCAATGTTTTCTAAAACTTGATTTTGAAAAATCCAACCGTAGGATCTTGTTCAAAGCCATCAAATTAGTCTACGAACCAAATTTTATTAATTTTGACCGTACGGATCTTGAGATATATTCAGTCAAAGTTCCAAGTTTCATAAAAACTGTCAAACAGATCTACAGTGATTGGGTCACCTTCATCACCCATTTTTCCTTCACCATTATCTCCTCCTAAACCACTATAAAATTCATATCTATTTCGGATTTGTTTATTTTTTAGATTTTTTTCCTCCACAATTTCTTTTCCATACAAATGCACGTATACACCGTTCGGATTTCAAAAAATAAATGATCTTCTTAGGCATTTGTAGTGTGGAAAAAGAGCCAGTGTATATGCATTTCAATTGATTCCTGTCACTAGAAATGTGGTTTTCCAATGCTTCTCTGTGTTGTATTCTCTTCAATTTTTTTGAGCATACTCCCAACTCACTTTAGAATCCAAAACTGAAGAGCCTCCAACCACAAGATCTCAAAAAATTGGCTGTTATACTCTCCGAAGTGTGGCTGTCCTTGCCGGGCAGGACCAAAAAAAACTTTTCACTCAAGTTCAAACCTTATGATCTTCCAAACGGTGAGGAATTACAGTCTAAAATTTTGTGTACACATACATGTACAAGTTAGGTACTAGATCCTACGGTTAGATTCTTCTAATTACGTTTAAATTTTCATAATTCTACCTTGAACTAAAACAGGGCAGATTTGAGGCAGAATTTGGGATTTTATGGCCAAATGCTTTAGGGGTTAATGGTGTAAGTAATGAAATGGAAAATAAATCCTAATTTGTCTTTTATCAATCTGCAAAATGACCCTCAAAAATGAAAAGAAATTAGGTGGTAACTACTAACATTTTAGGGATATTCAATAAACTTTTGATCTTAAAAAAAAATGCAGAAAAGCATCTACTAGAAATATCACATGAAAACATGAAATCACATCGCCTCTGTATGATCTCTGCTTCTGTCTTTGGAAAATAGAACACACTCCACCTCTAATACACCCAATTACTCCTTGGTTTCTCAGTTTTCTGCATTTCTATCTTACTCCAGAGTAGCTGAGCCGCTGTTCTACTGGATAGATGATCATCAGCTGTGTCAATCTAGTTTTACAGTAGTTTGTCGATCATGGTGCCAATCTCTCAAACGACAACAAAACCTCTGTCATTCATTGCACCTAGCCTGGCCCTCGCAACGATGACACAACGGCATCTCCAACCTAAATCGAGAAGTGTGGAATATCATTAGATGCATGATATTGCAACTGTTGTTACTGTTCTGAGCCAACAAGGCTGGGGTGCTGGATTCCCAAGTTTGGACCTGCATCAGATGGTTGAAGCATTCAAATAACTATATTATATGCACCCACATGTCCTCTGCTCATGGGATCACAGTAAATCCATGTGTCGTAATGAACAGATTCTAGCTGTAGACGATCAGTTCGTCTCTCATTTGAAAGTATAAGTTAAATCTGTGCCGAGAATCCAGATCATCGAAGACGGAGACACTCCGTACTTGGAGCTCTGATCTAGATTCGAGTCCCCAGTTGTTGTCCGAGAGTGCTGTATGTTTATTGTTATGAGCTCTATAATTGACAAACGCGCAATCCTTAGATCCTTAGCTTGGATACTGTCTACCTCTTGATTCACGGCACACCTGTATTCTGCTGTTTTTGTGGGGATTTTGAGCCAAGTCTACGTTGAGGAGCTGCTTGTGCTGTGTCGTGGAAGTTCCTTTTTACCTCCACTTCACTGGCATTATTAATTAAATACGTACTTTGCCCTCATATGTGTTTTTAATATTACTGTGTTGATCATCTTCGATATTCGGTACCTAATCTTCATGAAGTTTCAGTAGACAAATGTGTTAGTCTGGAGTAACATACATTCTGCTAGCTTCGCGATGGATGATCTCAGCTATATCACGTACATTTACGTAGGTGCTGTTAAATCTGTGTGATTCAAAGCTCAGACATTCGTAATTGAGTTCATTGTGCAATTTGTATGTTTATTGCATATAAGCAGAGCTTGATCATATTCATCAGCACATGTCATCGTTGATTATCTAAGCTCTAGTTCTTTAATGTTTACGGCGAATCTCAAGTGGCACTAGTCACTTTGAACTAACACAGACATCAGATGCAGGCCGGCAGCATTGGTTTATTCGTACCGTTACATTGAATGTGAACCGGGCATAGGACAAACTAATACCTGGTTAAGAAATTCAACCTTATTCCACTTCGAAGAAAATTTAACTGACATTATTTTCTTCATTGTATCGTTTCATGTCGGTTCATGCAGATTCCAAATTCGAAGCATCCACGTAGCTCTGCGATGCGACTCTTCGATACGCAAGCAAGGACGCTCGAGCCATTCATAATCCTCATTCGAGCGTCTCTCCGCATCTGGGCATTATCCTCGAACCGTCAGTGATATTCTCTCCATTCACGATGTTCCCCTCAATTGGAGAATTCGAAGGGATGCTCACTGATTGTCCAATGGCTAATTCACCATGTGGCTTAAAATGACGTCTCTTGTAATTTCAAACCACAGAATCAAAGCCGAGCCACAAGGTTAAATCGACGCTTCGTGGTACCAATGAGCAGATTCGAAGGCCACAGCCGGGAAGGTATAAAGCTCCGTGCTAAGATCAAATCAAACCATACAATTCAGTTCTGGGACGAGTTCTGATAAGTTTTGGTACTGCTGCAAGAATTTGAGAGAGAGAGAGAGAGATCAAGCTAGGATGCCCAAGATGGCAGCCGGGCAAGCGTTGGTCAGGGAGGCCATGACCCATCTCAAGATGCGCAAGGGTGCCTCTGTTGCGCAGATCAGGCAACAGATTCAATCAAACTATTCAGGAAAGATCGACGTCCAGAAGAGAGGCGTGCTTACAACAGCCTTGAAAGGGCTGCTGGAGAAGGGCCAAGTGGAGAAGAAAGGTCCAAACTACAAACTCGCAGAAGTGTCAAAGCTGAAAAACGATGAAGAAGAGATGGGAGTGCCGGGTCGGCATCATCGTCGACGTAGACATCATGGTGGAGGAGGGCGACGTCGCCACCACAAACGGCGTCGCCACCATCGTCGACGAAGCCGGCACCGCAGGCGAGGGCGACGTCACCATCGCCGGAGGAGGGGGCATCATAGAAGACGCAGACATAGTCGTCGCCGACGCCGGAGGTGATAAACCAGTGGATCGTCGATCAGGATGCAGCTTGAACATAAATTCAAGCCCCACAGATCACAACAAATGGTGTTTTATAACACCGTCTTTTTTGTGTCAATTATCAACTTCTCATAGATCAAAATATCTCATGCCTAGTACTATTACATGATCCTGTCGATGTTGATCGTTTGTCCATGCATAATCTCATTTCAGGTTATTTTTCAGTGTCGATGCATAATTTCATTTCAGGCTATTTTTCAGAGGGAGTTACGGAAACTAATATGTGCACAGAAATTGGTGTGATCTGAATTGTTTCAACTCTTGATTGTGCGAATGTCACTGGAATGTCAATGCTAGATTTTGACAGACTCTTTGGGGCTTCCGAGCAAGTCAAATCCAGGGATTACAATGCTAGATTCTTAATATTGTCGAAGATTTAATTGTAGTGCACTGTCCCTTCGTGCACATTTCTACCGTGATTTATTCTACATGAGTACTTGTTGTTCAGCTCCACAACTGAAAAGTGATAAATGTGATGGTACCAGAATTTTCATCAGACCTCTTAGCAGAATCCTTCACAAAACTAAGTTGCGATGGAGTTTTTTTGGCACAAATGGTTGACTCTGGTTATGTTCTAGGTTGTTGTAACTGTGTACGTGGTTGTAAATATGGAGCTCTGATAATATTGCACTGTGACTTCATGTGACTGTAATGGAGAACTAATTCTAACATTGCAGTGTGACTATGTGCGTGATTGTAATGGAGCTCCTCTTATAGTAACATTGCATTAACAGATAGCTTTCTAGTGCAACCATGATTCTATGGAGCTGTGAGTGGAAACTTGAATTGAGAGGTGAACCTGGTGAAGTTGAGTTTATTGAGGAGAAAAGAGGGTTATCCTAAATGAAATATGAAAAAGCTTCCTGTTTCCTGCTTGACATATAGTTGGTTACTTTGTTTTCAATGGAAATAAATTTGTTTGTGTGAAATTGAAGACTACATTTCTTGTACAAATTTAGCCTCAATCATAATAGTAAAAAGAAATAAAATAGTGATCCAAATAGAAGAAATCCAATCATGACAAAGGAGCAGGACCATAAATCAAGAATAATCCTTTAGAGAATAATCCTTTAGAGCGTTTATGTAGATGTTAAATCATTTATTGGTTTTATTCTAATTTGAATAGAATGGTGGATTGTATCATACATTGATTTAGGATTAGTCCTTCAATGTGTTAGTTTGATTAAGTCTATCTAACTACAACAAGGCTTGACAAACTTACCTCTTAAATAATTTATAGAAAAAATCTAAAGTGTTCCAAAAACATAATGTATATTTGTCCATCAATTTGAGAGTTACAAGCCAAATTTACAAAAAATCTTACATTAAACTTAATTATGTTTTTTTTTTAAAACATGCAACTATTTTTACATCTTTAAATGAATTTTTAAGTATTATTTAAAATTCTTCATTTATTTTCTTTTTATACATTATACTTATTATATGCTTGTATACATTCTTACACGATATAAATTAAAAACAACTTCCTAGTTTATTTTTAAATCTTAGAAATCTTGAACATAAAAAAACTACATAAAATGTTTTACATATTTTGAAATGAAAAAATTGAACCTAAAGTATCTGTCAATACAAATTTTTTCTATCAATTAAAATTAATCTTAAAATTTTATAATTCTATCATAATATAGATTAATCATAATTTATTACTGCTTTACTAATGCAAAAAACCTTAATAGAGTGGATGTATAAGTTTTTCTTTTATTGCGAATTTTTCTATTGATTTTCTAAAATGAACTTCCATAGGCAACTACAAGTCTAATGATTTGAATACATAATCTGGTCTCATAAAAATCAAAATAAATTTAACTCTTTGTGGTTTCTTCTCTACCTAAGAAAATTAAGTCTTTTCATAAACTACTACTTTTTAACATTCAAATATTTCTATTTTTTAAATTTTAGTATCTATACTTCAAAATAAGAAAAGAATTGTCTCTTAAACATTAAATTCAACAAAAAGACATTGAGTCTCAAAAAAATGCACTTTGTCTTTCTATAACAAAAATATAGAAGACATGCATTCTTGAAAAAAATTGGCCCCATATGATTTTTTTCCTATGCATTTTTTTACATACATCAAAACCAAGACTTTCATCACTTTTGTTCTAAAGAACACATTCAAAGGCCATATTTTAAATAAAGTTTATCCATAATAATATCAACACATTGAAAGTACATAAATATTAGATATATAGAAGAACTTGCTATATCTAATATTGTGCCAGCTAATAATATGTCTACTAATTCTAAGCTATTTTTTATATCTACAAAATCTAGTCTAGGTCATTGTCATCTAAAATATGTAAGTTGCTTTGAAGTTTTTATCATTTATTGTTTCTCAGTGATGTGCCATGCATAATGTATTCAATTATGTGAAACTTTGTTGCTTTTAGATTAAATATCTCCTTTTACATTGTAACTTTTTCAATGACAATAGTTTCACCGTTAGAATGATGATTCTCTAATAGAATGACTGTATCTACATCCACTCAATTTGATGATTTTTGGATCAAATGATGGACAATGACCTTCAACTTCCACCTTAAAAGATGTCATTGCTTCTTTGCAAGTTTAAAAGCCATACTTTGAAATTTACCTTGCCTAAGCTAAAATATCTTGATTTTTGTACAATTGGGAGATGATATGAAACTGAACCTTGTAATTCTAATGTAGTAGAATCATAATGTCTTAATATCAAAGTTTTTGACACCATTTTGGATAGTGTACTCAAAAAACTTCTTCTTTCCCTCATAAATATATATATATATATATATATTAATAGCTCTGATTATATTAGCATGTTTAATATATTTTTTAAAGATTCAACCAAAAACAAATTCCTTGATATACACATATGTTCGTATTTTATTGATTTATATAAAAAAATCTTGTTCTTAAAAACATTCTTTTTGTTGTGATATTCTTCAAAGATATCTCTTGTTATTTGTGTTCTTTTGAATTTTGTAAAAAAACATCATTAAAAATATACAATCATAAACATATATGAAATAATCCAATGTTCACAAAATTGTACAAGAAAGTCTCTTATAAAGTGTAGAAAACATGTTAGAGGTTTTGGAAAGAAAAACCACTTTATTGAGAGTTAATGAAGATCTAGTGTATTCTCACTAATGTGACTAACGACCTTTAAGAGCATTAGTCGTATTAGTAAGATAATACCAAATCTTATATAAAACTCACGATTTCTATTTAATATCTATACAAAATATTTTATCGATTTTATTTTAATTTGTATCTAATATTACTATAAATAATTTGACCTTATTCAACAATCTGATTATATTTTGGTAAATTAAATTAAAAATATTAAAAATTGTAAACATTTATGAACAAGTTCAATGATTACAAAGTTTGAAACAAAAGTCTCTTCTATAGTGTAGAAAATATAAATGTTTTAGAAAATAAAGCCTCTTCATGTAAAAGCAAAATAAGTCATATTTTATATCTTATTTTAAATGATAAAATACCGTATACATCCTCATTAATCTAACGATTGTAATAAAATAAGAAATAAATTATTTTCAAACATAGCATCATCATCCTTTTTATTTGGTGAATATTACTTACTAACATATCTAATGAAAAATTCTCCTTTTTGGAAAAATGAATTAATTTTTTTTGGATCTTCTTAAAATCACCAATTAATGATCATTGCACCAATAAAGCATGAGGGGCTTAAATTTGGATTAAATGTTTTGTAGTTCATGTTAAAAAAAACCAATTGGTGAGTAAATGCTGAACAATGGACTGAAACTTTGTAGGTCTTGTTAAAAATCAACACTTAGTGTATGATTGCACTAATTCAGTACGATAAACACTAGAATCTAGATTTGTCATTTGGTAGATGTTGTAATCAATAAAAAAATAAATTGAATAATCAAATAAAATTAATAATTGCACCAACATAGCATGGGGTGTTAAACTTTGAATTTGAAATTTTGAGGATGTTGTCAAAATTAACAATAAATTTCATCTTGAAGAATATTATAAAATTTTCTTTTAAAAAATTATAGTTGTTGGAACTAAACCACTGATTTTTAATGGAGATGATGATCCGCAACAATCGTTTGTAGAACAAGTTGTGGGAACATGACACCTTGGCAATGAGATATATACAAGCAATATAGTAGATATACCAGTTCCTTCTATTCGTATTATGTAGACATGCTTTGTTAAATGCTTAGTATTTGTTGTTTTGAACCATTTTGAAATATGTATTTATATTTTTTATCATTATGTATGTGAGTATTATTTGAAAATATGTAAAAACTTTTTTTTTTTTTAATGTTTTGATATTAGTTATGATTGTAGAAGTTGATGCATTAAATTACAAATTTTATGAAAATTAGGATCTTTTATGATATAATTGAGTATTGTAAAATAGATTCTATTTGAAAGATTTTTAGAAGCATACCATCTAGCTTGTATGTTTTTTAAAAATCAAGGCTTTAAATTGCATTTTTGAAATGTGAGAAGAGCACTTGATCATGTGAGGTTTTAATGAAAATTGTATTAATACTAAATTTAAGCAATTGTATCAATCCATGGAATTCCAATTAAGGTAAATTGTTATTTGTTTTTACTTTTGCAACCAAATTCAAAGGTTGCTTATTTGTCATTAAACACCATCAAACCTTGTACACGTATGTTTTCATGCAATGTACATTGAAAGTATTAATGTGTCTAATCATCATTGTATAATGGTTACATATAATATATGATATTTTGAATGAAGTTTACTAATAATATCTTAGATGAATAGAAATTTGAGGTGGTTATAAGATTCATTATTATAAGATGAAATAAATATTATGAAACACATTAAATTACGTTTGTTTATAGGTTTAATTTAAGTTTTGAAAAAATATGTGGGCTTTGTGAAGGGATGTGTCTCTTTAATGTAAAGAGACACAAAGTAGAGTATCCTTCCTATTTTTGAAACGACAATATTTCTAGACCTTTCAAACATGTCTTCTAGGTAGTACTTCTATGCTTTTGAATTATATCTTATATTCATAGTATATGAATTATAATATCTATTAGAAGAAATAAACTCCGTACATGCATACTTAAAAAAAGAGGTTTGGACTTTCTTTTTGGAGAGACGATAATTATTAATTTCTCTTAAATATTTTTGAAAAATCTACAATAAATTTAATATCCATCTTGTTGTTATGTCACGAAAAAGAGTTTAATTTTACATAAAATTATTTAATCATGAAAAATAAAACTTGAATTGAAATTAAATTTGGAAATCACATATTTGATAATTGATTATCAAAAAAATCATTTTAATATGTGATATTAAATTAGTAATATTTTTAAATAGTCATTTCTAAAAATTAGAAAGACTTTGGTTGCAGGATTTAATCAATTGAGCTCCACCATGGTGTTTCCAACTAGCACTATGATTCGAGAGGCACTAACTTGTATTCGAAAAAGAAAAGGAACCAATCTTACTGAGATTCACAAGCACTTAGAAGCAAATCACAATAAAAAATTGGATGGAAGCAACAAACGGATGTTGACATCAATGTTAAGAGGACTAGTAAAGACCGGACAACTTGAAAAAAAAAATGCCAACTATAAATTAGCAACAAATCCTGAAGATGCTGATTTACCTAATCGTCGGCACCACCATTGTACTCGTCCAACAAGATTTAGACGAGGATATCGAGAACCTAATAGAAGAGGCCATCGTCATTGTCCTCGTCGTCGCCGACGAAGAAGTCGAAGGAGACGAAGTCGCCGTCGACGTCGTCATAGCCGTCGTCGCCGCCATCGTCGTCGTCGTAGTCGGCGACGCCGAAGGCCACCCCATAGACATTGTAAACGGTCATATAGATACAAACGAGGATTCCGAGTATCAAAGACTCAAATGGGGCATCGCCACTGTCCTCGGCGTTAAGAGCATTACCATGTGAAGGATTAGAGTCTTGTTTTAAAACCATTTTAATACAAATTATTTTTTATTTTACTTTTATTTTTTGATAATAAAGCTATCAATGTTTTATGTTGTTATTGTTCAATTTCAAATAATAATTATATGTGTAAATTCCACAATAAAGATAGAAGCTCTAATTATAAAGATGAATCAGAATATATAATATGTTAAGCCTTCAATATTTACCAAATAATAGTCTTCAAGAGTAGTAGGTGGTTGCTATTTAAAATAAGGTCATTAATTTAGTTCAGATTTAATTTAAATAATAAAAATACATATCAACCTTTGAATTAGACATTAATTAGACTTATTTTTAAAATTAAAAAATTAAAAAAATCAATATGTCATTTAATTATATGTATTTATATTCAAAAGAGTCACAGTTTGATTCCTTAAGTTTGTGTATATATATATAAAGATTTTTATCAAACAATATAAATCAAGAAACTGTGCTATTTAATGTCTACATAGAACCATTGATAAGCAAATACAATATATTTTTCTAAATTTGATAGGATTAATGGAAATCTTTTACAAAGAAAAATGGTTGGATTGAGGATTTTCATGAATTTGTTTAGATAAAAATATATTGATTGTATTGTATACATGTTTTCTTACTTTTGATTCATCAAAAGTCACGTGGTTGAAATCTGGTTTTATATTGTTTTCTTCACAAGTTTTTTATTCATATTTAAATTTATGATTCATTTCATTATTTTATTTATCATCCACCAATTTCATGCGGAAAGTTTGTCACTTCATCCATCAATTCAAACCCATATCTTCTAAAATTACCTTCAAATCCAACTATGTAGAATTTTGTGAATTCACATATTAAATAATTAAAAGTATAGTTAGCATAAATAATAAACAATTCTAACAAGGTGCCTAGAACTATTTGAATTATTGGATGTGATTGTAAAAACATATTTTTAATAAATTTGTACAGTTAGTAATGAATTCAAATTCATTGTGCAATACTTAAATACAAATCACAATTTAATTTTTTTGAAAAGGCAATTCATTTTTCAGTACGTTATATTACTATGGAACAAAAATAAAAAATATAAGGCAACTTGTAAAAACACAATCTAAAATCTATACATCAAGTATGACTTCTAGTTGTACATCAAGTTCGATTAATTTTTTGGTAATTCCTTTTAAATAAGTTAATGGTATTCTTATGGTTAGAGATCTGCTTCATCATTTTGAAGTCAAATATCAAATTATGACATTTATTGCAAAATAAATTTTAGACAAACAATAGAATCTTCATGACATTATTAAATAAGAAAACAAATATTAATATTAATGAATTATAAGTCTTTATCTCAAATTTTAAATTAATCAAAAAATTTAGCCTTGGCTATTATCATAACGCAATAAGGTGCATACTCATTTTTTACTAAGGCCAAGCAATAAGGATTGTTTTTCTTTACAATATTTAATACTGGACTATTTAATAATGCTCAATCACACATCCTAAAACAAACCAAAAAAAATCTATTTAAATTAAGATTACAATCTAGAGGAAGGAATCAAATAACACAGAATTTATTTCATTTTAAGCTTTGAAATTTTAGTAGTAAAAAAGCAAAGCAAAACAATTATTTCATGAGAAAGATCGATTACTGCTTTAATAGCATGTTTTAGCATATCAAATGCGTGTATTATACTCACATACTCTAATACATTCTTACAGCCTTCACATAAAAATATTTAAAATAAAAATAAAGAATATTCAATCAACAATCACTGACTTTCTAATGAGAAAACTACTCAATTGGGAGATAGAGGAATGCACACAGCTTTCAAATTCAGAATTCACACCTTCACATCCTTTACTGAATAAAAATATGAACCCGGAGAATTTCCATCTCATCCAATGTACAAAGGATTGATTTAATCTAAAATCCTGTGACCATAATACACAACTCACTCGCCTAAATGTTACAACTCTCAAGGTCTTCCTCAATATTCTCAAATCTGATCTAAGATTAAAACTTAAATCAAATGGTACTTTCAAATCATCCCATATCAAATGGTACAGGATGCCTCTGATCTGATAATTTACAAGTAATGGATGCAGTAAATGAGAACAAGCATGCGCTGATCGATGCTAGAACATTAGAAACAGAGCTCATTGTCTCCGAAATGGTGTCGATATGGTTGTTGCATCTTCCTGAGTATTCAAATCCTGTCTAGAAATGATCAGCACTTAGAGTAAGCCTGGAAGGTTCACCTGTACCATTTCTTGCGCTTACTTCATTCTACTCTTGCTCTCCGATGCATCGTCTGCAGTGATCATGATAGTAGATCTGTGATCTCTTTTTGGTTGGAGTCTTGCTGCCTGTACTGTACCTTGGAGCTGAGCTCTGGTTCGGTGGAATAGGTTCTGATGAGTACATCAACCTCGTACGTAAGATCCATAGCTTGGATATGTCAAACAGGGGTAGGTAGATCTGTTGAAGAAGTACACTTAGCCCTGTTGGTGTTACGGAGAGGATTGACTGCTCAGGAGTCTGCTGATAGACATGATCTTTGATTCCTTAATTTGGGCTTGAGTTGATCTACCGCATGACATGGGACCTTTCAAGTCTCGTTGACAACCGGTCGAAGATATGCCATGTAGCGTCACCGTGCACAAGTGGGTCAGTGAACAGCAACGCACGCCGATTCTCGTCCTTCCAGAGATTTTTCTGTATGGTGGTTAGGTTGGTAGCCGCCACGTTGAGGAGGATCTTGTACAGTTTGGGTACATCATGCTCACGGACGGTCAACGAGATGGCGCTCCAGTCGACGACATGGGAGTATGGTAGAGCTATGTTGTCTGCAATGATCACGGGGACACAGCCGAACGTGACGGATTCAACTATCCGAGGACTCCATGGTGCCCATCCCAAGGGGCACAAGCAAAATGTCGACCGAAGCATCTCTAGCTGGTAATTTTCAGCTCGGTGACGCTTCAAGAAAAATCGCCTGTTGCGTGAGAATCTTTTGTATAGAACAGTCCTTATCCCCCTGCGAAAAAGGAAGTACTTCAAATTAGCAGAAATAGAGGAATGCTCATCTCTCGTTTCTACAAACATTTGACGAGGTAAGGCATTTGCTACAGGTGGAGTCATAAACATTTTGACTACTGCAAGAGTAATCAAATATTTCAAGGTTGCTGGTAAGTAGTTTGCCTCTTCGAGAAGAACGATATGAAGAACTTAGAAATTTGTAGGACATTATTTGTAGATGTATACATGAATCAAAACCTAATTAAGGCTAAAGTGAAGCTCACATGACGCAAAAGGAAGAAATCATCGAACATAAGATTGGTACAGATACAAACCTGCTGTAAATCAAGCCACTGACATTCTTGGGATTGATCTCCATTTTCCCTCTGAAGTATGCAAATATGTTTCGTCTTTGTTGCTCTGGAGGTTCTGTGACATAAGATAAGGCTTTCGAGGGCGAGATGTATGGAGGAATCTGGATGTGCTCTGCTATCTGACAGGGATGGAAGCCTTCTACTCCAAAAGTCTGAAGAATAATAGAGTTTTGCATAAATACAGGTATTCCATGCGCAATTGCCTCAGTTTCCTGCGCCCACAGAACAAAATTTTAAAGAATTACTCATTACTGTAGAAGATTATTGACATAAAAACCGTTCTTCTTGCGTTCAAATAAATTCTCATGAACTGAGGAACGTAATTTCGTTCTAACTCGTACAAACTGACCAACAAGGGACGGCTGCCATTGAAATTCTCTAACACCTAAAATAAGCTGAGGGTCAAATACTTACCAGGCTATGAAAGCAAGCACCGTAGTCATGTGCAGCAACGAAAACATGATCCCGCCCACCGCTACGATTCCAGAACTCCATCTCAGTAGACACATGATTCACTGCTGCTTCCATAAGTGTAGGTGCATGACCGAGCCAAGGAAAGCCCGTCTTCGAGCTAAATTTACACGAGACGTACACCGGCATGAAGAAAAAATCAGCGTCATAGGGATTGAATGTCCTGATGGGACTATTCATAAGAATTTTATGAATGGCAACCTCGGAAGCAAACAATTGATTGGAGCAGCGTTCATCAACCAGCCAATCATCGTTGAACTTGGTTGGCAGGTCGTAGACATAGATTCGAATTCCATTAGTTAGATTCAACGGATTCGAAGGTGTAGCACCTGAAAGCCAAAATACCCACAATTTTCATGATCAGGGCATAATTCAATAGGGTTCTTCAATTAGCTCTCTTCACTTCCAAAATCCACTCTACTAAACCAAATGGGCCTCGAGATGCCAAAATTGCCTCGTCTCAGTCACAAGAGTGAACTCTAGCTTTCTCCTCTGCTAAGAAGAGATATATCTAAGAAACTGTGAAATTCCAGAACACTTTGCAATGACAGGATATAATTGAAGGCAAACAAACTACATGGCGACATGGTAATGACCTGTGAAAGGGTTTCGGAAAGACAACAACAGCCGGCTGATCACCAGCGAAAGCCACAACTAGAAATCGTTTCCTAACTTATAAAATAGTCTCATAACTGGAAACAACTCCTGCAGATTATAAAATGAGTTGCGGTTGCTTTGTGGCTCTAGTGGCACAGAGACAGGATGTTAACAGTGGCAGCAAGACTTACTTGAGAGATTAAACAAGGTGAAATGATCAGGCTTAGGATGCCACTCTGTACTTTTCCTTTCCAGATGAACTTCCTCTTTCTCAGCACGTAACGCATTGCTTGCTTGCTGAAGTGGTAATCCCTGCAAGCCCTCTTTCAGTAACGCCTGAAGGCCAACTTCTGCATTTTCTGAGATGTCCATAGAAGGCGCTGGAAGAACGAAGAGACAAAGTACGAGGAGGAAAAGAAACATGGAAGTTGCCACCAATAACGAAAATGGCTTCTTCCAGTGCCAGTACGACGCAATATGTGATTCGTGCCTTTGGTGCTTCAGAAAGGAGGTTGTCGTGCCATGGTTCGGAAGCCCTCTATGCCCGTTGCTCTTCCAAACTCCCGAGACGCGAGGCATCATGATTTTTACTGAGAGATTGCAAAGTTGGCCCACGATCGAGAGAACAAAATTGAGCTACCAAGGCGTATAATCGTCTTCACTCTTGCTTTGAAACAACGAAAATGGATTGAGTGCAAATAACTAACAGGAGTTTCACCTGAATAACAATACCGCTAAATTGTGTCTGCGAATTTCAGAGGAAGTTTGAGTAAGCGTCAAGTATTGGATTCTCACACACTCCAAAGAGAGTAAGCTGACAGCCAGGAGACATGAGACAGCAAAAACAATCTGACTACAGAATTCGAAGCAAGCAGAGGACGCCCAAACTGGGTTGCAGAGCACACGGCTCAGGCACGAGAAAAATATTTACAATCGATTGCACAGAGAAATTAAATTCGCAAGGAATTCCTACCAGCGAGCTAAATTGGAAGAACGCAATTGCTCTGCCTAAACTCTTGCTTCCTCCAACTCCGTGCACTAAATCATGAAATCCCAGTACTTGCCCCTGCCCTTCCTAATATCACCACTTCAACGTCTACACCTTACTGTGTAACTTCTACCCAAAAAAGCTTCCCAAATCCTCCCTTGTGCACCGTCCTGAAACGCAATCGTGTTCCTGCGGCAACAAAACCTCACCTACGTCCCACCCGAGGCAGGGCGAAGAAGCCATGAAGGTTTCGGTTGCTTTCCAACAAGACAAGTAGGTGCTCCGCGTAGTACCTCTGAAACCAGTTCACATGAATAGGTGTCCAGTGACCCTGACTTTAAGGCCACGGGTAACCTCCTGCGTTGGTATCCGAGCCATCTTTCTTCACTCTTTCCGCAGATGAGAGACCATTTCAACCAGGCCATTTTTCATATGCGAATCTAAGACACCTCTTTCTCGCAAAGCATGACGTACAGTATCATATGCTTACCGATCAGTTGGACCGCAGAGATCGAGTTTCCCATGTTATGACGCTAACTTAAGTCAGCCAGTTGTAACCCCAACACTCATCAACAGTCAATTACCAATTTACCATATCACCCACATGTATCAATGTGCTCAACAGGACTTCCAACCGACGATGACGCGTACGTTGACCAGCTAGACGATCATCTCTAACCCAAATGGGAAAATTACTACCATAAGCTGCTCCTAAGCTACTACTGCAACAACACTATTAGTACAACTAAACACCAAACTTACCCTCGAGAAAAATTGAACACTTTCAAAGTGGAAAAAGACGTTATCTTCACCAGCTGGGCGAATATTCACATCCGCGGTGATTCGGTCCCAGCCTACACCTCTCACTTTGCAGCATCTCCTGCAAAAAAAAGATCGAATATGCACTACATCACTTACTGTGGACTTCCTAGTAAAGATTAGACATGACTAAGCAGATGAAGAGTAAGATAAGTTATGAAGGCTCTGGAGAAACAAACCGGCAAGTGCGACCAAAGACCCATCGTGCGGGCCAGCCTACTAGAAACCAAAGCTACCAGCTGTTGACAGTAGAAGGATATCTGGAAGGAAAGCTGGAGCTCATGCGATGCCAGTCAGCATCCGCTGTAACACAATATCTTGCACAGAATCATCAGTACCATGTTCACGCATCGTCGAAGCACCGATCATCGCACACATGATACAAGCAATCCGCTCAATCAACCTCTGTCACAAAACCTGTCACCACGGCTCACTCAGAGAACTCCACTCATAGCCACCACCACTATCATGCACCGGCCTCACGAGCCATGGCGAAGAATACGCCACAGTCGAAACCCATGTCTGTCAGACGCTCGTCAGACACGGTTTCTTACAGAGCAGTGCTGATCAATTCCCAAACCTTCACACCCAAGCCAAACTTGAACTCCAACACAAGCTCAAAAAACTGAAGCTAATTATCATAGCATTAAATTCACACGATCGATTCAATAGATTTATCCGTACAAATTAATGGTTTGATTGTGTGTTGTAAACGTCTCACAGTGAGTTTTACTAGTGTAGGATCATCAAAACTTACTGTCGACATGACTAGTGTCTTTAATCTTGAGTTTTGGACCACCGTGATGGCAGATCACACCATATCTATTGACTCTGACTGTTGGTTTTTCTGTATTGTTTTGATAGGGAGTGTTTTCTGTGCCGTGGTTCGATTGGAGATGGGAGGGGGAATCGGTAACTCTGCCTCGGTTGTTGAGTTTATGGTCAGATATGGAGTGGGACCTGAGCTAGTGCATGTGAGGATCGGGCTTCAGTTGCACCCGGATTGTAGCTCTTCGAAGATGAGTCACGCAGAATGGCTCACTGTGGTGGTTGAGAGCTCGAGACCTAGGAATCCAGGAAGTGACCCACTGTTGAGGAGGCTACTGGCTCGCTCTGGAAGGAAGTGTGAACGTGTGAACCTCAGGCTTCTGGATCTGTGTTACCCAGGCTGAGGTGGCAACTGAGAAACGCCGGGACCCAGTGGCAGCCAACTGGCAGTTCCTTATTGGTGCAGTGTAAACTGCGGTAAAATAGGTCACGAATTAAATGTTGATGTCATCTATCAGAAAGCATAAGCTGGATGAAATTCGTCGACCTTGTCGTGGTCGGGGATGACGTGGCCTTCATGGCTTAGTGGTAGAGCGTTCCCTTCGTAAGGGAAAGGTCGTGAGTTCAATCCTCACTGAGGGCAAGTCTTTTTGGTTCCAAACAACAAATTGTTGAATTTTAAATATACATCATAAAACCATCTATAGAACACCATTTACAAATCGAAGGTAGAAATTTTAACACTTGATTACATCTAAAATATTCTTTATATGTATCTACTCATACCAATGCTTTTCATTGACTATAAACATGTAAAAAATCCATAACTTCTTCATTTAAAAATCAACCAAATATACACAAATAATTTAACAGTGTTACGATGAAACTAACAGTTGGTAAACAAAGATGAAGTATTGATTTGGCGCAAATTATAACCACTGTGTCATGCAAACTCAAGTCGCCTACTAGCTATGCCTAATCGAAATTAAAGGATGACAAGGTCCTTATTCCTTGCCATTTGATGCCTAATCAAAATTTAAGGATGACAAGGTCCTTATTCCTTGCCATTTGATGCTTATTTCTATTTGATTTTTGAGTGCTTAATGTCGCTTGTAGTGATGTGGCAACAACTATCCAACTCTTAAGGTTTTCTTGCCTCTCCTTAAGTTCCTTATCAGTAGTATCAGTGTGTCACATAATAATTATGAATTCTTACATAATTCTTTGGTCTTTGAAATATTTTAATTTAAAAATTTAAAAAAAAAAAAAAAAAAAAACGAAGACAAATTTCATAACTTCATTATCATACAATCTATTGTATTATTTTGACCTTTTAATTTCTTTTAAAATTCCATCTCTTTTGACATTCTTTATGTTTGATTTTTCAAAACTTCTTTTCATTCTACGCAACCAAAACATACCGTAGACCAACCTAATCATAGGCCCATGCTTATTTCTAGCCTATACCAACCAACTCTAATAAAATCTTCTTGAACTAATCAAAGAAGGCTCATGAGAATGTTCATTAACCAAACATGAAAACCTACTGTGGAATTACACACACCTACACTAAAAAGCTTAAAAATTTACATCTTATTCATAAGGAGTCCAAAAAAAAAAAATTTAAAACACATTAGAATGTATTTCTATCTTCACATGGGATCCAATTAAATTAAACTAAGTTCATAAATAACTTATAATAAATATGCTAATTTCTTAAATGAACAAAAATACATTGTTTCACCACACAAGAGAAACATCACAAAATAAAAACCACCTTCTGCACATTAGAAAACTGCCCCTCCACTCCAACAATAAAGATGCAGTACTGCAGCACTATGCACCCAAAATTGCGAACCACCAAATGTGACATTAATTAATTAATACTGGCCTCATGAGGAGGTGTGACGTGGAGGGGGTGGGACATATGGGGATTTGTCTCATATTGTTTGCAAATGCAGAGGAGATGACGAAGTATATAGAATGGGAGCTGAGGGAGGAGAAATACCAAATACTATTTTTTGAGTTTACACCCTTTAAGGCCCTATTAATTAATTAATGGGGCCAAAAGAGCACTGTGACACTATGTAGGGCATGCAGCACTAACTACAGTAACATTGCATTATTGCGAGCAGTACAGCCATATATAACTTGCTTACAAATTTTCTTAGCTCTGAAATTTTAGTATATATCGTAGGAAGTTTGAGGAGCTCTAGAAGGTCCAAAAATAATCCGATTTGGAGACCAAAAGTTGCCTTGGAATCACAAAAGAGAAAGCATTATAAGTATGATACATATGGAAATATATAAAATTATAATTTTTTTCGACATACTATCAACCATTTGGTGCTTTCACCATTTGCTAAAATGATCGCTTTTATACGTCTAGGCATACTTGCAATGAGATATTTTACTTTCTCTATGGAGACCTAATTCCATACCGCTTCAATGGTTTGCATCATTTCTTGTTTGTTTCTTGGTTGATTGTGGTGGCGGAACAAATCTTTGACCAATTTCCACAAGTTCTCAATGAGGTTGATATCCGGTGAGTTTGGGAGCCACTCTAGTTTTGGAATACCATAAGTTATCCATCATTGTTCTGCAAGTTTGCTACAGTGGACGGGCGCACCATCTTCCACAAGTGTGAGATGGTGAGGATGATTATGCATGAAGTAGAATGCACTTAAATTTTTGTCATAGACATTTCAAATGAAATGTTTTGCTGTTTGTTCACCCTCTAGTATGATCACTAATAGGTTTTTGTCAAAGCTAGTGAAAACTCCCCAAACCACAAATAAAGACATACCAAATTTGAAAGTGGGTGCTAAACATTTAAAAGCATATACTTCATGCGGTTGCGCCACACTCTAATTTGCCGTGATGTTTTTCCAAGTACAAAGGAAGACTCATTGCTCTAGATCACATTCTTCCAATCATGCTCAGTCCAATAACAATGTTCTCTTGCAAAGTCTAATCTCTTTGCTATGTGATCTTTGAACAAATATGGTTTTCAACGGGCAATCCTATTGCAAAATCCAAGCTTACCAATATAAGTGCGTATGGTGTTTTTATGCACATAGAATCATCCAACAAGCAGTGTGAGAGTTTGTTGGCGGTCATAACAAACAAGCCGAGCTAAATCTTGCAATGCACAAGTGTTGAGTTGTGGTTTAGGACGACTTGATGGTTCAATTTCCATAGAGCCTGTCAATCTATATTTTTTGAGGACAGTGGAGATCGTTGAACGAGACATTTGCAGCATATGTGCAATGTCATTATATTTCAATCCTTTCTTTTGCATTGTAACAATGTCATGTCTCTCTATGTTTGTCAAAGTACATGTCCGCATTTTGACAAGAGTGGAGGATAGAAATGTCTAGAAGCAGGAATAGACAAATGTGCACAAGATTTTTTAATCTAGTGCAAGTTCAAATCTAACAAAAGGGAGGTGAATGGATGCATGAACCAGGTCCAACTCATGAATCAGGAAGGCTCAAATCATTATGCTATAAAATCACGAATAATCCCGTACAATGGTCTCCAAGTCTGCAATGACACACCATAGTCTATCATAAACAACTGCCATCGATATGCTCATCCATCGACATGTTCATCTGCCATTGACATGTCCCATAAGAAAGGTCCAAACCAAGCAACAACCAAATCCACGACCTAGTGGTATAAACCCCCCCGGAAAAAAACCATAAAGCAGAAATTGCAGTAGCAAAAACCCAAACTGCGATGCCATTAGAAACCAAAATGCAATGAGGTCAAATGTTTTGTATGGATTTTTAAAGCTGGAGTGGAAGTGCACAGTAGAAGGAGTGCAGCACATAATCAACAAGCGCCTACAAAACATTGTGTAAAGTGCATTATTATTACGCGGGATGGAGCGGTGTCACTGTGAAAAATAGATAGTTCCTTGATGACGAGGGTTGCGCATTGATCCCACAAAAATGTATTCCACTAGAGGACTAGAGTAGGAATGTCCTTACAAAGTTTAGGTCCATCGGAGCCATTTCGTAGACTGTGGAATTTTGGAAAAGCCCAATAACGGACTGCGATATACACAATGAGGGGTCAAAAATTCATAAGCATGTTGTATCCGATTGTATTGCATTTTGATATTGTAGAGTTGGCTCATCATTTGATCACATTTCTTATTTGAGACAAGGCATTCAATAAAATCAGATTAAATTTAAGGAAAAAGAGGGAGAAGGAGATGAAGCAAAATGGACAAAAAAATTGCAATTTAGGAAATAAAAATATTTGTAATTGCACTAATAACTCACTAGTCAGTGGAATTTTGGTGACAACTTTGTTATGATCCATCATTGTAAAACATATAAGTTGTAATACGAGTATTGGCATTTGTGTATTATTGTCCATCAATAAAAAATTAAAAAATATTTGCATTTTTTTGTTTATAGTTATTTTTTTGTTAATAAAGAGGGGGTTTGGACTTGGTGTATGGGAATCTCACAAAAAAATATTTTCCAAATATATAACCTTCATCATTTTTCTTCAAAAAAATAAGGATGTATTTCATAAGTTTTATTATCAAAAGTATTTTTTGATTTTTTATTTGTTTTTTTAATAAGATTGATATTGACTAAAACATCATTATTTTTTTAATTTAAGTTTTCTTGAGATTGTGCTGGAATAGGGATTTTTATACTTGAATCAATAAAAATCATTGGTTCTATATGACAATGCTTCAAAGACCAAACCAAGTGTATTTGTTCTATATTTAAACATTCTTCAGCTTAGTCAAATGTTATACCGACTTCAATTTTATTCCATACATAAATAGATTGTTGTATAACTTTTATATCCCAAAAATGCAGTGTAAGATTAGTCCACAGGCTTTGTGACTTAGATTTTTTATGAGATACACTCATTTTGGCAATATATTCATCAATAGATGAAATTTTCAAATATTCAAATTTTGATTTGATTTCATCAAATGAATTTTCAACAAATTTTGTTTTTGGCCTTAATATCTTTTTAAAATATTTCCATAGCATTTTCCCATTGAAAAATCTAAATAATTTTTTTTCTCAACAGAAGTAGCATCATTGCTTTTAAATTTGAGATATGTAATAGAATCAAAGAAACAATCTCCCACGGTATAAAGAAATGATGAAATAATCCATGGATTATATTTGGCTATATTTTGGTCAAAATTTGGATCATCTTTATCTTTGTTTAAAGCGATTTTAACCACATCATCCATTGTGTCCATAATTGAATTAAAGCTTTGAAAGTTGAAAAAAAAATGGAAATAAAGATTGGTCAAGCATCGTCTTCCACCAAGTCAACAAAGTGATGCAACTTTAATGCTTGCTACACAGGTTTAAAAATACTAACTTGTTGAGGCCAGACTTTTGATTGTGGGTATGTCTTTCTTGATTGTGCGCACCATGTTTCCTGATTGTGGATTTTAGGAGACTTGAGCGTAGAGAGATATGGGTGTTGAAATGTGCAAACAAAGCTTTGTGTTGGTCAGTGTAGTGGTGCACCGGACAGTTTGGAATTGGAGAGATTTGTATTTTGACTCAGCTCCTGGTACAAGGTGGTACTCGGAAACAAAAAAATGTATTAAACACAAACAATATGGAATATATTTCAAGGGTATTTCAAGAATATTTCAAAGTATCTATAAAATATAACAACAAGAAACTTAATAATAAAACATGATAATCGTAATATTTTTTTTATTTTTTTCAAATTTATATTAAGGTTTTTACTTTAGAGAATTATTTTACTTTAATTTATGAAAAAAAATTACTCTAATTTATAAATAAAAGATACTTTGTTTATAAAAATTACTAAATATGAAGGCAACATTTGTTTAAAATTGGACCTCTATTATAGAGTATCTGGCTTTTATCCTAGAGTAGTGGCTTACTTACAAAATTAGAGCCCTTAAGTTTTGGAGATAGCAGATAATACTTATAAGTTTTTTTGATGATGAGTGTATTATAGTTGTCGGTTTTCGAGAGCAAAGAAGACTTTTTGAGAGGATACATTAACAGTGTGGAGGTCTGTGCATCGAAGACTTGGTGAAGTGATGAGTTTACCATTGTAAATCATCCAAAAGGATTTTTTAATTAAAATTCATTGTTGTATGTATTTAATTACTTTATTCAAGCGCTTATCATGAAAATTACTTTGGAAAACTTATTGGCAACATTCTTGAGAATTGTATTAAATAATATTTTCAAGCTTTGCAAATTATTTATATTAAAAATTTTATTTTTTTAAAAAGAAATAACTAAAAGAATATTGAATGCAAAATGCGGCACGCAACAATGTTCGAATGCAGCAAACTTAGCAAGGGAAGTAAAGTATCCTCCTTTGTCAACAGAGGCACTTCAAATTGAAGAAAACGTGTTGACTTTTTGATTACTAAGAGCCTTTATCCATTTTAGGAAATAGTGAAGGCGTTAGTTTTTAAGAAATGCTTTGCAATATCTCCATGATATTTTTGAAGATACTGAAGTTGATTTGGTGAAACGTGTCAATATTAATGGCTAGATAAGGGTTTCATATTTCCGTATCTACTCTAGCAAAATCTTATAGCGCATACTATTCAACTATAAACGTTAATTAATCATTTTATCAACTAAAACATTATTATTTAAATGAATACTTAATGTAAACACTTTATAAATTAACAAAAAAGTTTATTATGGCATAAATAAACTGATTTTCACTCAATGATTTTCACAGGTTAACAAACATACATGTTTACTAATATTTGCATTATAAAAAAAAATATATATATATATATATATATATATATACAAAATAAAATAAAATAATTAATTGGTTTATCCTTGGGATAAATTGTATTACTTTACATCCTTCTGGATGGTTACAGATATAAGCGTACAATTGAGGATGAACAATTTGTTCGTTGTCAAATAGATCAAATAATGATATGCCACTATCAAAAACTAAAAGCAAACACTTACACATAATTAGTATTTGTTCAAGATTGATGAATAAAATGAATTTTCAATTTACTTTGATTTGCTTTGATTATAAACTAGGCAATTATTTCTTAATTATTTTTTAATAAAATATAATGATACCAAAGAATATTGACTTACCTGAAACTCGCGTCTATAAATGGTTTCAAAATTTGCGATAAGCACATGTAAAATAACTTTAATCATGTTATAGGATCACATTCTATTACATTAAAATTTGGTGGAATTGCTAGCAAACAATGTCTTTTAGGGAGGTATCTATCTTCGCAAGAAATATTTATGATGCTGAAATAAATTGGATAGCCGCTCTGCTTCCTTTACCAGTGTCTATTAATGACGTTTCATCACTATACAAAATCATGGGTGCAACAACCCTCTCTTTGCCATGTTTGAAATTTATATGTTTCTTTTCAAATAGGAAGTTACAACCATGTGGAATTAAAATTTATGATTTATGAAACATTTTTAGGTCCAATATAATTGTATGTACCAAATTTTAAACAATTAAAACCTTACACATAGAAAGTGTGAATTTTCTTTCCGCATTTTGTACTGTAGTCATTGATGGCTATAGAGTAAATTTTTCAGCAACTACGGAGGTTGCTATAATTCTAATGCTATAGTTGGATCTCAATAATTTAAAAAACTTCTCTCAATCTCTTCTTTTTCCATCCATCAACTTCATTGTATAAAGTCTTTTCATAATTGTCAACATCATAAGGTGATCTAACTAAAACTTTTTTCTAATTTAAATGACGGGTGGAACAACACTTGTTTGAACAACTTGTTCATGTCATTATTAGATAATCTTCCTCCTATTTTTCATGTTCTAATCCAATTGATGAGACTAAAAGTTGAATCATATACTTATGTAGAAGATGCACTTTGATCAAGAAAATTGAATTCCTCTATATTTACGTCATTCTCAATTAACTTGTTTAAGTATATTTTAAGAGGTTCATTTCTCCCATTAGCTACATTCAATCCTACAGCTACATTCAATCCTACAACTAGATTGGGTTGTGGCGATTGATTAAAATGTAGCGGTTCATTTGTTGGTTCAATGCCTTCTGTTGTCAGCGGTGGAGATACGGGATTTTGAAGTTGTTGTGTACTTGGCCTCAACTTCCCTAGGCATGTGACCGAATGTGTTGATAAAGATCGTTTATAGTGATTTTCTCAACGTTAAGAAATGATTTTGTAATTTGGAGAAAGCCTATGTTGCTATGCAGAGTTGCATTTGAAGAAGTTGTACACAACTACTTGGAACGTGTCGGTTGTGACACTTGATGCAAGAAGCATGGTATCAAGACAATTTTTCTTTTCACGTTTTTAGTTTTTTACAAATGACTTTTCATACATAAATGAGTTTGTTCTTGCTTTTTGAATTGATATCTGAGTGATTTAGATTGATTATTATTGTTGGGCATGTGTGACAAGTTAATGTTGAACTAATCACTTGTTGTTTAATTTTGTCTTTCTTCTATTGTGTAGGTGGCAAAATGACACTTTCAAATGAAAATGTTACAAAATAGATATATTTAGATACATGTATTTGAAACATTGCATTGTGATACGCCAAAGTTTGTAAGGCATTGAATTGACTTAATCTAAGCAGCTACAAATACTATTGTTTGGTGATTCAACTAGAAGTTGCATTTTAGAGGTACCAATTATTTAATGGTGATTTTTTTTTTAATAGGAATGTATGATTTTTGTGTGCCTCTTTTAGTACAAATGCATTTTATGTTTATTATATATATATTTATATTTCATCAATATTAATATTCAAATAAATGGCATGGTTGAAATATATATATATATATATATATATATATATATATATATATATATATATATATATAAATAAATTGCAATATTGTATTAGTATTGATACAAAGTTGTTAAAATCCTAGAATTGTATGCAAGGTAAATTCACAAGCAATATTTTTGTAGTGCAACACTTTGATGTAAAATGCATACAAAGACAACAAATATAAAGTTATATTGTAGTACCATGAATGCAAATAACAAAAATCCTTCATATATAAAGCCAACATACACCATTGCAATACATTAACAACGCACTAATCCCATAACTTTTGTACAAATATTTTTTGATTTTTTTGCCTATTACAGTACACTATTGAAACTATTAATTTTTTGTATATAAGCCGGATGTAATCAGTACTGCATTTTTGTATTGCTTATGTACAAAAATATTCATGATAATGTCTTATTGAACTACTACATTTGCACTCTATTGTAGTACAACAAAAATATATGCATAATACTATAAAATTTAAGTACTTCAAAAGTATTAAATGTGTCTTTTACTGTTAAACCGGGAGTCCTTGTACATAAAGTAGGGACACACTATGCACCATTTGTAAGCCTAATCTGTGAAGGCGCTCTACCTCTGTCGGAGCTCTTTGCGAATCAGGGGAGTAGTCAAGTTTTTTTGACTCCAGAAACAAAAAACCATGAGATAACCTCGGCGTTGAGCGCCAATGGGAGCACAAATTTCTGGATTAAGTGACTCCGCTAGCATTGATGCAATACTGCAAACGTATTGAAATAGGCAGTCCCATTTCCGTGCTGCATGTCACCCCATGAACAGAAACTGCCGCTCAGAAAATTTCATTCATCAATGCCGGAGCCACAAACGTATCATGCCCGAGGCAACGAATGGGATCGCATCTACTCGTGAAGAGTATAAAAACCTCTGCAAAGCCAGTCCCGACACAGAGTGGCGGGAGAGAGAGACGCTTTTCGCAAGGGAGGGAGCTGACACGGACGAGTGCCAGACCCTAATCACCTAAAACCCCGCAAACAACCTCGCGCCCCTGACGTGACATGGCGATGGTAGACATGGCAGCATCAACAACTGTTGCGCTCTCATTCTCCTCGCTGAGTATCTTTACGCTCCGTCGGATTGCTACCCCTGGTGTTGCTCTTGTTGGGGTAGTGTTTGAAGCTCAGGTTGGGTGCTCGCTAGCTGCGCTTTCGTAGAGGGAGGGTGTCTGGAGAGGGGTAGGAGCAGGGTAGGATTCAGGAGGGGGGTGGGGCACGTGTGTCGGGTGGTGTGTGTTGAAAGGAGAGGAGCGATGGGGGTGGAGAGCGGAGTGAAGGAGGTGGCGGGAGTGGAGGTTGTGGAGGTGATTCGCTTGACGGAACAGGAAGAGAGTATTTTCGATGTTTTGGTTGCGACGTTGAAGTACTTCGGGCTTGATACTGAGCTGCGCGTTGCGAGTGGATGGGTCCGTGATAAGGTGAACTGGCAATTTCGGTAATTTGTTGATTTAGAGCAGAGTTGTACCGATTCTGTGAAAGATTTTGGAATAGGGACATTTGGTTCGAAATGTGTGTGCTTTTTGCAGTCCTTGAATTTGCGAAGTTTTAATGAGTTCTTAGGAGCGCCTCAGGCTTTAGTTGGCTGAAAATTGTTTGCATTCCTTTATAAAGTACCTCTCTTAGAGTGAATTACGGTTAGCTCAATTGCGTTTTAGTTTTCAGCTCGTTTGTTGTAGCCGGTTGTAAAGGAGGATGACTGCGGTTGGTGAATGGACATGCTTTTAGTGGATTTGGGTTGAAGGAAGGAGATTATGGTTTGCGCATAATGTACCTTTGAAACGCAATTATATAGGTGATGATAGGCAATGACAGGAATTGATAGGTGATGATAGGTGAGGGAGTGAGAATGCGAGAGTGAGAAAGTTCAAGGGGCACAATTGTCACGAGGGAAGGTATGATGAATAAGAGGTTTGTTAGAAGCGCATTTGGTGTGATACTCGGAAAACCTGGAGCTAGGATTCGGGTAGCAATTTATTTACTTGTGATTTTTTGTGTATATAATCTGGTAGCTTCTTTGAAAGGATTCTCACGACATCGATATTGTGATAGACAACATGTTGGGCAAGCAGTTCTGTGAGAAAATTAATGAGTATCGCAAAAGCATTGGCGAGGAAACCTCGAGTGTCGAGGTAATTTAGAGGTACGTTTTACTAGAATCAAGCCCTTTCTTATATAAGATATACTTCTATGCGTTAATCAACTGGTTTTATGTTGATGTTAAGAAATCAAGTAATCCTTAGCTGAATTTTCTACCTTCGTGGATTCATACATGGTCAATTCCGTGGTCCTTATCAATATGATTTAGGGCATAATGAGGAGATGAAATGATTGTGAAGTTTATATTTTCGAAGTTAAATCGGTTTTCTTAGCTAAGGGTTCGAGTTGTAGACAATTTAGGACTTGTTAATTGAAGCGTAGCTAGTTTGTGAGTGGATTAGTTTATGTGCAATTCAGACCTTGTCACTTAGTCTATTATGATTTGTACCTGCAGGAACCCTGACCTGTCAAAGCACTTGGAGACAGCTACCATGCGCGTCAAGGGTATGTTCGTAGACTTTGTAAATTTGCGGGCTGAGACATATGCTCAAAACAACCGAATTACAACTATGGTATGTGGCCTCTAGACCCAAATATATGTGTTTTGGGATTTTTCATTCATTTTTTTCCGACCATCAACCATTTTGTCAATGGGTTTCCTAGAAGATTGTTTAGTATTTAGAGCATGTAATCTGAAACTCTTGCTTAGTGTTAATGGAGTGGTCGATGGGATATGCGCACTAGTGGCCTTTGTTATAGATATTGAATTCAAGGGGAAATCTTTTCAAGAATTTGGAACGGCTGAACAAGATGCTTTGCGACGAGACCTGACTATAAACAAGTAGGTACGCCGCATGAAAGCAAGTAATGAATTTTGGAACAAATGTTCAGGAAATTGTGATGAATTTGTATATTTTAGGGATATTCACTTGTTGAAATTGTGTTGGCCAGTTTGTTTTACAACATCAACAAACCTTGCGTAGAAGACCTGATGTAACGAGGTATGCAGCTCTTATTTGTCAAGCTAGAGTATGGCCGCGTGCACTTCCATCTAGATGCAGAGAACCGTTGGATGTGATTATCACAGCACGCGAATTTTGCACACCATTTTTAGGGTTCAAACTTCCTGTGTTTTACAATGAGCTTTAAATACTATTGAAGATGTGGCCACTGGTGCAATGTCTGTTTCTTGGCTGCAATATATTCATCCCTTAGTCTTGGTAGTTCAGACCATGACCCCGTTTCCTTATGTGTTCCAGAATTAAATGACTTGAAAGCAGGGATCATCCACACTCTTCTGCCTTCAAAGGAAACCTTTCTAGATGACCAGCTGCGCGTGATGCGGGCTATACATTTCGGTGAGTTTTTGGCAAAACGCTTGCTTTATTTTGAATTTGTTATCCTTTTGAAATTTCAGTGTCCCCACGATTATAAATCACGCCTCATGCGTCTGTGTGTCTCACTGCATTAGATGCTCGATTTGGATTTGAACTGGAGGACGAGGTGAAGGAGGCAGCTTCATGTGATGAAGTTAAAATAGCACTCGACAACAAAGTTAGCTATGAACGTATTGGTCATGAGGTGAATATCGTTTTTCCAAATTGATTTTTTGGCCAGCTGCTTTTGTAATACGAATTGAACGCGAAGTTCTACCTACGTTTTTTGATCCACTTTTCATTTTGCAGCAAATTGACCTTATACTGAAGGGCAAGGATCCAATCACTGCAATGCGATGCCTGGAGCAACTTCAACTCTTTCCAGTTGTATTTACGAATACGTTATCCAACATCAAACCCCCACTTGAGGAAAACATCGGAAGGTAATCATCATATATCTTTGTTATTTATTTGATTTATTTAATTTGCTGATTGTGTGACCAAATGCAATTGAATCAGCGTCGGTCATATAACGTATTTCATCCAAGCATTTGTGGTGTTTGTAGGTTGTGCGTGGATTACATGGAAGCAGCTAGAGAGGTATTGGTTGGATTTGAAGATGCTCCAAGCTCAGAAGGAGCACAATCAAAATTTATGGTATGGGCATATATTGGACAATTTCGTCAAAGTTTTGAAATCTTTGTAAAACCATCTTAAATTTATTTGAAACTGGTGTTCTGCTCTCAACATTGACGATGGTCTTATTCGTCATCAAGTGTTTGTCATGGATATATTTTTGGTTTTGTAACGGACAGTGCATTTCAATGTGTAGGATGAGGAAAGGAGACTGTTTTATCTAACTAGCCTACTCCATGCCACAATTTTGCAGAAGAAAGGCGTGGTGAGTTCTTTTACATTGTTTTTGTCCTTGTATTGAATAACTAACTTAATCTTTTATTTTTGAAGTTTTCTAACATCCATTTTCTGTTGTGCCAGCCCAGATCTTATCTAGAGTTTCAAGCTGACATGAATGATGTTGTAACACTTGCCGAAGTGGTCCTCATTGTATTACGGGATCTGTTTCAGTAGGCCACTGGCTTTGTTATTTGTTTGCCTTTCAAGTCACCCCTTCTATTGCAGATATCCTCACAGTACTTACCTGGTTTGTGATTGCTTGTTTACTCTCGGTCTGTGTTCAGCTACCGGTATCTGAACTTATTATCAAGGAATCGTTGAAGTTAAAATCCGATGATGCTAAAAAGGTTTGTACATATTATTGGTTCTATATATGCGTCTTTTGAGGTCTTTCTCTGCAGCTCTTGCTATGCACCAGTATCTGCTCATGCTAGAGGGTTTACATGATTATTGCTTAATTATTCCTACTTCGATTCTTGATTCCGTGTGATAATGTGACTTGTCTGATATTGATATCGCATTTGCCATTTTGTAACGTAGATTATGGAAGACATACAATTCCTCATTTGTAGGATCGTTTTCGATAATTTGGACTCCAAAAAGAAGTCATTCGCAATTAGTTATCAATCTAGTGTCCAGTGACTGGACTTGACGATGTTGTATCAACTATTTGGACTGAGATAATGATGGGTACATTTAAAGTGCTTACTCTAAGCTTAGTTAGAGAAGTTCCACCTTTACAAGAAAGTTTGTTCCTGGGAGCATGTTTTGGTTATATCATGTGACAATTGGAATCTTCAAACCACTAAATTACTTGCTGGGAGACTCTTGTAAACATTTGCACATCTAGACGCATGATTATTCTTTTTCAGTGCCTCTGATGAAGACATTTGACCTTCATTGTTCTTAACATCTAAGACCAGTGTTCAGGATTAAGACACTTGACCCTCCATGTTCTTGACATGGAAGACCAGTCTGAAGACTTGTTCAAAGTCAGGTACATGAAAAGTCTTCAATTGTTGTATTGACCCATATCTTACACTAACAATTGGAGACTTCCGAGGATGTCTGCATCTTTGCAAAATTCTGAATTAGAATACTTGCATAAAATTCTGTCTGTATGTTGGCCATGACGAAAATTCCATGCTGACAGTTTCCCAAGGATTCCTCCAACGGATTGGATGGTGTTGGTCCTAAGTTAGAACCAGGCCAGTCGTACCTACTTTGCGACCAAGAACCATGGATAAAGTCTTCACCATATTCTCCAGGCTCACATGATGACTTCTCAGATGATACTTGTTCAAGTTGTTCACCTTCACGTACAAATTGTGTCATGTAAATGCATGAACTTCTAATAGAATATCAATGTTTCCTAACCACTTGGATCATCCCATACAATATGCAACATACAGCACGCACACAGTACATTTGCCAGGAACAGTATCCCATAACATTGCCTCCCAATCCTAAAAATTACACAACACTCAAACCCAAAACCCATAACAATATACCACATCACAAACCAACTAGCCAAATTCCAAATCTATGTAATTTAAACCCTCTCAACTCCATTCCCAACTTTCCACGAGATATTCTCAGAATATTTTAAAACCAAGTCCTCCTGATACATTAGTACATTACTGTAAACAACAACAAAAAAATTCCACACTAAACCTCCCTAAACTCCTCCCAAACAAAGCAATAAACTCCATTAGAAAACCTCCAGATTAAAATCCCACTAAACAAACCTCCAGATGAAAAACCTTACTAAACAAACCTCCAGATTAAGTTCCCACTAATCAAACCTCCAGATTAATTACCCACTAACAAACCTTCACCAAATCCACCACCAAAATGGCTCCAACAATTAAAAGAACCACCCAAGCCTCATAGTCCACCAATGGGAAGAAAGAGGAGGTGCCGACAAAGTTAGAGAAGGTCCTAGAACAGAACTCCTCTAAAATTAGAACAGAAGTCCTCTAAAATAAAAGCCAAAGAAAGCACTAAACTAATGTAAAAGATTAAGGGCGAGGTTAAGATTAGGGTTAGGGTTGAAGGGGCAGCTTGGGGAGGGCAACACAAAGCCTGCACACAAGCCGTGAGATCGGTTTCGTTGCGTGGGCTGCCTTTGCTTCGCTTCGGACTGCCTGCCTTTCGTTGTCCGCGTATTTCGAACTTCCCGCTTCATCGCCATCGCCACCATCTCCTCCACCATCACCGCCATCGCCATCGTCATTGCTGGTGCGACTGCTTAGCCGTTGGATAATCTTTGGAGCCTGGGGGCGCGGGGTTTGCTGGTCGGGAGGCGAGGTCGGAGAGAGCGGTTGCGAGGTTTGGTTTTGGTGGAGTGTGGAGTTCGTTGCCTGGCGTGGTGGAGGTTTGAGTGCGGAGAGTTTTGGTTCTTTCTTTACAGGTTGGGAGGAGTGAAGTGTGGGGTGAGTTTCGTAGTTTATCAGTTTTGAGGTTCGTCAGGGAGTTTCGTGGCTCGACTTCCGTGGCAGGGGGAGATCGAAGGACGCTGCCGGTGCGCACCGCCGCGGTGTGAGACCAGGTGGGTTGCATTGTGGTTTGATTTGGTTGGGAATGTTGTTTTGGCGGTCAGCGGTGTGTTTTGGAGTTTTTTTGGTTTTTTTTGTTTTTTTGTTTTTTTTGTTTTTCTGTTTTGGTGATGAGTTTTTTGGAGGTAGGGGCAATTTGGTAGTTGTGGGGGTGTTTGTGTGGAGGAGTTAGTGAGGGATTGTGGTGTGTATTAGTGAGAGGAATTGGTTCTTTTTGTCTTTCTGGTTGTGGCGTTTGGACTGCCCGTGGTGGCTCTTGCGCTTTCTTGTTAAGGAGGTGATTTGGATGGTGTTGATGTACTAAAAGGGGGCAGTGGGTGGATGCATTCTGCAGGAACGATGGCTAACCAGCCTGCGAACCCTCCTGCACATGGTCCTGCCGCCGCTCATGTGGTAAGAGTTGGCCGCCTTCTTTGATGGGCTTCTTAGCTTTGGTGAAACTCTTGTTGCTGTTTGGTGTGTTTTCGGTGCGTCATTGGGCTCTTTTTAGCACATTATCTATGTCTGATTCATGGGAGCACCAGACTGACTTGAAAGTTCCGCTGGAAATATCATTTTATTGGGGTGTCTGTCGATAGCAACTTAACACACATTTCTGCGTCATCATATGTGCGGTTGGCGAGGATCGCACATAACACCGCCCTTGGGGGCTTGGATGATTCCTGTACCTTGTTGGGTACTGGTTTGACATTTTGGATTTAATGTCGCGGCCTTCTTGAATGTGCTGCAGGTGGGGAACGCGTTTGTGAATCAATACTACAATGTTCTTCATCAGTCACCGCAGGTTGTGCATCGGTTTTACACCGATGCCAGTCGCTTGACTCGGGCTGAAGCAGGGGCTGATGGTGCCGTCGATACTGTTGGTACTCAGAAGGTGAGGATCATTCTTTTGACTTCATACCGCGTGTAGTTCTAGTGTTTGTGAAGCAGCCTGTTCTTCTTGGTCATGTGGCTTAAACTCTAAGCGACATAGCAAGATCATGTCTGGAACCATTTATCTTATGGGATAAGATGTAGTCTTGGGACAAGTCACCGATGAAGGCGCCTATCATAAGGTCATTTCTGATCTTTGAGATTGTTTGCATACCGAGCTGATCGTCTAAATTATTGCTGACGTTAAATTAGCTCTGTAAATTATTACTCGTTTGAATTAGTTTGACAAAATTGTCCACCCTCCTGTTCTACTCATTTGACCTTTTGTAACGTAATTATGACTCGCTTACCTTTGTTGTTTTGTTCCTCATAAGTGATCATAGATTTTCTTAGGACTTTTCCCATTTGTACATATTGATTTTATCTGAGTCATTTCGTTTCTGAAGTTCTAATTCTTCCCTTCATTTCTGTAGGAAATCCATCTGAAAGTGATGTCCTCGAACTACAGCGAATTCAAGGCTGAAATCAAGACTGTCGATTCTCAGGACTCCCATGGTGGAGGTGTATTGGTCTTGGTCACTGGATCACTATCTACTAAATCGAGCGACACGAGAAATTTCGTCCAGAGTTTCTTTTTGGCCCCACAGGAGAAGGGATACTTTGTTTTGAACGACATCTTCCGGTATCTTGATGTGGAGACGCAACAGGCTAAGTCAGTCCCAGCTGCCCCCGTCAGCAAGCCTGAGCCAGCAGTTGTCCACCAACCTACTCCTGAGCCAGGTCGGTATTGAGATGATTCTTTTCTACGGAGGTAGTATTTTGTTCTGGGCTATTTATTTCAGAATTTGCTGCACATCGTGGCCTAATGTTATTTTTCTCTGGTATTTTCAGCTTTGGAACAACAGGCCCCAGTTCCAGAACCCGAGGTGGTAAGGGAGATCGCCCCTGTTGTGGAGAACGAAACTCCAGCTGAAGAAGTCTATGATCATTCAGAGACTGCAGCATCGGAAGGTGAGGAAGAAGTTGGTTCTTCACCAGTAGAAAACACGACGGCACCAGTTATCGAGGAACCGGAGTCACCATCGATTCAGATGGCTCCAGCTGCTGCCAATATGAACGAGTCTGAGCCTGCTGGTGAAGCACCCAAGAAGCACTCTTATGCATCTATTGTGAGTGACCTTTCTTTAATATGGACTTCTGATGTTTAATTGTATTTGTTTTGGATCCCTTTCCTCGGAATTGGGTCTTTCTGTTTGCTCGTTTTACTTCCTTATAAATTATGTTGTCTGCCCTTCGTACAGCTTAAGGTGTACGGCACTCCGATCAAGGCTGCACCTCAGCCCGCAGCCGAACGCCCTGCAGCTACGTCATCACCGGCTCCCGCTCCTGCTCCTGCTACTACCCCTGCTCCTGCCCCTCCTTCGTCTCTCCCAGAGGAAGCTCAGGAGAAAATCGCTCCTGTTGAAAATGAAGGTCAGTCAGGAAGTATATCAAGATCAGTAGCTGTAGCAAAATTATCATGCTTCAGAGCGCACGCTTTCTCCATGTCAAGTACAATGTCTACTACTTATTTTTCAGATGTAAATTTTCTTGGAGATTAAAGAGCCCTTTAGGTTTAACTGGTCCTCTCGTGATCTGTTGTGCAGCTGACGGGCGGTCGATTTACGTCAAGAATTTACCAATGACCATTACAGCTCATGAGTTGGAAGAGGCTCTTTCTAAATTCGGGGCTGTGAAGGCTGGGGGTGTGAACGTGAAGAATCAGAAGGTAGGCCTCGGTCCTTGTTTCTGCATTGAATTTGTGGAGTCCTTCCATATACATGATTCGCTGCGACCACAACATACTGGTTTTTCATGAATATGAACTTATAAATACCGAAACTCATAGCGTTTTACTAATGGAATTACTGATACTCCTTTTATTGTCGACCAACAGGCAGGTGTGTGCTATGCGTTTGTGGAGTTCGAAGAACCAACTGGAGCTCAAAATGCTATCGAGGTAAATAAGACCTTTTCATAGCCTAATTTACATAAGCTCATGCGCTTCCGTGGCTTTAGTTGTGATGATAGTGGCGTTTGATTCTTGGTCCGTAGTCGTTTTGACATATTCTATCATTGTATGCTTTTAAGGTCATATATTTCCCTTCAATTATTGACTTGTCGTGGTGATTCTGTGTGCAGGGTTCTCCTGTGTCCATTCAAAATCGCCAGGTGTACATTGAGGAAAAGAAGACCATGGGACGAGGTAAGTTGTAAATGGAATTGCGTTTTGATACATGCTCCTGGACATTCAAACTACAGTTGTATAGGCACACCGGTATATATCTCTTACAGCGGGTCTGACCGTGGATCGGATGCTGTATGTATTTACTAACACTCGCATATTCCACAGGATCAAGGCGTCCAAGCGATAACAGAGGTGAACGCCCATACCGAAGTGAGGGAGGGCGAGGACGGGGCTCGTATGGCGGCAGAGGCTCGTATGGCGGCCGTGGCATGGGGCAAGACTCACGGGAGCGAGATGGAGGCAGGGGTGGCCGCGGCTCTGGACCATCTCGTGGAGGTGACCGACATGCATATCCCAATTCAAATGGCACAGGCGCGCCAGCCTACGGTGGAGGCGAACGTCGCTCTGAAGGCCAAAGAGCACCTAGACGTAACACTGGTCCAGCTCAACCCCGCACTAATGGTCCACCCGCAGTTCCTAACGCTTAAAGATGTTTCAGCATGAAATTGTTCTGCTAGAACGGATCAGCAGGCCAGTCAGCATTCGATTCATGTGTCAGTTGAACATTTGCTCTCAGAGGAGAGAGACTTTCAGATACTCGAGATACAATTTTGTTCCCAACACTTGCGATGTAACAAATACTAGGTTGACGCACGTTTTAGTGGGATATCAGCCGAAGGATTTGAATACTGGGTAGTGGTCATTAGTTTTAGTCCAGTCTTAGGGTGACGAGAGTTTGTTGCCGGAAGGAATCTACGAAGCTTACCGTTTATGGTGCACGTCTGGGTGGAAGTGCATTATTCATCTTTGATTTGCTCCTGGTGAAAGGCAGACTTCTAGAGAGGTGTAGTGCAGTTTTATTAAAACTTGTAGGAACTTCTGGAGCCTGGTATTGGCAAGCATGTGACACTTCGCAGCAAAGATTTTGATGTGAGTAGGTCATTTGACAATTGCTGTGAGATTAGTCCAGGTGTGGAAGGCCAAGGAAGATGTACTGTACATTGGCTTCCTTTTTGTGTTTGGTTTTCGTGGCACGCTGCAGACTCCGGTTTATGGAAGCTATTGTAAATTTAGTAGGTAGGCAAAGCAATTTTGGAATAACTAGTTTATTAGAAGCCGATATGGTGCCTTCGAAAAATAATACATGCCTCATCTTGTGTGCATGAATTTTGCGTCTTATCTTTCTCACTGTTTTCGTCAGGTAACTAGTGTTCTTGATATAGATACCGCAGTTCAAGTTGCAGGGTGTTGTTCACAAAATCGAAGTTGAATGTAGTTGGACTGGCTGTTGTTACAGGGATAATGCAAACAATTGATTGAAATTATGAGGACTACCATCACAAACAATTAATAGCTACCCATGTCTGTGTTCCAAGCTTTTCCCAGAACTAGTTGGTGTGGATGTGAAGTTTTCAGAAATGGCTCAATGTTCAGGGGACAAATGTCATGCATGAGTTCAAAAAATAATCTGAGAAATTTGATATTTGCTAAGACATTATATGATATTCTAAGAATTTTATTCGTATTTGCCAAGAGACTCTTGCAAATATATTTTATGGTATTTTAAGAATTGCATGAAACATTCATGCACAAGGTACCAAACTTTTTATCAATGTGATTTTAGGTGTTTTTGTCTTCTGAATATCTGAGTGAGAGGGTTAAATTTAACCTCTACTATTCAACAAATGGTTATGATTAGAATCTAAATTCATATTTTTGACACCCTGCCATTTTCATTTTAGTCCAGTAAGGTAGTAATACCATAAACCGATAGAATAAAGAGTTTTGAGCAATTTGAACTATCATTTTCTCAGGGAATTATTGCAAGTACATAGACAAATGGGAATTATTGCAAGTACATAGACAAATTGAAAACAGAATGATAGAAGTTGTTTTCATAATTTTCTAATGAAAATACAATTTCCCAGAAATATTTTAGCTAAAAAGTTTGTCCACCCCATTTCTTGTCTTGTAGACTTCATAAAGTCCGCTACTGGCATAGGCACTATTCCAAAAGCAGCTCTATCCAAAACCGATATAAGATCTCAACGCTCGTAAGGTGCATCAACGCTTCTCAAGGCTTATCAAGGTATATACTTACTGTACTAAAAATCATGGATCATGATTCCTGTTGGTCGGTTTCAGAACAAGTCTACGACACAGGTTATGGGGGGTATTGGTTTATGGTATTACTACCTTAGTCGATCCTATTCTCCATATTTCACCAACTTGACCAATGGACAATCCTAATGTTCATATATCAACCACTTTATTCTTAATCTTACAAAACCACTTTATTCTTACCCCTAAAGTTCCTTGACACCAAAAAACGCTTCAAAACTGCCATTTCCAATATAAAAAGCATGAATGACTAAAAAATCATTATTTTCTAATTCTAACCGTAAGATCTTAAATGAGATAATTGTAGTAGATAGGTCAAAAAATCCCAATTCAAAATGAAGTCACATGTACAAGCCCAAATTCTAAAAAAGCCTATAGGGGGCAAATTTGTCCTTTAGGGGTTAATGTTCAATTTAAGATTTAGAGTAGAAGGCCATTTAGGCTAATGGTTATCTCAAATTCACAATCTACCCAAACAATGATATTAACACTGCCAAAATTTCAAGTGTTAATCAATATTCAAAATTTGCTCAAATCATATAAACAAGGTATCCGCATTATAGCCCTCATCATATTGAATTTCAAAGAATTATCTTCAATGTCATATGGTATTTGATTCAACTAACCTGACTTTTGATTAAACATGATTTTATTTGCTTGTTTAAAATAGCTCACAAACATAGAAAAAATTGTTGGCCTCTCCATATTCAACCTATATTAGCCTAATCTTGTCATTTTTTACGTCAAAATTTTCTTAGGGATTTGATACCAACAAGCAATTACACACCAAATATAGATTGGCCACTAAGTTCTTTCATCTCTATTAGCATTCTAAAGTGAGAAAATAAGTTTTTGTTTGATTGAAATTCATGGTATCTAAGTCAAATATCTAGTGAATTTACGAGGTAATTATAATGTTATTTAAAATCATGGATGGTTTATTTTTCTAAAACAAAAATCTAAATAGTCTGACTATATTACTTCTACATATTGTTTCACCTCTATTTATGATAAGAAGATGGTTTATAATTGAGAAGTTGAGGTTTCATCTCCTGATTAAATTGGAAGTGTGGATGCCAAGATGGAGCTACTCCATTTTTTAGGTCAAAAGTAGCTTGACTTGATATGTGATTGGAAAAAGACGAGAGAGAATAATTTAGATAGCAGTCCCACAAGAAGGATTTCATATAAGGAGAGGTTATTTCTACCTTATATAGACAAATTGGCAGTCTATCGTAATAAACATTCATTTTTCTATTTTCATACAATTCAATAATTTTGATTGATTTGAAATTCTTCCATCTTGATAAATACAAATGGAATGAATGCATTTTTGAAAATGAGTCTAGATAGAATATATATGACGATCCACTTTTCCAAAACATGCCACTTTCATTGAATGAAATTTCAAAGTTCCAAGTTATTGCTAGATATATTCATATATGAATTCAAAAAATATAATAATATAATAGAATATAACATATTACTTTCTATTATTAAAATATTGTAATTACAATTATGAAAAATCTTATACAAGTAAATATTTTATTTCAAAACCAGTTATTGCTACAATAAAAAAATACTAATGATTTGAACTTAAAAGATTAATTGTCATATTAATTATGCGGTAACTATAGGCTGCTCCAAATCATTGAGGCCATTATGGTTTTTATGAACCACTATAAATCTATATAGTAAAAAAACTGTACATCAACTTCACTAGGATATTTTTGCATTGACAAAATGTTTGTGATTTCCAACTAATACGTATTATAATAGAATTACCGTAGTAGCATAGTATATATGGAAAAAAAAAATACATATGAGATCATTTTTTCAATTTTTTCAATTTTTGATCCATTTGAGGTCATTCTAATATTTTATTCTTTTTTTTGGCTAGAACACAGAAATCAAGAAATTAAATATTGGAGAGGTGAACCTACTTTTTCCAAAAGTATAAATACTTGTAAAGCATCATGCATGAATGCACATTATATTGTACAGTTTGTGAAAATGCATAGGTGAATATACAAAATTCTATAATATGCTAAAATCTTTTATCCATTAATATTTGAGTTATGTTTTAAAATTTACATATATAAAATCTAAAAAAATAAAAGTCATTTTTTGTTTTTAAAATTTTTGAGATTTTTTTTGTTTTTTGTGATGGTAGTCTATTTTAAAACCAATCTAAGGCTAATTTTTATATCTTATAAAATTTTCAGAAAATACATTAAAAAAATCTAAATTTTATTAAATGACATTTGAAAAACCCTTCAAGTAATAAAAAACATTACATTTTATAAAAAAATACATGGATGAAGTTTTATCTTAATTTCTTGTGGAATTGGCTTGTGATTGACGATCAAATAGTTAGACTCTATTTTTTATAACAAAAAAGATCAATGGACTTCAGTGAAATAAACTAGCATAATTTGCATCTTTTAATTAAATAAAATAAAACAATCTTAACTAACAACCACCATCACTCTTACACATAGATTTCTTCAAAGAAAGTAAATTGTTTTGCATAAGATGACAAACTTAGATTTCATGCTAAACATTCAATTTCATGTTTTTCTAATTTGAATAGAATCAAATAGCAACATATATATATCAGTTCAGTGTTAGTTTATACATTGATTTAATGCCGATTCCTATCAAGACTAATCAATATGTCACATAATTTGCTTTATAAACTTGTAGAAAATCTATTATTGGTAAGTTAACCCCTAACTATCATTAAAATCCAAAATGGGTTTTTGCAATTTTGGGTTGCCTAGATGGGGAGGTTAAAAGTAATATTATTTTTCAAGATTTTTACTGGATGCTCCCTTTATAGTAAGGTCTATGGGTTAAACATTTTGAAGCCAGATTCCAATTTTAGAACTCTCATCTAGAAATTTTAGGTTTCAAGTCCAAAACGGACAATCTAAAATTAGGTTTAAAAAAAAAAATTTGAAATATGTTCATAACCAAATCACTACTCAAATTCCATAGTGACCCAAGTCAAAAAGTTTACCAATTTTACAAGGGCAGCCTCCAAAACTTACAAAGACAAGCTTCAAAGTTTTTAGTAATTTTTGAGTAATTCTTTAAAAATTTGTCAAAATTTGAGATTTTTGAATTTTTGAATTTTTTTTTTTGAAAATCACAAATTTATACATGTACCTACTCACCGTTCACTTTTTCCTTAGCTCACAAATTGTTTTTGTATTGCATGTTTTACTATTTTGTCAATTTTATACCTTCTGATAGAAAATAATTTTCATGAAGGTCTAAAAAGCATTTTGAGTCCCTAAAATTTTGCATGAGCATACCTAACCCAGTTAGCTACATAGAAAAAAATATGACCAAAATGTTTGAGGTAACAATTTTCAAGTCTCTCTTTGCACCGTGGAAGCAATGCCTCTCAAGCAATGCTCAAAAAAACTTTTGCACAAACTTTAAATGTTACGATCTTGAAAATGATAATCATCCAATGGTTAGTTTTTGAAACTAGAACTACAAATAGGCTTAGATTCAAGATCTTACGGTTGAAAGTCTTCAAATAGTTTTAAAAAATTGTTTACACCCTTGGAAGTGCATCGAGGTAAAAAATAGCAGTTATGAGGTTTCAAGCTTCCAAAAAACACAAGGAAAGTTAGGGGTTAAATGTCAAATAAATATAATCTTCATGATTTCTATTTCCCTATTAAAGAATAAAATCAGAGGTTTCTTCTTTCGTCACTCTAACACTATATGTATGAAAAACTGCTTAATTATGGATGTCTATAAAAAGACTTGTACAATTCAAAAGATTTCTTTTTATGGATATCCCTAAGGAATATTGATACTACAATTGGCAAACTTGAAGATAATATAATTATATTAGATTATTTGACAAATATCTCAATTCCTAATGAAAAGAAGCTATTATCATTAAAATTATGGTTTATTGTACCAATATTGTGTAGATTACTATACTGATTTTGTTTAATTTTTTATATTTGAAAATCTAGTTAAAGTTCATGAATGAGATAATTTGATCTTAGGATATGATAGTGATATAATTATAGACATAATAAAAATATAGATTTTAAATTTAATTAATGAAAAAATTGTTTTTCCAAATAAGATTTCCACTAATAATACATTATTTAAAATTTGAACACCATATATAATAGAATATTTTAAAATGGAAAAGTTGTAATGGAAGAGATAAACTTTCCCTTTGAATATTGTATAATTCTTTGCTCTAGAGATTCAAGAATTTTTTAATTTTTTTGGTTTATTAAGAATCAATACTTAATAAAACTTGCTTTGTTACTACCTTTAAAAGAGAATGAGATGATTAGTATGACTTTTAAAACTCTATGAGAACAAATGCTTAACTACATTAATATTTGAAATTGTTTTCGACCATTTTACTTATGAACCTTTGTGGCAGAACTTTTATTCGAGTGACAAAACATTTGTCAAATATGAGATTATTTTTGCAACCCCCTTTGGAGATTTTGTATTCTCCCTCGACTCACCTCCCGTCGCAGAATGCCCGACCCGCGTAAAATCCTGCCACGACCAAAAGCCCAGGCATGGGGCAAATTTTTAAAAGTACTTCCGGACAACCCAATTGTAAGTGATTCCTCAGGGAATGAAACCCAGCACCACCAGTCTCCAACCTGACGCACCTAATAAGCACAATTATCAGCCATTTCGACCGCAGTTGCTTGATTGCTATACATGGAGGCTGCCCGGTCATAAATGTTCTCCATAGGGGTTACGAAGGGAGAGGCCCCCTCCGGAGGGGCTCACGGGTTGGGAGCCATCTTACGCCTTGAGCCGGGCTACGCTCTTGCCATAGGGCTCGGGGTGGCTCCCAACCTGTGAGCCCCTCCGGGCGGGCCTCTCCCTATGAACATAATACACGTCAATATATGAACATTTTAATTTGAAAGATTGTTAGGTGAAACAATTCGATGTGGATGCACAGGTGGAATCCATGGTTAACTGCCTGGCGTTTCAGGCGAATGTGACTTGTACCTCCCTCAATTCGAATTCTGGGCTCATCCTCTAGAGAGAACATCTTCAGTCCTTGACGTCCCACCCAACCTCCTCAACGGCTACAATTCTGGATACTTTGTCACACATAATATGCACAAACCCAGATCATTTATGAAATGTTACACAGACCAAATCCCTCTCATTCCAATGCCTGCCTCCTTCATTAATTATTACAATTCCACCCTTACAATTGGTTCTTCGCCTGTACTGTACTGGTCCAGTGCCGCGAACGATGAACAGGAGATGAATGCCCATCGATGACTCAAGGCGCTAAACCCTTGGTTAACCCTTAAACGTCTTTCATGACCCGAGGGGCTTTGTTTCCAGAGAATCTTCTCTGTAGCTCATACTGAACTCAACTTTTCACTTATTTTTTTATATCATTCTAATCACCTTCTCATTATGCATTCTCAAAGTGAAATTTTACAATTCAATTCACAATTTGTATGAGTGATTTGTGCTTTGAAAGGATTATGGTAGGTAGGTAGGGGTTGCACATAGGTTGCAAGCTCATCATTGATTGGTTCATTCATGATGCCCAAGTTCAAAAAATGCACTATTCGTGATGCCCAAGCACAAAAGATGCCGTGATCCAATTTCGGGCTGCCCGGCTAGACATCAAAATGACGTTTAAGGGTTAATAAAACTTGCCAAGTAATATTTCAGAAACTTTCACTTCAAGTCTGGAGGGGAACGGTGGGGAACGAAGGGGTTGGGTTAACCAGAGGTTAAGCCGAACTACGGTTATGAGACTCATCCTTGGACCCACATCCATCCAACTGGGGCCAACTGCGCTGATCAGACCAACGGTCATTCCAGCAATCATCATTGTGTCAGCCCCATTCGAAAATAAACCCCTGTTCCAACTGACAATCACCCTGTCCCCTATCCCCATGCACCCCCATCCATCGACGGCTACGGGCGCCCCCCGCCCTCAACGGTCACCGGATTCAAACCTACCACCCCTATTCACACCTACAACATCCTCCACCTCCACCTGTACTTCACCTGTCCATCCCCACTCTCGCCCTCTCCGCGGCGCTAAAATCTACACTCTCAGCCCACAACAAAACAATACATCAAACAATCCCCCATCGCGTTTAGCGGGAACAACGAACCGATTTAATACCCAAATCCAACATCTCATAGATTCAAAGAACAGAAATGTACGCAGACACAGTTTCAGAAACCACCTTCAAGAACGCAGAATGTACTCTTTTTGTAGATTCAACATCCCCAAAGCGCGTTTAGCGGGAACGCCATGTTTCGAATTGGATCCCCAAACGCGCTATCCCACCCAAAACCAACACTCTCTAAGGTCTCATAGATTTCAGTTTTGATATTCTAGGCCCTGGGTAGAGGGGTGTGGGATGAGGGGCAGTGAGGGGGATGGGAGGGCGGAGAGGAGAAAGAATGCCGTTCGCTCGCAGGCTTTCTTCCCGCACCGGACTGCGCTCTTGCCCGCATTCTCGCCCTTCTTCATCTGCGCATCGCCTCGCGCTCTCCCCAATCTTGCGCCATTGCAGACCTCTTCGATCGCTAGGAGCGCTGCGAGTTGTTTCTCTCTCGTGTTAGGCATTATCTCGTGCCTGGTTTAGTTCACTCTTTCTGTATAGACTTCGGCTTGTGTGTGGCGAGTGGTTGATCGGTGGGGGAGTCGATCGTGAATGTGGACTAGGGTACAGGGCGCGTTACAGTTAGGCTGTCGTTGCTTGCATTCTTCGGAGCGTGGCGGGAGTTTTTTCATGCGGTGGTGCAGTGGCGGCTGGTGTCGTGACTCGGCTGGCGGTTGAGTGGTTCTGTGTTTGTTGGAGGGAGTGAAAGTGAGGATCTGGAGGTGGCAGGAGAGGTGGAGGAGAGGGCTTTGGTAATGAGAAGCAGGAATTTCTTTGCTCTGATCTGAAGAAGGTTTTCGGGATGCGCATTGTGTTATTGTGTATATACTTTGCTGTAACCGGCTAGTTTTGGTGGCATTGCGTCATCGGGGTGGAAGATTGGGCGCTCGTTTGTTCGAACTGAAGTTCGGGACAGGAGCGGTGGCGGAAGGGTGATTAGTTCAGCAGGGGGTACTAGGGGATGGGGATTGCTTGAGAGTTTTATTCTTTAAAGCTAGGTTGCGGTTACTGCTCATTGAGCTTTTTGAAACGCTGGCGCGAGATCTGGTCGCGTTTTCGCCACGCACTCCTAAGACAGTTTCCAAGATTCCGGTGGAAGCTATGGCGGCTCGTGGTGCGGAGAAAGAGAAGGGCGTGGCGGTGCAGGTTCTGCTTCGATGCAGGTACAAGTCTCTCATCAATTATAATGTAAATTTGTGGGAGTCCTGTTAGTCGACGGCGAGAGCCGAGTCGCTTACCCTTCCATCGTTTTTCAGACCTTTTAATGAAGAGGAGAAGAGAGCCAAAACCCCTCAAGTTATTTCTTGTAATGACGCTCGCCGCGAGGTGACCGTGTTCCAGAATATAGCCAGTAAACAAATTGATCGAACGTTCACTTTTGACAAGGTCAGTTTATTCCTGATGGAACTGCAATGATGCTCTCTCCTGCATTTGAAGGTGACACAATCAACTAACAGTTGCCTAGGCCAATGATATTTTTATGTTTTAGCATTCTTGCTCGTTCTAATCAATTCCGGATTAGCTCGATTTTGCCACATTAGGTAATTAGTTCGATTAATGACTACTTTTCTATGGAAACATGTGGCTGCCATCTGAGGATTATCAATGAAGCCCAAGGTCTAATTGTGAAATATATGACTGTAGGATACCTCCTAATTTCAAAGAATCCGTAATACTTCCCTCCTTCTCACAGCTCCGTCTACTGTCATTTAGGTTTTCGGGCCGCAATCACGGCAATCTGAACTTTACGACCAAGCCGTTATTCCAATTGTCAATGAGGTCTTGGATGGGTTCAATTGTACCATCTTTGCGTACGGACAGACTGGCACTGGAAAAACCTACACCATGGAAGGATCAGGGAGAAAATCCAAGGTAATTAAGACATGTTAGCTTCTCAGTGCTTCGCTAACCTGTCTATGTTCACATAAATTCATCTTCACTCAGGATAGTTGATATGGTTAGGAGCACTAGCTTTACGATCGTCTTAACGGAGTCTAGAAACCCGTCGCAGAATGGAGAGCTTCCTGCGGATGCTGGTGTTATCCCTCGCGCTGTCCAACAAATTTTTGAGACTCTTGACCGAGACAATCAAGAATACAGTGTCAAGGTCACATACTTGGAGCTCTACAATGAGGAACTCACTGACTTACTTGCGCCTGAGGAGTATTCAAAGGTGGTCATAGACGAGAAGATTAAGAAGCCATTGGCTCTTATGGAGGACGGTAAAGGTGGAGTCCTAGTGAGAGGCTTAGAGGAAGAAATTGTTACCAGTGCCAACGAGATCTACACACTACTCGAAAGGGGTTCGTCAAAGCGACAGACTGCGGAGACGTTGCTGAACAAACAGTCGAGGTATATTATGTCACTATGTTCTCCTCAGGGTGCCAATAATTCCTGGATTAAAGCAGCGTGCGTAGAGTGATTGCTCATTAAGTACTTCTTTCTCATGTATCATAGTAAACTATGTCGAAGCGGGTTACCTTAACATATTGTTGTCCTCATTTATTTCCTGTTGCCTTTACAGCCGATCTCATTCCATATTCTCGATCATCATCCACATCAAGGAAACTACCCCGGAGGGTGAAGAGCTCATGAAGTGTGGAAAGCTGAATCTAGTGGATCTTGCTGGATCCGAGAATATTTCTCGGTCTGGTGCCAAGGATGTAAGATTCTAGGTCTTTAACTTACAGCAAGGTTCTCGGAGGAATCGTTACATCAAGGAATCGTTCGGAAATTCACCTTTTAGAGAACATCTCTCATTTACTGATTGTTGTTGCAGAATCGGGCTCGGGAAGCTGGAGAAATCAACAAGAGTCTCCTTACTCTTGGTCGTGTTATTACAGCTTTGGTCGAACACTTGGGCCACATTCCTTACAGGTAAAGCATTTTCTCATGCTTTGCTATCTCCTATTCCCTTGGTAGTGATTCATGGAATTTTCTTAACTTGACCTTCGACTGTCTCTCATATTCTTGATATATTCTCAATACAGAGACAGTAAGCTGACGAGGTTGCTAAGGGACTCCTTGGGAGGACGGACGAAGACATGTATCATCGCCACTGTATCTCCTTCAGTCCACTGCCTCGACGAAACCCTCAGCACTTTGGACTACGCATATCGCGCCAAGAGTATAAAGAACAAACCTGAGGTAAGCATCCCCTTCTCGGCAACGTTGCGTGTGTCACTTTGTAAGGCATGAATTCTCCGGAACCCACGATGTGTGACGGTTGGGCTAACTGGCGTCCTGGGCATGTGCAGGTGAATCAAAAAATGATGAAATCAGCCCTTATCAAGGATCTGTATAGCGAGATAGATAGACTCAAAGCAGGCACGTGCCCCAGAACCTGACCATAGGTTTAATCGAGCATTGCGTTATATGAGCATTTCGACTATCATGCATCTTCCCCTACTAACACACTATCTGTAACAGAGGTTTATTCTGCTCGTGAGAGGAATGGCATATATATTCCTCGGGAACGCTACTTCGAAGAGGAAGCAGAGAAAAAGGTAATTCAACTCTATATTTGACAAGGAGCCTGACCTTGTTGAGTTGCACTGATTGACCAGTTGTACGTATCAACTCCCTCTGATGACAAATTTTCGTGTTACTGCAGGCCATGGTGGACAAAATAGAACGAATGGAATTCGAATTGGAGGCCAAAGATAAGGTACCTCATTGATTGGCTATTCGTTCTTGTAAGATTTATGTTCTTTCCGTTACACTGGTGTGAAGAACATTTTAGAACTTTCCTCATGAGAACCATGTTATTCTGTGCAGAGCATTGAGGACTTACAAAGATTAAACGAAACTCAGCAACAACAATACTCAGATCTCCTCATAAAGTTAAATCACACGCAGGTGAGTTCTCATGTTATCACTTTAGATTGTGTATGGCAATCTTGGGCTCATCGCACGCCTGATGAATCGAGATCATTACTGAGTGAGATGATCTGCTTGTACAGAAAACCCTTGAGACCACTCAGGACAGCTTGTACGAGACACAAGAGAATCTGAAGCAGGCCAACGCCGCTATCAGGGAACGTGATTATGTCATAGCAAACCAGAGAGAAGCAGAGAAGTCTCTTGTTGGACGAGCAGCAGAACTGAGGAAGGAGCTGGAAGCTACCGTTCAAGATGTTGCAGGCTTGTTTGCGAAGATTGGTATGGTCTTACTTCTTGCTATTTTTCTCTGAGAACGACATCTCTGCTTGAAGTGTGTGGTACCTTTTGCGTTCGTCATACCGAATTCCATTTACTTCTTCTCGATGGTAATTAATATCAGACTTCGTGTCACAATTGTTCGCGACGTAACGACCAACTATTAACTTCTATTTTTTGATTTGTGTAGAGAGAAAGGACGAGTTGGAGATCAAAAACCAGAAATTGGTGGACGCTTTCCAAAGTGGTCTGACAGAACATATGGAGGAACTACGCACCCTGGTTATAGCTGGAGTCGGCATTCAGCAGCAGCAACTCCAGACTCTGGATGAGCAAATGCAGTCCCTGCTTAACTACAAGGATAAGGTACTAAAATGGGAACCTTTCTCTATATTTATTATGAGAACATTCATATACTATGTCTTCGCGCTTACACAACGTATTGATTCACATAATCTGCAGGCTGTCGGAGAGCTGAAACACAAGCTTGGAGGCCTACAGGACCTTTATCTGTCCCAATTGGAATTAGTCCATTCAGCTGTCCATGCCCATGAGGCTACATCTACTTCAACCTTTAAGACCCTCAATTCCACCGTCACTTCCCATCCTGAAGCCTTGGAACAGGTGAGTCGCTTGTGGAGCATGGTTAAACTGAAGTCACTGGCCGTGCATGGTAAGAATAGCATTGATGGCATAGGTTATTTAACTTTTACAGGTCTTTATGGTTACTCTTACATATGATCAATCTCGTGGATTATGCAGCTCCTCGTTGCCGCTGTGGCTGATGCGCAAAGTGTGCTTCATGACCTCCAAGAAAGTCTTTCTGCTCAAAGCCAAGAAGTTGCTGTACTTGCCCAACAGCAGCGTGAGGTAAGGACAGCGCATTACTCTGTGACTCGGTGTGTTTCCGTCAGATGGAAATACGAATGTAATTTCATTGCACCTCTCTATGTATACGTATCTGAAATTTCTTTGTCTCTCAGGCAGCTCAGAGGAGCCTGGAAGCCGCTCGGGATATCACACAATCAGTGATGGCGTCCCTGTCAACCATGGAGACCGACGCTAACAACTTCCGAGAACATGTCAATTCAAGCAGCGTGAATCATGATCAAGAGCTTCTTGATCTTGCGGTTGTCTATGAGGTTTGACGCTTTTTCGACTACTTTTTCCGGAGGATATGCATTAGTCCATTCTGTTTCTGAACAGTCTCTGATGCTGTTGCCTCTAGTGTTAGAGTTGTACCCCTGTACTTCAGAGATTGTGGCCGCTGCGAAAGTATCTAGTGTCCTAGACATGGCCTATTAGATCTGCACTCTTGTTTCACTTTGTTGTCGATTATAACGCTGAAATTCTTGTGTCCAGGAACATGCAAGGAAAGAACACGCTCAACTTGTGGAAAGTATCACAGCAATGCTGGCAAGTTCGTTATCGAATCGGACTAATCTTGTGAGTGTCGAATTCTATGCTTCACCCTTAGTCGAGTGCCTTTGGTATTTGGTCGTGGCGGAGGCCACATTATTATCGTTGCCTTCAAACCCTACGGAATTGAAATGTTTTTCTGGATTTTCTGTTTCTGACCGAGAGCTATATTTTGGACCCAGGTCCAAACGCGTGTCAAACAACTGAGGGATACTGCTAGCCAAGACGCTATTGTGGTGCAGCGCGGTCTTCAAAAGATCCATCAGGAAGCTGTCACTGCAAATGGCCGGCTCAATGGCTTCATCGCTGCGGCTGACGCTACCTCCATAGAAGATTCTGCCATGTTAGTCTCGAAGGTGTCGAAGATGGAAGAAATTCTCCAGTCGTGGTACGTGATGTTCCGAATTGTAGTTTACAAGGCGGCAAGAAAGTGTCACGTTTACATACGTATGGACTATATACTAACATGTATGTTCTATTTCAGCTCGAACCACACTACGACATCCGGCAGGAAGTGGGAATCTACGTACAAGGAGATTCAAGATCTGGAAAAGGCTCATACTTCTACTATCACTTCCATCTTGGGGTTAGTAAATGCTCTTGCACATTCTATTTACAATACTCTCACTGTTTGCACCAAAGTGAGCATTTAAGTTGCATGCGACCGGTTCTCATTCCATGCTTTGGTACAGAGAGGGCGTGGAATCGAATGTAAACCTCCTCGCCAACCTGCAAGGCCTTGAGGACTCTGCTCGAGCGAAAATCGAGACAGAGAATTGCAGCACGGTGGCTTTTATAGATGGTAGGCTCTTCTACTACACCTGTGTTCGACTGCCACGACTTCTTGCAGTCTGTCCAGTGGTTTCGAATGGGTTCTCACGAAGGACTAATTATTCTCTTCGTGTAATTATAGCTACCTGCACTGGAGAGCACGAGGCAGCATCTGGAATGCAATCGACCATCGAATCACAGAAAGTAGCTGCCGCCGAACTTGACAGCAGTCATGACTCTAGTGTGGCTACAGTCCAAACGCACTCGGACCATTACCTGAAAGAGCAGTACTTGGTACACATCTGCCCTGGCTTCCTAATTGACTTTGTTCCACAGTTCCGAAAGGCAGACTCACGTATTTGGGGATTGATAACAATAATCCATCATATTCTTCATAACTGACGAATGGCAATCTTTGTTCTGCAGGCGGATCAGCCTACGTGCGCTACACCCCGGAAACGAGCAATTCATGTCCCGACCCTAAACTCAATTAACGTGTTGTGCACTCCTCCACTTGATATATTGCTCAACGAGTTCCGATCCAAGAACGTCTCTGGGGGACCCGAGAGACTGAGCAAAGTATTCCAATCGGTAGAGGCCTCCTTCCGAGACTCTCGAACACCACTCACCACCATCAATTAGTCCACATTGGTAGATTTACCGTACGTGGGGGAGAGTGGGTACGGTCCCACACTTTTTCATTAGGCCTCTTTGGAAGCAGCTTCACCTCGCTAACAGGTCGCTGATGCTACCCTCTAACAATCCTGATGATGGATTGGCAGACTCGCCGCTGCAGGAATTTTGCGGAGGACTTTAAGGGATACCACGACTACACCGCTGGTGGCAACTTCTGCAACGTCGCAAAGAGGGGATTCGAATATGTAGTATTTAGCACTTTTCCTTAAGCCATTGGTGTCTTGTTGACACCAAAGGATTACAAACATCTTGTATATTAAGAGTCTCACGATTTTAATGAGCACCACTGACAGTTTATAATTCGGTTGTAGTTGTCCTATACTCATGTAATGTGCAGGGGGTATTCAAGTGCCCCGTGTCTTGCGCTGCCCGCCAGTGCCAATTCTTCAATGAAAGAATTCTCTTCGATTTTAATTGATCGTGTTATCCCAGAGTAGATTGTAGGCCTGTCACCTTTCAAATTCCTATCACATAAGAATGATTCAACATGGTTGCAACTCATGCGTCTGATTGCCTGTTTATTGTTCGATTGCGTGATTTTGGCAAGTACAGAAAATTGTTGAACGCGGCAGTTCATAATCAGAGCCGGGAATTAAATTCGGTCGCTCAATACTGTATCATAGTCACTTCATCAACAGGAAACTGAATAAGAAACGGTGTTTTGCAAGTGATACATATTACAGCCAGAACAAATGACCCTTTTAATCATGTATTATATTTTTGATATGAAAGAAATGATTAACGGCTATCGATCTGTATTTGAATTCCTCTATTCATTTGAATGGGTAATATGTTGGAACCCCTTCCAGACAAACTCTTCAGAACCTGAACACAGTGGTATCCTTCTCTCCACATGGGAACACCTATAATTGTTAAAGCAGACAAAGAGTTACTTTGAGTTACACTATTTGGAGGTCAAAAGATGATTGATTGGAAAAAAGATCTGAGAGAGGTGGAGTGACCTCACAAAATTAGGGTTACAAATGATACAAGCCTATTGTTGCTTTATATACCCGTAGCCCTGGTTTAAGTGACCTATAATTGTTAACTTGTCAAATTAGAGTTATCCTTGAAGACACCTTGAATTTTTAAAAGATATCATGAATTTTGCATTATTATATTGATATTTTTTACTCCATTCACTTGGAAGACACTAAAGTTCTCGGTGTTCTCACCGTATTTGGTGGTCTCTAAACTTAAAGGAAAATATATGTGTTGTCATTCCATCCTTAAAAGTTAATTTTCCTTAAATTTATGGACCACCAAACTCATATACATGTAATATGGAGAGACCACCAAGCTTTTCCATGTTTCCTAATTATCTATGGTGAGTAAATAAGATTATGTTTAATAGAAACTCATGGCGTCTCAATCAAATGTCTGATACCTTTGCAAATAACTCTACAATGTAGCAATATTCTTATTTGGTTCAACTTTTCTTGTAGTTGTTTCTTGCCATTGAATCATGTTGTAAACCAAGTACCATTGCTTTGAAGGTGCCCATGTATAGGGGGTACACTACTAAATAATATAGTTAGTTAAGATACATCTTAAGATACTTTTAAAACATTCTATTAAGATAATAAAGTGTCTTCAAAAGATATGGCATAAAGCCATCCGATGCTAGGTTTGGACATGCCTCGCTCCACAATTCCAAGAATTCTCATGAAACGTAAAATTAATGGTTGCATGAAAATTCAAATTGACGACAATTTCTTATTAGTTTTTGCTGCAAAATATCTAATGCATCGCAATACTATGCAAAATTATATTTAGAAGTTTTCTTTGGAAATTGCATCATTATAAAAATTCATATCTCAATCTTGAGCATAAAGCAAGTACGTTAGCAGTTGCTTGCAAATATAAGCATTAGACAAATTATGATTGATATATAGTCATTTGGCTCTTTTTCCATACTCTAATACATTGTGAAGTCTTTCTCATCTCAAACCTTCACTTGCTTATCCAAATTATCCTTTTCCACTCTTCAATAGTCTATTTTTGATTCTTAGATGCAAACTCAAACATCTTGCGTCTATGATCATTACTCAAGAAAGGCTTCAACAACATCAAGGTCGAATTGATTTGTGATGCTTTCAAGGATTCATCTTTAATATTCTACAATGACGTTTTGATCATTTACCACTTGTCCAAGCAAAAAGACCTAGTGTACTTAGAAGATAATGGCTATTTGAGTCTAATGTCTAGATCTTTTAGAACAAGGTTGAGAATTTTGAAGTTCTTTAGTTGAGATGGACTTGTAGTAGTGTAGTTAGTGTAGTTTCTTCCTCTGATGATATAGTGTTTGAGTTGTTCATAGGAACCAGAAGCTTTCTTTTACAACGTTATTTTTCAACAAGTAGCATTCAGGGATGAAGGCAACTTTTTTTTCACCATCAAACGCAAGAATATCATTCGTTTCAAAATGTAAAATTAGGATTTATCTTTCCAATATCAATTCATTGAAGGACTTTGTACTTCATTGTGTACAAAGAAATCTTTACAATGAAATTAGTTAAGAGAACTTATTAGATAAGGTTCTTAAGAAACATCCATGTATTTAGATCCAAATTATATTGGAGAAGTAGACGGGGTTGTTGGATTGTAGGTTTTTGAAAGAATTGGAACTGTCAAACAAGATTGTTTCAATCACAATTTTAGAGAAGAGATGGAGTTAGCTATATTAGTAGATGAACAACAACACGTTTTTTATCGGATGAGCACATCACTCAAGCCTCAAGGATATGAATTTTCTGAAAGGAACAGCAAGGAGTCGAAAGAGTTTCTACATTTGGTACTTTACAAACTATTTGCAAGGCTTGGAAAAAAAAGTTCTTCTTTCTGGAACAACCGCTGCAGCAGCAAGACAATTCTCAAGTACAACAACAACAACTCATTCGCATTACAAAATTCCAGTTTGTGATTACTTGTATAGTCTCCGTAAACTAAATTTTACTTTGCAAAGGTTAGAAGAAGCTGATGTGTACATCATTGACGAAATGAATATGATGACAAATGGTTTTTAAATGCCATTTATTCCATAGTCAAACAAAGCTTAAACAGTTCTAATAATCCATTTGAAAGAAAGTTATCGTTGTTGGTGGGAGATATGGCTCAATTGCCTGCGATATGTCATCACCGTACAGAGGAGTCCGCCACAATATGTGAGTTGTGTTTTTTAGTGAATTCTCCACACTGATCATTTGAAGATCACTCGATGTTGAAGGCATATGTACGACACAACAAAGATCCTTTGTATTCAGATTTTCTAAATATCATACATGATAAAAAGCCAACTCAAGAAGAAATTGACTCTTATTTAGGTAAATGTATTATTGCTGAAGACAAAATTATAGCAGATCTTGATAATCAAACAACAACTCTATGCACCCATCGAATAGATGTCAATAAATATAACGACATCATGATAATCAAGCTATTTGATTCTAGTGAAGTATTCTTAGTGCCCATTGACTATAATGCATTCGATATTTTAAAACTCAGTGATTGGATAGAGAACCCTAAATTCAACCGATTGAAAAAGGTTGTTGTAGGTGCACCCGTCATGGTCTTGCACAATATCAACATTGGAAAGTAGTCAACAATGGTGCAATGGGTAAAGTAGAAGCTATTCATCGTAAAGGAGAAACAAATGTTGAAGGAGTTACAATAGGTATTGTTAGAATTCGGCTACAAAACAAAGTTGAAGAAAGGAAAGACAAAGTTTAACTACACCTATATCGGAAAATATTTCAAGTCTACATTTTCGTTGGCTGTGGCATATGCCATGACTAGACATAAAGATCAAGGAGCCAGTATTGCTGCAAAAGTGATTATCGGCATTTGGGAGGCATTCACAATGGGATTAACATATGTTTCGTTATCTAGAGTAACAGAAAGCAAATATGTTATCTTACCTAGAAAACATATTGTTAATGATTTCAATCCAGTAAAGCATAAGATACTTAATAATAAAGAGTAAACATAGTTCTAAATGTGTGGAAATCTTTAATTTTACTGAAGGATAAATGTGTAAGAAGATAAAAAACAATTGTTTTGTTGTTTGGATGATTAAAATATGGCTTTTGGTAATCATATGGTTGCATGGCATTTTACGTACAATTTTACCACTTATCTATCCTAGATGGGATCAAAGACAAGAAAAACTATATAGATTAGATTCTTTTGGCATCTATTTCAAGAATCCATGGGAATTAGAATCAATTTGTGATGAAAACGTAATCAGTCAACTTTGTCTTTAAACCTCTGGAAAGCATTGCCGACTCTAGGTGATTGAAGAGTCTTGTACATGTGCATTATGAGTATTTGATGTTGCCGGTGCTCTTGTTGTCACGGTGTTTGTAAACACAATGTCTCCATGTGCATGTGTGTGTATAGTTATTAAGCAAAGTAAGGATTGTTGTGTACCGTTCTATTTTAGTGAAAATTACTAGAGTGATTACTCATATTTAGTCTAATTTAAAAATATATATATATAGTTCAAAGAAGTTGGGATTTGACACATGTACTGACCATTGTAGATGAATTGGATGGCCTTCATAGAGACACATTTTCTTGATTAGGGGAGAGTGTAGAGATCCTTTTGGGTCAATTGAACAGCACACACTTCAAAAATTCATTACAAATTTGAACTTTGTCTAAAATATAAAATTTCATTTCTACTTCCAATTTTTGACATTTGTCTTTATGTGGAATTTTAGAAAAATTCAACAATGGCAATAAGGCACATCAATCACTCTGCCTATTATAGGGCGTTTTATCTTATACAGATATATGATTTTAGGATATCAGTATTCGAGTGTGGAGACATCTTCTCATTCTAAAGCCAAAACTGTTGAGACATATCAAATCATTATTATTTGGAGAGACTTGAATGCAAATCTCTTGTACGAGGTTATAGAACAGAGTGATTAAAAATTCTAAATTTATTCAAAGATATAGAGAAAGTATTCATTTAACATTTAGTGTGGTCTTGCAAGTTGCATCAGATATACTACTTGAAAAATTCAACTGAGTACCTAGCTAGTAAGCTGTTTTTCATTACAATACATAACTTTCTAGTTCATACAAATAGTTGTTATGATTATAATAGTTGACGCAAATAATTCATAAAATCTATACAAGTTTTGAAATAATAGTTAAGGTAAATGCTTGATAAAAAGTGTAGAGTATTTGAATGATTTTGTTTGGAAAAGATGAGGATATTGCCATATTGGTCAAGCTTTTGATTTTGATTTAACCCCTAATTGACCAAAGTCCTAGATTGGGCGTTTTTGAAATTTGGGCAGGTTCCTAAAAATTCAAATTTACTTCAAATTTTTTGAATTTTTTGTGGAAAATGGTTTTTTCAAAAGGTTTATGGGAATATTTTTTTTATTTTTTTTGGATGAAGTGAGCAAAAGTTATGCTCCTTTGAGCATAAAACGCTATTCCACGGGCAGGCTCTCAGCCACTGTGAATGCAGCAATTTCTGCCCGAAACTGCCCAAAACTGCCAAAATCTGCCAAAATCTGCCTAAATACAAAACTTTGAAATTCCACCAAAAATCGAAATTTTATTTTTTTCCAAAAATAAGAATTCCTATGTGTAGAAGAGCCACTAGAGCATGTTTCCACCGTTTGGATTTTTAATCCAAGAATTTTTCATATGCTATTTTTATTGTAAAAAAACGGCCTTTGTATGTGAATTTCAGCATACCCCTTTGTGGAAATTGATGATTTTCTCAAGGTTCTACACCTTGTATGGGTATGAGATTTTGTGGACATGTACCTAACTCACCTAGGAACGAGAATCTAAAGAGACGCCATCCAAAATTTACTCAAAAAAATGGTTTTTTAGGACCCCAAAATACTGCTGTCCTCTTTTTGCAGGGTAAAAAAAACTTTTTTTTCAACTTTGAATGTTATAATCTCTCAAATGGTAAGGAATCAGATTGTGAGATTTGACATGCACATAGACATAGAAGTTAGATACAAGATCTTACGGTTGGAAATACCAAAATTGGTTTCAATTTTTCACTATCCAGCTTGCTTTCAAAAGGGAGTATTTGGTGGCAGTTTTGAGCAAAAACATCCTTGGTCAATTAGGGGTTAAAGATGGGAGTTGGAGCACCTTCACATGAATAACATACAATGTAATCACCAATTGCAGTTCATATGATAAGAAGTTCAACATCAATTTTATTTTCGATATCCTGAACTCCATAACTACAGCTAAAAGAAGCAAAAGTTGTGTATCTACAGCTTTGAGTCATCAACACATTGTTAGAATATCTATCTTCGCGAACTTATTAACAAAATTATTTTACTCCGACAAAATTGTTAAAATGTATACTACTATAAATTCACAACTGAACAAATTATATCGATAAGGCATCACAAGTTACAACATACATTGATGATGAAACTTGTGTTTATATTTTAATATTGTCACAAAATTTTGGGACCATGAAACCCCAAAAATACAAAGCCGTAAGTTGTTGGCTTGATGCACTTCTTTTTCTACTTGTATATGCTCATACTCCTACCTTGAATCTTATACTTTAGTTTCAACTTTCTCCAAGTTTTGTATTTGTAGGTGAACCTTGAGGTCCCACACCCCTTGTTGAAGATTTAAATAGAAATTAGAATAAATACTATAAATAATGAATACTTCAATAAATTTATAAAATTATTATGGTTAAAGATGTCCAAATGTTGTATTCATCGCCTAAAAGAAGTCAAAATAATGCAAAAAATAGTCTTTACCACATATTAGAGCACAAAAATCCAAAACATAGTTTTTACTATCTTGCTATCTTGGTCAGTGACCCGTCAATGTAGGAATAAAAAGTCCAAATTTGAATTTTTTTTCTAGAATTACTTAAATAGACGTTTGAATTTATCAAATGAAATCATATACAATATTTTTAAACTTATTTGTCTTGCTATATTGCCTATCATACACCCTCAATTACATATCATCAACTAAATATCATTTGTTATATACCTTTAATTAGCAATAAATTCTATGTCATCACTGTTGTCTCAATTATATATATTTTTAAAGCATCCCTAGTGGTCCTTTAACCCCTAATGTCCAAAGCCCTCAAAACCACAAAAAACCCTCAAAACTGCCCTTTTTCAATGCAAGGTTAATTTTTTTAACTTTTGATGTATTTTTGAGTATGCAACCGTAAGATCTTGAACCTAACTTGTATGTGCATATGTATGTCAAATCTTAAATTCAAATCCCTTACCAATTGTGAGATCATAATGTTTAAAGATGGAATTTTTTTTTTTTGCTTGTTGGAAAAAGGGCAACTGGTTTTTTGAGTGCCAAAAAAACCAGATTTGGTAGAAAATTTGATATGAGGCTCTTCAAATTCTTGTTTTTAGGTGAATCAGGAACATGCCTTTGCAATTTTTAACCTCATACGACCTATAATACCTAAAGAAATGCTTGATTATTCACATAGAAGTATGCTGAAATTCAACTACGAAGGCCAATCTTTGACAATAAAAAAGGCATGTGAAGTATAGTTGGATTGAAAATCCAAACGGTGATTTCATGCCTTAAAACCTTATTTACTTGAAAAAAAAAACAAAACTTGAAAAAAATTAAAATCTCAACTTTTGGTGAATTTTTGAAGTTTCTCCAATTTAATTGATGTTGGGCAGTTTTTGAGAATAAATAAGCATATACCACAATTTGGGCAGTTTTGGGCAGATTTCAAATAGTGTTTTCAAACTTTGACTGTGATTATCTCCTAAAGTATGAGGAATTTTGAAGCATGAGATGACTCTTCGAAAGGTATTAAAAAACTCAACATTCTGCCAAAAGTAGCAACTTCATTTGATCTAAATTTAGTAATTTCAAGCTTGACCAGACGAAAATCAACCATGAAAGGGTTGATTTAGACATTAGGGATTAATCTCTTAAGCCTTCATCTAACTTATAGGCTTAGGGGTTTGAAACATGCTTATAGGCGGTCTGTAGATATATTTAACATGCAGGTCATAGCCTGTAACAACCCGTTTAAGGCCAACTGTAAATGCAGCACATAGTAATAAACAGATGAAATCCTGCTCTAATTGAGCAGGTGTCTGGTCATCATATATGGAAAGTGCTTAAGGTTACAGATCAACCAAAACTCCACTGCACCTGTAAAGACACCAGAACTGTTCATTAAATCTCTTTTAAGGACTCAAAGATTAAAGGACGAATGGAGATGCCCTAATCATCTCAAGCATCTCAAGTATTTTAGTCATCTAAATGAACATCTCAATCTCTATTCATTTTAAACATGTCAAGTATCTTACTCATCTAAAGCAGCATCTCAAGTATCTTACTCATCTAAAGCAACATTTCATGCAACTTCTCAGAAACTCCACCCATATATTCTTAATCATCTCAATCATCTCAGCCATCTTAGTCATCTCAACCATCTCAGTCATCTCAACCATCCCAATCATCTCAAGCATCTCAATCATCTCAACCATCTCAGCCATCTCAAGGATCATGAGAAGCTCAGCCATCTTAGTCATCTCAAGTCACCTCCACAAAAGTTCTCTTTTGGACAATGTGTGCTTAGTGAAACTGTTAGATATAGGAAACATGGTCTAGTTAAAATTTGGTCTCTACTTAGGAGGATAGCTCTCTAGTGTATATGGAGAAGTAGGAATAGTAAAATCTTTGAGAATGAGTGTTAGGCTACCCAACAAATCAGAGAGTTTATCTCGGACTCTCTTCTTGACTATGGGCGTATAGCTTGAAAGAAGATCCTCAAAGCCATTTCAAGGACAGAAGCTGAAGAGATTATCCAAGACTTATTGAAAGCTTTTGACTCTAGGTGGTTGATTAGAAACATTTTGGAATGTAGGACAAATCTTACTGTTAGATGGACACTAATCCCGCAAGGTGGAACTAGCTCTAATCAGTTTTCTCTCTCTCTCTTATGTTCTGGTTACTTTCTGCCCTAGATGAAAATCCGATGAGGGTTGTACTTTTCTCTTTGCAATGAAGTTCGTTCATTTGCCTCAAAGAAAAAATCTCAACAATCTTAGTTGTCTCGAGAATCATAATCATCTCATGCAACATCTCATAAAGCTCAGCCATCTTAGCCATCTCAGTTCTCTCAGTTCTCTCAAGCATCTCCATCATCTCAATCGCATCTCTGTCAACTTATTTGTCTCAATCATCTTTATCGTCTTAAGCATCTCAATCATCTCAATCATCTTCAGCATCTCAGACTACATCTCAAATATCTGAGCCATATATTCTTAATCATTTCAAACATCTTAATTATCACATCCATATTATATTGGTCTTCTCAGTCATTGTAATCATCTTAACCTTATTTTTTAATCTTCCCAGGCCTCTCAAACATCTGAATTATCTTAACAAATACATAACATCAACCATATATAACATCAACCATATATAACATCAACCATGTGTTTAGTTTCAAAATCTTTGTATACCAAATGGAAGCACATCTATTAGTTTGAATTGATATTTCTCAAATAGCAAATATCTAAATATGTTAGATGAATTGTTATATTTTTTGGTCCCTATGATGTCTTGAATTTGGTGTGATGTCTTAAATCTGGTTTCCTATGGTTCTTATCATATCAATAGAAAAACATGGTTTCCTATGATTCTTATCATATCAATAGAAAAACATGGTTTTCTATGATTCTTATCATATCAATAGAAAAACATGCGGTTCATTGCTTGTTCATCAAAGAGATTAGAAAAAGTATAGGTATTCGCGATAATGTGTAATAAAATGTTAAAGAAAAGTAACGATTAGAAGGTTATAGAAAATGTTCAAAACGAAAGTTAACGAGGATGTGATGAGCAACTTGACCGAATGAACATCAAATGTCAAGCGAGATATAAGCAAATAAAAAGCAACTGTCAGGCATGAAATTAAGGTAATAAACAGACATTCAAAGGACAACCTATCCAAGCAAGACTTGCATAAGTCAAACATATACAAAAATATGCCGATAATACAAAATTATAAGGGCCTTCAATTCAAAATACAATGGTCGAAAGAAAAGAAAAAAAAAGAAAAAAAGAAGATAAATTAACTGTCATTGTCTTCTCATTAATGGGAGTACACGACCAAAAATTTAGCGACTCGAAACATGTCCTTTACAGATATTAAGCGTGCTGTGTTTTCACCTTCCCAAAGTCGAGAAAAGAAGAAATAAAGCAACAAGAAGCAAAAGGGAACCCCCTGAATCCTGACTATACCTTCCTGTTCAGCACGGCCTACGCTTCAATGACTAGTAACTGAACGACCTCAGAATTCATTCCTACACTGCTCTAAGCCACTGCTCCGACTGAGAACCAGGCCTCTCTAGCTTCTCCCGTATGGGTGATACCGCCCATGACTGCTCCCTCCCCCGCTGCCGCTGTACCCACGGCTGCTCGCATATCCGCTGCCATATCCGCCGCTCGAGCTGTACCCCGCACCGTAGCCTGTGCCGCTGTAGCCCCCGTATCCCATCGACCCATACCCATCCGCTGCGTCGCCATAGCCACCCATCATCCCAGCGCCGTATCCCGCACCCGACCCATAGCCCAGGCTGCCGCCATACCCTCCGCCCACGCCAGTGCCGTACCCAGCCACGCCCAAACCTCCCCCGTAGCCACCGCCATATCCCCCGCCTGCCCCATAACCTCCCCCGTAACCTCCACCGTAGCCAGCGCTTCCATACCCCCCTCGCCCTCCATAGCCCCCCGATCTGTACGACCCGCCGTACCCACCTGCACTCCCTGACCCTCCGTACCCTCCGTCGTATCCCCCATAGCCTCCCGCGCTCGCACCGTAGCCCCCTCCCCTTCCACCAGGGTACCCGCCGCCAGGACTGTCTTGAATGGCTCGCTTTGGCTCGGCTTTCTTAATTTCCACCTGCGTCACATTCCACCACATCCCAACCAACCGTGAGCATCAATGATCTGTACCAGCTCCTCAAAATCAATGACTGCGAAGATCATATAGCTACTCTGGAGACGACCCGAGAAGTCCACTTCCCCAAGACAACTTATTGTGATGAGAAGGAAACGAAACATTAGCCGCCAAACAACCAACTCAAACGATACAAGCAACCCACTGACTACGAGCAATGCAACACTCCAATCTGCCCCTCCTCACTCACCTGCTTTCCTCCCAGCTCGTGCATCTTTCCGTGGGCAAGGATGTCCTCCACCGTCTGCTCGCTGTCAAACGTCACGAATCCAAACCCGCGGGACCTCCCCGTGCTGTGGTCTTGCATGATCTGGTGCTCCACTACCGAACCGAAACCAGCGAAGTAGCTCTTGAACTCCTCTGCACCCACACCCGCAACCACACCGATCGTCAACTCAACGACCTCCCCTCACCGTCACCGCAACCGCAAGCCTCGTCGCACCTACCAACCGAGGGAGACCTACCAGTAGGGAGGGCTCACACCACCTACTTTTCCTCAACCGAAACTGCATACACAAAAGGGTGGGGAAGCTAATGCCCGCAAGCACTGTCTACATACCATCTGTAATAGAAGGAGGAATGCCTCCAACAAAGATCTTCTTTGTCTTCGGTCCTTTACTTGCTGCCATGTTTTCACGAGGAACTGACTTTTTGGCCTCCACCTGCAGCTACATCTAGTGAGATACACCACTACATCTCCACCTCCCCAAACACCTCTGCCGCCTCTCGCCCCATACCTCTCTCTCTCTCTCTCATAACCCCCGAAACTCTCGCCTACCAGGAGGACCACCTATCAGGTACTCGAGACACACCGGACTGCACCGAACCGACCAAACTTACCGTCCTTCCATCTATCACGTGCTTGTCCAGCACCACGTTATCACACACTGCCGGGTCGGCGAATGTCACGAATCCGAAGCCCCGCGGGTGCCCGGTCGACCGGTCTTTCATGATCACCGCGTCGATGATCTCGCCATACTTCTTGAAGTGGCTCTGCAGGTTATCTGTACCACGCACGCCATCAGCGAAACCACAAGCACACACACATCATACCCCTGACCCAACACAGCACAATTACACCTCACAACTTACTCATACCCTTGACAAAAGACACATGGACAGGATCCTATCAAAAAACACTGGACCGAAGACCGGGACCATACAAAATGATGTATACAACGCCACACGACATGCAAACGGTTGGCGGAACGGTGTAGGCAGTGACAGTTATCAGGACCCAACATGACATAGCTCCAATCACTTGGGGCATCGCACCTTCAGCACAAAACGAAGCTACAGACCCAACGTCACACATGCAGCACAACGAGAACGATGCTACGCTATCAAACTCGACGCAGTAAAGGGGACATACCTGTCGACGTATCCCATGACAAGCCGCCGATAAAGATCTTCCCTCTATGATATCAAGCGAACGGGTACTGCGTTAGCTACGTTATACATTACATGCCATCGCCAGTGACCATGCTAACCTCCTACATGCAAACCCCGCCGGAATCCCAACCACAACACACTCCCTCGACGACTCATCGTAAGCCTACAACTAGTGCTAGAGCTAGAGCTAGGGCCACTGGCAACTAACCCTGAACTGGACGCCTTCCCTTGCGACGCGGTGGGCGAGTCCTTGGGATCACTCTCTACCATAGCATCCTTCGCTGACCCTCCGTTCTGGTACCCGTGCTCATGCTCATGCTCATGCTCATGCTCATCCTCGTCCCCCTGCAGCGGGTCGTCATCCTCGTCCCCGTGCAGCGGGTCCGCGTCCTGCTGCTGCTGGTCGTCATCGTCCACGTAGTTGTCCTCCAGCGTCCCGTTCAGGTCCGGCGCGACCTCGTGCATCCTCTCCTCATCTCCCCCGCCCTCCATCGCCACCAACGGAGCCGTCCACCTCACGCCCTCCCCTCCTCTCCCCTCTCCTACTTTCCTGCACTGCACTGCTCCTCAAATTGCCTCAACACCTGCTATCCCTCCCGACAAATACCAAACACCAACCGACACTCCACCTTCGCACCTCCTGTCCAAACATCCCCCACACACACACTCTTCAACCACCGACACAAACCAACCCCAACCTACCATCACCTCAAAAATACGAAAACCTAACAACCCAACTGCCAACCCGGAAAGCAAAACCTACATCATCACGTTATAAACTCCCTCCACCAACACCCAAACAAACCCTCACCCGAACCAAAGCACCCGACAACAGAACCCCAGCCCTACGAGATCAAACAACACGTACCAAAACCAATACACAATAATAGAACACTAACCCAGACGAGAACTGAATGACTTAACGTGCGGTAACTTACCCTTGTGAAGCGAGATCCTGACAGTGGGGAGGAGTTGGAGTTAGCGAGCGAGTTCGGTGAGGGTTTGGTCACTCGGGTGTGTCCTCGACGCTCAGCAGTCGTCACCACGCTCAGTCCCTGCCTGCCTTAGTTGCGGAGGAAAGAAAAGGAAGCTCGAGGGGCTACCAGGCATGTCTGTATCGCTCCCCCTCCGTTCCGTTTTTGGCGATGAAGGCAGCGGTGCTTCATCCGTTTTCTTCATCGCACGTGCCGGGGCCCGTGTGCACCTGCCACCTCAGCTTACTTGGGTTGATTGTGGAATAATGTTTGCTTTTTTTGCGGGTGGTTTGGGGTTTTGGTTGTCTAACCATTTCTTTTGATTTGGGGCTTTTCTTTTCTTGGGGTTTGTGATGCTTTGGTTCGAGTTCTGTCTTCTCGGTTTTCTGAAATTATCATTTTCCTTTTTTATGCTTTGTCAGTGGGATAGAATTGTTAACGTCGGTTTGGATTGTGATGGATTATTCTGTTTTTTTCTTTTTATGTTCTACAGTCAATGTGATTTGACAATTACTGTCTTTCGAGTTGTTGTGTGAGGATTGTGAGATAAGTGACATATGACGCGTGAATTGGAATTTCGGGGGAGTTTTTTAAGTCAAGTGACTCTTTTTACATGGTGGCGTGTATTTACTTGGAGCCTTTGAATGTTGAGGGAATGCACCAAGTTGGAAAGGATTTGATGATTTCTGCCATTGCATGTGCACAGTGAGGTGTTAAGTGTAGAATGGAAGAGTTTTGCGTCCGAATCTGAGGCTTTTAGATTTTGTGCATACTGCATTGAACAAGTATTTTTGAAAGGGGACCAATTATCTGAACTCTTTCTACTTTGCGCTTGCATTTTAGTTACAAGGAATTGTATCGGTAACTCTAAAAATTGTTCAATTTTAAGAACAAAACAGTAGTTAGGATTGGTAGAATTAGTCCATTTGAGGTGAGTATTGAACAGGAACAATACGTGTGAGGAAGCAGTTGACAATAATAGAAGGCAGTCTGAAACAACCAGCTAGTCTTTTCAGTCACCAAAAACTAATTGGCGACAAGACTTGTGTTATGTAGGTGGTGCCAACCAAAATAAATGATCTACACAGAATGATCATCTTGACACAAAGCCTTGTGTGTCAGAAACATAAATACATATAAATCACCTCATCTAAGAGGAATTGTATTTAACAATATTTGAACTTAAATGAAGAACACCCCTTGTAATCGCAGAACGGAAAGTAAACTATTTAGCTCTTATTCCTATCCAGCCAAGTTGACACTCAGTGAGACATATGGATGAACCTCTGAATCTCCACCCGCAAGTCCCATCATCCCTGCATCATCTTCTGAATGCCAAAACGAACTGCAAAAGGCAAATCATCGACACATAAATCAATCGACAATTCTCTTGCTACCAAAAAAATAATCATCCATCACTTAATGACTTCCACATCTACTCTATGGTGATGCTCAAACTAAGTGTGATTAATAGCATTCTAAATAACGTTCAGACAATTGCTTTTGCTACAGATTAGGTGAAATCTAATCCAACTGAAAACACAACCTTATATTACTTGATGAAAATGATGCTTCTCTCTTATAGCAAATAATGAGAAATACCTGTTTGTCCCACTCGAGAGCTTATCCAATACTGCACGCACTTTCTTTTCGGTCTTAGAGCTTGGAGCTAGAACAGCAGCCTGAGAGAATTTAAAACACGTAGTAAGAATCAAATGATTGTGTAGCAGTATCCGAGTAAAGCTGAGATAGTCAATCAAAACTACGAAGCAAATGGATTCAGCTACGGAAGGGCTCTAACCAGGAATTTTGGTGGAAGCCCATATCTCAAGATACTCTCAGTGAAGAGTCGAATAGCACATAAGTGCATCCAAGCACTAAAAACCTGTTCGCCAGAACATAATGAGCACATGTTAGCATGCCGTTTGATAGAAAGAAAACATGCAATCTCTTAAAAGACACAATGAAACATCTGGCATATGAATAATAGGACTATTTCAGATGCTTTACCTCGCCATAAACAGCATAGCACCACTGTTGAAGAGATTGGCGAAGTTCGTCCTGGTCTTTTTGTAACTTAGTCATTTCTTCCTGCTTGGATGCTTGTCCTTCTGGGTCCAATTCGAATTCCCGAACCTGAATCACGGTCATCAGTTAGGCGCCCAAATGCAGAAATAGCAAACTCTATGGCAGCTGATCAGATAATCACAAATCTCCAGGGAGGAGAAAATCTCACCTGGAAACCCCGCTCTCTTGCAGAAGTTTTGAAAGAGTCGGCGACCTTTCTGAACAAGTTTACGGTGTAGAGAGCGTATTCGTTATCTTCCGTGAGTTTTTTGGAAGAGCGTGGGACCTTCATCAAGCACACACATTATAGTAAGAACCTGCAGAACACCATGATTACAAGCGTCCAATTTTTTTTAAAAAGCTCACTTCGCAAGACCATATATGCTCAACTGAAACTCTATTAGATAATTGTAGTTATGAGATGCTAACATCAATCAACATACCACAAAATTGGAGAGCGTCTCGTAGCTTGATAGCCAGTCCTTTTGTGAATATTTAGACACCACCACTAAAAGCGTGGTCAAATGCTCCGTGCTGATAATATCATCGGGTTTCACCACATTCGAAAGATCCCGCACTGCCATACTGTCCATATTGACCACGGGTTCCAAATTACAACATAAAAGTTTAAATCAATATTGATTTCAGAACAGAATGACGAAGATCTCAGAACAGAATGACGGAGATATACCTTCCACTCTGCTTTCGCAGCATTGTAGTCAACTGTGTCTTGACATTGCTAAACTCCGAAACCCTTACCTGCGCATATGGATAAACGTAAGCTTTCCTGCTGAGATTGCAAGGAAAAAATAAAAGTATCTGCTCTCAGATACGTACCAGATATATATTGGAAAAACCTAATGGAAACGTCATCACTAGTTTAAAAATATTTCAGAGTGCCTAGGAAAACTAAAGCTTATAAAGGTTTTCAATGTTGTTCAAAGGCTTCACAAGAAGCCAGGTTGAAAACGAAAAGCAGTAAGACATGCCTCCTGGAAAAGAGGGCACCTTAAGATCATCTTCGAGCTTGGCCACGCCTTCCTGTATTGTGTCCACAATCTCTCTCAAGGGTGTCATTGTAGGATACTTTGCCTCATCCCAGCTAAATCTGCAAAGAAGTACTTCTCGTCAGCTACAATGTCCACGATCATCTACATCATCAAACTTCCGACAAGAGCTCCTCAATCCAGTGCACTAAAACAACGCTTCTCTACGTCTACTTGCTCAAGTACCTGGTAATGTAAGAGTCAATAGGGACTCCATCTACAGAAAGAGCGCTGCTACTGTCAGCATTGGCAGCCCGCTCCAAGTCGTCTATTTGCCTCCGCACTTTATGTGTCACCGTCTCGACAACTTGGTTAGCCTGAAACCGAAACGTACGAACTCAACTTCAACGAAAATGCATCAATGCATAAGGACTCTCTAGAACAGGGCCAAATTAGGGCTCTTAGCACTGCCAGTCAGTAAATCTGAAATCCCTGCTCCTTTGATTCAATTTATTCCTCGTTGCCATTCTTAGCCTGTGACAACAAGCATCCAACTTTTCCTCACAACCGAAAACTACTCAATACCGTTCCCGGCAGTTCAATGCACTGTATCGAGATCATCGATCAGAAAATTAGACAAATTCATGCACTTTACTCCTTCCGACACTAAACAGGGTTTCCAAGCTGACCTTGTAAACCCCTGCTGCTAAAAATTAGGGCAATCGCCACAACGCGTTAGAACAACTTCCACACGATTGGATCAGTCGCCAGCTCCTCTTCTCACGTAAACCTAGAACCATCAAACAGCTACCCCGAAAATTGCAAAGATCCAAATCAAATCGAATCACAGAGCTGCCCTGAATTCACACCTTCGTCAGATCGTCACTGAGAGTGAGCAACGAATCCAGCGTCCCCACTCGAAGCTCCGGAATATGAAACTGCGAAACAAAACCCCACCGAAACCATCACCACCTCCCTCCCAACCTCACCTCCAATGCAATCCTAACCACACCAGCAACCCCCACCACCTCCGGATCCAAAACCCCTCCATCCCGATCCACGAAATTCCCCATCACCTTGTACGTAGGCGTGTCGAAGGCAGCTCGCGAGACGCCGCTCTGCAGAGACTCCCACGTCTGCGACGCCGATCCCTGCAGCGGCAGCGACACCAGGAGGTACTTGTTGACCGCCATTGAAACGGGCTCTAGACTAGCGCGAGTGCGATGGCGGCGATGGTGTCGACGCGGTGGACTGAGGTCGGGTCCTCTGCCGGTGAAGGAGATGGAGTGAAGCTCCGGCTATGGCGTCGAGGCTCCGCACTTGTTGTGACGACGCGACTCCCCACAAGCTTGTGTGAGGGCGACGTCTTTGGTGCCACGGGGATGCCGGGGAAGACGACCTCCTGGCCGTTGGATCCGCGATCGGACCGTGCGTGGTCTGCCACGTCAGCCGCGCCGGGGAGGAGAGCGCAGGGGTGTTTGTTGATTGTCCTTCAGAATGAAGTGTGAAGGTTCCTTAAGGCAGCAGCACCAGAAACCGTCCCTTTTTGGTGTTTAAATTGCGTAGTTGGTGTGAAAAAAATACTCAACATTCAGGTAACTATACTGGTTTTTTACTCAAAAAAAAATTAAGATTTTGGAATTGTATTAGTTTTTTTGTGAATTTTTGAAGGTCTTAAAGCTAGAGTCTGAATAACTTGTACTAGGTGGTCATTGAAGCCATGTGGAAGTACACCAAGATCCAAGTAGGGTTCTTGTTGATTTGATGTACTTCTTTTATGCCATTTACTACTTATAGTTATTGGTGCCAGTGTAAATCCTACGATTTTTGGTTTGGTGCTAGGGTGGCCACAGTCTGCTTTTGCGGGAGTTGGCGATACTACTGATTACATGGATTGCTTGTGGGCTAAGTTTTCTTTTTACACTTCTACTTTTACTGATTTCTTTTATTTTAGCTTTGTATTTTTACAATTCACTTTTACATTTTCCTTTGTTGCCCAAACTCCAACTTCAACAATATAAAAGCCCTCAAACTCTCTTTCCATTTCTTCTCATTATTCATCTTCCTTTCTCTCTCCCTCTTTTTCAATATCCTCTCTACTATTTATACTTAGAACCAACACTAGTTGTAACCTTGTTGTTCTTCACTTACTATATCAAGTATTTGAGAAGTTGTGAGTCATTTGGGTCGCAAAAGACTAGAAAAAGTGTTCTCTTCCACATTCTACGTGAGTGAAAGGCGACATTTTGTGAGTGAGGAACAATAGGGTTTCTAATATTGTAAGTATGGAAGCAAGAATTTCTTCAACATGCAATAATATTGTATGTCATTACAACTTGCAAAATGACGAATATGAAGCCCTCATGGATCAATTTGTCGATGTCCCAATCATGCCAAATGGATACAATATTGTTGATAAATACCATGAAATTACGGAAGAAAATACATCGGCACCGACATCAATCAATCAGAGCAATGTTGGTATCAAAGACTATAATTCCTCCGAAGAAAATATGTTGGAAAGTAAATCAGTCCAGCAAGAAAATGATGTACTTCCGTTGTATCTAAAAAACTTCAAGGAAGATCCATATAACGACTTCGCCGCAAACAAAGTGGAGCAGATGTTGTCTGATCGTACCGATGTTGCTCCAGTGATTCAAAACGATGGGATCGAATGTCCTTATAGTGAAGAGATGTTAGCAGCGATGGAGATTGCGGCAACATGGGACGATGCGATCGAATGTCCTCATAGTGAGGAGATGTTGGCAGCGATGGAGGTTGCGGAAACATGGGTTCCTCCAGTTCCAAGCGATGATGTACTTCAGTCATATCGGAATAACTTCAAGGAAGATCCACATAACGACTTTGCCGTGAACGAAGTGGAGCAGATGTTGTCTGATAGTACTGATGTTGCTCCAGTGATTCAAAACGATGCGATCGAATGTCCTTATAGTGAGGAGATGTTGGCAGCGATGGAGGTTGCGGAAACATGGGTTCCTCCAGTTCCAAGTGATGATGTACTTCAGTTATATCGGAATAACTTCAAGGAAGATCCATACGACTTTGCTATGGCACATGATGTGGTGCGCTTGTAGGATTGATAATCAAAGCCTTAGAACACACTACTCATGGAAGTTAGAATGTTATGAGATGAAGTAGTCACTGTGTAGTTTCAAAAGTTAGAATCTGTGAGGATGTAAACACAAGCACTCCGTAGATAAGTATTGTCTTGATTGTAGAATCAACTACCAATCTTTTAATGTATTTTGGAGTACTGTACCATGTTTAGATAATATAATTCAAGTCTATTTGTATAATATAAAGTGCAATCACAAGAAATGAATATATTGACATAACTAATGATAAAGTATCTTTTGCTAGTCACCATTTCAAGAAACTACAATTTAACCTCGTCTTGCCTCACCGTTTTTATGACAACCGGTAATGCAACAAAACTGTAAATTCCGGAAATCAATACCCTCCCTTTGGCAAAGTGTTGCACTTGGATATGGAAAGAAAAACTCATGCAACTAGTTAGTGTCAAAGCCCATTCACATTGATGTCATTTGATAGAAGAAATGGTTTGAAACGAAAATTGAGCCGTTGCGACAAAATCGATATCTTTGTCCGAAAGTAGAGATTAGTACCTTGGACATTCACATCAAACTAGGTTTTCTAGAAGAACCATGTGTTCAAGTCATTGGAAGGCAAGTCAGAGAAGCAGTGCTCGTCAAGATGGTCTTCCTTCTTCACCGCTCTGCAAGTATGCTAGACCAAATGTAAGCAATCATGTCAAGAAAGGGAATAAGCATGAGATGATAGGTAGTACGTAGAAAATATCAATTTTTTTCATATATACATGATGAAATGCGATTTTTAGCTTCACGTTCTAAGGTTCCAAAATAGCTCTACTCAACTTTCTTGGGTTAAATTTGAAAATATTGAAATTTTGATACCACATTTCTATGTAGAACAAACTGTTGAATAAAACTTACAGCCTCATTACATGCACCTTAAAGAAACAACATCCCATTGAATGATGGGCAGAGTCAGACAATTTATCTAGAACCTAATATGAAAATTAGTAAGTTTCAAGATGGCCCGTCATGCCACTATAAGTGCGCTTGAGAACCATACCGTTTGGTGGGTTTACTCAAGGTGGGTATATAGCATCGCCTCAGATTGCTGGTGGCATGAAAGGCGGTGATATGACCCAGGTGTGAATCGGGAAGACATGCTTCTCATGTATCTGACCTTCAGATGCACCCTGCATCTCATGAGCCTTTCATTTTGTTCTCGGACACCCTACAAATCACTCTTACACACACTCAAATTCCTCAGACATATGTTTTTGATGTCACCTTGAGTTCTCAAAACTACTATAAGTTTCTGCGACCAAGCTGTTCCACTATTATTGCCTATTGTGAGTGGCAAGTATTGTGAGTATTTTACATATCACTCTGATACATACTCAAATCCCTTTAGTATCACACTCTTGGTCGCATGGTCGTATGGTCGTATGGTCGCATGGTCGCATGGTCGTATGGTCGTATGGTCGCATGGTCGCATGGTCGCATAGTCGCATGTTCGCATGTTCGCATGTGATAGTGGTGACAATATAGAATTGTATTACTTCGTAAGTGCTCAAACCTAGAATAGAAAATTACACTTTGCAAAATTACAACTAAAAATAGCAATATCTTATGTTCATCTAAATACAATCACTCTATGTTGTAAAATAAACTTTTTCTCATCGTAGTGGTAGGCAAGACAACTCCTTTTTAGAAGCTTTTAGGAATTCATTTCATTTTCTACAAGTAATGAGATGGACACTTTTGACTTTTGAGGTATTTAGCGATAAATAAAGATAGAATAAGGTTGGAAATCCTTTCATTAGTATGATAAGTTTGAAAAACATTTGTAATCTTATCGAAGTCTCCAACTATCTTTTGTATATCAATAATCTAATTAAAACCAAAATATATAGAGTTTTTATTGACTAAAATAAAGAAGAATGATGCATTGCTTTTAGCATGACTACACTCAATTACAGGTGGTGTAACATCATTGACATCTATTGATTTAGTGAGATCAACACTAAGATAAAAATCTTAACAAATTTGGTTCCTAAAGCAACATCCACCAATTCATCATGACTCAATTATGCGGTGGAAAAAACTATGCATCTAAAGATACATGTAGACTTCCAAGGAGGCTGTAACTTGTGATTTCCTCGCAAGTACTCATGTATTTTTGGTCTAATCCCTATTGGGCTTGTATTCAAAATACTTGACAAAAAGACACTTAATCCACGCCAAGTTCTCCCAAAAGAATCAGGAGTTCTTCTCTTGATTCCTCGCAAGGTCATACGGTAGTATGCATGATCTGGTTTTCTCATTCTTCTGTTTCGGCCCATGCCATCAATTTCAGAAGGAAGCTCGCAGCGGGCAGCCCTCCCTGCCCGACGGCCACCAGACGCCGTCCCCATATCCCAGAGGCCGCCGACTCCCGGTCGGGACCACGACGATCGCGCCACCACTGCAAAGGAAAAAAAAACTAAGGGAAAAAACCCACTTCGCTGCGCCACTGCAGTGAAGAGATTCACTGCGCGAGGGAGGAATCAGCGCAGCGGCACTCAGTCACTCCCTCCTGAGTCCTCACCACGCCACCACCGGGAAGAATATTAGTGTGGAGCCAGCGGCGCCAGGAGCCAGGAGCCAGGAGCCAGGCCAGGAGCAGGAGCACACTGAGCACAGTGAGGCCGAGTCGTCTCTCTGTCTGCCCGCATAAGTTATGTGCATGATTCATTCCACCTCTGCATAAATTAGATCATGTGAGTGATATCTTATGTAAGAGTCAAGCCATCTGCATCTGCACCTGCATCTGCGCGCAATCCAGCCCCTTGGTTTCATGGCCACCCAGCACCCGCCTCACATCCCGGCCTCCTCCGCTCCCCAGATGGCGCAGCACCACCCGTCCGCGTCCGGCATGCCCTTGCAGATGCACTACCAGCCTGCAGCGCATCCCCAGGCCCAGCAGCAGCAGGTGGGCTGTACCCTTCATCAAGCCTTTCATAGCCCTTCACCTCTGAAGTCTGTACTGCTGCTAATTTACCCCTCTCAGTCTCTGAGGAGTCCCCTTAACTTATGTCCCCTCACTGTTGCTTCCTTCCATCTCTGTCTCTGTCACGCCCCTATCCACCGTCCAACTCCATCGATGGCCCATTCGCCATGCCATGATTATGCCAGTGACGCGCCCTCTGCACTGGGCGTTGCGTAGTTTGGGTTAACTTGGTTCGCAGCCATGGCTGCTTTGGAGCTTTGTCATGGTCAGCTGCTGTTGTTGAGGAGAAGAAGAAGAGGGTTCTTGAGTGAGTAGGGTTTGGGGTTGGGTCTGAGGATTAGTTTCAGATGTGGTGATCGTTTTGGTGTCGACCTGGGGTTTTGTGATCATGGCTGCTCAGGAGGACGGGAAGGTACGGTTTTTTGGTTTTTGTGTTAGGTGGGGGCGCGTGGTGAAGGAGAGGATGGTTTGTTAAGTGGGTTCGCTGCAAGAAATGGATCAAGATTGGTTTTGGTTCCTTTAGCTGTGGAATTGAGGGCAGTGGTGCATTTTGTGATTAGGGGTTGATCGGCGTTGTCGGAGGAGTTTGCAGTGACGATGGGGTCTCTTTCTGTTGGTCTGAAATTGAAGAATGTGATTATGAGGCTGAATTGGATTAGGGTTCGAGATTATGCGTGTGTTGGAGATGGTGGCTAATTAAGTTGTTGATAACTTTTCAGATGATGCCGCAGCTTGGTGATCAGCAGGTAGTAGTATACCTGCAAAAGCTTGGCATGTTGCTGGTGTTTTTAAAAGTGTTGCTGTTGAAACATTAGAATGGTTGTTTCTCTTTGAGTAGTAGATGATGTGTGTTGTAATGTTGCTGTGGGTGATGGCAGATGCAGCCACAGCTCCACTATCAGCAGATCCAGAAGCAGCAGCTGTCTGCGTTCTGGGCTCAGCAACAGCAAGAGATGGAACAAGTCAATGGTACGTTTTGGCGCATGAATGAATCTTAATTTCACCCTCCCAAATCCTCAAGGTTATTTAACATTCTGGGAATATCGTAAATGTTTGTGAGCAGTTAGGAATGGGTACAAGTTTCTGGAATGTAGGACATGGAAGTGACATTTTTGCATGATTTTCTTAATACTGCAGTAGATCCGTGCCATCTTGAAAGGACATTATTGAATGCATTAGCATGTCTATTTTAGATAGGTGCTTTAAAGCAGTCAATTGCAGTTACTGTCGTTTTTTGTGCATTTTCTTTCGGTACCTACGTTGGATCAGATCGCTGTATCCGTGTAGACAAATCCATCGAAGTCATAGAGCAGCCATAGAAGGAAAAGTGTTCATAAAGCGTTCCCTCTGAATTCTGTATGCAACATTTCGCGTCTCATGTCAGCTTAAACGAATTAGAAAGCAGGTTGATCCTTCTAGGATCTATTGTGCACTTCTATGACATAGTATATACATTATGTTTTGTTTGAATGCACGACCTACACATTCTTTGGAACGTCTTGTGCCGTTGGGGGCAAGTTTAGCAGATCCTTCACCTTTTCCATTGAATGTGTAGGTTTTCCTGACGTTTTGTATTTATATTTTGTTCAGATTTCAAGACGCATCAGTTGCCACTGGCGCGTATTAAAAAGATCATGAAGTCTGATGAAGATGTTAAGGTGAGCATTCTTTTGTCCTGCTCTTTTCTCTACATTTGGACGAGAAAGCCTGCCTTGTACTTGATTAGTCCACAAGTGCTGGGTTTGGATTTCGTTTGATGGAAGTTTGTATGTGTGTAGGGAATGAAATCGGGAATGATTTTGAGGTCTTGAATATATTTTTACATTGATAGTCACTCGCTCACTGACGTTGCTGATATTAATGAACCAGTTCTGTTTTGCTCCAGATGATTGCAGCAGAAGCTCCAGTCTTATTTTCAAAAGCGTGTGAGATGTTTATCTTGGAATTGACGCTTCGATCTTGGATTCATACCGAAGAGAATAAGCGACGAACACTACAAAGGAACGATATTGCTGGCGCTATTACCAGGGGCGACATCTTCGACTTCCTTGTAGACATTGTTCCACGAGATGAGTTGAAGGTACATTTTTTGAGATTATCAAATAATTGACACTAGTTGTGGAGTTTGCTGAAATTGATCTTGTAGATGAAGTTCTTTTGGAGCTGTCCCGTCTTGATATTGGGCGGGATAGCGAATGGATTGGAAATATGATCTAGAAATCGGGTAGGAATTTGTTTTGCTTAGATTCTGCTCAGACCATGTTTTTATTTCGAATTTACGTATTTCACACGTACATTCGTTTAAGCTCGCTTTTCATGCAAAATGTGTTCCAGGAAGAGGATTTGGGTGTACCATGGAGTGGAGTTGCGGGTGGGGATCCCGTGCAGTATGGAGGAATGTTCTACCCCACCATGCCTGGACAGCAAATGCATCATCCTATGGGAGCTCCTGTAATCTTCAAACTACACCTTTCTAACCTCGGCATTCGGATTAATATGGTCGACTTTGTGTTTTGAACTGTTTGGTTGACATATCAGATGTTATTGCAATGAGTACTTATCTGCGTGGCCGCTTTCTGATATTAACATCTTCGAGGGCCTTCGCTGCTCGCACATGTGTGATTTGTGAGGCTAAAGGTCTACTGGGGTGAGAAATTGCTTAACTTGAGATTAGGGTCCAAGTTAAATCTCTATATGTTGAGCTCAGATTTGCTTACCACAGTTATCATGATGTAGGAGATGATGGTCGGCCAGCCAGCCATCCCGCCAAACCCACAAATGATGTATCAGCCACCGCAGGTAATTACAGATCTGACTACACATGTGAAAGCTGCCTGTTGCTCTGATAATATGTCAAGCCTTCCAATGCCCGTTTCGAGATCTCATAGTCGTCCAAAATATATTGGTATCAGGACTTTTGATGTATAAGGTACTTGGTGCAATCTCATGACTATTTTGGTGCATCCAGCCTGGCTTTGCGCCCGAGCAACAACAGCAGATGCAGTAATCGCTACAGAATGGAAGAGCTCATTCTGAGACTTGAGAGAGACTTGAGAGAGTCAAGTGAAAGGACTCTCGCCTCGAAGATTTCAGCGTGATATGGAGTGGCATTCATCGTTTTGGTGCCATCGGCTTTCATCAAGTGGCAGCAGTCCCGCCAAGTATTCTTGTCATGAGAGCACTTTCTGTTGGCACATGACTTCATTTTTAGGAGCTTGGTCATTTTAACTGTAAACAGTGACCTGTGGTTCCTTAGTGCCGCTAATCCAAGCTGAGGGTATTAGTTGGTTAAGCAACACATCCTGGGCTGTTGAGGCCCCTTCATGGATGTCTTGCAAACTTTGTGAATATGGAAATTCAATGCAAGCATTTGCATGAAACTCCTCGTACAAGCTAGAGTCCAGTTCATGGCAGGGGTATCCATTGTATTAGCACCATTTTTTCTTTTCCTCTCATTTTCGTTTCTCCTGCAGACTTTTCTGTATCAGTAGTTCTTTTTGCTCCCAATTTGCAGTCTTATTGGGAACACTATTAGAGCTGATTCAGTCATTAATAAAGCTATGTTTTAGACACCCATCTTCCACTCTTTTGTACGACTAAGAAAATAAAAAATAACGCCAGTCTCACCAAGTTTCGTGAGTATCTTTCACTCGATAGAATAAAGAGCGTCAGAGGAGAAAAGAGCAGTCTGTAATATCTTTCATGCTAAGTCTGTAATCAGCCTTCTTGGTAACAAATTCGGTGCGAGAAGAGACAGACAAACCTGTCACACTTGCAATGCATCAATTCCAATGCATGTCAGTACCTCAGCTACTTTGTGACTCAACAATGTCGTATTCAAACTGCTTACTCATAATAAAACAAAGGTGTATCCACTGCCACAGTAGACCCTAGTATTCACTTCGCAAATACTGGCTACTTTATTTGTTGCAAGCGATACGATGTGAGGAACATCCTGATCTTCAAGAGAGCCAAGACCAAGCTGCCCATGCTCAGCCCAGCCCCACACTATCACCTTCCCATTCTCTGCAATCCCACCAAACATGAACATCAACAAATTACAGTGCTGTGTTGATCTTCGAACCAGTCTCAATTGGTAAGCAAACACTACCTTGTTGTAAATGCCAAAATGCAAGTGAAACAACTATAAGCAACCATGTTGATTGTTCACATACCTAGAACAGCAGCAGAATGTTCTGATCCAGCTGAGATCCACACAGCACCCACTCCTTGTGTTTCCACTTTCTGAAAATCCACACCCAAAACTTGCTCCTGTGCTTGTCTAGTCTCATCGGCTTGCTCCTCGTCCTGTTCCTTCATATGTTGATTTGCTGCACTCTCCTGTGTTCTTGTTCCAGAAGTAGGAGAAGCTTGCGATACTCCTAACTGTCCACAGCCGTTGTTGCCCCATGCGAAGACTTCTTTGTTTTCTGTACAAGGAATTTATTAAGAAATTACTTCCTCTAGCCACCAGTTAAACCGTATTCCACTCGAGAATTTCTGTACATGCATGTGCAATCTCCAGAAAAGAGAAGATCAACAAGTAAAGTTTTTGAAACGCAACCCTGATGCTTCGTCACCAATTAGAAACAGGTTCTGTGCCATTGTACGGAGAAGGAGACATTACCTGTAAGAGCAAGACCGTGACGCCACCCAAGCGACACTTGACATAATTTTAAACCCATATCTGCGAGACGAGGCTTAGGGGAATCTGGCGAATCATTGTATCCCCTACCCCATAAAAACAGTTTTCCCCTTCCTGCAATTATTCCACACTATGTAAGAACTAGTAAACGGATACTCCTGTGCCAACGTGTAAAACCGTCATGGTACACATTCTTTGGAGGATACAGGTCAATTTGAATCCTTTGAAACAACTAACAATTAGACTGCTAATAGATAATGAACACAACAATGGCTTCGTCCGGTTTCACAATGAAGAGAAGCACTTGCCCGAAATCACATAGGGAAAATACATTTTATTTTCAGAAAGAAAAAACGGAAAACATTAGCTGCACAAATTGCTTAAACGTACCAGTGAGTGCAGCGCTGTGATCTCCGTTTGCATACACACTCGTAACCCCATGCATGTCAAGAGAATCCACCTTCTGAGGGAACAAAACACGCCACTTATTGTTGCCCCCATTGCTGGTAGAGTTCGTCGAAATTCCGAGCTGACCCCGCTTGTTGAATCCGAAAGCATATACAATTGAAGCGTCTGGTGAACCTGGTACACAAGAACTTAGAGTGTTTCTGGCTGCTAGCAACCTCGAATTTCATTTCGCACTAAAGTTTATACGACATAGGACAACGACGATTAACTGGTACATGCTCTCAAGCAAGGTTCACAATTCTAAACATCAGAAAGAGGCGCCATTATACCATACAAGCAAGGCCTATTTGATGATGAGGCAATGATCTATATTGAATACGGTAGTCAACCACAAGTAAGGTTGACACACCTATAGTCGACACATGACCAATAGCCGATATCTTCTAATTCCTAGATTATGAAAGAACAGATGTACCTCATTTGTATATATCGGCTATTGGTTCGGAAGTACTTTTCACTTTGAAAAATTGTACAAATTTCAATATTGGGAGATAATTCATGAAAAAATGCTCATTCTTCATGAACATTATTTTCCTATGAACCAAAAATATCTCCTTGTCGATAACCCAAGCTTTGATATGCTAAACTGCTTTAAGTTGTCGGTTATAGGTGTGTCAACCTTATATAGACATTGCTAAAGAGTCCTTGACGAAGTACCTTCAGTGATGGACATAGCGAGTGTATGCCTCATCCCGCATGCCACCATGTTGATGCACACAGACGACAGGTGCTCAACTCGACAGGGAAGCAGACAAGATTCTGTGTTTCCATGGCCAAGCTGCCCAAATGCCCCATCCCCGCAAGTGTAAAGCTCTCCCTTGTCTACATTGCACATACTTATCAGCCTAAATTTGCACGCAGTTGCCCATGAATACTCAGAAAGTTTCAAAAAGAAAACTCTAAATCACGTCTCTAACACTGCCTCGAAAGGGGTTAAAACTCACAATTCCATTTTCAAAACTGGAACATCTTACAAGATTGGGAACTACCTGTCAAGAAGGCGCTGTGGTTCCAGCCAGCAGCTGCACGAGTTATGCGAATACCATGGAGCGATGAAACAAGTCTTGGTACCGTGGTAGTGGTCTCGTCTCCATGCCCTAAGACTCCTGCTTGCCCTCGGCCCCATGTTGCAACGCCACCAGAATCTAGCAGAAACATCAGAATACTATGAATTACAAAACCAAAGCCAGAGCGTGGACCTAAAGAGATGCCCACAAGAAAGCGGGAACTGGAAGATCTTACAAGGTTATTGCAGATGCTGAGCGTGACGTGATTCTATTTCGTTGCGTGGAAATTACTAGTTTATGGGTAAATTTCAACCGTGACTAAATTTTTGTCAAAATGATTCACGAACCAATCTTGGTGAAACCCGAATTGAAAAACTTCTAAGACACTGAACAAATTGAAAACATTTGGCGATTCCTCAAGAGTGTACATAATAAGCACAAACACATTCTGAGAAACACAATCTGAAGTAGTAGAAACGTAAATGCTTGCACCTGATTCTAAACGCAGAACAAGTACAAAGAAATGAGAATTTGTGAACACGATTAAAGGCAGGACTCGTACCAAAGACTACGACAACATGAGCTCCCCCACATGCCATGTCCACGATGGGCGCTGCATGGCAGAGGGCTTCCACACGCTGCGGCGACAAGGCATCAACCAGAGTACCGCAGGCTAGTTGCCCGTGCGTCCCAGCTCCCCAGCTCCACACTTCCCTTCCTCCGCATCTTCCAATCTCCATGTCTGATCACTTCACACCACTCACGGAAGCAGACGCGATGAATTGGGTAAGCAAATCTATAGCCTCAAATTTAAAATGACACATATCAGGCTCCTTTTTAGGGTTTGAAGCATACAAATAGAAACACCAAACCGGTGCTAATATCCATTGACTAGGTCTGTGAATTCAGTCAATCCTCAAACACGTCAAACCACACTGGCAGTTGCTCACACATACATCTCTCTCGAGTAATCACCCCAACTGCTGGATCTCTGTATATTCCACTTCCAGTGCGATGTGTGTCGCCACAAAAGATGGAGTCCTATTTTGCCATAAACGAGCTTTAACTTTCCCACGCCTCTGGTTTTTACCGCCACCACCATAATAAATTCTTTGAACATCTTCCGAAGGAACAGAATCCCAAGGCATCACTGTCGCTACGCCCCAGAAGTTGATTCTACAATGATCAATCTCTCCACTCGGCGTCGTAGACCGCGTCCTGTCGGAAATACGATCATTCACCGACAGCAAGCGGCTGACTTGTTGAGATCATCTGAACCCTTGATTGCCTCCTGCCAGATGCAGATGGTAGGCCAGGAGGGTGGTTAGTTAAGTTAGTTAAGCTTCCCATGGCCTTCTTTTGCACTAAACGCTTAAAAGGTCACAGGAAGCTAGTTCACCAGCTTCGCAATATGGAACGACTACTTTCTCTTGCTGAAAGGAAGCCTTTGGTTTAGAAGCAGGTCTTTTATTGAGGTGATGCGGAAGAGGGTTTACACAGAGGGGAAGGATTTGTAGGTGTTGTGAGAAAAAAGGAGGACAGTGGTTGAGATGGTGATGATGAAGAGACCGAGTGCATGGCCACTGATGGCGTTAGGTTTGGTGATGGCGCTTCTTCACTTGCTGAAGTGCCCAAATGTGGCCGCCATGGATCCTGTACAGGAGCTTGAATGGCAGGTCGAGTACATGACGGTGGACACATTAGGAGTGGAGCAGCGGGTACGTATTTGCTCTTTGTCTCGGAATGTGATTTTCCTCGTTTTCCTAAGCTTGCAAAATGAGGACCGGAATCAGATATTGTGGAAATCTTCTTTGTTTCACAGGTAATCGGAATAAATGGCCAGTTTCCAGGACCCCAGCTTCAAACCACCACCAACACCATCATCTCCCTCAATGTCCACAACGGGCTTGATGAGCCGTTCCTCCTCACTTGGTAAACTCCCTCTTGCAGTCGTTTCAAAATTCATAGCCTGTGTTTGTATCCTTTAATATGACCTACTCCTCGAATCAAAAGGTGGGAGGCGAACAAAGAGAAGGGTTGATTGAGGTTGCAGGAATGGAATTCAGCAGCGGAAGAATCCCTGGCAAGACGGTGTTTTAGGCACTAATTGTCCCATTCTGCCCGGTCAATCATGGACTTACAAGTTCAGAGCAAAGGATCAAATCGGTAGCTTCTCCTACTTCCCCTCCACCAACTTGCACAGAACTGCTGGAGGCTTTGGGAGTATACGAGTGGACCCACGCAGCACGATCGCCTCCCCTTTCTCACCACCAGACGACGACTTCGCGGTTCTCATTGGCGACTGGTACCAGGCAGATCACAAAGTGAGTTCAACCCACTCAAACTTGAGGTATATCTTATGTTTGAGCTGCTCAATTTTTCAAATGAGGGATTATCTCTGAAATCAAAGGTCCGCACCGAGCTCAATAACCTGTGGGGCTGTGCCGACAGGTGTTGCAAGCCATGTTGGATAATGGATCCACTCTTCCTGCTCCTGACGCTGTGCTGATCAATGGCCGTCTTGGCGCCACTTTCACTGTCGAGAAAGGTATCTTCGAAACAACATAATAACGTCGGCATTGACATCATTCAGCAGTATAACGGATATAACACCGCGCACAGCAAACTCTCTGTTCCACCAAACCTACACCGAGAGGTTTAATGGCAGGTAAAACTTACCGATTCCGCATCTCCAACATTGGTAGCTCTCAAACGCTCAATTTCAGGATTGAGGGCCATCAGCTCCTCCTTGTGGAGACAGAGGGCTCATACGTGGAATCAACATATCATGACTCTCTGGATGTGCATCTTGGGCAATCCTACTCAGTCCTGGTGACGATGGACCAGAATGATCGCGACTACTACGTTGTTGCAAGTACCCGGTTCGCATCACCAGTACTCAACGGAATTGGCGTCCTCCATTACGCCGACTCCACGTCCGCAGTCTCTGGGGATCTTCCACCGGCACCCGCTGATCCCGACTTCTCACTGAATCAAGCCCGCAGCATCACGTAAGAGCTCTCAAACAGACAAGAGATAAAGCAAGGGTTCTGATTAGGTCACAGCTTAAGAGTTCGCAAATTACATGGGATTGATCACCATGGTGATGCATGACCTGCAGGTGGAATTTGACAACTAACGCAGCTCGGCCGAATCCTCAAGGCTCATACCACTACGGCAACATCACCATCACAAACTCCGTGAAGTTTTCCAACTCCGCACCGACTTTGTCTGGAAAGCAACGGTTCGCTATCAACAACGTCTCTCACTTCGTCCCCGACACTCCTCTCAAGCTGGCTGATTACTACCACATCCCCAACGTCTTCACCTCCGTCCCCCTTCACCTGACCCAAGAACCCACCCTCGCAGTGTCGGTGCTGGAAGGCCCCTTCCGAGCTTTCGTAGAGGTCATTTTCCAAAACGACGAACCCACAATACAGTCATGGCACACCGACGGCTATTCGTTCTGGGTCGTTGGATTCGGAAGTGGAGAATGGAACGAGACAGCAAGACTCACATACAACCTTCGAAACGCAGTCTCTCGTTCTACCACTCAGGTAATCACTTGATCAACCTCCACAACCTACTCATCACCTTCTCTTCACAACAAGCATACGAAACATGCGAAACCATGTGAAAGGAGCTGGAAGTGAATGACCTACTTGAGATTTGATCATCGATCTCTAGACCGAAGAATTGAATTGTTGCAGGTGCATATACATCGTTGGTGATTCTGATTAGTAAAAATGAGATGAGACGTGAGCATATCTGGTTCCTGGTGATCATACATTGTCGGTGACTCCAATGATGAGTTGGGACATGAACATGGCTGCAAGTCACGAGTATAAATTGTTGGTGATTCTCATGAGTGATGAATGATGGGCGCGTGTGTGCATGCATGCAGGTGTACCCAAGTGCATGGACGGCGGTGCTGATGAGCTTGGACAATCCGGGGCTGTGGAACATCCGGTCGGCGGAGGTGCAGCGGCAGTACTTGGGGCAGGAGCTGTACCTGCGAGTGGTGACACCTCCAGGCGTGTCGTGGAAGCGGAGGGAGCATGCGCCGCCAGTGAACCTCCTGCTGTGCGGCCAAGCCAAGACGCTGCAAGTGAACGCTGCGTCTCCCTCTCCCGGGGAGGCTCCGTGACACACCCCCGTTGCAGGCCCGTCGCAAGCTCCTTGACGCCGTCCCTGGTCGGCCGGATGAGTCCCATCTTTGGTTCTCATGAGTTACCGAATACTTACCACAGTATTCAGTAATTTGGAGTGTACATGTGTTTAATTTATTCCGTGTCCTCCTGAATTTATGTTCAGTTGTATGCCATACCTCTAGTCCTGGTTTATGTACCTGGACATCAATACTTTGTTTCTGAGAGTGTACCAAGAGTAGGTAACTCCTCATGTTGTGAGGCCATTTGAACGGACCATGGGATTTTCAGAAAATTTCGTTCTGTGGTGGATGTGATTCAGTTTTTTTTAAAAAGGATGAAGTGTAAGTGCACAGGTAGTAGTCCATTGAAGCATGAAACTCATGTCACATGTGTAGCATGTCAATTGATGGGAGAATAGAATAATTGAGAGTGGGTCACTTCATCCAGAGACTTTCGACAAGATGGAATTAAAAGCTGCATATCCTGAATAGGATTGTTGCATGTCGAGACAAACACCTTCAAGAAGCCAATCCAGAAGATGAATGGCAAACATGGCTGACTGCCCCAGCTTACCTGTAGATCCACAATAGTGTAACTCTCAAGAATAATCATGTTGTCCAACAGCACGACCACAACAATGAAATGAATGAACCAGCAGCTAGTTACAGATGGGCTGACTGATTTTTATTTTCATTTTTTGGGGCAAATGAACGAACTTCATTGTAGAAAGAAAAGTACAATCTTCATCGGATTTTCATTCAAGGCAAAAAAGAACCAAAAAAAAAAGAAAAAAGAAAAAACACTAGTTAGAGCCACTTGGGGATAATTCCACCTGGCGGGATGAATATCCATCTAATAGTAAGAGCTGTCATATATCCCATAATGTTTTTAATCATCCAGCTAGAGTCAAAAGCTTTCAATAAGTCTTTCATGTATTCCATAATGTTTCTTATCATCCACTTAGAGTCAAAAGTTTTCAGTAAGTCTTGTATCCCATAATGTTTATAATGAATCAAAAGCTTTAGTAAATCCTAGATAATCTTTTCAGCTTTTGTCCTAGAAATGGCTTTGAAGGTCTTCTTCCAAGCTATGTGCCCACGGTCAAGAAGAGAGTCCTAGATAAACAGTCTAATCTATTGGATAGACCAATACTTGTTCTTATAGATTTACTATTCCTGCTTCTCCATATCTACATATACACCAAAGATCTATCCCCCTAAGTAAAGACCAGATTTTAACTAGACCATATTTCTTAAATCTAATAGTCTGACTAAGCACACATTGTTCAAAAGGGAGCTTCTATAGGGGGTGACAAGTTGTTTCTGCCTCTTTGCAAAATATGCATGAGATGGAAGCAAAATATGCATGAGATGGAAGCAAAATATGCATGAGATGGAAGCAAAATATGCATGAGGTAGAAGCAGTAGTTTCATACCTCTTCTGCATTTTTACACTCATAAAAACAATGTGGGTAGGTTTCCATTGGCCTGTTGGGACAAATCATACAAAATTGATCTATAGCAGGAGGTTGAATTTATTCCTCCACAAATTTGTTGCCACTCCTTCGTACCAAATAGACCACATAAAGGCAGCCTCCTTCTTAGATCTTCCATCCTTCCAGATTTCTTTCCAATTTGAGGTGAATCTGACTTGGTCATCTCCTTTCCATTTTTCTTGGACTGGTTTAATAAAGGAAGATCTATCATTTAGTAGTTGTCTGCCTCTCATTAAGCTGCACATTATAAAAGGAGTGCCACAAGTCCATTTCCAGAGGATCTATACTTGGTAATTTGTCTGGTCTTCCAAAGTAGATATAGTATGCCTCCTTAGATGCTTTAGGTTTGTCTATTGTTCTACTTTAACATGATGAAAGGGACCTTGCCACTGCGCCAATCTTTCTAAAGAAAATGATAGCTCTTATTTATACACTAGGCGAAATCAAGGGCCTACTACATAAATAGGTGTGAGAACAGTGGGGTCCTTAAGGCATAGGGTGTTGGTAAAGAACATGGAGTCCAAGTTGTGGATGTCCTTATAATAAAGGTGGGGTTCTAACTCAAATCATTATCAAAAGCTCCTCCCATGCCCCTAGTCTTAAATCAGTCTTTAAAGAACGAAGGACATGGCCTAATGAAGATTCTGTTTCACTTACCAAGTTAGTGAGAAAAGTCGTTTTGTCATGATTGGGATTGAACTCCCTCCTTAGCTCTTGAGCTAAGTTGATTTAGGACGGCCTTGGGCATTATTCCATTTGTCCTTCACCTGTCTCAATCCTCTGATATACATTTCACTAGCTTAGACGTTAGAAATGCTCAGTTGACCAGCTTTGTACCTAATGTCCCATCATAGGTACATATTTAGAGCCTCTGCTAGATTAGATCAGTAGGAGGGTTGGTTTTGAGTCTTTTGTTTAGTTTCTTCCAAGCTAGGCTTCTGGTTACTCTCCAAGGCTTGGAGGAAAATTCACCTAGCTCACATATTTTTCAAAAAACCGGTTTAAATTCAAAGTTTTTGAGTAAAATTTGGAATAAAATATGTGATACTTGGGTGATAACTACATAATATTCAAACAATAACTTGATGGATTGGTTGATCCCGTTAAAAAATATAGGATACCTACCAGTATCCTCGGGAAACTCCCCGGATGCTGGACCCGAGCAATGGAGAGAATAGAGTACTGAACTGCTCTGCACATCTTTTAATGGGGTTCATTTCCGACATCAACAACAGAAAAAAAAAAAATGCTTCGACAGCCCACAGACAAACAAAAGAAAGCATCAGAACAAAAGATAAAAGAATCCACAGAGGTAAAAGATAAAGGAACCATATAGCTAAAAGATGAAAGAAGCCACAAACAGGAAGGATAAAAGAAATCTCAACTAAAAAAGATAAAAGAAAGCAACCCAGAGAAAGAAAGTCAAAAAGTAAACGCGACTCAAATCATTGACGAAACATGACGTCACGGGCAGGCTGAGGTGGCAAGTGCACACGGACAACCCCATGCGGAAGCAATGAAGAACCGGATGGACGAAGCTCCAGTTTATTCATCCCGGAAAACGGAACGGGGAGACTATAGCAGACACTGGTAGCCCCCATTTATTTTTTTTCTCTCTCGCAACGAAGGCTTGGCTGCGACTCTGCGAGGTTGCTTGGTGACGACTGCTGTGCAGGAGAAAACCGAAAACAAACCCTCACTCGCTCACTGGACTCACTGCGTTTACCCTCGTCGAAGCCCGGATCGAGGACCTCGCCTCATAAGGTAAGTTACTGCGAGTTCAATGATTGAGTTTTCGTGTGGGTAGCTGTTCTCATTTTGCGCCTCGTAGGTTGGTTTGGGACGGGTAGTTGACGACCAGGGCTGGGGTTCTGTTGTCGGGTGTCGGGTGCTTTGGTTGGGGTGAGGGTGTGTTTGGCTGTTGGTGGAGGGAGTTTATAACGTGATGATGTAGGTTTTGATTTCTGGGTTGGCGGTTGGGTTGTTAGGTTTTCGTATTTTTGAGGTGATGGTAGGTTGGGGTCGGTTTGTGTCGGTGGTTGAAGTCAGTGTGTGTGTTTGTGTGGGTTGATTGTGACAGGAAGGAGAGAAGAAGCCAAGGGCTGGGAAGAAACGGAGGCAGGTGATAAGTCGGTTGGTGTTTGGTATTTTCGGGAGGGGTAGCAGGTGTTGAGACAATTTGAGGAGGAGGGCAGTGCAGTGCAGGAAAGTAGGAGAGGGGAGAGGAGGGGAGGGCGTGAGGTGGACGGCTCCGTTGCTGGCGATGGAGGGCGGGGGAGATGAGGAGAGGATGCACGAGGTCGCGCCGGACCTGAACGGGACGCTGGAGGACAACTACGTGGACGATGACGACCAGCAGCAGCAGGACGCGGACCCGCTGCACGGGGACGAGGATGACGACCCGCTGCAGGGGGACGAGGATGAGCATGAGCATGAGCATGAGCATGAGCACGGGTACCAGAACGGAGGGTCAGCGAAGGATGCAATGGTAGAGAGTGATCCCAAGGACTCGCCCACCGCGTCGCAAGGGAAGGCGTCCAGTTCAGGGTTAGTTGCCAGTGGCCCTAGCTCTAGCTCTAGCACTAGTTGTAGGCTTACGATGAGTCGTCGAGGGAGTGTGTTGTGGTTGGGATTCCGGCGGGGTTTGCATGTAGGAGGTTAGCATGGTCACTGGCGATGGCATGTAATGTATAACGTAGCTAACGCAGTACCCGTTCGCTTGATATCATAGAGGGAAGATCTTTATCGGCGGCTTGTCATGGGATACGTCGACAGGTATGTCCCCTTTACTGCGTCGAGTTTGATAGCGTAGAGTCGTTCTCGTTGTGCTGCATGTGTGACGTTGGGTCTGTAGCTTCGTTTTGTGCTGAAGGTGCGATGCCCCAAGTGATTGGAGCTATGCCATGTCGGGTCCTGATAACTGTCACTGCCTACACCGTTCCGCCAACCGTTTGCATGTCGTGTGGCGTTGTATACATCATTTTGTATGGTCCCGGTCTTCGGTCCAGTGTTTTTTGATAGGATCCTGTCCATGTGTCTTTTGTCAAGGGTACGAGTAAGTTGTGAGGTGTAATTGTGCTGTGTTGGGTCAGGGGTATGATGTGTGTGTGCTTGTGGTTTCGCTGATGGCGTGCGTGGTACAGATAACCTGCAGAGCCACTTCAAGAAGTATGGCGAGATCATCGACGCGGTGATCATGAAAGACCGGTCGACCGGGCACCCGCGGGGCTTCGGATTCGTGACATTCGCCGACCCGGCAGTGTGTGATAACGTGGTGCTGGACAAGCACGTGATAGATGGAAGGACGGTAAGTTTGGTCGGTTTGGTGCAGTCCGGTGTGTCTCGAGTACCTGATAGGTGGTCCTCCTGGTAGGCGAGAGTTTCGGGGGTTATGAGAGAGAGAGAGGTATGGGGCGAGAGGCGGCAGAGGTGTTTGGGGAGGTGGAGATGTAGTGGTGTATCTCACTAGATGTAGCTGCAGGTGGAGGCCAAAAAGTCAGTTCCTCGTGAAAACATGGCAGCAAGTAAAGGACCGAAGACAAAGAAGATCTTTGTTGGAGGCATTCCTCCTTCTATTACAGATGGTATGTAGACAGTGCTTGCGGGCATTAGCTTCCCCACCCTTTTGTGTATGCAGTTTCGGTTGAGGAAAAGTAGGTGGTGTGAGCCCTCCCTACTGGTAGGTCTCCCTCGGTTGGTAGGTGCGACGAGGCTTGCGGTTGCGGTGACGTTGAGGGGAGGTCGTTGAGTTGACGATCGGTGTGGTTGCGGGTGTGGGTGCAGATGAGTTCAAGAGCTACTTCGCTGGTTTCGGTTCGGTAGTGGAGCACCAGATCATGCAAGACCACAGCACGGGGAGGTCCCGCGGGTTTGGATTCGTGACGTTTGACAGCGAGCAGACGGTGGAGGACATCCTTGCCCACGGAAAGATGCACGAGCTGGGAGGAAAGCAGGTGAGTGACGAGGGGAGAATTGGAGTGTTGCATTGCTCGTAGGCAGTGGGTTGTTTGTATCGTTTGAGTTGGTTGGTTTGGTGGCCAATGTTTTGTTGTTTTCTCATGATAATCAGATCCTTGAGGAATTGGACTTTCCGGGTCGTCTCCGGAGTTGCTATATGACCTTCTCAGTCATTGATTTCGAGGAGCTGGTACAGATCATTGATGCTGACGGTTGGGTGGGATGTGGTGGAATGTGATGCAGGTGGAAATCAAGAAAGCCGAGCCAAAGCGAGCCATTCAAGACAGTCCTGGCGGCGGGTACCCTGGTGGAAGGGGAGGGGCTTACGGCGCGAGCGCGGGAGGCTATGGGGGATACGATGGAGGGTACGGAGGGTCAGGGAGTGCAGGTGGGTACGGCGGGTCGTATAGATCGGGGGGCTATGGAGGGCGAGGGGGGTATGGAAGCGCTGGCTACGGTGGAGGTTACGGGGGAGGTTATGGGGCAGGCGGGGGATATGGCGGTGGCTACGGGGGAGGTTTGGGCGTGGCTGGGTACGGCACTGGCGTGGGCGGAGGGTATGGCGGCAGCCTGGGCTATGGGTCGGGTGCGGGATACGGCGCTGGGATGATGGGCGGGTATGGCGACGCAGCCGATGGGTATGGGTCGATGGGATACGGGGGCTACAGCGGCACAGGCTACGGTGCGGGGTACAGCTCGAGCGGCGGATATGGCAGCGGATATGCGAGCAGCCGTGGGTACAGCGGCAGCGGGGGAGGGAGCAGTCATGGGCGGTATCACCCATACGGGAGAAGCTAGAAAGGCCTGGTTCTCAGTCAGAGCAGTGGCTTAGAGCAGTTTAGAGATGCATTCTAAGGTTGTAAGTTATTAGTCACTGAGATGCAGACAGGAAGGTGTACTGGTAGTCGCAAGTTCCCTTTTGCTTTCTGGTTTCGTTTTTTCTTCTGTTCTCTACTTTGGGGAGGTGAAAACACAGCACGCTTAATATCTGTAGAGGACAAGTTAGTTCGAGTCGCTAAAATTTTGGTCGTGTACTCCCCAATAATGAATAGACAGACGCTGTTAATTTATCAACTCGAGGTTGTATATTTATATGGTTGGTTGTGTTCGTTGTTGCTGTTTGTGTTCCGAGTTTTGTGCCTGTAGTGATGTAGAGGAATGTGATTTGTGTTTTGATGTGTTGAGCCTTGTGCGGGAGTGAATTGGCAATGCAGTTGTACTGGATATGACGTTGATATTCATTGTATATGATGGAAGTGTTAGTTTATTGGTACTGTTCTTGTGATACATTTTAAGTTCAGAAGTTCCGATGAGGTGCCCAGCCATCCAGAGCCCGGATAAGGAGGAATAAATTAATAATGGTCAGGTGCTGGTCTGACGACGACAACATTTGAGCATTCTGCAAAGTCTCAAAAGTTTTAGGAGCGACTTGGAATTTGTTGTCAGAAGTCTAGCAGCACTGAAGCTTTAGTGAAGTCCTCGGCAGTCGGCACTGATGTTTAGATAATCACCGACCGTGTCGCTCGTTCGTAACTTGGTGAACGCTGTTCCTGATTAGAGTTTTAGCAGCTGTCACTGAATCTGTATGTATGAAGTCTGTCAAAAATTCATCGCCCTTTCGGTAATACAGATGTGTGTCTCACTGCTTGGTCGAGAAGAGGGCCCATAGCTTTCTTGAATGCCGAGTTGAACCTAGACTCCGAAAATCGGGAAGCACTAAGTTTGGCTGCTTCTGCCAACTTTAGCCTCTCATAATTGGGCATCGTAAGCACTTGATATATAGCTTCTGCGTACTCAGAGATGCTGGTCGCCAGAAATCCTGGCTTTTGGCCTCCTTCATCCACCACTATGTCAAGTTTCGGACCTGCAGAATTATGGGCTGCACAAGTCAACCATGTAAGTAGTCATCTACGACAACTCTGTCACGAGTCTCTGCAGACCTAACTGCAATCCTTGCAAAGTTGGCAATATGCAATAAAAATTGAGAAAAGTTTGTTCAGAATAAACAAACTGAATCCTCACCAATGGGGACAACGCCTGCAGCCATGTACTCCACGACACTGATGCCAAAGTGTTCGTCAGCCATGGTGTGCAGACCTCCAATCGCACCCCCGAGCAGCTCTGCCTTCTCCCTGCATTCATATTCATGGAGGACATCATTTTTGAGTCACTCATTTAACGCTAGAAGATTATCTTTGCTAAGGAGCAAGAGAAATCAACGCTGCACAGTTTATGAACATATATAGGTCCGAGACTCACACCCGATCTAAGAAGACTACTTACCTATCTCCCACCCTTAAGTGGAACTCCACATATGGCTCCAAACCAAGCTCTTTGCACTTGTCTCTGAGGGACTGTATCCTCTGCTCGTCTTCCGGTCGACAGTAGCCCACCAACTTCAAGCGTGCCCTTTTGTGCTCAAGTGAAAGCTTTTCCAATGCCTTTCCAAAAGCAAGTAATTGCAATGTATGGGCCTACAAAAAGACACCGGGTTACGCTAACGTATAACTTTTTATGCGACCAACAGCGCATTTGATTTCGCGAAACCGAAAGCTGTTCACACAACAAAAAGTCCATACCTCTCCACCTTCGAAAAACAATCACTAAAATGGTCCAGATTCTTGCAACCAATGCGAAACATACTGCTATCCCATGCAGCAAAGAACTCGAGCAATTTATTTTCTGGACAGTTGCTCACCTTCTCTGGCCGAAAGCCAGCAACAGATATTATATATGGTAGTTGCAGTTTTGGTCGATCCAAGGGAAGCGCCTGCTTGGGGGGCAAAGAACACAATATAAGTCAAGTACTAGTAATGCCGTGACTGCTACCAGATTGATTCAGTTTCAATAAAACTGCTAAATAAAATCCCGTATACTGTTTCATCCCTACATTTTATCAGTATCAGGAGGTCCAACAATTTTCAGCATTCTCTGCATCTCAATCACAAGGACAAATTTCAAAATCCATCAAATTCATCTGATTTTAGCTCTACATACCTCGAGAGTGAGAGTGTCACAAGGTGGGTAGACCAGGAAGATACGATCAGGGCTCCTCCATAGTTTAATGATGTGGTTATATGTCCACGATGAGTTCACCATTCCTACGTGTGCGCAACGCCCGGCCCACCCATAAAGCTGCGCCAGGAGTCTATAGTACCACACCTTTGCAGTGGATAGCCAAAAGCTGTAGCAATATTCATGTGCGAGTGAGTTCAACTACATCCACACCAGCCTGGGCAAGTGAACAACAAAGCAAAACATAGAAATCAAATCCTCACCCTCCGGTATCAAGAGTTTCGAATATACAACAAGTTGGAGCTAAATCCATAAATATCAAGACAAGGAACGATCTTAAACCTGAATCCTTTAACAGGGTACGAACAACTGTTCCTGCAGAATTAGCGACGGACAAACGGTATCAATCATATCTTACTATCACCATTCATCAAGATACTCACCTGCTTGAGATCTTAGTGTCGTTGTTGTAGGACGAGGCTCGACTGCACACTCGAGCAAGCATGTCTGTGCTGATAGTTGGATAATGTGTGTAACAAGCAACAAAAGATCCAGCAACACGTGCAATTGCGTACGTGAAAGCGTAACCACTCGTATCCACGAACAAAACTGGAGTTAGTTTGCTCAATGCCTCCCATGCCAGTACCATGGATCCAACGCTTTGAAATAAAATTGTAAACCTCCGAAAAGATTTTGGCTCAATCCAACTCCCCTTCTGCAACATCACCACCTGCCGTAACACATAACTCGACTCAATCCGTGTTCGTAGGAACTAATCCCAACAACACAATCAAATTTCTTCTCCTTCTCTACACGCCTTAAACCCTAACATAGCCTAAGAAAAACAGGGGAAGACCAGGATTCAATTCACAAGAATAAAAACTGGTTCCATCGCTCACCGAAGGACACCGAGGAAGCTTCACCCCGAAGAGATCCAAAGCTCGAGCGGCTAGAGACTCCGGCGTTGCCACATCCACAGTGTACACCACAGTGGAAAGCTCAGGCGCAAGCTCCTGGACGGCTCTCACGGCGCACCACAACACTCGCTCTCCTCCGCCTCCATCCTCCGTCCTCGGATGGAAAAACGCCACTGCTCGCTGCATTTGTTGCCTCCGCCTCCTCCCCCACAACAGTACGCCCGCAAGAAGCATCCCCGAGAAAATAATCACTAGTCCTAGAACCCCTGCGACGAGACCCTGCCATCGCCAAAGCTCCATCACGTTCCACTGCATGACCTCATGCATCACGCGTCGACCACCATAAATCAACCTCTCTACAAAAACTCTACCCGTCAATCGTCATCCCAATCAGTCAGATCAACTCACGTCGTTGTGAGTATTCTCAGTGTCATTGCAGGTTCAATTGCGCCGTGATTCAGAAACTTGAAATCAGCTTCAGATGTTGGAGAGAAAGGAAATAGCAAAAAAACAACCCTCATCGTTCAAGAAAAAGTAGCTCAGAAACTAAAAGTAGCGTAGAAAGTAAAAGTAGCACAAAAACTAACAGCAGTGTACAGGTACTCAATACCCAAATCATCGGAACCATAGTTGTCTGGGGGAATGTAGATTTGGGGGAAATGTAGATTTTGGCCAGTGAATCCATTCGCTTCGTTAGTTTTGGCAACGAACGGTTCCTTGGTAAAAGGGTCCGAGACGATGTTCGGATGGGGTTGCATGGGAAGTTGCTTCGAGTTCGAAGGATTTAAGTAACCAACGGTTCCATTACGATGGGGTTGCATGAGAAGTCGTTTCGAGTTCTTGAAGTTGATAGGATCGGAGTTTTTCGGAGGCAATTAGTGGATCGGAGTTTTTCGGAGGCAATTAGCTGAGAGGAGTTTTTCGGCAGGTTGAGAGGAGATTCTCAAGGCGATCAGTTAAGAGGAGTTTGTAGAATTTAGTGGTGGTCGCTCTGAAGTTTAGTTTTGAGCAGGAAGATACGAGAGACGAGTTGAGTTCAGGTTGGTGTTAGCGCTGAGTGTACATTTCCATCTCTTCCAGCATGATGATGACTACTGGGGTTATTGTTACATTCATATTAGCTATTGTTACATACATTGTGTACAAGTATTTCATGAGGAGGGATGCCGAAATGGAGTATATACATGTACGATATAACCCTGAGACAGAGATTGTGGAAGACGTGAGTCATGCGTTAAGTGACAATGGTTGCTATTTCGAGGTGGAGGCGAATGGGTGGCCAATCGTTGGCATGAACAGAATGAGAGGATCTGTTGAACCTCCATCTCGGGAGGAATACCAAGAAGCGATGACGAGGCATATGTCGCTCACTTCCGGGATTGAGAGGGCCGAAGAACAAGTTCCCGACCACTTGGATGACTATATCATTGATGATTATACATGAGTTGAGTTTCTGAGTTCTGGAGTTACAAATTCTGGAGAAACAAATGGATCTAGCTAGCAAACTATCATGGCGCCGCTGCAGTTTAAGAAGTCTCAGTGGATGGCGGCGACGCTGGCGAATGTGGGTATGGTACTATGGGTCGATGGGATACGGGGGCTACAGCGGCATACGGTGCGGGGTACAGCTCCAGCGGCGGATATGCGGGCAGCCGTGGGTACAGCGGCAGCGGGGGAGGGAGCAGTCATGGGCGGTATCACCCATACGGGAGAAGCTAGAAAGGCCTGGTTCTCAGTCAGAGCAGTGGCTTAGAGCAGTTTAGAGATGCATTCTAAGGTTGTGAGTTATTAGTCACTGAGATGCAGACAGGAAGGTGACGTACTGGGTAGTCGCAAGTTCCCTTGTGCTTTCTGGTTTCGTTTTTTCTTCTGTTCTCGACTTTGGGGAGGTGAAAACACAGCACGCTTAATATCTGTAGAGGACAAGTTAGTTCGAGTCGCTAAAATTCTGGTCGTGTACTCCCCAGTAATGTAAAAACAGACGCTGTTAATTTACCGGCTTGAGGTTGTATATCTATGTGATTTATATGGTTGTATATTTATATGGTTTCTAGTGTTCTTTGTTATTGTTTGGGGAGGATTTGAGATGTAATTAATAAGAGTTTTGTGTCTGTAGTGATGTCGAGAAATGTGATTTGTGTTTGGTGTGTTCATGAGCCTTGTGCGGGCGCAGTTAATTGCCAATGCAGTTGTACTGGAATATATGACGTTGATATTCACTATATTTGATGGAAGTGTTAGTTAATTGGTACTGTAATTCATGTGGCATTCTGAGTTCAGAAGCTCCGGTGAGGGACGCACCCATCTGTAGCCTGTATAGAGTGGAATTGACCCATAACGGTCAGGTGCTGGTCCGACGAAGACAACATTTGAGCACTTTGCAAAGTCTCAAAGTCTAGCACCGCTTCGGAATCTGCTGTAAAAAGTCTAGCAGTACTAAAACCTTAGTGAAATAAACGGCACTGATGCTTAGATAATTACCAACCGTGTGCCTCGTTGGTAACGTACTGTAAGAGAAAAGTAAACTAGTCTTAATTTGTTTTAGGAAAACAAAGAGCAAACGAAACACGATAATGATAAAAAGAAGCTGGATTGATGATTGATGATTGCGTTAATTTGCAGTGATGATGTGACTGATCGGCTCTTGCATTCTTGACGAGCAAGAATCAAACTCATGTCAACTATATAACGTGATCAAACTCAGAAGTGCAAAAATGCATATCGGAAGTTGACAAGCCTATCTCTACCCGCCTGGTTAGAAATTACGTTTAGCAGCTATTTAAGACGGCGCTTTCCAGAGCATTAAGCAACGCTTGCACTGTTGTAATCGAGTCTATTTCTAGCCTAGATTAAGTGTCTAAGAAAAATTAGAAGTAAACAACCTGGATGTGTCGTTTAGACAAGCTCACAGAATGAGAAATTCCCGTGGGAACTTGAAGCATACACAGCAATTGTGACAGCGGAGGTCATGCACTGTTTCCCTGAGCTCGAGTGTCACGGCCCGAATAATCTTGTCACTGGTGATCAGAATGGCGTATATAAATTTAATGTCACCCTTTCACAGATTCAGAAAAAATCCTGCTCCCACGAATGCACTATGAATGCTCTGGTTGGAGCTGTGAAGATTAAAACACTAGGATGTGCATGACAGTGCAACATCCTAATCACGTAATGTCTCCAATTAAGTACCCTTAACAAACCACGAAGAACCTTGAACATAGTTTTGCAAAACATTGGATGATCGGACAAGCCAAGCAGATCCAACAATAATAAAAATGCCAATTAGCAACGTGGTTCTATAACCTCATGGAAATCGTTGATCCACTCACCGATACGGACACTTATTGAACAAGGCGCTATCTCTTCTTCACAACCAACCAATTACGAAACCAACCCCGCAACCACCGACAAGTGTTCACTTCCAGCTTGGAATAGTGCTAACATCCAATAAACGGTCAAACTGTCACACAGGGTTCACACCAATTGGATCAGTGTCCTCACTTAGGATATTATCTATATCTCAAACATGAAAACCTATCAAATGTTTCGCAACATCATGTTGTGGTGCTCGACCAAGAAGCACTGCAAGTCTTTTCAAAAGTCACAACATATCAAGACACCAAACGATACTTTCCTACCACAACAGGCTAATCAACAATATCACGCACCAGAAGTGGAACCTGAAGGATCCTCCTCGAATGGAGCAAGCAAGTCCGCGCACGACGTAAAGCCTAAGATTTAGTGTCTCCAAGTGCAAAACTTGGGGCCCAATGAAGAGTCTATCAGCTTTCTGGACCCCAGGGTGGCAACTCCTCCTTCAACAACAGCTCCTTATTATTCCCTTCTAATCCATCTAGAAGGTTTATAATTTGTTATTATGTAAGCACAAACAACATGTGAAGAAAGAGGACATTGAGAGGAATCCAAAGAAATTTTAAATGTTCAAATCAGAATAGTTTTGGACCTCCAAAACTTATTTTAAGAACTTATAATAAGGGAGTTTTCTTATGCAGGGGTCACCGTCCAGACCCCCCAGCTTTTTATTTCCTTTCTTAGAATTTATAATAGCTTAGAAAAAATAATAAGGGAGTTTTTCTAAGAATGCTAGCTTACAAAGCAGGTGCAGGTGCATCTCTTTCCTTCAAACCCCTTATTATAATTTATAATAAGCTTATTATAAATTCTTGTATTATAAATTTCAGCTCCAATTCCTCTTCTTAAGCCGGTGACCCCTGCTTCTTATACATGTGTTGCCACCCTGGGTTCTGGACTTCCCTTCTCTCCTCTCACTCACTAACTTACTTCCAGTACACGTACATGTAACTTATCTGTGTCAACTCTTCAGGCTCTGATCTCTGATCCTTCTTAATTGATTGATTACATCTTACTTCCAAGACATATACGATCCTCGGTTTTTTGAGCCTGAGATTAGGGCGTAATTTACAATCATTTTTGTGAGTCATTTTATAACTGAGGCTCAAAAAATTTATGCATGAACTACATTTAGGTGTTTGGAAATGACAAAGTATTGTTAGCGTTCAAATGATTTACATTCTAATAGAAATGCTAAATTTCAAGTAATTTAATTTAATAAAAAAAACTATTATTTAAATATTTAAAATATTTAAAGAACCATTGACGAAGGTAAATTTTTAGATTGATTGTTAAAAATATAATGTGTTAAAAAATCTTCTTCTATTCTATATTCAATTTATTATGTTTGTTTTCTAGTTTAAGTATTTTTTGTTTTTTTTTACAAATGAACTACTTTAAGGTAATGTACAAGAGAATTTACAAGAGAATTCTAAATAAATACATGGTCTTTCCTTTCTAAATCAATAATTCTAAAATGAAGTTGTATGCTTGCAAACTTGTATTCTTTACACTTTTTAAACCTTTCATCAATTTGAACAATTATGTTATTGAATGCTACATGATAATTTTCAATTTTTCATAAATATAAAATTCACATTGTATTTTTTGAGATTATTTGAAATACTTTGAACATTCTGCAACTCTTATAACAAATTAAATTAATATGATGTGTCAACAAGCCACAATAATACTCAATTACTTTATTTCAAGAGAAATCTCTACAAATCAAAGTTCCTAATGTAGATCATGCTTGAAGCATTTTAATTATCATTTATATAAATTTTTATAATCCTTATACATTATACCACTTGATTAAGTTATTTTGGCTAAATCATTTATTTATATTTTCATTATACTTCAAATGAACTAACTATATGCTGCAATTGTATGAATCTATACCCTTTAGGCTATGCAATCAATTGGTCATTTTTGCAATTTCTCTCAAAATTTGAATGCTTTAATTAATTTGATTATTCATTCAAATGTAGAAATTTTGCAACTAATTCTATAATCAAAATTATAGTTTATTGTTCATAAATGCATTTTTCATAAACTCATAGTTTTTTTGAGTTCATTCAACCAACAAATACAATTTGTTTTACATAATCAACCATTTGATACTTACAGAATATTACATCTCCTATATCAAGCTAGAACTCACAATTGTAAAGGTAAAAATAAAGTAATTCTAAAGTTGTTTTCCACCTACCAATAGTTTTAAGTGCAATAATCATAATTCTCTATCATACTTGTTGATTCTATATTTTTGTGTTACAAACCTTTTAGCCATAGATTTTCATACCAAATTCAATTAGTTTTACATTTAGAGGTTAATTTTCACTTTAAAGGTAGAAAATGTGTAAATAAAATTAATACATCCATGAGACTATCAAGTTCATCTATGCCTTTCAACTATTTGAAAAAAAAATTAAAAAATAATAATAATAATAATAATATAAAATATATTATATCTTTTCAAGATAACTTTATAGAATTGATGATGATTTAGATTTTTGACAGGTACATAAATTACTCACAAAACATAACAAAAATCAATATATTATTAGCAACCTTATAATCTTATAAAAAAAATAAAAAATGAGTGTATAATTAAAGTCTTACATCATGAAATTTTAATTAAAACCAATTCATTGGATTTATGATACAGTCAAAAATTCCAGATTTACTTTTAATTTGATACAGAGGTGAAATATTATAATGGTGAAATATATTATAGAGATTTGAAATGTCACACATGGATTTTAGTGATTTTTTAGAATGTTGCTTGTATAATCTCATGCATTGGTTGTTTCAAATCAATAATTGTACTAAAAGTTTGGAAATTTTAGAGAACTACTCCAACATAAAAAATCCTAGAAGTTTACATATTGATTATTTTCTACATAATGAAGGAGAGTACAATAAAGTGAATCACAAAGTGCAACATGTGATCACTAGGAAGTGAATATGAATTTTATTGTTTTTCAAAGCTCAAAGCTGATTTTGAGCATTTTGGTGTAGTTTTTGAGCATTTTAGTCACTTTTTAGGGTGTCATAAGTTATCTCACATGTGTCTACATCAAGAGAACATGTTCAATTGAAACTTAATTTGACGACTAGTTCTGAATGATGGCAATGAACTTTTCTAAAGTCTTAATTTCTTCATTTGGTGCCCTCTATTGTCTTTAGAGGATGTTTTTTCCAATTTAAAAACAATGTTTGGTAAAAAGAATCTCACAAAATGTACCACAGAAGTGACCGACTTAAAAAACATCCTTACGGTACTTTTAGAACCCTAAACCAATTATTGCATATATGAATCGACTATTTTTGAATACCTCTCAAACTTATAGAGGTCACCACTCCTTCCAAAGTGATTTTTATTCAGTTTTTCGTTCTTTTCGAGCCATTTTTTCAAATGACTCCATTCACTTTGTTTGAATTTGAAGCACTCATACAATAACTTTAAAGTGTCTATTTTGCACAAAACTTTTCCAAGTTGTAGAAAAACAAATTGAAAATCTATATTAGCAAATAAAAAAATAAAAAAATAAAAAATAAATAAAAATAAAACTTTAATAACATTTGTCCATCACTTATGTGCAATTTTAGCAAAAGAGCTGAAACTACAAATAGCTAAGCACTCTTTTGGTCCACTTTACTGTGCTCCACTCCTAATCCATATCTATTTTTGTGTTTTTTTATTTGTTTTTTCTTTCAATCACAAAGCAATTCCAATTCCACTAAAAAAAACCTTACTTAAATCCTGACTTGTATGTCTTTTTAAAACATACAATTGTTATTTAATTCTTAAAGGTCTTTTAATGTGACATTTAAAATTCTTTAATTGGTTTTTAGGTATCTTTTGACATAATCTTCATTCATATGATAACTTAAGTTTACACATAATGCACGTTATAAATGCATGGTTATTTTTTTTTGAAAAGTCAAAATATAAACTTTACATTTATATTTTGAAAATATAAATTTGACGATGAGACAAATATAGTCAATTCTATAATATGTTGGAATATTAGATCAAAATTTAATATATTTAAAGATATTATTTTCACATGATGTAAATCCGAACTTATGTTTGTCTTTCTTTAACGAAATTTTGAAAAAATTATAGAAAATTTTATATTAAATTGAAAATTTCTTTTCAGTAACAAAGTTATTTAGAATCTTTTTTCAAATTGAAGAGCCTCAAATTAGAATTCATAGTTCAAATGATTAAATTTCATGAAATCAGTTATAATATAAAACATTTATATGCTACAACTAATGTGTTATACAAAATAATATGCATGATCTAACTTGTATAAATTTATTAATTATAAGATTTTATAAGGTGAATTGGATTTACAAGATCTAGTTGCATATCGTAATAACATCATTCAAATCAATTATTCAAAAACCATTGAAAAATAATAGTTGTAAATTTTTTTTAAATTTCAAAATAATTCATTTGAAAGGTTCTAGAAAATTTTAGTATTTTATTACAACATATTATGTTATGTTATATTGTTTAATGTTATTTTAATTTAGTTTTTCTCTTGAAGTCAAAGTTTTAATACTCAAAATTAACTTTAAGTTTTTGAGATAAATTTCTAATTGGACTTTAATCCAATAATGTTAAAACGTGCCTTTGTTTTAAGCAAGATATTAGAAATACAATCTATACCTGTACATATTGGATTTAAATTGGATTTTTTGTATTAGATTCAATCCTCTAAACGCCATTTGAGCTTATTCACTACAAAAACCTCATCACATTCCACTCCATCATACATGAAGTTAAAGAAAAATCAAAACTTCATGATGATAAGTTGGAGATAATTCAAATCATTTTCTCAAAAAAATTGTCCATCAACTTCCATTTTTTAAAATGTTGTACAAAAATTTAAAGTAAAAAGGATATAATAAAAAACATCAAAATTAGTAAGTAATAATATTTTATTTGCACATGACTCTTTGAAATATCTTGAAACGTGTAGTTGAGGCGTAGTAAAGCACTCCAATTATTGTTAAGTGAATAGATGAAAATATTAACAAAAAAAAAATTATTATCACTTATTCATTGTCGTTTAGATTCTTCTTAATAAACATATTATACAAAAAAGATATTGAGGTGATATGTTGCTGATAACATATTCATTTGTAGATAATACTTGAAGTAAAGACTAAATATTATGTACGTAGTAGAATTATCTTCTAAATTTTGTGAAGTTAATACTAAAGATAAGCCTACCAAACTCTCAAGTGTTTTACATTGGCCGTAGAAAGTAAAAAATTCATTATTGGTATCCAAGTAAAACATTCATTATTAAGATCCAACTTATCAGAGAAATTGTTTAATATTGCATTCTAAAATCGAATAGATAATCAAAAATTGAAAGTATTTAAACTAAAGATTGAAAATTCTCTATTTTTCATTACACTACATTAAATATAAAAAATATAAAATCAGAAAAATAAGAATTAAGATTTTAAATTAACTTGAAAAATATGTACAAAATTTATGTAATTTGTTTATGTAAATATTGAATATGGCATGATCAAATGTTTGCAACAAATCAACTTTGAGATTTCAGATCTAAAAATATTTTTAATTAAATATTTAAACTATAAAAAGTCAATGCAAATAGAATGCTTTTACAGGTTTATTAAATTAAACATAAACAAATGAAATTCATCATTTAATATATTATAAATTAAAATTGATTCTTATATTTAAAACAAGAAAATAATATTTCATCATTGAATCCTTCATTGTTATTTTAATATTATTTGAATGAAATAAATATATGTTATTTATTTTTATTAATATTAATATATATTTTATATATGTACATATGGATTTTTTTTTTCATTTTCATTTCCCTCACTTTCAATAATTTCTTCATTTTTACTTGTATTCTCATTTTTGCTATCTCCATGATGAATTTAATTCATATACTTGATATCATTCCAAGTGATAAGATTTTCATTTTGAAGTTAATGTTTAACTCTCGTACAAATTGGTTATTTATTAACTAAGGTACATCCTATCTTAAAATCAATGTCTGATAATGAATTAAAATCAAATTGTAATGTTCCGTGGCTAATATATGTACTGAATACAAATATACAAACTTTGTTATTATTTTTGAGTTTCATACTATGCTGAAAACTCCAAGTTCACCTCTTTTAGGGTATCTCTCAATCAATCAACATATAAAAAAGCAATCAAAATCCAATGTTGAAATATCATCAATGCAAAACTGCCTCCTACATGACCACATTTTTTTTTATATCCATAAAACTTAGTTGATATATTAAAATGTATTTCATTAAAAAAAATCCATTCTATTTTTAAATAATTGTAATTATTTGAGAGTTTTTATATTATTTAACCACAAATGGAACAAAAAAATGAAATTATTATTGTTTTGAAAAACTTCATAAACGATACTGGCTAGAAGTTATTGTTGTTCAGCAATCTGACCATCCACAAACAAAATCTCAAAGTCATAATTTACAAAAAAAATAGATTAATATGGCTAAGCTGACTACGTTATTTCCTCAGTGGTTTAAAAATTTACACTGGTACTGAGTTCTTAAATGGTCTTGAGAATTTGAGAGAAGATAGAAATTTGTTATCAATTTTCCATTGTCGTTTAGATTCTTTTTAATATACATATAATACAAAACAGATATTAAGGTAATATATTGCTGATAATATGTTCATATTAAGTATTACTTCAATTAAAGACTAAATATTTTCTTAGTAGTAGGATTATATTTTAAAAATTTTGAAGTTAATATTAAAGATAAGTCCACTAAACTTAAGTATTTTAAATTGGCTGTAGAAAGTAAACAAATCATTATTCAGACCCAAGTAAAACATTCATTATTGAGATCCAACTTAATCAAAGAAATTGCTTAATATTGCGTTCTTAAAATCGAAAAGATAACCAAAAATTGAATATATTTAAAAGCTATGAATTGAAAATTATTCATTTTTAATTACACTAAATTAAATATATAAAATATAAAATCAAATAAATAAGAAACAATGATCTTGAATTAATTTAAAAATTATGCAAAAAATTTATGAAATATTTTCATTTAAATATTGAATATGGTATGAGCAAATTTTTGCAACAAATCAAAATATTAATCAACTTTGAGAACCTAGGTCTAGAAATATTTTTAATTAAGTATTTAAACTAAAAAAATTCAATGCAAAATATAAGTAAAAGCTTGGTTTAAACTTCTAATGGAATGCTTTTACAATGTTATTAAATTAAACATAAACAAATATAACTCATCATTTAACGTATTATAAATTAAAATTATTTTTTATTTTTAAAACATAAATTTAAATATTTCATCATTGATTCATTCAAAATAATGCAATATCATTAATTTTCATGGTAAATAGAATTAAATAATTATTATTTCTATCACAATGTTATATAAAATTATGAAATTTTCAAAAACAAAATCAAATAAAGTATCATTATTTTTGTTTAATTATTTAAAAAAATTTATATATATTTATATATATATATATATATATATATATATATATATTCACGTTTTTATGTATAGGATTGGTCTGATTTGTTTTAAGAATGTTGCATAATAATCCCAAAAAATAATTTTAGTCGCTACTTCAAAATATAAATTTGGCCAACTTTTTTTACATGCGCTAATTCATAGAAAATTGCCTCCTTGCTTGTATGATGTTTTCTAAGATGGTATAATTAACAATAAAAAAATGCTCGTTGCTTTAAAAAGTTATAAATTTTACTAAATTACAATGTGTAATGTTTGTAGAAGTAAAGATCCGGACCGCATTTGTAAAAGAAAAGTAAGCACTAGAATATGGTTGTAATATAAAATTGTTTACCTCTATGTCATGATTGTTATGGTTAGATGGTGTAAATGAGAAAAAAAATTAAAGAGAGGTAAGAGAAAGGGTTGAATTGGAAGCCCGAGAGGAAAAATGAGACAAGAAATAAAGGCAAAGAAGACAACAATGACTAGAGCCGCATGTACAACTTGTTGGCTAGTTCTCATTGGTGAAATACTTGGAGTTTAGAGAGAGTCATATGAGCAGTATCCTAGAGACTGAGTGCCAACGAGAAGAGATCGATCTATTGCAACGAAATGCTCATGGTGACAAGGAAATGCGACCGGGTGGTGAAGAAAGGCTGTAGACTCTAGAGTTTCGCTCAAAAGTCAAGAAGGTTGAGACACAGGTTGCTAGCAGACCTATCGAGAATATCTGCTTCATGTGCAGGAACGGTTCGTGCGGGAGGAGGTCTTAAAGAGATCTCTTCATCCATATTGGGCAAAACAAAAAGAAAGTAAAAACAAAAAGATCTGAGAAAGCAAGTTTACAGAAGCAAGATTTAATGTGGTCGTGGCCCATAACCTATTGATAATGCAAGAAAATGCAAAAACACTCAGATGCTTGTACAAGATTGTTTTCACTAAAGAGACTTATATTATGATCGAAGAAACCAGTGAGAGTTACAAACGGAAACTAAGCGGCATGAGCTTTAATAGCGGAGTCTGTAACAATATGTATGGGCGAGTAAGACACTCTAAACAAACTCATTCAGGCGAATCATTGTAACAACCTGATTTTGTATACAAGTACTCTGCAGTATTTGTCAAGGTATATAAAATGTCATCATACTTTCAACACCCTCTCTTAGACTGCTATTTTCGTGGACTCTGATGACATGTGCAAACGGATGAAAACGCCTCATGGCAAATTCCAATTGCTTGAACAAACATTATTGCTGAAACTTTAATAATTTATCTACATAAAATACACATTAATAATTAAATCAAATAAGAAATATTTAACATAATACATTAAATAAGAGACATGTAATATTTAGTGTATACATATTTCAAACAAAATTTGTAAAAATGACCTTAGATAGCTTAGAAATTAAAAATATAGTACAAAAACTAATTTAATCAGTGTAAAAGAGAGAATAACTTATGTGCGAGCACAAGGCCGGAATAAGGCTTGACGATAAAATCCTCTTTTAAATATATTTATTCTAAATTAATTATATTAATGTTTTTTTAATTTGGAGAACTTAGAAAAACCATGTTGATGATGCAAATACATTCCACCGTTATTTTTATTTATATCAATATACATTTTATATGTATACATATAGGAATTTATTTTCGTTTTTATTTTCCTCACTTTCATTGAAATTCCTCATTTTAATTTGTATCTTCATTTTTTGCAATCTCTATAATCAATTTACTTTATACAATTAATATCATTACAATTACTAAGATTTTCATTTTGAAATTAAGATTCAACTCGCGTACAAATTGCTTCTTTATTAACTAAGGTGCATCGAATCTTAAAATCAGTGTTTGATAACGAATTAAAATCAAATTGTAACATTCTCGTGATTAATATATTAACTAAATACAAATATACAAGCTCTATTATTCTTGAGTTTCATACAATGTTGAAAAGCTCCAAATTCAACTCTTCTAGTGTGTCTCTCAATGAATCAACATATTAAAAGGCAATCTGAATTCAATGCCGTAATGTTATTAATGCGGAAATGCCTCCGACATGACCACTACGTAAATGTTTAAGTCAAAGCTTCCAACAGTTCTTCTATCGATTGCACCTAACATCTAAAGAGTTCCTCATCATTCGCCACAAAACTCTCTTCAAAATTGATGAATTTCAGAATCCCGTCATAAAGTAAAACATGTGAAAGCTTGATATCGTTATGCATGATTCATAGATATTTGTTTTGGCTATCAATGCAAAAATGCCTCCTACATGATCACATTGTTCTTGTTATCCCTAAAAATTAATGAATACATTAAAATATATTGCATTGAACTTTTTTCATACTATTCATAAAGTATATGATGCATTTAATTTTTAATATTTAATTTGGATTTTGATTCTTCGATTAAAAATAAAATAATGAACTATGGACGCCATATATATATATAATCTATTTTTATAATGCCAAGAACCTCTTAATTTCTACTTCATTCTTAACCATTGTGTCTATCACTACTCAATATACATGATATTAATTTTTTAATTTTTTTTATGAAAGATAAAAGTTGAGAAATAAATATAAACAACAAATTTGCATTAAATAATTTTTATGAGGATATTAAAATATGTTGTTATGATATGTAGAAAATTACCCTACAATTTTATGAATGAAATTAATACATTTTAAAAACAACCCATAATCTAGTCTTTAAAAATTAAAATTTAGTTTAATTTAATTGAAATTTAAAAATGATTCAATTTTAATATAAGAACATATAACCTTAAAAGAAAGATTGTAAAAATAATGATAATTAATAAATTTTCAAACCTTTCATCAATTTGAACAATTATGTTATAGAATGTTAAATTCAAATTTTTTTTAATCTTTCATAGATAGAAACTTCATATTGTACTCTTTGATTATATTGTAATGCTTAACGCTTAAAGGTCAACCCGAGCCCTCGGCCTTGGTTTTATTTTGGGAAAATCTTGCTCATATTTTATGTTCCATTGCATCAAATGGAATTTTTAGAATGCCAAATCGAACATCTTAAAAAGATCTATACTTCTTCACAAGAAAGCCAAAGTAAATTTTTAAAAAAATTGTTCTTAAAATGGAGTTTAAAAGATATTTTGCTATACGGTATAAGGCAAGGAATTTTCCTCTAAGGGTTAAAACATCCTTCAAGTCTCATAACATATTAAATTAATATGCTACTTCAATTTAACCACAACATTTATTAATTACTTTATGTTAATAGAATTCTTCACAAAACAAAGTCTTATACAAATGATGTTTTTGATGTGGATCATGCACAAATCACTTTAATCATCATTCACATTAATTTCTATAATTCCTATGCATTTAGCAACTCAATTAAGTTATTTTGGTTAAAATTATTTGTTTGCATTTTCTTTGTACTTCAAGTGAACTATCATATACTACCATTCTATGAATCTACATGCTTTAGGCTATGCAATCAACTTGTCAATTTTTCAATGACTTTCAAAGTCTTAATCCTCCATTAAATTGATTAAATGGTCAAACTCATAATTTCAGCAACTAAGTTCATATTCAAGATTATAGTTTACTATTTATTTCTATAAATATAAATATAAATTCATAAGTTTTTAAATTTCATCCAATCATCAAATACCATATATTTTACCGTATACAATCGATCATTCCATAATATTACATCTTGTATATCAACTTATAACTCACACTTATAAAAATCAAAATGAAGTTAATTTAATTATTATGAGTGTTTAATTGTCAATGATTTATAGTGGATGATAGACTAGCACATCATTTAATGTATGTACAGGTAGAATTTTACATATGTTATACATCAAAAATATCAATGTTTGCTAATTATGAAGCCAAGATACTTGATCAATAGTCGCATATTGTAATAATATTATTCAAAATTATCAATTCAAAAGCCATTTAAAAATAAAAGTAAATAGGTAAGAATTTCTTTGTATGTCAATTTTTATATTCCAAGTAATTTATTTCAAAGTTTTAGAAATTTCAAAATAACCAAATTTTGAATTTTAAAAATTTCAAAATAGTCGATTTGAAAATTCTTAGAAAATTTAGAATTTGATTACATTATATCACGTTAAGTTATATTTTTTAATATTTTTTAATTTTAGTTTTTCTTTTGAACCAAATTTTTAGTATTCAAAGTTTATTTTAAGGTCTAAAGGCTTTACTGTTAAAACATGACTTGTCTCAATTAAAATATGAAGTGATTTTGGTTGTATTTGGAACAATACACACCATTAATGTATTTGAGGCAAAATATGAGATTGGAAATTCAATCTACACCCGCAAATAATGGATTCCAATTGGTTTTTTCATCCACCTAATAAAAAAAAGATTCCAACTAAACTTTTCCTTGCCCTATATTAAAAAACAAAGCACCTTAAAATCTACCAACAACTACAATTCTCCATTTCTTGGGATCTAGCCTAATGTTTCATGTGAAAGCAGGCCCTTAACTATCAGCCAAATACTACCCACTTGCGGTCTGCCAAGTGTATTATCATTTTATTTATACCATCACCTGGCCCCTACAACATCAGGCCCCACAGCTCTTGTGGCCAACAATGTAACCATATGAATCATGCACTAAAGTTCTCCACATTTGGAACATACCATAAAACAGCTGATCATATGATAATATCCAGATCTCTGACCCCATACGGACTCTGTAAAGCCTCTCCCCCACCAAATCCCTCCGCCACATCCACCCATCCAGACAATCAAATTCATTCCCAAAATCTCAAAAACCCCCAAAAACAGACTCCAGCACCATGACACGCCCGCTAATTTCACATCCAAAACTGCACGAAAACACCCACTGCGGATGTCCACCATGTCCCAAACCTCACAAACCCCCGGAAAAAGAAAACACTGCTCGTACATACTTCCCACCATGACTTCATCTCTCCCACTCACTATTCACACAAAGACCTCCCATCACATCCACAACAGTGGACTATTGAATATCCACAAGTGGGTGCCAGCTGATTTCCATCACGTCGAATGAATGTCTAGGTGGCCTGGCCCTCCAGAATAGACCAACCTTATCAGGACCACCCCCCCGCCAGCGAGGGCGACCAAAGCGTTACCAAACCAAAAACAAAACTGACGCACACTCGATGACGTCGCCTCTCCGTAGATTCCGCCACCGAAAATCTACGAAATACACAAACTATCGGTATATGGTTACTGTAACAGGTTTGAACGTACACCACGCACTTGATATGAGACGTGACTTGCATAACCGTTATCGTACCTAAAGCCGACACTCTCTCGGTTTTGGGAACAGCGACGGTTTTAGCGGCGGAAAAGGTTACTATTACCCGACAACAAAAGGTCGACGAAACGTGCCACCATCACCGTTAGTTCACCTGAATCCGACACTGCGAACGGATCCACGACATATCGTCTCTGGATCTAGACGAGCTGTAGATAGTGTTGGTGTTGGGATTGGGAGTATATGGATGAGAATCATCTGTGGTGAGGTTAGGGTGCGGAAGATCGTCGAGCTCGGGGGGCTTCCGTTGCGGGGATGGTGTTGGTTTGTCGCAAGCTTTTGTCGCAGTTGCGGGGAGAGAGAGGGAGAGAGAGCTCGGGAGTCCAAAGGCAGGGGCAGGGCGATGGCCGCGACAGCGTTGCTGCGGTGATACGGCCCTGACCGCCGATTGTGTGCACGTTCACAGCTTCGTGTGTGGTTTCGCGGGGGAGCTTTTGGAGGCTGGTGTGGGGAGAGGTTGGGGTGGCCGGGGTGCTCAGGGTTGAGTGTGTCGGTTGTGATTCCGGAGCGGGATCGGGAGCTTGGTTTTTGGTTGGTGAGGGGGTGGATTAGGTTACGGGAGTGGAGGTTTTGAGCGGGGGAGGGTTGTGTGTGTGTGTGTTTGGGGGTGTGTGGGGTTAGGGGAAATTGGTTGGTGAGGAGGTTTGTTTAGGTAGGTTTCAATGTCATCTGCGGCGGAGTTTGTAGAAGGCGGTGCGCAGGATCCGTGTGACGACGCCTGTAGCATCTGTTTGGAATCGTTTTGTGACGACGATCCTGCGACTGTAAGCACCTATCGATTCTCTGCTGCTGGGGTTTGATTGAAGTTCGTTTGGTTTTTAGTTTCGTGGAATTTGGATTGGAGAGGTGTTTTTGTTTATTGTGCGCATCTGGGGTTGTGTTTGTGAGGAGCGTGGAGGTCTCGAATTATTGTGTATGGTGCTGAGATTAGGGAATTTTGGTTTTGTTTGGTATTGGTGTTTAGATTGGCATTTTGTTGTTATTTCAGGGGTTGTAGTTGGATCAGATTTGTTGTTGAAATCCACCGACGTTTTTGGATGGTTTGGTGCAGGTTACTAGCTGCAAGCATGAATACCATCTGCAATGTATTCTTGAATGGTGAGCGTTGCGCTTTATTGGATATTACCAGCTTGTAGTTGTATTGAATGTATCCTTAACTTTCGGGATTGCTCTGATTGGCAGCAGCGTTTGATCTCTTATTTGCCGAAGCACATGTTCCTGGTTGTAGCTGGTCATTTTTTTTGTTCATGCCAGCTTCTTTTACAGAAGATTTGTCGAGTTTGTATCTGTCCTAACATATTAGGGTTGAATCTATGTATAATACATTTCTGTCTATTGTGTTCTGGGGCAGGACATGGTGGTAGTTTCAGATGTCAACTTGATAGTTGATATTTTTGTTGACTTTTATTTTCGATTGTGGTACATGCAGGTCACAGCGAAGTAAGGAGTGTCCAATGTGCTGGCAACCACTCAGCTTGAAGGATCCTGACAGGTATTGCTTTTGCAACTTAGGTTCCTTGTACGAACTGCAATTCCTCGAGTTTTTACCTTTACTGGAGTGAAGTTGTTTGTTACTGCATTTGTCGTTAATATTAGTAGTCGCATCATTTGCAGCCAAGAGCTGCTGAAAGCAGTAGGGAGGGAGCGTGCATTACGTCGTAACAAGATACAGGCTGCTCAAATTTATCACCGTTCCCCAGTCGAGGAGTATGAATTCGATCGAGTAAGTTCACTCTTCTTGATTTGTGAGGAAAGCGCAGGAGTACTTACTGCAATTGCCACCGCATGTTTTTTGTCTAGTATAAAGTTTAGAACTTTCTGTGTCTAAATTTCTTTTATGTATCAGTAGTGCAGAACTGTTTCTGCTCTATGGATGAGCAATTGAATTTCTCTTTTTATTGGAACTGGGGGTTTTAGAAGTTAAAACTTCTTACTACTGTTGTGGCTATGTGCCTAAAACATCTTTATGGGCATTCTTATCAATTTAATCGTTTGGCTTATTTGGCTCATGTCTGCCTTTCAGCTTTATGTTGAGAGGTGCCCGGTTTTTCTTTAATTTATATTCACATGTTAATGCAGTTTGCATCCTATGGGGACGAGGATTTCATTATGCAGCATTTGGCGGCCGCGGCAATGGGACGAGCTCATCAAATGGGCAGGAGGGAACACATTCGCTTTCGGCCATCTACAACTGCTCAGGGTCATCCGCGTTTTGTGCTCGTGTCTGGTTCTCCCGCAGGAGCACCGTCTTCCCCTGCATCTAGTTCGCCAGCTGCATCCCCTCCGCAGACTACAAATAGCGAGGCATCATTAGCAACTGTCTTCACATTCCCTCACTACTCTGCTGCCAATAGGGATGGTAGCTCATCTAATTCTCCAACTCAAAGGTAAGGGGTGGCTTCCAGACTTTCCATCGTTGGTTGATGGTTCCACATGGTTCTATATTCGTGAGCTGCTGCGTGTCCATGTCAAATTCGTAGGGTTTTTACTTGCAAGAAAAACATTGAAGTTTGATTAGATCAAATATGCTGTAGTCATTTTAAGCGTTGATTTGTAGAATATGTTTAATATTGCTAGTGCATGTCTTATTCGAACTCTTAATCGGAGCTCATTAGTTAGGAGTATTTTTAATATCTGTTTTGCTTTAGAAATGCCAAGCTTTTGGCCGAGTTTCTAGTAAGCTGCTTATAATTTTATCGTTAATTTATTTCTTCCTGCACTTATAAGTAGGTCACGGAGTATTGACATGGAGGAACACGGAACATCTTCATCGGAATCTCTCGATTTTAAGTCTCGTTTGTTTGCAGCATCCTCCAGGTATACTTCAGTTAGAACCTGGAGAAAGTCTTATACGAAGTTATAATTTCTGCTGCTTTCTCTTTGGATGATTTCACTTCGAGGTTGGCTGGAAGCTTTATGTCATCTCACTAATTGTGCTCCGAAGGTGTTTCATGTGCTTATGTATTTCAGGTACAAGGAGTCCTTGACTAAGAGCACCAAGGGATTTCGTGAAAGGTTGCGAACTCGTGGTGGCCTTATGCAAGACATTGGTGCACGTGCTCGTGAGGTGAGTGCAGGAGTAGTTCGAGCTATCGAACGAATGTCCATTGAGCCAGCAACAGACCGGGCAGATGGGCCCAATTCTCCTCCTGGACTTCCTTCAGGCCCCATGCATCATTCGCCTGGTCATCCTCCTGATCGCCATGATTCTGGTTCAGCTTCAGAAGAGTCACCAAGAAGCGATTCTGCTCCAACTCTTCCAACCGCAAGCGTCACTTCAACACCTGAACTACGTAGTGGTTCAGAACATTAGGCTTAATTCTAATCTGTAGGATCAGATCGCTTTCGAATAAGAGCGAATGCTGGCGTGAGTGTCTGCACCAGCTGCAAAAGTAAACTGTATAGAGGTAGAACATAGTACACCGGCTGCCAAGTAAACTGTATAGGGATAGAACATGCTGACGGTCTGAGACGAGAGATGACTTACGGGAATGCGGTTACTCATATTGCCTTGGAGAGTAAGTTCTGTAATGTGCAATCTTGAACTGCGCATCATTGTTTGTAATTGTCAATGCCATCCTGTATAGACCAACAATTTATTATGTTTGGATGTTTTAAACAATTATTTACGTCTAACAATTGAGTGTGCTGTGCTGCATTTATTGATGTATAGACAGGAGGAATCATCATTGGCTTTTTATTATGATTGTCATCACAAAGGCATTGTTGGTTTGGTGTTCAACATGATTGTTGCAGGTGTCCAGACAGTATCATACTGATGATATGATTTTGAGTGCTCTCCTGTTATGCTACTTGATGTTAGCTTGTGCACTAATCACTTGATGTCAGCCTTCTGGAAACATCCCATCATTTGCTTTTGCTATTTTATAAACTGTTGTGTATGTGAGTTTTAGTCTTCAGTTCCAGAGTTACTCAATGGAACATTTTATTGCAATTTCCTGCTTTGCATGCATCGAGGTAAATCTTGAACCAGGGATTAATATAGGTTCCTGTATGCCATAGAATTCCTCAATGAATAGTACACTTCATATTGTGTGTAAATATGTATATTAAGGCTTGTGAATATTGTTGAGCAATGGGCTCCAATCAAATAACTGCAAGCTTCGAACTCATTCTCCTTCTCTGAAATTGCGTCAGCTCCCCATCTTATTCTGATTTGCATGCGTGAAAGGTTAAGGTAAACCTTGAGAATTCCCCGGCAATCAACAGTCTACAGAGTTTCATCATTGTGAAATCCACATTGTTGTCAAGGTCCTTCCATTCACCATCAGTGCATGCCCACTTTAGATAACTGGCAATTCAATGAAACACATTACTGCCACCATCGAGTTAGTGATGTAATTCCACACAACTCACATCTCTTCATAGTAGTGGCCCCATTGAATCTCTGATGTGATTCCACACAACCTACATATTTTCACAGCAGAGCTAATGAAGAGAAATAAACAATTGAAAGAAATGAGTGAAGGCCAGTAAGTGGAAATTACATCATGGCACATCCAGACAAGACCTGTCACAGCTACCCAGAAGTGAAATGCTGCTCTGCAACCATCACTTGACAGTGATCGAAGGTGGAAGGATGGGTGTTATGACGGACGGTGGACCATCCAGTGTGACACCTCTTGACTCGATTAAATCATTGTTATGATATTTCCACCACCTCCACCACCTCCTTCCCTTATTGTTGTAAGCGAGGTTAGCTTGGGTAATATGCACATTAGACGCCAATGCTTCCAACACTGCAGTTCTGTGAGTGAAGCGCATTCGAGCGGGAGCAACGCTGTTGAAGAGGATGTGTAATGAAGGCGGACTTACGTCGATGCTAGGAGCTCCGAAGCCGGGAGAACAAAGACGCTGATTCTGAAGTGAGTTCCTGTCAACGACTCTCTCTTCCTGACATATCATTCCCTCTTTTCCACATGAGTTACTCGCAGTAGGCTTGTAACGATCATCGCATTTCGTCTGCTGCATGCTCTGCTGCTTTCGAGCCTCAAGTGCATGTGCCAATTGCATCGTTAGAATTATCTTTTAATATCAATCTCTTAGTAACTAGATGTCCCTTGCAAAGATGGAGGGCTCCAAAAAGATATGGGTTTAGGGTTTAGCGTTTAGCATTGTAGCTCTTCTGGTCGATTTGGTACCCGGTAAGGGATTTTCATCACTTCTGGTCAATTTCAGCACCTTCCAGTATGTTTTAGAATATAAATATGTTTTTTGAGAAGCTTCAAAACATCCGCTGGGATCCGTGGCGCAATGGTAGCGCGTCTGACTCCAGATCAGAAGGTTGCGTGTTCGATTCACGTCGGGTTCAAACTCCCGAATACTGCCCAGAAATTTTACTTTTTGTAGAGCTCGCCACCGCAGACAAGAAAAACTGTTCGGTTTTTGATGGTTTTGTTTTTGAAGGGCGAAGGTGGCTTTTTGAGCATTCGCAAGACAAGTTGGCGTATGGCGATACGCATCTTTCGACGTGGTATTTGAATGCCTCGAACTTTGGTTGTTGTACAGATACTAGAGAAAAACTTCGAGTACTTCAGACCATGGCGTCGTTTCTGCTGTCGGAGGTCTATCTCGTGGAGAGGGTGCTCGCATCCGGGCATCCAGACTTGGACGACCTGACGTGCGAGGCGACGGTGTGCACGACGCGGCAGCAAGCGTACTGCGAAGCAATCCGAAACATGATAAGCGCTGCGTGCGATCACAAGAACTGTGAGGCCGAGGAGGAAGAGTGCCTGCGGTTGGAGCTCGTGAAGGCGATGCGCAAGAAAGGTTTCACTCCGGAGAAGCGCTACCTGACGCTCAAAGAGATCATCATCAACGCCAGCCACGCCTTCCAGGCCGAGAAGACCTACTACAATGTGAAGAGCAGTTCGATCGTTCCGCATAGAGATTACGATGATGTGACCATGTGTTCTGAGGCGCTTCATCTGCTCGGGGAACCGGAGAAGGCTGCCGATGCTCCTGGAAGCTCGTCAAGGAATGTGCGAGATCGTGGCCGTGCCTTGCCTCCGTTGTCTCCTAACGAGGAAGGCCTCTCGCGAAAGAAAGCTCGTGAACACAAACATTGACATCGCAAGGTGGACACGAGCTTCTCTTCGAGCGGCGAGCAACCATTTCCTCGGTCAGTTTGTGAGCTTCTTTGTCCAATTTCGTCATTCCATGTGCACACTTGAATTCAACATTTCGCTCGAGATCGAACCTGCGCCTCTGGCCGGTTGAGGAGACAGTAATGTACATAACGGATTTTGTTGTACCCCTGTGTGTTGTTTCTAGCGGAGCTTCGTTTAGATAGCAAACAAACACATTCTAAATCGCGAAGACTTTGATCTGTAAGCTTTCGAGCATCACAACTATGTGAATTTACGTTAAACGATGTGCCAGGGGCTGCTTTGGAAGACGATGGAGTTGCATTTTTGATATCTTGAAAGTATTCACACAATTCTGCAGCTTTCCTAAATGCGTAATGGATCATTACAGATAGCATTCTCTTTCTTGCTTGTTGCAGTTTAGTTATAAAACCTAATCACAGAAAAAAATCATAATATACAGGCTAAACTAATACTTGGGTTTCTATTTTGCTGCATCTCTATATGTACATCTGCAGCTCTAAGCCTCAGGGATGGTAAATGTATTTGCTATCAATGTGTTTGTTAAATTTTCAGGCTAAATGTACATTTATCTTGCAATAGCTGGTTTATGCTTATTAGGTGACAAGCAATAGAGGATTTGTGTACAAGCTGACTTAGGGAGTGCTGTTCTAGAGGACTCCTTTGCTCAAGTACGGTAACCATGGGGTGTAGACAAGAAAACAGAGCAAGGAAGAGAGACTGGAATTAGACACAGATTTCTGTCAGGGAGGCAAATTCATGCATTTTGTGAAGGTGCCATGATGTGCCATGATGCAGGCTTTCCTTCATGTAGAACAAGTTTGCATGAGAAATATTATGTGATTTCTGTCCTTGGCTGCTTGAAGAGTTTGTAATTAGCTTCAACCCAAATGCTTCACAGTTCTATGGTACTTTGGGTAAATACACAGTAATGAATAAAGGATGGTCAACCTGTAACTTAACCATCTTCAGAAGGATACTAATGTACTCATCTCAAAAGGCCTGGAAGTTTGCAGTTGTGTTGTTTTTGAGCAGGGGAATTTTTTTTTCAAAAATAATTTGAAATAATAAAATCCCTGGAAGAGTGATATGCCCAGTTTCCTTGAACTTGAAGGGCCGGAAGCGTTCAAAGGATCAATGGATCAAAATCAAGATGATTTATTGGAGACAACAGTGCCGGTGTACAACCCAATGGAATGATTTCATTGAACAGCAAACAACCAAATGGAGTGATCTCAATGGCAATGAAACAGGCCAATGGAGTGAGTGATCAATATCCATACACAACACCAACATATCATGTCAATTTAAAAGTTGCGTCCTGTTTGGACAGAAGGTGATGCTTCAAACACAGGTGAAAGTGAGTCCCAAAGTGATTGTGCCTGCGCTATTTTACTATTTGCATTGACATTCCACAATGTTTGATTCATTTGGGGATATTCTACTGCACATGTTTCTATTATTCATGTTCAAAGTGGTAGCACCCATTTGCCTCAGCAGGAAATCTTTGTGAAATAAGATTGGCTGAGACTAAACTAGGTCTTTTTGGTATTTCATAGAAATTGAAATTTATGGTTTGAGAATCAGTGAATTTTGCTGCACTAATTAAATAAAAATATACACGCCATGAAGACCTTAATAATTTACTTTATCCTCGTATCAGGTGAATCCAACAATCTATCATTCTTTAAATTCAAACAAAATTGTGTTTGTATGGTTAGCATCAGAAAATCATCACTCCATACATACCATTGCTATTTTTTTAAAATAAAAAAATAGAAACGATAGATCAATTAATTTTGGATACAAATGGATGCCTTTTTTCCATTGACTAAAAAAAACTACAAACATTGTATTGTAAACAAAGAAAGCACGTAATGTTCTTTTGTGGGTGATTTTTTTGGAATTATCTTCTTGCATTCCATAGGCAAGAATAATGCTTTCAATTATTTTCTAATAATAGTGGCACCTCAGTGTAACATGAAATTCAAGAGAAAATTCCATCATGCTTGAGGTAATTAACCTTCACTATGTGCATCCAATTAAAATCAGATTACTACTTTTTTAATGCCAAAACATACTTCTGAAGGAAGACCACCTATTGTTATCACAAATGTACTCTAAAGTCATTTTAGAGCAGACATACTTTATTGTATGTCTTGATGACTACAACACTAAAAAAAATAAAATTAATTATGTTCACATCAAAATTACCTAATTATATGATTTTATGACACTTGTAAGTCTAGAAGGGGTCAGTCAATGCATGGATTAATCATACCAAACTATTCAATCATCGTCAACTTAAAATTATTTTGTAATCAATTCTATTAACCCCTAAAATTCCACAAAACCCAAAGTGGATCGCAGATACTTTGGGTAGGCTAACATAGTTGGGGGGAAGCATGGTAAAGTGGACCACAAAGTGCAATTTGTGATCAATAAGAAGTGAATATGAAGTGTGCTGTTTTTTAAGCTCAAAGCCGATTTCGAGCCGATTTCGAGCATTTTGGTGTAGTTTTTGAGCATTTTACTCACTTTCTAGGGTGTCCTAAGGTATCTTACGCGCATCTTCATGAAAAGAACATCCTCAATTGAAATTAAATTTGACCGCTAGTTCTAAATCATAAAAATGAACTTTTCCAAAGTCTTGATTTCTTCATTTGGTGGCCTCTATTGTCTTTAGATGATGTTTTTTTCAATTTTAAAAACAATGTTCGGTGAAAAAAAGTGACAAAAATTATCGCGGAAATGACCTTTTCGAAAATATCCTTGCGGTACTTTTGGAACCCTAAATTAAACAATGAGTATATGAATTGCCTATTTTAGAATACATCTTAAACATACATAGGGCACCACTTCATCAAAAGTGATTTTTAGATAGTTTTTGATTCTTTTATAGCCACTTTTTCAAATGACTGCATTCACTTTGCTTGGGTATAAAGCCCTCATACAATAACTTTAAAGTGTCTACTTTGCACGAAATTTTTAGTTATAGAAAAACAAGTTGAGAATCCATATTAGCAAAATCATTTGACTTCAATTACATCTTTCCATCACTTTTGTGCAATTTTTGCAAAAGGGCTGAATTTGACAATGAGACGTCCACTTTCGATGTCCACTTTACCATGCTTCCCCCTAGTTAGAATATTTAATATTTTTTGACGCCCTTTTTTGCTTCCCCCTAGTTAGAATATTTAATATTTTTTGACGCCCTTTTTATTGTAGATCTCAGTCTCCCTGAGAAAACCAAAGTGGTTTAATTATAGCAATATTGGACCCTTCAGTAACTGATGGGCGTATGGGCGCATGATGATGACCACAGTCTAGCTGGTTACTTGTTACTAGTCATGAATCTGAAAAAGGGGAAGAGATGCGAATAATGTACAAGGAAAGGTTCTTTGAAGTCTAACTGATATTGATTTCTGAGGGGTTTGCCAACTCACCTGGCCAAATCTAAATCAAACCAATTTGGTTTTTCCAGGGAGGGCGAGAGATTCAATAAATCGTACTCTATTGGAGGTACTTTATTTCATTACATTTGATTATTTTTTGTGATTATAAGACATAATCAAAGTTGACTACAACCAACTCAATAGGGGAAATGTGGGGTCTCCAAGGGGCCTTGTAAGACAGCCCGAAGGTAGGTGAACTTGCTGCCCACGCATGCCTCTCTAAGTAATCTCATTGGTGGATATCCTGCCCGCTGACAGCGTTAGGAGCTACTGTCCAATGGGGTGACAGTAGTGGCACACGCTCGTTGATAGCGTCATTACTGCTCGTACTGTCTAATATGGTGATAGCAGTGGCACACGCCATCGCCGGCAGCGATTGGCTAGACCCACGAAATTCACTGTTGGCAACACGTGGCACCATTGGTGCCAGCGAATAAAGTGCACAGGCTGGGCCAAATTTTTAGGCACGTGGGAAACCCAAAGGCCTCTTGGAGACCCCAGATTTTCCCTAATGGGACAGATTCTGATAATGAATAATGTGGCAGCTTTTTATAGGCACCCAAATGGCAGTTACTTGGAATCATGAATAATCTGCGTCAGTGCCCGGGTGCATTTGGGCTTGACTTCCTTTAGGCTCAACGAGTGCCTCAGCTGGTGCTTTCAAGCTACATAAAGGTGTTCAGGCCGAGTTGATTTAGTTGAACCATTATCTCAAGTAGCTGCCCAACCAGGGTTGTTTTGAGTTTTAGATTTCATATCCACAACCACTACTTAGTTTTTATTTCTTTTGAAATTGTTCTTGGTTTTTTTTTCCAAGCCTTTTTTTTTGCATAATCTCAACTTCAAGCCCTACATATGTATGTAATTTCTCAATTTTGGTTGCATATAGAACTTCAGTTATTAAATTTCAAAGTGTACAAACACATTTGGGCATGTGGCAAAAAAGAAAAGAAAAGGTTTGACTCTTCTTATCTTGAGATCCGTAGGGTCACAAATTCTGAAAATTTTGCCATGCCTTTGATTCAATGCGAAATTCAACATCTTTTGGTTAAAAGTTGATTTTTGGATTTTTGGAATTTTTTGGGATTTAAAAAAAAAATCAGTCCTTTAGAGGTGGAAATTGGCAAAAACGGGCTTGGAATTTGAGGGGTTAAATCACAGTATTTTTGTTACACATAATATTTTCTCAAAATCTTCATATACCTTGTAGAAACCCACTTACTTCATTTAATTTTTAATTTTTTTTAATTTTTGATTTATTTTAATTAATCTCACTCATCCTACATTAGAATAAAGTGTACAATAGCTTCTATTTGTACTTGTATCTGCTGAGCCTTCTGGGAGACTTGCCATACCTTCTGATAGCAGCATGTCAAAGCCTGGTAGGCGCCCAATAATCATGTCATTTTCAGCTGCAACTAAAAGATAACAAACTTGATCCATTATACCACACTTGAAGTACAGTGTACAGCAGTAAAGTAGTCGATGTAATTTGTTAGTAGACAATATTTGAATGTAATTTGGGTACTACAGATCCTTGATGGCAGGTGTTGGGCCATTGCTGAAACAGTACTGGTACATACGCCCGCGCAAGAGGCAATGACCTACCTTAGCCAACAAACTTAAGATTGCTCCAATTTTTATCATATTGGTATGTGTGAGTGGCATCAGTTGTCCTCATTGCTGGTATCTTCAAAATCTCACCAGCTCTACAGATTACCAAGGAAGTAGACTCCCACATTCATCAAAAGTTACCCGACATTTTGACCAGTATTGACAAGACGTGCATTATTTGCAAGAGTTTGGTCAATCAAAAGTTTTTCAGCCATACCTCAAATTTGGCCTCATATGGCTCCTCACTCTTGGCATTATTTATATCATAGAAGAAACCCTGTACTCAAACGACAAGGCTGATACAAGTGTACTTCAATGACAAAATTAATCCAAGAAATGTATGACATTAATTCCCTCAAAAGAGTTTTTAGGATAATGAAGGAATTTTATTGCAAAGTTGCATGTATTTCAAACAACAGCTGGGCTTTGTGTGTAGTATTTGTTTATGCTAACTTACAGTGAAATGCACAGAAGAGTGTAGATGGTCCTTGCTTCAATGTTGATGTCCGGACTGGAGTGTTCAGTGCACTTGGGGATAGATGATTGCACATAAAGATCAATGGCTAGCAGGACTACCCCAGAATTTGTTTTTACAATAGCAACACACAACAACAGAGCAACAGCTTATGACCATTTATGAAATCAGTTCATTCATGGTACCAGCCACAACACTATGTAATAATTGTACAAATTCAGCATCATTTGAGGCTGGAACCATGGTGCAAAGCTCAAAAGCCTACCTCTTTTAGAGATGATACTTTACATGTATGTGAATTCAAGTATGCTAGAGCTTGTGAAGAGTAGCAGCTACTAAAAGCACTCAAGCTTCATCCAACAACTCCAAATCCTAATGTCCACTTGCCAAGTTTTATGTCATTCAATGTTTAAACTTTCAAAAAAAACTAAACAACAATCGATCAACAACACTAACATACAACCTTTCATTAATTTATTTTGGCTATGATTATGGCTTTCACACTGCTCCTAAGCCTTGAAATTGTGGTATCAGTAGATCAAACTTTCATCTATAGATATCCTTGCAAACTAGGACAACTATAGATGTCACAGTTTGGAACATTTATCCAAACCTATGTCAAAGCACACTATAATTTGATCTAGCATTGCATCTGTAAGATATGCATTTTTTGAGTCTCCAACATGGGCGACTCTTGGCATCAAGAAGGTACCAGACAACCAAACAATACGCATAAACTCTGGCACCATCCCAACAACAGACTCTTGGATCCACGCTACTCTTTCGCCTATTGTTACAGCCCAGTTCATAAACTCCCAGGCTCCCTAAAGGACGTACAGTAACTCCCCATTTGACTCACCATGAGCTACGTTTTGCTACCACCAGGTTGTGGTTGGAAAAAACCAAGACAGCACCAAACCAGCTGCTGCGATATGCCAATCCGACCCAGTTGATCTCCAAAGGAGACGATAATGAGTGAGGTGGTGTGTGTGGGTGGCAAACTGGGAGAGGTGGTCCTGCAGGAGCAGGAGACATCACCATCATGGTGAGTAGGTTCAGGTGGTGGCCGTCCGACCGTCACATCGTCCCCAGTGGACTCCGCCTCACCTCACCTGGGCAGCCTCAGGAAGAGGAGAAAGATGCAGAAACAAACAAGTATGATAGCTGTTGCCCAGCCTGCTTTCCTCTCGCCACGGCACCTGCATCGCCTCATCCACAGTCTATCGATCAGCTTTCTCGACTTCCCTTGATCTCTCCTCTCACGAGTTCACCACTTATATGTATATGTACAGTACATGTATCTGTATCAACTCTCTAGGCTCCGATCTCTGATCTCTGATCCTTCTTAATTGATTGGACCTCACTTCCTAGACATGTGTGATCCTCGGTACCTTATTTGCTGCTCTAGCCTGCTTATCATCGACTTCAGCCTGGGCTTAAGATCTGGACTGCTGACTCCGGCGATCATTGATTGATCAACACATGAGTATCGTCTTAGTTCGGTACGTTGCAGGAAGGAGTGATATTGGTGAATTTTGGATTTGAGTATGGGGCATGGATTTGAGTTTCAGATGGAGTTGTAACTTGTTCAGATGGGTACTCATGATGTGATGACGTTTGGTTGTTCGGAGACGGAAGTGGGTAGTCGACTTAGTCTGAGCTTTGCCGTCTGTTTCTTCAGTTTCCTTGGTTTGAGGACGGTGGCGTGAAGTAGCTGTTGGTGAAGGTGGGACTGAATTTCTGGCCTTGCGTCGTGCACGGACTTGCTTGCTCCATTCGAGGGGGATCCTTCAGGTTCCACTTCTGGTGCGTGATATTGTTGATTAGCCTGTTGCGGTAGGAAATTATCGTTTGGTGTCTTGATATGTTGTTAGTGACGTACTTTTGAAAAGACTTGCAGTGCTTGGTCGAGCACTACAATATGATGTTGCGAAACGTTTGACAGGTTTTCATATTTGATCCAATTGGTGTAAACCCAGTGTGACAGTTTGAACGTTTATTGGATGTTAGCACTATTCCAAGGAAGTGAACTCTTGTCGGTAGTTGCGGGGTTGGTAATTGGTTGGTTGTGAAGAAGAGACAGCGCCGTGTTCAATAAGTGTTCGAATCGGTGAGTGCATCAACGATTTCCAATTTATAGAATCACGTTGCTAGTTCGCATTTTTGTTATTGTAGGATCTGCTTGCTTGTCCGATCATCCAGTGTTTTGCAAAACTATGTTCAAGGTTCTTTATGGTTCAAGGATACTTGGAGACGTTACGTGATTAGGCGGTTGCACTCTCATGCACATCCTAGAGTTTTTCACAGCTCCAACCAGAGCATTCTTAGTGCGTTCGTAATAGCAGGATTTTTTTCTGAATCTGTGAAAGGGTGACATTAAATTATGTGCCATTCTGATCACCTAGTGACAAGATTATTCGTGCCGCTCAGGAATTTGATATATCAGGCCGTGACACTCGAGCTCAGGAAAAAAGTGCGTGGCTTCCGCTGTCACAATTGCTCGTAGGCTTCAAGTTCCCTCCGGGTTTTCTCCTTCTGTTAGCTTCTCCAAAACGACACATCCAGGTAGTTTACTTCGAGGTCTCTTAGACACTTAATCCTAGACATAGACTCGATTACAACAGTGCAACCGTTGTTTAATACTCTGGAAAGCGTCGTTAAAAACTAGCTTCGAAATGTTTTTAACCAGGCGTGTAGAGATGCTTGTCAACTTCCGACATGCATTTTTGCACTTCCGAGTTTGCTCACATTACATGGTTGACATGAGTTTGTTTCTTGCTCGTCAAGTATGCAAGAACAGATCAGTCACATCAGTGTTTGTGAAGTAAAATGCGACATAATTGTTAAGCAGACATACCGTTCTGACACTTCCTTCAGTTTGTACCCTTCAGTTAATGTACTAAGTACAGTACTGTGGAATCGAGTAAAAGTTATGAAGTTGTCAGAGGCTCCTGTGGTAGGATCGGTTCTGATGAGAGTACCATGTGAGGTATCACTCATATGTGTCCTTGGAGGAAAGTTGTGGCGATGTGTCACCTGTCTTCTTTCATTTACAAATTTCACATAACCAGAAATTTCTAGTTAAGTGAGACACACTGCCCAGTAGAGTCTCAATTTCTGGACTGTGTTTAGACAGGAGCGAGAGACACAGATCCCATGTTACTTCAAGGAATGAAGAAATACTTGCAAGTAACGACGGAGAAAGTTTATTTACATCATTTTAGGAGCTTCAAAGTACTTCCTGAGATTGAATCAGTCCTGTGGAGCTTTGTTTTTCAAGGGAGGAGGTCCAACTTCTGTTTAAAAGCAAAATCTCCTGTGTAGGAATGAGTTATTGCATCTTGGAGGTCATATGACGCCATATTTCCGAGATTCACCCATGTTACTGTAGTGGTAGTCTTTGACAATCAATACTCTAAATGTTGGCCTCAGCAGGCTAGTTATCCGTAATGTTGAAGTGCGCCTTATTTGGACTTTTGCACTCTTCCAAAGAGAGGCATTCTGATATTGTAACAATGTCTACCATGTTGAGAAATATTTACTAGAGACCAAGCTTGTTGCTAAGATGATTATAAATAGCAGGTTTTCTATGATGCAGGTAGTTGCGTTGAGGAGTCATGAGTAAGCAATCAGGGGGAGTGCAGGAGCGTCTGCGGTCAATTGTTGGACCTAAAGGGTGGGACTACGCTGTGTTTTGGCAGCTCCATAATGAAACACGGTAATAACTGCCCAAAGAAATAATCATGTAGCATTTGTGATTCTTCTCTGTTTTCTCGTTCCCTTTCAGAAATAAGAGCACCTTTATCTGCGTAAAACCAGTCATGTTAAGTATATAAATCTATGTACGTGAAGAAAACGTCTTCAAGGAACAATGTGTTGTTAAACATACCTTTGTTTTTGTTATCAAACTTGAGGACTCGTACTAATGATGAACTGTGTTTCCATCTGATCTTCCATGAACATTGTTGTGATGCTGTCAGTTGAATGAGAATCAACCTTTCACAGACTTTATGTAGATATTGCTCTTTTTCAAATCTTTTTGATTCCCCAATATCATCTGATTTCGTCCATGGTGCATCCGCACGAAAACGATGTGATAGGCAAGTTTATAGACGAGTACTGCAGGTCCTGTAAAGAAGAAGCTGGTGTTTGTGTTAAAGACATATATTATTTTCGTTTTGTAGAACACTCGATTGGACAGGATGCTGTTGCAGCGGCCTTGGAGGTACAGGAAATGACAACTTGGTTGCATCCACCAGTACTCGCTATCTCGAGTCCTCGACTGGCTGTCCGGATGTGTCGGGGTATCACTCTGCAACACTCATTTGCTCGCTACTTGCAAGCATGCCGTCTTCGGTACCGTTGGACTCAGGGTACGTCTTGGTATGATACACCTGGTTGCTTAAGCAAGGGGTATGAATCTCCTAATACTTATAATGAAGTCGAGAGTATTAGACAAGTGTTGCCATCACTCTATCACAGAAGAAGTACCAGTTGGTGTACTTCTCTAAATGTGAAGGGGTTTCTACTGAAGTATTTCGACATGATGAAATCATTTTGTCGCTAGGACACTGAGGCGCGCTTCACAATGTTACGATCTCATAAACTGTCATGGTGTGATGTACGCTCTTGAGCACCTTCAAAATTCGATACAATCACTGTAAATTAAAGTAATAATACTGTTTTCAAGACACATTTGAATCTTCTTCCATAATGTTGCTGGAGAGAATTCAGAATAGCTGAGGAAAAACACCATTCTGTAAAAGATGCGCATTCTGAAAATCGACACAAGCAAGCAGATTCAGTTGCGGATGTCTTACTAAGGCCGGATTAGTGCCAAAGTGTCTGGATTCGGTATCATATCATGACTATCATGATCGGACGTGGGTGCAGGATTCAGGGGAGGGTGTTTCTTGGAGGCCAACCGAAGTGGGTACACGGAGATCCATCAATGGAGGGGCAGGTAAATTGCTCGACTAACATCCACTTAACTTGAATTTTACTGTGTATCTGCTGATGTGTAGCAGTTAAACGCACTGTGCTTCTTTTGTGACCAGCAGTTTGAATATTCCAAGCACCTAACTTTGGCGTTATATAAGTGCAACGATCTGTCCTTGGATAATGTTTGTATCGTATTTCACAACAGATAAAGCTTTCAACAATCAGAACATGTAGCTAGAATATGTTGCTCACGTCCTTCAGCTGGATCGGTTGTGCTGTATGTGTAGGAAATGGCAGTTCAAACCAAAGTCTGCATACCCGTCCAAAGTGGCCTCGTGGAGCTCGGGGTCGCAAATCATGTACGTAACATTCTCACTTCATACAATAAGTCTTTCTGCACTCTATGTACTTTCATTGTTAGCATTGCACTGTCTCATTAGAATTTACATCCGAAAACAACGATGGCAGAGGTCCTTGAATCGATTGCAAGCCCTGGATTTAACGTTTGCAAATTGGAAACTTAACATTTCTCTAGTCAATATATACATGTGTGACCAAAAAAGTGCTGTCCTGCAGCCATGAAAAGAAGAGACAGAAGTTGAAGTAGGAATTTTCGTGTTCGTGTATATTTCATGTTCGATTTCTACTGATCATCCGATGTGGGCTTCTCCAGGTGACTGAGAATGCAGCATTGGTGCAATATGTAAGGGGTCGATGTGGTGAACCATGGCCAATATCGCAGCAACGGAGCAGTAGCAACATGAGCCTTGACGCTTCAGGTAGCCAAGGATCAATGATGGACCAGCAAGTACCCAAGATGTACTACTCACGCAATTTCCCGACCAGCTTGGATAGCTCCTGGCCAAGCTCACATCCATGGGAACAAGAGAATCCTATGCTGGAGTCCCAGCTCATGGGAAGTAAGATTTCACATTTCTTTTTGTATTTATGCTTGCAACATGTTTGTCACATTTATAAAGGCCAATGCATTGAAATGCTAAATCCATGGACTCTTGCTGATAGCCGTTAGCTTGCATCTGCACAGGCTTTGATCAACAGGAATTGATGAATCAATTAACGAGTTCCACTACGCATTCTCTTCATCAAGGTAAATCAAATGAATTCAATGGAGTTAGTATACCAATTCATGTTCCAGAATTTTGCTCTGCTTCATAATTCCTAGCAGACTTAATTTATCATCAACAGGTCTCACGGATATGATTTTGACAAGATGTTGTCTATTTTGATCACTCATATTATATCACTTCATGGCTAGCTATAATCCAATGAAGCGTTTCCTTTCAAATGGTTAAAATGTCAATATTTACAGGCACGATAACAGAGTCCCCAAGAGGCAGCGCTTTGTCAAAAGAGGATGGAGAAGGTGAGAAATATTTCACACCGATTGAAAATGGCCAACACCTCTTTTGCTTGTGAACGTACTCTATATAATGTCAATCTGGATTCATTTCTTTCAGCTGCAAGATGTCTAAACGAACTTCAATATCCAAGTTTCAGAAAAATAAAACAACCTACCAGTATCTGTCTTAACTGGGAGGATGCCAATCAGGAGAAGTCCAAGTGACTAATTCTCCTGTGGTGCATTATGGACTCCACCAGTAAAGCAGGAGATGCGAGGGGAGTCATCCGATTGCAGTGATCCAATGGATGATGACGATGAGAAGGGAGGCTCCAGATCCGGCGGTCGCCGCCATTTGTCGAAGAACTTGGTTGCGGAGCGCAAGCGCCGTAAGAAGTTGAATGAACGCCTCTACTCTTTGCGAGCTCTTGTTCCGAAGATCACAAAGGTGAAAACTGGATGTCGAGACCCGAAGCATTTGATCCTAGAACCAATTATTGATAGATAGAGGTCTGAGAGTGAATTCACCAGTACAATGGTTTGAATCTGACTGGGATTACAACTTTTGAACATTTGTAATTGGGCATGCATCCAGATGGACCGCGCATCAATATTGGGTGATGCGATAGAGTACGTGAAGGAATTACAACAGCAGGTGAAGGATTTGCAAGAGGAGCTTCTCATGGACAGCAAAGATAATGATGTGCCTTCAGGATTGGTTAATAATGATGGAACAAGCAATGCAGATCCTCAAGAGGCAAAATTAGGGGGTGCGGCCACTGACATAGGCCAATGTTCCACCAAAATTGATACACAAAATGCCACTGTTGAGGTTATTGACAGGCAAGGTGACGAGGAGCTGATCACACAACCTATGCAAGTAAGTGCTGCACATTCTTCCAATCGAGCTATTTGCAAAGGTGTTAGCTACCGAACTGTTCCACGATGCCGAACATGATGTAGAGGTGCTGCTCATGTTGGAAGTGGTAGCTTCAGAAAAAAGAAGTGGATCTTAGCTATGATTTCGGAGTTAGAATTTCGGAGTTATGATTTTGGAAAACCTTAAAAACAATATTAGCTTCCCGAATATTCGATAGCCAGTACATCAATTAAGACTTTGCAAGACTAGGTGCCATGGTGTTCAAGCTGGCTTTAATCTTTGTTGACGTTGAGTTAGGTGGAAGTGAACAAGATGGATGGTCGCCTTCTTAGCCTCCGGATCTTCTGTGAGAAACGGCCTGGCGTGTTTGTGAAGCTGATGCAAGCTCTTGATGTTCTCGGCCTCAATGTCGTCCACGCTAACATCACCACTTTTCGTGGATTGGTGCTCAACATTTTCAATGCTGAGGTACGTAATCACATAGCCCCATTATGTTAGTCTGAAACTATTAATCATCAAAACTTTCGAGCAATTATTCACTAAGAAATCCAAGAGGGGTTGTGCTTCTTCTCTAGATGCGAAGCCAAGCTTGAAGTGAAGAATCTTAGCAGCTCCTTTCCTAGAAAAAAATCCTGCTATGGGGATGCTAAATTAGCTTGCCTATGCGATAGAATTCTATGACTATGGTCCTCATCAAGTGGAATCACTGATCATAGCCTGTGTGCAGTTTTTGGTTTAACATCGTGCAACACATAAATGCAAAGGCCAAAAATATTCATAATGCTCGGTACCAAGTGTGTGCAGATAGGAGTGAAGGAGATTGCAGGTGTTGAGCAAGTGCGAGAGACTTTACTGGAGATGGCTTCACAGTCCAGCAGTCGACCACTCGCAAGCCCATCAGATTGCCCCAACTTGCAACCATCTCCTCCAACCATCAGTGGAGCAAGAGCGCTGGAAACCGTCACTGAAGAACCGCCCCCATAGACACAACTTCCAACCTCCAAATATGATACCAAAAAAATGACTATTAATTACTAAATTACACTCTGAAATGGCTGAGTTTAATCATTCAGAGCCAACACTAGATCAAGCTTAGCATAGCAATGAAAGATGAATTGTTTTGTATCCTACAATAATTTTACCTCCTGTGGATACATTAGTAAATTAGTCAAGATAAAATTACATACACTAATGGAAGATGGACAAGAGAAATGAATCCAAAAAAATAGAAAAGGATAACAAACTTCTAAGCACAAGAAATGTTGCGTGGTACATGTGTTGTTTTTGTAAGTATTTATTATACTGTCAAGTATTTGTAGTATTTTTGAGCATTGTTCAGAATAGTTGCACAACTCCAAATTGAAATCATTTTTCTCCAAAAGGTGTGTTCTGTAATTATCCAAATTTGAACTTTGGAGTAAAAGCAATTTCTTCATGGATTATATGTTATCCTTATTTTTGACATTAAAGTGACTACTCAATGGTCACTCAAGTGATGAAGGAATAATATTTAAACACTCATTGTTTTTAAAGCTAGATAGTGACAATTTCATAAGTAGCTGTTCATCAGTTATTGCTACCTTTGGTTTTTGGACCTAAAAAATCACTTAAAAATTTCCTTGAAAATTCAGTACAATCACTACTAGAAATAGCGTTTAACTACACCAACCATCTATATCAAAAATCTGAAAAAGTATTCATCAATTTCGGAATGAGCGATCTGGTTGACTCGTTGAAAATTTTGGTACAGATGACTGGGATGATGCTCTAGCAGCGTCCTACACCAGAGACGAAGACAGCAGCTCAGACCAATGGGAGGGCCGGAGTTTTTTGGCCAAGTGTAGAATTTGAGGAGTTAACTTCCCAGCAGTGGCGGTGTTTTCTTTACCCAAGTAGGGCCCATGCGGGTATGTGGAAGTCCACTATTTATGTGGTGACCTCCAGAAGTCCCACAAGCATTGCGCATCTCATTTCACTCCTTTAGTATACAAACTCCCACTCTTTATCCTCTCCCCATGTGGCCACATTCTTGTCACGAATTGATCTATTCCTTCACCTTACACAAGGCTCTATTCATTGACATAATGTGTTCATCAAAGCCAAATCTGACATGAATCCACCTTCATCCATCCAAGTCAACATTGTACATTTACTAAGGAAAGCAAAAATAACCTTCATGCAAAACAACAAAATTGTTGTAACCCATGTGGAACCAAACAAAATCAGTTTACTAGCCGGGCCACATAATGAAAATAAAATCCATGTGAACAATCCAGAATAGGCATGTCAGGTGACCAATTACACCAAACAATATTATCTCTACACCAATGTTTCTCCACCCAAAATTAACTCATTTTGGTGTTAAGTTCAGTGTACTTGGAACACATTTCTACTAGTGAATTCTTGAATTTTATTTTTTTTAATTTTATTTTTAAAATCATATTCTTCATGTTTGCCCAACCTTTGTGTATATTATTTGTCACACCTCATGTGCCATTTACCCAGCAGGAAGGCTCCAGTTCCGTCAGTTTCTCATCCCCTACCGTGGTGATGAATTGTCTACAAGCAGCACTTGGAGCCTTGGTCCAGCACCGCACTCACAAGTAAACTACGCTGGTGCTGAAAAGGAGGCCCACCTTCTACAGTGGCTGAGTGAGTGTGTACCAGTGTTGGACTGTTATGGCATCTTCTACAGTGAAATCTTGGAGAGTGGTTCCTTCTAGATACCCGTGGACCTCAAACGGGTATTTAGAATGAACCACCGTCCAAGATTTCACTGTAGAAAGATGCCACAACAGTCCAACACGGGTGTGTACCAGAGTATGGAGAAGCCCCAACTCCCAACTTAAGTCACAAGCATCGAGCATCAAGCATCCTCACTGGATAGGCTATTGAATCAGTCCGGGATTTTGATTCAGTCTTTGGAGCCTGCCCATTGGCCTAGTTAGCCTAGATTGGGTCATGCTGCCATCACTTCCCTCTACATTTATACGTAGCAATGGCATGCTGTATGTATCCAGTGGTTCGGTGAACAGATTTACGCTCTCATTACTGTGGTACTGTAAAGTTGTGGTGGCTTATTACTACTCGCCTTGGTTGCCAATTGATTGTTTTCCAGACGCAAGATCCTGAGATCTGAGGAAAAAGTGGGACCTAGCTACTCCCGGTGAAAAGTTAACTAACTTCATTACCGTACCAAGGAAAATCAGGATAAATAGAATTTAATTTTAAAACATTTTTAAAAAACCAAGTATTTAAAAAAAAAATAGTTATACCCTGTTTACCATTGGGGATAGCGATTCTCTTCTGTAGTGTGGCAGGATAGCTCAATTGTACGCCTCCAAACTCATATTCTTTTGTTGGAAATATTAAGGTTTGTTTATGAAAAATGTCATCAACTTCATTTCCATAAAAACACTAATATGGCTTAAAATAGCTAAGTATAACTAAAAAAATCATATTTTTAATTTGATATCCTTAGAAATTTTGAATTAATTTATTTTCTATATTGAGACTTTTTACAGAAAAATTAGCTACATTTTTTTTAAAAAATTACATAAAATTAAAAATAAAAATAAGAAACATAAAGTTACAACTCAAAACCTTACCCTGCATACCGACACCCCAAGCTCGGAGTAACTCGAATCCAAACACCCACAAATTCCAGCAACTTGCTCTCCCAAACATACGTCGATTACTCCGTCAGCCAATCACCTCCACCTCCAAAATAACTGCTGCACAGACAACAAAACCCCCGAACCCACCAACAACTCCCCAACAAAATTAATTAAACACTCCCCCGCAACACCGAACACCCACAATCCCCCGATCTCACCTCCCCATAACTCAACAAAACCAAACAAAGGCACTTCGGCAATCCCCAAAACCAAAACACAAACCACTGCTGATCGATCTTCTTGGCACCCGAGCTCGTCGACTCAATCCACCCCATCGACGAAAACCCCAACTTCGTCGACGAGAAAGCGGCCTTTCGTGGACGAGGGAGGCGGTTGTCGTCGGGTTGTCGTCGGTTGTCGTCGGTTGTCGTCGGGCGGGACGCGGGCTATTTCGGCCTGAGACGAGGCTGCTGTTTTTTTCTCTCTGCAAGCGATGCGTGCGTTGTCGCATCTTTAGCGTGCTCAGGGTTTTAGGTTATGTCGCTCAGCTTTTAGGTCTTCTCATCAACGCCATCGCCACGCTCTGGCACGGTTCTCTTCTTCAATCGGTGCACCAGGCCGATTGCTGCGGGGCGGAGATGGGCGGAATTTGAGATGCTGTGGGCAATGCGTTTGTGAGGAAGGAGAGGGAGGTTGAGGTGGAGTTTGTGTTTGGTTGGGGTTTGTAGCGATGGCGCCTTCGGCGAACGGGCAGAAGGCGGGGGGAGCGCAGCAGCATAGAGTGTATGTGGTGGAGCGGCGGGCGGAGTTTCGGGAGCTGAACGCGCAGATAGACCCGAGTGCGGACCAGCAGCCATTTGAGCCGGAGATTTCGTACCTGGACTTTGCGTATCTGGATGAGAAGCAGGCGTATGCGATTGCGATCCGGGAGCAGATTCTGGAGCTTGATGAGAACGGGAAGGCGCATGACGGGCGGAAGGTTGCGGCGCAGGCGAACTTGTCGTTGAAGGAGCGGTTGAAGGGGATACATAAGGTGGTGGATGCGGCGGCGGATGGGGAGGGGGGGCCGGGGGAGGCGCCGGTGGTGAAATTTGAGGTGCTGGAGTTTCCGTTGGCGCCCGTGCAGGCGTTCCAGGAGGGGGATTTGTTGAAGGAGCTCGGGGATCAGTCGGACTCGGAGGATATCGAGGAGGAGGAGGAGGAGGAGGAAGAGGAGGAGGAGCTGGGGGATGAGGAGGACGTTGATGAGGAGGATGTGGAGGAGGAGGTTTATGAGGGGGAGGAGGGCGTGGAGGAGGAGGAGGTAGAGGAGGAGGAGGATGAGGAGGCGGAAGATGATCTTGAAGACCTTGACGATGAGGATGAGGGCGAGGAGGTGGACGACGACGAGGATGACGACTCCGATGCGGCACCGCAGACCAAGAAGCAAAGAAAGTAGATCTTGTTTTGTTCTCTCTTACTCTGACACGGCGGGAGCGGAAGTGGTGGACGTACCTGATCGGGTTTGGACTTCTGTGGAGGGTTGCACCCAGGCGAGCGAGCAAGCGAACGAGCCAGGCACTGCTATCCGCGGTCGAGATGCGGCCACACGGGGGTTGTCTCCTATTGTCGACTCTCTTCCGCCGGAGGGAGCCTCACTCCACACTCGTATAGATGTTCCTTTGTGTGAAGAATATGGTAGGGGTCCCTTAAGAGGAGCAGGCTAGGTGTAAAGAGGATGGACAGGGGTGGCCGTGCCGCCAGCCTATACGGCGGCCGGCCCATGATTAGTTGTAGATTGGTTTATTGTGTTTTGACACTTGGAAGGGATGGCCGCTTTCGTTCAAAGGCTGAGAGGCTGAGATAACCATAACTTATGTTAGTGTCGGAACCTGGTCGGTTAGGACATTTTGTGCAAACAGGTGCGAGTTGAGTTTTGGTTGCGTGTGCACCATCAGCTTTGCACCAGTTCAAGGCTGAAGGAAAAAATACTGCCATGGGATCTTTTTAGAAAAGCGGGTGCGATGTTCTCGCCCATACAAGTTATGGTTGTGGTTACGAAGAAGCTTCTCTACATCTGATAATATCATTTTCTTACTTCTGTTCATTTATCTCCATTGCCCACTTGCATGTTTGTGTTCAGTGTTTTGATTTGTTTTAGGAAAAGTTGCTACAGTAATGTGCATGTCGTCCCCTGTTTTGTCTTAGATACGGTTGTGTAGTAAGATCCTTGGAATTGTGCTCTTTCTACTTTTGGCCTTAACCTTGACTGTTCTCACTGCTTGTGCGTGTCGGCAACCATATCTTTAATTCTCATCATCAGACTTACACAAAGAATAACTAAAATACCTGGTTCTGGTGGGCGTGATTTGGGATGAGTGGACTGTGGACGTTTATGCAGAGGCAGTGTACGTCACGAAGGTCCACATGAGTTGAGTTAATCATCGCCAACAATCCAACGCCACTGCCTTGAGGCATCTTCTGCAGCGTCACGCTAGGACTTCCAATTTCTCATCACGTTCCGCGTCAGACCAAGTACGAGAGGTACAATGCATAACGATCGCCTGATTCAAGTAATGTCAATTTCCAAATCTAAACCAACTCTTGGTTGCATTTTCGCCTAGCTAGTCTAATTTAGCAACATCATGTTGACTGATTTTCTGTTGTTCCAGGGGCACCTCTGAAGCGAATGACACAGGATCTCTGCAGCTCTCAGGGTCCCTGTTTTAGGTACCTGAAACAACTCCTTCATTCTATTCGGATATGCTCTATGTGCTATGTAGCAGGAGTCTAACTTATATTAATCAAATATTTCCAAATATTCATCAAAGACCGCCACCAATGCCTGTATGGTGTTTCTTCAAATCGCATTTATGTAATTTTGGATTTATGAGTATATTTATTGCTCGATTTCTATTGGACCTGAAGCGTAGCAATAGGGTATTGACTGAATGTTCTGGAACCCAAATCCTGGGAATTTCCAAAATTAGATAGCAGTGCCGGTACAATTCATCAGAGACACTGAACTCAGCAATAAACAACCAAGTTGTGACAATAAAATACCAAATTTATAAGGTAAAACGATGTGCTACAATCAACGGTTTCTAGTTTGAGTCAGTTGAAGTCAGCTTGAGTCTGGTTGAGCCTTCTCTGGATACTCCATTATTTAAGAAGGTTGGTACATTCCATAATCCGAGAAAGTTTATTAGCACAGTCGTCTCTGCCATCTTGGCCTTTATCTTAGACTAAGATAAAAACTGAGTCAATGCTGCTGGAATCTGAGTCACTGCTGCTGGAATCTGAGTCACTGCTGCTGGAATCTGAGTCACTACTGCTGGATTCTGAAGCGCTTGCCGTGTCCCCGCTTACCACGTACCTCACCACCTACAATATGAAAATTTCAAAATTATTAACTCCAAAATTCTGATCAAGGAATTTTCTTTGAAAGAAAGTAACATAGAACACAAACTGAAGCGAAAAACACAGCTCCTACATAACAGTTCTATGCTGTTTAAATCTCAACCCTTGCGGGAATCCAGGAATAGGCATTTGTGCTCAGAAAATATGCCTGTATACTCTACCTTCAAATCGTCTTCAAAGAATTGAAAGAGGTTTTTCAGGCTTTGAAGGCTAGCATGATGCATCTAAAACATCTCACACAAACATGCTTACATATAAAGCAATGAAGGACTGAATACATACCTGGCTAACAGACATTGGTCTAGGTGAATGATGTTCCAATATCTGATTCCTTGCAACGCACCTGCCTTTGGTAGATATCCAAGGGGGTTCGACCAACCATACAACCATATTGCAAACTGGACAGTAAGCTCTATCTGACGTGAACAAATGTGATGGCCGATCTGCAGAATTGAAGCGGCACATACAACATCAGCTGTATTTTTAATAGTGATACATGTCAAAGAGTGAAACCAAACACCTTTATAATTAAATACACAAATTCTTAACCTCAAACATACCTTTTGAAGCAAGATTGAATGCTTTGCGCCAGAGCTGCCTTCTTGGGCCACACTGGACGAAATCTGCACTATCTGGTGGTTTTTTTGAGACCTGTTCCTGATGATCATCTTGATCAGGTTTACGAATAGCTTCATGAAATCCAGCTACAGTCATATGATGAGCACTAGGGCTTGGGGTACCAAAGAGATACAAATACTGGTTATGCCACAGTGTGTCATCAGTTGCGGCAACATTCCACTCCCTGCAACCGAGAATTTATCATCCACCAAAATGTAAGTTGCTCCGCTTAGAAGGACTCCAAGTAACTTCTGACTACACATATGGGAAATTCTATACGTCGCCTAGAAACAAAATAGATATACTAAGCTCGTTTATGAAAATTGCTGAACAGAGTGGATGTGGGATTTAGGAGTTACCTGCAAACTGCAGACGCTGTGGCCAACGAGCGCGCATCCAAGTATCCAAATACGTGTAGCAGTGTGTCCCCGGAGAGCTGTATGCATTCTGTCACGGTAAAACAATTAGCCAAGTTCAAAGAGGTAATGCCTTCATAGCAATTGGCTTGTCATGCACTACTACAAGCAAAACAATGAATGTAGTGATCATTCTGTATCATCGTACGAGAAAAGACAGAGTAAGACGGGAAAATTTCTTGAACCCATGTGTCTTCTGTAACATAACAAAGCTGGGAGAGATGGTGGCAGGTTCAGATAAGTGTACCAGGCAGAGGCTCTGGGTTTTCGTAATGCCGATGCCATGCTGCAATTGCAGTTTGATATTCATAGACTGCTGAAGCAACCCGCTGCTTGGGAAATAGATCTTCTACTGTTAGCAGCAACAACTTAGCAGCTTCTAGCTGCCGGCTGTTCTCCATCCTGCAACCACAACTTCTCAATTATATTTCGACACGAAATCCGCTTCCAGTTATCTATCGCCTTCTCTTACTCTTTCCACATATCTCTACATAATACAAAAGGTAATTGAAAAGACATAGAATTGAAAGAGCGGTAAATGTACACCTAGGCAGAGTGCAAAATGCATGGATGACATCTTCGTTAAGCAGTGCCTGAAACTGTTTCGGTGCGTACACATAGGCAGCTCTCAAAATACATCGTAGCTCCCTGCATGCTTCTACATAATCACTTCTGCACAATATAGGTAACGATTCAATTTAGAAGACCAATACTCCCTCATAAGCTCATAGATACGGACAGTAGCTATCCAACATCTCGTGTGAGTGACACCAAGACCTAAGATGCGAAACCAAGTAATCCATTGTCTCACACTCTTGAAATCCTGTCTCACATAGGTTCATCTACGTGCAATCCCGCAAACTTTAGAAAGAACAGCATTACACATTAAATCGTGAGCATCAGCATGTGCAGGCAGCGACAAATCACACATAATAAATTACGAAAACGGAAAACCCCGAAACCCTAGATAAGAAGTTGAGAACACGAAACGAAGAACCATGTATAGTCCCACACGGTACAAAGGAAACTCCCACACCAAAACATCTCTGACATGATCCAACCAAGAAAAAAGAGAAGGAATATCTGAATCAGACCGTTTCGTTCACCAAGTAGCAGAATCCAAAACCCTGACCCACTCCTCGTGGAAAAGAACGTCGCTCGCTGCCCGCTCGACCAGACACCCAATGCACTCACACCACACTCGCGCCGTGGAAAATCCACAAGAATCACAAGAATAACCACCATTCCACGAAACGCACAGCAAGAATAACCACCATTCGCGACATGCACAGATGACATACCTGCGACCGATCGCATCGTGCAGCTGCAAAGATTCATACCGCCGCTGCATACTTCGCTCCTCAATCTAACCCCAGCAGCTTCGATGTGTGCGTCGGTACAGAGGTTGTTGCGTTGAACTGATTCGTGATCCTGCTATTTTGGAATTACCCCACCATGGCCATCGTCCCGGCCAAGCTACTCCCGAGTTCCAGCCTGTTCCCCCGTTCCCAGTAGAAACGTCCCTCACCTATGTCGAAGTGCTCATCTGGGTTGTGAAGATTGGGTTCAGGGGTTCGGTCAAGGTATTGCAACGATGGGAGATGGGTGCGATAACAGCTGCGAGAAGAGGCTGCGTTACAACGGCATCTGATTCATGGCGCTCGTTTCTTCCAGGTATGCTCGATCATGGCACAGGAGTTCGCCTTTTTGGCACTTTGAGTAGGGTTCATGCGAAAGTTTGAAGCTAGAGTAGCGATCAGTCAGCTATCGGCAAAGGTCATTGTAACTTGGTATGTGGGAGATGGCTTGGGACATACTCTATACTCTCTGTTGCAGTCCTTTGTATGTCGCTGGATTGATTGATGGTCATATTTGGAAAAAGGTGCACTTGGAATTATGTTCATGCGATCGTTCAGAGAGGAAGTAGTTCATGGCTAGCGACTCTGATTGTTGTGCAGGTCTTGTTAGCGCTTGAGGAATCAGGATAATATTTTACACAGTGGGGCATGCTGTTCCCGGGATTACAATCGACGTTTGGGAGTTTTGAGGATTTGTGATCGATTTTGTGGAAGGCAGATCTGGAGAATTATAGCAACTGTAAATGTGATGTCATCTGAGTGATGGCAGGAACCCATGGGCATTGGGAGTTCAGATATTACAGATGCAATTCAGGTTCGGATTGATGTGTGAGCTGCTTGAATGGAAGTCGGACATGGAGGCTCTTTCGAGTGGGAGACTAAGAGCCCGGAATTGGAACGATCAGGAGTATTGGCTTGATGGTTAGTAGTTGACATGCCTCACCCGTTCTGAGCGGCCTGGCCAAGGCCCGAGCGCAGAGATGGAGAAGTTTTTGCCTGTGAGGAGAGACCGTGTCGGATCTTACAAGTGGTCCGAAAGTGTGCGCTACTCGCTGCTTGCACTTGCCAAAGGTCCTGCTGCAAGCCAGGTCGAGAGCGGGGCAGCGCTCTACGATTGCATACTTGACATGCAACGGGAGAGTGGATTGTCGCATGCAACCCACATGGCACGGGGCACTAGAGATGGAATCTCTCTGTTTTTTGACAAGCTCTTGTCTCGAGCTGACGCTCGAAACTTCTTCCACAAGCTGTTATCTGAGATGGCGAAGCTTGCACTCTCATTACCCCTCTTGCTGGAGAATCAATCTAAGGACCTGGCTAACCTGTTTGCGTTGCATAGAAGGGGGCAGGCGCTGGACTTCCATGTAGGGTTCCTTGCAGAAATGGGTTTGAAGCTCCTGCGTCAACAGCAACGAGGGATCGTGGTCTTGAGCCAGCGCATTGTGGCCTCTCTGTTGGCTTGCTGCTTCTTGTGTTTGTATCCCTCGGCAGAACGAAGGAAAGAAAATCTACCTTATGTGAATTTCGATCGGCTCTTTGCAGGGGTTTGTGCGAGGGGAGAGAGTATCCAGCATAAGCTCATTTGCCTCCTCCATTACTTTGAGCGAGTGTGTCAGCACATGCCAGATGGTGTTGTCTCGTTTGAGAGAAAGGTCATTCCCACTCGAGATTTGAGGAATGGTAATGATTTTTGGAGCAACAGTACAGCTCCAATGTGCCCTCTCACAGTTGTGGCAGATGGCTCAATTGAGGATCTTGGTCAAAACTGCTTGCAAGTTGACTTCGCAAACAAGATGCTTGGCGGGGGAGCTCTTGCAGATGGCTGCGTTCAGGTCAATTTTTTACTCCACATAACTATAGAGAATATGAACTGTTCCTCTTAATTGGTGTCAGTTTGCTCCTATTCCATAGTTTGCCGTAGCTTCCTTTTTTTGGCTTCTTTGAAGTGAAGTTGCTCCTTCTCTATCGTTTATCTGATACTTTTAAGTTGGTGTGGCATTGACAGGAGGAGATCCGGTTCATGATCAATCCCGAGCTTGCAGCCGGAATGGTCTTCTTACCCGGAATGGCTGGTAACGAGTCGATAGAAATAGTTGGTGCAGAGAGGTACAGCTCTTATACAGGCTATGCGTCAAGCTTCCGCTTCACTGGCGACTTCCGTGATTCTATGCCTAGAGATTCATGGGGACGGAGACAAACCCACGTTATTGCAATTGATGCTTTGTCACACCCCGGCGACGACCAGTTCAGTCTCTCTTACATGTACCGGGAGTTGAGCAAGGCATACTGTGGGTTTCAGGAATCTGGGACCTTGAAGGGTAACCCTGGAGCTTTGAATTCATCCAGCCAAGTAAGGAAAGATTGTGAAACGCAGACCAACGGCTCCTCTATGGAGTTGGAAACACCCCAACTTGATGATGCAAGTGATGAACGGCTTGAGTTTAGCTCAAGTAGTGAAGCAGTGGATATGATACTTGATGATCCACCGGGTACAAGTGAGCAAGTTCAAGAAAGAGATGGTAGTCTCGGCATTGCAACTGGCAATTGGGGCTGTGGTGCCTTTGGGGGCAATCTGGAACTTAAAAGCATGTTGCAATGGTTAGCAGCCTCGCAAGCAGGGCGTCCATATGTTCTTTATTTCTCTTTCCAGAACCCTGCTGCCCAACGTTTACAGGTACTTGAATTTCCAATGACTTGAACTGATTATAATTTCGTGACATTGATTGTAATTTTTCAAACAACAGCTCATTCCGAATAGACTAGCATTGACATTCGTGGACTCGTGAAGATTTGAATCTTATTCTGAGAAGAGGTTTCATTATAATATCAATTATCTGATTGATAAGGAGTTCATCGGTAACCTGATCCGTTGTTTCTTTGAAATTGCAGGAGGTGACTGATTGGATTCTGCGGGAAGGATGGCTTGTTGGGGAACTATGGAGTTTGATCTCCGAGTATGGGCAAAGCAAGCTCTTCACTGTGAATCTATTTGACTGGATACTACCCCGCCCGGAAACTGACCTCGAGATTCCGCGTCCTCGGCATATTGATAGACGCAATCAACAAAAACTGGTTAACACTTACTTTGTCCACCCTAAGAGAGTGTCTGCAAGCACAACTTTTCGGAATGGGAAGTGATACTAGGTAAAGCATATGTACAGTACGGTTAGAACAATTGCTTTGGCTACTTCTACATTTCAGTTTCAAGAGGTATCATATCTGTGAACCAATTATTTAATTTAATGGCATGTGAAGAAGCCACCTTGTGAAGAAACTCCAGCTATGCAGAGTTGCACCAGTTCTAGGATACACATGCGTATGCTGACATTTATTGCAGAAGGTTAAGAGCACGTTGCCTTGAAGCCGCTGACTTGTCCATCATATTTCACGGACTATCATGTTCAGACCGTTATCATCATGGGCACGTTGTGACATTAAATACTTGGGAGTGCATTCAACTCAAATGCTATTGAGAGAATCCGTTTCTCCCGTCTGCAATGACAAATGAACTGAAGCCTTGAAGGAGTCTCGTACCCTTGAAACTGGAAGAGTCTAATATCTAGAGCGGTTTGCTAAGATTTATTCCTCTCTTCGATTGCATCTGATCGATCAGCAACTGTTTTCAAGCTCGATTCTGCTTCTTTTACCTTTATTCAGTTTCATTTGCACTCTATTTTGCTTGTATGATATAGAAACATAGCATCTCTCTCATCAGAGTATGATGTCTTTGTCACTACGGGACTGCTCTTTGCAGAAGGAGAATTTTTTAGTTCTTCCCTGCTCACCCCATCCTACACCATTTTACCTGAATATCCTGATACCTTTCCTATGTATTGAGACTTGTGAGGCTATTCAAAATATTTGACTATCCAAAAATTGTCAAAGTTTTGTCATCCTACTAAGGAAAGTTAAAAGAAAAATGTAACATTGTTACAAAAATATGATAAATAAATGAAGATGTTCTAAACTAAAAATATTCTTCAAGATACAAAATTTTATTTCATGCTAAAATGTCATTATTTCATTGTCAAAATTCTATGTGGTATTGATGTATAGTGTACATTCATATATCCATCTATTACATGTATTACCTATATAAATATGGCTTTTCTATGATGTAGATATAGAATATCTAAAATATGATTTCCACACCTATGCATGCCAAAGACAATCTATTATTAATTGACGGACTAATCATAAGTCACAACATATATAATAAAAAACAAACAATCCTATGATATTATTACCCCAAAGGAAGACGTTCAATAGAAATGTAATCTTAGCGTCTTCTTTCAATTTCCATAGCTTCTTCTATTGACAATGTGTTTTTCTTAAATCCTTTCTATTGTGTTTTTCTTAAATCCTTTCTATTTTTCATCCATGTTTGGAGTTAGTGCCTCTATGGTGAAGAAAATTCAAGTGCCCATTCCAAAGCATCTTAGGTATTAATTTAAACGATATGAATTTATATATGTTCACATAAATGAACTTTTCATGAATTTTCAATAAAGATCTTCAAGCTTGTCAACTTATTTATGTATTATGTGAAAATGAATTTTGTTATAGAAATGTATGAGTTGCATTAATTAGTGAGGGATTTTTTCAAAAAATAAAGATACTTTGAATTAAAAAGAAAGAAGTTTTTTAACAAGAATTGTATCACAAGAGTATTATGTAAAAAACTTCAAAATTCTAAGAAGATAAAGCTTGAAATCCCCCTTATAACTTCTTCTTTGTCTTAGCTTTGAAACCTTTAGCCAATAAAAAAGAAGTTGAGCTTCTTCCATGCTTTTGATACCTCAAGGTGGATAAGGCTTTAAAAGTTGAAGTCTCGTAGTTAATTTCACTTAACCCCTAAAGGACAATGTGGCAAAATGGGGCTATTTTGGAGTTCGGGCATGTACCTGCGGATGCAATTTGAATTCAAAATTTATGAAAATTTTAATGAAAGTAGGTCTTGGTGAGAGCTTCGTGTCGGTATTTTTTATTCTCAATTCCGATGTCGGAGTGAAAAGTTATTCACCTCTGAACCGCAAAAGCTCCTCCAAGGGCAGTCAGTTAGCCAATGAGAAAGACAGTAAATGCAGCAAATTCTGCCCAAAACTGCCCAAAACTGCCAAAAATTACCAAAATCTGCTCAAAGACAAAACTTTGAAATTCCACCAAAAATTGAGATTTTGATATTTTTCAAAAATCAAAATTTCTATGTATAGAGAAGGTAGTAGAGCATGTTCCCACCGTTCGGATTTTTAATCCAAAATATTATCATATGCTATTTTTATTGTCAAAAAACAGCCTTTGTTTGTGAATTTCAGTATACCCCCTAGCGGAAAATAATTTTTTTGGCAACCTTCCACAACTTTTTTGAATATGATTTTTTTAATACAATTAGCTAACTAAGTCTTCTTTGATGTGCATCAAAACCGCCAAAATCCATAATGCAAAAAAATGGTTTTTTGGGCCTTCAAAACTCTGTTGTTCCCTTTTTGCGCAGGGAAAAAAAACTTGATTTTCAACTTTGAACGTTATGATCTTGCAATTGGTGAGGAATGAGTGTCTAAGATTTGGTGGACATGTAGACATAGAAGTAAGCTACAAGATCTTACGGTTAGATGTACTAATTAAGACCCCAACTTAGCAAAATCCACCTTGATTTGAAGAGGGGCTGTTTTGAGGCAGTTTTGATGAAAAATACCCTCAGAACTTTAGGGGTTGACCACTTGCATAACATATGGCCTGATCCCAGTTTTTTTGAGTATAAATATGGCTTTTCTATTTGTATGAAAAAATTGGATTTTTTAGCACCTCAAAAAGGGACTTAATTTCTACCGAACGGTATACAAAATGGCTATATGCAATGTACCATGATGTAAACTTGTAGTAAATTCATGTGGTTCGTAAAGAAAATAAATAAACAAAAGTACAGTACATCTAGAAGCTGCTGATTAAATTATACACACTTCAAATGCAGCCTCTAACTGGTCAAAATTACTTTAGCTCCAAAAACCCCTTCATTTACTGATAGGCAAGAATCGAAATTGGAGGGATACATACGAGTCCATTTATTTATTTATGGACACAAATGAAACTATATTTCAATATTACAAAGAAGAAATGAACATGTCAAGCGGCAGAGTGAGACCATTTGCTCTGCCTTGCTCTCCATGGAACCATGAAAGCCACGTCAGACCCCCCTCTCATGTAACTTGTTGACTATCCCAGTTTTTCAAAGTCAAGTCAATACAAAAGAAATACCAGTAAAGCCAAAAGATGGGTCATGCTTTTGGCACCAGTCTCCTCCATGCCCATCCTTTCTAAGAGCCCCTTCGCACTAGTGGACTGGTGTCCATGGTAGTTAAAGGCTTACCACCGTGCAGTATGAAAAAACCGGAATGTGTTCACACTTGAAAAAAAATGAAACGGACATTTTGGATTGGAGTTGCACGTACCTGGGTTGTATGGACATGGGCTGTCACACCTGAGTGGACATGTACCAACATGCTGCCACCACCGATCTCATCGGAATCATCAGGCAGTCACATTCGGGGAGTGGCTGCCCGGTTGTGTGTTGCGGGCAGGTTGCCAGGCAGTTTTGGTGGCGTCGGGCAGGGTATGCAAACCCCCCCCCCCTGAAGCGCAACGTCTCCTTTTCGTGGTTCGCTCTGTGTGTCCACTTGGTGGCGCGGAGGCCGTCTTCGCTTCTGGTTGAAGTGTATTTGCGTTTCTTTGGGAGAGTTGTTGAGTTTCGGGTGTTGTAGTGTCGAATTCAGTGGGGAGTCTGCACTGTGATTCATGTGGTCGTGTGCCATTGCTCCGCTCGAGGGAATTAGCGCCTGAACTTGAGTATAGGAGGTCGGGGATACGTGAGCAGGGGAGAATTCTCGGCTGGAGTGGTGAGGAATCGTCTTCAGGGACAGCAACAAGAGATGAGGTAAGTATCGACGCCCTCGATATTCCGTTGAGTTTGTAAGTTGTTTTTCCATTACCATGATTTATTTCTACACTAAATTGTGTTTCGCAATGTGCAGATTCAATTGAGGGGAAACTTTCCTGGAACACTAACGGACGTGTTGCTTCCTGGGTGGGGTCTCGCCGCAGAATACAACCACGCGGTAGGGCGCTCTATCCAGGTAAGTGACTTCATGATCACCCTGTTCCTTTCGATTCCTGAGTTGGGACGATCTGCTTTGATCGGGCATTGCCTGGTTCATTGTGTCATCGTCACCGGCCGGGGAGTCTTAGGTTTAGGGTTTCGTTGTTAACGTCGTCGTCATCTCCTTGGTCACTGTCGATGGACCCCAGGCTCGATCCCCGCAATGTTGGTTTCTTTTTGCCATCGCTTGTTTTGTTATTACAAAACGTAGTCGATAGCATGTTCAGGCCCCCGGATGCAATTCCACCAGACGAGGGGGACGGGTCTGTTGACGTAGGCCAGGTTCATGAAGCTCTTGTTAGCATGAACACAATAGTAGCCTCCGTATTGCACGACTTCCGAGTTGTCCATGCGGCAACATTGCTGAACCAGGAGTTGAGTTGGTGGGTTCTCCCCCGATCAACTTCATGGTTCTCCCGGTTCGTGCTCCAAGAGTACGATGATAACCGCTGGCTTGAAAATTTTCGCATGACAAAGGCGGCTGTCTTCAGTCTAACCAACATTTTGCGTCCGTCCATCGAGAGACAAAACACGAGGTATCGGCTGGCAATTCCTCCCATTGTTCGCGTTGCTTGTACCCTCTTCAAGCTGTGCCAGGGAGCCAGTCTTCTCATATGCTCAGAATTTTTTGCCATTGGCATGAGCACCACATCCGGTATTATCCGCGATGTGGTGAAGTCAATTAACGATGAGCTGCGAAGGGAAATCTCCTGGCCAACAGGTAACAGATTACACCTATCCATGGCACAGTTTCGGGAATTTTCTGGACTGCCGGGTATAGTTGGTGCAATAGACGGCACCCACATACATATCCGGAAGCCAAATGATTCGCTAGAAGACTACTTCTACTTCAAGAGTGGGGGATTTACTATGCAGTGTCAGGCTGTAGTTGATAGGAACAAGAAATTCTTAGACCTCAGTGTTGGCATGCCCGGTTCGACAAATGATGCGAGGCACCTCAGGAGATCAATGCTCTATCACAAGGCTACTTCGACTACATTGTTCGACCCTGCTGATTCTGTAGAGGGCTTCGTCCCGTACCTTATAGGCGACAAGGGTTACCCCTTATTCCCATGGCTAATAACCCCCTACCGTGAAGTGCCTGGAGCGAGAAGATCTGTGCAGGAGCAGCTGTTCAACAGAAGGCTATCCAGAGCGAGAAGCATAGTAGAAAACGCTTTCGGCATTCTGAAGAACACCTTCAGGGAACTGCACTCCGCCTTCGACCTCCACATTACACTTCTCCCGGATGTCGTGGTCAGCTGTTGTATTCTTCACAACCTGCTGCTTGACCAGACATCCGGTGAAGTCGACCGACTCCTTGCCATGTTGCAGCGCGAGGGCATGGCTCCGACTGTGGAGGACCACCCGAGAGAAGAGAGGGATGCCGAGGATGGCCCCCCACCAGGCGAGGTGGAGGGCGATCAAAAGCGCGTCCGCTTGGCTGCGTACCTCGTGCAGGACAGGGCATGAGCGGTGTGGGCGCGGTGTGGTTCTATGGAAGGGGGCAGCGACATCTACTACACTGGTTCTGGGGGGAGGGGTGGGAGACATCGGGGTTTCGGGAATTCATATGTTACTGCATGTTTTACACTTGGTGGCGACTACGGTGCGGGTGGGTGGGAAATATTTGCGTGTCGAGGCATCGTTATCAGGTACGGTTTTGGCCTCTTGACACATTACGCTATTGAGATGGAGTTCAGTTCTGAACATCAGAGTTGCTGGACGTAACGTTTTTTTTTCACCCCTTAGCATGGGGGAGTATATTGGCACTAAGCATTCGGATCGTGGCATGTGCAGAATAAGGAGTCGGATCAAGTCCAACAGACAAACAGGTACTTTTTCAATCATACATTATAGAGTCCACTGCAATAGAAGAACAGGGTGGATCAGTTTTATTAGCAGAAGTAAAGGTAGAGAGATGAAGGAGGAGCCGTTTTTTTTTCCCCTGAACCAGGGGTTGCTCTAACTACTACTGAGTCACTAACATGTGCTCATATGCATGTTCAACTGTGCAGGAGTAGGACGCTAATCGGCATGTAGAAGGGAAGGAGAGATTGGAAACTGTAGGTAAGTCATCACAAACAATGAGTACCATCTCTTGCTATGCATAACTATGGTGCATTTCAAGTGATGTGTCCACCTGTTAACTAACATGGATTTCACATCTTGGTTTATGTAGGACGCATACCTGCCTCAACATGCGGTGTAGGTGCTGTAGGGGACGTAGCCGAAGCATCCACCTCCGGTGGCACTGTTGGAGGCTGCGCAGTAGCAGGGGTGACGGGAGCGGGGTGGGCAACAGTGCGGGAAACGCCGAGGCCAAGTTGGCAATAGCCTGAACAACCATTTGTTGATTCATAAGGCCTAGCCTTGTGTGTTCCTGCGATATCCTCATGTTCTCCTACTGTTGCCTATCCCTGTCCCTCTTGTAATCCAGTTGTTCCTGAAAGTGCCGGGTGTGAACATCCAATTTCTCTTTCTCTGTGCGGTTCTGCGTGTCGTTGATGTCCTTAAGAACTTGGACCATCTTCTCAGCGCTTTGAGTAACCCCATCTGCTAACAGGCTCGATTCAACTGATCGTTTCTTCTTGTGTCCTGTACTACCCATATTTCTCCGAAGCTCAGCTGCCGCAGACGTTGCTGTACTAGAGAGAACATGGATTTCGTCGGGTTTACGACCCTGTCTGGAAACTGGGGGCACCGAACCGGCGGGGGCAGAAGCAGCTCCTTGTGCACTCACTCCGTGTCCGGCCACCCTCGGTTGCTGCCTGCAGGGATTCTGCAGCGGGCTGTTCACCACAGACGGTGGCGCATTCAGGTTGATCTCCTCCATCATGCGCCGGGGGCTTCGGAAGGTCTGTCCTGCCCTTCCTATGTCTATTGTGGACTGGGTATGAGGATGTTGACTCATGAATTCATCCCCCTGCCTCCTCGGTGTCTGCCCACGTTGGCTCTGAGCTGCAGACACCGCAGGGGAGTCGGTCGATGTGAGCGGGATTGGGGAATTGGCCCCCCCATTCCCTGCAAACCACGGCTCCTCTGCATAGCAGTCGAGCTCATCCAAGTCCTGGGCAGAGACAGGGTTGTGGGGCGGGTTGTAATTCCGATCTTCCGGGTCCATGGTGTCTCTTGAATGAGGCGGGTTTAGAGTCGCCTTATCTCTGAGCCACTCAGCCATATTTCGATACACCACAGAATGGAAGGACTTCGGTAGCTTGTGGAACTTCTTTTCAGCAGCAGTGGTCTCCGACCAGTAGGCCTCTGAATTCATTCGTGTTCTGCTGTGGTAATCCCAAATCTTCTTGAAGTCCGAGAGCAGCGTGCTCCACTTATACTTGCATGCGTCACGGTCTCGCATAACATCCCCTTCCCCTTTGTTGGCGTTCAATATGACTGCAATCTTGCCCCATTTCCCGAGCTCTGGTACCATCAACTGCCGGGCATCTTCACAAGTAAGCTCGTCCATGTATTCTGATCGTTTTGCCTCAATGAGACCGAGTATTTCTGCTTTCGACCAGTTCGGGTCACGCTCTTTCTTGTTAGATGGTCCAGCTTCGTCCTCTGATGCCCTGCTTCGTTTCTGACCCCTTGCAGGCTGTCCCCGTTGCTGCGTACCCTGGGAGCCTTGGCTATCTGCGACAATTGGTAACCATTTACAGTGCATTTCAGTTTTAAAGATTCGTTGTTCTAGACACTAACTTGACCGTCGGAGTGTATTCCTATGTGGTTGCAGGTTGTGCCCATTATACAACATGGTACCGTGAAGTGGAGCAATGCACAATGGGGGATACTATATACCATATGAGCGACATTGTCTACACATACTGACAGTGGCTGGGGTTCTACGTCAATGCATACTAACAAGTGATACTCGTGAACAGTAACTGTGCATGCTACTGTAGCAAGACCGGGAATGATTTACATGAGCCACTTAAAACGAGTATGTGCTGTTCTAATGGCAGTGAACGAATTGTTTGAAGTGGAGTAATGAACTGTGGTCTAACTTGACCGTCGGAGTGGTCTGAAGTGTGTGTGCAGGAGGGCGCACATAGAAACCGGTCATTACCTCGACAACAACCTATAGGTAAGACTTCTACTTCAGAATTCGAAGTTGAAAATGGCATTTGAAGAAAGGAAATTGAGTGTAACCTTGACTCTGCTCCCATGCTAACAAAATAGTTGATGTCTTCCTGTTTCAAAGTAAATGATGATGTAAAAACAATTGAAAGAAAACTCACGCTGTGGCAGTTGGTCCGTGGACAGATTCCCCGAGGAGGCGGCCATCTCAAACGCTGAAAGAAGCTCGAGGAGAGTTGGAAACCGGAGCGCCAAGTCGGAGTAGCACAAGTTAAAAATTATTCTACCATCTTCCCTCAAACAGAATAGGCAGTACAACTAGAAGCAGAGAATGTGATAGAGCAGAATCAAAAATGTACGGAGTAGAAAAGGGAACAGTAAACGCTTCTTCAACCTTCTTATGAAGGAGTTTGAAAACACAGGTTCACGGGCAGTTTTGAGGGCAGCGACCTTGGGCAGCGAGGAAGTGGGAGAAAACTGTGGGAGACCGCGAGAAAAAATGGAAGCAGGGTAGATAGTTACTAGCCGTGTCTTCCAGGCGGTCCATGCCTCTGCTTGTACCACCGTTTTTTTACTATGAATGGAAAGTAGACTGTTTCGTATCCACCTTCCTACCACCGTCCTGCCACCGTCTTACAACCGTAGATAAGTTCTGAGCCCCACCCTGCCACATCAGATGGTGACTAGGTTCGGGTGCTACCTCCGTGTGCTGGTGTGAAGGCTATTGTCCCTGCCACCGCTCTAACTGTACTGGTAACTACGTCGCACCTCCGAGTGCGAAGGGGCTCTAAGTCTTCTTCGTCGCTCTGTGACATACAATAGCCACATCAGTGCCATTCGGGCCTCCTTTCCACACTTAACTTACATTGCAAGCCCACTGTTGTAAGCTAAATCAATATAAGTTAAATAATTCAAGTTCATTCAATCAACACAACAAACAAGTGTTGATCAAAATATTTAGAATTAAGTCGCTTCCAAAGCCAACTTGAAGACCTGGACAAAGCTTCATACTCATCTCCATTGAACCCCATCTGTGTGAAAAAAAGAGGGCTCAGTGATACTCATCCCCCTTAATAACCAGACACAGTGTAGAAGAAAACTGCACAAGTAAACAATGGAATGCAAACATATACTTGCTCTACACAATCAAGTACCATTTACCAAAAGCAACCTGATCTCCAAACAAAACCAGAGAAACAGCACCAAGTTGATGAAGCATTCATCATGAACTCTTCATCAAAATAATTTCATTTTTATTTATTTAAAAAAAAATAAAAAAATCCTTAAAATCACATGCACATGAACAACCACAGATCAAACAAGAAAAACCTTTACAAAAACATGAACCTGTTGACGAATTTATACTTATATATTTTATAATATATTTTATATTCATGAATGTGTAACTCATGATCAAGCTCATCATCTACATCAATGTGTCAATTCTCCGGTGAACAATCAAAACAATGGGTCGCAAATGCCATCACCAATCACGAACCTGCTGAAGAATTTTATTTTCAAATTTGTTTTAATGAATATTAATTTTCATGAATGTGTTACTCATGATCGAGCTCATCATCATCAACATGAATATTGATCAATGTGTCGGGTGATCAATCACAACACCATCACCAAAAACCATCTGCAAAAATCACCAAAAATCACTAAAAATCACCATCACACCATGGGTGCCAGGATTGGAAGTGATCGAGTCACCAGTGCACGGCAGAAAAAAGAGAGCTCATGGCAATCTCTCCGGAGCCCGGAGACGTCGAAGTTGACTCCATCGCACAACTGCAACGAAAAAGCACATCCCACTGCACAAGTTTTTTCTCTTCCGAATCAGCCCCGAATCTGCTCCTCCGATGCTGAGATCGATTCGTCTCATAGCCAATGATGTCTACACCCGAGGTCGCTGCAATGGGAATGTCCACGAGGATTACGGAACTTAGTCAATGAGGGACGAACTTGGGGAGAATTTTGTCCACCTCATGAGTTGAGGTTTTTCGGCTAAAGTGAAGTCCAGGAACAGTGAAGTGGGTCCGGGAGGAGAGCCAGGAGAGGGAGTGTCGTCAGCCGCGGACGCGGAATGGAGAGGTGAGGAGTCAAAGTCCTGGTTTGCCACCTGAATGACTGATTGCTCTTTTTCAATCTACTTTCTCTGCGCCTTTCTTCGAGGTCTGGCAGTGCCGGTTGACATTGGCATGCGCTCCTGTGGCCTCCTGGGAATCATGACGCCACTAAATTGGGTTCGGGGGGGCAGGAGATGAGTATTCCAGTAGACTGCTCCCATGACGAGCTCATCACAACGCTGCAGGATCATGTCATGTGACCAGAGTTCAATTTCAGAGTGAATTTGTCGAAGAGGTAGAGTTTGGAGGTTTGGGTTTGGTGGGTTTGGTGGCGAGATCGACATGCAGTGAAGAAGAAGAAGGAGGGGGATTATTGGGTTGTGTTTTTGAGGAACAGAGTGAGCTAGAAAATCGCGCGGTGCTGGGCTGGTTTAGGTTTTTGATTGCTGGGAGAAGTGAGCTTGAGTTGAGTTTGGGAGGAGCGGGGTGAAGTTACCACGCCGAATAGGAATTTTTATGGTATTTTTGGTCGTTTTGCTCCGCCCTAATGTTTCCTCGAATGGTGCAAGTTTTCTGCGATTGAGTTTGGTTCAATTGGAGCGTTTTGTTCAGAGTTTTGTGTGTTGGTTTTTGTTTTTCGGTGGATGCTTAGTTTGGGTGGGAATTGGGATGCAGGTGAGGAGAGGAAGAGGGTGTGATCGGCAGGTGGGGGGAGGAGTTTTGTGATTTAAGAGCAGGTGTTGGAGAAGGGGAGGACCACCATGGTGGCCCTGGAGGTGCTGCGGCCGCCGCTGGGTTTGAATGGGGCGGTGAAGCCGGGGGAGAAGAAGAAAGCGGCGAGTGTGTCCCCTGTGGAGGAGTACTGCAATGCGCTCGGAGGCACGGACCCAATACGCAGCATCCTGATTGCCAACAATGGCATGGCGGCCGTCAAGTTCATGCGGAGCGTGCGCTCGTGGGCGTACGAGAGCTTCGGGCAGGAGAGAGCCGTGCTGCTGGTGGCCATGGCGACCCCCGAAGACATGCGCATCAATGCGGAGCACATCCGGATGGCCGACCAGTTTGTGGAAGTGCCCGGGGGCACCAACAACAACAACTATGCCAACGTTCAGTTGATCGTCGAGGTTTGTGTCCTCAGATCATTTCTTTTGCTTCTTCGAGCATTTTGTGAAAATCAGTTTGAGATTCTTCAAATGAAAATCTAGATGGCGATCATGTGGGAGCTAGTAATGTGGACAGAGTATTAACTACATCTGCGATTTGAACTGAACTCTCATTGTCAGAGTTTGAACATGGAAGTTGTGTTTTTTTAAATTTCAACCTATGTTTTCCGATCGCAGATTGCTGAGAGGACAGGGGTGCAAGCCGTATGGCCTGGATGGGGTCACGCATCTGAAGTTCCCGAGCTTCCAGATTCGCTTCTGGCGAGAGGCATTCACTTTCTGGGCCCTCCAGCAGGGCCCATGAGCGCTCTGGGTGATAAAATTGGCTCTTCACTCATTGCACAGGCAGCTGGTGTGCCCACACTTCCATGGAGTGGCTCTCATGTAAGCTTTGCTGAACCTAGGCTAGGTATCTTTGTAATTGATATTGTTGTGGTTTGGTAAAAAATGTTTAGTCCTTTTGGTTTTTAGACAATGTTTTGGGGTGCTGAGTGGAAAGAGTTGCTTGGATACAGTGCTGCATTTTCTTTGGTGAGTATTGAGACACTTCGCTGTTGACACAGGTATCTGTGCCCTTTGACGTCGCCCAAGACACCATTCCGGAAGATTTGTACAAACAGGCGTGCGTTTCCACCACCGAGGAAGCTCTGGCTTCGTGCCAAGTAGTTGGCTACCCAGCCATGATCAAGGCCTCTTGGGGAGGTGGTGGGAAAGGAATCCGGAAGGTGCACAACGATGAAGAAGTGAAGGCATTGTTCAAGCAAGTGCAGGGTGAAGTTCCAGGTTCACCAATCTTCATTATGAAGGTTGCTACACAGGTTTGTGGTCCTAGTCCACTTGCTTATGAGGGAATTTTATTTGTGGTTATCGTTTTCAAGTATTCTCAACTTAGTATACAAGCTGATCTTTCGCTTCCGTCATTTCGTGCTGGAATATCAGAGTCGGCATCTCGAGGTTCAGCTGCTGTGTGACAAATATGGAAATGTAGCTGCGCTTCACAGCCGTGATTGCAGTGTTCAAAGACGTCACCAAAAGGTGAACCTCCAAGACTCCCTTTCTCGTTCGATATCTTTCTTTCGGTTAGAGCCTCCTGGTTTTCCTTGCGATCTTTATATACTATTCGCTCATAATTAGTTCTTTTGTCTGACACTCGACGTCCAATGTGCAATGTACCTTGCCACAGATTATTGAGGAAGGGCCTATCACCATTGCTCCTCCGGAAACAGTGAAGCTCTTAGAGCAAGGCGCCTGTCGGCTTGCCAAATGTGTGAACTACGTTGGAGCTGCAACTGTGGAATATTTGTACAGCATGGATACTGGGGACTTTTACTTCCTGGAGCTCAATCCTCGTCTCCAGGTATTCATTTGGGTTCTAGTAGAAGGATACTGATCTTCATTTGATCACGAAGTATGGCGGGAGTTTACAATTTGTACGTCGTCCTGCTCTCATACTTAGCCTCGTGGTTGTGCAGGTAGAGCACCCTGTCACAGAATGGATTGCTGAATTCAACTTGCCAGCAGCTCAACTCGGTGTTGCCATGGGTATTCCCCTTTGGCGTATGCCTGGTAAGGACCGGCTAATTATGCTCAAGATCTTTACATCACTTTAGCGGACATCTATCTTACATTCTCCTTCGGAGACAGATTCTGAAACGCAACATTTTGCAACTAATTTGGAATTACTCACAATTAGGATTGAGCCTTTTGAACTGCATTGTTGAAGCAAGTAGATCTGAAGACTTGGATTTTCAAGACATTGCTAAATTAAGAAGCTTAATGGGTTAGGTTCAGAGTTATGCTCATTTTGGGGTCCTTGGTTTCTAATGTGCAGAAATTCGACGCCTTTTTGGTCAAGGAGGTGGTGGCCATGATTCTTGGAGAAAGGTGGCAAATGAAGCAGTTCAGTTTGATCTGTCGAAAGTTGATTCCCAGAAACCCAAGGGTCATGTTGTTGCTGTGCGGGTCACAAGTGAAGATCCCGATGACGGCTTCAAGCCTACCAGTGGTCAAGTCCAGGTAACTTTTATACTATCCAGACGAAATCCAACTAGAGTGGATCAGTTTCGGCTTTTTTCTTTTTTCTTAATGTTGATCCTGTGGATAGGTTGAAGGTTATTGCACGCTCTGTCAAGTAATGTTAACGGGAATGGTTTGTTATTGATGCGCTATCTTTACCGAACTCGATGGGAGATTGAAATTAACTACTGTTCCAACGTTTTACAGGAACTCAGTTTCAGGAGTAAACCCAACGTGTGGGCATACTTTTCAGTAAAGGTATCAAGTGACGCCATTTTTCTATTACCGGAAACTTGTTTAATGTCAGCACACCGACTGTTTTGGTTGGTGATAAGTAGTGTTTCTAGTCTTATTTGCAAACGATTTACTAGAGTCTGTAGTTTTGAAAGTCGAAATCCCAGAATAAATTTCAAAGCAATATTCAAGAGACTCGAACTGGTTGAAACGATTTGACTAGGCAGGGCCTTTTTGCTAGTTGAAGTTTGTTCTACAGGTCCGCTAAATATAATAGCAAATGCACATGAAAATAGTAGAGAAGCATGCTGATTCATTGTTGCTGCGGTTGGTGGGTTGTCAGTCTGGAGGAGGCATTCACGAGTTTTCTGATTCTCAATTTGGTAAGTTTTCTAAACGAAAGCACTTCAAAAACAATCAAGGCAATGGATTTGTATTATCAGTGATTGTGAGGTCTTAAGTAACTGGGGCATTTTACTGAGTAGTTGGAATTTTTGCTCCAATGCAGGTCATGTGTTCGCTTTTGGAGAGACACGACCAATGGCCATTGCCAACATGGTGCTGGGTCTCAAGGAGCTTCACATACGAGGAGAGATTCGCACCAACGTAGATTATACTGTTGACATCCTGCATGTAAGAGCTTTCCCTTCTGGTGAGAAAGGGTGATAGATCAAGGTCAACCAACACCTAATATAACATGGACTCATGGTTCTGAAATTGCACTACGTGACTCTAGAGAATTGAGTTCAGAACGTGGTGCTGGCAGTTACTAATTGTATGACTATGTCTTCGACAATGTGCAGGCACCCGATTATAGAGACAACAAGATCCACACAGGGTGGTTGGATAGCCGGATTGCTATGCGAGTGCGAGCAGAAAGACCTCCTTGGGAGATCTCTGTTGTCGGTGGTGCTTTATATGTAAGCTGTTTTAAGATCTACTTTTCTCTATTCTGTTGTTATGAAGACAAACAATGTAAGATTGTTTCAGTATAGCTTAGTGGTTTTACTACAGTTAAGAGTGCTCAGTCTGAAAAACGGGTACTGGGTGGTTCTTACCAGAAAGCAAGCAGACTTATCGCAGCTCGTGTAACAGAGTATATTGGCTACTTGGAAAAGGGTCAAATTCCACCCAAGGTAAATAAACTAGCCCCACTTTCCGATCTTAAAACACGATGCATTGATCCATAATTTTTCAGTACAAGAGCTTTCATATTTATGACTTCTAAGTTCATATCACTTTTATTTGAATGTCGTGCAGAACATCTCGCTTGTCAACTTTCAAATCTCCCTCAACATTGACGGGATTAAGTACAATGTAAGAAGTTCTCTTATCGATCAGTACCATGTCCGTTTTCTGTGAAACGTTGTATTCGAAGCTTTCTAGACATTGGGTGGGTATTTCCTAGTCAAAACAGGAGTTTTTAATGGAACCGTTAAGCCTGGCTCCAGTGCTGATATGTGACGGTAATTACACAGGTGGAGTTAACTAAAGGAGGGCCAGGTAGCTATCTGCTGCGGTTGAACCAATCTGAAGTCCATGCTGAAGCTCACACTCTTCGAGACGGAGGCCTTCTCGTCCAGGTGCGAACTTAAATTCTAGCAACTTTCTCATTTGGCACTATCATTCGAGCTTAAGAAATTTCGTGTTATTTTCATTTTCTACTTCAATTTGGGCATAGGGTCGCATTGTCAACTTAAGATTTCTTTACATTTTGCTTCTGAGATTGTTCTGGTTGAATTTCTGAAACCTTAAGGTCCAACCTTTTCACTCGCTTGGTTTTGCAGCTCGATGGGAACAGTCACGTTGTGTACGCAGAAGAAGAGGCAGCCGGCACTCGCTTACTGATTGATGGACGCACATGTCTTTTACAGGTTGGAAATATGATCCTGATATTAGACAATGCTACTGCAATGTATGTACGTGCGACGCATATATGTTTATTAGATTCTTTGTCATTTCACTCTACTAACTGGACGAATGTTTGCTATGCAGAATGATCATGATCCATCGCGACTAATTGCTGAAACGCCTAGCAAGTTGATGCGATTTCTAGTACCAAACGGCAGTCACGTAGATGCCGATGCTCCATACGCAGAGGTGGAGGTCATGAAGATGTGCATGCCACTGATGAGCCCGGCATCTGGAATTATCAACTTCAGATTGTCTGAGGGTTCGGCTATGCTGGTACGTGATCTTCTGGAATTATTTCTGATAATGGTGTTCTACTCTCAGATGTGAAGTAACTATTTGTGATCAATTCTGTGATCTGACTTCTGTTTGCATTCCAGGGTGGGGATCTCATAGCTTCACTTGATCTTGACGACCCTTCCGCTGTGAGGAAGGCCCTACCTTTTGAGGACGGCTTTCCACCTTTGGGCTTGCCTACAGCCCGTGCTGCTAAAGTTCACCAACGCTGCGCTGACGGCCTTAGTGCCGCGCGGAACGTCCTGGCGGGTTACCAGCATGATATTGATGAGGTATTTACTTTCATGCGAATTTCATTGGTTAAATTATTACAGGATCTTTTTGGGTGAATGATCCGACTTCTTTAATTTCTTCTGGTTTTTTGTTCTTCACGACCAATCATCTCAAAGACATGAATTGAAAAGAAGCTGGCTTGCTGTATTGCAGGTGGTGAAGACCGTGCTCACCTGTTTGGATGACCCACAGCTACCCTTGCTACAATGGCAGGAATGTATGGCTGTTCTTGCAACAAGGCTTCCAAAGGAGCTGAAAGCCCAGGTAAGACATTTCATATTCAATTGTCAAGTACCTTGGATTTGTTCGTCGGAAACCTCTGTATGAATGAATGTAGCTAACCTTTCGTAATGTGTGATCAGCTTGATGCTGAATTTCGTGAATACGAGGCCAGTTTTCAGAATGGAGAGGGACCAGACTTCCCGGCCAAGGCACTAACTGGAATTATCGAGGTACGCAATGCCATATGATATTTTTCATAATGCTATACACGCTTGAAACTCTAAATTTTGGCGTCAGTTTCTCTTTTTGGTGGAAGCATGATTTTTAACCGAGCTCAATGTCTGCAGACTTGCTTGGCAAATTCTCCTCAAAAGGACCGAGTGACTCTAGAACGCCTTGTGGAGCCTCTTCTATTTCTATCCAGATCCTATGTGGGTGGAAGAGAAGGGCATGCGTGCAGCATTGTTCAAAGTCTTTTCGACGGGTACCTTCTCGTAGAAGAGCTTTTCAATGAAAATGCTCAGGCTGATGTCATTGAAGGGTTGCGGCAGCAACATAAGAAAGACCTGGCAAAGGTGGTGGATATTGTGCTGTCCCACCAGGTAAGACAGTCTCAATGCTTCAATTTCATTGAGGAGCATTTCCATGATGTTGAGACTGCATGAATCATTTCTGAACCACTGACTAATTGAGAATGATTTTGTGACTGCAGGGGGTCAAGAGGAAAAACCAACTGATCTTAAGATTGATGGGAGCTCTAGTGTACCCCAATCCTGCTGCCTACCGTGAGCAACTTATCCGTTTTTCAGAGCTCAATCACAGCAACTACAATGAGGTATGCCTAGTTTCGTCTTTCTTTTTCCATTTCGCTTGGTGACCATTGAGCTCAAACGACCCGAACGGCAATTGCATTAATTTCTCACCCAGCTCTATAATTTGGCCTTGTGCTTCTTGATGTACATACTAAGTAGTATTTATGATGACTGCAGCTGGCTTTGCGAGCTAGTCAGCTCCTTGAGCAGACAAAACTGAGTGAGTTGCGGTCCAACATAGCTCGAAACTTGTCTGAGTTGGAGATGTTTACGGAAGATGGAGGTGAGGGTCACCACACTGGAAAGCGTCGAAGTGCTATTGAAGAGCGTATGGAGGCTCTGGTCGATGCTCCTTTACCTGTTGAGGATGCCCTTGTAGCCTTGTTTGATCACAGCGACCACACTTTACAACGCCGTGTCATAGAGAGTTATGTTCGCAGGCTCTACCAGGTAACCTCATGAACAATATTTTCTCATTGTATTTTATTATCTCTGTTGACGAGAGTTCGTAAACACGCAGCCCTGTCCTACTTACTGCAAGAAGCTTCAGATTTGTTCAATTTCAATTGGATAATTGTTGGTGTATATACATATGATGATCATTAATTGTATTTTTGTTGAATTACGCAGCCATATCTGGTGAAGGGCTCAGTGAGGATGCAATGGCACCGGTCCGGGCTGATTGCAACTTGGCAGTTTTGGGAAGAGTATCCTCCTCCGACCGCCGAGACGTTGACAACTGCCAAGGTGACAGACGATGATAGTCAAGGTGTGAAAAGGTGGGGAGCCATGGTGATTCTCACATCTCTTCAGGTGCTCTCTAATGCCGTTGGGGCTGCTCTCAAGGACGCAGAAAGCGTTCTAGCACCAACTGCAAAAGCAGCTCATCACAGTAGCATTGCGGGAAGCCCCCGCAGGAACCGATCCTTTGTTGGTGCTCCAAGCGGTTTTGGCAACGTTCTTCATGTGGCTTTAGTCGGCATCAACAACCCAATGAGTGCATTCCAAGACAGGTGGGTTTTTTTTAATATAAAATCTAAACAATCTTTGAGTTAATTTGCAATTACAGAAAATTTTGGATGTGAATTATGTTCTCAGTTTCTAAACTCTTGATGGGTCAAACAGTGGGGACGAGGACCAAATCAATGAAAGAGTAGAGAAATTGGCCAAGGCCCTGAAGGGTGAAAGCTTGGGCGCTATGCTCCAAGTGTCTGGTGTCGGAGTGGTGAGCTGCATCATTCAACGTGACGAAGGTCGTGCACCGACCCGGCATTGCTTCCAGTGGTCTCAAGAACACCATTACTTTGCTGAGGAGCCTCTTCTGCGCCATGTTGAACCGCCTTTGTCTAATCTTCTTGAGCTTGTAATGCCCTCTCCCTCCCCAACCCATTCACGCAACACGTATTCTTGTATGTAGCCTGTATTCTTGAGAAGAGTTCATTGGAAATCTTTCCTAAGTAGATGTAAAAGATATTTGTAGAACATGGTCACTGACTTCCCAGATCCTCCCCTGCAGGTCAAGCTGAAGGGTTTCACAGGCATGCAGTACGCACCATCACGCAACCGGCAGTGGTACATTTATAATGCCACTGATGGAAAGACCAGGACTCGGAGGATGTTTTTGAGGGCTCTGATCCGTCAACCCATAACTAGGGATGAAAATGGAGCACAGCAGCATTTGCGTAGCGTCACACGAGTTGAGGATAGCATCACACAATCTCTCCAAGGAGCCCTTGACGAGTTGGAACTGGCTGTTCATGATATCAATAGCAAGGCAGATCATATTCATATGTATCTCTGCATCCTCAGGGCTCAGGAGCTTTGTGACCTGACTCAGTCGTCAAGGTACTACAGTCGGTGCTTCAAGCATTTTGTATTCGTTTATATCTCATCAGTGTATTTTGGAAGCGTCCGAGGAAGTTGTTTCAAATCATCTGTCTAATGCGAAGGATTGGGTGCTTTGCAGGAAAGAAAATGGTACCACCACGAACGAAGTTGAGAAAGTGGTTCAGGCGTTGGAAGATTTGGCACATGAAGTATACTCTAAACTGGGCGCACGCATGCATCGCCTTGCAATTGCTGGTTGGGAGTTCCGTGTTCGTCTGAAAGACCTTCAGGCAGGCAACGGTGCATGGCGTGTTGTAGTTTCCAATCCCACGGGTCACACCTGCAATGTCCAGGTTCGTGATTTTTACCCATCATTTTTCATAATTACTTCGTTGACTTATGTCGTTAACAACAAAGCCTGAAATCCAGTTTTTCCAGCTCCTGAATGTTATGATTCTGCGACATGCAGGTGTATAGAGAAGCTCAAGATAAGGATTCAGGCAAGGTGGTGTACTGCTCACCCTTCACCTCGGTGCTTGGACCGCTGCATGGTGCCCCGCTGTCCACTCAGTACAAATCCTTGGATGCCATTGATCAGAAGCGACTGGCAGCGAGACGCCAAAACACTACTTACTGCTATGATTTCCCCTTGGTTTTTGAGACAGTTCTGCGTCAATGCTGGGCAGATGCTTCTGATGTTGCCTCAAAACCACAAGGATCTTCTCCAATTTTCAAAGCAACAGAACTTGTACTGTCAGATGTAAACGGAGGTTGGGGAACTGATCTCGTGGAATCTGATCGACCTGTTTCAAGCAACAACGTGGGCATGGTAGGATGGTTGATGCAGATGCGCACACCCGAATTCCCTGAGGGACGGAAAGTGTTGATCGTCTCCAACGATGTGACATTCAGTGCAGGCTCGTTTGGGCCCAAGGAGGATGTGTACTTCAAGTCTATGACTGACTTGGCATGTCGTGAGAAACTCCCTCTTATCTACCTCGCAGCCAATTCAGGTGCCCGCATTGGAGTTGCTGAGGAAGTTCGCGCCTGCTTCCGCATCGGTTGGTCGGAAGACTCATCTCCTGATCGTGGTTTCAAGTATCTTTACCTGCAACCACAAGATTACGAGCGGCTTTCAGCCTCTGTTATTGCCCATGAGTTGAAGCTGGACTCTGGTGAAGTCAGATGGTTGATTGAGGATGTGATCGGAGAGCAAGACGGCCTTGGAGTGGAGAATCTCTCAGGCAGCGGCGCAATTGCAGGCGCATTCTCAAAAGCTTATCGTGAAACGTTTACACTAACCTATGTGTCAGGCCGAACGGTAGGAATTGGTGCTTACTTAGCTCGTCTCGGCATGCGGTGCATTCAGCGGCTTGACCAGCCCATCATCTTAACCGGCTTCTCAGCTCTTAATAAGCTTCTAGGCCGCGAAGTCTACAGCTCTCATATGCAGTTGGGAGGCCCGAAGGTGATGGCTGTGAACGGTGTTGTCCACTTGACAGTTGCAGATGATCTTGAAGGCGTTTCTGCAATCTTGAAGTGGCTGAGCTATGTGCCCTCTCACGTGGGAGGCCCTCTTCCCTGTCTTCAATCGGTAGACCCACCTGAAAGACCTGTGGAGTATTGCCCTGAAACATCATGCGATCCCCGTGCGGCGATTCGTGGACTTGAAAGTAATGGAAAGTGGCTGGGTGGTATCTTTGACAAAGGAAGCTTTACCGAGACACTTGAAGGCTGGGCACAGACTGTAGTTACTGGGCGCGCGAGATTGGGTGGCATTCCAGTGGGAATTGTGGCAGTGGAGACACAGACAGTCACGCAACTGATCCCAGCAGATCCTGGCCAGCTTGACTCACACGAGCGTGTGGTGCCCCAAGCTGGGCAGGTGTGGTTCCCCGACTCTGCTCAAAAAACAGCGCAAGCATTGATCGATTTTAACAAAGAGGGTCTGCCTCTCTTCATCCTTGCAAACTGGCGGGGATTCTCTGGCGGGCAGCGTGATCTCTTTGAAGGAATTTTACAAGCTGGCTCCATGATCGTTGAACACTTGCGAGTGTATCAACAGCCCGTGTTCGTGTTCATTCCCAAAGCAGGCGAGCTTCGTGGTGGTGCTTGGGTGGTGGTGGACAGCAAAATCAACTCGGACAAGGTAGAGATGTACGCGGAGAAGACAGCTAGGGGAGGAGTCTTGGAGCCTGAAGGTATGGTTGAGATCAAGTTCAGGATGCGGGAGCTCTTGGAATGCATGCATCGCATTGATCCTGAGCTCCAAGCTTTGCGGCAGCAGTTGCAGCAGCTCAAGGCTGCACCTAGCGCTGCATCTGATAAGATCCAGCAACAAATCAAAGCCCGGGAAAAAGTCCTGACCCCTGTATATAAGCAAATCGCAATCAAGTTCATGGAGCTTCACGACACTCCCAACCGGATGGCCGCCAAGGGAGTTATCAAGAAGGTGCGTTGCTCTTTATAGAAGACACGAAATCACTCAAAAAACAACATTCTGTTCCGAAACTCATTACTATTTGATTGATGACTGACGAAATGCAATTAATGTGCAGGTGGTAGATTGGGCCGAATCCCGAAATTTCTTCTTCAATCGGTTGAAGAGAAGGCTTGCAGAGGAAAGCCTCATTCAGCAGCTCCAAGTGGCTAGTGGTCAGGAGATGAGTCACTCTGCAGCCTTGGCTTTGATCAAAGATGTTTTCTCGACAGCATCGACAAGCGGACCTCAGGATTGGGTGAACGACGCACAGTTTCTGGCGTGGAGTCACCAACCCGCAGGCCTGGATCAGCACTTGAAGGAGCTCCATGCAAAGCACGTAGAGAAGGAGATGGTGGCTCTGGGATCTTCAGCTGCAGCACTGAAAGCCCTCCCTCAGGGTCTGAATGCGCTGCTACGCTCGGTAAGCTTTCAACATTAATCCTCAAGTTCCTCGGTTGAATTCTCCCAGAGACTTTAAAGGTCTGAGATGTTGCAGCTACTAATTATTTGAAGTTCCCATTGTGCAGGTTGATGCATCCACAAGGTCTCAGTTGGTGGAGGAGCTAAAACGAGCCTTAGACGCATCTCTAGACTGATGAGCTAGAGTAACAGTTAATTGTTAATACAATCATTAGATGCGGTGTATAATGTTAGGTTATTTTTTTCTCATTATCGCTCTTATTGAGCAAACATACTCATTTCAAACATATTTATGAAAGAGAAGCAATAAAATTCTCTCGGTTGAACGACTCATAAATCACTCTGCATCTCAATCAGCCTCTCGAACTAAACCAATGATCGTTGTCAATTTCTTCACAACACTGCACCAATAATTCATAAGAAGATCAAGGTCAACCCACAGCAAGCCATGAAATGGAGTAGCAAAGAAATAGTACGTGTCACCCACTGTATTCATGACTCCCATCATCCATATCAGTACAAAGCCCTCACAGATGTTTGCAGTCTGTTCTTGCAGAACTGTAAGTTACAACAGCTCCTGCTAAGTTATTTGAGACTGTAGTTCCCAAAGTTTAGATTGCTTCCGGAAACAGCCAAACCTTGACAAAATTTCCGATAGCCTGTAGAACAAACACTGTAACCACTCCGTTGTATTGAAACATTTAGAGTACCATCTGTAGAGAGCCGCTCAGCTGGGAAATTTGGTTAAAATCCCCAAGTTGCTCTACATGCGACCCTTCCCGAATCCCAACACCTCGAAATTCCATCATGATAAAATTTCGCATCACACCGAATTTATCATAGCTGAGAGGTAGCCCTCAGTAAGAATCTCATATCCAAACAGCACCTCCACAATTAGCATGTATGGTGGTCAGCTCAAATCACAGAAACAAGTGCTGGAAACCAGGACACTGTTACCAATTCTGCACAAACCCCTGGAAGAGGTTGTCTCACAGTCAGGAGTGCAGTGTGGAGCTCTTCGACAATCAACATCAGGGTTTATGTTTTCTGGACCTGGGTTTGGGTTTCATGGAGGACAGTGAAGCTGTTGCTGCTCCAGCATCAGCAGAGGAGACTACTTCGGAGATCCCCCCACCATCGCCATCGCCATCGCCATCTACTGCATCACCATCTTCATACGACCCGCTTGCCAAGGCCTTGCAGACGCTCTTCCTCAACGTCACCACCGTTGTGCAAGGCGAGCTTCAGGTGCGTTGAATTCCTTTCTGGTGTTTCGTTTGGAATCCTCCGATCGCTGCGAAGGCACGGCAACAGTAGAGATTTTTTGGGAGGTGGTTGTTTGACAGGTTCAGTGTTGGTTTTTTCAGTTTTTGAGGATTAGGGTTTAAGGATTTCATGTGGGTTGGTGGTGGCAGGCTGTGAACAGTGAGTATGAGTTGTTGGAGAGGATGAACTTGAGGGTGGCAAGCGAGCACGACCACCAAGCTGAATTCGCACAAGGGCTTCGAGTGTTTGTGGAGAATTTGAAGGAGAAGAACGATGGGTTTAGTGAGTATATCCAACAGATCGATGAGATTGATCAAGAGGTGACGGAGCTGGAGGCGTTGGTGTCTACCCTCGATAATTACACGAGTAATTTGGAATCCAAGCTCAGGATCGCTTGTGCTCGCCCTCATGGCAGATAGTTCTTGCAGTGTTGTAATTTTTAGAGCTTTTCCTGAGTGGCAACTTCTCCTTTCTTTTCAGTCGAAGTACTTGGTTTTGTGTAGGATGAGTAGAGAGTTCGAAGTGTTAGGAATATGCTAGAGCCTTTAAACCTTTGATTACGATTTTGAAATTTTCTCCGGAGGTTACATCATCCAATCTCAAGGGTATGGCGAAGACCCGAGCTCGTTAAATCCTGTTCACATTTCCCTGTTCATGCTCACTCCACGTTGTGTTAGATTCTACTTTCCATGGAGCCCATTACCATGCAGCAGTGGAGGCAAAACTTGAAGCGGACGCTGGACGAAGCTCTGGAGGATGATGAATGCGAGGAGATGTTTCTAGGGTTTCTCCTGGGCCCAACAGCGGACACTCCTGCGAAGAAGCACGGAGGATCTCGTCCTGGGCGAGCTGCTAACTTGGAAAGAGATCGCGAGTCCGGCCATAACCGTCTCTACGCAGACTACTTCAGCGACACGCCAACACACGACGACGACGCCTTCAGACGGCGCTACAGGATGCGCAGAGGCTTGTTCCTCAGGATCCAGGAAGGAGTCTCCGCTTATGATTCCTACTTCGTGCAGAAAAGAGATGCTGCTGGCGTTTTAGGATTGTCTTCCATCCAAAAATGCACTGCCGCGCTACGGATGCTTGTGTATGGTGCAGCTGCGGATGCCACTGATGAGTACTGCAGGTTGGGCGAGAGCACTGCATTTGAGGCCATGAAACGGTTTGTGAAAGCGATTAGGGCATGCTTCGAATCTACTTACTTGAGGCAACCGACCAAGGCAGACATTGTGAAGCAAATGGCGATCAATGAGGGGAGAGGGTTCCCTGGCATGTTTGCATCGATCGACTGCATGCACTGGAGGTGGAAGAACTGCCCTGCGGCATGGCAGGGGCATTCAGACGACAAGGACAAGAACAGGAGCTTCATTCTGGAGGCGATTGTGGACGAGTCTCTGTGGATCTGGTATGCTTACATAGGCTTGCCAAGGGACAAGAACGATGTAAATTTGCTGGAGAGGTCTCCTCTGGTTTGTGACATGCTAAGAGGGGAAGCAGATGAGTTGGGATTCTCTGTGAATGGTACCTTGTATCCGAGGTACTATCTGCTTGCAGATGAGATCTACCCTGGATGGAGTTGCTTTGTGAAGACCATAGAGGAGCCTCAGGATGAGATGGAGCAGCATTTTGTTGATATGCATGAAGCGGCACGGAAAGACGTGGAGCAGTGCTTTGGTCTCTTGCAATCTAGGTTTGCTATTATTCAGAACCCTTGCAGGCAATGGCACATGGATACCGTCTCAGATATCATGCGCGCTTGTGTGATAATGCACAACATGATCATTGAGGATGAGTTTGGTTGTGATTTAGAGGCTTTGTTTGAGCATAGCCCAACGACACAGATGAGGAGAGGGTTGACGTTTGGGGATGATAGGGAGGCTGCAGAAGAGCTTGAAAATTCTGAAGCTCACTTTGCTCTCAGATCAGACTTGATAGAGCACCTGTGGGCCTTGAAAGACACTAATTTCTATTGAAGTACATGTTTTAATTGGGTTTTCGTTCTGGCTTTGTAGCATGTTTCGAAAGGGGTGTCTTAGAGTGGGCTCATGAGGTTTGCTGGTCCCTGGGTGGTTATGCAGAGCTTGGTGCAGGAAAGCCCAGGCCAAGGTGAATACACTTGCTCAGTCTTCTCTCTTCAACCTGAGTTATGATATCACAACTCTGCAGAGGTACCAACCTCCTGGTGGGAAGGGGGCACAAATGGACTTTTGTATTTCTAAGGTTGACATACAGGATGATGGAAATGTTACGGAATTTTGACTAATGGTAGGACCCTCACATTATATCCCATGTTATGACCTTTAAAACAGCCCCATTGAACCTTCATTTTCAAATGACACAGCAGTTGAACGTTACCGGGGCCCAAAGTTCAAACAGCCAAGACGATCCTGGTTGATCGAATAGGTGATAACGTATCTGGACTAGTGAAATACATGCCTTCCGCGGATTAGATTCCCTCGTTCGCTCACAGCGGTTATGAATTTGGGACAAGACGATCGACAGAAGATCGAATGTTGCTTTTTTTAAACACAGATAAAGGGACAAAAATTCTTCATAATATTTTCAGGGAGAGAAATTTCCCTCGTTGCTTTCATTCTAAGAGAGGGATAAGTTACCTTCATTGCGGAGAAACTGGCATCCTGAAGTTAAATCCCGTGCCGAATTTTTCCTGCTAATTTTTAGCCACGAGGGGCCAATTATAATCCGCCACTTCGCTACCATATGTTGACCACTTGCCCCCACTTGGACTTTCTAACCACCGTGATACCAATCCAGATTCCATTTCATTCTAGATTTTCAACGATATGATATGATTAGATGAAGAACTTGCTTCCGAAGTATGCATCGTGAAACAGAAACAAGGCAGCAACTAGGCTACAAGAGGGGTCAAACCAGGCTGCTGTGAACTTCAAGGGCGGTCTTTCCACTAATCGGAATACGAAACTCCTCATGCTAGATCCTTTGTTGTGTCGTCTTAGACTGTGGGTACTAAGACCAGGTCCTCGGGAATCCACTGTGCATTATTCCGCTGGGTATATATCTGGTGGTGCTTCAGAAGCTCGAGTTTTACAGGAGTTGTCAGGAGCAGAGGACTGATTTGGTGCTGGTGGTCGTGGGAGGTGCTCTGTATTCTGTGTTTCGGTGGGCACGAGTGGATTCGAAGCTTTTGGAGCTCAGGGTTTAACTGTTGGGAGTGGGGTTTGGTTCCGAGGAGAGTATTTTTGTGGCGGGGTTGGGAGGGATTTGAAGAGTTACAGACGAAGGCTAGGAGAGTTCGCGAGGCTCTGGTAAGCGATGCATTTTGGAGTTCTTTTTGTTGCTTTTGTGTGGCTGAGGCGCTCGTCTGTTGTCTAGAATATGGTTTTGTCGGTAAAGCGCTGAGGACGCACTCGCACGTCTTATGAACACCGTTAAGTTCCGCTTTTGAACGTCTTTGAGGCTCTGATAATGTTGGGCAAAAGTCAGACGAAACAGAGCGTTGAGTACAATTTTTTTTTTTCCCCCTTGAGCGTCCCTAATGGCCAGCCTTTAACTTTCATTATGGTGTTTCCCGTGAGATGGAAAATTGGGTCAAAGATTATTTTCGCTGGTTTGGTTTGATTTATTTGACCGGTGATAGCGACGCATGACTGCAGTAATTCCCTGTGATTTGCGACTACTCCCTAATACTTGATTATAACGAGTAGGATTTTGTCGGTTAGTTTTAGTTTTTTTTTTTGAAATAACAGTTCCATTATGAAGAAAGTTAGCACATTATCTACAATATTCTAAACCAGAGATGGGCTCACAACGAAAAGTTTTCACAGAAACTGGATCCCTTGGTTTCTGGGGTTTGAACCTTCTAGAGTCAAACGCAACAGGTTGCGTTCAATTCGTGGTCTCCCGTTTAAGTCTCTACATAATTAGAAGGTGAAGATATTAACTCTGTACCGAGCAGACAGCCCTCAGAATGTGGATTTATGTTGCTAGTGCTTCCACGCCACAGCACCTGGATTTTGCCATAAATCCTGCTACTGATGCAGCTTGTGTTGATATTCTTGATACAGAGCAAGAAATAGGGTTAAGGCAGACATGGCAGAACCATCGACGCCATGTCGATGGGGGGCGATGAGTGTCTTGATGCGGTTAAAGAATAAAATCAAAGAGAAGGTCTTCTGGTATCGGATACTGAATGAGCCCAGCTCCCCAGATGCATCAGAGTCAGACCCAAGCAACTGGACGGACAGCCAGCATTTCGATAATGAAGGAAGTACGTCAAATCATCCTGACTTACAGCACTACTTCGACGCTCCTCAAGGATTTCAGAATCCAAGCTCACAATTTGCAAACTTAGGTCAAAATGGTGGTCTCTTTTCGCAAATGCTACATGGTGAAGGAATGGAATGATGCTGGATCCGTTAGACGGAAGTGGCACTTCACATGAGCAGGAGGCCTTTATGACATTAGCTGACTTTGACACAGAGGATCGACAACAACAATGGACAGCTCAGATGTATCACAGATACACGACTTCCCAGTATGGGATGGCTGAAGAGTATATCGATGCCCGGGCCGAGATGCTAGATGATCAATCGAGCTTGGAACACAGTTACAGTGCTCCTCCTCAACTAGGGCACCTTCTCAGTACAGTGGAGACGGCGGAGATGATGGATACTGGAGATTCTTCCAACCTAGGTCCAGTGCGACAGACCTCTGCTGTGGAGTGGCAGCGAATATTGTTCCTTCAGCAATTTCTGGGAGTTGATGGAGCAGTGCGAGCGGGACCAGGATGGAAGGTTGTTTTGGGCATTGTTTCTGCTTTTAAACGGCTCTCAGGATTGATCCGGAGAAGACGACAGGAGAAAACAGCAGAGGTAAGAGTTGAATTCAGCTCTACAAGCAAACTTCACTTTCATTGCACCTCTTACAGCTCAGACTCCTGTTTTATTTTAATTTCGCTAGTTTTTGAAGAGAACAGAAACAGATTTCTAATTAGAGAGGTAATGTTTTTATGGATTTCCCATATGCACCTTCTAATCTAATGAATGTACTCCCAGGGTCCAACACCTCTGGCCACACCGAGAAGGATAAGATCTGCAGAGATAACCAAGTTCAAAGGAATCCGACCACGAAAGAATGGCAAGTGGGTATCGGAGATCCGGATCGGTGGAACTCTAGAGAAAGTATGGCTGGGATCTTACAACACAGAAAAGGAAGCTGCATTGGCGTTCGATGCTGGAAAACATCACTGCAGCTTGAAGAGATCAGCCAAGGGCTTCAACTTCTCCGACTCTCCCCGGCTGCTTGGGCCTCCGCAGAACTTTGCCCACCTCTCTTCGGTGGAGAGACGAACCAGGATTCAGAGACTGGCGGAAGATCACGCCCGAGCTTATGCATCTGCAGACATTCGTTGAAGCAAAAACTTGTTTATTGATTGATCAGTACTTGTACAGAAGACGAATTGTTGCTTGATTCCTGGCTTGTAGAACGTGAAAATGTATTGCAATTCATTTTGTTCCAGGAGTGGTATGTTAGCGTGTACAATGTAAAATACCGACAGTTAGCAGCCTAGTACCATCGTGATTACTACCGACAGCATGTTGATCTTCAAATTTGTTTCAGGGCGTTTGAATCTTTTTTTTCCTGTAAATTACTGCAGCGGAAGAGTTGATTTCATTTGTTTCACAGGTTGGATCATTTTTTTTGTTAGATTCGGGTTGTCACCGTGTGTAGGGAATGCTTCAAGCTCCTGGTGCTAGTGAATAATGAGAAATAATGGACTTGATGATGAAGAAGAGAAACTTTGGTCTTTGAAGGGGATTGACATGGATTAAGTGTTTGTTTGTTCCACCTTTAGACTTATGTTCATGGGGAAAGGAATAAAAATAAAGAACTACTACACCTTTTCGAGAGTAGACGCTATAGTCACAAGTAACTAATAACCGAAATTGAAACTAATTTGATAAGGACTAATTGGTGTAAGGCTGACCTTTCCACAAAGTTGAACGCCAAGCCATGAGCTCATTGTTCATTGGAGAGATTGTTTATCCTATATAGTTGGTTCGGATTCAAAACCTGATGGACTCATTTGAGTAGATGCTTGGCGTTGCTCCCTGAGCAATTGTAGGGAGGAAAGGAGGTTGTGCCAACGAACAGCCCACAACATGTGTGACCTGAGATAATGTTGCCGTTGCTAACCTTTAATAATATAACTTTAGTTAGTAAAAAAAAGAGTTTTAACTATGGAGAATCTTATATTTGAAATAAAAGTTGGTGATTTTACAGTCTTCTTTAGTGAAGAAAGATAAATATGGCATATTGTATGGTATTGGTATTAATATTATTAAATGTATTCTTAATGAATGGTGTACATATTTTAAAGTTGTCTTCAAGTGATTTCGTTGATGGAATGTGTGCAGTGACTCGGCCGCTTGCTTTAATAACAATAAGGGGGTCAATTTCCAGCCTTTAGTAGCAATATTTTCTATTAATGGTCTGTATTTGTTAATTTTAGCTACAAGTATTTTTTGGTGAAAATTTATTGTTGCAATATGTAAATTCAATGAATTGTATTGTAAGATTTTGATGGATGTTTGTAGATGGTTCACTTTCATACGTTAATCCTTTAATACCAAAAATAATAATAATAATAATAATAATAATAAAATTTTTAAAATGATCTAAAACAAGAGTTAAAGTGGCATCTTTGAGTTCTACATGTACAAGATAGTAATAAATTAGGGGCCATATTTTTTTGTAGATTATTGTTGAAGGTGCCAAGGTCAATGAGAGTGTAGCATCGGATTTTTCTCATGAAATTAATAATTTTTTATTTCTTATACTGCTTTGTTATCTCTTTTAAAAAACTAAATGTATATGTTGTTTTTCCACATGTGAGTAATACATAAAGCCATGTATCATGCTTTTATGAGTTACAGATATGGCAAGTAATGGAGGAATATCTTTAGAAGGTTATCAAAGAAGGTTTGTTTTTAGGCATGGCCCATGTAAGTTTTGTTGCGGAATTTGATGAAGCATGATTATTTTTGTTGGTGATAATAAGGTGATTCCAAAATTCATTAAAAAGTTCTTTGTCAATATCTCTATTATATGTCGATTCGCAAATAATTGAGATTTGTATGGCCATAATTTCTAGGTAATTTTTTTTGTCATATTTAATAATTTGTTTTTCTAGAAATCTAATGGGGCCTTTGTCTGGGGTCTCAAACATAGAGAGCCAATTGTCTTTTAGGTAGTAGTATGTTGTAGCATAGGCATGGTTGTATGGAAGTACAGCATTTTTATGGGTAAGTTCTAAACCTTCTTTTGTTAATTTATTTGTTTATTTATTACGATCATTGTTGACATGTGATCATACTTTGTATAGTTTCATTGGTTGTGAGAATTTTTGGATTAATTTTACCATACATGCATGTGTGGCTTCATTTGAGTAGTTAGTTTGTAGTGTGGAGTGTTTAATTTGTTTATTAAGTAGATATAATGCATTTTGACTATTGATGAATATGTATGCAAACTCATCGGGGTATTGGATGTTGCTATTTTATAGTATTTTATTGATAGCAATCATTTTTGACCGTAGAATATTTTTATGATTATGTAGTCCTCTGGCAATGCTAAGTCCTTTGGGTTGTAAATGCTATATCCTTCTTTTCCCCTTCTCTATATTCCAATATTATTATGAATGAACCATCAATATAATAACCAAATAGTCGATGGTATTGGTGTTGGTTTCTATGTCACTTTTAAGGTTGCATTGTTTATAGATAGGTGCATCAATGGAATGATTATCAGAGGATAACAAATCTTGTGTCTCATTGATGTTATGTAGAAAAGTAGGCATTTAATAAGTTTGATAAGTGTTTATGTTATTTTTTAATGTAGTATCATATTAATAATTCTGTGTAATGGTGACAAGTATTAGGATCACTTCAAGGTAACAACTCTCTTTAAGTTTGTCATTCAATATATACATCATCATTTGGTGATATTTAATGGCATAAGTATGATGTGTAATTTTTTTGTTATTCAACTGGAGTCACTCTAATGTTGTTGTTGATGGTCAAGGATTATGTGTATAAAGTATTGTCTAGGGTCGTTAATAATGCTTTTGGGCGGACGAGATTGATAGGAATGTACTAGGATTCGAGTTGTTGGAGAAGGATGTTGTCATTTACAATGATGTAGTTATCTTTCAAAGTCCTTTGGAGGATGATGATAAGGGCATGGATGTTGGCCTTGCAGTAGACACGGTGGATGGCAAAATAGTTGATTACCAATATTTAGTGCAGTGTTAATTAATTTGGTGGGATTAGAATGATAATTCTTAAATTATATGGGCTCATCTCCATTGTACTTTTTGAAAGTGGTCTGGTTTCTTTTTAAGTAGAAACAATGTTATATTTCTGAATGATCTAAAACAGTGGTGGTATTTGATACAAGGTATTTCTTTAGAGCCTCCAAATTTTGCTAGTATAATATGTAGTTGGCTATTGTAATTTTTTCCAAATTTGCTTGTGTCAATAAGGGCATTTTGAAGTTGTTCACCAACACATTGTAGGTAGGCATTTTGAGTGAGAAAGCTTCTACTCCAAATATATCAAGTCGGAGTTTGATGGGTATTTTTGACATGCACTTTGGCATTTCACAAATTGCTTTGTAGAGGGTTATAATCTTTTTATCTAATTTTATGAAGGAAGGTAGGAAGTATAGTACTACTTAGTCGCTATATGCAATTCTAGCACAAATAAATGTGTATTTCATATTGATTTTTTGTTTCATGATGGTTGGACATGATGCAAGTTCTTTGCAACAACTAAAATAATTAAATTAAATTAACAAATCTTGGTATTGAGAAGAAAAAAAGGGAAAAAAAGGGAAAATTAAAATAAACAATAAACACACACAATGGCACGGTGTAATATGTATGGGTTTCGGATTCAAATGCAGAACAGCTACCTACCTTGTAAAATTTAACCTTTGTGGTCCAAAGAAATAATTCTCGTCATCTGGAATTTGTGACAAGATCTGAAGGTGGTCCTAAAGGCATCCATGATGACATTCATGGGCGAAAGCACATGAGTCCTGCCGTGGGTAACTTGAGAGGTGGTTCATCTTTTGTCAGGTGGGGTTCTGTACTATGTACTGCAATGAAGTGATCACTACCATGAAAAAGGCAAGCAGGTTCCAAAAGGCAGAGGCAAACTTCTAGCACATTCAGCCTTTGCACTGCTTTGATCATCCAAGGTGCTTTGGTGCCTCAAGTCCAATAATGTATTACAGCAATTGTGAAGCAAAAGACTGGGATAGAGGCGAATTTCAGAAAAAAGGGTTATTTGATTACTGACTTCATACATTTCTAAATACAGCAAGAGTAGAGTGGACTGGAAGGACTTTAGAGTTTCATGATTCCATTGTATGTGGTATGGTGATGACACTTCCCATCTGACTTGTTGATATATCTTCATTTCCATCTGATTCAAGAGTTTGAAGTGAATTAGAATGTTTATTATCTCCATCTCCATTGGATTCATGAGTTAGAAGTAACTTAGAATGTCTGTTAGCATGCCTGCTCAGTGGTCAGGTGTGACGAGTCTTTGACTTATTGGTCTCTCAATATATAACTATGGAGTTTAGAGGTTGAGTAACAAGCCTTTGGCTTTTGTCAATGGGCAATATTACATTCACTTGCTCAATTTGATGAGGATCTCTGAGAGTTTTTAGGGATTGAATTTCTAATTTCAAAGAGAATTTTTAAGATTTGAAGTTATGAGATTACTGAACATAAAATATCCTCATGTGACCAAACTAGTGGAAGTTGGAGTTGCATAATACTACTATATTTTAGAATTGCTTCACGTTAAGACCAAACATCAAAATATACAAATTGAAGCATGTAGATTTGGCCTTTGGAGCTTCACACTAAGCCCGGTCAAAGTTTCCATTCCATTTTATGCCGTATTTTGTCAACCCATGAATTTGAGCTTCAACCTTTGTTAAGTTTGAAATTTTGATAATTGGTCTCTCAACTTGGTCATAGGGTGAAGCTGCCCTTATTATCTAGAAGTTGGCTTAACCCCTAAAGGATAATTGTCTTGGAATGGGCTTTTTAAAAATTTGGGCATGTTCCTAAAATTCCAATTTAATTCTTAAATCTTTGAAAAAAATAATGTAGGTAGGCATTTTGAAGAGGTTTGTGCAGATTTTTTTTTAAAATTTTTTTTTGAACATACTGAAAAAAAAAGTTATGGGGTTTTGAGTGTCAAAAGCTACATTCAGCAAAACTTCGGGCAAGCTCTCAGCCACTGTGAATGCAGCAAATTCTGCCCAAAATTGCCCAAAACTGCCCAAAATCACCAAAATCTGCCAAAATCTGCTCGAAGACGAAACTTTGAAATTCCACCAAAAATTGAGATTTTTAATTTTTTCAGAAATAAAAATTTCTATGTATAGAGAAGGCAGTAGAGCATGTTCCCACCGTTCGGATTTTCAATCCAAGAATTTTTCATATGCTATTTTTATTGTCAAAAAACGGCCTTTGTTTGTGAATTTCAGCATACCCCCTAGCGGAAAATGATTTTTTTGGCAACCTTCCACAACGTTTTTGAATATGATATTCTCTGGACATGTACCTAACTCACTTAGGAACAAGAATATGGAGAGCCACATCCATATTTACTTTTGAAAATGGTTTTATGGCCTTCAAAACTCTGCTGTCCCCTTTTTTTGCAAGGAAAAAAAAGATGTTTTTCAACTTTGAATGTTACGATCTTGCAATTGGTGAGAAATGAGTGCGTGAGATTTTGTGGACATGTAGACATACAAGTTAGCTACAAGATCTTACGGATAGATGTACTAAAAAAGACCCCAAGTTTGCAGAATCCACCTTGCTTTGAAGAGGGGCTGTTTTGAGGCAGTTTTGATGAAAAGTACCCTCAGAACTTTAGGGGTTAAACCATATTTGCTGAAAGTACTAGTAAGAGTAACTTAACTGACATTGAGAGCATGCATTTACAGTTACAATAGCGCCTTGATCATTGAGATTAGTTAGGTTAAAGAAATGATAGCAATGACTGCTCCAGCCTGATTGCTATCATTGTAAAGACTTGCTTGCACTGGACTTACTCTCCATGACCTTCATTGGCTAGTTGGGTATGATGCAAGGGGCCAACTACATGTTAAGGGTGCTCTCGTTTTTTCTAACATACAGTATGTGACTTGTTTGGAAACCCAAGTAGGCATATAACTAAGCTCAGAGCTGGAAAAGAGATAGAGAAGAGCTGGGAAGTGGGAACCACCAGCCGCGCTAAGGAATGCAGAGACAGGGGAAGCAAACACCCTGTGATAAGAGCAGGATCTAGTATAATGAGAGTTGATGGAAGACAAAATTTGGATCTTGGGTTGTGTTCGTGTCACATGGTACAAGGCAGAGCAAACTATTTCAGTCATGAACCTCATTGCAATCTCCTATAAATACACATGTGACCATCTCCTTTGTGTTGAATTGAGTTATTCTTGTACTTGATTATAGAATGAAGTGTCATAAGGTAGGAGCACCAAGAAACCACCATTTTGGAGCCTTGTCACTAGCTAATTGGCACAATTGGTATAAAAAAATACACATAGGCCAGGAAAACAAAGAGAATATGGATCCCAAAAACTTTAAATTTTTAGAGTTTTATTGAATTTAATTTTATATAGATTCTTAAAGGTTATAGTAACCAATAGAAAGTGGTTTTTAGAAACAAAAGTGAAAGGTTATCAAAACCATGTGCAAGTGCACCAAAAATCAAGTTGATTTGAGTCTTTTCCATGCTCTCATTTTCTACTTTTAATTATTAGCGCACGTAGGCTTGGTAATTGGTCATATACAGTTACTAGTGCTTTTACTTCTATACAATAATAGATAATTGGTGAATGATGTATGCACAATAATGAATTAGTCTATTCAAAAGTAGAAATTCCAAGAAGAAATAGTTTAAATTATATCAATAAATATTTTATTAAATTAAGAACAAATTTAAGCTTATACATGTGTGTGTTTTTTATTTCAAAGAAATAAATTTTTCAAGTACCATGTTGCATGGCTTAATCTAATACGAATAGTATCATACATCTTATGGACATGCGCTTTAGGAGGCTTCACTAAAGTTGAAATTTAAAGCAATGCCAAAATTACGGTGCCAATGCAAATTTATTTCTACAAGTCATTATTAAAAATTAAAAAAATTAAAAAATGTCAAAAATTATATTTTCCCAAAGTAATTTACATTGTAATAGAACAATAAAACTTTGTGTTCTATTTTATTTGATAAAATAAATCTATAATCAACCCCTAAAGGCCTTTGAGACCACATTGTGGTTGTGGCACTTTCGGGCAGGCTATTCTATAGTCTTAAAATTTAAGAATTTTTTGTAATTTTTCTAAGTGTTTATAATTAAGTTAATTATATATTTATTATTTAATTTAGATATGAAGAGTTAAGGTATGTAAAAAGATAGTACTATGACTATGAGTGTGGTTTGGTGAGTGAAAAAGATTACATTGTAGAATTTGCAAGACCTCACTTGTAGGATTGGGTGGCAAGTCATAGAGTATTATTAATTTAACAACCTTGATCAATGTTTGTTATAATGGAGGATTGAACTACAAAACTTTGTTGAATTGAAGTCAAAAGTATAAAATATATTGATGATAGAAATGTTTTAGAGCTTGATTATGGTGTAGAAATGACTAAAGGTTGTGTATTTGGTAATCATTAAAAATAAAAATAAAAACATTTTTAAAGTTGTTTGTAGTACCATGCATATATACTTCACAAATTCAATATTTTAAAGATATTTTTTATCTAAAATCTAAATAAGTCAATATCTTAACCCACATAAAAATTATTATTGAACTCATTGTCATAAAATATGCAAGTCTTGCATGAAAGAATCTTCAAATGTTCAAATTATATCTAAAAGGTGTGTAGTACATAATAATTTTGAAGTCAACAAAATTTGTAGAAAGGAAATGAGTTTTTTTATTTGTGGTGAGGTGCCTATCAAAAGCCTAGAAGAGTTCATAGCATTGTAGAAGAGTCTTTCCAATATATCATTAATGAACAAAAAATGTAAACAATGAACAGAGTTAAAATGTAGAATAGAAGACAATGATGTTGCAAATGTCATATTGTAACACTTTGGAATTAGAAGATAAATTAATATTCGTATATGTTTCACCACATTATCAACAAAATGTAGAATTAGTGATACCATATTACCCAAAAATAAATAAATAAATAAATACTTAATCACATGAGAGAATTGAAGATGAATTAGAAGATGATTTTCTGGGTTTATTCTAATTAAAATAGATACTTGGAAACAATATTATTCATATAAAAATATAATAAGTACCATTAATGAATCCTTATTAATTCTGGATGAAGTATTGTTTTTTATTTATTTTTAAATATAGTAATTTAAGCAACGAACATATTTTGTTATAGAATATATTATGGTTATTTGAAAAACAATCTTTAGAATTACATTGGTATTAATGAACACTTATTATGAAAATTATCCTTATAAAGAAAAAGTGGGAAAGATGAAAAAAGAGGACATTAATAAGTCATAGATATGGCACTAGTGGTGGCCTTAATGTATGTGGTAATGTGATTCAATATCACATGTCAAAAAAGTCACATTTGAAAGAGTATTTATGGAGGGCCTAAGGTGATTTATTTGCTAGTACTATATCGAAGCGTAAGTATAAATTTGGTGATTCTATCTATAAAGTTTTTTCACATCAATTTGTCAAGCTAAAATGTATTGTTGTTGGAGAAAAAGAAAAATTAACAAATGTACATTCAATGCACATTTCTAAAAATTCAAAGATTTAACCTCATATTGATTCAAATGATAAAGATTCAGCACTTATTATTAGATGATTTAATCGCTACATATTCATGCTTTGCAGTCTATTTTGTTAATATTCACTAATTTACGACGAGAATCCTGAATATGAATTGGTTCAAACGATGCAAAGCAAGCGATAGAGATTATACGAGATCAGAAATCATACGAGATCAGAGATTTAAAATCCCAAGTCTGAATTTTCATGTTCCATGGACTCGATTATAACAATGTACATATTATAGAACCTTGTCAAAGAACAACTTTTTGACATATGGATCTTTGATATACCACAATTATCATATCTTGAAGATCCACGCCTTACAAATGGTTGTCAACTAACAAAAGGGTCGCACCTTTTTGAGGTGAAGCCCTGTTGTTTCAGATCACGGCCACAATGAGTCTTTTCCACCAAAGTTAACACATTCAGCCCTGACGTTGTTGACCGGCCATGGTTCTCCTTTACTACAATTCAGAGGTCTACAAAACTCGACTTCCTCTATTTAAGTCTTACTCGAAGCTATCGATGATCACAGTGATTCAGCATATAGATGATCACAGTGGTTCAGCAAATCGATGATCATAGTGATTCAGCATAATTAGAGAAAGGGAGAGGGAAAGGGACATCAACTCAGGTGATTTTGGTGTGGACCAAATGTGTGACTGTTATTAACACGTCCTTCATCCTTATCCATTATATTGTTTGAAATTTACTGATCTAATTCTTTATTTTTAAAGAGGATATATGGATCATTTTTTTTATTAAAGCATTGATTGCTTATGTAATATGTTTAATTTCTTCAATATTATTATCACTTTGGCCTCCAAAATTAATATATTCTTTTTTAAGTTGTGGCTCATCAAATTCTAACAAACCGCTAAAGTCTTTGTCATCTAAAAATACATGTACATTTAAATTTGTCAATATCTTAAGATCTCTCATAATTAAAGTTATTTCTTTGTTACATTTAAAAGATGTTTCTTGAATTCCTATGATATTTTTTCTTGATCATGCAAAACATTCTCTCTATCATATTTTTGTTATATATGATATTTGTTTCTATTTTTCTTGATAATTGTTTTTTATTTAAAATAAATAAATTTTGACAATCAATTGTAATCTTTATGCTACTTCTTTTTTCTTTTGCAATTGTAGATGTATTCCACAATATAAAGAAATTGTTATTAAAAAACTTAATGAAACTTTGAGAAAACAAGAAGTTAAACCAGTCTTGATTGAGAACATGTATTGAAGAGTTAAACAACTCAAGATGAGGTGCTTTAGAATTAATTTTTTTCATAAATTTTAAATATTTTTTTTCTTTTTCTAATGCTTTTATTTTATTCTTTGCCATATCTTTGCATTGTTTGTCAACAATAGGCTTTATTTTCACTAAAAGCTACTATTTTCACAAAAAGATAATTTGGTTTTATGCAAAGATGTATTATAAATATGATATGTTGTGCATCAATATCACTACATCTTAGAGTTGTACTAACTAATTCTACCTACACATTAGGTCTTAGTGTATTGCAAGGACTTGGCCAGTTGAATGGCCAACTTGAAAATTCATTGATAACCTAGTTAATATACATTGGTTATTAACACTAATTGAAGTGCATTGATGCAAAAATGCACTTAAAGGATAGAGAGCTTGCATTGTTGATAATCTTAACAGCTATAATATAATATGAACACAACATCAATATCTCCTCCAAATATTAACTCTACAATCTTCTCAACTCCACGTGTCTTATTTTTCGTGATCCTCAACTCAAAGTGTCTTATTTTTATGATCTATGAATGACACAAGTTATGGAACATCAAGCTCAAATCTTGACAAGAAATAATGCATTTCTGGGGCAATCCACCACCTTTTTGGCAGTAACTTTGTAGTTACCTCTGCATCTTTGTAAGTGTGTGAAGATTTTTTTAATCTCTAAATTTTCCAGCATGTTCCCAAATATACACTCCTATATAAACATTTTCTTCATCATCACTTGGAAAATGCAATAAAACATTCTCTAAGAGATGTTGTTGTGTTGATGTTGGCTTATGTGGATACTATTCATATGCAAGTCTTTGATATATTATTAATTTGTAAATGTAGTATATTTCTTGAATCAGTGTATTAATTATTTTGAAAATTTCCACAAGATAGCAATTCGTCATTTATTAAACAAATCAATTTATTTTGCTTCTATAACTTCTTCCACTGTAAATTCATGCATTGATAACAATAACTATTAAGTTGGATATACAATTTTTTTTATAAAATTTACCATCTTTTGTATTGTTCTACGGTTCCACCAAAGTGCAAATGTTTCATGTCGCTTTGGATGTGATGCAAGAAACACTATTCATTCTTTGATAGGTGACCGTAATGCCAAATATCTTGCTTCATGTTTTTTTTTATTATCTTTTCATTAGTGGTCTTAAATTTTTGCTTGCAAATTCCCAGTTTTTTGCACAATCGGGTTGCTTTTAGGTTTGACACCATCATACAATTGCATTTTCACCTTTAAAGTAAATATAGCACTAAGTTTTGTGAACCACATTTGTTTTTTCACTTAGAAAATTTAGTTGTTCATTTGATAAATACGATATTCTTTGTAGCGTTGGATTTTTCCATACCTACTTTTACTACCACTGCTCAAGAACATTTAACTTCTTTTTATCATATTATAACATTTTTTCTTTAAATATTGTGCCTTTTTTTAATTATCTATGTTCAAATCTGGTGCATATTAAGCCACCCTGCATATTTTCTCTTTAGGCGTTTCACATACGAAGGTTTTTTATATATAATACTAATGAGTAGATGCTCATTGTGTTGCTTAAGCTCTTTGTACCCTATTGCTTCATGATTTAAATATGTTTTTCAAAGTGTTGTAATGAATGTTTCTTGTAGAATTGTAACCCTACATTTTGATGATGATTGTATTTCTTGATTTCTAAATACAATTTAATGCATACACGGAGTTGATAAGACTAATTTTGTTTTGTCAACATTTCTAGCATTTAGCCTTTCACAAGATTGATGGTAACTCCAAAACTTTAATTGAAAAAAGGTACAATCTTTAAAGAATTTTTTTTAAGGTTCTAAGATTAATTTAGATTTTAACTTGTTTTTAAATATAACCAAAATCTACTCTTGAGCTAATCTAAAGGTATCCGTGACAAAGGTAAAAAATAACTGGTTGAATAAAAACTACACAATCCAAGCTTGGATAATCTTATTTTATTGTAACTTTTCATTTGTTTGATCTTTACCCTTACTTCTTTTCTTCTTGTGTGCTCCATTTGTGAAAAATAAAGTAATGCCTCCAACTATCTACACTATAAGATTCTATTAGAGCACTTCAATAATTAAATTAAAGTCTTGCTTTAATTAATTAACTATAGTGAGAACAAAAATTTGAGGTGTAAAATGACTTGCAAAATTAATCCAACAATATGAAAAATTTACTTTAATTAATAAACGTCCAAAGTCTCTAAATAAAAATCATAAAATAATTATATACATCCATGATAACATCCATATATACACATACAATTAGACATACTTCCATAGATATTGGAATATTGTTGAAAATGTAGAAATATCGTAAAGAATTTGTTAAGAACAAGACTTATAATCGTGGGCTTAGTCATAGTTACAGAAATTATAAGTGTTGTACGAGTTAAGGACAGTTAACAAGCAGTTTAGGGCAGTTGGGTAGTTTAGGGTGGCTCATGGGAGAGCAGCTGGACCAACAGTTATCCAAACTGCTAAACTTTTGAGATAGTACTTAAACATGGTCAGGAAGCATTGTTCCTCAATGTGCATCTTATCACATTAATGGAATGATTATTCTCTTGTACTTGATTCTTGTCACACAGTCATGGTTTGACAGAATTGGTACGTAAGTTTTATTTGAAGTATAAAAATTCATTGCATTAGCGCTATAAACACCAATGATTTGCAAACTTTTAATGAATTAGATTTTTAGCTTGGAATTGGAATTATTGGTTGAAGGGTTAGCTAGAAGTAAGAGGAATGAATATATTTGAATTGGTACTGATTTTTAACGTTTTTTAATGTTCATTTTGCATGGTAGAGAGGTTTATCTTTAGATTAATTTGATGATTCAATGTTAGTGTATTGTTCAAATTTTGTTGTCTATGTGTTCTATAATTGATAAAGACATTATACACCTTTCTAGAACATAAATATTTTATTAAACTGTTTCTAATGCAAATTTAAAAACTAAAAATAAAATGTTGCAAATAGAAGGTTTTGAATTTGATTTAAAGTATTTATAAAATTTTAAAATATCCAGGAATAGAATTATTAATTTAATAATATTTTATACTTTTGGATTTTTTGCATTTATACAATATTGTTTGTGTTGAATTGTATATACATTAGTAGAGTTATATATATATAAGTAAACATGTATGTATGTGTGTAAGGTAGAAACTTGTGTTCGACCAACACCCATTCCAATATACTCTAAGTGCATTCAATGGGAGGGTCAAGTTTGTTTAAGTTTGGAAAACATCTATATTTTGAATAGGTAAAAGAAGGTTTTAATTGTAAATGTTTTTAGTTTAACTCTTACTATTGAATTTGTGAGGCACTTTGCCAAATAAGACTTAAGGTTTCTCAACAATCTAAAGAAATTGGTATGTGCCTTAAGGTCTAGTTAAAAAGAGTGTTAAGGATCTTGCAACTACTTGTGTTGACTTCTATCCTTAAGCCATTTTGGCCATGGAGCCCCTCCATGTAGGTCTCTCCATCACTCATTGCTTTGTTCATTAATTATGTTGGATTATGCAAACACTAATTACCTCATGCAATTAGCATTCTCCATAAACTCCATTATTCCATAACTTCTAAGCAATCCTTCCTTGCATTAAAGAATCTCTTATATTAATACTTCACACTTTCAAAATACAATTTACTTAAGGTTCTAGTACATATGCACTATGTGAAATGCATTATGCAATGATCCTCTTTATGCATAACTTCTTTATAACACTCAATACTTCCAATGTATCAACTCATTTCATGATTTTCAAAGTCTTAATTCACTTAGAATCTAAGTGCTTATATACTCACACTTAATGCTCAAGCAATTATGATTATTTCTCCATTTATTTTTTCTTATCTCAATCTCAATAACACTCATAAAAATTAAGGTGTTTCTTTAATTCACCATAAAGAACTATTTATATTCTATTCTTTACAATGCAAAACATCACTCATCTCAAGCTAATGTTTAATGCATTATACAATAAACATACAACACAAAGATTCCTACACAACTCTTTTGTGCAAATCTTAATGAAGCAACAAATCTTTATTACAAAACTAGCTTCAAACAAGCTAGGACACACATTCTCCTTTATGTGGTGGTCCTTAAAATGAGGGAGGAAATGATACACCCCACTTCCCAAGGGCAACACCCTTTAAAAAGGGGTGCATCCTTAAGTTTGCACCACTCCCTATGGTTGCGACTTTCTTTCTAAAGTTGTATCCCTTAAGGTTTTCACACCTTAACATGTTTGCTTATGTTTCATCCTTAAGCTAATTTATATTCTTAATGTGAACTAAAGTTTCTTTAAGTTCTTTTCACATTCTAAGGATTATAATCTATTTTAAGCACTTTGTTTCTAGTTTTTTAAGGTTTTTAATGCTCTATTCTCTAAATCTTTAAGAAATAGGGCTTAAAACTAAAAAGTAGCTTTAGAATGTGAATGTATTTATTTATGTATAATGAAAAAATATATAAAGAATGTATGTAAAAACATTAAAGAATATGTATATGAAAATTAGAATAAAATCCCAATGAAAATAAATAAATAATTTAATGGGAATATTTTATTTTTTATTTGATACAAAGAAATAAGTAAAAAATTCAAAATTAAAAAACAAAAAACCTTTCAATGTGTTAAAAGGTTCCATGTTCTGAAAAAAAACATAAATTAGGTTTCATGTACGATGTTTTGTGGAATTCACTTTTTACAAACAAATAGATAAACATTATTTTTTTATAATATAGATTATCATTCAAGTGTGTGAATGATCGTACTAGGAAAGAAAACTAAAAATGAATAACTTTCATACCATACTAATTGAAATTTAATTTAAATTTGTAGCATCAATTTTATGGATTGTGTAAATCTGTATATAATAAAAAATTGGACTAAAAATCAAAATAACTTGATGTATGTCTAATAGTCCAAGACAAAAAGATCCACTCTTCGCTTGGTCTTTCCACCACATAATTAGTTCCTCATAAATTTAAATCTGATTAAATATTTTGGAGTTTGGTAGTAAAACAAAATTGAGGTAAAAATTCAAATTATGATTATAAAACCTTAGAAGTTAGTAAAAGTGCAATACCAATCTCCTACCAATCCACCACCAATCTACGAGTTACTCACTTAAAAAGAAGTGTTTTTAAGTTGCAATGAACAATTCAAAGCTAAAAAGATTTGTGTAGATGTTGATGACCATGGCATTCTTGTAGGAGCTAAATGAAGCTAAATTGTTCTTTCCTAAAAATCAAAGGCACTCTAAAGCAATAATTTACACCTCAAATCTTTAAACATTTGTTTCTTCTTCCTTAACTTTCACAACGTGTACTTAGTTAAAAAATTTGACAAAGAATCAATTATATAGAAAGGCTTTGAGTGAAGAATAGATCTTTCAGTCCTCATCTCTATTTTTAAAATTCTTGGTCATTTTGCCTTAACCGGACTATGGATATAAAATGAATCCAACAATTTATATAGTTGGTTTTGAGTTTGACTAGTATCAGAGCCTGTCCTCATGTATGGTCTTTCATATAATATTCACCATCAAATTAGAATATGTAAAATTTAGTAAGAAAATACATATGGAGAAAGGACAAAGGAAAACCAACACATAATCATTCAAATCAAAATCGGGATTTCCATAAGATTTAGAGAAGGCAAAATGCAAACACACATGTTCAGATATTTACAATCCTCCTCTGCAGCACTGAAAATCAAATTACAGAAATAAACTAAATTACACAATATAATACTGACAGAAACGCTCAGTGAAACGCAAGAGAAGTGCATGAGAAGTGCCAACAAGAAGCTCATCATGCACCACGCACCACGCACTGCACTCACTTTCCTCATGACACTGCAATCCAGGAGCACTGCCCAACGAGAATAGCGTTGCGAGCCCCGATACCCGGAACCAACCAACACCCGGATCTCACCAGCCCCAATAGTCTACCGCCACTCTCCCGCCCTTTCCCCCACAATCTTTTTCCCTCGGGCGGGAAAGCTGCCCGCGCGGGCACAGAGGCCATCCCGGGCCGGGCCGGGTGGAGGGGGCGAGGGGGCGAGGGCGGTGGGGGCCCCAGGGGAGAGGGTCGTAGGGTTAGAAAACACGGAAGGCGTTGGCAGAAGTGGGGAGCCTGAGCCTGTTCCAAGACAAGCAAAGCACGGAAGAAGCCTGGAGACAGCCCAGGCGAGCGAGTGACCCCATCGCATGATATGCTATGCTATGCTATGCTATCCTGCTGATCATTCATCATGGGTGCATGGGCTTAAGTACTACTCGGGTAGTATGTATCTATCTATCTATCAATCAATCAAACAGCGAACAAACACCGTGTAACATCCCGTAAACAGAGACCTTTCCCTTTGGGTTGCCAGTCATCGGTCAGAAAGGGGCCGGGGTCGACACATCGAGGCTGCCTGGGCTGGCTGGCTGGCTAGCGTGAGATTTGGAGGATTGGTAATTGGACGTAAACCCACTCACTCTACTCTGGGTGGCCTGGCACGGTACCGCAGGGAACAACGCAGCACCGGGCGGGCATGGCATGCGAGGGAGATGATGCCGCACACGTGACCTGGCTGTGCCTCGCTGCGTCGTAAGCGGAGTCCGGACTCTGGGACACTGGGACGAGTCTGGACTCTCTGGGATTCTGTGAGTCGGGGGAGCGGGGAGTGAGTTAGAGAGAGAAAGGAAACAAAAGCAGGGGAGCGTCGTACTAGTGTAGGGCGAGGGTAGAAACGGCTACTGTAGAAAGACGACGCTCCGCTGGTGGTGACAGGGAGTGGCGAAGTGGAGTGGAGGGGAGGGGAGGGGAGGGGAGGGGAGGGGAGAGAGAGAGAGAGATAGTGATTGACTGGGGAGGGGGGAGGGGGAGAGAGAGAGAGAGAGAGAGAGAGAGGGAAGGGGTGGTTGGGCCCCTGTGGAGGCCCGGGGCGTCGTGGAGGAGAAACGGTCTCGTGGCGGGGGGCTGCCTGCTACCATACGACACTCGCCACGGCCTTTTGAATGCAGGGACAGGGGGGGGAGGAGCCGGCAAGCAGCCGGCCCCCCGCCATCGCTATCGCTCCAGATCCACCGCCGTGCTCGTCGTCGCAGGTAGAACCCTCGGTGCAACCCGTAGCGCCACCGGTGCCTAGCGCACCTACGTCGTCGTCGTCGGGGAATCAGCAGGTTCAAGCGCAGGGGGGAGTGCAGGAGAGTTCGCAGCAGAGTTCGCAGCAGAGTCAGGCGTCGCCACCACAGGGAGCGGGACAGCAGGGGGCGCAGCAGCCGAGCCAGGCTCAGCAGGCGAGCCAACTACAGCAGCAGAATTCGTCTTCTGGTGGTGGTAGTGGTAGTGGTGCGGCTTCTTCGACGGCGTCTGCGTTGGCGGCATGGTCGCAGTTTCCGCCTGCGGCGCAATTGTTTCAACAGGTGGGAGGATGCCGCAATCGCTTTGGGCGTTGGAATGTTGCCAAACCCTAGGGGTGGGAGTTGACTTCGTTTTTGTGGAATAGGTTCTTTGGTTGGTTTGATACTCGCAATTGCAGGGTTCGTTTTTTCGTTGTTGGCGTGTTGTGATCAATGCCGTGCCCGCGGGGGCTTCGTCGTGCTCGGTTGAGTTCGTGATTTTGTTGAGAGGTAACCCTAAGGCATGTTCCCGGGTTTTATTGGAGCTCGCTTCGTTGAGCTTGGGACGTTCGTCTTCGCGCTTGCGTAATTTGGATTTAATTGGATTGAGGGAACAACTCTAAGGGACTGGTGGCACCGAGCGTGTTGGAATTTTAGTCGGGGTTCTGTAGTCTCGGTGTTGGAGTGGAGCTATTTTGACGAGGCACTGACGAGGATTGCATTGGCGGATGTTCAATAGAGGAATGGTTGTCGCTTAGAGTTAGTCATATAATGCTCCTCGGAATGTACGAATATTCGGCACCGGGGACCCCTTGCCGGAAATATTTTTCGGTTCGTTGCAGTTGATTTCATCGAATAAACACCAGGGACAGAAAGCATTTAGAATTAAAGCACTTGGACGGAAGTATATTTGAGATGTTTTGCTGCTATTCCTGAATGATCAGGATCTCGGTCTGCCTCATTTTGGGGGAGCCTTCGATTACCTGAGCCTTTCCACCTGGCCACTATTAGGGTTTTGAGCTTGAGACGAAAATTCTGGTTCTCATCGTAGTCAGGTTGGCCCGAAACTTGTGATATTTTATTGGGTTATCCATTGATTGTTTGTCTCGGAAATCACACCACGGATGTTTCCTTGCTAGACCTTATTTTTCCGAGCAACTAGTTTTCTTCATCGGAGATTGACAGCTATCCTAGTCAACAGTCAGGGGATCCTGAAAAGTGTCGCATTATGCTGCATTGAACTCTCTGCTACAAAACCTATCCCTCGTTGGAGCTTATGGTGTAATTCTGGCATGCTGGGTTGAATTCTTCCTCGTCCTAGTGCATACATCTACATTGTGATTCTGCATTGCAGTGCGTTTGCTTTTGGAAGGGAGTCCTGTTAGTCGGGCCTCCTTGAGGCTTGTAATGGATGGAGCCAGACTGATGGCATGCAGTGGGAAAGGGCTATTTTCCCTCTATTTAGACCAGCAGATTAAGTAGCATTTCCTTTTACCATTTCTGTTCTACTTCAGTGAGGCACATTAACCGGAATAATTTCTTCTCCTAATCTTCTAAGATCTGATGACAAAATTGGCTATTGTATGCAGTTGCAACATCTGAGAGACTCCGGTCAGACCAATGACCCTCGGTATAAGTCGATAGTTGCTTTTCTTCAGGCTCAGCAGGCTGCGGCAAACTCACAAGGGATTGGGAGCAGTGGTGGCAATAGTGCTGGGGGTCCTCCTGGTCCTCTTCCACCTTCAATTCAGCAAAGATTGCAACAAGATGGTAATTCTCGGAGCAGTAGCGATTCTCAGGCCACCAGCTTGGGCAACTCCGATTCTAGTCGAGGAACTCAGTCGCATTCCCAAGCTGCATACCTGCAGCAGGCACTTGTGTCTGCACAGCAGAAAGCTCAGGCCAATGCTTACAACCAGCAGAAAGTTTCCAAGCCCTTGCAAACAGGTGTCCCTAGGGACTTTAGCAACGTCAACAACCTCAATTTGCAGGTATGCTTGTGCAATCCAACGTCTATTTTACTGTCCACACACCTCGAAATTGTGACGTCACTGGATGTTTTACACCGGAAATAAGTATTTGCTTTGTTTGAATGATGCTGATAAAAGTTGTAGCATTCTTAGCAGTGTTCTGTTGATCAAAAGTCATAGGGCTTTTTTGAGAAAAGAAGAATGAAACGTTGTTTATTCCAGGAGATGATGCATCAGCAGCTGGCTGGAAGACAACTACAGCAGCTAGCGCAACCTGGAAATGTTGCTGCCGGCCAGACTAGTTCGGCCGAGAAGCCCAGAAACCAAGCACGGACTGCTAGTCAACAACCATCACGGTCGGATGCAATGACACTTGCCTATCCTCATGGAAACTTTCCACGACCGATTTCCGGTCCTGTGCAAGGGGTTCAAAATCACCAACAGCGTGTCCAGAGTAGTTCTAGCGCTCCGTTCAGTGGTATGGCACCTCCTCCACAGCAAACACCTACTAGTGCCCCTTTGCCTGTCAACACCCCGCTCCCTCCTCAAGCTCAGATTCCCCCACAGTTTCTACCTCAGTACCAAGCCCATCTAGCAGCCATGCAGAAGTCAGCTGGCCAAGGTGGGGTGATGATGGCTCAGACCAGACCGATGGCAGTATCTGGTGCTCAGCTGACTGCGGCCGTAGATCAGAGTCGGCTTGGAGCCGGGGCAGGAGCAGCCATGCTTATGACATCTAGTGGCCTTCCATTGGGCGGTTTTCCTAGTGCAATGCCTATGTCTATTTTTTACCAACCTATGCACACTGGCAGCTCTTCTGTATCTGGCGGAACTGCTCCTGATGTAAACCCTAGTTTTGTAGTGTATCATAACCCGACTCAAAGTGGGGATGCCAGGACACAATCAATTACAACTCTGCAAGCCACTACTGGTACCGCTTTTCTTGTAGCTAATGCTTCCTTTTTTTTTTAATGCAATTTCTACTTCGATTCTCAACTTCATGATTTACAGTTTGATGATAGATTTGTATCTTGTAGAATTTCACGAACCTCCATTATCATCCTCCTTAACTTCCTCGGTACTTGAAAGTGGAGACTCTTGGTGGTTCATGGTCTAACTGCCAGGTTTGCAATTACCTTCAGGTTCTGCGATTACCGCCCTGCCAGTATCAAAACCTCCAATTCCTGAGTCTGGTGCCGGAGAGACAACTGACAGATCTAGCAGTGGGTCTAATCAACATGTTCAGCCGATGGCACAGCCGCTAGTGTCTCGACCAAGTTTGCCCATGGGCGCTGCGGAGAGTTTTGGACCTGGTCTGCAATCTAGACATCCTCCAGCTCAGCAACAGCCTTCTGGTTTTGGTTTCAGCAAGTATCAGCTTACCCTTCTTCGAAACCAGATATTGGCTTTCAAGAAACTGAGGGCGAGGAAGGTGTGACGCGAACTCGATAATGTTAAATCTTTATTGGCCATTTTGGTGTGACGTGTTTAGGCAGTAGATGGCGTACAACATGAATAGATATTAGTCGATTGACATTTTATCAACTGGTGGTTTATGTAGATTAACAGCATCGTTACTTCCATTTATGGTTGTTATTAGCAGTTATCATACACTGTTATCTCTCCTATCTAGGATTTGTTTCCATTTGGATAGGAATTTATCGTTCTGATCACATAGATTCCATCATTCCAGCTGACATTCTTTTAAGCAAGTGCAAGCAATATACTAAGAGAAAGTTGCTTTATTTTTCCGTGTAGGCTGGAGAAGTGGTTATCGCTGAGGAGATAAAGCGTCTCATCAATCCCCCGCTTCGTTCATCACAGCATTCCTCTCAGACAACGGTCGCATCGCGTCCTAAAGAACAGGCACCTGGCTCTCAAGCCACTGCGAAGGGACCTGAGCCTGTAGTAAAAGTTGCTAATGAACCTACTTCGAAAGATGCTGATTCCAAGTCAAAGGAGTTGTCAGTATTGAAAGAACCTGTAGTTTCGAAGGAATTGGACATCAGGGATGGAGGTGCAAAAGCGGGAACTACTGGATCTGGTATTCAGGCTGTTGACAATGGGGATGCTAAAGGTGCTCCAAGCATAAAGCAAGAAGCTCCTCTCTTAAAGCCCGAACAAGGAGTTAAATACGAAAGTACTGTTAAAACAGAGGCAAAGGTGGTAGAAGCCAAGTTGAACAAAGTAGATACTAGCAGACTTCCAGTATCAGCTGCTACTACAAATTTAGCTATGAGTAAGCCGGGGGTTCCTGCAGCTACTATGATGCCTTCTATGATGCAAAAACCTCCAGCAGTTGTTCGCCCGTATCGTGGCCCGCTTTTTGATTTTCCCGCTGTCGCTAAAAGGATTGATGGGGCTGCACTTTCATTAACTCCTCAAGCAAGTCTTTGGGGTCAACCAATTTCTCTTGGCTATAAAGTGCGGGAGCTTCTTCTGGAGGAAGGAGTGCGTGCCATTGATAAGAAGAGAGCGGATAGGCTCGAAACAATTCAGGACGTTTTGACCACAAGGAATGGTAAGAAGTTATTGCAGTCATATCAGATTGTAAGACTTCGGATTGAGGAGAAGAAATTACGGCTGATGGAGCTTCAACATCGTGTTAGAGATGAGGTGGAGGAACAGCAACAGGAGATAATGGCCATGGGTGAACGGGCTTACAGGAAATTTGTTCGTCTTTGTGAAAGGCAACGGACGGACCTTTCTAGGCAAGTGATGCTACTTCAAAGGGCCACTCGTGAGAAGCACTTGAAAGCACTGTTCCAGTGGCGGAAAAAGTTATTAGAGTCACAGTGGTCAGCCAGGGATTCTCGTGTTACGAGGAACAGGGGAGTTGCGAAGTATCATGAACGGATGTTGAGAGAATATTCAAAACGGAAAGATGAAGATCGCAATAAGAGGATGGAGGCGTTGAAGAATAATGACGTCGATGCCTACAGAGAGATGTTAAAACAACAACAGGGTCAGCTTCCAGGAGATGCTGGAGAGAGATTTGAAGTGCTCTCCTCTTTTCTTACACAGACTGAAGAATATCTGCACAAGCTGGGAGGAAAGATATCTGCTGTGAAAAATCATCAGGAACGAGAAGAAGCAGCCATAGCAGCAGCAGCTGCCGCCAGAGCTCAGGTCTAGAACTTAGAATGCCCCTTCAGTACTAATCTACTATAAGTTATGCATTTGCATTTACTGTAAGCAAGTCGTTGCTTTTCTTGAAGTATGTGGGAGATGTGCAGCTCTGCTTTGCATATCTGACGTCAGACTTATTTAAGTGCAGGGTTATTCAGAAGAGGAAGCGCAGCAAGCAGCAGCTCGAGCAAGTGAAGATGCTGGAGTTAATGGTTATGTCAACAGTGGCCCACATGATTCTTCTGTAAACAAGTAAGTTCACTACACTGTTCATGTTCATCACCTTCTGTGTAGTAACCTTGCACTTGAGTGTTAATGGTAGCAATCACAACACCTACCTCACGGAAGGAAAGAGTTTTTCTTGCGCTGTGTGAGCTGCAAGACCTGTCCTTGCTTTTCTGAGACTGACGTTATACCCATGAATGGGCTTTACAGATATTACAGCTTGGCTCACGCGGTGCACGAGAAGATTGTTAAACAACCATCAATGCTTGCTGTTGGTATCTTGCGGGATTATCAAATGGTAATCGTTGGTTGTTTCATGTGGAAGATTTTTCAACACTTGACATTGTGTAGTGCATTAATGTCGAGCTTTTTGAAGTCGACCTTCCCTTCCCTTAGAAGTAATGATATCAGACGGTTTTATTTTCCGGGGTGATTTGGTGTTAAGACGCGACGAGAGAAAATCAGTCCTAACCTTCTTCTTCTCATTTTCATAACAGGTGGGTTTACAGTGGATGCTATCATTGTACAATAATAGGCTGAATGGCATCCTTGCCGATGAGATGGGTCTGGGAAAAACAGTGCAGGTGAGATAGCACACTTTCTTGAAAAGCATGCCATTGCATTTGTTAGATTCATGTTGTGAATTGGTCTGGTTGGACAGTACTAATAATACCAAACTTCTCTTCAAATATGCGTGCAAATTGGGGTCATCAAGTTATGCATGTACCCGTGCGTTACCAGATCGGTAACGTCTGAATTAACGAGTTAGCTCTAATGTGCCCTAAGCAACATCTCTTCTAAGATTTGGGTCGGGTTGTATGAGATGTTAAAGTGCGCCGATTTATGTTTATGGACCTCCAGGTGATGGCTCTGATTGCTTATCTTATGGAGTACAAGGGAAACTATGGACCCCACTTAATTATTGTACCGAATGCTGTCATGGTCAACTGGAAGGTAGAGTTTCTGGATCCTCAGTTTCAGTTCTTTCTGAGAAGAAAAATAAAATCATGCCGTTTAGAGTCAGGTTAGATATTGATCTGGGACAATTGGTTATCTTGAAATTGTGATGTAGTGTCTACCACACTAAATGAAAATGTCATACCTTTTTATCCTCGATGAGTGTTTTTACCAGTTATGTTTATAGAATTCTTTCTACATGAATAGGGCGATATCCTTGCTCTTAGTAACGTTTTCACATTGCGCAAAAAGTTTTAGCTTTGAAAATAAATAATTAGTGTGGTTAAGTCACTTCAAGGCGTTATCGATTTTCTCATAGAATTCAATCTGATGCTATTTTGGTGTATCGTGGTTGCAGAGTGAACTCCTCAGATGGCTTCCATCCGTTTCATGTATATATTATGTCGGGCATAAAGATCAACGTGCTAAAATATTTGCCCAGGTCAGTTATATAACTATGTTTGACTTGATTTGTTGTAACCGCGGCTTCATGACTGAGGTCCTTTATCAGGTCTAATTGTCTCATGATTTGCTTTTCCAGGAGGTTTGCTCAATGAAGTTCAATGTGTTGGTGACAACATATGAGTTCATTATGCGTGATCGTTCGAAACTGGCAAAAGTGGATTGGAAATACATCATCATTGATGAAGCACAGCGAATGAAGGATCGCGAATCACGTCTTGCTCGTGACCTCGATCGATTCCGTTGCTCACGGCGTTTGCTGCTTACCGGCACTCCACTACAGGTGCATTCGTTGTGTTCTTTGTGATTACTTGTTCAGAATACATGTGCTTGACGATGTGGCCCTACTTCTAAATTCTGTTTCATTATTAAATTTTTGACATGCTTAGAGTACTAATGGATGCTGTTGCCCTGCAGAATGATCTTCATGAGCTGTGGTCTCTACTCAATCTGCTACTCCCAGAAGTGTTCGACAACAGTAAGTCATTTCACGAGTGGTTTTCAAAACCCTTCCAGAAGGAGGATAAACAAACTGAAGAGGACGATTGGCTGGAGACTGAGAAGAAGGTTATTGTTATTCATAGGCTTCACCAGATTCTGGAGCCTTTTATGTTGCGACGTCGTGTTGAGGATGTCGAAGGATCTCTTCCACCCAAGGTGATAGCTTGTTTGCTGGCACTTATGCTGCAGTTGGTACTATGTGATGTTCTGTTGTTTAGTCATCTTTTGGCTTGAATTAAGTTCGATGAGGTATTTACTGCTGGATGTAATTTACCGGTTGGGCCTTCCAATCCTCATGCGCTCTCATTCTGGTTCTACAGGTTTCTGTGGTTCTCAAATGCAAAATGTCAGCATACCAAGCGGCAATTTATGACTGGGTGAAAACAACTGGAACCCTGCGTTTGGATCCAGATGATGAGGCTCAGAGAATTGCAGGAAACAGCAAGCGACTTGCGCGAGCTTTTGCTCCATTGCAGAATAAGTGCATGGAACTGCGAAAAGTCTGCAATCATCCTTATTTGAATTATCCTCCACGTTATCATATTCAAGGGGACATGTCCGTACGGGCATGTGGGAAGCTGTGGATTCTGGACCGCATCCTGGTGAAGCTTCATAAGACCGGCCACCGTGTTCTGCTTTTCAGTACTATGACTAGGTTACTGGATATACTAGAAGATTACTTACAGTGGCGAAGGCTTGTTTACCGTCGCATTGATGGAATGACAACGCTTGAGGCTAGAGAATCGGCTATTGTAGAATTTAATCGGCCAGGTTCTGATTGCTTCATCTTTCTTCTTAGTATTCGAGCTGCTGGAAGAGGTCTTAATTTGCAGACAGCCGATACGGTGATTGTTTACGATCCTGACCCCAATCCTAAAAACGAGGAGCAGGCAGTGGCTCGTGCACATCGCATAGGGCAGAAGAGAGAGGTTCGTGTTATTTACATGGAGGCTGTTGTGGAAAATACTCCTAGCTATGAGAAGGAGGATGAGCTGCGAAGTGGGGGGTCTTTGGACGAGAAGGACGATGAAATGGTATTCGATCACTAAGCTCTTGGTTAGGTTGTCTCTTGTGGTTCAGCCAGTTTACACTTGAACCACGGAAATTTCATTTCTCCATGTTTGTCAAGCGTATCTTTTGATCTTGTTTATTGATTATGTTCTTGCGGTTCGTCCTTGTTTGCTGTATCTGTAAAGGTGTTGGTTCTGAGCTTTGTTTTTAAATTTTTTTACAGGCTGGTAAGGATCGGTATGTGGGATCTGTAGAGAGCTTGGTTCGCAACAATATTCAGCAGCATAAGATTGATATGGCTGATGAAGTCATTAATGCTGGGAGGTTCGACCAACGGACCACGCAGGAAGAGAGACGACTGACGCTTGAAGCTCTATTGCATGATGAAGAGAGGTATCAGCAAACTGTTCATGATGTTCCAACCTTGCAAGAAGTGAACCGGATGATAGCAAGAACAGACGAAGAGTTGGAACTTTTTGACAAGATGGACGAGGAATGGAAGTGGGCTGGTGATCTCCTCCCTCATCATAAAGTTCCTAAATGGATGCGTGTGGGGTCACGAGAGGTCAATGCTGCAATTGAAGCTACTTCCAAAGAGGCCATGAAGAAGGGCTTCTTGGGAGCTGTGGGTACACAGGAAGCTGAAGATCAGTTGAAACATCAGGAGACGAAGGGTCCTGTAGCTGTGAAAGCTCTTGAAAAACGCTCAAAGAGTACAAGCAGATACAAGAATTATCGGGAGGTAGAAATAGACGATGATTTTTATCCTGAAAAGGAAGTCGAGGAAATTGAGGAGGATGAACGGGAATCCGTTATTGAAGAGGTGTTAACTGCTGCGAATGCCGATGATGAAGAAGAAGAGGAAGGAGGTATCGATGAAGGAGAGGATCAAGATGAAGGTGCATTTTGGTTCCTGAATATGATCCTAGTGCATTTTCATTGTAAAAATTGTATGGCAAGATTGGTCAGAAGAGGTGAAGAAGTACTAAAGATGCTGGTTTGTTATTCACTTAGCTTTTATTGAATTTTTGGTTCTTTTGTACAGCCATGTTGGATGCAGAAGATGGAGAGGAAGAGGAAGAGATTATTGAAGAGGTAATCATCTGAAACGGAACTGGACATGGACTCAATAACAGACATCTTTGTTCTCGTCAGCATTTTTCATACTCAGTGGTTTCTCCTCATTGGCACATCCATTGTATTTGGAGATCTTAGAATTTTATTCATTTTTGGATATTTGAGATCATTACATAGAACTTATCATGTGGCCTGCAGGTAATTGAGGAAGTTGAAGATGATGATGGAGAGGAAGAAGAAGAAGAAGCAGAGGAAGAAAATGCTGGAGAAGAGGGTGAACTAGTTCCTGAAGTATCTTCCGACGATGGCGAGATGTCTCCCGTAAAACCCCAACGAGGAGCTGCCTCAAATCAATCTAAGAAATTTGCATCTTTATCCGCCTTGGAATCTCGCCCAAGTAGAGCAGAAGAGGTGTGCCTTCCTGTATGTTCTGTAATTTCATGCACTGTATATCACGCCCAGATCAGTAAAGCTTTAGAATTAGCTTCAGTGCTCGTCGGAAAGCAAGAGATTTTCAGCGGTATGAAGTTTAACTCCAGAACGAGGTTGGAAAGCAGTACCTTTTTAACGGTTTAATATTTTTCTGGTTGACAGGGTGATGAGCTCGAGGAAGGGGAGATAGCTGCATCAGTTGATTCAGATCAGCGGTCAGAAAGCTGGGTTGACGGAAGAGAGGAAGCTGAGGAGATTGCAGAGGACGAAGAAGATTACACCGTACAACCACAGAAGAAAAGGAAACGCAGTCGCAGCCACCGCCGTACTGCTCAATTAGATGGGCTAGGGGAGAGAGAAACCAGTAATGGGTCTTTCATTGATAGGGAAGCTCATCCCTTATTGTCTTTCCGCTCGAATACTAGAATGGAGCAGAAAACCCTGCCATGGTCGAACTTCGGAACAGTTGACCCTGCTCCGTCGTACGAGAAGACCGATCACTGGGGTGGTGCTGCTAAGAAGAGAAGTGTCAATGTTCCAGAAGCTCAAGCACCAGCACGGCCTCGCATTGTGTTCAAGCACAGCCGGGCTAATGGGTTGCAGGAGCCTGTAGCAGAACCTGATCTGATGAGAGACAACAGGACAGCTAGAACTCAAGCAGGCTTACTGGGCAGCTATAGTGGTGATAAAGGTCGACTTCCTGAAGGACAGCAGAAGAAGGTATATCATTTTCTACACATGTGCGCTATTTGACCCATGATGTGGGTCACCTAATGATGCGGGTCACCTAATGTTCTGGTGTCATAGTGTAACATCCAATAATGTTGGTATGTGCAAGAGGCGGTGGTTCATCTTTTTAGCTCAGAGATGTAACATTGAAGAAGTTCGTCTTGGCACACAATTATAACGGGTTCTGGTCCATGTGCAGTGCAAATCTGTGCTAAGTAAACTGCATGGAGCAGTAAACAAGGATGGGAGACAGATAGCGGCGCTCTTCCTGGAGCTACCAAAGCGCAGTGAATTGCCTGATTATTATAAAGTTATAGCCCGGCCCATTAATTCTCATGCAATTGAAGAGAAGCTGGATCGTTTGGATTATCCAAGTGTTCTGGAGTTTGCATCCGATGTTCACCTCATGATTGATAATGCAGTTCGGTATTATAGCACCTCTGCAGAGGTAACTGTTCTTTCAGACTTAACTCATCCTTTTACTTGGTTTCCGATGTTTACACTTTAATTCCTCTTGAGCAATTGTTCGGCAGACTGTTTTTGTTTTCCTTCTCGCTTCTAGCTTACATGTGGAGAGTAAATTGGCACGCAGGTTCAAGCAGATGCACGTCGTTTACAAGCACTGTTTGATTCGAGGATGAAACTTATGTTTCCTGAGCTTGACTTGTCTTCTGCTCGAGTAAGAAGTTATGCACCCATACTTCCCCCACAGGTTCCCTCAGTCTCTGGTTCAAGAGGTGTACCACAAACGCCCGTGGTAACTGGTCCACGGGGTATAATACAAGCACCCATAGTTACTGGTCCGCGGGGCGTTCGTAGACCTCCTGCTGTCATTGAACCAGCACCCGTTGAAACCCCTCCTTCCAATCCCAGGAGCTCCACTAGGATATCTTTAGTGCGACACCCAGCTCCACCACAGGCACTTGAGGAGGCACCTCTTCCCGTTCCGAAGCAGGAAGGCAAGAAAGGCAAGAAAGGTGGGAAAGAAAAGTCGAAGGACAAGAAGAGCAAATCAAAGAGTAAAGCTAAAAATAGTGCGAAGGAGAAAGAGTTAGTAGAGGAGGCTGAGGCGGGATCGGATGGAGGGGATCAGAGGATCATGCATCCTGTGGATCTTGTAATACATAAGAAGAAACGGAAAGGTAGGGAACACACAGGAAGTAGGACAGTTAATGTTAGCTCACAGTTAGGGCAGTTAAATGCTGAGGAGATGAGGGAAACTAGTGCGCGGGGTTTTTGTGTAGGGCCGTCTGGGAATACGGGTAGAGGTTTCCAACAACAAGCAGCCCCAAGGTCACGAGCTCCGGCTGCCTCTCCTGCGAGTAGTAGGCGAAGTGCACCACAACCGGACATGAAAGTAGGGGCTGCTGTAACTGTGTTGAAAAAGTCGAGGTCTGATGGTGGAAAACGAAGGCCTAGTCACCCTTGAACTCATTTCCTGCATACCTGTATTTTTAGAACCATCCTTTGTCTTATAACAATTCTTATTTCATTCTGCCAGCTTACTTTAGGGTAGATTTTCTCCCAGAATTTCGTTGCAACTGTACACATCTCATGTAGTTAATACTTTAGCGTCTTACATGGTCTGAATATGATTCCATTTTGAACAGTCTATTTCAACAATGACATACACAACCTTGGTTGAGTTGTTTATTATATGGAGTTGCTTTCATCGGGGTCAGATCTGAATGCCAGAGCACACTGGCTTTGTAATGCAGTATTCAGAGTACTTACAGCTGTTTGACATGATGACTCAAGTTTGCAGTGAGGTGCGATGCAAGCTTTATTGATGTTTTTCTTGGTGCTGTAACTCGAGAAATTGTCCCTGCAGCGTGCAATGTTAAGAGAGTGTTGCTATGACCGGATAATTTGGTGTTTTCCATATATTTGTACTTTTTTTTAGTTTTTCTCTTGGTTAGGTATTATATTTTTGGGAATCCATTCTGAAGGTGACTTGACGTTGATCCTCTATCATTACCCCAGATTGGTTCAACTTCTGCAAGTTACATCTTGTCGAGTCTGCATGTCTTCACCCTGTCACACGGAAGGATGTGAACAAAGGGGCATGTTTCTTCATGGGTATTGTATGTGGGGTGCACGTAGAGGCGATCCTGAGTACTTGCTTCCAAATGTGAGGAGATCAATGGGGGACGGGGTGATCTGGCAGTTAGTGTAAATTCATCCAAATGGAATGGCCAAATTACTCATTGAAATTCTTTGTTTTATGCTAAAATCTGTCTAGATATATATTAGAAAAGACAAAAGCTTGGTGGTTTCACAATATTTTGTGTGTAAATAGGCGGTGGTCTCTAATCTCAAGGGTAACTAAATCATTCCATCCTTGGAAACTAGTTTACCTTGGATTTAGAGACCATCAAGCCTTTCCATTATGAGTTATTTAGTGTGAACAAATAAAATTATATTTATTCAAAACTCATGAAATCTAAGCCAAATACATTCCAAATAACACTATTGTGTTTGATCTAGTCCTTAAGAAATTTGTGCTTCGAACTTGAATCACTGCTGCTTCATACGTTTCAACAACATGCAGTCATTCACAATCCAACAAAAACTATCCAACTGCTGAAGACTCTCCACGCATCCAGTTTCACGTAAGCAAAAGAGCGGCTACAGCTTCGACCTACACGAAGTATCTCGAATGTGCACTGTGAACAAAATGCTTCAATCCCTCAAGGCAATACAAGGCTACAACATTCAAATAAGGGCGTGATGTGGAGCAGAGAGGCAAGCAGGTATATAAGTATCGACACAGTGGAAGTATCATGCTCACTCTTACATTGGAAACTGAACCGGGTGCATGAGAAGAAATGACAATTCGGGTCCTTTTGCTTTGCATTGTACAGCTCTGTTCGGAGGGCCATAAGTGATAAAAACAGGCAATTGTAAATGAAAGAGTCACAAATTTGTTTAGGTCGATCACAAAATTGCCAATGAACAATCGAACACGACGGCTTATTCCTAACAATTTCTGTAAGTTGAAAGTTTTTTGCCACATGAAGCATCAGACTGATCGTGGGATCATGCAAATGTAGGGTGCTCAGGAGGGGTTGAGCCATGCAGTGCTGGTGACAAAAAGTCTTGTTTTAGGAGTTGTTTGCATTCAATGTCCTTAAGCCTTTGGCTTATCAATTGGAGGTACACTGGGACAGAGACCGCTACAGCAAGCACCCTCCTATTTTGAGATAAACAGAATAAGTGGGCACCCTTAACCCACGTCCAATTCAATATACATAAGACATAATACACACTACAGATCTCTCCTCAGTACTCACTGTTGGCAAGTTCTAAACCCCGCATCATACAAAGGCCTATCTACAATCCATGTAGATGCCCATTGATCTAAGCACCTTCTCTGCAAGCAGGTGCACAAGCTACAATTACTGCAAGAAATATCCAGAGAGGAAAAGGGCGAAAAATGCCAGGAGAGAGCCGTAAATCAGAAGACTCTTCTGTCCTCCGGTAAGGGTGTTTCCACCCAATCCGTATTGTTGGTTCTGAGCAAACCCAGCCACCTCTACACTCTTGGTTTGGTAGTAAGTTTTGGCAGCGCCACATGTAGGGCATAGCCAGTCTCCTGGAAGATCACGGAACATTGTTCCTGCAGCCACGGGGTATGTTGAGTCTCCCTTCTGTTCTTCGTAGACGTGCCCGCATGATCGGCACTCATAGGCACCAGTGTTAATTACGGCAAATCTTTCCTCCAATCCTGTAAAATATAATCACACCCATGTTACTCATTCATGAGTGTTTTCAAGGAAGACATGGAGCAGCCACTGTAAACCATATTCCAGCAACGCAGATCTATGTGTGAAATATTAGAGAGGTTCTGAAAAATAATCCTACGACCTGCCAACACTGACAATCCCGATACTCTCACACTCAAGACCCACCTTCACGAGAACTGAGGGGCTTCTGGGGTTCCTCGACATTCAGAAGGGTGTCCTGCAGAGCCTCCTGCACAACTTCCTTCTGCTGTTGCTCGCTCAGCTTCTGCTCAACATTGTCCTGCTCGCTGTCAAACACAAACTCAGATCTAATTACTGTAAACCTAATTGCTATATCAATCTGCACTAAGAAACCCAAGCCCTGTCTACTTGCACTTCAGACAAGACAACATCGAAGGTATCCCAGAAAAGAAAGTCATGCAGTGTCGAAATCAGAGAGGAATAAGAAGTCCCTGCATTCATGGTATGTCTATGCCTTCTGAATTGCCCTAGCAACCAAAAATTTCACAAATCTACTGAAATTCATCACCTTTCCTACCATCGTCTACGAAGCGACACCCGAATAGAATCCCTCACATTCTCTCATACAACACCAGCGCAACTACAGACTTCGGAGATACAAAATTACTTTCCATTAATACTCCACTCTTACATTACCAATCCCACAAGAGCTAAACACGCCGTTCTTCAACTTCAGCCACTTTCAATAAGCCCTCTGCTGAAATTTCCCCCACACCAAAGATTCCCCAAGGGCAAACGAATAAAAGGGAACTTCACAGTACACAGAATCTACTTCCAACTAGTACTAAAGAATGTCATGATAGACACTCAAATCCGAAATTCCATTTCCAAATTTTCTAGAATGTGAAGTTATGTTGAAATCAGTTAATCAGACGAGGATTACAACAACCCCTAATGCGAAATCCACCTACAACAACCCCTCCAATCAACCAAAACTGAGTGGACTTGGCATTATGTCTTGCAATGCCCTCAAACATCCCCTACTCCACACATTCCCACAAGAAAGACCAACCAAACCAAACAACCTAGCCATGATCCACAACTCACCTGACTGACAACAGCACCCAATCTCCGACGCTGCGACGCAGGCTTGAGGGTCACAAGGGCAGGGGCCCCAGAGAGACGAGCACCGAAGGTGCGGCCGAGGCCGCAGATGGACTTAGGAACGGGCAGGGCCGCCATGGAGGCCGCAGCAGAGCACGCCATCGCCACGAGACTGGAGCTGCAAATTACTCGCCTTTGCGTTGCTTTGGCTTGGCTTGGTGGAGTTGCAGTGTTGCCTTGGCGATGGCGTGCGACCATGCCATGGCAGCCTCGGGACGGTGATGGGGCGCGTCTCGTCCTGGTACCGTCTATTTGTTATCCACATTGTGCTCGTCGTGCATCGCAGTCGTCCCCCTTCGCTGGCGGATATGGGCGCCACTTCCTCTGCGCCTATGACCGAGGCTGTTCGCGGGTCGCTTTTTCAGTTTTCCTTTCCGATGCGAATGTGATACTCGGATGATGCCGTGATGATAGAGAGAAACTTCGGTCTCCGGAGGAGACTCACGTGAATTAAGTGTCTATTCGATCTACACCCAATCTAAAGCCCACAAGATACTGGTAATGCTCGGGAGAATTTTGACGCACCTATTTCAATATTTTATTAGGATTTGGTTTTTTCATTTTTTCATACGTTGTTATAGATAACCATTTATTAAACTTAAGGATTTTAAATAAATAAATATTTGTTGATTTTGTACAGATTTAATGATATAGCTTTTATCATGAAAATGATTGAATTTCCATAATAGGTGGTTTAAATGTGGTTTATAAAAATAAATTATACCTTGCGAGAGATTTTTAGTATTTAGAAAAATTATATTTAAAAAATAAATAGGTTAGGATTCTTATTAGTCTATTATTTTTGTTCTGTAGTTGTTAATTGCGTCAACAATTAAGTTTTGGGAAAGATGAAAAGAACCATGTTGGTTATTTCATGAATTGCCACCAGGTAAATTAACCAAATTCAATGCTAAGTGGTTATGACAGTGAAGGTTAAATTTTTATTTTTTTTAGACATGAGGGCTCTAAATGATATCATCATCCATTAAGCAAAAGAAATCATGTCATGTCCATGTTCTCCTTTCCATAATACAGAATACCATACGCAAACAAACAAAAAGCAATCACTAGTAATCTATAAGAATCCAAGCTTAATACAATAAATGATAAGATTTGTGGACAATTCAAAAAATTCATTATGGCATCTATGGCAAACTTGTGCTAAAAAAAAGTAGACATGACTAGAAAATTTATTCTAAAACCAATATATCAAATTACATAAATTTATGGTATTTAGTTTAAACTACAAAACAAAATTACTCTTAGCAAAAACTTTTCACTTGCTAACAATTATTTTAACCAGTTATATTTGATGGAGTCCAACAACAAATTTGGAAACATTCATGCCCTTCTAGTTGGTGAAGGTTTGTCATGGAAACAAGTGTAAGGTTTGTATTTGGAAGCTCACACCAACTGCATCTCCATATGGATGCTTAGTGCAAATGACACATGAGTCTCAGAGCCTCCATGGCTTCATCAAGTCCAGCTCAAGGAAGATATTGTTCACGCTCATCTAGCTTGCTTCTCTTGTGAGGTTTCTTGATGTCAGGCTTGGAATCGGTTGATTCTGTTCCCATGTTGTGGTTCTTCTATAAATCTATTACTATGGAAAAGGACTTTAATCAGCAAAAATAGTCAGATTTGTTTTAATTTTTTTTTTATAGTAACAGTACAAGTTGTAAGAAATTGGATCATGTTTTACAGCATGTCCAGATTATTATACTGCGTCACTCACAAATTGAATCCCGCTGCCAGCACTCAAGAAATCTCTTGAAATACGCTGGGCCTGCTAACCTCATGACATAACATACCAGAGCCTCTGGTGCAAAACGTGCATTTCTCACTAGCTCGTGACACTCATTACACCACAATTTAATACTATATTCAACCAATGTTGACACACCGATTAAAAAGATTGAAAAAACAAAAAACAGTCAAAAGTGACTCAGAACCATGTCACCCAGTTTCACAGATCCCAGGAACCAACAACCCAACCAGATAAAATATAATCCACTTCGAGATTATCCAACACACAAAATCCGGACACTGGAACAACTTGATGAAACAACCAGACACAATCATGGGAATGCTTCAGTCTACCAAATTCTAATATTGTCTACTATCACCCCAAGCCATGTGTGCCACCGTCTGAACTGAACTCGGAAGCTCCAATTCAGACCAAATATGGGCCCCAATGGGCCTTGAACTCTCACTCCCTCTTCCACTGCCATGACTCCAGCTCTGCAGTTCACTCCAGTTCCGCATCGCCATTCTCTGCAACCTCCTCTGTTTGTAGTGATACGAACTCCCCCACCTACTTCCAAACTCTTGTCCTTCATCCTCCTACTTGGGAGTCCTCCTGGATCACTTTGTGGATCATGGTAGCGGTGAAGCAGAGTACTGAACCGTACTTCGGCATCCTGGAACTGGTATATAACAAGGTGCAAACCATCGGCAGATCATAGTCGGACCATTTAAACCAGTACTCCACCAGCTTTCAAACACTGCAGGCTTTTGTATATATAAAAGTCCTTCATTGAGTGTTCTTAAGAGTGTTCCGAGGACAGTCAGCTAGTACCTTGTTGAGCATTTTAAGAGGGTTGAGTGTCTGCAGGTTTTTTGGTCAAGCTAATTTTCTAGTTGCTTCATTTTCTTTTCGTTCAAGATGGATCTCAAGCAGAAGGACACCATTGACAAGCTGGTGATTTTTTTGGCCAAGAGAGATGGTATCGACAAAGTGGTCAAGACGCTGCAGTACCTTGGCAAGCTTGCTCACTACAACTTGGAAAGCAAGAACCCGGTCTTGGCAGCTCGCTACAAGAATTTGGAGGTCGCAGCTGGTTTGAGCAGGAAAGTTTTCCGAGGTGGGCGATCCTTGGCAGGCTTCAGTGCGCTCCGCACAGCGACCTACCCCGACCTCACCATCCAGCTGCTCACCATCTTCGGGTACAGCGGGGAGATGGTGTACTGGCTGTTCGATCACTTCACATGGCTGTCCAAGGTGGGTGTGCTCAACTCCAGCGTGTCCGACACCACCATGTACATCTCGGCGTTCGGGGAGAGCGTGGCCTACATCTTCTTCATCACCATTGACGTGATCCTCATCAAGCGTGGTATGAATGCTGAGGTTGGGTTGAAGAAGCAGCTGGCCAAGCTGGAGGCCGGATCGGAGCATGGAGAGGAGGAGGATTCCACAAATGCAGAGCAGGTGAAGATCTTGAAGAGCAAGATTGCAGCCATTAAGATGCAGAGGGTGATGTCGGTGATGTCGATTGTGGCGAGAACCTCCGATCTCTTCATTGCGTTGTCTGTGGTGGATCCTAATCCGTTTGTGAGCCACACTGTAACCTTGTGCTTGAGTGGGTTGGCGTCAGCTTGGGCGGGGTGGTACCAGCAGTGGCCCGCATCTACATAGGTCGGGGAGGTGATCAGGTCATCAACTATTGCTTTTGGGTTCGGAGATGATTAGTTAGTTGTAAGGAGCGTGAGCATGACTATGGCAAAGGCCAAGTAGTTGAGCTCCGTGACTTCGACATTATTGTGTACATTTGGTTTTTCTCCGGAATTGTTTAAAATAACAAGAATGTTCATTGATGTTCATTTTCACTCCACATCTTCCATGAGTAATGATCTTTTATTGAGAATTGCTGTGTGAAAGTCAGTGTATCTATCCACATGAGGAGTTTTAGTGAGAGCAAAGATTAGAAGATTGGACTGTTTGCGGCAACTATCGAGAGATTTTAGGATAGATTGATAATACTGAACGCTTGAGAGAATGATAGTTCCATCTAGTTGGAGTTGGGTCACAGAACCTTGCTAGTGACAGTATTTCGAAGTAACGAACCACATTTGATTTCTATGTTTAGGAGCATGGTTTGTGGCAATAGGTGAAAAAATCCAGCACAAGAATAGTGGGTTCCAAGAATTCAGACAGTTCACGGGACACACAGGCCATTAATAATCCCGATGAATATATGTTTCATGACGAGAGACTCGGAGAGAGGTGATACAACCTAGTAAATAATCTTTAAAATAATCATTTTGTAAAGGTACATTTCTGCATGGCCCCACCATTCCCTAACTAGTACCTGTTCATTCCTGAGACATTCTCCTCGTTTGATGAAAGGCACATGTGGAAGTTGTCACCAGAGCAGCTCTATAATACTGGTCAGTGAAGTTCGTCGAATCCTGCTCACAAAACAGCGAAAAACCGCAGCCTTCGTTTGTGGCCAACAAGTACCTCCACCTCCAATCTTGTAAGAAAACAAAGGAATTCGGAAGAGAATATCTCGGCTGCTCAACTAGATGTTGACCTACCAAGTTTGGAGAATCGCCATCCTGAGAATCTCAATCGCTCATGCTCAGTCTCAACCAGACTGGCAAGGATTATAGTGAATACAATGTCCAGTTTAGTAGTGAAGACATCACTTTTCTCCTTTAATACTATCACAGTTCCAATTCCGGCAGGCTAGAAAGACTGAATCAGAGGTTGGCTTAAGATGATACATAAATCGGAGACAAGAACAAATCCTGCATCAAAGGACAGATTGAGCGTCAGAAAATGGCTGTGCTAAAGCTCAAACATCTTACTTCAATTTAACCAAATCGAGACTTCTTGGAAATAAAGCTAATATGTGGTTTAGGTAATTCATCCCTGGCAGACCCAACTCTAAAAGATCAAATGTCTTTGTTGTAGCTAACATCCATGATCTTTTCTCAGGAACAGATGGAGAACTACTGTTCCCAAAGAGAATAGAACCGAAATGCAAACATTTCAACTGTGATGCTTGCTAAGAATTGGCGTACACATTCACGTGAGGCTTCTCCATGGTCACGATGACTATAAATGTAGGCTAGACTCCAAAACAAGATTCACAACATCAAAATGCATGAAAGGAAAACTAGATACAATTCTGTGAAGCGAAGAGTTGAATCTTCACAAAATGATTACCTTGAGAACATCAATTCGCAAATGATAATCCCTTGTCGAAGAAGCCATCGGAATGAATTCTCTCACATAATGATGACATTTGCACCGCAGTCGCTCAATAGTCGAGTTTTCTGCAGAAGTACCACGGTTACATTTTGACACATCCAGGAAGAATGAAAGCAAAAAACCTCCTCATTCAATGACTAGACTGGAAAAGCTCCCATCACCTCTCGTACTCTTGCAATGCCCTCTCTGATCCCTTTCATGTCTCTCATACTATTGAGATGTCGAGAAAGACTCGGAGCAAGTAAGTATTCAGTTTTGTCACCAAAAAACGCAATGAAAGAAATGATGATAGAATGTACCAGTTCTGTACTGAAGCTGAGAACATTGTGATCGGAGGCACGTGGATGGCCGCAGTGCGTGAGCATGATTGATGAATGTGGGTAGACACAGATTCCTTATAAAATCAATCTAGCCTGTCCTACCGATGGAAACTGGGTACTACGCTTTTGTCTAGCAGGAGCAAGACTTAAGTCATTTTAAATCCTAAAAATTCGGTTAAAAGATGAATATTTTTGTTAAAAGCTTGCCATATGAGTGAAATGGTCATTTGCAGCAGGACAAGATCGTAATAGGAAAAAGAGCGAAACCACTATCAGATCTCTGGCCTCTCCACGATCAACCCCCAGGCTAATGACCTCACTCAATGCACTACATCAGGTTAGCCTCTAAAATAATGGATTTGGAAAAGAGGGACCGATATCAGGGTCTGGTCAATGTCTAAACCAGAAACCAGCAACTCCTTTCATTGCAGTGAAAGGGTCGTCCATGAATGCATATTATCATCTTGAATATTTGACAAAGCTACAACTCAAAGGGTATGAATACAAATGATGGAACCAGCTCTAGGAAATTCAATGCCACTAAATTTACAAGTTCAATGCCTACCACCCATCACAGAGCTCACTCACGCAAGAGCGAGCTGTCACGGTTAGAACTGCCAACCAAGATACTCGTCTGATGATTCCTTGTTCATCGCATACTCCTCCATCATCACTGTGTTCTGCTTCAATTCCTGCTCCAGTCCACAGATATAATTTAATCCCACCAGCAGCTCCGTGATCGCTGCCTCCGTCTTTGCCAAGTCAGCAAAGTAGAGCGTTTGTAGGAGAAGGCAGTTGGTGCGGGACACCACTTGCTGCTGCTCGAAATTATGCTCAGACTGCCACCTGATCATATTATGTGCCAGAGGAGCCAGCCAGCTCAGAATTCTTTCCAGTGCGTCCTTCCAATCTGCAGCAATCATGGAATCATACTTCCCAAACTCACATGCTCTCATGCTGGCACGTAACCTCGAACGGAGCGCAACTCGCACTGTCTTGGGCAGCATCCGGTACAAATCATCTCGAGCATCTTGAGCTATTAGATGAGGGTACCGGATCATCTTCTCAAGGATGATAATCACATTAGCATAATGCAGTGCAAGCGCGGCTCCTCCCAAGGTTGACCACGGCGCCATCCGATGTCTGCTTTTGGGGTCACAAAGCTCTCTAATGTTTTGTCTATCCTGTTTAATTAAAGGGGACTCCGTGTGCCCAGGTTTGATACTATGACGAGTCACGTAAAGAAGCGCAGATGTAAACTCTTCAGTGGTTTCGGCTTGAAGAATGGCGTTCAAAGACCTTTCCGTAAACACCTTCGGAGGCTCCACCACAAAGGGACCTGACATTGGCCCTGACATTGGTCCTGTCAATGGTCCTGACATTGGAATCGGTCCTGAGTGTCGAATAGGACTAGATTGGGGTCTGCTAGGAAGACTACTAATGGAATTTCTTCGCGGAATCAGAGAGCCGGAAGATAAAGGAGGAGAGGAAACAGGACGGTATTCACAAACGGCTCTAGCAGACTGGGCAGCTAATTCATTAATCCCTAAGCCTCTATCTTCATGAGGTGGAGTGGTAGAACCCAGAGGGCTTAATGACCTTGAAACAGCCTCTAAGCTAAAGGAAGAAAGGTTGTTCAAAGAAGAGGAGTGGTGACCCAGAGATCCCAAGCTTTGAGGGTAAGAAAGCCTTGGACTTGACGACGTTGCCTGACTTGACGACCGGTTCTGCCAAGCAGGCCTTGTCGATTCGCCATTCTGCTGGTTTGCAAACACGTGCGATAAACCCAGCATAGGTGACCCAAATACGCTAATAATTCTTCCATGAATGGTGCATACGGTTTGTGCTAACAGTTTCACAATCTTATCGTACGTATGGTTCCACAAAGATAGGTCCCTCATGTACTTGATTTCCTGTCGCTGCCACATTGCTTTCTGTTCCAACGCACTCAAGGATTCTCCAATCGGAACTTCATCGTCTTCTTGAAGCCTAGCCACAGCTTGCTCTATGTCTGCAAGAGCCTCCAACTCATGATAAAGAGTGGCAGTTGAGGCAATGTACCTCTCCATCTTCTTCATTTTCGCTTCCATTTCTTTATGGGGCAGTTCCAAAGCTCGCAGATTTATATCCTGTTTTAACAAATCATTGTAGATGTGTTCAAATGCCTGTAATGCTGGTTCTTGACACTTCTGACCAAGGCGCGCTACTGCACCTGCTACTGCCGTTAGGTCTTGCAGCTTCTCCATGCATGCCAGACTTAATAGAACAGCTTCGTTGTCTGACACTAAATTTAAAACGCCTTCCCCTTTTATTATTTCTGTTCGTAGCCGTAGTATCTCTTGATCACTGAGTGACTGCCAAAGTTGCATGCTCTTTGACATGACATTTGCCACCTCAAATGCAAGAATACCTATCTTTGCTTTCTCGCCTCTATTGCCTTTTTTCTTAGAGTCTGGGGCAAGCTTCCCTGCCGCTGCTTTGATGGTACTAACCTGGCTCCCCATAGCCCCTTTTTGATTCACCCACAGTTTAATTTATATGCTGGAAGTTATTTCAAAACCTGGGAGGTAAAACCAACCCTGTCCCAAAAAACTTCCTCCTGCCCCTGGACATGCCCGCCTTTATCCAATCACAAGACTTTGAAACCTTGGAATCTGAGCTGAAACTCTGCGAAAGGAGTGAAAGAGATCTACTTCAAAACTCTGGTACAATTTAAAGAGATACATTTCAACCCAACATCAAATTAACACTTCAGGTAGGTCACTCAAACTACGCCTGACCAAGCCAGCTCCTATCGAAGTACTTTAGCTGGGCCTTATAAAACTGAGTAAATAGACTGGGTAGTACAAACGATTCAACAGTTTAGTACCCGCATCATCTACGACGTAAGCATACTATTCTGGAGCTTTGCTCCTCAAATTCAACGGATTTCTTACCTGTTGCTCATAGTCTTCTTTCTCATCAGCGACCCGAGTCAACTCCTTCCTCCGCAAATTACACTAGATTGTCCTAAACCACCAAAAGAGCAATTTAGATTTTAAAAATTGCATGATCAGATGAAAACAAACTTGAAACGAGAGCTCAGGACGTAACAGACAAGATCTCTAAAGAAACAAGGCTACACTCAGGGACTGGATTCCAAATGTAGCACATAGGCACGTGCGTCCTCAAATAATGACCTGCATTGCAATGACTATGCTAAACCTGCTCGCTAAAAAGGAAAACACCACGCAATACAAACTGTTTGAGATGTGCACTATATTGCAAAAGAAAAAACGATTCACAACAAACATTATGTTAATCTAGGTCTGCAATCTATGTGAAATAGTAAGTTATGGTTGCGAATAGGTTCCTCTACATTTGCAGTGTCTACGATCAAACTTGCAAATTTCGAAATTCTGTATCGATATCACATAATTGGTGATGAGTGGGTAAGTTACATCAGGATGCACTAAGCAATCTATGATAGGAATAAGATACGCCAACCGAAATCAGCAAGCTCTCACAGGTCTCACCCCACCCTCGCACAACAAAACTAACATTTCGAGTCTCAACAGTTTCTTAACCCCCTAAATAGAACCAGCAGATCATCGAGATGACTGGCATTGGAAAATCAAGAAGTAAATATATCCCCACTAATATGAATGAGGCACCGGAACGTAAAAGGATGATGAGAGGTCAAACTGATCTCCATCATCTTAGAATTCATATCACAGAATCCACCCATTCAACAAAGAGCAAATGGCAATCTATCAGAGTTCATCGCAGAGAAGATAAATCACGACGATTAGCAGGTGCAAGACTTCGCAAGATAAAACCCAGTAGTTCCGAACGAAGAATTCGGTAATGATCTCCACAACCCTGACTAAAATCCAATATGGTCTTCCAGAAATACTGCAATGGCTCTTAAAAGACTCTCCTTCTCCATCAAATAATAACCCGCTCCACCTAACGCGTCAACCTACCGACAACTAAAACACCAAAAACCTCAGGTACCTCCCACTAGCAGCTAGGCACCCAGGCAGGCAATGCAACTACTCATAACTCCCTCGAATACTAGTACACGCCAGAAGCTAACCTCACCATACACAGAATCCACTCTGAGCTGCCCAGCAAGTAGAAAGTGACAACTCAACTACAAATGCGGACCAGATGTAACCAGCTCCAACTAATTGTAACCAAAACCGAGATAAGGACAGCAACCATGATTCACCGACAATGCAAACTAGGTCTCATACCCAAAAACCACCATTCTTCTTCAAAACCACGCCTAGATCACCCTCCCAAAATCTCCCACACAACTGACACATCCCCAGACACTCGAATCCATCTCAACACACACTCCAAATCTCAATCACCCGAGCTAACAAAACCGACACAAAACGGAAAAGATACCGATCATATTCCGACCCAGGGAGCAGAAACAATACCCGGAACTTGGAAGCTTCACTCGAGAGCCACAGAACCTGCTCCCCTCCGTCCCCGAAACCCTAACCTCCGTCCTCAAATCCTCACCGCCTCCCCCCACACCACCCTCACCCCCATCCCTCCCCACATACCCCACTCCCCTAGATCTGAGCTTCCAAACACCACAAACCGCCCACACTGATCCCCAACCCCGATATCACATATCACAACACATCACAACATGTCAACAACATGCCAATCCTTCCACTACCACGCTCTCCTGCAAGCGAATGACGCGCAGTAGCACCACCCATTCCAGCTCCGAGCTCTCGCTCTCCCTCCAGGTCGTCTCCCAACGTCAACATGGGGAGCAAGATTGACAATGCGAATCTGATGGTGAATCCAAACGGGAAGACGCGAGTCACCGAGCTCCCCGAAACGCAAAACCAGCCAACCCAGGGGCGGGTTGTGGAGCTGGACTGACTGCTAGACTTTACCCATGGGTTAGATTAAAAAAAACAGCAGCGACTGTGCGAGCGAATCGGGAGGTGGATTCAGACGGGGGGCAACTGCAGCGACGCAAATAGTAAACATATGGTGGCCTCGATGCCAAGCTCCCGAACGCAATTGTCGCCGTGGCTATGGCGTCGTTGCAGGGATTTTGGGGGAAAAAAAACAACTCTACACTGCTGCGAGTCCTCCCCCTCCCCGAGGCCGCGGCCATGGGGGGCGGTGGACTGGAGACTGGAGTCTGGACTGGACTGCACTGCACTGCGCCCGTGACCGCGTCTGTTATCTGGACAGTAAAAAATTCTCTCCAGTTGCTTGTGGGCTGCTAGATCTTCGTCGGAAGGAGGATCACTTTGGAACGTTTTACATTAGGTGTTTGTTCGTAAATAGTTCAAAATTAAGAAATAAAAATGGAAATCTTCAAGATAGAAAAAAATATATGTGAAAATAATTTTAAAGATAATTGTCCACTTAAGGTCACTTTTAGTGATTTTTTTGGTAGAGAGCCAATCCTAATTTTTCTATATATATATATATATATATATATATAAATATATATATTTATATATATATTTATTTATTAATTTTTTGAGGTGGACGAACCGGCTACCCAAATACTGTACTTATTTTCTGTGTTATTGTTTTCTAGGAGGTACTCACTGAGCTGCAAGATCTTCGTGTGAAGGAAGATTTCTTGGGAATGTTTTAGATTTTGTTTTTAATGGAAGGTATTTACTTGTGGAGTAATTTGGTGTCCTAGATTTGGGGAGAGCAAGGAGGGGAAAAGAGGGGAGGGGATGGTACAGTCCTGTATTGTACCTGAGGAGTATAACTTGGTGCCTTTCTTTGTACTCATCACCCGGGTTTTTTCATCTGGTTGGGGTCACTCGGTTTAGGTTTTTCATCCATTCGCTTGAGTGTTGGGGGATGTTTCAGGTGGAAGGATACATGGTGGGATTATGAGAGGTTTTGATTTGGGGAGTTCAAGGCACGGGGGAGGAGTGTGCAGAGGAGTACATTGAAGGAGCAATAGAGTCTAGATCTAATAATTAATATAATAGTTTTATTACTTGGAAAAATAACATCACCTTTTAAAATTAAAATTTGACATGAAAAATGGTTAAACAACAAGATTTCAAGGTTTCTGATTCTTTTAATATTTGATCCTTATAAAAAATTTCATACTTCCCACATATACTTTAGTATGTCACAATGACCACAATTTTACCTCAATTTTTATTCAAATTATAGATTTAAAAGTAATGTATTGCAATTTTTTAAAGGTCATAATATTTTATTTCTTTTAATAAAAAACCATATGTATGTGTATTGTATATTGTGTACTACAACATACTGATTTGATTAATATAATCTAATTTTATCCTATTCTATGACAGTTTATCTAAAATGATGAATGTGAGAAAGTTAAAACTGTTGATAAAATAAGTCTAATCCAACTTACCAAGCAAAAATTAGAAACCTTACAATGACAAATGAACATAAATATTTTTTTATTTTTTTTGGAATGCTTTGCTATTTGTAAACTACTTAAGAAAATTTCTAGGGGATTTTTTTCCATGTTTAATGAATGAAAAATTTAAAAATCATTATTAGTGAGCAACCCTTATTTTTTCAAGAAAAACTAAATATTTGCTCAATGGGTCATTGGGTAGAGACCCTGCTAAAGTGCCACGGTAGACCTTGACTTGATGACAACATACGGTAATAGGTCGTTGGTCTTGGTGAGGGAGTGACCATGACCATAACTTCATTTTGTATTTTAGTTACACGCCACAGAGAGCACCATAAGTTGCAGAGACTGTCATGGATCTCCAGCCATTACCTGCAGAGCCTGTGAGTACTGGGCATGATTGCAAGCACAGCACAGTATCATTTGTTCACTGTCACCTTCCAGTCATCTACTATAGTTCCTCATCTGGGCCTACTCTGTCTAAGTATAAAATTGTAGGACCACTGGATAGTTATTTTAAGAGAAGAATAGATGTCATATACCCTGTACCTACACAACTGTGGGTGAGCCATTGAGGGGGCAGAGGCCTGCACATGCTGGCGTGTGCCATTACTTATCCACCCTACAAGAGTGGGAATATGGAGGGATGGACAAAATCAATGTTGTCAAGGGGAAGAATACTGGTATTGTCATGTTCACAGGGGCTCAGGGGCTCTGCGTGTATGTTTTTATGGCTACAGTGGCTGTAGTAAATACAGGTCTTTGGAAAGTGTTGATGAAGCAATTTCATTTCATTAGGGCTTCTGCTATGAATACCGTACTTTAGGGCAGCTTCCTCGGCCCTCGGTTAAAAATTGATTAATTTTGAATTTTGGTATTTAGCAGTAAAAATAGTAAAATTTTAAAATTTAACTTTTTGAGGAACTTAATAATTTTAAGTTCGACTTTTATCCACAATTGATGAAGTTTCATTGGATATTTGTTATTTTAGTGAACTTTATATGATCATTTTAAACTTTTTTTTTTTTTTTTTTTTTTTTTTGATTTAGGGTTCGTGCATTGGAATTCATGATATTTTGTCATTTTATTTCGTAATTTTTTTGCAAATTGGTTGAACATTTATTTATTTTTAATGATTTGTTTTATTTTTATATTATTTTTGCCAAAGCTGCCCCTAAAACAAGGTAACGTGAAAAGCTTGCTCATAGGAAATTTATGGACAAGCCTTCAGCAAGGTGTCACGAGTCAACTTCAGTACTGTAGAGTCTGTCTACGCTCAGTTTTCCAAGCGACTTTGGATACATGTTCCGTGTTAAAATGAAATGTTTGATAGATAATTCATTTGTTTGAGAGGTGCAGCTGGCCAAGATGGCAATGCAAGAAGCATGGTGGATCACGAGTGTGAGTGCGCTTCACATGTCTAGCGTCTGGACGAGAAAGTCCTTGGCGCAAGGCCAAAACGTGTCTGTTTGCAAATTTCAAGTCATAATTTTGAGTCAAAGGTAAAATTTTATGTGAGTAATTCCATCATGGTACGTATCAACAAAGTTATGTAGATTTGAGATATCTGATGAGAATTTTTAGACACAAAAATCTTCATGAAAAAAAAAAAAATAGTTGCAAGATTGAGGCAAGATTATGGTAAGAATGTTTTAATAAACGGGTTTAATATAATTTGTATAAGCCTTTGAGGTATGTTGTATATTTTGGTACTTGAATACACTATCTCTCATCATGGCTGTTTTTCCTTCGCAGATATTTTCATCTAGTCAGCTGGTAAAGAAAGATGTCAATAAAAGATTTTGATAAGTTATGAAATCTGATTAGAATTCCTGAATCCAGTGCACATCCACAGACAGAGAAGGGGTTCCACTGGCATTGAGTTACTTAGTACCACAAAGCGGTACATGTGTGGGGACACCCTTGCTCTTGGTATTGCTATTACAGTACGTACTTCCGCAAAAAACAAGTTTTCATGACCCTGGTTTCTTCCTTCCCATGTGAGGCGTATGCCCATGGTTTTGTCAGCAAAACCAGCAGCTGCAGGAAGTGCCCAACATGGGCTCAACTCGATCTTAGCATGGCTAACTTAACTTGCAGTGACTACTTTGGTTGCAGAGCCTTATGAGCACTTTCAGACCTTGATGAGCAAAATTTGCGGGATGGTTCAACCGCGGTTGTTCACTGAATTCGCACACTTTGCAAAAGAAGCTGACTTATTAGCTGCAATCATATTATATGGAAGACAGAACCAAGTACCACCCTGACCAGTGGCTACATTCACTCCACTTCATCAGCCTATGCCCCTGGAGAATATTCTCCATATTTGCATAATCACAGCAAGCGTGGCATGATATGGGAATCTACAAGAAATCGCATATTCTTCATTCCCAACACTCCTAACTGTTCGCAGGTGATGATATGGAAATCTACTCAGCTGTCACTGTAGGTCGACGCCAGAGTTGAGGGTCAGAAATCCCCCAGAAATCTGCTCTGAACAATGTATCATGGCTTACTCAAGTTTGGGGGCGATCAAGTATCCGCAACAATACTCGGAGCAGCCATGACACCAATGTCAGGTGGAGCAGATTCACCCAGATTCTAATGGCCTATTATTTCAGCTTTTGGGAAGTGGCCACACAACTACGTCCTAGTCGTTCCTTCATAAAAATCTCATTAACTGATGAGTTCTCTCTACCCAAACTTTAGTGTGTAACTATATAGCTTGCAGTGAGCTCATACCATTTGTGGCTCCTATACATTCCTGCTCTAGCTGAACGTTCAACATTATTGAGTAACTTGCATTAGTGACTTGCATTTGTTGCATATTTTTTGAATGAATTGCAATAGTTTATTAGTGCTCATTGTAATTTGAAATGGCTGCACGCACTTCTCATGCCATTGAATCACCCTCCTTGTAATAGCAAACTCAGCTGTAGAACCATTTCATGTTCAGATTGCGTCTTGAAATTGACTTAGAGCCAATATGGTATGTTAGTACTCACTACGGCCGAAGGGGTTGCTGTATACCGGTATGTAGGTGAGGGTTGCACATTGATACATAAAAACCGATCACATGAATATTGAAATGGACATAAACCAACCCTTAAAATCTACAGGTCATCATGCAAACATATTACTCGTCGGTTTTCTACCTTCAAGCAAACACACAAAACGAAGTCTAGATTCATGTCAATTCCTGACAAATGAGCACTTAGGATTAGCACGGTGTTTGCTCTTAACAGAGCAATTATACATGGTTCCAGAAAGAATAATCTTTACAGAAATGTGAATATGAACAAGAGTATATTTCATCAAGACAATAGCCCTTTCCAAAGCTTATTCAAAAAATTATGTACAGGGGAGAAAGGGGCAGCTTCCTCTAAGAGCTGCAATTTTGTAACAGAGATAACTGTTCATCTTTCCCTATGCAAACAACTCTCTCTCCCTCAAAGGAGATCAAGAATGCACCGTTCTCTCTACGAACGCTTTAACTTGCACGACTTGCTAATTAGCGTTGCCGGACTAACTCCCATGTTCACGTCGCAGTCGACGCGCACCTTGAATCCAGGTGACGTATACTTTCCGATCCTCACATGCACCTTCGCATTAGCGCGAACATGAAGCGGAACGTTGTTCGCTTGAATTTGAGTGTTAAGAGCGGTGACTGAGCTCTGTCGAAGCTGGTAGTTCTGCACCTTGAGCTCCGAAGACAACACAGTGGTGTTCTGATGGCCCTGGTAGAACCCGGGAATGGAGCTGCTGTTCAGAAACTGCCCATCGTAAGAAGTCTCCAGGTTAATGTAGTCATACTTGATGCCGATCTTGCGGTTAGGATTCTCGGCCGTGACGTTGTAAATAAAGTCCGCGTTCAACGTGTTGTTCTGCCCCACCGCGAAATTGGCGATGTCGATATTATTAAGGGAGTACTTCGGCAAATGAATGGGCTTCAGCACGAGCCACAGAACCAAAATAGTAATCCCCGCAAGCACCAAAAACGCAAACAGCAACGAGCAGAACGTAGACAGCAGGCAGCAGCAGCACCCAGCCACCCCACCGCGGTGACGACGGCCGCGATGAAGAGGCTTATGATAAGTCGCCGGGGCCGGCAACACCGGTGACCCAGCTGCACTAGAACTCTTCTGGTTAATATTCAGCATCGGCGCCTCAGGCGCCGAAGGATACACCTGACCAGCCATTGCCAAGTACTAAACACCACTCCAAAACAATCCCCCTTCGATCACCAAACTTCTCCACTCCCACACTACAATTCCAAAACCTCAAACTCCACAACACAGCGACAGACAAACTTCTGAACACTTAAAATCCCTGCTTATCTCTGCTCATGAAATCTTTCTGAACACTGCAGTCGATGTGATCGATATCTGAGCAGCGGTGAGCTATTATATCGATCAGATAGTCGATGAGACGGCTTCGACGCGGGGGACTAGACGATCGATCGACGCTGCATCCGAGGCGCAGTCCAGTAGCGTGGAGCGTGAGGTAGGGCTGTGGGACGCGGTTGGAAGGACTCGCGATTCAACAAAGCGGGTGTCGTGGGACGTGCATGGAAAGTTTGGTGCAACGATGACTGTGCCGGTCGAGTCGAGGTCGGAGTCTGGTGTGGACCACTGCAGTGACTGCAGTAGTGTACCATGCCATGCGCGTCACCTTACTTACTTGCCTTGCCTTCCTGTGGGGCCGCTTCCTGGGCCTTGCCTACACCCATGGGTCATGATATTGTGCCCTTGTGTTGGAGCTTCTGGGACTTTGTGCTCGCCTTTCAATGCGTGTTGCTTCAGTGGGACTGTTTCTAGGCACATTCTTAGATATTTCATCGCCTGACTCAGCCGTTTGTTGCACTGCACTCTGCGTGTGTTTTTTTGTCTTCAAGGAACTCTAGTGATATTTGGTTTTTAAATAAAAATTGTGAATGATTTGGAGGGTTGATGATCTACTAGATAGCATATGGTGAAAATGTGAAAATGGTGTGGTAAATTTATTCTAGTAGCTAATTAATTCCCACCAGGGGTATAAAAGAATGTGGAAAGACAACCCCGAGCTAAAAATAATGCGTGACCGACCAACCCATAATCAAAAGTTGCCATTTAAATTAAAAAAATGATCTTGCAATCGAAAAAACGTCAAATGTATACTCTTCAGAAAAAATCAACAAAATATTGGTTAAATTTTAAATAGTCTTTCAACAATTTCTACTTAACTAAGGAACCTTCTATTAAAGAAATTAAAATAAACTAAAATTGCAAAATTGCTTCCTATAGGAATTAAGGAATTTTTTATTATTATTTTTTGAATCCTCTACTTGTTAATTAAAAGCAAGTCTAGTCTTATATTGAAGTTAAAATACAAATAGATAAGACAACAAATATGAAAACAACATTAATTTTTTTTTAAATGGAACAAAAAAATAGAAAAAAATACCAGGTAATGTAAGAAACATTCAAAAAAAAACTTAAATTCTTTAATAATATGTTCATATTTAAATTTAACCTATTAAATCCAACATATAAATATTTGAAAATCTAAATTTTTAAGATTTATATATTCTTCCGACATTTGATATCTATAATTAGAAATTTATTTTTTAAATCTGATTGAAAAGGACTAAAAATATGGAATCCGAATATGATATCCAAATATGTTTTTAAAATCAAATTCAATATCAATAATTGAATTTATCAAGTTTTCAAAAACCATTGATTCTTTCATGAAATTTAATTTTCATTAGTATATATATATTTATATATTTATAATTTGATTAAAATAACAAATCAATCATTTCATTGTACAAATTAGAATTTATTCATGAATTTATATTAAAAAAATTGAGCTGAACTAGTTTTTGTTTGAGATGGTTAACATTAAATCTAAATATTCTTAATATAAATAAAATTGATTGTGAATCAATTGGAATGAGATTATAATGATTAGGAATTAAAATTTTAAATAGACTACTAAATTAATTTCTCCCAATTTTCTGTACGTATCCAACTAATTTAATAATAAATTACAACAAAATATACCAATATATTTATTACTTGTGTCATGTTTGCACAAGTAGAAAAAGAACATTAGGCAATCAGAAAATGACCTTTATATTTCTCCAGAAGAATATTAATAAATTATGAAATAATAACATAATAATTTTTTTGGGGGAAGATATATGAATAAATACTCAATTGGTAGAAAATTCCAATGATAGATTATGCAAAGTATCACCAACACGAGGATATATTCTACAATATGGTGAGTTTTCATTCAGCCTTTTTATTGTTGTTTATTTTTATACTTTTTGTATATTTATTTAACTCCTAAATGCCTGTGAAATAATATACAGATTCTGCAAATTTAATGAAGACTCATCTAGAAAATAAAAATAACATGTTATTTTTGGAAAAATGATTGTCTGAGATGGTTTTGAATTAGACTAACATTACTAGAAACAATTTATCATATTTTCATTTTTCAATTGATAATTGATTTCTAAAACACTTAGAACGCTCTATAGGTTTTCTACTTTGAAAAATTCTCAACGTTGGTTTTTACTTCTATTGACAAAATTCAAATTGGATTGGAAAGTAAATTATTGTTTTTTAGTAGAATTAAAAAAAAAAAAATCAAAACATGAATTTTGAACCAGAGGCAGGCCTAAAAAAGAAACATTGACAAAAAATGGTTGCTTGGAACTTAGGGTTAAATGGACGATGAATAAATTTTCAACTTAGTTTTTGGCTTAAATTAAAAGATTATTTATTTCTCAATATTTTAACTAGTCTATTTGACAAGTAAATTTAAAATTTACCATTATGAATCCTCAAAAAGAATTTATATTTTGATAAATTTCCATGAGTCTAATGTGCTCAAATACCTCTAGTAAATAAAACCTATTCAACACATTATTTACATGAAGGTGACATTTATTAAATTGTTAGATTTTAATAAATTTACAATGATAGCACCTAATAGATACACAACAATTAAAGATGCTTTTAATGAATTTATGGATTTTACTATGGTTATAAACATAGATTTGCTAATAATTACATTAGTTACTAATATGAAGAATAAGATGACAATACCTCTTTGCATTGTTCAAGTAAAGAGGATTCTAAGCATTTATTTTTATGACATGCCTATGAATTCATTCCTATAAGCTAATTTCATTCATTTTCTAAAATCAAAAAAATTATAATCGTTAGTTATATAATTAATTTATCTTTAAAGCATTTGAAAAACATTTGTAGAATTATTTTTGAAAGTTTGCAAATTCTTTTTTCTGAAGGCGAACATCATTTCTTCAAATACAAAGACTTATTCAATGGATGGCAATTTGAATATGGTATAATTATGGTAATTATCTACAATCTCTTGAAGTTGATTTCATAAATGATTAGAATTATTTTTTTCTTTTTTTGAAAAGAGTTGTAAGCTTTGTTTAAACCATAGCTACAAATCTTAGATTCTTAGAAAAATGCTATTTTAAAAGAATTGTGTAGGCAAATGGATGTAGAAGTAGACCTTTATCAGTAGCTATTGATAGCCACTGTAAAAGAATTTGGAAGAAGTGGACGTCAACAATTAACTATTGATAACTATCTAAATGGATGTAAAAGAAGTGGACGTTTACGGCCAACTGTCAATAGCTATTGCACTGGATCTTGAGGAAGTAGACGTTTACAACCAGATATTGATAGCTACTGCAAATGGATGTGGAAGAAGTAGACGTACCTGACAACTATCGATATCAACTCCAATTCAACGTTGTCAATTTTCCTCAAGTATGCGCAACTTAGGACCTCAAGTATGTGCAACCTAGGAATACCAAGGACTATGCTATGGCCCAACTTACCAGGAAAAATTGTTGTTAAAACATGATTAAAACAACTCAAGACCCCTTCAAGACTTTGCCCTCACGTGAACAAACCTAAAACAAAAACAACAATTTCATCCCCAAAACACTCACAATCCAACCTGGCTTCTTCTTCTTCCCATTCAAGTCCATCAAGAACAAAATCAAAAAATGGGTTAGATGCAAAAGCAAACAGGGGCTGGAACACTAATTCGCACATGACCCCCTCATGACTCCCAAGCCCCGATCCTCGCACCGGTTCTCGAACCTCCCAGAACCGCCCACGCACCCCCGCCCCGCAGTCGCCCGGCCCTGACGCACCCCCCACTCCACGCCACCCCCGCCGACCAGCGGTCGGCCTGATTAGGGCAACGCCCATACAAAGAAGCTCCGACGCCTGCAGAGCGCCATCGCACCCACAGACACGGAGCTCACAGCTTGCTCCTCTTTCGCACTCCTGCCCGACGCCCGTTGCAGATCTCTATCGTCTTGTGCTGTTGTGTTGCTGTTGCTCTGAGTGGATTGAATCTGAAATTGGATTGAATAGCCATGGCCGGAGACGACGAGAAGGAGGTCCGGGTGGTGGAGGAGGCCACGTCTTCTGAGCCCGCGGAGGGATCTGAGGAGGTGCACGGGGAGGAGGACACGGGCGCCCAGATTGCGCCCATCGTGAAGCTCGAGGAGGTCGCCATCAGTACCGGCGAGGAGAATGAGGATGTTCTGCTTGATATGTGAGTTTTTTTGGGTGTTTTGGATTTTTGGGAGTTTTGGGCTGGTTAGGGTTTGGTGGTGGGGGATCGGTTCGGGGGTGGATCTGTTTTGGTTGAGGAGATTAGTTTTGGGATGGAGGATTGAGGTGTTTGGTTGGTTTGCAGGAAGGCAAAGTTGTATCGGTTTGATAAGGAGGGGACACAGTGGAAGGAGAGGGGTGTTGGGCAAGTGAAGATTCTAGAGCATAAGTCGACGAAGAAGGTTCGCCTGCTTATGCGCCAAAATAGAACGCTCAAGATCTGCGCCAACCATATGGGTGAGTTTGCTGCCTGAGTGAATGGGAGTTTTTGGAGAGGTATGTCTGGTTGGCTCGAATCTAGTCTGGAAGTAGATCGCAAATGGTGGGCGTACTCTGTCCTGATTAGTGATTGGAATATAAAGCTCTAGAGGTTGGTGGATTTAATTATCGTCGGTTATTTAGGTTGTTCAGAGCTATGTCTTAGGTATTGGTGCTATCGGTGTATTTGATATTTTTTCATGAGTGGAAGATAGTTTAGGGTAAGATGATTGAATATGATCATGCAGTGTAAGGGTAGAGCATCTTCTGGTCAGTTTTAGGTACTTTAGATCCTTTCATCCGTCTCTGGGTTAAGCGAAGAATCTCAAGAGAGAGAGGAATGGTCTTCAATGATTTGCCTTCCGAAATGGCTTACTCATGTAAGAGTATTACAGTAGAAAAGGTACTGGATGGACATGATTTGATGAGTGGAGCCCTCTGATATCTGAGCCACTGAGTAGCTGCTGCATAGAAGTTATCAATCCTTGGTATTAGATTTTCGTCAGGAGCGTGAGGGTATTACTCAAACTAATCAGTTTAATGTAATATGCAGTTACTGCGGCTACTCAACTGCAAGAACACGCCGGTAGTGATAAGTCTTGGGTGTGGCACGCTAAGGATTACTCGGATGGTGAACTGAAGGAGGAACTTTTTGCTATGCGGTTTGGAAGCGTTGAAAGTAAGTCTTTACATCATTTGTCTTGTTTCTCGAATTGTAGTGTAGGACTGTCTGCACTTTCGTGAACATGTCGATTCACCAACTGGTCTATGCTTTAGGTGCCCGGAACTGGTTACAGGAGGGTCAGTTATAGGTGAGTTCATCGGCGTATCTTTGTTAGGGTATTCTTAATGTAGTTGGTATCCACAAGTAAATAACCGGAAGCACTGGATGGCAGTTCTTCTAGTGCCATTTTCCTTATTCTTCAATTCTGTCATGTTAACAGGCGCGCAAAAATTCAAGGATGTTTACGAAGCCGCTCAAGAGAACTCGTCCGGGAAGACAGAGGAGAAGAACGAGGAGGCTGATGAAACAGCCGACCTACTGGATAAATTGAAGGTTGAATCTAAATCAGAAGAGACTCCTGCACCTGAGGAGACCAAGACTGAAGTCAAGGAAGCGACCGAGTCGAAGACAGAATAGTCTGAAACCAGAGGGTGTGATCGATATGTGCTTAAGATGATGGTAGGAAGTCATACGTGGCACTATCCTGGTTGCATTATGCATGGAGTTTTTTTACCCTTCAGCAGGGTTCTGAGTTTGGGAATGTTTCCCTTCAAGTTACACAGTTCAGTCGTGTAAACCTCTCGTTAGTGTTAATAAGTAGTACGCAAGTTGCTTAAAAAGTTCTGTTCTACTACTATTAGCAGCATCTATCACACCTCTTTCTAGGTGTTCAATTGTTATCATATTTGTGGAGGAAAGCGGGATGCAATCCAGTTGGTGATCGCATGATCTTGGTTCGGTTTTACTGATGCAACCGCTATGATTGCTTATATATTTCTCCTTTGAACCATTGGTTTTCTTAAATGTTCACTGGAATTAAGCATTTCACATTTTGTATAAGTAGCTAATAGTTAAACAGTCTTGTACTTGTCACATCTGATATATAAATGTGTGGTCAGTGCATCCTGTTCAGAGAAATCTCCTCATCGCGACTGTTCAATTTCTTCGAGACTCACCTGAACAGGGCTATCAGAGTCTCTCTTTTGTGCTCTATCTTAAACTTTACTGGGAGACAGTGTATTTTTTCTTGATCAACAAATTTGTTTTCATCGCTACTGGTGTGGGAGAGAAAGCTCAGTTATACGGTAATTGTTATGTTGTCCCATTGATGTCGGTTACGGGACCAACTCGGAAGTGTCACGGGGCATGGCGTGTGAGAGATACAACACACTGCACGCGCCAGAGTGGAGGATGTCATTCGATGACACTCATACGTTGTTCAGATATCTTGTGACAGCTTCGTTGCAAATGTAGGGACGTGTGTCGTTTAGGAAGGGTTCGTTAAATGGATTTCGTTGTCAACTGTCAGCAAATGCGCAGATGGGAGTTATTTAGATCTCTTCGCATGTGAGTTCACATGTATGTTCACATGAATCTCAGGAAGCCAGATCAGTTTAGTCTGCCTCGTCATGCCTGGAGTTAATATTGTCTTATTGCGATTTGTGATGCGGTTTATCTGGTATTGAACGTAATGCAACCACTCTAAGTGCCTCCTGCTTTGCCATCTAGATTGCGATATTGTGATGATTACTATATCTGGGCTTGTAGCCAGAGGCAGCTATTTCGTCAATCTTGTTCGATGCCATGAGACTTTTGAGGTCGTGCACACTCATAATGGTTTCCTGTCGAAGACGAACACTAATTAGGGAACATTCAGTAATGATAATTAGTATCACCAATTCCGATTTGTCGTTCAATATTAACTGTGTGAATGTCACCTGAACTTTCACTTAGTTGAATCTTGATATACTGTAAGTCGATCGCAGCAACAATTGCAGATGGGTGGCTTTATGAAGCAACAAAATTTGGCATTCTTTAGTGTAATTAGCATTGTGGAAAAACTGGAATTCTATGAATGCTTCTGTTGACATGCACCTCAATTTACAAAACACTCGAGAAAGTGATGTACTCCACACCGACTTCTAATTTCTAAAGCAACGATCTCGATAATTGCGTGCAGAAATCCCATGTCACTGCTACGACTGATTTTTGCACACTTAAAAAGTTGTCATGGGATCACGATTCCTAGCAACAGTTCGAAAGAGCTATTGAGTGTGGCCCTCATACCACTAGAAAAAAAATCTCCAGCAAATATACTGTACCTTAATTAGTGACGGACTAAAATCAAGCGATGGTTTTGAGTGTTCGACATTGCATAAACGCAGATATCCGCAAGAAAAAAGCTCTGCTCTGTACAGGGATCGAACCTGTGACCTTCGCGTTATTAGCACGACGCTCTAACCAGCTGAGCTAACAAAGCATTTGATGTCTCACTAAAAATAGGCATTATTTTTACATTAAGATTATATTCCAAGAACCGGGTCCAGCTTGATTTTTCTCATAATAAATTATAATTTTCAATTGCGTTTCAAATATAAACTCCTGTTGGGGTGAGAAAACTTGCATACTCAAGCAGGAAGGATTTAGGAGTCTTGATTTTTCAAACAGAAATAAATACCGACATGACTATTCTAACTTACCTTTATAGCAGTAACGATTCGTGCTTACTCGGTTGAAAATTTCCTAGACGGTGATGAAGATCTGGGAAGGCAATATGTCAAGACGCATCAGGGGTAAAGTAAAGGATTTTAGCTGGAAGCAAGCCCTGACGAAATCAGGTGGTTACCGCATCAATTCTGGATTATTCTCAAGTCTGAACACAAAGAAGAATTGCAATATTCAAAGGACCTACATTTACAGAAACGAGAAGACAATCATCCAGATCAAGCCAAACCTCGGGATATAAACAATCTGCACACCAGCAAGTGCACCATCAAGAGCAGAGTATTCGGTTCAGGGTTCAGGGTTTAAGGCACTCGTGATGTGAAGGTGCGAAGGGCAAGGCCATGTTGCATCACATGCTGAGAAATCCAGGACCGTGACTACCGAGTGGCAGTGTGGGGGCGTGGATGGCGGTGGTGCTTGGTGCGGGCGGATTTTGGCCGTGCGCCTGCAAGTGCAGGTGCGGGCTGTTTCTGCACGCTGTCGTACCCAGAGAAGTAGGGGTCATCGTCTGCACGAAGCTCCCGGAGAGCGTGCTCAACGTCTGCATCGCTGGATGACCGGGTCTTGTCAAACTCAAACGGGTTGCGGCCTTCGGACATTTCCAGATCCATCTTCAAGATGTTGTCCACCCTGCACACAACAGCTCTTGTCAATCGTCAAAGTGCACATGCATATCGTATGTGGTTGCTTAAGCTATACAATGATTTCACATCAGGTTGGCGATTTTATTATGTGCATCATCCAAGTTGGCTATCAGCCATATATTTCTCAGTAAGGAATTCACTTGGCAAAGAAGTTGTAGCTGCAGCTCATTAATCTTAAACCTTGAAGCCATGGAAAGTAGTTAGTTAGCTTACAGGTATCGATCGCGTTCACTCTGGGATAGGGGCTGCTCTGGTTGTCGCAGTGGGGGTCTGCTTCGACCAATTGCGGAATTGGGTCGTAGCAACGGCTGCTTCGTGAAGCCATCGATAGAGACCCTTGTTGGACCACCGTATGGAACGGACCTCAAAGGCACGACGTTCTGGACCAAGTTCCAACTCTCGTTCTCTTCGTCCCAATGAACTCGCCGCATAACCTTGTTCAACTCGTCAGCTGGTATGAATTTCTGCCATTATCAGGAAAGAAAAATTGGCCGTTACCTTTACAAAACAATCAATCTGTGAAAATGGGAATCATAAAAACAATTATTTGGAAACTTCACTTCTAACGTGACGGTCGGTAACATCCGTGGGTTACAGGAAACTTGACTTACATCAATCAGAAAGTTCTTGAGCTGCAGCTGCTGATCAAGGGAACGCAAAGACAAGAACATATCAGCTCGCTCTCTTTGAAACTCGTGGATCGTATCTTGGAGTTCAGTGCGTAGCGCACTGAGCTCGTTTTTACTCTGCTGATAACGTGCCATCAACTTCCGGAGCTTGCGAGTCTTCATCTCTACCTAGAGTTGGTCCATCAACGGCGTTTGCCACAAATTTCAGTGCAATCAGTATCCAAATTGGTGAATGAGTACTAGTCGTTTAAATTCAGAGCAATCAGTTTCAGAAGACTGTCTCATTGGATACATAGTTACTGAGAGTGGCCATCTGCATTTCTTTGTGCAATCATCCTCCCTAAACTTTTCTCTAGCTGCTATTACTACATGCATTTCCTTAAATAATCTAAAACTCGACATGCATTTACTCTCTGAACCTACATATGAGAAGTATGCACAAAGTTGACACCTGGAGAAATCAAGTTTTACACTACAAATGAAGACGCCCTCTAAATCATGTCAGAAGTTGTTGACAGAACTCGGAAAGTGGCCTCACCTCTTCCTCCATCGTGTTGCATTTCTCCTCTGCCATTAACTGAGCTTCCTGTATCGAGACGTGCAACACCCATGTCGGCAGCATGAGAAATGTCCACAAAACAAGATCGTAAACACAATCGGTAATCACGTTTATCTTACTACGGTTCCTCATGGAAAGTCTTGGTGAAATGAGCATACGATACGACTGCGTCTATCTTCGGAAATTGATGTCATGAAACGAACATTTCACTCTCAGATTTAAACATTTGAATAGATAATTGTATCCAAAGGACGAACCTCAAGCTCTGCAATCTTCCGCTCACGCTCTTCGTCCATGCTCTCCTTTTCTTGTAGCTGTTGCTCACGTAATGCTAGCTCGAGTTCCTTTTGTTTTGCTTTCTCCAGCAGCTTCTCATTATCGTTGTTGGTGCCGTGTACAAGCTTTTCCTCCAAAGCCCGGAGCTTGGAAGCCAACACGTCCCGATCTTCCTTCTCACGGGCCAAAGCCTGAGAGAATCCACCCATATTGCTCGTTATATCACAATTAGTTTAGTGCCCGACGTACTCAAGCTCCTGGACCGGACGAGGGCAATGAAAAACCTGATAATGTGTCTGCAACTCCATGAGCTGCTGCTGCAGTTGCTTTGCGATACGCTGCTTCTCCTCATCTGACCTTTCTTTCTCTGCCTTCAATGCTTCCATATCATACTGTGCCTGTGTCCATGATACACCAATGCAAGTATCCGTAAGTCACATACATTCTGGTTGATAGATTCCGGTTGATGACATCTTCGTGGACTCTGACACAGTGATGAGTTCAGCAGTTCACAGTACAGGCTGATGCCCAAAGAAAGGAATAAGTAAAACCATTTGAGGAGCATATTCAAGTATAGAAAGGTTCCTATAAACAGACAAACCAGCCCATCCATAAATGGTAAACTTCGGTTATGAGACATAGGAACAATTGTAATGGAGTTTGAATAGTCTATTGAATAGTCGGGTAGATGTTGAAATTTTCATGAACCACCAGATGAACAGAATTTCGTTTCAATAACTAGTATACCTTGCGTTCAAAATCAGCTTTGATGCAGGCCATAGCTTGCTCACTCATAGATTTGTGCAAGGAGACCTGGTGCTCCATATCCTCTTGCATCTTGGCCCTCAGTTGCTGCAACTCTAGTTCCCGATCTGCCGCATTCTGCGTCATAGGCTCTACCTTGTTCTGTATTCTCTCATCCACACCTGGGCCGCTTTCTTGCAGTTGCGCTCTCAGTCTGTTCAACACACGACGGTTACCTTTAGCATTCAATGATAAGCAGGAATGCTATCGTACGGTTCTTTTACTGTCATGCCCCTCTTATGCTCAGCAGTTAACTTACGATTTTAGTTATCTCCTAGCTTTTGCTAATCATCGCAACAACCAGGCTCGAGCTTTTATAAATAGAAATCAGCCAGAAAATCATAAACCCTTCACAAATCCAGAGGACCTGCTTGAGATTTTAGGTAGGTCACTCTGCGATACCCTTCATAACGTGCGGTAACAGCTACAAGAGGTCACAAAGCATTTTCGTTGCATTTACATGAATACCTTGCAATTTCCTCTTGAAATTCACGGAGGATAGCATCTTTTGGATCCTCGTTAATACGAGGCTTGTTCTTGATGCTCTTGGCTCGGTTTGCATACCTCAGCGTGCTCACGCTCTCGTCGTAATTGTAGTCAGCTGGACCTGTTACAAAAATCGCATGTTCCTCATTCAAGCAGTTAATCAAGACGTTATCTGCTTCAGAAATGTTGAATACAGATGATGATTTCCTGGTATGTGATACATAAAATTCTATTTGTACTTTCAACAAGAACAATTTCAATGTTTATACAAGGTGCCTATCATGCTGATACCTATGTTTGCGATCATCACAGTGCGAGTGTTGCCTCCAAGAGAGTCTTGGAGGAGACGAGTGAGTTTCGAATCACGGTAGGGAACATGTGAACTTTTGCCGTCCACAAGGGCAGATATGACATTGCCCAAAGCAGATAAAGACCAGTTGATGTTTGTAAGCTCGCGAAATCTGTCTCCCGTGGCTCCTGTTTTGTTCAGCCTCTCACTGCCAGCCAAATCCACCTACACCAAGTGTCCTTCGTCAGTCAGGGTTCAAGTGATAAACAATGACATTCTAAAACCTTCACTGCAAGTGCAAAACCTGCAAACATGCACTTCTATAAGCCCAGAGTAACGATCAACCTAGGAGTATCACCCATTCAGAACATTCCAACATCTGGTTAGAGTTGGACAATTACCAGGTTCAGCTTGCCCACTCGAATATGCATGCTGCCATCAGTTCCCGCGGATGTACTGCGAGCACTCGCCTCCACAGTAATGGTGAAGATGGAATGCGAGCGAGACGAGTCTTGGTTCATCAACGTCGCTCCCACTGACCTGCTTTTCTTGCCCACCTTGATTTGCCACAACGAACCCAGACTCAATAACCACTCCCCACGGGCTCACAAGTAGCACTCTTCTGCTATAGAATTCAATGAAGGTGTAATGCATATGACTCTGACTAGATGACACTTAATCTCAGCTCTTTTCAGCTCAATGAAGGCCTCTGCATCAACATTTTAGAGAATCATTATGTAACCATACTGGCTCAACCCTAAACTAACAGCTGCCGATTCCTAGAATGCCAGCGTTCCGTATTAGAAGCGTGGACAGTCGTATTTAAAAACTGATTTACTTTGGAAGGATGCCATGAAAGAGGAAGAGCCTCACAGTGAGAAGATGACTAATGTCAGCAACGCTTTGAACGGTGATTGAGGTCAAGTTCTTCACATAAACGGTGCCTTCCACGTTCTCTTTAAGCTCCAGACGCGTCATAGGTTGTGGCCCAGCCAACAAATCACGAATCTCCTCGTTGTGAATCTCCAAATAAGAGGCCCGCACCAGGAAGTTGTCCGAACTTTGGCTCCCTTGGATGTGGGAAAAGATGTCCTCAAAAGCTTGAGGGATAATACCCCGCAGTTCTGCAACCCTATCACTAATTAGACAACACTTTTTACACCAACCATGTGACCTGGTATAGTACGATTCTACAGATGGACAGAACTTCGAGACATCGAAGGCTCTGGTGTAAATGCCCACATGCCAAATCGTGTGAGATCATAGCACATACTTTTGATAACTGTCAAGTTTCCATTCGACAAGAGGTTGGAGTTTCTCGATACCAGGAGGATCGTCAAGTCCGTCCATTGTGAAAGTCTTCCCGGAAGCTGTTTGCCCATATGCCAACACTGTGCCATTGTAGCCGCACATAACGCTGTGCACAATGGGATGGGCAACGTCATCGTAAAGCTGCCGTTGCGAGGAACTCGCATCATAAGTCCTGTCAAAGGTGAAGAGCTTTGGTGCCTGCTCTGGTTGCTTCAGGTTCTTCACTTGGATTGTACTGCCCGCCGTGTCCACTACTACACAGTTGCTGCGGCCCTCTGTGATCTCTTTCTCTAGCATTGGTCGGCATCGCACCACCACTTGCACTCTCTCTGCACGACGAGCTGATCCACCGCTGGATGAGACACTGGAACCCGTAGAGTTGGATCGCATCAACCCTAACCCATGCCCTCGTCCTCGATTCTCTTTCATCCTTCCAGTTCAAGTGGGCTACTTTTTACGATATTGTGCTGAGACAAAGTTTCGCTACTCTTCACCACAATTCCTGCATTCAAGAGCCACTGCAACAATGAAAAGGCCGGATTCCATCCCTATGTCGCAGCCATCAGAAAATTGAACCGCTGCCAAATGACTGATCTCGTTGGCTTCCAGATCTCAATCCCTTGATAATGAATCCCCTGGATCACATCTCCTGCTAACTGACTCAGGATAATAGACTTCAGTGATAAATTTATTATGAGTAGCCTTCGAGGAATCAGTTCAGTTTGTCTCAAAATCCACTGCTATCCATACCAATCCCTATGGCATTTTCAATGCCACCAGTACAAGGGCACACATGATACATCAGGACAGGGCCACGATCCATCCTCCATACGTAACACACAGAACCTAATTTGGGCAGGTTCATTCTGCAACTTCAAGAGGCAGGAAACGCTGCGATTGCTGGACACATCGCTTAAGCCAACAAACGACTCGCCTCAAAAAGAATCCAAATAGTACTCCCCAGTACACCAAGCACAATTAGGTGAACGAAATTCTGGAGTGAAAGAGGTTGGAGGCAGACAGTCGTCATCGTCGCCGGCAGTTACAGACGATGGAGAGCTTGGGTCATCGGTAGCCATCACTGACCAACGGATAGAACGGAGATTCTTAATAAAAAATAAGCCACCGTCTGCACGACGGTAAAAGCAGCGACAAAGCTATGCCGGCCGGTGGGTACCTCTCGTCCTCTGATCAGGGTCGTTATCTGATTCACTAAATTCAGTAGAAAGCTCAGTTGGTTCCCAACTCCAGATTTCTCCACTCACTTCGTCGTCAGACCCGGATCCCAAACTCTTAGTCATCACGGCTTTCAGGTGAAAGCCCATCCACCATTTATGAGCACTTCGTGAGGCACTTAGCAATGGGATAGATCACCAGTGAGTTAACTCTCCATAATGTCAACAGTCTTCACCAACGACTTTTGAGCCTCTTGTTGAAACGTAACCCACTCCTGAACAAATATTGTATGTAAACCAATTCCCTACCGGCGAAACTAAGGAGGAAAAGCAGAAATATGGTCACGGCGAGCTCTTTTTTCCATACATAAATAACGTATTAAGGTCGTTGAAGTCAAGCTGGACAATCTGCAAATGCACTCCTGAATGATCTGCAGAAGCACTCCTGATTGTATATTAAAAAGGATACGTGCCACATCGTCCTACTAGAATAGAAATCCAATCCCTGTCAGAGTTGATCCCTTGATTATGGTGGATGGGTGACTGTAGCCTACAAAGTCAGGGATACCCACTTATGTTCTCAATCCTGCATTACTACGAAGTCCTCCATCACTAGGATAGCTGTCTAATCTTGCTATGAATAAAATCTGATCGGTTACTTGAAATCAACGCCAGTAAGATACTACGAAACCACCGACGATGAGTGATTTAAGTGCAACGAGGCGAGCCATTACACAGTCATACTAGAAATTTTGGAAATTCACAAAGTTTTCAGAGAGAGACCGTAAGAATAGGATCCGCCACTTAGGCTGTAGGGGCTCCAACAAGGATGAAACGCAGCTGCGACCACTCATGTGTTCGTATCGTCGTACTGGCTTGCGTTTGTGAAGGAGGAATATACAGCCCATGTCCCTCATTCTGATAAAACGGTGCCTTATCTTCCTCAAAACGGTTGGGTTCAAAAATGCCCACTCCCTGCACAGACATAACACAAGACTGATCAGGAGGAAATATCAACCCTCTTAAACAGGAACGATAGTTGGTTTTGTCAGGCAACGGATTTTAAATTTCTATCTTCTAAATAAAAAAACTAGTAAATATTCTAGAAAAGGATACATCTGTGGACAATTGACGGTGAGTTGCTCAGGTTACACGGTACAGAGAGAGGAAAAACAAGAGAAAGAAAAGGACTTACCTCAAGAATATAGATTAAAACTCCGAAGGAAGAGTCTAAAGGCAACGACATCTCCGAACCAGGCCGCATTCGCACGTCTAGCATCACCTGCCAAGAAAAAATAGATCGTCATTGACTGAATTTCTAAACCAGATGAACTGCCCAACTGGGGATATATTATGCCAACCTAGCAGGTAGTAGCATAAGAAGTACTTACAAAGTCGTGAAGCGGTGGCCCAGCTGAGACATTTCCAAAGCTGCCTGCAATCACTCTGACAGCAGCAACATCATCAACAGTAGTCGGCGCAATCGCCGAAGCATCTCGAACATGGTCAATGATGGGCAGAACAACACTTCCGCCCGCCTCGACCACGCACGACTCCCCATCACCACCGGAGCTGACCCCTTCTTCCTTCATGGACCGCATGTTCGACTTCAAGTAAAGATGCACGCCATGTCGGGGCCGAAACCCCTCCATTTCACCATACTCACCCAGCTCCAACGACGAGGACGACTCATCGCAGTAGTATATCACCGACTCCAGCAAAACACTGGGGTCCCGCACCCGGAGCCCAGTCAAGCTGGGAAACTCGAAAAACTCATCCAACACGAGAAGCCGTCCGATACCTGCAAGCTGCACCGCCTCAATTAGCCTCGCACTTCACTTCATACCAAAAAAACAAACACAAGAATCCCTAACACCTAATCCCCACATTGCGAAACGCCTCACTTCACCGACGCATTGAAACTGTATCCCAAGTCAAAAGACAACGAAGGAAGAAACGCGCTCCATACCATTGACATCACCCTTCCCGGGCCCCATCACGCGCACGAAAGCCGAGCCCTCCTCCACTCTTGAAGCCGTCAAAACTGATGTCCCAGCCCTCACCACACCAACAGAGCTTCTCCTCTGACTACCCACCCCTCCACATCTCACACCACATCTCGTCTCCACATTGTAAGCACCAATTGCCATTCGAGACGCAGAAACCTTCCAGCTCCTGCCAGTAGCTCCATCTCTCGACCATCGTGGACACAACGAATGCGCCGAAGCGAGACTGAGAGCTGCCATGGCCATGAAATGCAGAATCTGAGCACCAAAGTGAGATTTTCCTTAGGCTCCGGAGCAGAATAGCATCATCTGAGCATCATTTGCATCCTTGGCATCATCTCTCTTCATATGACCATCATCTGACCATCATCTGATCACCATCTGACCACCATCTGATCATCATCTATTATCGGATTTGGGAAAACTGGAGTGAAGGTGGGAACCGGGGGAACTGACAAGTGAGGAGGGGAACTAGGAGAAGAGAGAGGGCCGGCTCGGAGCTACAGTGTCGGCAGGGGCGGGGATTCCTCTTCATCTTCATCTGGCAGTGGAGCTGTTTCCGCGTCAAGTTTGGTTTTTTTTTCCCCCCTGGTTCCTGGGCACTTCTGGCAAACAAGTTTACCGCGCCGATTGGAAGTATTCCACGCTCATGTGACTGTTAAAGTCCCTCGAAATCCGTGGTGCCGCGGGTGTGGGTTGACCCATTGAGCGCCAGAATCGGCGTCGGGGAAGAATTTTTGTAGCACTGCACAGGACGACGTCGCCGTAGTGGGTGGGGAAGGGTGCATGTGTAGCGTGTTCGGGAGGAGGTTTAGTCGGCAGTCTGCTGTTTAGTTTGCGAGTGGATCTCGTCTGCTTTGTCGTTGGACGCGTATTTGGGAGGATCTTAGTGGGATTGAGTCTGGGGCTAGAGAGTGGGTTGTTGGAGTTGGGGCTTAACAGAAGCGGTGGTTTGGGAGCGGAAGCATCATGATCGAAGGTGTTCGGTGCGCGGATGAGGGTGTAACGATGAAGGGGAGGTCTTCGCTTGGGTGTGACTGGTACGTAGCACCGAATCTGGGAGAGCAGGGTAGGATCACAATTTTTGGGATAGGTGTGTGTTCCTGCTTGAATTTGAGCTCGTGAAGCTCGTTAGGGTATGTTGTAGCATATGCAGAATTGGTAGTCCTGGGAGCTCTAGTGGAAGAGTTTTGGATCAGGTGCGAGTTGGACGATTCTAGTAGGAGTTAGCTCGTTGCCGTCCATGCCGAGACCAACCTGGAGCTCCGATTTTGAGGTCATCGAAGCTGGGCTTATCAGAAGAGTATCTCTGTCACAGTACCCTTGGATTAGGTCAAGCAGGCCGAGGTTTTCTATCACATGTTTGAAATTTTGTGCATGAGTGGTTTTGAGCGTTGGGCTCAAATTCTACACATATTTGACCCGTGGTGAAGCTGCTGGAGGGATTTGCATATCTGTCGAAGGGTGGTGTAGCGGTACAGTATTTGGATTATAATGCAGATTTACAGGTTGTTCACCCAAATTCGGTGAACTGATATCTGGATGTAGAGATATATGTACAACAATTGCGTGTTGTAATTAGATTTTAAGTGACTACAAGGCAGGAGCAGTAGGACTGGACATTCGATTGCGCACTGTAGCACACCACCATCGGTTTATTTGTGAATTACTGTGCTCTTGCTCATCGTCGTCATTGGTGACCCAAAGTTGAGGCGCTGCTATGGCGAGGGGATGCAATGGCACTCAGTGATTGCTGAAAAGGGGAAATGTGAAGCAGAGGGAGATCGTTCTGATAAGGAAGGATGAAGGATGGCACGGGCATGGATAATGCAACGGTGCAGGCACCAGCTTTCGCCGAAGTGCTGTCGAGGTTGCCCAAGGCAGTGGAGCGCCTCGAGCAAGCCACGAAAGGGGTACTCATAGCCAAGGATAGCTTTAGAGCACTGACCAGGTATCTCGAAACCATCCGCTCAATTCTTAGGGAGCTTGCCTTGTCAGCCAAGACCGTGAGCGACCCACCGCGGATGCAGGTTGCGTTGATGCACTTGGAACAAGAGCTCGCAAAGGCACAATATGTCACCAAGAGATGCAGCTCAAAGACTAGTAAGTTCTACCTCATTCTGAAATGCCAGGAGTTTCTCAAGGATATCGAGGACATAACCCACGACATAGGTCATTGCTTAGATTCCATTCCAGTAGCCAATCTAGACTTGGCTGTGGAGACACAGGAAACCATGACCAAGCTGTCCAGTGAAATGCGTAAGGCGACATTCAAACCTGCAACTGCTGAGGACGCTATCATCGATGAAATCAATGAAGGCATCCGCAACCGGCAGACGAATTCAGACTACGCCAACGACCTGCTCTTGCAGCTCGCACGAGCTGCTGGGGTCTCCACTGACCCAGCCTCATTAAAATCCGAGCTCGAGAGTCTCAAGAGGGAGAAGGAAGAAGCACGAAAGCGGGACAATCAAGAAGAGTTTCGCCATCTTGAGCAGATTATTGCGCTTCTTAGCCGAGCTGATGCAGCCACTTCGGCGAGTGAGAAGGATGTGAATTACCAGAAGAAGCGAGGTTCAGGTGGGTGGGGTGGGCATCCTCTGCCGCCTCTGCAGTCCTTTTATTGCCCCATCACGCATGAGATTATGGAGGAGCCGGTTGAGATAGCGTCAGGGCAGACATATGAGAGGTCTGCGATAGAAAAATGGTTCTCTGCAGGGAATTCAAATTGTCCCACAACGAAGGTCGAGCTTGAGAATCTGCAGATCAAGCTTAATCTTGCATTGAGGCAGTCTATACAAGAGTGGAAGGAGAGGAATATTGCTATCAGTATTGCTGCTGCAAAGCCGAAGCTGGAGAGTGGTGAGGAGAGTGAGATTTGCTCTGCGTTGAGGACTTTATTGGCATTGAGTGAGGAGAAGGGGATACATCGCTACTGGATTGCTCTTGAGGGGCTGATTCCGAGTTTAGTGCTGCTCCTCAGTTCGCATCAGAGAACCGTGCGGAAGGAGACGCTGGAGGTGCTTCGGAGCCTGTCTGTTGATAACACAGAAAACAAGGTATCCTTGTCAGAGCCCCTGGAATAATCTTCTTCTGTGTTTCTTGCAACGAAATTGCTTGTCAGTGACATGGAAACTGAATCCCCTTTACTTTCTTTTAGAGGAATGGTTTTTGGGTTTGGGTTTCTGTGACACTGGTTTTGTTGATGACAAGCAGGAACAGATTGCAGCAGCTGGTGCAATCAAGTTGGTGGTGAAATCTTTGGCGAGGGATGTAGGGGAAGGGCGGCAAGCAGTCGCGCTTCTCCGAGAACTCTCCAAAGATCCGGATATTTGTGAGAAGATTGGAAAGGTGCAGGGGTGTATTTTGCTACTTGTAACTATGCTGAATGCAGAGAACCCTCATGCTGTAACTGATGCTAGGGAGCTGCTCTTCGACCTTGCACATAATGACCAGAACGTTGTACAAATGGGTGAAGCAAACTATTTTGGGCCTCTTACTAAACGACTTAATGAAGGTGAGGTTCTAGTGTGAGATTTTCATCTATACTTTGCCCTCTTGTCTGATCATCCTTTTCATCTTGATATTTTCTCCCCAACCATCAGTTGATTTGTTTCTTTCTGAAGCTAATATGTTCGCATGTTGCAGGCCCGGATATGACGAAGATTTTAATGGCTAGTGCATTGTCACGCATGGGCCTTACGGATCAAAGTAAAGCATCCCTTGCTGGTCAAGGAGCGATTCCACCCTTAGTAAAGATGATATCGATTGGCAAATTGGAAGCGAAGGCAGCAGCCTTGGGAGCTTTGAAGAATCTCTCGACACTGCCTGTGAACCGGGAACCAATGGTTGAAGCTGGGGTGATTCCCCCTCTTCTCCAGCTCTTGTTCTCAGTTACCTCAGTCATGATGAGCTTGAAAGAAAATGCAGCAGCCACGCTAGCGAACCTAGCCATGGCAAGCACTACATCAGAGACCAAGATTGACCACCACGGCAACATTCTGGAATCAGACGAAACCATGTTCCAGCTATTGTCATTACTCAACCTTGCAGGGCCAGTCATTCAAGGGCACCTACTCCGTGCTCTTCTAGGCATGGCCAGCATTCCAAATGCTCGCGAGGTGCGAACTAAAATGCGCGAAGGTGGCGCCATCCAACTCCTCCTTCCATTCTGTGAAGCCCAGTTGGATGATGTCCGCATTCATGCCCTTAAACTCTTAAAGTGCTTGTCAAGTGACGGTGCTGGCAAAGATCTTGCTGACCATTTAGGCCCTACTTACATCAAGGCTCTTGTGAAGCTGCTTGTCGACTGCAGTGCAGACGAGGAAAAAATGGCAGCAGTGGGGATCATCAGCAACCTGCCCACCAGTAGCACCCACATGACAGACATCCTCTTGCAAGCTGATGCATTACCAGCGATTGTGAAACTCCTACTTCCCACGAGAGGCGCCAAGAGCGGCACTCGCGCTGTACGCAACGCACTCCAAGAGAGCGCTGCTGGTGCTCTCCTACGCTTCACTTCTCCCGAGAACACCAACTATCTAGTGCTCCAACAGAAGACAGCTGAGCTGGATGCAATCCCCCTTCTAGTGCAGCTCCTGCAAACTGGGACACCACTGGCGAAATCCAGAGCTGCTACTGCTCTGGGCCACTTCTCTATGAGCAGTGAGAGACTAGCATCGAGAGACCGAGTTCCTCAATCGTGCTTCATGTGGTGCAGCAGATCCACTGCAACTGCAGGGTGCCCTGTTCACGAAGGGCCGTGCACTGTGAAGACCACCTTTTGTCTGGTGATGGCGAATGCAGTAGGACCCCTAGTGCAAGCGCTGGAAGAGCAAGAGGATGGAGCTGATGATGCGGCTCTCACTGCCCTCAGCACACTCCTGGCCAACGACTCCACTCTGGAGAATGGAGTGAAGGTGATTGCCCAAGTGCAAGGCATTCGTCTCATTGTCAGACTGTTAACGGTCGGCAGTGTGGGTGCCAAGGAGAAGGCTGTGTGGATGCTGGAGAAGATTTTCCGCATTGAGGAGTACAAAGTTGAGTTCGGGAGCACAGCCCAGATGCCGCTCATCGACTTGACGCAGAAGGGCTCGATTGCCACTCGACCTCTGGCGGCCAAGATCTTGGCTCATCTAAATATTCTCCACAACCAGTCGACGTACTTCTGACAAAGGTGTTTACAGCTACTAACTAATCAGGCTTTAGTTGTGGGGCGAAACAAACCACAGATGCCCCTTCTTGACAGGTTGGTTGTTGTGTACTAACTCCCATGTATTTTTCTCCCACATGTGTAATATCACGCATTCTTTTGTGCTCGTTTTGAATAAAGAGCTAACTGTTACAGTGTTGTCAAGTGGCTCTTGCTGCCTCCTCCTATGCTTCTCCTATGCTTGTATGACCCAAGTCACGGCACTCGTTACCACTCTTTATTGGAGGCACAAGGAAGCAGCACCAGAATCCGCCACTTTCAGAGCCATCTCTTAGTAAACGAAGAGCCCCTGCTCGGAGGGGCTCATGGGCTGGGTGCCCAAGGCAGAGGAGCAGAATGGCTACGTCCCTGCCCGTGAGCCCTGATCGTCAGGGGCTCTTCCTTCGGAACTCTCTGTCATCCTTCATAATATGTTCACACCATGCTTCCCGTATCATCCTTCATATCCTTCATATTGCGTCCACACCATGTTGCCCATGCTAAGGTAGAGAGACCAGTAGTCGCCCAAATTTCAGGTTTGCTCCCTTGGGAGAGTGGTGAAATTTGTTTATAATTTTTGGATGGAGTGCAAAGCTTGTGCAAAGCCATTTCAAAAAAAAAATCATTTTTTGAGTAGGTCTATAATTTCCTATGAATTTTTGAGTGTTTAGTCCTAGGAGGGTCACTAACTGATCATAGAGTCTTGGTTAACATGAGCAGTTGGATTTTGAAATTAGAATGTTTCTGCACCAGTCAGAAGCACTCAAGTTTTGGAGACATTGACGAAATTAGAGCACTTTCTGCACACTTTCAGGAAACCTATGACCTATCCTAGAAGCATAGGGGGCGGCATTGGGACCTGGGCGGGATTCACCCCCTCTACCTTACCTGGGTTTTTCGGGCATGGGGGTTATGAGTGTGGGGATTCCATCATAAACCCGGGAGGTTTCCCAACACTTAGTTATGCGATGGGAGGGGCTTGAATTCCTTACAGGAAAACCCCAGAGAGAGTTACGATTTCCCAAAGGGAGTTATGTTAAATGCTTCAGTGTCAAAAAAATATACAATAGTTGATCATTCATAGAGAACATGGACAAAAAAATTCCAAATATTTTGTAATTGTAATGAATTTTTTGTGAATTTTTTCATGTCTAAAAGCAAAAGTTCTAGTGACAGATATAAGGTAGTTTTGTGAATTAAAAGTAGTAGGCTATGAAAAACAAAAAGTGTAGAATTAGAAAATGAACCAATGAGGCTATAACTTGTTTATGTTGAAAATAATAACACCATTATTGGGTTTCGTAATTCTAAAATCACTTGGTTTTTTGGACTTTATTTATTGGTATTGCTATCTTACCCTAGTCTATAATGTCAATCATGAGTGACAAAATTGTTCGTGAGTAACCAAAGGTGACTTAACAAAAATCATGAGTTAAACATAACTATATTAAGGTCAAGAAACATATTGAGACTACTAAAGTGGTAGAATGAAGAAGATTGCACATTGTTATAATGAACTTTGATTAGATAACATCATGATTGAAGAGGGATCATAATTAATCCAAATTTCTTTTATCTTCCAATTGATCTTTTTTTCAATATCAAAAACACTGTACAATATGGTTGAAAAGACTTGTCAATGTGCACATCTTTTAAATCTAGTATAAAATCACACTTTGAGTGTGAAGTGTCATTATAAAATTACTATAGAAAAACACTGAATTTTTAATAAATGACAGTATATATCTATTACAAGGAAAATAAAATTTCATATGTTGTTTTGAAAATTTGAAATTATTACAATTTTTTGCTTTCATTTTTAAAAATTACATATTGAAAAAACTTAGTAAATATATCACGAGAATCCAATATTTTCCAATAATCATGACAATAAAAACATCATGATTGGTGTTAACCATTGTAAGGACCCGTTGCCCCTTAAGTCTTAAAGTTCATTCAAAACAACGATAGCGGGGTACCTAGGGTTGATCTCATTTAATTTTGGATTTTATAGCCCTTATTTTATCATCTAAATAATGTTAATAATAAATAAAACTCAAAATTATCAAAATCAGAGAATTAGGATGCAAAAATATAAGGCCCTTCTAACCCATCGAGCGGAGCGAGAAGGGTTTGAATAAGAGCAACGGGTCCGGTAGGACCTGTTGCCCGTTAAGTAATTTTAGGGTTCACTCAAAACAACGATAGCGGGATAGCTAGGATTGATCTCATTGAATTTTGGGTTCTATAGCCCCTATGTTATCAAGCAAATAATATTAAAAATATAAAATATAAAAATCTCAAACGTATTAAAATCAAAAAAATTGGATGCAAAAAACCATTTAAATAAAGTCATTTATCAATAAATAATCACTTGATCCAATCATTGAATCAAATTAGTTTTTTAAGCATTGAAAATTTTAAACATAATAGTTAAATTTCTAAAGGTTAATTAGGAAATATTTAATAATATAATTTATCATAAAATTAAATAACTGAATTATTCTGTATATTAAAAATAAAAAAATAAAAGGCAAAGCAAAATCAGTGAATTCCAAGGATCCGGCGGCTTCACTGTGGCATTGTCACTCTGGCTGCAAATTTTCGTCGCTGACAATAGTTTCTATCCCTTACAGATTTGGTGATGTAGCACCCATGTAGTCTACACTGCAGCAGAATCTGCCTCAATATATCCCTGCGCACCCTAAACGACCCACTCCGAAAAGACTACATCTAACTCCATTGATGGACTCTCCTATTCATGGTGTGCCTATTCGAGCTATAGAAGATAGTACCATGTAGCAAATTCTTGGCTCAATAGAGACAAAGCTCCATTCGTGTTATTTGGCCAAATTCAATCCAGTGACCTCTATAAGAATCATATTTCTTGGTACTAGCTCCCCTATCCACAAACACAGGTTTGTAGGGGTTCATAGAGGGCTTGGGCCTCCTCTTGGTACCTTTACAACCGTCCCATCATCTGCTTTCAATTAAGGTTTTAAGTTCCTTAACTTGAGCCATCTTTTGCGAGTTGAATTGGTTTTCACTACACCACCTTCTAATCTCAATACGTTGAAATCTAGCCAAATTCGATTAGGTAGTCAAGGTGGACCTCGAAAGGTTGGCATCACAATCATTGTGAGTAGACTGCCACAGTTATTGGTATCTCTAGATGCCACCTCAATGGATTTGTTTTGGAAGTTTCACAAGGCATATCATGTTGCACGGCTAAAGAGAAGAAATAGTCTATGACCAGTTAGGAGTACGAGTGGAAGATGACCGGCAAGAATGGTTGCAATGGGAGTAGGATTGGTTGGTGGAGCAAGTTAGGCCGGGATTTTGGTTGGGGGAGAATAAGCAACGGTTATGGTTGGAGAAGGAGTAAAAAGGGTGCATACAAGTGTTTTTTTTTCTTCTTCTTTTGATTTTCTTTTTTTATTTTAAATTCTACAATACTTTAGTGACTGTTGGTGTTGGAAGCTGAATCAATGGATGCAATAAGACTAGGAGGAGATATTGCAGTTGGAGTAAGACTAGCACGGGGTTTAGTTGAGTGTTTCTTTTACATATTTTGAATGGAGCATAACTAGGAGGAATGATGATGAATGTTTTTTTTTTTTTTTTTTTTTTTTCTTATTTTAAAATCCGCAACACTTTGAGTAATACTTAGTATTGCTTACTTGTTAAAACTTTTGTAGTACCTAAATAAAGTATAGCCACTTACATATATCTATCATAAGTCTTTGGCTGATCTTTTCTCATAATTTTTGAATTGTTCTCTACAAATAGCTTCTATGTTTTAATTCTTGCAATCCAAAGATATTAGATTGCAAATGGAGGACCAAGATTGATATGGCACTCACCTCGAGGTCCAGAATTGATTGAAGGTGGCAAGGTGCCATTGAAGATGCTTCTTAAAAAAAATTGGATACTTACGTATTGGCATTGACTTATGTTGCGTTGTGGACAAATTCAGTGATAAGGAAAGTGGCAAGGAGAGTGTTGATGAGGACTAGGAGTTGCGAAAAAACCCTTTGGTTTGGATAAAAGGCTTGTTGTTTTTTGATTTTGTGACTTCTACTTTTGATCAAAGTGCAACCGTTGTGGAAACAAAGTGAAGCATTGTTCTATCTAGTGACGTACTTTTCTTAAGATTCTTATGATTGCTAGACTTCAAGGTTTTAGCTATATGATTTGGTCAGGAAGGCCATAGAAGCCAAGGAGCATGAACTAAACAAAACATCAATTGTGGTATATGAAGAAACACAAAGTGCCTTCACAAGCTCAACTGATTGCTCTTCCTTTTCTTCTCCAGGAATTCTTGAAACTCTTCGGTGGCTTCGGTGGCTTGAAACTCTTCAATGGCTTCAGAGGCTTGGAACTCTTCATTGGTTTGAAGGTAATGTGCCACATCCTCACGCTCCCTTCACCACAAGTAGAATTTAGAATAACACATAATTTAACAACTTAACAATTTAGAAAAGCATTGTTCCCATCAAAACATGTGTAAGTAATTTAAGTCCATTTGAAACACTATGCATTACCGCAAGAGTCAACTATTTTCAACCTCAAACAACTACCTACATTATTTCAATGTGTGATTTAAAAGAAACAACTACCTACATTATTTCAATGTGTGATTTAAAAGAAGAGTATTTAATCATGTGATTGTCAAACCTAGTAAGAAATGGTCCAAATTAGACTACCCTAATACACTAACAAATAGCCCCACACATATCCTCCCAATCCCAAACTATCATACAAACCTACCACTAAAATTCGAAGCCCAACTTAGTTATCACACCGATGGCTCCTTCATACCTCCAAAAGAAATTGGCCCCAATAATGAATGGATGAGGGAAAAAGCTGGATATGGCATCTACAGCCCTAAAGGTATTAACATCCCCAAAAGACTCCATGGACACCAAAACATTCTACGAGCTGAAATGATGGCTATACACGAAACACTAAAAATCATCAACACACAATTTCCTAATGAACCCGCATATATATTTACTGACTGCCTAAACGTACTATATTTACTAAACACGCAAATTAAACACCCCACACTATACAACAGTCACCCCGACCAAACCACACTTGCCTCCATGGTTGAACTACTCCAACAAAGAATACATCCTATTTCTCTACACAAAGTCAAAGCACACATCAACATTGATGGTAACGAAAAAGCAGATAAAATAGCAAAAATCGGAGTCGATCTAGAATATATAACTGCCGAACACCCATACGAACACGCGCATGCTACCCCATACTACTACCAGAAAGATGTATGGCCATCCATGATAGATATGCCAGACAAAGGACCAGTTAGAGACCTAGAAAAACAAATCAAGAAATACGACAGAGAAAAAAACTTAGAAGTTATGGCCGTCCAAACTCCCAATATTTACAAATGGACAGCAAATGAAGATATAGACAATGAACTCTCTAATGAATTCTGGAAAAATCCAATCATTACAGATAAACAAAAAACATGCCTTATTAAATTCCGTACTGGAACATACATGGGCCATGCTAGAAAACAAATGTTCTTTGGAAGAGAAAGATTTCCATCCATCACATGTCCCATTTGTAGATCACATGAACCGGACACATGGTTACATGTGTTACTCACATGCCAACAACAACACATACATTCACTCCGCGTCAAAAGACACAACAAAGCAGTTTAGGAAATCCATAAACTATTAATCTCATCAGAAAAATCCCGATGCTTCATTCTCATGAATGCTGGAACCTTCAATGATAAACCTCCAGAAAACACCGTACCTAATTGGCTACTCCCTTGCACATGTGGCACACAAAGATGCCACTGTAACTCGAGATTTAGACCAGACATCATGTGTGTGAAAGGCCTACCGTACCAAAGTGAACCCCCTTCCGAAATTAACCCCAACCTTACAATACAATTTATTGAATTTACATATTGCAATGACAGATTCTCCCCAGAAACACTCCAAGCCAAAACCAACAAATACAATCCACTAATCGCTAATATCACTGCTCTTGGATGGAAAGTTGACCCTCTTATCGTCATCACAGCCGGCGCCAGAGCAACTACACACATTCCATCAATGAAATCACTTGAAGAAAAATTCCAAATACCGATGACCACCATCAAAAACACCTTCAAAAATATAAATACTATCGCCATACAATACGCCATGTCCATTCTACTCCACAAAAGAAGAATAGAAAACCACCAACCGATTCCTCAAAACTTAGATCCCCCTTAATAAAAAACTCTAAATAAAAATAAAAATAAATTTTTTGATAGTAGCTAGAGCTACTTTATTTAACTGTTAGCATACAGGTGTGAAGTCTCTTCTTGTCACTTCTCGCAAAGGGGGGTTGCTGGTTGGCACAACTTATTTCCTGCTCGTGATCACTCACTTAGCAGTATCAAGCCACTCCATCCCCCACATCCACTCAAACGAGTCCATCAGGGTTCGAACCCGGACCGGATTAATGAGACAAACGCTCACATCCAACCAACAATGAGCTCGTGGCTTGATGTCCGTAACATCACCACAAACTTCTCTATACACCTATTTTCACTAGTTTCTTGTTTCTGGTTACTTGTGACTAAAGTGTCTACTCTCGAAAGGGGGGAGTAGATCTTTACTTCCATACCTTTGTCCTATGGGCTTTGGATTGGGGGTAGGTCGAACAGACACTTAATTCACGTCGGTCTCCTCCGGAGACCGAAGTTTCTCTCTCTCTCTCTATTTAATCATGTTTGGATTTCTAAAAGTCTACATTTTGATATTTGTGCAAGGTTCGTTTCAACTAAATACTGATTATTCAAGGCTATAAGTTGTAAGAAAGTGAATTTCAGATTTCCCATTTCAAGCATTTATAACAAGATGATCAATGACCATCTAAGTGTGATTGTCTAAGTGATTAATTGACATTAGCACATTGTTTAATGAAGTGCTTCAATGAATTCCTTTATTTTTTGAGTCTAGTTCCTTGGTTTTTCAAGTCGTTCATGAATTCAAGCTTTGAGATTTGACATCCCCTAAATACATACAAATGAAGTATTTGAAATTATGGATTTTCATGTTTATTGCATATTTTTTTAAATAACTTTTTTTTTAGAAAATGTACTACAGATGAATATAAATAAAAAAATATTATTACAATAATTTGGAATAATCTAAATTCTTATATTTCTAATTGTTTTCATTTCTTTTTTTGTAAAACATGAACAATTTATATCGCTGTGTGCTCTTTTAGCCAATATTTCTTTTGTTCATAAAATTGTGAATTTGCTTTTATGTTTGTTCAAAGTTATTAATCAATTTTTTTTTTAATCTATTTTGGTTGCACGAGCAGAGGAGTTCAATTTGTCTTAGACATGTTCTAAATCTTGGTAATTTTTTTATTTAGGTTTTTAAAATTACGGTGATTTTAAAATTTTAATTTCACAATTATCACCACTTTTGATAGATTGAGTCTTTTAGTAGCTCATTTACGGTGGTATAATTTTGAAAGCCAAGTTAAACCAAACAAATTGCTTAATTTGTAGGAGCATGAGATAAACGTGACTAGTATTTTTTTTTTGTGAGCACGTATTGCGTGAATTTATACATATTCTTGTAAGCATCAATTTTATAAAAGCATGCTCATGGTGTGTTCACAGTATTATTATGTTTTTAATTTTTTTTTACTTTGTATTCATACCACTACATATACTAAACCTATGTTGTTTGTAAACTTTATCATACAACAATATATGACACCAATGTTGTGTATTCTATTAAGAGCTTTTATTTGTTGAGTTTGAAAGTCTTTCATAGTCTTTTCTCTGATGAAGCTTATTCCTCTTGTAGTTTGATACTTTGGGACTTTACGTTCTCGAGAACCCTAGAATACATGTCACTTTGGCTAGCTTTGTAACTTGCCATGTGAGTCTCCAATTTTGCTTCAATCGCTTTGAGCTTTTGATCATATTGAGCTTTGAAGGTGCTCAATGTTTCCTTCATTTCTACAATTGAATTAGAGGCACACTCCAATTCAATATATGAAGACTGTTAAGAAGAGAAAGTCATATCTTTGCCCAATGGTCTTACTGTGGTTTTGTTGGGAGAAACTTCTAACAACGCTCGTCAAACTTGGGAGGAATGGAGGGTTTTAGTGTGCCAACAGCACCTTTCACAACCCTTGCAACTTTGCGTTTCTTTTTCACTTCCACCTCTATGTGCTTGCGCTTTTTATTCTCATTGCGGCCCTCCATAGTAATCTAAAAGCGACCATCTTCCTTTTATGTTTACATTTAATGTTTACATTTAATGTTTACATTTAATGTTTACATTTAATGTTTACATTTACACATTTACAGTACAAGGTACAAGGTACTGATAAGAGACTAAACAAAGGCAACCCAAAAATTAAGAAGAACAGCTCAGAGCTGCAATGATAAAAATTCAATTTTGATACAAATGTAAGGGCACGCCATTAGTAACACTTACTTGCTCAATGTGGATCTTCGCAGCTGCAAAATCCTCTTTCACACGCTCTAATTCTATTTTTGTTTGCTGAAGCTTTAGCATACCGTAGGTGGAGGGCTGGTTCGACACTAAATAATTCAAAAATTATAAGTCGAATTTTATTTGAAATTATTACTTAGTATTGCCGGAATCATTCTAAAATACAGTAAGCATTTGACGAAATAAATTAAATTCATGAGGTTCAACCCTAAGTGGAAGGTGCATGTGAGATTCATTGGGGAGAAGGTGCTCGTTTTATAATCAAAACCACTTACAGTAGTCCACAAAGAGTATGGGTTAAGACGTAGCAAGACTCTAGGTGAGGTTTTTGGAATGTGTTGTATACAGATTTTTGGAGTCCAATTAAGCATAGAAGATGAAGTTTAATGGAATTGTGTCAAACTTAAAATAGTTGAGGAATCAAGCCTTCTTCCACTTCCAACAGATTTTGTGTTTAAAAAAGTTTTTATGCAAAAGATATAGACGAAAAAACATTGTAAAGGTCTATGTGTCAAACTGCGTTTCTAACAGTTTTTCAAAGCTCATTTGTGCTTAGAGGATCAACTTTTTTGGAATTGTTTTGGTCTAAGAAAATCTTAGGAATTAAGTACTCTTTTACCTCCAACAAAGTTTATGTCATTTGAAGACTTTATGCAAAAGCTATGCATGTTATAAAAATAAAGACTAACTAGGTGCTTCACTTCAAAGTTCATATATCCCACATGGATTGTTGGATACATCTCCACTCCACTTGTATAAAGTACAGAGCATTCTTAGAACTCCTCTGTCGAATCTCACATGCTAACTTGTTGTAAAGACTTGGTCTTGACAACATGACAAAATTTATAATTTCAAGGAGAAAATTGCCGAAATGATCAAAAACAGCTCAGAAGAACAGCTCAGAGCTGCAATGGTAAAAATTCAATTTTGATACAAATGTAAGGGCACGCCATTAGTAACACTTACTTGCTCAATGTGGATCTTCGCAGCTGCGAAATCCTCTTTCACACGCTCTAATTCTATTTTTGTTTGCTGAAGCTTTAGCATAATCTGAAAGAACAACAAAACATAGATGTATAGAAAGGTTATTGCATGTTATCAAATGAGCATTGATTACATACAATTGCCATTTTGTATGTCAAAGAAGACAATTTTTTACTTCTTTCACTTTATTATAATGAAAATTTACAACTTATGTATAATTTGAAATTCTCCAAATATACTTCATATATTTTACCACAACATACATTATATGATTGTTTTCACACAATGTGCATCTGAAATGAATTTATTTTTATTCTTTTAATTAGAAGAATTTAAAATATATATTTATAATATGTATCTTTAAAAAGTAAAAATAAGATATTCAAAAAAATAATTTAAATACTATATACATTATACGTTTTTATTTGCATTAATGAATTTTATTTAATCATCTAAATAATTAAATTTGAAAAAAAATTGTAATTTTTTTACAATTTAGTCTTTCTAAACCCAAAACTACTAGAGTCAAAGCAATCATTATAGTAGAACAGATGTATTAGTATTTTTTTTACTTTACTACATTACAATGGATTGTATGAATGTATTCGTATTAAGGCCATATAGCTACAAATATAGATATAATCTATACAGATACAGATATCCTTCTAAATCTTATACAAAATCTCATGATGAATCTAAGCCTTGGCAATGAATCCTAACCACAGTGATGAATCGAAACCATGGTGATGAACCAAAACGATGGTGATGAATTCCACATTAAAGCATCCCCAATGATCTTTTAACCTTTAAGTCTCTAAAGGAGCTTTAACAAACAATTACTATACCTTTTGCAAGCGCGGTGGAATTCCGGTCTACATGTAAACGTGAGCCTCGACAATATGAAGACTTGACACTTACTCAATCATAACGGATTTTCACATGGTTATTACTATTTACGGTACTCACTGTCAACATAAAACGAGCTGCAATTTCCAGGTCGGCAAATGCTTACAGGCCGCGGCTTTGATGATAAAGGTATTTACAAGCCGCCATTGGGTCTGTTTTAGACCCTTAAGCATGTAAGCCGAAGGGCAACCAATTGGGTTAAAGAACCATTGGAAATGCTTTTAGGCCTACTCTACACACAATCTAAGGCTAGTTGTAGGGTAGGCTGGATTGAACATTTTTTCAGCTTATTATCTCCTCCAAAGTTCAGACTCAAGTTGGAAGTTTGGGCCATAAGAAACCTTGTCCTAATTGTATCAGTAAGGCCTTAACATTTTGCCGCCAAAAGAGTACCATGTAAGTTGCCACATAAAATAAATTGAAATTCCAGTATAGCCCTAGTATAAAGCTCTTAGACCCAATTTGAAAAAATCGAGTTACAGTCTAACCTTGGTAATGTCACCTTTCTTAATAGAACACCTTGATATTGTCACCTAAAAGTTTGAAACCAATTTTCCTAGTGTAAAACTCCCTCGTTATTATCCTTGTCACCCTTGATAATGTCACTATTTTTCCAAAATCCGTAGTGTAAATGTGATAATATCAAATATGGATGGATGTATTTGATGGTTGGATGGACAGATTATATGGATGGACAATTGTATGAATGGACAGATTGTATGTATTTGGCTATACTCTAACCTTGATAATATCACATTATGCACAAATCTTCAAAATGTGACATTATCAAATATGTCACACCTTGTTTATATCACACTTTATGGTGAAACGGATGGTGTGATATTATCAAGGTTAGACTGTATCCTATTGGTTGAAATTTGAAGAATTTGGGCCGACCCATAATCTGGCCCAAGGTATAACCCAAAAAACCTTGGGAGAAAAAGCAGGGCTGTACTTGTTTCCATATTAGGCTCAACAGGCCCAGGGTATTCCAACAGCGAATGACCAGGCCGAGGTGTCAGCCCAGCAACAGCAGAGCCCCCCAAAGCACCCAGGTGGGCACATCCCCCCTCCCCCCTCCCACTTGGCGACCCCCTCCGCCTCCACTTGGAAGCCCCATCCCCTCCCCTCCCCTCCCCTCCCCTCCATCTCACCTCCTCCAAGACCAGATCAGACTCATCTCCATCATGGTTCATGCCACCTCCACACCGTCGCCATGCACGGGGAGACATGAACTAGTATAATCTACACCCATATCATAAATGCTTCATCTTCCCTGGACCGACCTCAAATCCCGAACGGAGTCCGAACTGCTCGACACGTGACCATCCTTTCCCTGGAATTTGGCATGACTTTGTCGAAGATCGAGCATTTTGTTTCTATAAGGGTCCGGCTGTCGAAGCTCTCTCAGGTGCCTGCTGGAGGACGGTGAATCTGGACATCGTCGATCGATCAATCTTCGGTGCTAGTAGTAGTGGATTGGTATATATCTCATGAAGTGGGTTGGTAACGGCAGGTAGAGATTTGGTAAAGGAGGTGTTTTTTTGGTTGACGTGGAGGTGATCGAGATGGGAAAGATGGGAGTTTTGGGATTGGTAGTGTTGGTGGTGCTGTTGGCGTCGCCTGGTAGCTCGGATGCGATCTGGTCGGGGAAGAAGGAGCCGGCTACGGCGGGTGAGGCTGCGAAGGAGTACGCGAAGGAGGCTGTTCGGAACACTGCCGATGCTGCTGCTAATGTTGGTGAGTGGTTTGGACTTTTGGGTTGGGAGTTTGTGTTGGAGTTTTATGTGGATTGAGAGGGTGGTTTTTAGGTGTTGAGTTTTGTTTTGGTGTTTGAGCGTTGCGTTGAGGATGAGGAGTCTAGTTTTGTGAAGTTAACTGAATGTTTGGTATGAGTTGAGATTGGTAATGGCGCTAAGTAGGTTTTGGAGTAGGTTGTGGAGTGGTGGTTTTTGGGGAGATGGGAAGGGGGATGATTGAAGTGGGGTTGTTGTAGGTGAGAGCATAAAGCAGACAGCGAACGCAGCTTACGAAACGACAGCGAATGCGGCCAAGACTGTGACTGGAGGCAGGAGCGATCGCGCTTCGGATGGGCCGACTGGAGCTGCGTATCGAGACAGAGCAGGTCAGAGTTTATTCACTGGAGCTTCTCTTGGCGTTCGATGGTGCATTCTCTTTGTTTATTTCGTTGTATCATCACGCCCTCAGGTTTTGTGTGATTATTGACATATTGCTCATCCACAGGAAACTATGTGTCGGACACAGCGGCAGCAACGCAACGCAAAGCTGCTGAAGCAGCAGCAGCTGTGAAAGACACTGCTGCCGGGGTAAGCATTAACTTGATAATTACTTGACCCTCTTTCGAGTCTTGCAACACGAGGCAATGCTGTCCTGGCATTACATGCGCAGATCCTTTAAATGTCAAATGACGAAGTGTAGACCTGGGTACTGCCACCCTAGTTATGATAATCGGAAACCAAACTTACGCACAGAATTGCCGCCATTCATATGGAACAGTTTTGTTCATACTTCTTGGTCCCTTGATTTCCATAACGAATATATGATTGATCAATACTTCTTATTCGCAGACTGCACAAGCTGCACGCGACACAGCAGCCCGTGCTTACGATGCAACAGCTGACACCGTGGGCAGCGCGAAAAACAGAGTGTTGGGGGCACCGGAACCGGAACCAACTTACACGCAGCGTGCTGCTGATGCTGCACGAAGGGTAAGATCACTTCATTCCTCACATTATAATCTCCCTAGCCTACATGATTGTCAACCACAGTCGAACGGTTGGCGAAACGATGATCTCAAATTAGGGTTGTGATGCGACGTTCTATTTTGCAGGCGCATGAGAATGTGCGAGATGGTGCATCAAGAGCATACGAAACAACCACTGGAGGCTGGGGTTCCGGAAAGGAAGACAACCGAGGGGTGTATGACAAAGCCAAGGATACTGTATCACGCGCCGGCCAGGCAACACGCGATACGACCTACAAAGCTATGGGCTACGAGGCGCCCGCTGAGAAGAGCTACGCATCGCGAGCATACGACTCCGTTCTCGGCACTTCAGGGGACGCTTACGAAGCGGGGAAGAATCGCTTGGGAAGCATCATCGAGATTTTGGGTTGGCATAGAGCACCTGAAGAAGATGTACACATGACGAGTCATTTGGGAAAGTACTACTCGCCCTACGATGTTGTCGTCGGAAACACGAGATATGTCTGGCATCAAAAACCTGATGAGCCTGAATCGTACTACGAAAGTGCGAAGAACACAGTTGGAAGTGCAACGCAGACGGTCGCAGATAAGGCCAGGGAAGGTGCAAACACGGTGTATGATGCTGCTGGGCGGACCAAGGACATGACGGTGGAGAGTGCGAACAGAGCTACGGAGTCTGTGAAGGACGTGGCAGGGAAGACAGGGGAGACTGTCTCCGAGTACAGCCAGAAGAGCAAGGAAGCCATCAACGCTTCAGCAGCTGCCGTCGAGCAAAAACTAGGTCAGCAATCTTTCCAGGGTTCTTATTATACTTATGTTTCTATAGTTGCTTAGGGATTTTGCAGCGCTCTATGGAAGTGCAGAAGCATGATTTTTTTGTTGATGTATGTGCAAGCTTTGTGACGAAGATGACGGCAATGGCAAGAGTTGTATAATGAGCACGAGAAGTGGGGTAGTTTTAATGTCACAAAAGATTCGATAGTTGAGGATTGGGTGGTGAATGTGCAGCTAAGCCTGGATTCTTCAGAAGATTATGGCGCTTCTTGCATCTCCTCACATGGGGCGCTACGTTCGGCACAGCGGTGTGGATGACGTTTATGTCTGGTCGCCTTCTGCAACAGAACATGCCTCGGGAGCAGTTCCGGACAGTCCAGACGAAGATGTTTCCTTCTTACTTACGGTTCCTGACTGCTGGCGAAGGTGTACTCACGTTTCTTTACATGTTCATGAGCCGCTCCTCGAAGTGGCAGATCTTGAACTTGCTCATCTTGGTCGGCACCACTGGCTACAACGCCTACGTCCTTGAGCCACAAACTACCAAGGTATGTTTACGATGCTCACAAGGTCATTACGTTGTTCCCTGTTTATGGTTTTCAAACTTTGAATGTGAGAGTTGACACTGATTGGGGTCTGTTATGTTGGCAGATTTATCTTGATAGGTTGAGGTTGGAGAAGGAGGAAGGGAGGGGACTGAGCGACGCTGCAGTTGACAATGTGAACGACGAGCTCGCTGAGAAGAACAAGAAGTTCCAAGAGTTGCATGGTTTCTCCGCTTCTTTGAATCTGTTGAGTTTAGCTGGATTGACTTACCATGCTTGGAACATAGTCTCCAGGCTTCATGCGTAGAGAATGTTGTTTTAAATCTCTATGTTCATATTATGTATAGAGTTTGGAGATTTTCAACGTACATATCAGGGTGTGGGAATTATAGGTAGGTCAACCGATGTGAATCATGAGAGTGTAGGTTTGGGTGATGAATAGCTATCTTGAAGCTATATATCCGAAACTTTTCACATTTTTGCAATACCAATGGCACGATTTCATGTATGTGTATATTGGTATGCTCCAACTGCTGTAGTCTATGTGAACAATTTTGAATGATTGAAATCTGAAGTTCCCTGTTGGACACGGTCCCTTGACAATGTTCTCCGTTTAGATGGAACTATTTCTGTAGATGGATTGGATTTGAGCTTCTTGGTGGAAAATTTTCGTATTCAAGGAGCAATTGCTCATTTGATGCACATCCAATCCAATTTCCTGCTTATGAAATGTATGAACTGTATTGAACGTGAAGAACAGAAGAATTTTGTCGAGTGTTTTACAGCTAAACATAATTCTTCAAAGCTAATTATCTGCAGAAAACTTTGAGAGTAAACTACAATGAAACAACTGAAGATACTCATTTTCAATCCATTCTACTCTCCCACTCAAAAAGTTTTAAGTTTACACGTTCACCAAGGAACACACGGACAGTGGCACTTTTGTATCACATTGTTGGAGCCCGCAGGTTCCATTTTCTCTAGCCGTCTTATAATCTCAGAAAATGGGGGTCGTTTTGACGGGTCATGGTCCCAGGAAGCTTGAATAAGCCTGTGTTGCAAACATTAGACCCCAACTATGTTACCGGATACATGATGGCAACAGATGGTTTGTAAAATGAACTCAAGAAACTGAATTTTGGTTATTTCACAAATTACCACTAGAAAGGAAGCTGAAGATCATAACAGCAAAAGACTCTGAATGACGCTTACTCTTTCATTCCTCGGGGGTAACTGTTCGAAGAAAACGCAGGTCGCACGCCCTCGTAGGCTCGTTTCCTTGCAATGCTTTCTGGTGTTGCACCTGCCCCAGTTTGTAGGCCCTCGAACATCTGTTCCAAGGAGCATCCACGAGTAAGTGAAATGGGAAAGAAAGGGCACCAAGGACAGTAACAAAGGGAGCTTCAGATCTAACACAGCTAAGTAGGCATCTGCTCATGCGTTGAAATTGAACCGGAAAGAAAGTTGGATGAAAAAAACCTCGAATAATATGAATCCGAAGGAAAATGTATCCACACTCTTGTTAAATGGCTCTTTTCGAAAAACTTCTGGTGCTTTATATAGATCTGAACACAACAGCAAAGAAACCATACATATTGAAAAGCATTAGCGGGTGATTTGAGCGCGTTTCTCTCAACCAGGACAACCACGAAGGAGGGTATCACATCAAGCTTCAATTAACTAGTGCTGAGATGATATCTTACATGAGCCCATTTCGTCGCCCTCAGGTGATGGTGTAATGTACAGGCTTCTTCGTAGCTTTCCGAAGTCGGTAACTTTCAACTGCCCAGCCTCATTTTGGAGCAAGTTTCTGAGCATTATCAGAGGGACTATTTTAACCACTTTAGTCAAATAGAAAACCAGCTATTTGAACTGTTAATTCTGGCTTGCAATGATTATGAGCTATAGAATTGAAGGATCTGCTGTTGACACATCCAAGGCATGAAATCAAGGGTATGGAACTTACTTAGGTTTAAGATTTATATGTACAACGGGATCCTTGTGCTCGTGAAGATAATTCATGCCCCTGCATCACCATTTTTTCTCAGATTGCTTGCTTTTCTTTGTGCTGCTATCACACCCTGTCAATCTCAGACTCAATTGCAATTTGTTTATGAACTGATGCAGTTACAGGAAGGTTAGGAGGACAATCACCGAGCGATGTCAAGTGCAAATCTCACAGCACGCTTTGGTGGCAGAGTTCCTTTTGACAGCATATCATGTAAATCACCCTGCGATTACACTCTCTAGAGCAGGTTAGGACTCATGAGCTTCCAAGAGACGTCTCCATGTTATTCAAATTGGAGCCTCACGTCTAGTTCTTGCAGAGATGTTCTGAAAACAAATGATGCTCTGCAATTATAATTGACTCGGGTGCATGTGCATACCCCTGGAAGGTACTCCGTGACGATGACTGGAGGCGGATTCTTTGTGATAGAACATAGAAATTGGACTATGTTGGGATGACGCATTTGTTCGAGCAAGAGAACTTCTGCCTTGAGTTTGTTCCTGTATTCGCATATCCGACAACAAGGTCCGATTATTAGCCGTAAGTATCAAATATGCTTAGAAGCCGTAAGTATCCATAAGAGCAAAATAACCACCCCCTCTTGCGAACCCCAGTCAAGAGAAAACTGATAGAAATCCCTGATTCTTTTTCACTTACAGAATGTCATGGTCTGTTGTGTGAGACAAGGAAAAGGTTCTTGCAACCACTTTTGTACCGCGCCAATTCACCAAGCGTACCTCTTGAGTGTCGGTCTGGAAATGAGAAAAGGAATGTCAGAACGAAGCCCAGCCCGGACACATCCAACCTCGATATCTATCGCCAAAACGCTAAAAGGCGCCAGAACAGAGTGAAGGTAGTCACCTTGTGGAATGGAGGAACGCCGTGAATGGGCTCCAATTCCGAACGATCAATCTCGTAATGAAGGGAGGGATCATCGTCGTAAAATGAAGCAAGCCTTCGTTTATCCTGTTACAGCAGAAACATGCCCCATATCATCTTTACATTCACCAAGTATAGAATTTGTAATTTGCACAACTGAACGACGTAGCAGTGCGGTTGTACCTCGATTCTTCCACCATGCTGCTCAAGTATTGTGGACACATCCTTCCTCGCGTACTTTCGCGCATCCGCTAGTGGCTGCACAGAACAAAGAGGTCTCTGAGATGATCCACCACAACATGTTTAACAGATGAAACATTTAATATCACTGTATCCGGCTCTTAAATGTTGTCCGAGCTCGTTTGGATTGTTGAACAATAGATAAGGACATGGGCAAGAAGAGTTTACAGTGTCGCCCCAGCGGTCCACAGGGTTGGCGTTGGCGCCGCGCTTGAGCAGCAACTCAACCACAGGCACATGTCCTTCACTGGCAGCCAAATGGAGAGCAGTTCTTTTATCATAGTCGGAGGAGTTGATGGAGGCGCCTTCGTCCAGCAATTGTTTTACTCCCGCGACGTCGCCCTTGCTGGCACTCGACAGAAGCAGAGATGTTTGGCGAAGCGAATCCGGCGTTTGTTGAGCAGGTTGTTGAAAAGAATTGAACATCTTGCTCGTTGTTGCTCCTAGTCTCAAGTTACTTGTGTTTTTCAAGCCGACGAATTCAGTACACTACCGTCAGGGGCGTGAACTCCTGAAAATGAATCCATATCACGTGAATATCCTCGCAATTCTCCATGTCTAGATACTCGTCTCCACTATTGAAGCCACTGTGCGCTAGTAACAATCTTGATGAACACAATCACTTCAAATTGGTGGAAAACTACATCTATTCAATCACCCTCCAATCCAACACTCGTAAAACAGGAAATATAAGAAGATTTTATTAGACTGATACTTGATCCTGCCCAAGAACACATCAATTTCTCGTAGAAATCCTCCAACTGGGCACTCCAAAACTGAGCTCAAGCAAAATGGAGGGTAGCGGATTACGCTAGTTTCAGCTCAATCTAATTAGCAACACAGAGAGCAGGACAAAGAACACTCACCGCGTCTCGAAATAATGGAAAATTACTTCACAAGATTATCACCATTAGAGAATATCGCTCCAACGTCAAGCACCCGAATCTGCACACTTATCTTCACAAGAGGACAATATTTCTAACAGAAATGAATAAATGAAGCAATCAATCCGATGCGAAAGAGGGCAATCAGCCTGCTTCAAGAGAGAATTCCAGTACGACACGAAAAGACAAGCTGGGCTGAAATGGTTGGACATATATTGTCGTACTTCGTCGTCGTCGTTTCTGAGAGAGAGCTAAAATGAAAAAAGTGGGGAAGCCTGGAGCACGAGAATTGGTTGTGACAAGTTAGCTCTTCCATGGAAGCGGGGGACATGCATGAGATTGGCACTTGGCTGACTGGCTTCCGCATTCCCCTCCGACGCAGAAAACAGCCAACCGCCAGGTCAGCCGCTAAATAAATAACAATTCTATATTCCTCAAAGGATTCGAATGAATCTTTGCATGAAAGCCAGAGAAAGTTTTCCTGGACGTCTACATGTTTCTCTTTCTGTGTGATCATATGAAGCAGATTTAATCTTGACATGTTGCGGATGGAGGAGCAAGGGAAGCAATTGCTCTAATTTTTGGAGAGGATTCCGGAAATATATTTACACCCAATCGAGTCTCATCACACATGAAGTGACGTCGTTCTGGCTGTATATATACGGTGCTCTTTCTGTGAAATGATCTGATGCTGTGAGTTTTAACTCACAGATTGATCCTTTGGTTTGCGGGAATTGACATGTTGAGGTCATGGATTTGCTGGGAAGAACAAATTCTTTGAATTGGTTGGCCATTCCGCTACTTTGTGAAAGAATTCGAAGATCTACAGCGCGTGATGAAGCGAATGAGGAGGTTACAAGAAGGTGATGATCAGCTATTGTGAATCATGAGCAAGTGTTGATTTGAATGATCCGGAATCTCTGAAGAACATACGAAACATGGTTGTCAATTTCGCAGTACCAACTTTAGCTACTTCATGGGCGTTATTGTGGTATTCATGGACTGGAACTTATTGTAGCTAGATTCGTGAAAGGATGTTGCTCTAATTCGAGTACATATACAGTATCTGAATAACGTCGCTCATGCAGTTGGGGTTTGTCTTCATCCATTTGTCATTGCCTTTAGAGCTTTACAATGATAGTGATAATTCCCTCATACTGTCAGTAGTTACAGCCAATGAAATCATGGCTATAGATGGACTTGCTTTCGATCACAAAAATTCTCAAACCTTTGTCTCAATTGTATCCGCTTTCCCTTTTTATGAACATCTGTAATTGACAAAGGAATTTGAAAGAGAGCTGGTGAAGTGCTCATTCGATACATCCATGATGAATGGCATAACGAATCCGTGATGACAAAGAGTCCAAAACGGTCTCCTAATTATTCCACCGGATGTTTTTGAATATGCTCTGGTAGTTTTTATGAACGATCGGCAGGGCAATCATGATCCAGTGAAAGATGCCCAATCGTCCATTACATTCATATAACTAACCCAAGTCTATCAATGCCTCTAAAACCTACGAAAACGAGAGTGCAGATTGGAAAAAGTAATGCTTGTTTTTCTGAGCCTCGTTATGCGCAGAAATTCCTGCACTTCAAGGTGTCGTGCAACAAAATCTTTTTACAATAACAAAAGTTTTTCACACTCGGTAGTAAAATTGACCAGTTTGCAGAGAACTACTTCATTTTCCAGTCAGCTGACATCGAGACTATCATCAATTCGATGCAGACAACAGTAGAATAAAACCATAGCAAGTGGGCAACAGAATTTTTGTCATAACCAAATCGCATGGCTCATTTTTGAATGTCATCATCTCTTACAAAGTGCATGATTGTCAAGAATATCGATTCTTCAGTCAATGAGAAGACGCCTGAGATAGCTCGACATCCTCCAATCCTACATACTACCATTGCCTAATTCTGCTACTAATGTCTGCTCCTGGAATCTATCACCATGCCTAGCACTCCCGAGATGGGATTATGGTGGTGCATGCCTACCGAATACTGTACACTACATCATACGAAGGTCTCTGTAATATGAACAAATTCCGGAGCTGATCAAACCCAACCACAGGGAGCCTCCCCTGGCATTGCACCGGACACACCACCTGCATTCAACTGTCTTCTGGAATTGTTCACTGCCATGATCCATTAATTAAAGGTGGTTCCGATCTACACTTTGAGGTGTGTCTTGGACCCGCGCTAATCATGAGAATTCGCATATAATCTGCAGATTAGCGGCCCAAGAATGGTGAAAATCGCACCGAGTACTTATGATCTTGGACTCTCGGATCAGTCACTGTCTTCGTGAGCTTGCACAGACCGCGATCGCCACACCAGGGGCTTGATGGCTCGCCCCATTGATCGTCTGGAAGCTCGAGGAGTCACGGATTCGCGCTCGTCGTCGGATGATGAGTCCACGAATTTCTTCGTCTCGCCACTCCTCGTGGAGAAGCTCTTCTTCAAGGAGAATATGTCGGTGTCTTCGCTCGTCACCACTCGCCTCGGTTCGAGCCGCCTGCGAGATTTTCTTGTGGTGCTGTGGCTCCTGCCCCAGCGGAGTGCAGCGGTTTCTTCCTCAGGAAATGATCCGGGCTGGGTTGGCTCAGAAGCGCGTGGGGTTAGACAATGCGACTGTGCAATCTCGTCGTCCTTGACGCCAACGGTTGGGAGAATGGTCATGACTTCTTCCTCGATCGGGACATACTCTTCCGATGGTGCAGCGGCTGATTCTTCGGGTGCGAGGAGTTTCTCTTTCTCAGCTGCCGAAGGGGGATCGTAGTATGTCGATCCTTCGATTCTTATGAAGGCCACTTTGTCCGTGCAGTGTTTGGAGCTGTGCCTACGTCTTCTGGGATGTGATGACATCGAGGGCGAGGATGGCACTGAGGATCTCTCATGGGGTGAGGATGCCACTGGAGGTGCTCTTGATGGTGGCCGAGGTGAGGCTGCAACCGACGCGCGCTGAGGCGATGATGCTACTGATGCTCGTTGAGTAGAGGCTGCATTTGAAGCTGGCCAAGGTGCACCGGAAACAATTGAAGGCTTGTGAGGTGATGATGCTCTTGACGCTCGTCGAGGAGAGGCCGCAACTAAAGCTTTCTGTGGTGATGATGCAGCTGCCGCTGGTCGAGGCGAGGCGGCAATAGACGCAGGTTGAGGTGATGGTGGCCGAGGAGACGCTGCAACTGGAGCAGGTTGAGGTGTCGCTGGCCGAGGTGAGGCTGCAATAGACGCAGCCTGAGGTGATGGTGGCCGAGGAGACGCTGCAATTGGAGCAGGTTGAGGTAACGCTGCTGTCGAAGCTCGTCGAATAGTGGCTGCGATTGAAGCTTTTTGAGGTGACGCTGCTACCATAGCTGATGGAAATGCTGCAGAAGCTCTAGGAGTCGGCACCGTTGCAGGAGCCATCTCAGCTGAATCCAGGGATGAGCTTTCATGTCCATGTCCTTGCCCAACTGCCACATCCTCCAAAATATGAGTGGGGAGAATTTCAGCTACAACTGATTCTGCCGGTGAAGATCTTCGAGGCGAGCTTCCTCTCGAAGCGGACCTGTGCGAACTAACCCTAGAGGACTTCTGCTCCGGCGTCCTCTCCTTCCGGATTCTTGCGAGGGTCGCCTCTACTGGGGTTAAACTCGGTCTGTTGGGCGTGCTCACGTCCCGACGTGATTGCAAAGTTGCAGAGTCCACTTGAATTGGTGCTGGCCGACGAGCATGCTTCTTCCTCCGCGCTTCGGACAAGTCGCTGATAGCCTTCTCGAAAGCCCTAATATGCTTCTCCTCCGCCGTCTCGGCTTGCTTGACATCCTGGGTTTCTGCTCGCTCCCTCGGGATCCCATCGTACACCCACTGAGGGATCTTCTCCACCGGATTGCCGAGTGGAACAGTGCTGAGATTCGGCAGGCGGGGTGAAAAGCCTCTGGGAGGAAGAGGTTGCAAGCTTTGCAAGAGGCGGGGTGAGAATTGGGGAGGCGGTAGAACCTTCTCCGACATAAGGCCTTTGGAAGTGCGGGCAGGAAGAGGAGAGTAAGCAACACCTCGGGCCTGCTTCTCCGACCGCGACGTCCTCAGGTGGCGAAGAAGTGGCGTCTCGCCTGCAATGTCTTCAACAGCTGCTTCAGGTGTAGGAGGTGGAGGAGGTGCAACAGCTCCGACAGCGATCTTGTTCCTGTTCTTCTTCGAGGCTTCCACTGCGATGCCCTTGCCAGTTGAAACCACACTCTCACTCCCCTTCGTGACATTCAATTGAGGGCTCACTGCTTCTCTAGCGACACTAACCTGCAGATTTACCCCGCTCGAATTCCCCAATCCAGCATTCTTCACATCAACAACATTTTTTGAGAGAGAACTAGGAGGCGTCGTCGCGTTGGATCGGCACATTTCAATATGCAACAGCTTCTCAATGGACTGCAACGCTTGCACATCGGAGACACGCTCCACATCCACGCTCCTCGCTGGTGCCACTTCCTGTATTTCTGACGCTTGTGCAGCAGGCTTGCCATGAATCCTGTCCACTTGCCTAACGTCCCTCTTCTCCCTGCCCGTGCGGATTGGCGCGAGGGAAATGTGAGGACGCAAATCGGAATCCTTCACAGCTACTACAATTTCCTCTGCACTAGTGCGAGAGTTCGACGTCGTTGGAAGTGGAGGGAACGACCTCAACACTTCTTGCCTGTTCACTACGGCAACCGAAACGGGGGCTGTAACGGAAGCCGCAACAGAATGTACAATTGGAGCTGTAACGGGAGCAGCAACAGGAGCTGCAACGGGAGCTGGAGAAGGTTTTTCTTCGCGAGTTTCTTGCCTGGTAGGTTTGCGAGGAGTCGTTAGTGGTACATCTTGGTGCCTCTCTTGTCTGACAGTAGCGTGCATCGGAATTGTTGGAGGAGCGGGTTCTTGCGACACAGTTTGGGATGTTGTCGACGTCCGGATTGCTGGCGCCGTTCGTAAGGCTTGATCCTCCTGCTCTCCCCATCCTGGCCTGGACTCGTACTCCTTAACCCAATTATCCCACCAATCTTCATCGCTCTCCTCTGCCGGTGGCGTCGGTGGATGATCCTCTACTGGCTCTGGACGCAATTGCGCTCTCGCTCGTGTTGCAAGCTCGTGTCCACTGTTGGCCCCTGTCCACGACGGCGGAGCAGGCACTACGTTAATGTTAATGTCACTCCTAGAGTACAAGTTGCGATGATTCTCGCGGTGTCCGTAGTGGTGACGCTCCATCGACTCGCTCCCCGATCTGTTCTCCCTCGGCACCCATCTACTGACCCCGTGATCCTGGCCCAGGTGACTCTCCAGCTGCCCCGGCCCCTCCGCCTTGATCTTCTCCATCTGCGAACCCACGCTCACCAGCGCCACCACGCAGAGCGCTGTCGACATGAGCAGCGGGGAAAAGTAGACCAGCAGGGGGAAGAACGGCGGCGTAAAGACAAGCAGCAACAACCCTGTCAGCACCGGATGGTTCCATAACAATGTCACAAATCCCAGTGCCTCCTTCACGTGCGCTCCTCCCCTCATTGCAACTGCTCGTTAAACCCACGCCACTCCCAAATTCCTCTCCTCACTCCCTCTCCCCCTCCTCTCACTCCAACCCAAACTCACAATCCCTCTCCTATCATCCACTCCTCATAAAAACCAACCTCCACTGCTCAAAACCGCTCCACCCCAAACCAAACTTAACAACAATCTAGAACCCACAAGTCGGAGTCGCCAAACACTGTTCCCAACTACCGACAGCTCCACTCCCAACTCCACTTATAAAACTCCTCCCTTTACATGCCACAACACCAAAAAATCTACCAACACCGTCGCCAGACTCAAACACCACCAATTCAACTCCCAAAAACCACTACCACCAGTCGCTCAATCCACAAACCAGAATTCCGCTCCCACCAAACTCATCAACATTCCATCACCACTTCCCCCAACCATCGCACCGTGGCCAACCCACCCCTCTCAACTACCGCTCCAGCTCCTCCAACACAAACTCACGAACTTCACCCAACTTCCAACCAACACCAGAACCACCGAAAGACACCACCTTTCAACCAACAATCGAATTCAACACAAAGCTGCCTCACTTCTAGACATGCAATGATGGAAGTGGGCGTGCATGACACACACACACAAACTGTGAGGACACGAGCACTGAGTGTTCCGTTCTCTCGGCAAGTTGCAGTAAGTGGAGACACAGCAGCACCTAGACTGGAGTCACCTATGTGAGATCATGCATGGCAGCGCAGAGCTCGACTGAGTACTACTAGCAGACAGGGAGGTGGTGCTTCAGTGCTATGTACGAAACGCTTTCGGATGTTGCAGCAAAAGGAAGGCAGCTGAATAAATTTTATCAGCCATGCTAATTTCCATGGGCATGGCCGTCAGTGCCCGTCAGGATCGGCTGGCCCTTTACTGGGAGTCGGAGTCTCGCAGGAAGTGAGTCAGTGATGATCGACTTTGCCTCGACGCTGATTGACACGGCTCGGCTCGGCCCCGGCTCGGCTGGCTCGCTGCGCCATCTGCTGTTCCGTCAGGCGGCGGTTCCGGCTGGAACGGGCCTGGAGGTATTCTGTGACGGAGGTCAGTTCGGGTTGGAACGGGCGGATTCTTTTCTGGAATGGGCGGGTTCTTTTTGGAACGGGCGGGTTCTTTTTGGAACGGGCGGGTTCTGGGTGGAACGGATGGGTTGTAATGTTGGCCACGGAGTGTGCGTGTACAAGCGGGGTGTCCAGGTCGGATGTGAGGCTCCAGCGACTGTATTGGCATACTGTGTACATTTCGTGTGATTTTATTTATTGGAATTAAGGGGGTTATTGTTGATTAATGTTTTCGGTTCCCAATACTAGCGTGAGCTCCGTAACGCTGGTTTAAGTTTGGTAGTAGACTCGGCTTGCAAATAAATGATTTGTGGTCGGGTCTGTGATTTTTAGTGTGAAATTTTTTTATGCATATGTTGAAGTTTTTTTTTTTTTTTCTCAGGGTGGAGTGATATGTTGTTTCTTGAGCTTAGCTATAAGTGGTTAAAATATCTTTGTAATACTTGATTTCTTTTTTCTTTTAAATTGTTTGTAGTTGAGTACAAGAAGAAGAGAAATTTAAATTAAGAGGTAAGTAAACTAATATAGCATTTTATAAACTCATTATAAATACATACCAAAGGTTACTAGTAGCTTAGGTAGAAAATAATTAATTACAAGTTTGTCTAAAAATTTTCTAAGTTTTTTACTTCGTTTGCCAAAAAAATAATTAATTAAATTGTAGTGCTAGTAGTGGAATGAAATTGCCCAATTATAAGATACTATTTTTCAAATAGCCTAACCATTTTTTATAGTTTCATTAATTATTAGGCAAGAGAGCGCCGGCCCAAGCTGCTAATAATCTACGATATTATTTGATTATAAATATTAGTGACTTATTGTCTCAACCATCATCAAGAGTTGAACGGCATCTCCTCTTGGCTCATCACCTCAAGGTAGCAGCACTAAAAAAGAAACATTTTTAGACCTTTTTTGTTGGTTAAGTGGAAAATTACATATGAAAAAAATACACAAAGATTGGGCAAACATAGAGAGAACAGAAAAAAAAAAAAACTCTTTGAAGACGTGTTGAATTTTTTGTGAGTTTTCAAAGTCCAAAAAGATGAGTGTAGTCAAGGATAGTAGGTGCTTTTGAAAAATAAGGAGTGTTGAATAAGTAAGTGGAACATTGACGAGTCACTTGAGTCACTAAAGCTACTGGAGCCACTGGAGCCAGTGGAGCCACTGACGTAGTCCATAAAAGGTGCCATCATGAACTATCAATGTACCCCTAAAGCACGTTATGCCACAGTCTTTGCCAAGGGCCATCTAAAGCACGTTACGCCACAGTCTTTGTGAAGGGCCATCTTGCATGATTTATCTGCCAGCATGCCATAACAAACGACAAAGTGATTTTTGGCTATAGCATGGTGGTCCTTAGTTGCGGTTAGAGGGTCTCTGATAATGGTCTGGTCTTTAGACAAGTGGGTTCTGGTTACGACAAACCGCTTTTCTTTGATTGCAACCTAGTCTTTGAAAATGGCCATAGAAAGCTGGTCTTTAGACAAGTGGGGTCTGGTCTTTAGACAAGTGGGGTCTGGTCTTTAGACAAGTGGTTTCTGGTTACGACAAACCGCCTTTCTTTGATTGCAACCTAGTCTTTGATAATGGCCATACCAAGCTAGTCTTTCAACAAGTGGTTTCTGGTTACGACAAACTGCCTTTCTTTGATTGCAACCTAGTCTTTGATAATGGCCATAGCAAGTTGGACTTTAGACAAGTGGTTTTTTGTTACGGCAAACCGCCTTTCTTTCATTGCAACCTAGTCTTTAGCATCACCAACTTGGTCTCTGATGATGGCAACCTAATCTTTAGCATATTCAACTTGTTCTTTGCCATTAATAACCTGGTCTTCTATATCACGGCATAATACTTGTAGAAATGGATTTCATAATACTCGTAAATCATAACTTGTCGTTGGTGCCTAACCTCTAAAATTACTTTGTCTTTAGAAGCTAAAACTACCAAAAACTTACCCCTAGTAATGGCAACTTAGTGATTTCTACCTAGTATAGAATGATATAAGTCAAATTGAAGCACTGTCCAACATACAGGCAAGGAAATTATAAGATTCAAAGTCACTATAAGTGATTTTTTTTTTACACATCCCGAGCAGTGTATCTAAATTTTAATGCTTAAAAGGTATACTTTGCAAAAACATTTCATTTATGGGGGATTGTCAATTCTTATAAGTATAGAATTTAGATTTACCCTTACCAACTTTGAGCCCTATACATGCTTGGGAAGGGCAAAAATTCCTTAATTTAGTCATTGTAGGCATGCTTAAAATGCATTATATTCTCCAAATTTAAAATAATCAAAAGGATAATCTAAACATGTTCAATTGAAAATTGGAAGAGAAGATATGTTCTTATCAATGAGAAAAAAAACCTCAAAACATTTCAATAGAATTGGAATTAAACTTGAATTTTGGCTAATTATTGAAATACAAACAATATTATTTCTTGTGATTTTGAAGGGTAAGCTCTAGAATAGTATGAGCTCTAAAATAGTCGTCCTATGGATGGACCCCCTTTGACGACACAAAGATAGGATGATCTATCATAGCGCTGGATGAAAATGGCCCTATGGATGATAATTATTGGTCTAATGAAATTTTTACGAGGATGGAAATAGCCCTACCGGATGCAAACTGTTGATTAGATGAAAAATGTCTGTATGACAAAAATTGTCAACCATGTGTGTGAATGGAAAAACATTGCATCTATTATGTTGCAAGCGCTTATCCTTTGAAATTTAGTCTTGTTACTTTTTGACCTTGTGAATGACAAGCAACTTGGTCAAAAGAAAGGGAGATTGGTAATGGATACTAGCAACTCAAGTTTAGAGGAGTTTCTTCTAAAATCTATAATTTTTTCATCGTAACTTCCAAAAATATAAGAACTTAAATAAGTCTACCTAAAAGTATTGCGACCACAATTTGGTCTCAAGAGCTTTAAAGATTAATAGTTATTGGTGATTAAACCATAAATGATATATTCATCTTTTTAAAAGGACTTGTAGGTTGAAATGAAAACAAATTTTCAATATATCTATGTCTATGATTAAAAATTACCACCAACAAATTATTAATTCATACTAGATATTTTGACTAGAATTACTCTTTTCCTGTAGTTCTAACAAATACCTTCAAATAGGTGGATAAATCCAAAAAATTAAATTAAACAATAGGAGACTTAAAATTGAATGTTTTACTTGCAACTTTAAACATACAAAGGATACTTTCTACTACTTTCTAATATTTGATTTTGCTTCTTCTAAAAGTTTTAGTCTCTTGTATCCAAAAATTATAACACAAACACAGAAAAAGGTAATCACCCAAGTTATAAGTAGTAAACCATAAATAATAAAAATACTCTATAGCAGTTTATTTAGGCTTCATCCATTTCCCCAGATGTTGTGGATGTTCTAAAGGTGAGATAAAATGCTCTTGTGAAATTGTGACGGAGAGAGTTTCAGCATGCACACATAACTATGTCATGATATGTCACTTTTAAGATTATTATTCTAGTCGCAGCTTTCATGCAGAATTGACTTGGGATGTAGGGATTGGCTAGCGAGATGCAGTTCTGTGCTAGCATAGAGTCTAAAATTTTGCTTTTTGTGGGTGAAGGACACAGTCTTCACATGCTTCAACCAACTCAGCCCCGAGATATGCGCCAAAATTATTGAGAGTCTTGCCCGGATCTGTGCCATTCTCCATGCAAATGATACGGAGCTCCATGGCACTCAACAATTTGAGACAAAGGGCTTCTTGGGTCTTCCTGCGGACAGCACAGAAATTAAATCGTGCCAATTTCGTGGAGTGTGTTGCATTTTAATTTACTAAAGACTGATTCTCCACAAAATAATGAGGCGTTTGTATCCTCTCATTCGGAAATCGGGACTAAATAGATGGCCAACCTAAGCATTTTTGTTTGAAAACATGAGAAACTAAAGCAAGCCCAATCAGTGAATTTTTTTCTTCCACTTCATCCATGGCGACCAAGTCTAACTGATGACTCACACGTAAATCTGGTTTTAACTTCTTTTAATGTACCACAGTACTGACTTAGAACTTAAAACTCCTGTTCCTTTTCCAAACATTTTTTGTAGATTGAATTTAATGAGACGGAACCAATGGCAAGCAAGCCATGTCCTAGGTTCATGAGAACTGAAAAAATTATTATCAAATATGCTGATAACCTAGAAAACCACCCCGCGAAGCTAATAACAAACATCAATCAACATTCAATTCCCGGCAGTGCATGGACTGACAGAGGCTCCAATAATACACTGCGGCTGCAGCAGCTGTGGCTTCTGAATGTCATGAACTGGCTACCTCTGGCAAGCTGTGCACAGAACAATTCAAGTGGTTGCGTTACTTGAGCATGGGGCTCTGGAACGGAGCCTGGTTGGGAGGGGATCTGGGAGAGGGCCGGCCTCCGTAAGTTACTCTGATATGTACGTGGAGAAATATTGGAATGGAACTTGGTGGTGGTTGTATAGTTCCGGAGAGTACATCCATGCATCACCACATAATTTTTATCATTGAACAGTAGGTGCCCTGTGCCTGATGGAGGTACGAAACTGTAGACATCATCTGTGACAATGAATTCAACTCTTTGCAGGTTGAAGAAGTAAATGGTTTTATTTTATTTTATTTAAAACCAATTATTACATCATGGAATGCACCAGTCCCTAAGGACTAAGATATTTTCCTTGTTTTGGAGCATCATTTTCACCTTTTCAATTTCATTTTCGTGAGATTTTTATTTTTGGATATTGAATGATCTTTTTTCAAGACATTTATAAAGATTGTAGGACTTTCACTCATGTAGCATTATAGTCAATTAGTTCATTTACAATGAATCTATGAATATTTTCTTCTTAACTCTATTTAAATTATGTGCCTTGAAGTTTTTACATAAAGGTTTTGTTGTTCAATTTAAGGATAATTACGAAGAATTATTTTCATCAACCAAGATTGTGGAGGAACCATACTAAAAATACCATCATTGTAACTCCTTGACTTACAGGAAAAGTATAGTATTTTTCTTGGAATAGATATCTGATTACAATATATTTTATTGATACAAATGCAATTGCATCAAGAAGAAATGAAAGGTGAACTCTTCAACTCTTCAATTGCATAATACTATATCCATTTCCTTGTTTTGTGTCAGAATCTTAAACAACTTTTGAGGTGCCCTAGCAACATACCTGCCAAGATTAATGATGATTTGAAACTGAGAAAATAAAATAAAAAATTCCATGAAGGCATCGGAGTCAATTCATCCCAGATACCCAAAAAAATATGCCGAACTTAGGGGATAGAGCATTTGTCTAAAAACCTTGCAATGAGTCCACTGATGAGCAGAGTTAGAGTGGAGAGATTCAATTGTCTCCACATCCTTAGCCTATTCATCATACCTCTGGGGCTGTCTTATTATCTGTCAGAATAGTTGTTTGATTGGTGGTGGCAAGATGGTCATGAGATTAGTCATTTCACTCATATTTCATCTTCATTTCGCCGATTCGACTGATCACATGACTTGACAATTGTCATGCTTGTTCTCATTCCCAAGAATCACCACCAGCCACATAAAAATATTCCCCGCTGGTTGACTATCTTATAAACAGTTGTATGAGTCCAAAATGATACTATCCTCAAGACCGGGTACAAAAGCAATGTCCACTGAAGCAGACAAGGATGAGAAGTATGGTACATCCCCAATGAAGGCATGAACCCACCGGCAGTGCAGCACGGCCGGCTTGACACACAAAAAAAATGTGAAAATCTTCAATTTGTCTATTTTAGAGGAGACTTGGTGAAAAAGTGAGTAGAAACCCTCAAAAGCAAAACAGCACTATCTAAGGTAGAACTACTTATTCATGGCATTTTAAAAGACTCTCATACTTACACATGGAAATAATGTATGATTCTTTCCTCACAACATGGCAAACTTAGCAAAACATGAAGGAATTCAAGGTTTTACTTCAAACATGATATATATATTTATATGAATTCTGAAATTGAAGTCCATAGATTTCCATAATTAAATCAACCTTGAATATTAGATTATCTAGCTTGTAATGATTAAGGATATTAAAAGTTGACATATAGTAATGAAGCTTTGTCTTATGAGAAGCCAAAAATAGAATGTATAGGTATAGTTATGAGTGTTTAAGATTGAAGTTTTATATGAATTTTACTTCTAAAACTTTAAAATTTAAGAATTTGAGATGAAGGGTAGGTTCAAATCCAAGACGTCAATGATTTTTTTATAAAATAAAAAATTTAAATTGAAATTATACATAATTTTGAGCGTAGTTCTTCATTATTGATTGACCTAGTATTGAATCCATTACAAAAAAATCAAAAATAGTATATCCATTACCATTTTTTTTAAAAGATATGATAAGATAAAATTTGTATAGCATATTTTTTGGTTATGTAATTTTGTATTAGCAATGTTTAGTAGTATAATATTTTGGATGGTATTCACTAAGTGAAGTTACTATGCAACACTACAAAAGGATGATGCATTGATGGAAAGTGGTGCAATATTATGTGGTCCAACCTCTTACATCAATAGCCTAGACTCAATGCTCCAACTGGTCTAACTTCTGACATCTAGCCAAGACTTGGCTCTTGACCCTTTCCTACACTGACATATGAATTTTTGATTCAAAAAATGGTACATTGGTAGAAAGTGGTGCAGTACGTGGTCCAACTTTTGACATCTAGAGCCAAGACTTGGCTCTTGAGTATGTGATCCAACTTCTGACATCCAGAGCCAAGACTTGGCTCTTGAGTATGTGTTTAACTTCTGATGTTGTCTACCTTCTGACATCTAGAGCCGAGACTTGGCTCTTGAGTATGTGATCCAACTTCTGACATCCAGAGCCAAGACTTGGCTCTTGAGTATGTCTCTAACTTCTCATGTTGTCCAACTTCTGACATCTAGAGCCGAGACTTGGTTCTTGAATATGTGGTCCAACTTCTAACATTCAGTGCTAAGACTTGGCTCTTGACCCTTACCCTTTCCTACACAGACAAATGAATTTTTATTCTTGTGTACTTGAAACTCTTACATTGAAAGCTAAGTCTTGGCTCTTTACCCTTTCTCACAATCACAAATGAAATTTTTATTCTTGTAGAAACAATGTTTGATGGTCATATCACATTGATAGCTTCAAATGACACTTCATTCTACTTTGGAGTATTATTTAGAAAAGATATTACAAAAGAGATATATTTTGAAGGACCATATCATGTTTGATTGACATTTAAGACTTCAATCCGGTAGAATGATGGTTACACACTAATTTGTAGAAACTATGAAGAATAAGATGTCAGAATTAGATAGTCTTACGTTAAATTTTTAATGTCTAGATGGCCACGTAGTAGTTCCAAGATTGGCACAAATGCAAGTAATATAAAATCTGTAAATAATTGGATTTTGAATCTTGAAGTTTTAAATTGATGAATTAAAATTGATTTCTTTCCAGGAAAGAAAAATTTTGATTTGAGGATGTTCAACTAGCAAAATACATGTAAACAAAACAAAAAAACATTGCAAATACTTGAAAATATAAAAAATAATTACTATTATAATCATGAATTTATAATCATAAATTTTTATTCTTGTTTTTGGATCATGTTAACATGTCCATGTTCCATAAATTAATGTATTCCTATCTTAAATTAACATACCTATTCCTTCAAATTATATATATATATATATATATATATATATATATATATATAATCTTAAAATAAATAAAAAAAGTTGGTCTTAGAAGGAGAGTGACGTGAATGAAGAGTCTATATGTCCCACCTCTAAAACGTTCTAAATTATATATCAATAAGTCACTCTTACTTATAAATTCACAGTAATTATGTTTGATTATGTTTTTGACATAGAAGAATGCAACATAAAAATGTTGATATAGATCATTGGTAAAAATGGTGACTTTCATTTCTAAAAATTTAATCTGAATTTTGTTTCATTTTGAAGTCACAAAGATCTCAAAATCTTATTTTTTGGAATGTACATTACAATGTTGAAGGACATGTTATATCATCTTGAAAAGACATACTATATCTTCTTACAAAGCTCTTGCAAATCCCTACATGCACATTTTTTTTCTCATGCCCAAAATCTTTAAAAACTCATCTTAGAATAAGACATTGAAAAAAAATGTATACTGCAAAAAGATTTTTTTTCTATTAGCAAGATTATTCTAAAATTAGTGCTATACACTTCAATTACCTTTGGGATTTTGAACACGAGACATTAACCTAATTGCTTTTGAGATTATTTTAATATAAATCTTTTATAATGGACATATTTTGTTCCATGACATAACAAAGTATTCTCAGCCTTTTTCTCAAGATGTGAAAAAAATCTTCCTTTGTTAAATAAAAGGTATAGGTTTTATTTTATTTTTTCAACTTTTTTAACTTAACAAAACACTTGAATATCTATTTTGGTAGCATGATTTATATTCTAAAATAAAATAGATTATCAAAAAATAAAATGAGAGTTAGCAATAATACAAATCCATCTGCTTTTTACAATTTCTTTCTAATGTTGCACTTTTTAGCTACCTCTAAAATTTGTTGTACAAGAAAAAAACCTTAATTATACCATACTAGTATAATACCTCCAACTCACGTAGTACAAATTTTCGACACAAAGAAAAGTCAACGTTTGTTGATCTTGTTTGAGTGGGATAAAAAATAACACTGTTTTTTCCTTCAGACTCTATAATCTTTTAATCAATTCGGTTCGATATATTGAAATCTATTATGCATGATTTTTTTTAAAGTCTTAGTAAAAATCCTATAGTTGTAGATGCAAAGAAAGCTCTCGCTTTGGTTTTTTTACTCTTACTCTAGAAATGGCACATTTTAGTGTGCTTTTGGTGAGAAATGGTCCATGAAAATTAGGGATCAGTTAATCTAACATTTATTCAATTAAATATCATAAACAGCATGACTAAATAGAGAGTTTTGAGAAATAAATCACCCAAAAACTGCGGCTTCTCCAAAACTGCTCTGGGCGTTACAGGATCTGTGAAATGCAAACGAACTCATCTACTTTACATTAAAATGAGAAATTTGTACAAGACAAACCACATCCAACCCAAAAATACCACCATACCAGTACACAAGCAACATTGTCTTGAACATTATATTAAGTCACTTCAACTTGACGCACATGACTGAGTGTAGGACATTACTTTTCATAATGCCAAGAGGTGGGCAAGTTTGGTAAATTGGTACTCCTCCGGCAGCCGCCCAATGTCCCCAAGCAAGGAGAAGAAACCCCCCTTGTAATGCACATCAAGAATGATCCAGTGTACTGTAGGAAGAAGGTACCATGGTATATGGTACCACCGCAAAAGCAAAACAGGACCAAGAATCGGAGAATCGGGTTAGATTAACTTAAGTTATGTTAGCACAGAATGAACATAACAACTTTCAGGTCTGACTTGACATCAACCAATGTTCAATGTTGGTACAGATGGGCAGGCGTGTCGGAGCTTATACGCCACGTCAGCAATGGGACCCGTGATGTGTACTCCACTCCTCCGCCTGCTGCCTCTCTCTGGAATGTAGAATGTACACCCTACTTCCATAGCCCTGCCTTCCATGCCAGTGTGAACGCTCCCCTTTTACCCCCTGGATTTGTAAGAGCATTTATGGCAGAAGAAGTTCTGGTAGTGAGTTGTAATTTCAGCTTTACAAGAGGATTACTTTTTGTATAATCTCATGAGTACTGGTTTTATTGGGTCCTGCCTTTCGCGGAGGGCATATTGCATTATGACTGAGGCCACTTTATACTTGGGGCAAGATAGGGGGCCGTTTATACTTGGTGCTCAATTGAGGGCTAGATCAAAGTCTTCAAATTTCGATCAATAGAATTGTTTAATTCTTCCAAATAGGGCCCAAAGGCTTTATACTGGGGCTAGATAGGAACTTCAATCCACCCTATGTGGTATTTTATGTGGTATTAATTTGGCGCCAAAATGTTTGGGCTGGTTTGATACAATTGGGACAAAGTTTCCCTTGGTGAAACTTTTAATTTGGGCTTGAACTTGGGGCTAGATTGAAGGTTGAAAAAATGTTCAATCTGGCTCACCTTTCGGCCAATCCTTGATTGTGTATAAAGTGGGCTTAAGAATTAGTATTAATATATGTCTTGATTAAATATATCTTGTTTCACACTAAGATATTATTGTTTGATATTACATTCCTGGATTGCTACAAGGTCCTTTGCTTTTGTTGATATCCCAATTTGATAAAGATACCAATTGATTCAAAAGAACATATTTAATATGAAGTTTTCTAATAACAATACCAATGTATGAAAAGAGATATTCAAATTTAGGATAAATACCATAGTACTAGTTTTCATATGCAGTCTCCATATGAAAGACTTTGAAGTTTCAACATTTTAGTTGAAAAGCTAGTTCCAATCCAAGACATGAATGGTGAATTTTCAATGAAATAAAAACTTATTTTAGAAGTATGCTTGATTTTAAGCCTCTTTCTTTGTTGTTGATTAATTGTGATTTCAAACAACTACGCAAAACCTGCAAATATAATATACCTTCTAAAACATTTTGGAGGGATATGTCAATATATAATTTATATCACATGTTTTTTGATTATGTAATTTTATGTTATTAATCTTTAATAGTACTCCATCCGTCTCACTAAAAGACCATTGTTTGCTAATAATATCAGATTTAAGGGCAGTTCTAAATTTAGAAACAAGTTGGCCAATTTTTAAAATAATTTGTCCAAATTTAGAAACCACTCTCTTATTTTGAGACAAATTATTTTATCAAACCAAGGTCTTTTAGTGAGACTGAGGGAGTACAATATTCTAAATGGTGTGTTTGTGCTTGGTGAAACTGTTAAATATAGGAAACATGGTCTAGTTAAAATCTGGTCTTTATTTAGAGAGATAGCTCTCTGGTGTATATGGAGAAGCAAGAATAGTAAAATCTTTGAGAATGAGTGTTGGCCTATCCAATAGATCATACAGTTTATTTGGGACTCTCTTCTTGACTATGGGCGTATAGCTTAGAAGAAGACCATCAAAGCCATTTCTAGAACAGAAGCTGAAGAGATTATCCAAGACTTATTGAAAGCTTTTGACTCAAGGTGGTTAACTAGAAACATTTGGGAATGTAGGACAAATCAGAATCATTTTGGGATGTAGGACAAATCTTACTGTTAGATGAATACTCATCCCGCCAAATGGAGTTATCCCCAACTGACTCTAACCAATTTTCTCTCTTTCTTTCAAGTTCTCGTTACTTTCTCTCCTAGATGAAATTGAATGAGGGTTGTACTTTTCTTTCTGCAATGAAGTTCATTCATTTGCCCCCCTTAAAAAAAAATATGATGGTGTATTGATGGAGGGTGGTACAATATGTGGTCCAACTTCTAAAATCAATATTCAAGACCTGGTCTTCGACTCTAGTGCATTGATTGAAGGTGGTACAACATATAATCCAACCTCTAACATCCACACACCAAACTCGGCCCTTCACCCTTTTCTACAATGACAAACTCAGTGAAGGTACTCTGCATTGCTTCAAAGAAGATGGTGCATTGATGGAAGGTGGTACAACATGTGGTCCAACCTTGGCCTTTCAACCTTTTCCACAATGACAAACTGAGTGAAGGTACTGGGCATGGCTTCAAAAACATGATGCATGTGACATCTACCTGCAAAACTTGGCCTTCCACCTTTTTCGGCAATGACAAACTAAGTGAAGGTACTCTGCATTGCTTCAAAAGACGGTGTATTGATGAAGGTGGTACAATATGTGGTCCAATCTCTGACATCTACAAGCAAGACTCGGCCCTCCACCCTTTCCAACGCTATCAAGCTAAATAAACGTACTTTGCATTGCTTCAAAAAGACGGTATATTGATAGAAGGTGGTACAACATATGGTTCAATCTCCGACATCCACAGGCATGACTCAGCCCTCCATCCTTAGCCACGATGCCAAACTGGATGAAGTTACTATGCATTGCTTCAAAAAGATGGCGCATCAATGGAGAGTAGTGTAACACGTGGCTCAATCTCTAACATCCATATGCGAGATTGGCCCTTAATCTTTATCTACAATTGAATCATTATTCTTGTATGGATAGTATTAGATAGGTAGATTAAATTTATGATTTCAAGTCATGCCTTCATTTTTACTTTAGAGTATTGTTTTGAAGGAATGTTTTTTTAGAGATGTATAGTGAAGGGCCAAATCACGTTTGACTTGCATTCAAGACTTCAATATAGAACATGGTATGATATTGTAGGTAGGTCTATTGAGCAATTATTTATTTCTTTAAAAGAACTAAGGCCCATTCTTCAAAAAATTAACTTATTGATTCTCATAATCAATTCTAAACCACTTGAAAATGATTTAGAATGATTTAGAAATAAAAAAATATCTCTAAATTTGATTTTCTAATTTTTAGAAACTGTCCTCAGAATTGATTGTTTTTTTCATAATCTTTTTCAGCAACCCAGATGTAAATATATGGTAATAATGCCAACTTCTGATCATGAAGTAATATGCACTCCGCAAAGATCCAAAAAAACCTGTTTGAACTTGCTTATTATATACAAGCCCATTGCCCACAGAGTATCCGCATCCTTCTCTGTTTGAGTCTTAAGGCACCTTTCCACCTGGCATTATGTATTTTCGGTTTTACCAGCGAAAGAGCGGTTGTTGATAATACTCGGAACGTGTTCACACTGTTGGTACTGAGTCGATGTGGTTTCCGTTTTTCCCTGAGTATACTGACGCGTAATACGGTAATTCTGTATTGGGCGTTCCCACCCCCTTGCGATAAACCTCGCCCTCGTCTTAATGACGAGGGCCCCCCAACCAGAGCTGTCATTGGAGGGGGCAAAAAGCCCCCTATATTTTGCATGTTGATGAAAAAAAAAATTAAAATTTTAAAAAAAATTAAAAAATATTTAAACTAACTAAAATTAATCTAGTGGGTCCCCCAGACTAATTCGGGGTCCCCGATTTCATTAAAAATAAAAAAATTACTAAAAAAGGGCCGCAGGGCCCCTAAAAATATATCAGGGAGGAAAGGAGAAAGGGGAGGAGGAGGGGGAGGGCCCGCCTCGTCATTAAGACGAGGGCGAGGTTTATTGCAAGGGGTTTCCACCTACGGAGGTCTTATCGTAATTCTGATCCAGGTCACTGTGTAATGATTAACTTTTTCTCAACCCTTCACACCTGAAGCGGTTGATTTTACGTAGTGGGCTTTGTAGGTCCCGCCATGTCGGCCTCCTCTCTCACTCTCACATGTCTTGTGCATCATGGAGGTCATCGTCTCGTCCAGCTCAATTTCCTTTGTTTTCTGGAGCTTCATGGGCGCGCGCACAATGCATTGTTCTTAGCTTCTGTTTGGCGTCTTGTACGTGGAGAGGGGTGTTACTCACACTACGCTTGTGATAACAAGTTCTGATTTTTGTAGTTGCTGTCAGTTTGGTAGAAGGAGTCGGGAGATTGAGGATGGGTTTCGCTTTGTAGTGCGACACTGGGGTTTATGACTCCGGGGACATCGAATTACCGCAACTCTGCTCCTCCTATTCGTCCTCAAATTGTAGTCAGGTATCGCTGTCGTAGCATTTGCCGAAGGGTTTCCGTGTTATTTGGTTTTAATTTTGCTCATGTCATTGTTTGTTTCTTGAGCCATCGCCGGTATCGTGATCGTCATCGAGACGCTCTTCCTGTAGGTAAGCAGATTTCATAGCGTCGTTGTAATTTCATTGCGGTGGAAACAAATGATTGTTTGAGAATTTGTATGGCGCTGCATTGCTAGGGTTACTGATTCCCGAGACAGTTATGGCCGGTTGACTATTGTAAGCATAGGATGTAATTTAGTGCGCATGCGTAGTTCGAACATCTGATTTTATACGGTTGATTTTTAATTGTAATACCTTTGTCCAATTTGCCATTGCTTCATGTTTGAGCGTCCAAGCCGTAGGGTTATACTGCGCACCTTGGCATGATAAGGGTTTCATATGGTCTATTGAATGTCTCAATTGCTTCAAGTGTGCGACCATTTCCGGATACTGATGCTCTGGTGTTAAACACTTTCCTTGCAGGGTCTCGGAGTAACATTGGAATGGAGCCTTTCATGTCCCCCGTGACTACAGTGTCATTCATAGTGTGGTTGCTTGCGCTCCTCCTCCAAGCAAACGAAATGCTGTCCATTCCACATCCAGCCGAGTCTGAAGAGGATTGTGACGAGTCGTTCCAGCCCATAGTCATGGGCAATAACGGAGAATCAATGGACACGGAGTCCTTTTTTTTGGACAGCCTGTAGACTTTTCGGCTGTGTACAACCTACCACTTCTTTGATGACGATGTTGGTTTTTGGGTGAAACCCCGTTCTACAACTTGGTTTTCACGATTCCTTTTGACCCAGTATAACAACACCCAGTGGGTGTCTATGTTCCGCATGAACAAGGGGTCCGTGCTGGAGTTGGCTGAGCTACTCAGGCCTCACATAGGGAAACATGACACCAAGTACAGAATTGCTATTCCGGTGCTGGTCCGTGTTGCATGTACACTTTTCAAGCTCACACACGGAGCGAATCTCACTATCTGCAGTGAAATGTTCGCTGTAGGGCGCAGTACAGTCTCAAAAATAATGCGAGAAGTTGTTCACGCCATCAACGAGACTTTGCGTATGGAGATCATGTGGCCAAATGGACAGAGACTTAGCAAAACTCAGACCAAGTTCTTGAACCTTTGCGGGCTGCCTGCAGTAGTGGAGGCCATAGACGGTACCCACATCTCTATCGCAAAACCACAGTTTGGAGCGCCTGATTACTACTACTTCAAATCCAGTGGATATACAATCAACTGTCAAGCAGTGGTCGACAGTGACAAAAGATTTCTGGACCTCTATCTCGGGATGCCTGGTTCCACAAACGATAGTCGTGTTCTTTGGAGGTCTTCTCTATTCTCTCTTGCCATGCACGAGAATCTATTTGATGCTCAATACTCTGTTGATGGCCATACACCTTACCTCATAGGTGACCTTGGTTACCCACTTTTGCCCTGGCTTATGGTTCCACACAAAGTCACAAGGAGACTGTCTGTTTTCGAGACTTTGTTCAACAAGAAACTTCGGAAAGGTCGCTGCGTAGTTGAGAAGGCGTTCGGAATATTGAAGCAATCCTTCCGTGAGCTACTGGATAAATCAGACTTGCATGTCACTTTCATGCCGGACGTCATTCTGTGCTGTGCTATTCTCCATAACATAATGCTGCGTCAATCTCACGAGGAAGTGGAGGAGTTTCTCAGCATTCTACGGCAAGAGGGGCTAGACGGCGAGGTGGTAGACGACGATGGAGAACCCGAGGTGGAATTGCCGGAGGCCGGTGACCATATTCCCGAGAATTTGGTAACTCAGATTGGGTTAGATAAAAGGGCGCACATCGGAGTGTACCTTACAACTCAGCGACGGCAGCAGTCCTAGTGCTTTAGGTATGGTTTCGGTGATCCTTTCTGTTCTTGTTTTTTTTAATTCTGAATTGTTATCTGTAACTTCTGTTTGTAAGCGGATCGGTACAGTGGGAAACCACGTTTAAGCTGCTACAAAGTAATGGTTGCTACGTGTTACTGCAGAAACGAACAAGCGGGCCAAGGGGAGGGAGGTGTGTGGGCCTGCACTGCTATGCCAAATTGGCGTTGAAGGTAAACAATCCACTGTAAACTGACTCGTTTATATGCCAAAACAATGACATTCCCCATTTGAATTTAAAATAGCAATGTTTGACATGAAGTTTTCAACTCAATCACACTATGAACACCTGAAACCCTTGGTAGGCATCACAGCATAGCATAAACCAGAAATGCAGCATACTATTCGACCCTCTAACCAGTGCGTCGTTGTCGCAAGTGGGAGAATTGAAGGTGCTGCTTCTATAGGGCACCACGTCAAGCAGGTCAGAGTGTACTTGTATTGTTGTAGTTGTCCATGGTAGCATAGTTGTCATTCTCTGTAGTCTTCGATGTTGTGTTAGAGTCGTCAGTACGACCATACCTCTGCGTAGAGTGAGTGTGATAGTTGGTTTCATTTGCCTGTTCTGATAGCCTTCCTTCATAGATCGGGATCTCTGGCGGGTCTCCCACAGTGTCGGCATGGCTCGGGGCAGCTTTGCCGCTAGGTCTGAAACTATGAATTCCAAGGGGGTCGATGCTCTCGCCTAGCGGGGTTGGAATTCTCGGTCCTCCCTGACTGGAGAAGCCCTGCCCTCTTGTGCTCTGTATACGAGGACAAAGTGGACTCATGGTATCAAATGACGTTGAAGTTGCCATTGTTAACCCACGGCCCAACATTGTAGAGAGCTGAGATAAGCATGCCACCATTTCCCCTTGCTTCATGATGGCCATTCGGGCATTTTCATTTGCGATACTTGCATTCTCGTAAATACGGTGGTCTTTTTCTCTCTGGTAGGCCATTTGCTCCGTGAATAATTTGAGCTGCACTCCAATTTTTGAACGCTCCAGCTCTCTAGATGCATCGGCTATCTCTTGCATTTGAGTAGCCATAACGGCTCCGGTGGCCTTGGTCGCTTCTGCTATGAGAGAGTGACCATTTAAACTCTTCTTACGCACTGCGGTGTTCCCTTGACGTCTCTGGCCTGTATACGTATTCTTGGAGGAGCTGAGCACATGGAGGGTGACACCGGGGGGGATGCCTGTGAATGCCCGCGCACTTGGGCTGCCCCCTGTGGGCGGAGTTCTCCCTGGCTGCGTTGATGTCGACGGGGTACGCCGTGGTGATCTCGGAAGGGACGAACCATCTGTTGATTCGAAAGTGTCCTGCACAGAGTTCTCATGAGGGTCATCTTGCTCCCCTTCGCTATTATCCTCACCTTCTTGCTGGTGTTGTTGTGATGGTGGCATATAGTTCCCGTCGTGTGGCGATAACAAGTCCCGCACGTGAGGGGGTTATATCTGGGGCCTGTTACTATACCACTCATGGATTGCATCATAGAACTCCTGTGCAAACATGCGGAGAAGTCCCTCTGCCTTTCTCTCCGCCTATGAGAGATCCCAGTAGTCCGGTATGTTTCTCCATGTACGTCCTAGGTAGTCAGCAATTCTTTTATAATCGGGTATCAGCTGATTCTATTTTGCCTTGCATGCTGGCCCATCCCTTAAGCACGTGGAGAAACGGGCCCGCATGATGTCGTGAGATATACGAATCCACTTTGTGTTATCTGGAGTCATCAAGTCACGACCATCCACCGTGTCTAACTCCTCAAGATACATCTCCCTCTTGGCACGAATGAGTATGAGAACTTCCTGGGGTAGCCAGTTCGGGCCGCGATCCTTTCTCGTGCGCTCGGGCTGGCTCGCTCCGGGAGGGGTGACTACAGGTAGAGGTCTTGCTACCCCCGCCATCCCCCCCGCACGATGAACCCTACGGTTGGGCGCATATGGGGGAGGGAAACTTGAGCCTGCGATAGTCACGTAAAATAAAAAACATTATGCCTACCATGATTCAGTGAACAGTGCCATGCATACAATGGAACGAAGTACTTCGACTTGAACTCTATGGATGGAAAACTTAAAAAAAACACATGACATACCATTGAGATTACGGTGATCATATTTTTAAATGTGGACTGATTCAAGCATCGGAGTGTTTGTGTTTGTGTGCAGGTACAGGGTGGGCTAGGAAGGAGTCCTCTACGTTTCCTAACATGTTTTCTAAGTAATTGCGAATTCATATAATCACACCGAAATCACATAGCAAGCTAGCAGCAGACATATCTGCGGGTTTTTTTTTTTTCGTCTAATAGTTACGGTTGCAGAGTGATAGACATGATGTGGGAATAAAAACAGAGTACACGATACAGCACGGGAAAATCAACGCACCATCGACTAGAATGGCCGTCGGCCTGATAGGTCCGGAGTATTGATCCACCTCAGGTCTGTTATCCATTGCGATATCTCTTCAATTCTGCAGTAGAGTAAACCACAGTATATGATAAGTATGTTTCCATATGCATTAAGAAAATATAAAAAAAAAACAATGACATATGCAAATTGACGGTTCATTGTAAGTTGTGAACTTCATATATGGACTAAAAGCATACATTCTACTGCACATGTGACCGACAAAATACACATAGAGTACTGGGGCTTCGTAGGTGGCACGGTGAATCACAGCAAGGATACTATGGCGACACTCATTTCATGAGCTCTCGTTACAAGCAAATACTCTAACACCACTATGCCGATTGCATGTTGTTCATGTTTTCATTCATGTATACATTGACAGTACAACAGTGAGGTCTAATGATAACATCTAAACACAGGGTTTCTGAAGTGGACTGTATTGAACTACAAGACATGCAGGAAACTACCGTGCCAGGAATGAACAACAAGACATGGCAGGTGGCTGGAGTGGATAAACACAAGCCGAATTACAATTGCAAGAGAAGACGTACCTGCAAGCAACGACAAAATGTAGAAGAGAAGGATCGTTTACACCTCCCCCTCTGGGTTTTGTGTGGACTTCGCGCCGCTCAAGCGCCCTCACCTCCCCGACGGTCATGGTCACCTTTCTAAAACCTCGGCCCGAAATCAGAAACCGCTCTTATGTAATGGGCCACCTTGAGCTACTTTACGAATGACCGGCCATATATTTCTGAAATCTATGATTTTTCTTGATTGTTAACAACTACTTCACATATAGTTATCTTGTGGTGGGCCAGCAATTATAGCCGAAAGTATCTGTAAAACCGCTATTACCCCATGCTGAATCCACTGCGACGTAGGATCAGAGGATACGTACTCACGCAGGATACTTTACAGTCCACTAATACCGGTTACAAGTTCTAGAAATTGCCAGGTGGGAACATGCTTTTAGTTCAGGCAATTGAGTGAGAAATGGCGAGAGTGAGTATTCTAGTTAGAGAGCATTAAAGCTGAGGTGGCTCATTGCAAATACATGTAATATTGATGTATTGGACATGACGTGGATGAGCATTGAGGACACCTAACATCATCTGAAAAGGTATTGTGTGCTATCCATAATGACAATATTATGATATCATCCACATAGAAAAGTGTATATCAGGCCTGAATCTGCCTGATAAGTTAAATTCCAGTCAGTCATACGATGCCAAATGTAGTGGTAGCGGTATCATTCTCATCTGCTTCACTAAGTTTACTTTTCCTCAGCCAGCAAAGCTGTAATAGTGACTGGGTGCTTGATACAGTATTCCCTTGTACTCGTACGCAATTGCATATTTGTAAATCTTCGTATCATCACCAGCGGACTGTGGTCGGGAATGAGGATGCACTACAGGCTCACTATACAACTAACTTTTGAAAGTGTCATTTCCTTTTCAGGTCTGGTAATTATTTTTTCACACAAGGTAAGTTAGAAACAATGTTGCTCGGTTTGATGCATGAAGTCCCAAATTTTACCTCGGTAATTGGGCACCTCCGGAGTTCAAAGCAGCCAAACTATTTTTGGATGGTGGTGCCATGTGGTGACTCTTGAGGTATCCTCCTAGCATGCTGGGGAATTTTGAGGCTGAGCTTTGACCATCTTGGGTCTACAACAAAAAGGAGTTGCTACGAATTGCGTGCACTTTAAGCTGTGGACATGTGTCATTGTGTGGATGTGGGTTACTAGAGGCCACTTTGAAAATCTTCAATTGGTGTGCTGGGAAATAATCTGTATATCATTTTTTTGGAGTTACACCTTGTGCTAGTGAAAATGAAGCCAGTTACATGATAATTACACTGACCTGCATTATGTGCTAACAATCTATCAAAATGTTGAGAATCAAGGCTAAAGCATTTACTTACAGTCTAATTTCTGTTGAAAGAATAGTGAAGAATTTCATCTTCTGAAGGCCACTAGACTAGTTATCTCAGATACTGCAGGCAAAGCCAGGAGACCCATAAGTTAGTATAGACACATACTAATAATATCCATTATCTCCCAGACACGAGAGTTAGTACGATTTCATTCATTTCAAATCCACAACAAAATCTCTATCCACAATACCCGTGGTAATCACAGTTTTTGGGTAACTTGTTTTCACAAAAATTCCTAAAATCCATGTGTGCAGCAGTAGTCTATCTGGACCTGTAGATGGTTTTGGCTTCCATGTTATGCACATACAGATGCTTTACATTGCTAAATTGAATCCTTATCCATCATTACATAAGACACATTGATTCATGTCTTGTAAGTTCTCCACTTGTGGGTACTCGGCAAGTGTCAAGTCTTATGAAAAGGAAAAGCCAGTGCACAAAGTTTCCAGCTCATGGGCCCATCTCTTTCAGGGCACAGTAGCCAACTTCTCTACATTGACTTCATTCAATACTGATACAGACCTGTTACCAAGAATGGCAATCACAAGCATTGCAACATACAATAGCGCATTTCTTGTATTGATACACAAATAAAATTAAATGGTGATGAGAATGTTTCAACTCTTGTCTAGGACCAAGGCCTGAATGCAAAAGCTGATGCATACATGAGCGACGGAGGTGCCTGAGGCGCAGGCACAGCCCATGTGAGACGGTGGTCCAGAGTGACTTTTACTCAGAAGTCACAGAAAACAAGCCCCCAGCGATGCACCTCCTGTCGGTACTTTCCAGAGTAATTCACCAACTTATACATACTTTCCTCTCCTGTACATTTCATCCGCAGTAACTGCCCAATTCACCGTTCACAACCAATAGCAGGCGGCCAGTACGGACTATCCACCTGGGGGTCCTGACTAGATTACGTACAAATTTTGGGGCTCACTTCTTGCTTAGTGTGGTGTTTCAATTGCAAGAAAAAGCCATAGTTGTCCTCTACTTATGGGCTGTTGTGCCCACAATCCACTGGCCTTGTCTAGGTGTCACTCAAGAGCTCATGTGAAGAGGCCCACAGTAATGTGCCATACTGTCAGGACTCAGCAGGGTGAGCTCTTCCTGATGGTAGCGTTTATCAGAGGAGTACCGCTAAGTTAATCTTCTTATTTTCAAGAAAGTGCAGACGCCGTGAAGTATTACAAGCAGGTTTTCATTGGCATTGTCGTACTGTGCATTTGGTTACTGGAAATCACAACTGTCCATGGTCTGATATATACCAATCTAACTCATCAAGCCTTTCCTAAAGTTCTTGCACAAAACAGTAATGTAGCACAGCTCACAGTAGTGATAACTGAAGTAAAAAGTTAAGCTTCTGCAGCTGCTGTGGTACAACACAATGTAAGTCTTCATCACAGGCTTGATGCTTTTGAAAGGCTGGGTGGCCTTGTGAGAAAGAAATCGCTAATTCACGTCTGTGGAAGGCCTGTTTCTCTGACCTAGTCAAAGAAAGCAAAAGGCATGGTCGGCTTGCCATGGAAACCAACCCAACTGCCATAGGAAGAGAGTCTGTCAGATCTGTAAGGCAGCTACAGATGATCAAGCATACTATATCATGTATGTAAGTGGCCGCCTGCAAGTGCAACCTGCCATACCACACATGGCCGATAACAGGATTATCATAAGTTTGCTCTCTATCTTTAATTTACGCAGAGCAATCATCACGCTGGCACATTTATCATTTGCTTACTGCAAACATCATGGGTGGAACGTCTACCACCATCCACCGTTGCAGATTCTTCCGAAGCTCCAGCACTCCACGCAGGATAGATAAGACATAGACCACAATACAACGAAACAGAGTTACAGAGAAGGAAAGGAGAGGTGAGTAAAAGAAAAGTCACCCTGAGATGATTCTCCAGTAGTATGAAGAGAACTAATTTTCTTTTATGAAATCCTCTCCTGCATCAACACCTTCCACCTTCCAATCGGTTCGACCCTTACACGGCTGTACACTGTCCGGTAGTTGCGTAACAAGAATGAGTTAAGATATTCTCTGCATGGCGATATTCGCTTGCCAATCTGGTCAACACAAGAATGAGAAAAATCGCACAAAGATCATCTTCAAGTTCAACTTGGCCTGCAATGTGGCGGATACTTTTATTGAAGCTAACAAGAATCATGACATGGAGTCTTGAGGGAGTTGCGTATATCCTACAACGTTACATAGTAACTCAATCACTCTTCCTTACAAGCGTATTCGAGGTCAATAATCACTAGTACTTCCCCACTCCAGAACAATCACCCCAAGACTAGTCACTTTGTTTAGGGACTGAACAAATCACGTACTGCACATGTTACAGCTCTTGACGGTGCTGCTCTACGTAGTTTGAAGCAAATTACAATTTGCAACTAAGCTAAGCATCTCAAAACTGTACATCAAGAATACGTACTCACATTCCTTCATGACATTCTCACTCAATCATCTCTGATGGAAAAATTACTCATCTAGGACCTTCTATAAACAAGAGAATTTCGCACTACAATTTCAACAATATCTACATTCAGGAGGCAGGGTGGAGAGTCGAGTCTTTAAGCAACCAAGTGAAGAAGTCACAATGCACATCCTTAGAGTGTCGTAGCTCTCCGTACTTTAGTACAGCACTCCACAGCTGGCCTACGTCATACTTCTTTTCCACAATATGATGTACAGCTTCACTAAGACGTTCTGCTCTTTGATCTTGAAATGTGTAATACTTAACAGTTGGCCAACCTGCTTCAGACGCTGCAAGCCACTGCAGCATGCTCTTGACGGGAAGATCCCCCCCAAACGCACCACATCCCCAATTCCCAGTGGCAATTCCTCCATATTTTCCCGTCACCCCTATCAGTCACAGCAAAGAACTAACAAGACTCAGAAAATTGATCATCCAGGTTTCTTAGAACCTCAAAATATGATTTCCAGTATTCAATAAAATTCCCATTCTAGACACGAAGAAACACAAGTCATGGCAGATTTTGACCAACTGCTTTGACTAAATAATACAAGCTTCGGTAAATCTTAGTACGTGATGCTTCTTCAGACTAGCAAAGTTGGAGAAGATGTCAAGAACAACTTACCACTATTTTCGTGAGTGTTAAAGGCCATCGTCTCGGTTGACAGAAAGCCACAATAGGCCTTACACGCCTCTCTCAGCAGGATCTTCTCCTGGAACTGAGACTCTCCTGGCCGTGCCTTTGCATCCATAGGAATGATCTTCGTATAACGCCGACCCCATGCATCTCGCGGAGTAGAATCTACAAAATTACCAGCATAGCGGAATTTCCCAGCGTAGCCAGCGTAATTGCTAAACCTCTCCGAGCCTGTGATTTCAATGGTCTCGTTCTCGGCCATGGCAGGCAGGAAGAGCATTCCCACAATGAGTTCAGGGCTCAACATGAACCGAATCTCTTCCTGCACGCAGCCCAGGCGGAGCGCCCCACCGCCGAGGAACTTATTTGCGAAGTCCACCTGGGCGTACTCCCATCCCGCGTCTTCGATTATGCCGTGATCCGAGATCTCGAAGGAACACAATGGAGTGTGGCTGCCACTCCAAAATGCGGCCTCCATCACCTTATGGTTCGGCAGAGGAAGCACCTTGCGTTCGTAGGACACTGATCCCTGTGGCATGGACTCACACACGCGCTTGAAGTAATTCCTCAAGCAGTGAACCTTGTGAATTTGGCTCGCTCGGCCCCAGACGCCTGCCAGCATCGTGTCCATATTGATCGCTGGCAATCGGTGCTGATCACGTTTCGAGACAGGAAACAAGCAGAAGAAGGCACATGAGAGAATGGACGCGGCTAACTCTTGGGTGATCAATATAATGCCGGGTTGTTGAGGATGTAATATCTGCAACCAGGATCAGGAAATGAATCACACATTTTATGCACATATTGCTCAGTCTCTAAAACCCTAGTTCTAGAAGAAGCTCCAAAACCCACGAGAGCTTCTGAGATGCATTCAGAAAGCTGGCGCAGTGATCCAAATCCTGCTTCAAAGCGCTACATCTCTGTTACATCCCGAGAGATTCAGCATAATGGGTACATTAAGACATCATAGAAGTGATTCATATATTCTGCCACATCTCATGACATACTAGAATGCAAAGAAGCAGCGGTGCATGCAAACAATTTGAGCTGATTTTGAAAGGGAAATTGGCCAACAAGCATCAATAACTGCTCACTAAACCCTTGATGTCAGATGGAGACTAACTGCCGCAAACTCACCTGTAAAGACAGCGGCCGAAGAACCCCGGCGTCGTCACATTCTCCCGAATCCGTCACCACTTCCACCATCTTCTTTCTCTGCTCGATCTGTTCTAGGAGAAGCTCGGGAAGACGCAATGCAAGGTCCGCCATCTTTGGCAGTGTCTTGTCAAAGAAATCCATCGACTCTGCCGATTCCACCACCTCGTCGAAGTAGTACTCAAGCCCGTCCGCAGCTTCGGGATTCGCATCTGGGTGCGCTACTTGTGACAGAAACTCCGCAAATGTGAGACCATTACAGACATCGCTCACTTCTGGACCCCCAGACAGCCGCTTCAGAGAGCCCCGCAATCCATTGCTCCACTTGTAGACGCCCTCTGATTCTTCCCATTCCACAGGCAGAAACTCCTCCCACAACACCATTGTAACTCACTCAAAGGACCCAAACCTCTAACAAATCCTTCAACATTCAAGACTTCAATAGAAAGCCTCTTAACCAACACCACTATCGTACTCGTCGATACGATTCACTAGACAATGAGCAGGATGATGATGGCAACAAGGATTTATCGACCTTCCTGTCGGTTCGGACTTCCCATGTCGGGATTGTCGGGCAAGCAAGCCATCGATGATCTCTCTGCCGGGAAACTTCAGACCTGTGCGTCGTCAACTTCGAAAGCCTATTCTCACCGTGTCTCCGGCGCATTGTGCTCAGCTGCCGCGTTTGTCGGCAAGCTGTGGATTCCGGAACTTGTGCGACACTTCGTCACTCACGATCTAAATTTAAATCCAGCAACAAGGAATTAGATGGCGTGATCGGGGAGAAATTTAAGCGGCCTCATGCATGGTCTGAATGGATAGATGTTTGGATTTGAAACGAAGATGGAGGAAGAAGCTCTATTTCGGGAGACAAATGATTGATTCTTTCTGTAATCTGAGAAACATAAGTTAACTGCACTCACCATATGAAGTGCCGATGATGTACCTCACAGAGAACACTCACACAGTGCAACCACAACGATTCCGAACCAACACGGCGTCCGTAAAAACATCATAAGCAAACAGGAATTGATTCTTGCATTGGACACATTATGAGAAGACGTGACTCACAAATCTGGAATATCTGTACTTACAATAGCAATGCACCAACAGATGGTTCTCTGTTTTCTGTTGTAACCAAACAATTGAAAATAGTGATCAACATTAATTTAGCTCGTCATCATCAAGGATCTAGATCTACATTAAAATCAGTATCTCGTTACAATGGACCTGTTTCAGGTTCAGTCTAGATAACTATGGCTCACAGATACTGAAAACAGAAGTAATTAACAACACAAACTACAATGTCTGCATATAAGTCCTCGTTTCCTATGCTATTTTCCACTCTCTCACGAGTTCTCATACTGTAGTGTTGCGGTTCCTGCAGGCTGGAAATAACAGGCCACCACTGGAAATTAAAGAGGAATACAAGCGCAGAGGAGTCACAAATTTCTCAATGGTCAGCAGCTGATTGGCATCTCACACTGAGAACTGGACAGCTGCATTGTGCAACATGCACCTAGGATCTCACAGGTTTCAAGGTTGCGAACGGAAAAACACCCCTTGAGATATTCAAACTCTTGGTTGAAGGTCCAATGTTCTCTTGGGACAAATCAAGTGAAAAAAAAAATTCTAGAATTTCAATGAACAGCCCTTCATGACATGGTTGCTTCTATGAGGTATGAATTTGGGCCACTTTTCCTACCTCCTTTTCTGCTCTCTACTTAAGGATGTTTGCCCCAGCATACACCCATTATCTGTTCAATGTCCTGCGGTCTCAGGATGTAGCTTTAACTAAACATTACAACAACCCATCATCATCCTATTCTTCCACTAGCCTACTTATGGAACACAAGCTGGAATACAAGGCACTGCCTCCGCGCTACTAATGCTCCCTTTCATGAACACTACATTATCCACACGGCCTTCTGTCCAGCTTACTACATCTCACAAAATTACATCAGGTTGACTCAAAACCGAAAGCTAGGGTCAACCTCCATGGCCCAGGCAAACTTGGAAAGCAAAGACTTGTTGAATATTTTCTCAATGGGCACCTCATGACGTTTGCACCAAGCTACGGTTATACGAGGGTCCATGTAGTTGATCTTTGAAGTTCCCAAGGCCACAGTCTTCAGATCATCCTTAACACTCATATCTAGTCTCATCTTGTCTAACTTTTGTTTTGTAGATGCAACCTTCTTCTCAAGGGCCTCTGGGTTCTGATTTCTCTTGACCTTCCCCTCAGAATCTTTCAAAGGAGGCTTACCTTTCTTTGCTCTATCCAAGTCCTCCTCTAACTCTTCAATCAACTCCTCCAATTCCGTTATCTTGCCTTCCAATCTCTCCATTTGAGCGCCATGCCCCTTTGAAACAGACCGCTGATGATTACACAGAATGGCCACCTCCTTATTTGCACGCTGATAATCTGCTATCATTTCAATGGTGGTATCCCCATCCGTATCCTGCAGCAGTGTGTCAAGGGTGATGGAAGCATTGTATGTACGGAACACCTTGGCAGTGAGACTAGGCATTATCTCCTTCAAGTGCACGTTCAACTTCGTCGTGTCCAGTCTATCAAAGAGGTCAGCTCCGTCTTTCTTGCCTTTCTTGAACTGCCCTATAGCCTTGTATACCAGCTCCTCAACCTCCACTGTGTTGAAATACCGGATTGAATCCTTTCCCAAGAAATCAAACTGAAGAGACCTCGGTGCAATTAAAGTGACGTGTTCTACTTTAAGAGAGCAACAACCCACTGTATCAGCCTCATCTTCGTCCTTCTCGTTACCAGCACGAAGAGCCAGGCGATCAATAAGATACGTCGCTACAGCAATCTGTTGCTTGGTGGGGTCTGAAGATCTGAAGTCTTTCGTGTACGTCTTTCGAATGTCATCAATGTAGTCTTTGAGCATCCTTGCCTTCTCGTACTTCTGCATATCACTTTGGCCCTTCAGGTTGCTGCTGGCTGCTAAGAAGACATACTTGAAGTCTTTGTTGTTGATAGGGTCGTTCCAGTACGCAAGCCATGTCACAGAATTGTCATTCCTAATCTCCTTCCACCTCTGCCCAGGAATTGGACACTCTGGCACAGGTACACCTTTCCCGATGTTGATAACAATATCGTGAGGCAGAATCCTCGTCTTCAGCTTCCCCATCTTGGGATGATCTCCACGCCCACGAAACAGGCCAGGAGGCTCCACCCTGAAGTTCCCGACCTTCTCCTTCACACCATCAACAGTCGCCCACATATACTTCTCCTCGAGAGCAAGCTTCTCCTCTTTCAACCTTTTCTTCTCTTCCGCAGACAAGTTCTTCTTTCTCTCCTTCTCCCTCGCATGCCACTCGTAAATGGGAGTGAAATCACAAAGATCAAACTTCTTAATCACGTGATTCTTCCCTAGATACGGTTTCCAATCATCCCAAAAGTTTTTAACAAACCTGGGTTTCGTCGCGTACTCTGAATCTTTCATCACGGCAAACATGGTTGCAATTTCCTCCTGCTCAGGGGTGAGATCCACCGGCTTCCCGTCGTAAAGCATCTTCACACCATGAGGCTCATAAGGAGGAGGAAAGATCACACCATTGTGCTCTAAGGTCTGCCACTTAACACCGTCGCCACTTGCGACCTCAACCTTCTTCGACTTGGTCGTCGTCTTCGTCACCTTCATCATCTTCTTGGTGACCAGCTTCTGAAGCTGCAGTTTCTTAGCCTTCTGCTTCTCCAGCAACTTCTTCGCCGAGTTCGCAGTAGCCCCTGCACTAGAAGAGGCTTTTGCCTTCTGCTGCACGACCTGCTTGATAATACTGGAACGGTGGGCAATAGGAATATCGTCATCCTCATCATCGTCTCCATCAACATCCATCTTACTCTCAGATTTTGCAGAAGATGGAGCAGTAGATTTAGGCGTTTTCACAGATGACGAAGGAGTAGAAGCCTTACTCTGTGACACCTCCTTCCTCACTCCTTGCTCCGTCTTCGTCAGAGAATCCTTCCGCTGATACATAACCAGCGGTTTGCGCTGCGCCAGCGGCTTATCATCCTCGGAATCATCATCATTTGCGGCGCTCGGAGCAATCTTCTTCTGAACATGACCCGCAAGAGGCTTATGATCATCATCCTCCTCTTCCTCCTCATGAACTAACGCCTCCTTCCCAGCCACAACACCGTCCTTCTCTCTCTTCCCAACCGCCGAACCCTGCACGACCTTCCCCTTGGCCGCGACCGGCAATCGAGTAGCAATCGGCATATCATCATCCTCCGAACCATCATCCATGACATACTTCCGAACCACAGGCTTCGCCGCTAACCCACTCTTACGCCGCTCGAACGTCCGATGATCCCCCTCCCTCGCAGACCCCTTGGAACTCCCCGCCGTGCTCGCATTCTGCCCATCCTCCAACTTCTGCCGTTTCGACGCCTGCACCTCATCATCCTCCCCCTGCCCCATTGCCGCCGCTCCTCCCACTCTCCCCTCCCCCTCAATCCCTCCCCCTCATACTCCCCTCCGCACCTCCCCCACCAAGAACCAACCCAAAACCTAAAATCCTCATGCACCCACCTCCTCAAATATCCCAATCCTCCATAAAATCCTCACTGCCACCCCCTGACGCCTCCCTATCGCTCCATCATCGCCAAACGTCCCCTCCCCCTCATCACCTCCCCTCCCTCCCACCCCCCCACCAAATTTAACCTAATTCTCAAACCCCCACCACTTCAAAAATCACCATAACTCCACTTCCTCCACAATCATCACCATCTCCACCTCCCCACCGCAAGAATCCCTGCAAAACCGACCTCCGAAACCCTAAGAAACCCCCAACCTTCACTCAAAAAATTCTCACTCCATCACTTCACTCACCAACCTCTCGGTCACCAATCGCCACCAATCTCCGAAACCTCACCAAACCCAAAACCCAAACTGGAATAATTCTTACGAACTAATCACGATGACATGACATGCCATGAGATTGCGAGGAATTCATTCTCCTGTGATGAAACGTGGAATTGCAAACTTCACTAATATGCTACTTATGACAGTACTAGTGAAGTGACAGCATGATGCTAGTAATGAGACGATGGGATAGTGAGTTATTTAGTGTGCGTTAATGTGGGCGTGGTGGGTTTGTTATTGCGGGTTGTGAGTTAGAAGGATTGTTGGGAAGCAATCTTGAGGGTGGATGGTCCGATGATGTGCGAGGCCGCCTCGCCTTGCCTTGGGGGGGACGGGTGGGTTTGGCGGGGTTTGGCTTGGCTTGGCTTGGGAGGTGCCAAGTTGTGGTGTTTGAATGGTCTTGGGGGCCACGTACTCTGCCTTCCCTCTCTTCTCTCACTTATGAGTAACCCTAATTTTGGGATGGCGAGGAGGTTTGTTGTTTGTTAGTTTGTTTGTTGGATTGTGTTTGGAGTGTTTTGTTTGTGTGCTGCTTCGAGTTTGGACGTTTGGATGTCAGGGCGTTTCCACGTTTGGACCAGTGATGTTTCCGTCGGTTGGCTATTTGATGTTGAAGATTTTTTTAAGATTAAAAAATAAATAAATAGAAACCGTATTTTTTTAAAGATTTACAAAATTAAATAGGAATTGTATTTTCTATGTGGGATTAAGATGTGTAAGCTACTTTGACCCCACTTTGGCAGGACATCCCCCAGGCTGGGACTTACCTAGTGCAACGAGCGTTTTTCGGAGGGGCAGGGTTGATGGGCCCTTAGTTTTTGGTTTTTTATTTTGAAATTCCTAAGGGTATCTCTCAGGAGTAATTTGGGGCCGCATGCCCCATTTTTGAATTAAAAATTACCAAAAATGGCCTCGGGGGTGTCCAAATTGAAAATTTCAGGGTTTTGGAAGAAAAAACCCAACCAATGAGAGTGGCTCCTAAAAACGCTCGTAGCACTAGGTAAGTCACAGCCTGGGGATGTCCTGTCCACGCCCTTTGACCCCTAAATGCCTAAACGACCAAAAAATAGTCGATCTCATTTTTTCAAGTTCCATAACTATCATCCAAATGACAATTTTTCATCCTTTTATTTTCATGTTGTAAAGTTGTGAGAAATCTATTTCATCTCATTAATGAGTCCTCAAAATAATAATTTCATGAATTTTGGTGCCTTCTTAAAGTCCAAAACATCTATACTGTGTGTATTCAAAAATTCCTTCCTACACACAGTTGAAACACAATTTTGTCTATTGGGATGAAGACTATTGGGATGATCTTTTTTGCAATTGAGGTAGCCTAATGAAATGTAGCTTGACAAATTTTTTTTCTAGTCCAATTTAAAATTTTGAAAAATACCTAAAATCGAGTGATTTATAGCTGATACAAGATGAAGGGGTATAACAATGGCTACTACTTGATTTTCCAAGGTTTTAGGTTTTTTCATCATATTTTTGAATCCAAACATAATTTTTGAGCTCAGTAAATAGTATAAGGTTCTAGATTGTCATATACATCTATAGCAAATATTTCGTAATTTTTTAGCATAAACTATATTTGATATGATTTTTTTTTTGTTTGTTTTGATTTGAAAATTTATATTAATTACATAATGAAACCATTCATTTTGATAAAATTATTGCTTGTAGATAACATGTATATCTAGATAAGCAAAATTAAAAATTCATATTTTACATTATTTAAAATAGCAATCAGGCATTTTGGGGTTAACCTTTATCTACTATGGGTTATTTGTAAATTCGTCTTATTTTGGGTGATGGATTGAAGATGTTTTTAAAGATTTAAAAATTAAATAGTAATTGTATTTTCTATGTAGATTAAGATGTCTAAGCTTCTTTAATCTTTATCAACTATGGATTTATTTGTAAGCTCGTCTTATTTTGAATGATAGATTGAAGATGTTTCAACGAAATGTGTGTTCTATTAGATTTTTTGAAAAAGTCATGAAAAAAGATTTTTTTATTTTATTTTTATTTTTTTCAATCTTTATGTAGGATCATGATGTATGACTTCTTTGAACCTAAGTATCAATTAAACTAGAAGTCTTGGAGCCTATCTAGATGCACTCTCAAGGTTACCTTGGAGTTACTGTATTCGGACGTTAAAAAAACTTAACTACTACTGTGATTTGGAGAGCCTTGACAAGATTAGGGTTACAAGTGGCCCTGGTTTACGTATGACCTAAATATCATATAATGATGTCTAGATATTACCCAAATATTGTACATGTATCATCCAAATATCAAATAAATGTATGATATTATAGTCTAAAAAATATTTGTATGTCAAAACAACTTCTAATTAAAATGAATTGTGTCTCAAGCCATGATAATATATAATAATGTGTCTAATGAATGTAAATTCTTGTTGTCTTCTTGGTACATATTTGTTATTAAAAAAAAAATGAACGAAGGATCTTAAATTACATTGGACAATTTCAAAAATAATAAATTATTTTTTAATCAATGTTGCAATTTCATTACATTTTATTATATATTTTTTCAAAATTATATGCTTATATAATATTTATAGATTTCCAATTGACCATAGTTAACAAATAATAAATAGAATGCAACTATTAATGAAAACTCCATGAAAAGCTTAACAATAATCTAGTATTTGGGTATATTGAGAAGCTGCCAATAGAAATTTGGTTAAGGAAGATAAGACAAGTCTTTTTGTTTAAAATACAAATCTCAACTTTATCACATAAATTATCACATCCACATTTTGCATTGATAACACAACAATGATTGATAAATATTAATTGATGATAATGTATGATTGAAAATATGAATCCACTAACAACTTGGTGGCTTTGTCCATCCAATACACAAGCACAATTAAAATTCTTATATTGTCTTAAATTTTATTAATACATTTTCTAGTATTGTTTTTCATTCTTTTGAATTTTAAATCTTAAAAGCTTTGATAATGAAATGTCATTGTGAATCAATTTATTCATTCTATATGAAACAATATTTAATCAATCATTTTTATATTTTATAAAAAATATATAAGATCATTTGACAATTTTTATAAATTCATTATCTGAAGGAAAATTTGATAAAAAAGACGATGGCTAGCATTGCACTTCATGGCTGTTAGAGAATCATTGCGTATATAATTGAAACGTTAAAAATGGAGACAAAATCAAATCAACTAAAAGCAATAATATTATAAGTATTTAGAAATAACCTCATCATATTTGATTTCAGTTGCCTTATTAAAAAACATGGAAACAACATCAAGAAGTAACGTTATCATCTTTTGAGACATAGTACATGGCATGACCACCACCACTGAAATTAAACTACAAGCCTTCAATAAACTTTATAAAGATGTATTCTTAATCAAAATATGGCTTATATAAATCCTAAATGATTTATCAATTTAAATATATAAAGAGTTTTGTATTATAGCAAAAAATATTTTAATTTCCAAAACAGTTGGTGTGAATATGTGAATAAAGTATTTATTTATTCTTGTATAATAACAAATTTTATGGAATGTATGGCTACTTACTTTAATAAAGCATTTTTGTTTTTTGTATGAAAATATTTAAAATTGAATAATTATTTATATATGTTTTTAATTAGCCTATTAATAAATTTTGGCAACATTTTAAAACATCTTTAAACTATTAAAATATCTTTAAATAATTAAAATATCTTTAAACTATCAAATTATCTTTAAATTATTTGTGCATGCAAATTGTACAAAACAACGTGTTAAATAAAATACAAAATTGTTTTTAATGCCAAATACATTTATTTTAAAATCAATAAAACAATTTATGGTCACTTTAAGATTTAATTAATTGTAAATTCCATTGCAGCAAGAACATAAAATTTATCCTGAACAAAACAATCATATCTACATTCATACAAAAATCACAAGCTTTTACATTTCATATATGGTTTTATTGAAAGGTATCTCCAAGCAAATCCTGGAGGAAGCAACATTATTATGCCAAAAGTAGAGACTCTCTTGAGATGGAACTTGATATCGGTGGTGCAAAATAGAAAACTGAGGCACACAGACGAGCTGAGATGATGCACCATATTGTTTGACTCTCTATTAACTTAGAGTAAGAGCCAAGTTACCTACATCCAAAAGTATTTTGTCTTTTACTTTTTTATTTTTGATTGATTTTTCTTTTTGTTTTACTTTATTTTGACATAGTATAAATACAACCATCTCATTGTTCATATTTCCCAGATTGCATGATTATATTGTTCTTTCTACAGGCTTTAAATCCAATTGAGGGTTAAGATCAACTCAATTAATTATTAAGAAATATTTCTTTATTTCCTTATAAATTCAAAGTATAGTAAAATGAATACTACCATGACCATTCCTACTCTCCAAAGTACATTTCCACGTAAGTTGCTTGAATCATCTTCATTCAAAAATGTAGGTGCTCTAAGTATCAAAACATATCAAAGACAAAAAATCTAGCTATGGCATAGGACGTGTTCGAGCTGCAATACAAAATCCACACACTGTGCTCGGCGTGGCTCCTGGAGCTAACAAAGCTGACATCAAAAAAGCATATAAACGATTGGCGCTTAAATATCACCCCGATGTATGCAAGGGCAGTAATTGCGCCACTAATTTCCGAGAAATCAACTTAGCTTATAAGACGCTTTTGGATACAACTACACCTCAACCAACGGAGGTTGAAGATGATTTGTCTGGAAATATGGAAGGATTCATTGGACTTGATGATGACTTTTGGGCCAATGATTTGTCTGGAAATATGGAAGAAGGATTCATTGGACTTGATGATGACTTTTGGAACAATGATTTGATTGGAAATATGAATTAACATTCTTTTGTATCCAGTTTAATAAAAATATTGTTTTCAACATGCTACACTTGTCTTTTTGTGTAATACTTTTTATAGAATTAACTAACTTACTTGTCTTTGACAAGCTCCAATACCCCCAAAATCTATAATGCAAAAAACCTAAGTAAAAAAAATGTTAAAGTATGTCAACTTGTCAAAAATTGTGTTTAAAAAGTTTGTTTTTAAATTTCAATTGTTATAATCTTGTAATCCCTACACTTGATTATAACGAAATTTATTGAGCTATTTTTAAAATAATCTAATTGAAGATCTTACATTTAGAATTAAAAAACAACGGTTTTTTAGTCATTCATGCTTTTTACATTAGAAATGGAAAATTTAATTAGGTAACTCATAAATTCAAAATTATCTCCATTATCCCTCAACACCGTCATCATTTTCTTGACATACTTAAGCAACAATATTTTTTAATATACTAATTATTGTTTTTTTTAAACAACAAAAAGTATGATTAATCAATAATCAATTGGATCTACAATACAATTGTAATAAATTAAAGAACTTAAATTATGAATAATATCTTTTAAAAAATAAAAAACTGATCTATAGATATAATTCAAAATTGGTTTAAATCAATTTTAAAATATCTACTAATATAATGTACATGCCAAATTTTAAAGCACGTTTTAAAATATTTTATTGCATGTGTTTTTACAAAAGTATTACAAAAGATACATCCAATATTATACTAAACTAAAATGTTTTTTATAGAAATTAAAATAAAATTTTCACGTGTGTTAGTCTAAAATAAAATATTATACTACATACTTGGATTAAAATTATATGTTCAAAGTAATCATAGCACCACTTATTAACACACATAAAACATAATTAACCATATGTTTTGGGTCCAAGGAAAAACAAAGTCGGAAAATGTCCCAATATCTTCTCAAGGACGGATTAAGTGCCATGCCGTAAGCTACTTTGAATAAGTACTTCCATCAGTAAATTTTCTTTCCAATTTTTTTTTAGACATATTTATTTCTTTAAAAAAGAATTATTTACTGATGGAAGAATTAGTTATGGTGCTCCAAAATAACTTAGAAGTACTCTTTATCAATACAAATAATTCATTTTATCTTTCACTGTCACAAAATTGAATTTTTTCAAATTTTTCCATTTATTTAGAAAAATTAACGTTCTCTGAAACAAACTGATTATGATATTATGGTGTAAACACTTATGGCATTGGTTATTTATAAAAATTAAATTTGATTTTTTTATTTTAAAATTTTAAAATTCAATAAAATAACTATGTGTATATGCTTGTGAAATCAAGAAACAAAATATGTTTTTTAAAAAAAAATCAAATTCATATGTACAAATTAATTTTTTTAAATAAAATATTATGAATTAATGGTATAAAACGTGAAATATTGATATAAAAATTAAAAAATGAAATAATTCATTCCACTATAAATGTATCTTCTAAGGCTTAAATTTTCAAACAAATTAGCAATTTAAAGCGAAATAACATGAATCATAAACAAAATAACATTCTTGTTTCATTTACATGTGATTTATATCAATAAACAGTTGTGAAATCGTCTTTTTATTTTTTTTATTTTTTATAATTTCCTTTTTTAAATATGAAATAATATGAAAAAACGAAGATCCCAATTCATTCAACGATCATCTTTATTTGTCACTGTAAATTCTACTAAAAAACAAATCATTGTATTGAGTCCATTATAATAGAAATTAAAAAAATAAAATGTTAGTTCATGGTTGTATGACCATCGAGATGGCTCCACATGAAATCATAGATTTACGGTATTATCAATGTAGGAGAATTATACACAATTATTTTAATTGTTTCAAAAAATAATATATATAATCATCAAAACAGTTCCATGAAGTAACTATGCCATATTCCTTTTACTTTTTAATCATCATGCTAATTTCCAATTCAACACAACAAAGTAAAGGTTTAAAGTTTCAAACACCTCAAACTATAATATAACATGTTCTCCTTACACAACTCTTATCATTACAACTGAAGCCAAGCTAATGTTCTCAACATGAAAGTAATCCATATCCAAAATCATCACTGAAACAAACACCTAGGAATATCTACCAAAAAACGTACAAGCAACCCTCAGAAATCTACGAAAACTCGCCCAGTGTCACTTTCATAAAGAGCGTCACTTATCTGAACGTACAGATACCTAGAACCGTCACTGCACCCAAAACCGCATCAACTACAATTATTGTAGATCCAGATCCTGACATGTAAGTACGTGGTAGATAGCGACATCTCCTCGTAGTTCCCTGTGGGGTTTGTTTCTAGAGCAAAGTTGAAGACTCGTCGCAGAGAAGCGTCTGGCTATGGCGACCTAGGGTTTCAAGGTTGCTATCGATGGCCAGGAGCATGTGAGGCACGGCGGGCTACGGCCGGATTAGGAACAGACTCCATGGGGTCTTTGGAGGTGAATGCCGCGGCAGGGCGAGGTATGGGGGTGGAAACCGTCGACGGGCACCTTGTAGAGGAGGTTCCAATTGCGAACAACTTCTCTGCTTCTGCTGGCGCTGGTGGTATGGAGTCGAATATGAGAAATCATCATGAAGTTGGGAACGGCTTGAATGGCATGAATGGCGTGAATGGCGCGAATGGTGTGAATGGTGTGAAGAAGCGGAAGACGATACCGTTGCCGCTGGAGGTCGGCACTAGGGTTTTGTGTCGATGGCGCGACGGGAAGCTGCATCCTGTGAAGGTGATCGAGCGGCGGAAGCTGAGCTCGGGGCCGGAGGATTATCAATACTACGTGCATTACAATGAGTTTAATCGGAGGTTAGACGAGTGGGTGAAGCTGGACCAGCTGGAGCTCGAGTCTGTGGAGCCCGATGAGGGGGAGAAGTTTGAGGAGAAGGCGGGTGGGTTGAAGATGACGCGCCATCAGAAGCGGAAGATTGAGGAAACGCATGCCGAGGAGGGGCACGAGGATTTCGACCCGGCGAGTTTGCGGGAGCATGAGGAGTTTACCAAGGTGAAGAATATTAGTAAGATTGAGCTGGGGAGGTATGAGATCGATACGTGGTATTTCTCGCCGTTTCCACCGGAGTACAATGATTGCAACAAGCTCTTTTTCTGTGAGTTTTGCCTGAGTTTTGTGAAGCGGAAGGAGCAGCTGAGCAGGCACATGCGGAAGTGTGACTTGAAGCATCCGCCCGGGGACGAGATATATCGGCAGGGGAGTTTATCCATGTTTGAAGTAGATGGGAAGAAGAACAAGATTTATGGGCAGAATTTGTGTTACCTGGCGAAGCTGTTTCTGGATCATAAGACTTTGTATTATGATGTCGACTTGTTTTTGTTTTATATTCTATGTGAGTGTGATGACCGGGGGTGTCACATGGTGGGGTATTTCTCCAAAGAGAAGCATTCGGAAGAAGGGTTTAATCTCGCTTGTATTCTGACTCTGCCCCCTTATCAGCGTAAGGGCTATGGGAAATTCTTGATTGCCTTCTCGTATGAGTTGTCGAAGAAAGAGGGCAAAGTGGGGACCCCGGAACGGCCACTTTCGGATCTTGGATTACTTAGTTATCGAGGGTACTGGACGCGGATTTTGCTCGACATTCTGAAGAAACATCGAGGCAATGTGTCGATTAAGGTGAAATTACTGCACACTACCTTCCTAAATTAAATTTGAAGTGTGTTTTGGTGATTATCTGCACTTATGATTACATGCAGTGTCATAAGTTGTGCTCTTCATGTATATTATCGCTTCAGTTCACAGTTTCCTGAAAATTTTGGAGAGATAGTATTATTTTAGGATTATTATTTATAAATAACATCTAAGAGCTGATATGTTTGGGCTGGGATATTTGACTGAGCTATATTAATCTTTTGTTCTTGGATATGAATGCAGGAGCTAAGTGACATGACGGCTATCAAGACCGAGGACGTCATTTCCACTCTCCAGTCACTTGAGCTTATTCAGTATCGTAAAGGCCAGCATGTTATCTGTGCCGACCCAAAGCTACTGGACAAGCATTTGAAAGCTGCAGGAAAAGGTGGCCTGGACGTGGACGCTTCCAAGTTAATCTGGACCCCTTACAAGGAACAAGGAGGCTAAGGAGCTTCGATCCAAACTGGGTGGAACTGTATTATATTCACGTAAGTGTTTTATGGTCTGTGCTGTACTTAGTATGCTGCAGACTACGAAATCTTTACTGCAATTTTGCTTGTATGTCCTTGCAGCAAGCCGTTTAGTTTTGGGATTATACCTAGTGGTGGTGCCTGATCAATAAAAAGGACGCATTTTTGTTGACCGATATATAGTGTTTGCTTCAGGATGCTAGAACTATTCAATCTTGTGGGTGATTTTTTGGAGGACGCGAAATACTTGATCATGTGTCAACACAGAAGTGGATGGAGATGAGCTTGAATGGTCGCCACTCTTGTCGACCTTGGCTGCACCATTTGGCTTCCTTACACTCCCATGATTCCCCCTGTAGTGACTGCCAGTCTTGGAGGTTATGTTACCACCATGGTGTAGCTGGTAACTAGTGGATAGAAGCACTCGGCGGAAGGTTATGGACATGTTTATTAGTTGTAAAGAATGTATATTTTCTCCTCAAAATTGAATATGTTACTAATTTCTAGTGATTTGGTTTTACGGTTGTCACGTGATTCCGTTTTTCTGCTTCTTGTAGATGTTTGTTAATGCATGGTGCAGAGTTTTAAAACTAGCGATCACATAATTACTGTAAGTGCGACGAGCCCGTTAACAATGAAGATCTCAGTTAGATCATTGTACGTTTAGCGTACCCATGAATGCAGCAGCTCAGGAATAGCTCACGAGTTTCTCACGGAGCTGTTACACCTGGGGTGTTCGTATTGAGGTGAGGATCATGTCGGGTAGTACAGTTATCTACACCACTTGATACCTCTCACCCATTTCCAAGACAACTTGGGCCTTTTTTCAAGTTCTCGGACGCGCTTGTGTTAGATTACAAGAGTGTGGTCAACCTCTTTGGACCAATTTTAACTCCCTCGGATCGTTTTGCAGGACTCTTAATAGTCCAATTTAAAGTTATGAGCATGATGTAATCAGTGGTTGAGCGATTGTCACATGGAGAATAATGCCATTCATATTAATTTCTAGGACACTGATCAGTCTTGTAGTGTTGGGCATTCTATTTGAATGGTATTGTTTTTCGCACGCAAGTGGAACTTGTAGAAATCTGGTCCATATTCTGTGTCTTCAAAGGGTGACTCTATTGGTAACGACAGAGGTTAATCTTTCTTAATAAATTAAGCAGTGTCTCCAGATCTGAAATGATGTGTCTTATCAACTTGCGCGGAGAGACGAAGTGAATGAGTGAGAGAGCCATCACGACCTTTCGGAGTGAACCGAATATCTGTTTCTCATGTTCGAACAGGGCTGGTCTGGCTACCTCCGTTGTAAAGCTGCTTGGATACGGGAAGGAGTATGGTGACGAACGTGCATTTGAGTGAGCCTGGGAGGCAATGTTCCATGGGGCTCTGGATGTTTGTGGCGGGATTGATGTGGCTGGGCTCTGCCGCGGAGGCTATCAGGTTCGAGCTGGACAAGAGAGAGTGTTGGGTGCACGAGGTACCTGCAGATGGGGACCTTATGCACGTGTCGTTTGTGGTCATCAAGGTGGCCAATCCTTGGGGACGACTGCACAATCGTAGGGCAGCATACGTAGGGGTTGATTTATCTGTAAGTTCCAAACAACACTTCTATGTTTGTTTAGGTTGGTAACTAGGTTGCTTGATTTGTTAACGGCCACATTTTGACTTTCCTAAGAGTAAACTTTACTCGAAGTATAGCATCAGTAATGCCAACGATGAACGACCTAAACAAGAGCCTAACGTTAAATAGATGTGCAAGTTGAAACCTAGTGAGTCAGTTTACAGCTCCATTGCCACTTAGATGCATAATGCCTTGCAGATTGAAGACCCTGGCGGCCAGCAAGTGCACACCATAAAACAACGAATGGAAGCAAAGTACAACCTGACAGCCATCCGAAAGGGGCCATACAAATTTTGTTTCCAGAACAGAGTTTCATTGCTGCAGACCATTGATTTCAACGTGCACATTGGTCACATTACCCGAGATGAGCCTATCAAAGATGGTGAGTTAAGTTTCAACCACTCTACGCGCTTCAGATCGATTAACATAAGTTACACTAGTACTTATGCACAAATATTACTGAACGTCCTACTTATAAATCTGAGTAAACTTGGATGGCAGAGCACCTGTACGTGCTGTTTGCGCAAATTGCTAGGGTAGAAGACGCATTGTTCGATGTGCAGTTTGAGCAACACTGGCTTCACTCCCAGGCTACTCGACAAGCCCAGGGTATGCCCACTTTATCCTCCAATTCCGTATTTTCACCACCTGACTTTCAATATGTTGAAGAGATGATCATGAATTCTGACTACCGAGTCCACTTCGGCCGTCGTGCAGTTGCCAACGGTCTGAGCAGGCGCGTTCTGTACAAGGCCGCGGTGGAGTCCCTGTCTTTGATAGCCTGCAGTGTGCTTCAGATAGTGCTATTGCAGCGTCTTTTTGAGAAAAGGCTTGGTTTATGCCCTCAACGAGTGTGAGCTCCTCAGCTTATACAGGCTCCGTGCCCAGCTGAGCTACATTTTGTCTCAATCATTAGATGTTCAGATGCAACAACATAGCAGCAACTAGTATAACGTGTCAACCACAACTATATTCTACAAACCATTCTCTCCGATGCCGTCTGTTGCTGATGTTTGCATTCGAAGTAGAAAATCTAGGGACTTAGTCAGCTCACTGTGTATGTACTAGACACAGAGTGTGCTTACTTTGGACACAGTTTGTTTTTGAGGTCAAAAACACAAGCCACCTTGAATACCTTACAGGATCAACACACAATCATGACCCAGTTCACCGTGAACCCGTGGAAACATGTCACGCCTTGTCTTGCAACCCTAGTTTTACTGCAATTTTGAAATGGCGTCAGCTTCGTTGGGTCATAAGAATTGCTACAACGTCGTTCTGATGGAAGGGGTATAAAAAGAAAACCCCTGCCGCGGTACCTTGGCTGTCATGTGTTGCTACCCAGCTATTCTACAATATGACTAGTCAGTACGCACTCACATTGTGAAGGTGCACCTTGAAAATATTTATGACCTACAGAGATATTGAACAAGGCAATTGAATATGAGTTTAACCAAGCCCAACTCCAACCGACTCTTGCCTCCGGGCATCTGGTTTGATGCGCTTTGGTCTCACAACCCTGTCAATGATACCGTAATCTAAAGCTTCTTTAGCACTGAAACGCTTGATACGATTCAAATCCTTCACTACCTGCAGAATGCATATACACACCTCGAGTCAGTCGATTCCAAGCTTCACAACCTGCATAGTTATCAACTTTTAGGAAATTTGATGTTGTATATGGTTGCAACATCAGTGCCAAATTAAATCAAACAGTACCTTTTCAAGCGGCTGACCAGTCTTCTTTGAAACTTGTTCGTAAACATAATTTCTGACCCGGCTTAACTCCCTTGCTTCATTAATGATGTCATCAGCCTAAAATTTCACAAACCGATCGTACAGCTGATGAGTCCATGCACTCAATGAAAAAGAGGTAAAACATCACGAGGGCTAGTAATCCATTAAGTAAATGTCCTTGCACGTTGTAAAGCACTTTAGCAGCTCTCTTATACACCACTTTGAACTGAAAAATTGCTTCTCCGCTTATGCATTGTTGAGGTGCTATAAATCCAGTTCTACTTCTTAAGCCAGATTCCATAGTAGACAATTGACCTGCACAAAAAGATATTTTACCCTTGACAACCTATCTCTAAAATTAAAGATTCGGAGAACACTGCTGTATAGAAGTGTAGGTTACAAACCTGACCACGTGCTGACCCAGCAGGGGACATGAGAGCTACCCTAGTCAACGGCATAGCTGTTCGCATTCCCTGAAATACCCCATATTCCAATATAACAAGAAAAACTGTGAGACAAAATGCGTAACTGCATCCCAATACTATCCATAAACCTGCCTCAATTCGTTCTACAGAATATCATTATCGTAAAACTACCTGCGGTACACCTCTGAGAACTTGGTAGAAAAATAACAGCACTATCCAGAACGGCCAAAGAAGCATACCTTTGCGCCAGCAGCCAACAAAAGTCCTGCATTGTTGTAGGCGTAACCCAAAGCTAAAGTACCAACTGGACTTTTAATACTTTCCATTGTGTCGTAGATCGCCATGCAGGGTGTGATCTGAAATGACAAAAGCCCAATCTCAAATCTCGACTATAGGCAATCCAAATTGACGACCAATCCAGACGCTTGCTCATGCATCTTACTTGACGACTTCCACCAGCACCAATTGCACAATCACACCCAGTCTCGGAACGCAATAAGCCAAAAAAAATTCAAAACAAAGAGAAGTGCAAAATGGCCTGGACATACATCACCACCCGGACAGTTGATGTACAGGTACATGGGCTTGGTGCTATCCACACTGTCCAAGTAGAGCATGGTAGCTACAATCTGGTTACCGAACTCCTCATCAATATACTGACCCAGAAATATAATCCGCTCACGATACTGCACCCATCACCCACCACAATCAACACCCAACAACATCAGCACCAATCACAATACCCATTCTCATCCCCAAAAACTGAATCACCAACTCCACACCCCCAAAAAAAAACACTCACCAACACATTCCAAATATCCACCCACTGCCACCCTCCTTCTCCCGGAGTCCGGTACGGCACTTTCGGTGTCCCAATGGGCGCCATCATCGTCACCTTCCCTCGACTCGATGAGCTCCCCTCCCTACACACAACCACCAATCCAAACACATACCCTATCAGTCAATCCCAATCCCAATCCCAAAACCCCAAAACTCAAAACCCAAACCCTAATTTCAACAAAATTTCCAAAATTCTGAAAACTCCCAAAATTCCCAAAACATTCAAATTCCAGCTCGAAAGACGAAATTGAGGAGGGGGACGAGAATTGACCTCCTGGCGGTGACAGCGAGGTGCACATTGGAGAAGAAGTTGGCGGTGAGGTCCGGGGCGCCAGGAGAGCGAGAGAGGGACCTGGGGCGCGAGAAGAGCGAAGTGGAGGTAGAGGAGGTGGAAGCAGAGGCAGTAGGGGTGGAGGAGCGGGGCAGGAGGCGCGAGGACGCAGAGGAGGCGAGCGCGGAGGTAGCCATGGCTGCAGCTCAGCTATGGCGAGCAGGTGGAAATCTGGATTGCAATACACACACACACACACTGAGCCAGATGGGTGCACTCTGGATAGGGCTCCCTTCTCTCTCTCAGGAAGGAAGAAAGGAAATGAAGAAAAGCCTTGGCAGTGCAGAAGCAAAGCGCTCTTGCAAAGTTGGTCACTCTTTCTTCCTTTCACGCTAACTTACCTGGGCTTTTTTGGGACTCTGCTTTCTTCTAGGAATATATCAGGAAGTGGATGATGTGGGTTGGGTAAGAGGAGGGTTAATTTTTAAATTTAAATTTTTTTTTTGGTTTGGTTTATATTCTCTATGTTTGCCCTGACCTTTGTGTATTCTTTAATTATATCTCATGTGCCATTTAACATGCAAAAGGCTCCAATTTTGTTGGTTTTTTGGTGCCACTACGTTAGGGACAGCTTCCACTACAAACCAAGAACTTGATGCATGCATGTAGCTCTAAAATTTATTATTGGCTCTATTAACTTGTTAATCACAGATAAAGTCAATCATTAAAAATTTGTAGAAATGAAGGGGAGGGAAGTAGAAAGAGAGAGAGATGAAGAAAAAATTGACATAAAATAAAGAAGATCTTATTGAAATGTTCTTATTTCAAACATTGGTTGAACCCTTATGTTTGAAAGTGAAGATAATCTCAAGCACAAAAGCAAATTCATGTTAGTCTAGTCTTTGTAAATATTCTATTTATTCATCTATTCTAAAAAAAACTATTACTAACGTATAGATAATTAATAGATAATATAATCATATAAATACAATAGAATCAATCATTTTATAATATAAATAAATATATATATATAATACAAAAATGATGTTTTGAATTATAATGATATATTATACTATAATTCATTGAAAATCCAATTATTTTTAATCTCTAAAGTTTTTCGCATAAAATTTTGTAATTTCCCCTTGAAACTACCTTGTTTCAATGCAAGGGAGATAAATTCAATTTGTGATGTATTTTGAAGAGAGTAAATGTACTTGACTTATACATGTACATTTACACCAATTCCTATATACAAAATCCACAACTTTTGTGGGATCATGGTGTTTGAATGGAGTTGAAAAAAAAGTTTTTTTCCTTTGTAGTGGAAGGGGACAAACAGTGTTTTGGGGGCCCAAAAACCCAATTTTCTTAAGTAGATATGACTTGAGGCCTTTGTATTTAAATTTCAGCATACCCCATGTGAAAAATAATGTTGTTCTTGAGGTATTATGTGTTTTCAAACTTTGAGAGTGAATATCTCTTAAATTATGAGGAATTTTGAAGCATGAATGATATTGTTAGAAAAATATGATAATTGTCTATAGTTGTCCATTTCTAAAATTGGCTCAACTAAAAAAGATCAATACGTGTTAAAATACATGTTGCATCTAATATGTCTAGAGAGAAAGTCTACGTTTACTATATTTCTTGAATATGGTCCCATAAACAATTTGTTGCTGTTTTTACTACCTTCTTCTATAAATGATTGGGGACACATGTAGCAGAGGTGACCTCCGGCTATGGCCCCGGGGAATTGAAGGGTGGGGGCAGGGTGACCCGGCGCTCACTGGGCGGGCAGCCCCATAGAATTTTTTATTTTTTATTTATTTATTTATTTTTTAAATTTACTTCGGAAAAAATTATGGCTATAAAAACCAAAATTCAATGAGATCAACCCTAGCTACCCTGAGATCGTTGTTTTGAGTGAACCCTAAAATTACTTAACGGGCAACGGGTCCTACCGGACCCGTCGCCCTTATTCAAACCCTTTTCGCTTTGCTCGATGGGTTTGAAAAACCTTATATTACTCATGTAAATTTCTGAGACCATTTGTCTCCAAAAAAAAAAAGTTAAACTTTTTTTAAATTTTTTTTTAAAAAAAAATAATGAAAGTTAGGGCTGCCCACTGAGAGCTGCCCCTTGCTAGATGTCGGGTCCTCCTGCCCCCGACCCCCCACTCCGCCGGGGCCATAGCCGGAGGTCACCTCTGCTACATTCATACCAAATGATTGTGGTAGATCATCATATGTGTTGAAGACAGTTAATAAAATTCCAAAGTCTACAATCTTGAATATATACTTTCTAATGTCCTTTGGATTTAAGACTTTTGTGAATATTTGTGAAATTTAGCCATTAAGATAACCTTTTCAATGATAGAAAAGGATGTATGATTTAAGAAGACAATTAAATTAAGTTGCATTTGTACTTCTATTTGTAAATAATTTCTTCATGCTAGGTACAAGGACAAATAGATTGATGGATAGAGTGATGATGGACTCATGAATTATTGATTTTTTAATTTTATTAAATTTTTTTTGTGGTTTTACAAAATATACATTTTTTTATAATTATGTATAATAGATTATAGCAAACCATCAACGCATACACATATACATTTATGTAATCCATAATAATTATATAGATTACAAATTACACTTTTATTTTCAAGTGGTATTTTGCGTCGATAAAGTAGTTATAGCTTCCAAATAAAATAATACAAGGTTCAAAAATACATTCAAAAAAATGAAATTAGAAATAATTAAAAAAAATATAAATTTATATGAATAGAAAGAAAATATAATTACATTTTAAAATGCATGTCGTGTGAATTGATATACATAAATATGTAATCTTATACCGTGTATAAATATAAAATATAAATTATTTATATATTATTGATGTATTAGTGTTTTTTGCATTAACTACATTGATTTTAGTTCCAAGAAATGAAATTCTATAAATCACATGAAATTTAAGGTGGACTATCATATTAACCCCTAAACGTCCTCACCCATGTCCAGTTTAGGCAGTTTTGTAAAGATGCATTATAAAATGCAATTAATATGAATATTTAGAACTTGATGTATAATTAAAAGTTATACATCTTGAATTTTAGATTCTATCTATACGGTTAGATCTATGATTGCTTTTATTAATATTTTTAATTAAATTTTGAAACATAAAATAAAAAACATTTTGTAATTCAATTACGAATAAGATATTGACAATAAGTGGATGAAATCTGTTGTGATGGGTCATAATGTAGTACATTAGGTGTAGTGATTTTTGGAGATTTTTTGGATGCTTGATTTTATGAGTTTATTTTTTCAAGAACACTTTTAGACTAAAATCTTCAAAATTTTGGATGAAACACTACAACACAAAATGAAGCATAATTTCTACAAAAATTGTTTCCTTTTCAATCCGATGACACATACAAGAAGCTAACTTCCCATAGAAAATTCAATAAAAAAATCACACCACAAGAAGTGCATGATGGATGAGAAAATGCGGATGGAATCTGTACATCAGGCCAAAATGGCCTGCTTGGGCAGTTAGGGGTTAAAATTTCCATGAACATTAAAAATAAGACATGAATGCACACGCTGTGTAAAAACATAACAATTATAAAATACACTCAAAACTTTAAGAGGCATTGAAACCGCACTGATTTCTTGAAAGCATAAACTAAGAATCCACCAGCACCTGTCAAATAATATTAAAAAAAAAAAAAAACAAAAAGTGCATATTCAAGCCCAAACCCGGAACCAACTACGTCTTCCCAAGTGGAGTTCATTAAAAGAAGCCAAATAATGTCTGAAATTCCACCAAAACAACTCACAGCTTCTGAGTCCACATAATATGCTCTGATTTCATAGACTTAAGATCACGACGAAATTCCGACAGTCTAGTAAACCGACCAGTTTCTTGACCCCGGACGATCAAATCTAGATAATCAGACATGAATCTGTAGATCGATGGCACAAGTTCTCAAGTTTCAACGCCAGTTCTGTTGAAATCTACCAGGTTTTCGTCCTTCGTACGATCCATCTACTGAAAATGAGAATATTTCGTAGAACGATCACGCAGACGGACGACGCCACTGCTGAAGCAACTGCCCCTCCGAGGGCTCATTTAGGATGCCCCTCGTCTCGTAAACTCTCTAAAGTCTACCAACCGTGTGGCAATCTAACAACCATTTGTCTAAGTTCTTCATAGTTTTACTTGATTACGTAGATTCATGAGAAGACGTGCGACACCTGTGGAGGAGGAAGTGCGTTGTGGAGTCGCGCTCGCGATGGCGTCGTCGTCACCATTTTCAGCTTCCAAGATCAGAGCTCCGGCGCTTGAAACGCACCACGGATTGCGTTCAGGAGCGGCGACGTTCAGTTGCTGTAGTTCTCGGTTTTTTCGGTGAGAGATTTGGAGGTTTATCGAGAGAGAGGCGATTGATTTGGTGGCGAGGAGAGACGGGAGGAGAGCGACATGGCGATGGCGATGGCGTTGCGCAGGGGCGCAGAGCGAGCGGGGACTGTGATGCGCGCGGGCGAGTGGTCTTGTGGTGGTGGTGCTCGCTTCATGGCTACTGCTGTGCGCGTGGAAGACGACGGATCGCCTTCGTCGTCGTTTTCGTCCGGGCGTGCATTGGCAGCGTTTAGTGCGGTTGTTGGAGCTGGCGCGCTCTACTCTTCGTGCCTGCAGACGGTAGTTTCTTACTCTTTTATGGATCTTTTTAAAGTGTAATTTTTTTTTATGGTTTTAGAGAGGGTTTGACGTGTTTCTTGAATTTGGATTGTGGAATGATTTCGTGGAGAATATTTGCATCTCTCGGGTGAATGATTTTTTGTTGCGAGAATTGTCTGTGGTTCGCGTTCAGAAGTGGTACGAGTGAGAATGATTATGAGAGAAAAAAATATGTTACAATTTCATTTATCACATCGTGAAACCGTTTAATTCTTGCTTGCTGAAAATCGGAAATGTTTATGACTTTTGAACCGATGATACGATTACGTAGTGCATAATTTATCTATTCTGCGTGCTGAAGATATTAAATTTTGCTTAGCTACCTTATATTGCGACTAAAAGTATCTTAAAAAGAGCTACCAGATTGGTGTGCGGATGAAGAGTGCTGCTCCTGTTACCTTGTGGTAGTTTAATCAGCTGGAAACAAACAACTCAATTTCGAGAGCAGATTGGTAATACTTCCAATGTGACGGGATAGATATGGCTTTGGCGTTTTATTTTTGGTGTAGTGGTTCCGCAGTTACTCTCGTAGAAGAATTGAGGGATGCCTTGCTTTCAGTAATTGATATTGACGTCATTTATGCGGGTTCTGGTGCTTCGTTACAAACAGATCAGGTCAGAACCAGCTGCTGCGGAGGCCGCACGTGATATGCCCCAGGAATGTGCACCAAGAACAGGTGGGCTGTTCTTCCATATTCAGTTAGCCTTTGAACCGGGACTGATTAGTGTTAATATGAATGCGGATGCCTCGACTTGGATGCCTGGAGTGTTATCTTGCTTCGAGATTTATGTTTGCGGACGAGTCATTGATCCTTAAGGGAGCATGTCTCTTGAAATTTTTGCTGAAATGAACCATTTTACAACTAGCATCAGGGATGTTAGTGATGAGGAGAATTTGGGCAATGGCGACTATAATTTTCGAGGATCTGCTCGATGTCTAGTCACATAAATTTATGTGAGATTATGGTGAATCAACGGTGCAGCATTGAATCCTAACGAGTTCGTGAAGTTCAAGTTGGCTGAAGTCCGCGATATAAATCACAACACCAAAGTGTACAGGTATGCATTCAGGAATATTCTAGTTGACGAAATCTTGGACAAGCATCTAGTTTATCCTGAGTCTGGAGTTCCTGATTTGATGACTCCCTTTCATTTCAGTATGTGTGGTGTTAATACTGTTATGTCGAGGACGTGTATAGAGGCTTTTGTGTCCCATGCTTCCGAAACTGTCGGTGTTTATGTCTACTCTCGGCTTCATTGGCCCTTTCCATTATTTATTCTGAAATTCTTGTGGTGGAGCAGATTCGCATTTAATCCTCAAGAGGCACTCGGCCTTCACGTTGCTTCCTGTTTGGTCACGAAGTAAGGGTTTCCCTCCTTGCCGAATAATGACTGCACAAGTTAGCTGAATTGGACAGATATCTTTACCTTGAAATTGCCATCACAACAGAGCATGCACCACAATTGAACAATGTCTCTTGATGCTATTGTTTTTTTAAAGAGGCAGAGCTAATTACAGAAAGCATACTGAGGATTTTTCGGTTAATTTCTATTCTCTCTTGTAGGGCTGAAATGGGCAAGAAGAAAGATGGGACTCCGAACTATATTATCCGCCCGTGAGTACTGATCTTGCCAAGTGTTGCTCAAAGTTATTGCTATTGGTCATCTGAGGTTATGATTCCTTAAGATGTGTATTTTGATTACATTCTCATAGTTTTATGGCATGTGTTTTCTTGCTTAGTGGATTTCTTTGGATGGTATCTGATAAATGAGTGGCGCTGTGTTCTTGTTGCATCTGCCTTTAAATGCCTAAAATTAAACTGCGAGGCCGTACATCTACTTCCTTATGAGAGTGAAATCTGTGTTGCATGGCATTCAAAACCTAGCCCTTACGTTAAACGTAGGTCAGATCCGACTTTATGTTGTTTTGAATTTTGTGCAGGTATACGCCTATTTCACCTCCAGATTCAAAGGGTTATTTTGATTTGATGATTAAGGTGAGAGGCAACCACGTGCTGACATATGGAGAGTAGGGATGTGTTCTGCCTCGTGATCCATTTCCCATTTCCTTAAACATTCTTGTGAAAATGTATGCAGATTTATCCGAAGGGTAACATGACTCAGCACTTGGCGCACCTTAAGCCAGGAGATACTTTGGAGGTTAAAGGGTAATTTCTGAACCAGTCTGCAGACATCACTGTTATATGCACGCTTGAAATGATTTCTTAAGAAGTGTTGATTTAATATACCGAAGCTGAAGCCAATGTATTCGTTTACAGTTGTACTTTATTCTCTCAGATAAATTTCTTCAAAGTAACGATTTTTGTTCTTTTGTTAGGCCTATCCCGAAACTCGCCTACGAACCTAACATGAAGAAACAAATTGGAATGGTGTGATGATTTACTTTAGACCTCTCAGTTGTTGAGCAAACATTCCAAGAATATTAGTTGTTGTGGTAGAACTATGGATTGAAGCATGGCTTATTGAATTTCTGCCTTGTGTTGAAAAAGCAAGTTGAAAATGGCATTTGGTGTTGCCTAGTAGTACTGAGGGTGAGTCTAAAACCCTCAGTAATTGATGAAAGCGTGCATCGGGTGTTTGCAGGTTGCTGGAGGTACAGGGTTAACCCCCATGTTACAGGTTATTGATGCCATTGTTTCTAATCCCGAGGATAATACACAGGTCCATTTTCTGAACTTCGTATTCCTTCTTTCTATTTGGGGACGTCATCCTGGTTTATAGAAATAAGATTTTGACAAAAACTTTAGGGTTGGCTTTTAAAATAATTGGCAAGCAGAACGTAGTGATCACGAACGACGAGAGGGTTTTGCTCTTCTTCAGTTTTTAGTGTATAACTTTGGAGTTTTAATCCCAGGTCTCACTTGTTTACGCTAATACAACACCTGCCGACATTTTGCTGAAATCGAAGTTGGATTCTCTCGCGTTTGCTCATCCTAATTTCAAGGTATTCGCATGAACAAGAACCTGAAGTTGCAATTGTGGCTAAATCATCAATCAGTTGTTTTTTTTTAAATCTTTCTTTTATTTGTAGCACAGGCCAGAACTGAACCTGGTCGTCGCATAGATAGCTCGAACTTTATTCCTGAGCTCTATTTTCATTAGCTGGCATGGTTATTCAGAATCGGGCAACTGTACAGCCCAGCTGAATTGAAATTACAATTTTTATTATTTTATCAATTAACGTCTGTATTTGATCTTATGGTCCTCATTGAGAGGTTGATGGTGTCGTGCATGCACCCTCTTGTGGCAGGTGTTCTATGTTGTTTCAAAGGAATCCGAGGGATGGAAGGGTGGTAAGGGGCATGTCACCAAGGATGTGCTCAAAAAAGGGCTGCCATCCCCTTCCGACGATACACTCATCTTGGTTAGTCTTGTTCTCAGACTTCATCATCATGATCTGGAAATGTTGTTTCTTGAAACCTACGAATATGAATGCTTTTGATAGGTGATAAGTCTCTGTGACAGAAGGTGTCGCAATTGTCTAGGTCTTAAGGGGGTTAGAAAACTTCACGCTTGAGAATACTTTAAAATTAGGGTCTATAATGTGATGAATCATAAAGACATGGACGTTTCGCCTGTTCATGTTGCAGGTGTGTGGACCTCCAGGACTCATGAATCTTATTTCGGGAGATAAAGCTCCGGACAAGTCTCAGGGAGAGGTAATGTTTACTTTTCCACTGTGTCCAAAGAGGACCGAAGTTTCTTCTCATTTTGACTTGTCAACTCTGTAATTCAAACACGTATTCTTCCTAGATGGACGTCAAGCTCATTGTGATTTGCTCAATCTTACTGTTGGCTTGATTTGTTTGCAGTTGATTGGCATGCTCAAGGACCTTGGGTACACTCCGCAACAAGTTTACAAGTTCTAATGAAGAAAATTGGGATCTCTTTATACATTCTAGAACTGTTTCTTGACAGCGCGCCACTACATCTCATTTTGGCTCTAAGACCAATTAGGGAATAAGAGAACAGCAGAAGATTGCATGATAGCGTCTTGATTTGACTGAATTTATGCACTACGTTTACGCTCATGCCCTGGCGAAAAAATTCCCCTGTATAATCCTTCACTTAACAGTATGCCCCCCCATTACACTCAGTAACGTCACCGAAGACAGTCAGGCTGCTTTCCACTACAATCAATGAAGTTATATAGAATTAGGTTCAATGTAGATTCATTCAACTCGAATTTACCAGATGCACTAGCGGCTTTGTCATGTACTAAGAGTTGAACTTTGAATTTGACCTCTTGAAAAGAGACATTTTTCCAAGCTACAACTATCATGGAAAGTGAATGACTAATGATTCATGCTTGAGAATAATTCTCTAAAGAGACAGTAGTACTCATCATCCTACATTCTCTGGCATTCGTTTGAGATCTGCGATATGCAAGACCCTATAGTACATCTCCATTTCACAAGTGAAGTAAATAAGGTTGGAAATTCACCTAAACATATCGGTAGTACAAACATAGCATTAGGAGAGCCTACCGCCACCAACCCAGCCCATTCGGAAACAACAAAAAACTTCCTCAAATTGTTTACTAAAAAATCATGTGTTGGGTAAGCTACTGGGCTTAGGTGGTTCATAGAAATAAGCATTCACCAAGAAGTTCAGGAGCTTACCCTACTTAAGGGACGAGGACTTCAAAATAGAAAAAGGTTCAGTGGAGCAAGGTGGTTACGAAATGTAGCATTACGTTAGAGTTGTTTTTCACTCCACTTAGGAACTTCAGTTTGCTGAGGAACATTATCAAATATAAGGTGTATTTTTTTACACTTAGAAATCTCCCCGAGTCCTTTACAGTACCATGGCGACAATCTCTAAACGGATAATTTGGGTCAAACAAAATGCTCGACCCAAACTTCCACCGAGAGGCCAAACTTTTTTTTCATTGAGCTTGTCCTCTTAACATAATTTGGTCCAGAAAAGTGACAGCCATCCTCTGAACTTGGGCATCCTTATTCCTTCAGCTGGCTACTAGACCACTCCGCCCACCTAACTGAACGGCCAGGTCAGCCTCCCACCTCATCATCAGAATTCATCACCCAATCCAACCAGTCCAACCATGTGCTTGCAATCACCGCACAGATGGCATTCCACAACATATGCAATCCAAACCCATGCACTCCCCACACCACACCACACTAACTTCCCTCCTTCCTCCCTTCCAAAAACCAAATTAAACTCCTCTCAAAACTCAACTCACAACACCTCCCACTGAGGCTCCGAAAGAAAGTGCAAGAAGTTACATCATCATTCCATCACATGAACAAGAAGTTCGTCGCTGCAACAGGAGCATCTCCCATCGTCAACTCCGGCCCCACTCCCCAACCCAAATCCCCCAATTCCATCACATATCACCTCACCAAGGCAGCCAAGTTCTGTGTTCAACGAAGCCATTGAACTCCACCAATCTGACAACTTTCACATGTTCGAGTTCTCTGTGAAGAGTCTGTGAAGAGAGAGAGAGAGAGAGAAGGGGTTGGTGGGATGGATTGATTGATGCTCAGGTGGCGGTATGGTAGCAATTTGGTTGTGAGGGATGGTGGAGCATGGTGGAGGATTAGGACGGCATTGATGAGAGATTGAGGGGGCGGGGTTGGGATTGTGGGAGTGTGGGATGGCAGTGGCGACCATGGAGCTTACGCATACGTTGTCGTGTGCGAGCTCGAGTGGCGTGGCGGGGATTCTTGCTGCGAGGATGGAATTCTCCGGAGGGTTGCAAGCGCGCCGGCGGTTGGGGGTGAGGCAGGGATTGGGGAGTTTCGGCAGGGGGAAGTTTGGGGGTGAGCTTGTGTACTCGTCGTCGGGTGCGCAGAATGGGTCGATTAGGGCACAGGTGACGAACAATGGCAGCGACCAGGCGTCGTCGTCGTCGTCGGCTTCGGCTTCGGCGGCAGCGAAGGGGGAGAGGGTGGAGGGGAGTATCTTGAGCCTGCCGGGCGCGATTTGGAGGCAAATTCTGGGTCCGTTGAGTAATTTTGGGTTTGGGAAGCGGAGTGTGTGGGAAGGGGGAGTGGGGCTGTTTGTGATGGCCGGGACGGTGATCTTGGCGATCACGCTGGTGTGGGTGAAGGGGAAGCAGATTCGGGCGCAGACGCGCAAGTACGAGGCGGTGTTTGAGTTTCAGCAGGCGCAGGGGATTACGGTGGGTACGCCGGTGCGGATTCGGGGGGTGGATGTGGGGAATGTGGTCCAGGTGCGGCCTAGTCTTGAGAGGATTGATGTGGTGGTGGAGCTCGCGGACTCGGGGATTGTCGTGCCGCGGAATGCGTTGGTGGAGGTGAATCAGAGTGGGCTTATTAGTGAGACGCTTATTGATGTTACTCCGCGGCGGCCCATCCCGAAGCCGACCATGGGGCCCCTGGACCCGGGTTGCCCCTCGGAGGGGCTGATTGTGTGCGACCGGGAGAGGATAAAGGGCGAGCAGGGTGTGAGCTTGGATGAGTTGGTGGGTGTTTGCACGAAAATTGCCCGCCAAATTGATGCCCTCGGGGTAGAGCGCATGGCTGGCATGGCTGAACGACTCGGGGACGCCGTTGAAGATGCCAGACCGCTGCTCTTGAAGGTAGAAATTCTTCGGAAAAGGAAGAATTATTTTTTTGATTAAATATGGGTTGATATGTAGTGCAGCTTTGGCAGACGAAGCATCTCTAAATGCAATGCTGTAGACCTCGTGGATAGAATTCAGGGTTAATTGTTTAGCATTGGGTTTGTTATGTGTACCTTGTGTGACATTAACATGGATTGGCCGTGCAGGTGCAGTCCATGGCTGGTGACATTGAACCATTGCTGAAAGAGGTGAGGGAGGGTGGGCTTCTCAAGGACTTCGAGAATTTGACAAAGGTTGCTGCGGAAGCAGGGCGTGACTTGAGGTAAATTTGTGCATGCTTTGTGGTCCTTTTTTCTGGATTATTTTTGCCACTTTCCAGTGAGGAGTTTCTGTGAGAATTGGTACCAGCTTGTCGCTGCCATTACTTTTGCTGGAGACAGTAATGTGGATTCGATTCTCGATGTAGTCGGCGTTTTGAGGCATGCGTAACTCAATGAATATTCATGCTAGCAAGCTCCGTTGTAAGGTTAGGATCAGAGTATGAAGTAAGCACGTTTGAGATCGTAACTGCAACCTTGAGAATCTGATGTAATGGTGACGCCAATGAAAGACGTGCCTGGGGTATTCTCCATTTTTTATTCAAGGATTCGAAGGAATAGATTAGTCAATCTCACGGACTGACGCTAAGAACACGTCTGTGCTCAATATCTGGGAGGTTGTTACTAGTTCTCTGGACAACCTATTGGCTTCGGACAGCCACATTAAGTTGGATTGAACATTTAGAGTGTTCATAATTCTCAAACGTTATTCTGGTTTTGAATGCTTGTTTTTCCTTTGCAGTAATTTGAACAAAGTAGTGTTGACCTCGGATAACACGGAACTGTTGCGGGACTCGGTGTCCACGTTGACCAAAACCTTACAACACGTAGAGGTAAGCCTTTCTGTTTTATTGTTAGGCTTGGTTTTAAGTCTCTGACGTCATTTTGTTGATGAATTAGCTTCCAGGTTATTGTCCGGTGAATAAAGAAACTAAGTTGTGTTCATCTCTAATGCATCGATCGATTTGGCGCTTTCAGAGCATCAGCAGAGATGTCAGTGGGGTGACTGGAGATGCAAAAACGAGAAGCAATTTGAAGCAGCTAATCGAGTCATTAAGCCGGCTTGTTGCAGAATAGGTAGAGGTTATTTTCCACTACATTCTAGAACTCATTATCAATCACACAATGAGCATATGCAAACATCCTGAATTAAAGGAGGATTGTTTGCCTTACTCGTAGTCTCTTGTAAGTACTCCAACTCTGGCCAGATATTTTGGTCATGTTAAAGTATCTTTTTCTCGACCCTGGGTTACAATTGTACAGGATTGTGGTCCAATGTTATCCGTTGTTGCACTGTAGTGGCTTCCTACAATGTTCCAGCATTATGAGCATTCTTCATAACAGAATTTGCATCAATGAAATTTATTACCTGGGTGGCAGGGAAAGGTACCTGTGATTTCCATCTGAAAAACTCTAACATTAAATGGGTGGTTTGTCTGCTCCAGTAGTCGGTCTTTTGGCCTGTGTATGTTTGTATTGGTTGTGAGGATTACAACATCACAACATTTAAACAACTTGAATATGGGAGAGCTCCAATTCCTAATGATATATCTTATAAGGAATGATATATCCTATTAGTATTGGTGTATATCCATCTAAGATTTCCACTATTCTTAATATTCTTCATATCAAGTTATTACATTTTAGAATCATAATTATAATTTGATCGTATCCTATGACATGTAAAATTATTTTAAGCTTTAACCTTGTATGATTTGAAGGTTGACAATTTTGATGTCTCACAAATGGACTTGCCCAACAAACTATCAAGTATCACATTTATCAAATTTTTAAAATCAAAATTTATCTTCGGAGTGAAAATATCTTGATCTATTGCTCTGATTGCTTGAGAGCTCCGAGAGAGGTGGAGAGGCCTCACAGGAATAGGGTTTCAAATGGTGAGAGTTCAAATGGTGAGAGTCTGTCCCCGCTTTATATACCCGGAAACCCGGTTTAACGTGCATCCACTTATAATCTACAACAACTCTTTACAATTCCACGTAATTGGAAAAGGGCCAGATCCTTCACAGATCAACTGATTTCCAAATCTCTAAGATGGTGCAAGCAGTGATCTTAATTCACAGAGTTAACACAAGTTAGTCAAGTTGAAGTGCTGTGCATTCAATTAGGATTATCTCATTCATTCCTTCCAGTGCCCATTGTAGACTACTACTTATCACCATCGCCACTTCCCACTCCACTCATTCCACAACACTCTCTCCTTCCAGACGTCTCAAACTAAGATCTTGCGCATAATGTTTTCTTAGGTCTTACCGGTTTCTTACATCTCTTCATAAGTGGATTCATCCCTCCCACATACCCCTACCTAAATCCGTATTTGGTTCGACTTGATTTGACATGCTTCCCTATCATGTGCACTCTTCTTTCTTTCCAATCCGGTGTTTTGTTATGGTATTTCGACCTGTGTTGAGGTTTGTCTGTGGTTTTTCTGTTTAGGGTTTCCCATGTGGGTCCAAGGATTGTCACCTCCATGGGCGCAGTTGGGGTGGTTCTGGGACCTTGTTTGAGAAGGAGAACCTCCTCAGCATGCTACCTGCATTTCCATGACTCTAGGTTGTAACCTGAGGCCTGTTTGTTAGGTTGTGTTGATGTTATGGAAGTCGGTGATGAAGTTAATATCCGAAAACTTCTGATCTCTTCGATGTTAAACATATCACCATCTTTCGAATGAGGCTTCGTGGATTGGCTTGGCTGTGTTCGGGATCTGAGTTAAGAGGGCTGGTTGAAGAGGTAATATATAGACATGTTCTTAAATTCGGTGTTGATATGATTTGCTCTACCAACTGACAGCCCCGGACCTTGGTAGGATGTGGGGTTTTAGGATTTGGTTCTGAACGACGGGGGCAATACTCCTTGTTGGGTAATGTGCCAACAGATTGGCACGACCATCCGCATCGTTGTGGTGCACTTTGTGGTCGTAGTGTCCATTGTTACCGTCGGGAGAAAGACGGCCTTAGGCGTGCGCGATTTGCCTGACGCGGAGATGTCATCCCTCGTGATATGTGTCTCAAATTAGTTACATTTCTGTGAGGCACATTCTTTGTGGATACAACTCTGATCGGGCAAAGGACCGTCTAGTAGCAGGCGGGGTTTCATATTCCAATGTTCGGGAGAGTAGCCGCTCGCTGCAATTACTTCCTGAACAGAAATATGATTCCTATATTTTTTTCAATGCTGGTCGGTATCTTCTTAGTTCTAAAGATGAATGCAAAGCCCTCTGGTTGTCTTGAGAATGTTGGGCGACCATCTGCATTCTTGTGATGCACTTGTGATTGTGGATATGTTGTCGAGAGAGACAGCCTGATGCTCGTTTCTTGTCACTCCTAAAAATATTTTTGTTAATTGTGAAAGTATTTGTCCTTTCCATTGGTGTTGCAGAACTATGACCCCTGTAGGCCGGGCTGCATGATCCATTGCCCTGGATAGTAGCCGATCGCTGCAATTACTCTTCGGGACAGATCATGCTACCTAGATGAAATCTCGCTTTGTCTTTGCAGTTTTGTTCTAGTTATAGCAAACGCGCATTTTGGTTTTATATCGGTGGTTATGACGTAACAGAATACCTTTGTCGAGACCTATTACACCATCCTGGTGATGGCAACATTGATACTTGTAAACGTTGTGATACAATCCACTTCGTTTTCTGTGAGATATCATGTGCCATGTACAAAAAGCAGAGATCATTGAAACCCCATGAACTGATCTCTTGTCAGTTACAGGCATATCGATTGCATCATTTTTAGGTGGTGAGCTAATGCCTTTTTAATGGCAACAGGTTCAATCCGTGGTGCGAAATTTCTCCCATTTGGTGTCGAGGAAGCCTTCATACCGAAGCTGAGGATCCCATTCTTTTACAGTAACGTCTAGTTTTCAGTGTGAATCAGTTCCTTAAGATGGGTACAAATGTTTAGTACTCTGTAGTCCAGCGAAAGCTGATGCAGTCATCAACTTGTTTGGTAACCCCCATTTGTGTATTCTAGAACCTCGGGAAGGCTTACAGTTTGTACAATACTTCGTAGAGCACGTTGTTCATAGTCGAACCATCCGCATACATATCGCCCAATTACAATTCAACATCACACCCAGAAAACTGTGCCAAGTCATATGAGAAGATTTGGCACACTGAATTTGCCAATCACTATTCAGAAAGGGTGGGGTATGTCATAAAGCTAAAACTCCTGATCGTTACAATTCCAGGCCCTTGTCTCCCAGTAGAAATACGGTCCATGTACAATATCTGTTCAACCTAATGTATCAATCCGAACCTAAATTGCATCTGTACTACATGTCTATGGCTCCCGCTATCATGCAGATGATGGCGCATAAACTCTTGGTAGATTGCAATCTTGGGAACAGCATGGTCCACTCTTTAATACAAGACCTGAAGAAAGTGAACATCAATTACTTTCTCTAGCCATCGAATACTTTCTCTCTCAATGTTTACATCAGCATAGCTTCAAGTGCACCTCTATCAAACACAACTATTGATTAATTCAGCAGTCATACAAAGGATCGCAATAGAGAAAGTAGTATATGTCTCAAAAAATCTCCCATACACCAAGTTACAATCATATTTGCCAATAACTGACTGATCGCTACTCTAGCTTCTACCTTAGGTTAAACCCTACACTAAGTGCCAGAACGGAAATACATTAGCTTTGCAAAACAGACTCACATACTTATGAGGTAAGATCGACAACAATCAGGTGTCGTAGTAACCTACAATCACAACCTCTTCTTGCAATATTTGTCGCAACCATCATTCCTAAAATCCACAATCCACAACTTCATGTTAAACATTAGCTTGCATCCACTTATAACTTATAATAGATCTTTACAATTCCCCACACATGGAGAAAAACAAATCCTTCACAGCATATATCTCTGTATCTAAAAAACTTGTCATCCCACAAAGTTGGCATAAATTAGGTTTTCCTCTCAAACTGCAGTGATTTGCTTCCTATCATGGCATGCCGCTTCCTTTGCATACTTCTTAAATCCACCACCACCCGCCCTCACTCCACAAAAACTCTTTCTCCTTCTAGCCTTCTCAATCTATGAATTTGCTCAGAGCATCATTAGTTTCTCACATCTCTTTAGAATTGTACTTATCTCTCTGGTTCGGTTCAGCCTCTGCCTCCACTTGCATTTCCATGACATTAGACTATTAGCCGAGGCCTGTTTGTTAGGTTGTATTAGTGTTGTGGAAGTTGGTTTTCTGATTTTGGGGATGTTTAACATACATCTTTCAACTGAGATGGCTAGAGAATATATAAACATGATTTAAACGATGGTAGTTTTTTTAATTATATTTTTAGAATTGTGGAGATTTTTTCATCACCTTTTAAAAACTATGGTGGTTTTCCCTTGCATCTTCCCCAGGCCGCCCGGCAAGCTCGGCACGACTTCATTTCGCGCTAGGCCCTTACGTTCACATTGTGTACCATTCAGGGCGAGCGTATATAGTGGAATTACATTCAACCCCAGTGTGGGGTTTTAGGTAACATATATAGGTTAAGTTCAAGTCTCTTCTTCAATACATGTATTGGTTGGTATGGTCACGGTTCTTACTCGCCGGTAAGTTCTTCTTACCTGGTTCGCGGCGGTGTTGTATTTTCCTTTTTGCAATGGAATCTTTTCACCATTTGATATTTTGAGTGTTCCGGTAGCTCATTTATAGTGGTAAAATTTTGAAGGCCACATGAAACCGGAGACGGATTGCGTATTTCGTAAGAGCACAATGAGATAAGGCTGAGGATGAAATTATCAGCATTGAAAATTGCAAGCCTCACTCCGGTTTTTCCTTGATTCGTTCTCGACGGAATGTAGTGATTAAATGCTCATTCACAAACAAAACATGAATACGTGGTAGAAGAGTATATTGCTGTCCATGGCAACGTCGCTAGTGGTGTTAGCCATTTGGAACTACATAAAACACTTGCCGTTTTGGTAGAAGTTAATCGCGTGGCTTGATCCGGCCGCGATGCTAGCGATTTTGGAGGATGCTCCTCTAGGGACTGACGAAGGGGAGTCACTAGAGAGTGTCGCTTCGGAAGTTGTTAAAGAGACGGGTTGCGTATTTTGTAAGAGCACATTGATATAAGGATGAGTAGGTACTTATTTGTGTAAGCATCTATTGTATGAGTTGACGTTTATTCTTGTGAGCATCAATTTTGTAAAAGCATGCTCTTGGTGAGTCCATAGTACAATTATGTTTTTTTATTTTTTTATTTGTATTAAGAAATCACGTATATATAAAACCATGTTGTTTGTAGCTTTATCACACAACAACATTACAACTACAATGTGTATTGAATCCAGGGTTTTCTTCAATGCTTTGTTTGATAATTTTGTTGATGCTATTGATCAAATAAAGTTTTTTAATTCTTTTCTTATTTGTTTTGAGTCATTTCTTACTAGCCTTGCGCATGGTTTTTTTTTTTTTTTTTGTCGTGTCTCTATTATATTTTGTTTTCTATTTTGCGTTGCTTAATTAAGATTTGGAATCCAATTACTTGTTGTGTGAGGTTACAAAACATGATGTGTTTCTCCTATTTCTATTTCTTCTAAGGATTTCTATTGCAAAAGGACAACTTTACTTTGATCCAATGAGCAATTTCCAGTGTTGTGGAACAGTCCATTAGAAACATAGATAATTAAGTCTTTGATTGCAGAAGCCAATTCCTTGAAAATCATCACGAGTTTTCATTTAGTTCAGTTATAATATCTTAGCAAGATTGCTATGCCCGTAATGAATCGAGATATTCAATTAACTACAGAAAAGGGCAAAATTGGTCAATTGGCAAAAATGGCCAAAAGGAAGAAAAATTCTATTAATTCAACATAAAAAATGTTCAAACTTTGATGAAGGTATATTTTTTGTTCTTTAACATTTTTTTTTCAATTTTAAGTTGATTTGCAATGAATCAATTAGCTTTTGTACAAAAAGCAACTTGCAATAGATCACCGCGACGAGGAACAAGTGTCTTTGTATGATAATTGGTAATGCACATGGCTCCAATGACAATGTCAAACTGGTGCTGATGTCGGGGCTGCTTACCATACATGTTATAATTACAAAAAGCCTCCCATGTTGTGTCCACTCCACTCTGAAACCATTGAACCTTGAAATTCCTCTCATCATTGGGTGGAGGAATGTTTCCATGTAGAATCTCCAGGTTGAGATTAAACTCAAAAACGACAACTGTATCATTGGGGTTTTCACCAAGGTGATTATGAAGGGGGAATTCAAAAGTAGATGTGATCTGGTTTGTGACATAAAAAGCCAATGCAGGAGAAAACTTTGCACCTAGCTAGCTTGAAAGATTGAACACCCCTTTGAGAAAATCCACTGCTTGCTGATAGTCGGGTGCCGTTGTAGAAACAAGCAACTCCACTAGTATGATACAAGTCATATGAGATTTGATCAGCTTTTGTATCAAAATTCCCTCGCTCCCAAAATAAACGTCCTTGCTCCCGGATGCTAAGATCCCTACGGTGGCTTCTTCCTTTGTTCTCAAATTAGATGCCAATTGTTTGGTTTAGGGTTTGACATCATACGTCAAATTCCAAAAGCGTTTACCAGCCTCATCCCACCTCACAAGTCCAAATATCTTCAGATGGCCTTCAGAGAAAACTCCTCGGAAGCTTGACGATCTTGCAATGGCCGACCATACCTTCGACTGCTCACAAAGCGCAATGATCTTGTTAGTGGAAAGTCTTAATGAAGCGTAGTACTTGAAGATTGCATCCAAGATTATAACAAATGATAATAAAGTTGCCTACGGTATCGTACTTAGCAATGTTGATTATATCAACAAAAAATTCTGGATCAATGTTCAACAAAGATTTTGTGCTCAGCAACGTCAACAATGTTAGCAATGTTATATTTATATTTTTTTTTTGTTTTTTACTTCATATAACTAGTCCACTAAAATATTTATATTAAATTTTAAATAGACACAAAATTCTTTGACTTTAAAGAGATAGGCACAATAACAATGAACTTCCAAAAATCCTAAATAATATAAGATTAGTTTGTATTTATTGAATTTTAGTATATTTAACAAAAAATCAAGAAAAATAAGATTCTTAAAACAACCAATAGATTCATTTTCATTTAAAGTACAAATTTTTAATGCATACTATTATTTTAATCAAAATTTATACAAAATAAATATGCAAATCTTAGCATTAATTAACCATATTATAAAATTTACAGGAATAGTCAATTATAATTAAGTTGAAAGAAACTTATTGAATATTTGATTTTAATTTTTAAAACATAACAGATTCAATCCATAACAAAAAGATTAAAGATATAAAAGCCTTAATCTTCAATCTTTAAATCTTTAAATTTTAAAATCCTTCTTATTGATTAAAGGATCAAAGATTAAAAAAATTGAACTATAAAATTAAAATTAAAATAACAAACGAGCGCACTTCAGAGCCACATGCTCGGGATGGCTCAAGACGATAGAGACAAACTAACTCTTTTTTTAATAAAATATCTATATGACGAGTTTGGGTTAGAAGCTCCATTTTCATACATGAGCTACACCAAAAACCCCATCGGCTTTAGTCACGAGAAACATTAGACCTTTATTATCTCTAAGACTATTGGGCTCAGATTTCAGTTTGTTGGAGTAGTTGGAGTGGCTGCAAGGTAAGGCCCGTTTCCACTTGGTCTTTGCAAAAACCGTAGATAAAACTGTAACACCCCACAATTTTGGGAAAAATACCTTCTTTGTGAGAAAGGTGTCATCAATGATGTTTGGAAAGGTGATAGCAATAGTAGGGTGATTACATAATTGTCCCTCAAGTGCCACATTAGCTAAGACCGTTCTTTAGTGTTCAAAACTAGAGAATATTTTCTATTTTGGTACTCGCCTAACAATTGCCTACAATTGGTCAAATATTTTTTGTCCTCCTAAATGTTAACTAATACCCATTCTTAAAAGTGTGCCATGTGGACATCCATGTAGGGTTGGTAATTACTAAAAAACGTAGGTGGGAATAGAGGGGGGAGTAGATCTTTACTCCTATACCTTTGGCTTGTGGGCATTGGGTTGGAGGCGGATCGAACAGACACTTAATTCACGTCGGTCTCCTTTGGAGACCAAAGTTTCTCTCTCTTTCTTTCTCTCTAGCTGGGAATACACACTTTTTAAGGATGTAAGACCCCCTTGTAAGACTACATTTTAGGCCAAGTGAGAACATACATGTAGCCTTGCAACTAGCACCTCCAGTAACTAGTAACTTCAGCCGACTGAAATCCCAGCCCAATATTTCGGGAGATAATGAAGGGCTAATATTTCTGGTGCCTCGAGCAGCTGGAGTTTCTGGTGTGGCCCTGGTATCAACAAGACAAAATTTCAAAAAAAAAAACCTCGCGGACCAAGAACGGGCAGCCCCAGAAAAATGGTCCTACCCGAGGCTGAGGTTCGGTGCGACGCTGGAAGGGGGGATTTGGACAAATCCCCCGCAGCCCGCTGAGTCCACAACCCACTTTGAAATGAATGCGAAAATGGCGAGCACCAACAAGCGACGATGAAGTTATCCAGCTGGTGAGGAGTAGGCACGGCGTCGACGGAAACGGAAACGGCAGCAGAGCAGCTTCGTAATGGCGATCGCGAGTTGCAGCCCATGTTCGGGCCCATCCACGCATGCCTGCTTTTGCGCCGCTTCTGTCTGGAGCCTGCACCACAATAGCCTGGTTCCCGGAAACGGCAACTTCTCCCAACCACCACTGAAGGCTATCGTCTCCACGCACCGATCACGCCATCTGCATTCCCGCTCATTCAGTCATTCATGTTGAGGTCGAGTCCCGGGTCCAGAGTCCAGATCTAGTTTCTAACTTCTGCAGAAGTTTCTAGACTCGCCGGGACTCGACAGCGATGGCGACGTCGTCGATCAGGACCGCTGTTGTGATGATGGTTGTGTTGTTCATGGGGATGCTGGTGGTGAGCACGCAGGGGCAGATCGCGATGGCGCCCGCGCCCACTCCGGAGGCGTTCTTCCCTGGGATGGCTCCCTTTGAGAGTCCGACGTTCAACCCGACGGGCGCTCCCACCTTCATCAGCTACGCCGCGCTGAGCGCCAACCGCGCTCCCTGCCCATCTGGAACTGGCCGCAGCTACTACACTCCCGGGTGCACCGCTCAGCCATCCGCGACGCCGTACTCTAGAGGTTGCTACCAGATCACCCGATGTGCTCGCGGTTGATTTTGCTCTGGCGCGTTTGGCATGCATGTGACGGATGTCGGTTAGGCTACTTGCATTGTGGCATTGATATTGGTCTGGGTTAGGAACAGGAGTAGTCTCATTAGTTAGCTAGCCTTGCATCTGAGGACAGATATTTGAGACCAAGCTCGAAGAACTGTGTTTTTGCAAGAGCATGGCTTGGTGGTGGGCGCCGTGTGAGATGATTGTAGCAGATTTTCTGTTCTTTTCATTCTTTATGAAGCGGGATTTAGACCACTTGGTATTAGCGTGGCGTTGATCCATGTGGTGGAGATCTAGAGTGGCTTGTTTAGCCTCAGCTTTGGGCTGAGGCATTGCAGGTCCCTGCTTTCGGATTTCTGTGATGTGTAAAGGACACAGGCAGGAATGTGACGGAAGATGCGCAAACAATGTGAGTATTGCTGTGATTTAGCACCTAATTCTTTTATTGGCAATAGAGTATGTGGAGAATTTCTTTTTAATCGGGTTCATGTCATAGTAGAAATTAGCAAAGACAATATCAACTTCCATCTTGAGTTGGTGGCCGGCAGTCTGGGTATCTGCTCCACCCCGTCTTTCTCGGTGGAGTCAGCTCTCAGAGCATACATATCGTATCGTAGAGCTTTGGTGGGGCGCAACTTCACCGCCCCATAATCTAAGTATTCTCTTTAGAACTGTCGGCGTCTCGCCTGTAAAAATTTTACGGACATGCAGAGGATGTTATGTATGCCTTAGCTTCCTAATCACGACTTGGGTGCTGTATTTGAGGTCTCATTAATGTAATTTTGTTTTATCAATCCGGTGTGAAGCGTCTGATGCACAATTCACTATCAGTTTACAGTATAAGTGCAGCTTCCTGTTCTACTCATGTTCGTTTGTTGTGTAGGGTTGATGTGCATGAAAGTCTGCTGGGTTTGAGTTAGTGGTACATAAGCGGTTTTTGAAATGACGACTCTTACTGAATATATCAGGTGTTTTTTCTCTAGCTACTGCTGCTGGATAGTATGCTGGTGAAAGGAAAACACCTCTTTCCTGTCCGCACCTTTCTTCACTGACTCCACGCTGTAGTACTTGAGTAAGCATCGTGACTCATTTCTTGCTTGAATAACCGTTTTAGTTGTTGTTGGAGAACAAACAGAATCAGTGGGGATAGATCTGCTGATAGAATTTCAACATACTCCTTTTTTAAGTCCTCAATCACATGAGGTAATGTCATCACGATGGAAATTGGAGGGATCCCAATTGGCACAGTAACACCCCAGGATTAGTTTTGATGTGCATCTTACGTTAGAGGCCCATTGACTTTGTGACGGAGAACTGGAACTCTGGCTGGTCGAAGAAACATTGGAATCACTTTGAGAGGAATCTATAGCGAAATCGGCACATGAAGCTGAGCAAGCATGGCTCAATGCAGGGATTGTTCAATTGGTATATGGAATTCCCAGAAGCTACCAAGGCAATGCAAGACGTGATTATTTTTCTATCTCTTCTTGAGTTAATTCTGTTTGTTTTTTTCCCTTCGTATCCTGTCGTTTATCACTACCATACTTTATTGCGTTTTTACAGTTGATCACAATGGCGTTTCTTTTCTCCTGGAAACTGAGTATGTGTGCATATAGGGTAGAAGTATCATCTTTGAGAAGGACCTGGTGCTGTTTTATTAGTCCTACCTCACAAGGTTGTACGGAAATAAAACAGATCGTCACCACGTTAATCCACTAATCTTGACTGACCCAATCTTATTAGCACAGATAGAGAGTGCAGTAGAGATTCTTTGATTTATTAACTCTTTTAGCCTTAGACAATTAATCACAACAGCAACCATTACAGCTTGAATTGAAATTGATGCTGAACATCGCGAGTGTGAGCCCAAAATTTTGGTCATCGGTTGGTTGGACACAATCAATGGTGATTGAATCGCATGATTGTAAACTAGAGTCCTCGTAAACAAGTTGAAACTCAAGGATTCGTTTAACCGACGATTGTGTATACATGAGGTGTTTTAACATGCCGAGCAAACCATTCCTCCATTGCAAAATCCTATAACATTTCTCGAGTGCACTAAAGGAAATATCGGGGCCTCTCTGCTCAGTTTCATGGGAATTTCCACCTATCTCATTGAATACACATCTCTGTTGTATGCTCTTCAAGGCCTTTCTTCAACGAAAGAATTCTCTGGTCCTTGCTGAGAGAATGGCTAATATCTCTTCTGTAACTTCTTCAAGAATTGTTCTCATGAGAAAGGAAAACTCTGGTCCTTGATGAGGGAACGGCTAACAACCAAAAATAAATAAAATGACAACTGCAGGGTTCAGGGCCTGCGTAGGGTAAACCCAACAGAATTCAAGTCTATCACCTGAACCACCATGAAACAATACGAATGCTCGAAATATTCTGATCGAAGCTAGGATCGCCCGCAGATTCATGTTCTTAGCTGATGAGGGCTGGATTCTTAGGGGCGGTTTACACTGCAGACCAAAAGTCCGTGACCAAGGAAAAGGGATTAAATCTATGGTCACACTTCATGGTCACACTTCCATGACCACACTTCAGAGAAATGTAATTTACAAAGCCCTTAGGCCATCGCCACCATTTCCCCCAACATCCATGCCAACGGGGGTGGCTGGGGCGGATCCCTGTACCGCTGCCACCGCCCTCCTTGTAATCCTAAATATGGTGCCGGTCACGCCATTCCAGCTGCCTTGGATGATAGCTTGGTGTGTAATTTTTCCACCCTCTAAAACTTGACTTTTTCAGACTGACACTCCTCCGACGTAAACTCTAAAATTTATTTCAAAAATATAACATAATCTTTTGAAAATAAATGGAGATGAAGGTGTAGTAAAGGGGAGGGAGGATGGTGGAAACCACAATCCCATGAAAATAAATGCAGAGGAAGGTGTTGGGAAAGGGGCCTTGTCAGTGACACCCGCCACGTGTCCAGTTGGCGAGCCACTGCCCTGGCCCGCTGGCAAAGTACTAGGGACTTCCCCCGGCACAGTGTGCTGTCACCCTCTCCCGTTGGCGTTGGAGGAATGGGTGGCGGTGCCCTTAGACCTCTTGCTAAGTGTAAACTGAACTTGGTCTAGGAGGAATGATTATGTACTGAAAAGTGAGTGTTGATTTTGAAATGATTGCATATGAATGACGGTTGTAGAACATTGTCATTCATCAATAAGGATTGTTTGAAAATATGAAAATAGCACTCTATACCTATGGTCCTATGGTCTCCTAATTTTGCAATAAGAGAACTAGTTTTGCCTTTAGTAGTGCCATAAAATCCAAGGGACCTTTGAACATTATATTCTACTATGCTTGTTTTTAGGCCTTTTGAGGACTTCAATTCCTTTGGTCATTTTCCTTTTCTTTTGGTAGTGTAAATCCTTCTGGTAGTGTAAATCCAAATCATCTCTAGGCGAGTTGATGGGCCAATCACCAATTTTATAGCTCTAAAGGATGAGTTCTTGGTCAATTCTTGGTCTATAGTGTAAACCATCCCTTAGATGAACTTTAGATTTTAAAATTTTAGTAATTTGGACTATTGTGTTCTTAGATTTTTCTACATTTTTTAAAACTTAGTAACAAGCCACAATAGTAGGAAATACTAAAGTTATATATAATGAGAGTCCTTAGGTTTATGAGAGCTACTTTGTCTTGTCTACTTGGTTTTTGTTATATAGACATTGATATAAGGTACTAGACAAATATACATCTAATTCACATAGGTTTTCAAATAGGTTGATAATTTAATTTTAATTTTAAGTTAATCTTTTTTCAAACCATGCAATTAGAAAATGATAAAAAGAACACAATTAAGGGCCTTTCGGTAACAAAAAATTTGGCAAAAATAAGTGTCAATCAATATTTTGGCAAGTTAAGTATTGAAGATGAATAGTTGGTCAAAAATTTTCAAATTGAATAAAATTAGTTGAATTAAAAAATGATTATTTACTATATATATTGGTGGAAAATGACTAATTTATTTTGATGTAATTAAAAAAACATGACTAAAAGTATTTCATGTATTTAAAATAATGAATTTTACTCTCCTCTAATCAATTCAATCTTGCAATTTTGTAAAAACCTACATGTTGTTAATGGTTGGATAATAGTAAATTATATTTCGTTGATTAGACTTATTTCCAAAAATTTGATTTTTATTAAACTATATATGTTAATTTTTAGATTTGATAATTATGCTATTTTTATTTTTTAAGTTCATTTTTTCCTTGCATAAGAAAGAATTCATTTAAATTTTGAATGTTGAATATCGTTCTATTTTATTATTTCTCAATAAACACAAAGCAATATAATAGATGAACGTACTCTAAAAATGTAAAAATAAATAATTTTAATAATTTTAGTTTAATAAGTATCATCATTGTTTTTTATAATTAATTTATAAATTTAATTGAAGTAGACAAAGATATATTTTAAAGAATTTCATTGATTATTTGCTTTAATATCTAATCTCATCTCATGGGAGAAGCACAATAAAGTGGACCATAAAAGTGCTTAGCTATTTGCTAGTTTCAGCCTTTTTGCAAAAATTGCACAAAAGTGATGGAAAAATGTAATTGAAGTCAATTTTTTTGCTAATATAGATTCTCGACTTGTTTTTCTACAACTTGGAAAAGTTTCTTGCAAAGTAGACACTTTAGAGTGATTGTATTAGGGCTTTAAATCCAAGCAAAGTGAATGTAGTCATTTGAAAAAAGTGACTATAAAAGAATAAAAAACTATCAAAAAATCTCTTTTAAATAAGTGGTGCTCTATGTAAAATCATAATCTATCATGTTCTTTGGTACAAACTCCATCTTTTTTTTAATTTGAATATAAATTAAAATATTTCACAATGAAGTGTCTATTGCGGCACTTGACAACAATCAAGACTATGACCACACCGACGCCTATGCCTTCCAATTTATTTTGTAATTTTTTTTAGGTAAAAACCCTCTCCGAGTACCTTGTTGACAAAATTAAAGTAAAGTTAATAACAAAGTTACTTGTGTTTGAATGATGGTTTGCAATGTATAAATTTGAAAACTGCTTGAAGATCACTTTGTGAAAAAAAATTCCAAAAAAATCAAAACTGGCAAGTAAGAAATGAAAGGTGTTCATATAAAACGAAATAAAATTTACACAAAAAAATGAATGAAGTCTAGCTTTGCTTTTGTTTTAAAAATATCTCAATTGATTTTTAAATGTTATTTGAAATAACTTTTGCAATAGCCTTTTAAATAGCCATCTATATAATCTATATAACCTTTCAAACAACCTTTCAAGTTTCCAACTCCAACTTCAATTTTTATTTTTTTTTATTACGACCATATAGGACCAATGATACTAAAGGACATGACGACGACGGTCACTACTACGACGACAACTACTATGATTTTTCTTCAATATTTTTCCTTGTTATAATCCTCTCTGAGTTCCTTGTCAACTGAATTAAATTTGACTCCATTTGAAATCTAGTTTGTGTGATAAAGCTCACAATGTAATCCAAGATGTTTCCAAGATTTGGCTAGCATTTTAATATAAAGGGGTCTAGTTTTGGACTCTTTGTTGCTTTGTAAAACTTTGGCTATTTATGACAATCCTTTTTAGAATACATTTTTATTTTACTTTTAATTTTTGTAAAAAGTGTATGATTTTAATTAGCTTTGTGATTCAATCTATGAGGTTTAAGAGTCCAAAATTTGATCTACATTATCTATAGAAATCTACTCCACAATTATAGAATTATAAATTTGATATTTCTCTTTCATTTACATATAGTAGATCATGCAATGGCATATTAGCCATTGCAAATCATTAGCACCTCCATCACCAATCAAAAGCAATTATAATTGTCAATGAAAATTATATAATAAGTTGCAAGAAAATCTAAAATTATATAGTTAAGTAAATATTCATGCATTGTATCAAGGAGGATGAAAAATATATTTATAGTTTCCAAATAATTCACATTATAATAGAATTATGAGATTCAAAGTTATTTTAAATAAAATTTTAAAATTTTAATCTTTTTTTTTATAATGAGAGTGTAAATTAAAACATAAGTTTTGAGAAGAATATGCATAAATATACATAATTTCTATATGATATGCTAAAGTATTTTGACATTAAAATATTTCCTGACATTTAAGTTCAAATTTTAAAAATATGAAATGTAAAATCATTTTTTAATTCTTAAGATAACCAAGACTTATAGACATAAATCATACGTGCATTTATAAATTGCATTGTGTGAAAACTAATGGAACTCATGTTGTTGAATACATTGACCATAGCTCAGTTTGTCTTCTCGACAGATTCTAGCGCAGAATGGTCAAGTGAGACAAACTGAGTTGTATTGTATAATAGATATGTAGATTTTTTCAAAAAATACATAGAATTTTTTTAAAGGATTTAAAATAACAAATACACAACCTTTAAAGTAGTAAAAAGGGTTGCGTTTTCTGAAAAGGCACATAAAATAAATTCTCATAAGAGGTATTTTATAGAATTCTTGTATGATTGACGGACGGACATGGTTTTTTAGTGTATAGATGGTACTTCCAAGGAAATGGTGTATTTTGATTGAAAAAGGCCTTAGGCCTTTTGGAAATAATTCTTTTCTTAATCAACAAAAATTTGCACATATTATAAAATACTTATCATTTATATTAAAAAATATTAATAATATAGGTCATAGCTCTTAGAAATATGCATTTATAGTTTAAACTATTTTGTACTAAAAAAAAATCTTTAATAGACCACATTTTCAATTTCGACAGTGGACTTTAAGTAGTTAGTTGTCTAAGTGGCAAATGAATTATGGGTTATAAGTAGTTAGTTGTGTAGGTGGCAAATGAATTATGGGCTACATACTTGGTTGAGGCAAGAGGTTTGAGTTGGTTAAAGGACATAACTTACTCTACATCCTAATGATTTTTTGTATTGAAATAGAAAAAAACTTATTCTTACAACACTTACATAAGAAACGGCAGTTTAAAAGGGCATAAAAAAGGTTATGAAAAATAGTTCTTAAGTGAGTAGCCAATCATAATGTGCCACATTAACACCACAAAAATTGTCGTAGGTTATAAATAGCTATTCACAATTGTTGTCATTGAATACAATCCATTTACTTTATCTCCTTTTAAATCATTATTGTATGTCTCACAGCAAAATTCAAGTTCAAGATCAATTCTTAAATACTATGCTCACTCAATATCAACTTCAAACTTCACTTCTATTAAAGTTGCCAATATTGTTGCTCATGACGAATGGTGGAAGCTACGTCAATAAAAGAGTCATGTGTAAGTTCCCTACTATACTTACCTTATAATTGTAATTATTTTAGTTTGAATTCTTTTATGATTGGCTTTGCTTTCATTTTGAAAAATATTCTTATTGATAAAGGTAAGTTGATAGTTTTAGGGTATTATAGATAGAGCGGTTTGAGGTTTAAATTAGGGTTTTTAAAATCCAAACATATTTTAATAGCTTTTAAATTATATAGGGTAGTTCTTCAAGGTGTAAATTAGTATTTGTGAGCTTAAAAAAACAAAATTAAAAGTTTCAAGATCGTGAAAAACATACATTGATATGCAAAGGAGAATAAACTCTGAAGGAGAATAAACTCTAAAGGAGAATAAACTCTAAAAGATCTACATCAAATTAAGAATTGACCTTTTTTTACCTAAGTACCAATGTTATATCCTTAGGGTGACTTTTTTTTAATGATAAACTTCATTTCTGTAGTGACTCTAATTTATTTTCAATAATATATACATGAATTCAGACATTTAAAAAACAAACATACTAAAATTATACAAAATAATTCTAGAAATGAGTTAATTCATTTTGTTTTTGGTGTTGAATGATTCACATCGAATTGTATAATTATACATACATCAATACTCATTATAAATAACATTTCATAATTCAAGCCACTTTTCACATACAATGTTAAATAACTTGTTGAAAATTAATGTATAATTTTACTAAAATTAATGCCGATTGGGTATAGAAAAAAACTCTGAAGCACAAAATACTCGGTAATTAAAATATGTAATGGAAGTTCATTAAAAACTTTATAATCAAGTTTATGGTTTTGATGATCTGAATGTAAAATCAAAAGTTACGTTTTTTATAGAACACTGAAATGCAAAATTTGTATGAATTTTAAAATATGGGTTAGAAAGTTATGCATTTTTATTTTAGTTTTAAGTATTTTATTTTTTTTAAATTTTATTTTTTTTAAATTCTATTCAAAAACAAAAAAAAAAGGGTTTTGAAGAAAATTTTGGTATTATCACGGTTCTTATCAATAAAAGTAAATGATCAATGAAACACTTCTTCTTCTTGTGATATGAATAATATAATCAAATATTCAAATGATTAATTAAACACAATAAGCATTTTGTGTAAGTGATATAGTAATATAATATTCATACATAAGTAATCAAAAGTAATAATTTTTATGAACTAAATCATGATATCAGATTAAAATATAATATATAAAAATCTATCTCATAAATAAAATGAATTTAAACTTTAATTCTTTGAAAATAAAGTTGAAAATTGAGAATTTCTTTTCTTTTCTTTACAATAAAATATTCAAATTACATGACTGTACTTAAATTTTAGCTTTAAAATAGTCATTTATTCATTAAAAATTTAATTTGATGCATATACCTATCAAACCACATAATGTTCATTTTTTGCCTTCTCTAACTTGAAGCATTAGTTTGGGTGGATATTCTTTCATTTACTGAAACATATTTTCTATGCACCTGCGCAAATAAGTTATTTGCAAATTGAAGTGGTCAAATTAAATTTATTTTTATTTTTATATTTTATATTTGAACATTCAATTTATTCAAATTTGAAAATTGAGTTTTCTTCATATTTAGTCTATTGTAGTACTTCAAACATTCTTTTCATTTGACATTAAATCTATTATTTGAAAATATAAACTTATTTTTTACTAGAAATGATTTTCAAACTTATTTTTGTATAGTTTAAAATATTATTTTAACTAAGTCAATTAGATTAAAATTTAGATTCTATTGAATCCATAAAATCAAAAGTTGTTAATTTCTAAAGGAGATTTTTTCAAAGTTATCGACTTTGCACATCTTTTGATAAGTTTTCATGATGCCGATTTTGAATGTGATTTCAAGAGTATTTTTAGGATCACAAAGTATAGTCTCAGAACTTATAAAATTAGAGAACAAGATTAGAAGTAATTGGAAAGGAAAGGAAAAAATGGAAATGAGAAGATAATCAAGCCAACAATGGAAAGTTATCAGAGCCCTTTGTTAAAAAGAAGGCCCATAATTACTAAGCGTAGCCCAAGCCCTAGTTGAATACCGTAGTAAGCTTAGCTCATTGAATGCCATGCAATGATGCTTCACTATTTTCAAGGTAGAGAAAATTTGCTGACTATGTGAAGCAATGTGCAAAGGGGACTCTCCATTTAAAATGTTGTAATCTAATGATCTATGCTTCGAAAATTTAAAAATATTTATTTTGTGAAATAAATAAATTTTCTTCTATTATTTTACTTTAGATCCTTCAATTGAAGATAAAATTAATATATCAATTTTCATTTTAATTCATTTGAAACAATCAGTTTTTAAGTAGTTTTAGTTGAATATGGTCAACAAATTGGACAAAGAACCTTAGGGATTTACAGAGCTCATTGAATCAAACTATCAATTTTAATTTTTAATTTTTTAAATCACTACCATGAACAACACAAAATTCATACATGAAAGTAAAACATTATAATAGATGAGAGTTCTGTCTTGAAGACATTAACCATTTATGAATTAACAATTGATTCACCGGTTTTCTATAATGTTACAAGAAATATGTTTTCCATGTGGAATGATTGTTACGATAGCATCTTGAAAACTGATCAAATTTGAATTGTATGTTTTCCCAATCTCTCAATTTATTGAAGTTATCAAAATAAAACATTTTGATAATCATATCATTCATAATATATTAGATTATTTCATTTTTTTTAATCCTGAGGTCAAAAAGTGTGTAACTAACAATGAAAATAGATACTTTTTATGGTTTTCCTTTAAAGAATATGGATTATTGATGAAAATTTCAAATTAAATTATAATTTGATTTAATGTCATAATTGCAATGAATTTATGCAACTTTTATAACATTCCATGTTTGTTTTTTTTTTTTTTCAATTTGTTTTTGGTTTGGTAAACTTGTTTTAGAATGAGGATTAATAGGTAAAGACAAAATAGAAGATAAAAGATTTTTTAGTATCATAGGAATTTAGTTAGAATTTTTTTTCCAAAAGATATGGATGAATGAATAAATCAAATTTTAAGCTTGTATAAATAGATGGCAACAATCTTTTACGTTCCATTTCTTTATTATGATTTAATGTAGTTTGAGGAATAAAATATGTAGAATTTATTGTAGGAATCTATTTTATTTTTTAGATTGAGTTTCACATGTTTCAATTAATTTGTAATATTCTTTTTAATTGTCATTGGTTTTAAAATGTCATAGATTTTGGATGTATATGCTTGGATATATATGTCGATGGATCAAAATGAAGACTATTAAAAATCATAGAAGATTTTATTTTGCTTATTACAGAAGAATAACAAGCATTCAAGAATAATGTTTTTATTTGCTCAGAAATTTGATAAATACTCAAAAGTCTTAACAAAAAAGTCAAGACTTCACTGTAGAGTATAAGAAAAGAAAAACGAAGCTAGATGAATTGGAACTTTTTTTTTCTAGGTTAAGCATTACAAATGAATAGCTATGATAATATCATGTTCAAAGATATAAACTTCGATCATCACATTTCTGAAGTATTTGAAGACAATGTAAATTGTAAAACTATTAAAGAAGGTGACAAAGATATTAAAGAAAACATTAGCATGGATATAGATGCTCTTGAACTTTCCGTCGACATCTTTGATGAGCCAAACCATTCTAAAAATGAAGAATTAGATATTGTTGAAAATCCTACACTAAACCAAGTTACAATAGACTCTACAAATATAGTTTTGCATCAATGTGGTGAAGATGCTTTAAAACACGTTGACCCAGTTTTTGACAACCCGCATTTCTCAAAAAAACCTTCGAATTCTAAAAATTTGCTTCAAAAGTGTTTTTTTGAATATACAAACATTGACGATATGGAAGTTTTTTCCAAAAACAAAAATAATTGGAAAAATTCAAATGACATTGTCAAACCTTATACTAGCTCTTTGGTATCCACAAAATTACGCTTGATAACCAAGAAAAGTGCATTGAATAGTTATGAAGGATATCCTTTAATAGCTACTAGTTGTCAAGAAGACGACAATGATAGAGCTCATATACGGAATGATCAAAATGTGGAAAACAACATGCAAACTTTGCTAAAAGACGGTGAAATCATCATTGGACAAACTCGAAAGAATGAAGAAAATTCAAAGCAAGAAGATAATAAATATGAAAAATCTAAGAGAAAAAAAATAATCTCAAGAACAAAAATGAAAGTAACATTGAATACAAATGAGAACGTCGACACTATCAAAGACAAAAGACCATTCATTCTAAATGATGCCAACGTTAAAAGGACCATCAACAAAGAAAAGACCATTATGACACGTGTCTCCGCTATTAACAATCCTAATAGATTAAAAAAGGATTTCAAAAATATTGTCAAATCAAGAACAACTCAACAAGAAAAAAATGCTGAAAACAAAGCTTTCAACATGGCAATCCAACATTTAGAAAATCATGATGGTATGTGAAATATATAATTAATATAATAGAACATTATGAAAACAATTATAGAAATTTATTGGCATTGAAAATATTATTTTCATTTTGATATTGATAAAGTAAAAAATTTGTGTTTTTTATATAGTTGTTGGATGTTTTGTTAATATTTCTATAAATTCATACATATTTCATTTTTTAGGTTAATTATAACTCACATCTCTTTATATTTTGTTATATTTACTTTAGAAAAGACTAAGCAATAAAGCTTAGTGTTTAAGAATTATGCATGTTGTTTATAAAAAAACACAACTTGTATTTTTATAGGTGATGTAACTAAAAATGATATCAACTCTAAACTTGAAGTTAACATGATATCTAAGAAGAGGAAAAGGGAAGAGAATACATTACAACAAGATTTCATTGAACAAATAACTCAAAGAAGGATACGTTCTCAAATGCACCTTGGACAACAATTAACATCTAATGATTTTTTGTTGAATTCAAAAGTTAAACAAGATATAAAAACAATATCAACACAAGTTCGACAACGAAGGAAAAAGACAACAATAGATAAAACATTTGATGTTGAAGCCACTTTAGCTGCAGCCATTGGATTTCCAAAAGAATCTTTAACAGAAGAGGAAGTTGAAGCGGGTGTAGTAAACCATATCGGAAGTTCTGAACAAACAAATTATATTATTGTACGTAATCACATACTTTCAAAATGGAGGGAAAATGTTAATGTTTACCTTCATCAAAATACTGTTCTTGAATCTGTTAAAGCACAACATAGAAATCTTGTTTCACCAGCGTATAAATTTCTTTTAATGCATGGATACATCAACTTTGGTGTAGCTCCTGCTATTAAAGCTATCAAGTCTATAGAAACTAATAAATCTTCAATAATTATTATAGGAGCTGGATTAGCTGGTTTAGGTGCAGCAAGACAACTTATAGCTTTTGGACACAAAGTTTTAGTACTAGAAGGAAGACAACGACCCGGTGGGCGTGTATACACCAAAAAAATGAAAGGAGATGGATTTACAGCATCTGCAGATTTAGGTGGAAGTGTCATAACAGGCATTGAAGGTAACCCATTAGGAGTTTTGGCTCAACAATTGAATTTACCATTGCACAAAATCCGAGACAAGTGCCCTTTGTATCAACCAAATGGACACCCCGTTAAAGAAAATGTTGATTTTAAAGTAGAAACACAATTTAATGAGTTGTTGGATGGTGCAAGCAAGTGGCGAGAAGACATGGAAAAAGCGGCTGATAGCATTTCTTTGGGGGCTACACTTGAAACTTTACGCCAATTAGAAGGGGTAGGAAAAACAAAGGAAGAACGTGAATTATATGATTGGCATTTAGCTAACTTAGAGTATGCAAATGCTGGTCTTCTTACAAAGTTGTCATTAGCATTCTGGGATCAAGATGACCCTTATGAAATGGGTGGTGATCATTGTTTTTTACCTGGAGGTAATGTAAAACTCATTAATGCATTGGCCGAAGACATTCCAATTAAATATGGTAAAACCGTTCATGCAATCAAATATGGAAATGAAGGTGTAAAAGTATGTGTAGGTGAAGAAATTTATGAAGCCGACATGGCTCTTTGTACAATTCCTTTAGGAGTTTTACAAAGAAATATGCTTAAATTTGAACCTGAGCTACCTCAAAGAAAGCTTGATGCAATAAAAAAATTAGGATTTGGATTATTAAATAAAGTTGTGATGCTTTTTCCAAAGGTATTTTGGGGCTCTGAGCTTGATATGTTTGGACACTTAGCTGAAGATCCCAATAAGAGAGGTGAATATTTTTTATTTTATAGTTATGCAACGGTATCTGAAGGACCTCTCTTGTTAGCATTAGTTGCTGGAGAAGCTGCTATTGAGTTTGAAAAAACACCTCCGTTACAAGCAGTAATGCGTGTAATGGTTGTTTTGAGAGGTACATCATTTGAAATGAATTTATGGGTTTAAAAATCAAAGTTGTCAATAATGCATTGTTAAAAGTATGTTATAGAATCATCATGGATATAATAATTAATTTTCATAAAAAAAAATTATTCAATGTAATATATAAAATATATGCTTATAAAATAAAATACACTATTATGTAAATTTGAAAGAAAATATTAAGTGCTATAATCTTTAAAACATTGATTACAATATTTAATCAACAATATTTTTTATAGTAAATAATAAATTTTAAAATGAAAAATTAACTAAAGGTTCTATTTAAATAAGAGACATGTTTTCATATCAATCATAATCAATAAATGTAGGTTTTTCAATAAGATTATAATAGCTTATTACATTATGATCACATGTGTAGGCATATACGAACCTCGAGGTATTGATGTTCCAAATCCAATTCAAACTGTTTGCACAAGATGGGGAAGTGATTTCTTGAGTTACGGTTCTTATTCAAATGTGGCCGTAGAAGCATCAGGAGATGATTATGATGTATTGGCAGAGAGTGTTGGAAATGGGCGATTGTTTTTTGCTGGAGAAGCTACTATTCGCAGGTTTTACTTTATTTTTAAAAATTGATTTTGATTTCTAATATATACATACATGTGTAAATACATGATTAATTTGAATAATTTTACCATTTAATTTTCAAAAAAATTAGAAGATTCAATTAATGCCAATGTTTTGAACAAATGTGGATATTTTGTATTGGAGCGTTGAAGAACTTAGTTCATATATATATATATATATATATATATATATATATATATATATATATATATATATATATATATATGTCTGTGTGTTTAAATTCTCTTTGAAGTACTATAATTTAACTTGAGTAAGTTGTTCCACACCAAAATGCACAAAATCTATGGTTTTATCATGTTTACAAATGTATTGAATGTATAGGTATCCAGCAACAATGCATGGGGCTTATTTAAGCGGTCTCAGAGAAGCTGGTAAAATTGCAGCAGCAACAGCTGCTAGACAAATTGTTCCAATTGGTGAACAAAGGATACAAAAGGATTTGCACTTATATTCATCCACATTAGGGGAGCTTTTTAAAGAACCTGATTTGGAATTTGGAAGCATTTCCATCATTTTTGACCACAAAACAAGTGATCCAAAGTCCATTGCATTGGTAAGGCTCCAATATGGAGACTCTCTAAAAGCAAAGACTGTAAGTGAAACCGCCTTGAAATCAAGAACATGCGAAACCAATGAAATTGCAAGATTAGAGCAACAATTTCATTTATACACTATAATCACAAGGCAACAAGCATATGAACTCCGAGAAGTTGGTGGAGGTAACTTGGGAAGGCTAACCTATTTATGTCAAAAACTTGGAGTGAAGCTAGTGGGAAGGAGGGGTCTTGGACTCCAAGGAGATGCACTAGTAGTGGACATAAAATGGTATAGAGAATCAAAGAAATCCACGGTGGTGATGTAACTTCCATCGCACACCGTTGCAATTATCTTTATAAGTTGCTTTAATAAATATGTATAGGAAAATTCTTAGCTTTATTCTTTCAAGTTTTTTCCCTCAACCTAGCTTAACTTTTGTCTTTCTCAAAAATCACTTCAAAACTATATTTTCTAGTGCAAAGATAGAGAATTCAAATAATATGTTAAATTTTCATTCTTATCCATGGAATCTCTTTGTGGACTTTTAGAAGTATGTGTACAATTTTTTTGGGAATTTTTAATTTCAAAATTTAAAAGATTGTAGCATTGAAAGTTTAAAGGTTTTTTTGGAACTTTTACTTTATAAAGTCAACTCATTTTGATAAAATATTTGCACTATGCAAAGTTGTAATTTTTCACCGTCACAATTCATTTGATGTTAGGCATTTTTGTATTAAAATTTAAATTCAGTAGTCTGTGTAATTTATTTTAAAAAAAAACTTGCAAAGAAATGAGCTCCAAAGCTATACTATGTACACTTATTTTTCTTTTGTAATTTTTTCTTTTCATATAAAATCAATTCAATTAATAAACACAAATGTTATTGTTTTTTCTTAAAGTAGAAAACAGAAAAGAAAAGAAAAAACCTCTAATTTTTTTGTCTACAAATTTAGAAGAGTAAAATTTTATTTTGCATTGTATTTAGCAAAGGATAAAAAACTTTTGAGTTTTTTTTGAATGAAAATTTCTTAGTGTAGAAAGATTTACTATTAAAAAATCTCATAGAAAAATCTAAGAGATAGTAGAGGAATGTAGTATAACTATCTAAGTTGTACATAAGCAAAAAAAATAAAAAAATACTTCGAATAGCATATTGTATTTCTTCAAAAATCCATCGCAAACAAAGATTATATTTCCATAATTTTTTTCTTATCTCATTAAAGATAGAGCATGAGCTACATGTAAGTTTGTTTAGTACCATAAATGTGTTGATTTATCCAAGACATCAACTAAAAATCTCAACTTTAACTTCAAAGTTTGCAAACAAACAAATACTTTGGCATTATGTGTATCAATCTAACCATACATTTGCCACCTTAGAGGAGGCGTTTATGGTTGAAAAATGAGGCCAAGTGATGTACCTTTCGCCATTACATTCTTTAAAGACTTTTTTATTATTGTAATAAAAAATGTGATTACATATTAAAAATATCACTTCCATGTATTCAATATTTTGCAAATGCACATTGGAAGAATGTAACATGTAGAGCTCATTCACATCAATTACAATCATTTTCTTCATTACCAAACTCATTGTTTTCTATAGGATGTGTTGTAGTAGAATAAATCTAAATATTTCTAAACTTTCCTTTCTTCCAATGCAAAAACATATTCTTTGGATGCCTTTTCACCAAGAAGCTAAACCACACATGATGTTTAAAAGTCTAAACCACACATAATTGTTTTTGCAAAGAACACCTTGAAAGTTGAATCACATGAATTGTTATTTCTCAATACTATGTAACATTTTTAGAATAATGAAATACTTTGCTTTTGATAATATTTTCTAGTTTTAGAACATAGAAATATACTTTAAACTTATGTTTTTTTTACTTTATCCAAATTTCTAAGTACGTACTTGATATAATTATGTAACTTTAGTTCTAAAAAAAATCCATTGTACCCTATTTAGTAGATCAAGAATTGAAATATTTGGCTTTCAACCACAAATCAATGTTTTCTTTACATCCAACAAAACTTTGCAGTTTTGTTTTGAACTTCCTTCAAGGGCACTTTGTATCAACCAATGGCACAAATAAAGATGTTAATATAAACAATGAAATTTAATTCATCATAAATCCTCTCAATTTTCCAAAAAACTTCATTCAACTATATTTTTCAATCAAGATGAAAGTTGATATGTTTGTTTTTTGGTCATAGACTAGAACAATAATAGATGTTTATTTTTATTCTCCATGCCCTCCAACACTTCCCACACCGTGGAGCCCACATACGTGAGCTGTTTTAAATCCTTCAAATTTGCATTTTGACAAATCGTGAACTTTAAGATCCTACTTAAGAAAGGCAAAAGAGTAGAGAAAGCTACTCTATGTGAGTGGACATCTCAAGCCTTGGAGAGATCACTCACTCTAAAGAACATCAAATCTGGTTTTAAGAAGATATGGATCGAGCCACTAAATAACAATATTGCAACAAGCCGCATGGAACCTAATAAAGGATTTGAAGAAGGAGGTCAAGAATTTCAGTACCTTAGTGAGGAGGAGTCAAGTAGAGATGAATCCATTGATGGCTTGGAAAGTGGCAACGCACAACAATTCAATGATGAACTTGCTAGCAACAATTTTGACCTCTTTAGCACGCGACTTCCAAGTCAAGAAAATAGCGGCAACTCTTTGCAACATCAAGGCAATGTCAGATGACTACAGTTCTAAAATTCCTAGAAGCCCGCAATTGCAAGGTGTGAGAAATGATCTGGCAACTGCAACAGACTCATACATATGGCCAATGGAGGCGAGAACGAGACTGAAGGCCGAGGAAGTGGAAGATGATTCTTTTGAGGCCGCATGAGTATTGCAAGGATTGATTACTTCAGGTGCCTAGCCTGCATTACGTCCAACAGGTGCTGCAACTCCTACATGAGCGCCTGCAAAAGGGCGAATCTCATATCTTTGTCAAGAAGCGGGAGGTATCTGCAAAGTCAGTATTGTTGTGAGTCCATCGACTAGAAGGACCTTCAAACTTCAGGCATAGACATTAGCAACTTACTTGGAGCATCTAAAGTGGATGTCAAGGTCAAGGATGCAAGTTTTACAGTTGAAAGATGATCTAATCTGGAGAGGTTGCACGGTAGAAAATATTGGTGATATGCAACATGTGACATGTACAGCAGATGCTACCTAGTCTTGACATAGAAGTAGATAAATAGGAGGCAACCACAAAAACTCTTCTAGATTTCATTATTATATTGATGTTCAAAATATAGAAGAAAGCAATTATGATTTGAGTGACCAACACATTGCTATAGACCTTGGATTCAAAGAAGACTTGAAGAAGTCAAACAATAGAGGCATTTTTGAGTTTTTTCCCTTACCAAAACTAATTTCAGCTAAAAAAAGGAGAAAAATCTACATAAAACAAGTTTTTAACATCTAAAGAGCGTATCAAAGAATTAGACGACGCCCTAGCTAAGAAATAAGCAATTGCAATTGTTGCACAGAAGAAGGAGGAGAAAGAGGCAACTATGGAGCAACAATATAAACAAAGAGAATAACAAAAAGAAAAGCGAGATTATACACCTCAAAGATCCCAAAAGTAGCAAGATTGTAGGATGTAGCAAATGGCCAAGATGGGCCAATGTTGACAAGGGTAGCAAGGTGCACTATTAGCACGAGGTGGTGTAGCCGATGTAGAGCCGACGGAGGTAGTCTCTTTGTAGATGGTGCAACACCAAATCTCCAAGATTCTTCAACTACAATGCAACGTTCAAGTGATCTGGTGAGATTCTGGGCGCTAGTGCAGTGTACCGATAAGGAGCCGATGCCCTCATTTGACTTGCCGCTACACCATGATGTGTTTCTCTAGACGGTATTCTGCAGCACTAAAGACCATTCTAGAAGTCGTTCTTGCCACGGTCCGAGCCAGCAATGGCGCCACCATCTACAAACATGATCTTTCCTAGTTGATTCAAAAATTTCCTCAAGGTTTCTACAATATGTATACAACCCCATTCCCCTTAGGTGCCTACAACATCAGGTCGTCTTTACAAACTACTACATTTAAAGCACAACAAGGATGAACAGGAGGAAGCTCTAAGCGAAAGGGAGGTGGACATACAAAACTCAACTATGAATCAGAGAGGAGTCACGTTGGGGGGAAGGAGAACCATTAGCATGCATGAGGAGCGTAATAAAAGGTTGGCGGCGTGCGTGCTTTGGCAATCTATAAGCACGGATTTGGAGGCAAGATTCCTCGCAATTTGATCGCAGATTAGCGGAACAACATGGGCGCGGGCCCACAACTTCTCTGCCAACATGGCGCCTTTACAGACCCATTTGTCATTTTGAATTTCATCATGCTCTGATTTGCGACCTTGTTAGCACACAACAACCCTCCCACATGCACATTGTATGACGCCTCGTAGAATTGTATTTTGGTGTTATTTTGCTTAGAATGGGAATATCAAGTCTCTCGATTTAGGAATCAAAATATGTGAGAAAGCACGGATTCTATGGGCACCCATTAGGCAATCTACGGTCTGGGATTTAAAAATTCACAAATAATTGTAGAAGTTGTGAAAAGGATGATTTCTTTTGCGACATCCTTGCACAAGCTTTGCAGACTCTCCTAAAATTACAATGTTTTCGTATTACACACCAAACTCAGCAAATGTGAAATTTGGGCGTCAATATGAATCACTACCTCATATTGTTTGCTTGCAATTTTAGAGCTTGAAATGACATGGAAATGTCCATGTCGGTGTTCAGTCTGTGTGAAAAAGGTCACAAGATAATCTTCCCAAACTCGAAAGAGATTTCTGTCACCCCAGATATTGTGTAATGAAATCATCAGATAAAAGACAAAAAGACTTGGTCTCTTCTAGTCTCTTGTCCCTTAAGTTATTGCTCTTCTTCTCCTCATTTGTAAAAGAAGGTCCAAAGGTGTGCTTGTAGTTATTGCGGTGCAGACCCAATGACTGCCAAATCTTGGCATCAACAAATACGCTGTATTTTCAGCTGGTTCTAGAGTGAAAGTACACTGTTGACTGCACAATTCAACTTCTGTATTATTATGTTATCACTCTTGAGGGTATTCAATTTTAATATATGTATGTATGGACTTCAACTGCTCCACTTTTGCTGCAACTATCTCTTCTGAAAAATGCTGCAGGTGATTGAGCCAGGTTTCACTATGAAGCAGAGAAGCCCCAAGCTGGCCGGATAGTGATGAGTGCTGGAGTCATTGAGAGTGTCAGAGAAATCAGGGGGCAACAATGAAATCGTCATAAAATCTCTAACAAATCTGGAGGCCGGACTAGCATATTGGAGCTTTGTGCACAATGAAAGAGATTCTACCCTACCCTTTACAAACACTAAAAGCCATGGTCAGATGATCCTGCTTTTATGACTTTTTTGATTGCACTATCCAATTTTTGCACAGGTTGGTGATAGGCATAACCCATCACCGGATCTGTGCCTGCTGAAGGATTATCACTAGAAAACAAAGGAGACAAGTGATATGGCATGTTAATTTTTTTGGTTAGTTGTGGGCTGCCAGTGATTTTGTGGGTTACCACTCCAGCACTCAATGCATGGAAATAGTTTCCATGTACATCTTCAAAGTTCCATTCAGTAGACATGCTGCAGTGCTACATCGAACTTGCCGTTTCGGAATAGCAAATAGTTCTATTAAATTGTTTGTCTGTCTGAAGTCTGCATCATGTCCAAGCTCCTGGTCCTCTGCAGTGGAAAGCTTTGTCCGGAGGCTTTTATCAACTGGTAGAGACACACATTTCAATGGAGCAGAACTACAGCAAAGGTACTGAGCTCAGGCATTTGTACTTGCAAGCTCAAAGCTGGGAGCACGAGATGACATTTTTTATACTTTGCTAGACTTGGGTACTGATTTTGCGTATCTTTTTTGGATGAAACTTTGTAGATGTACTGTGGATATCATGACGTAGCAGCTGCAGATCTTTGATCTCATGCACTCCTTCTAAGGGGACCGACTTCTGTCTCTGCATCTTGTCTCCTGCATAGTGAACTAAAATAACTAAACACAAAGAATTCTAATGTAAGACACATGGACCTACTTCAGAGGAACCAAGTTGGCCTCCAATACAGTAAGCGTAAAGGACTTGGGGAAATTTTGTGTGTAAAAAAGTTTGACTTATTTCTGATAATGTTCCTCAGCGGACTAAAGTTCCTCAATAAAGTAAAGAAACGATGTAAGGTTATGTTACATTTTGTATCCACCATGTTTGACTGAACGTGTTTCTATTATGAAGTCTTCGTAATCTATGCAAGGTAGTTCCTAGACCACGATTTCTTCAAGATGTTTTTTCATTAAATGTTTTTAAGAAATCTTCATCAGATTTGACAACACTATGAGTTTTTTTTACATGAAAAATAATTATAATAACATGTATGTAATGTAGATAAAATTTGTAGTCACGAAAGGTAATTATCATTTGATGGTACGGATGTAATATATGAAACAAAGTTGGAGCTCTTCTGCTAGTTAAATGGTACACAAAGTGTGATAAAATACACAAAGGTTGACAAACATAAAGAATATGAATAAATAAAATTAAATAAAATGAAATTAGATTTGTTTGTGAATTTTTGAAATCCAAAAATTAAAGGTGCCAATAACTGGTGAACAGCTGCTTATGAAGCTGTTGCTAGCTGGCTTCGAAAAACAATGAGTGTTCAAGTATTGATATGCCAGTGAAGAGACAGTGACATCAAAAATGGAAAGTGAGAAATTAGTGCCATCATGATAAGTTAATGGAGGTTTATTTTTATCAGTTGTTGGTCCTTCTCAATTCTCGATCCCTTTACCATACATGTTGTACATAAGCATGTACTATTGCATTATAGTGGTCAATGAATGCTTAGCCATTACACACTAGCCCTTAACATCCACGGGTGTCTTCAAAATTGATAATTTGTGAAAATATAGTATAAAATGCCTTTCAGAAGAATATTTTGGTATTGTTATACAAATGAAAGTTTTAGATTTTGAATTTTAGATTCCATCTGTAGTGTTGGAATTACCAATGCCATCATTGATATTTTCATATCAAATTTCAAAATTAAAAATAAAAAATCCCTTTTGAATTTGAATATGAAAAAAATATTGATGTTTTTGAATAACTTTGTTGTAATGGATATGAAATAGGATACTCTTGAAATGATGATTTTTTGAAAAATTTGTGTTACTTACATTTATGACCTCATTTTAGTAAGCCACTTTTGAATTAAAGTCAATGCAATCTTGGAGTGGTCAAGTGATTGACATACTTCCACATTTATAATCTTTAAAAAAATGTACTCTAATAACACTAAGTCCGATCATTAGATTAGACAACAACTTCATAAAGAATGTCTAATTTTTTTGATGAATTTCATCCTTTAATTAATGTGAAACTATTGTGGGTTTTTATGTGGTTGTTGTCCAAAATGTGGATGTGTAGACGTATCTAAAATTATTTTGGACAAACTGTTTCAATTCTTTGTAAGTGTACCACAAGTTGAACATAAGAGGCGGTTTACACTTTCGGTCTAGAGTAGTGACCATGAAAAATCAAAAATCATTTTTCAAATGTCTTCGTCACTTCTCATAGTGTAAAGTGGATTTGGATTGGGATGATTTTTGGTTAAAGAAAAGAGTAAAATAATCAAATTTTGGCCAATCATTGATTTTTTGCCCAACGGTCCCTTTGATTTCTGTCAAGTGAAACTCTTTGCCTTGACTTGACCAAAAATCCGTTGGACCATGAAACACTCTCCACGCGAAAAAATATAGGACTTTTAGGTAATCTTAAACTTTACGCTCAATCTTTTTTTTTTAAAGTAACGTAAAGCGAAGTCGGATTGAGACAACTTTCTTGGCTTATCAGATATTTTAGAAGGTTGTGGTTGAACTAGTAAAAAGCCCAATGAGGAGCTACAATCATAGCCACTAACGGATAGCTAGAGTTCTAGTAACATGTAGTAGGTGCTTTTCAGAACCAATAGAGTAGGCTACTAAAAACAATAAACGTTGAACTAATAAAAAGCCCGATGAAGAGCCATTGACGTAGTCTAAATCATCAACAACTGTTAGTGTACTCCTAAAAGTATACTATTGGTGCTTCCAAGGTATTGGTGTTCTCATCTTAACTTACAAGTCAAAAAATCGCAAAGAAGAGAGGGGACTTGACACATTCTGTAAAAAAGTTAGTCTTTTGTTCTTTAAGAATCCAGGAAATGGAATTGAAGACAATTGGGATCCCTATATAATACAGTATGAATCCATTAAAATATAATATCAACTTATTAAAGTAAAAAATATAATTTCTAGACCGTGTTTTTAAGTTGAAAAGCCCTTGGGGCCAATCTGTTCTTTCCAATAGTAAAAACATCAAATTTAGAATATCTACGTACTTTTGACTTGTAAATTTTCAAAAATTTTAAAAAAATTACAACCTTTATTAACACACGGTCCCTCTTTACATGGGTACTCTAGATGGATGCTTTTACTAATATCTCCAACAGTCATATCTTCATATTTTTCCATTCTATTTAATGACATGAACAATTAGAAAGTACACTCTCATGTGCAAAATAGAGATGATTTTCATCCAAAACCCATATTTTTTTCAACTATTTGAAGTATGATTAATAATCAGATTTTAAACATTGCAATTAAATATTCAAAATATTTGGATTATTTTTGGTCTCTGCACAAATGTTCCAAGTGTAAAACTTGAAGTACTTTATAGTGTATATCCAAATTCCTGTTAAATCTCAATATTGGACATCTAAAATATTTTTGATATGTTTAATGCCTAGCAAAAACTTGAAGATTGATAAGTCTAATTTCTAAGGAATTTTGGAAATTATTCATTAAACATCCAATCAATGACCATAGAATTGGGTTTTTTATTCTAAGTTCAATTTTTTACTATATAGAAGTTGATAAACTTCAACTTTTATTTTTTTGATGGATGGAAGTATAAGTCTATAATAAAGCTAAATAATTTTGAAAATTCAATGAAAATATTTGAAAATTTGAAATTATCTTTATTTTTTGAAGTTGTTTGGGTTCAAATTATAATATTTGATTACTTGAGTATTTAAGTATTCAAACATGAGTAAAATTATTTATAGTAAATTTGGATAGATGTCAATAGTGCCTTGAAACTTGCATAATTTAACCAACTTGAACCATTAATGCCCATCAAAATACCTAGTAATTTCATATATAACTTTAACAAAATTACATACTATTTCTATTCAAAGGGAAGGTATAGGTGGAAAGCAGGCTGCTTGTCAACTCGTTACTAGATATATATCCTTGGAATTGGGTCTCCAAAATGTTGGCACAAGCTACAGAAACTAGGCCATCCAAAAACTCATTTTGCCTCCTAAGAAGTTGTACGTTGTTTAAAGCAAGATGACTTATTGGACAAAAATCATTTTGGAGTGGATCAATAGACACCTAATTCACGTTGGTCTCCTCTAGAAATTGAAGTTTCTCTCTCTTGGACAAAACCATTCTTTATGTGAGACTTCAAAAGTTGATCAATGGTTTGTAATTGAACTATTTGAGTACTGGTATATATTCAACTAAATAATTTAACAATGAAATGATGTAGATCACAAATTTAGAGCTGGCCTCTAAAGCCACACTAGTTATTCTCCTTCTGTGATCCATTTTTTGCAAAGGAACTTCATCATTATTGCATAGATTTAGTCAAACTACTGAGTTCAACCATGTAAACTTCACATCTTGCTTCTTATTGTAAACATCAATGTACTTCTCCTATGTCAAATCTAGCATAGGATAAGACCTCAAATTGACAAGTTAAGGATTGAGCAATCTAGCATCCAAAGGGCATTAAAGTATTATCAAAATGCTATAAGTTAAAACTACATAAAAATAACATTAAAATGACACAAATAAAATGAAGCAGGTTAAATTCACAATGATGTAGATTAAAATAATTCCAAACTGATATGAAAATGACATTGAAATGGCATAAGTTATAGTGGCTTCAAAATAATATAAAATTTCATTTGTAGATGTTAAAATTAAGTGGATGGTTGCTTTATTTTCATTTGAAGAGCCATTTTTTGAGCATGAATGAATTAAAGTTAGGTCTACAAGCACAAAAGTTGTAGTATACCATATATTGTACATTCTTAAAAGCATTTGATGCAAAAATCAACTGTTGTTAAGAAATAAATAAATTTCAAAGTTGCTTGTTTTATCAACTAAAATTTACGTATTTATTATGGAATTCATTCAAAATTTATGAATTCTTCTTTTTCAAGCTATGATCACTTTGACATGCCTTGAAATGTTGTGGTATACCATTTAAGATCCGCCCGCACTGATGTTGTTGAAAGTTGATATATATGTATATTTCAAAATATATTAAAAAAATGATAAATGATTACAATGTGAATGCAATTCACATTTGACGGTTTTGATGAAATCATAGAATTTCATTAGACATTGTAGGAAACTTCCATGTCGCAATACAAGACATTGTTGCATCTTATTGGCTTTTGATTTGAATTTCTTTTCATTTTAAATAATATTTGATCTAATGTTGGTTTTGTATATAGACACAATAGTGTGTTTTTCTTCCTCAAATTCTTTAGGTAGTAAAGTTGGCCAATGATGTCTTCAAATTATACCATTTGATCAAAGCTGAAAAACTTTTCCACCTTGAATATTGAGATAAAATTATATTTTGCAAGTTTGGCAAAAAGAGCATTTTATATGGGCAAGAAAACAACACCAAAGACCACTACTTCTAGAACCTTTCTATCCATTCGATACCATAAATGGTGTGAAAAAATAAATCATAAAGGTTGGATAGTCATAAAAAATGTCAACAAAAATAATTCAGTTTATTTGAATTTGTATTAAATTCTTTGTTAACTTTTAAAGGTAAATAAACATTGAATTATGGTAATAAATAGTAGATGGACATGAGAACCAAAAGTAAAAGGCTACAAAATCAAGTACCCTAGACCAATGAGTGGACTACTGAGAAAGCCACTAATTCCTGCACGAGATAATGTCTCCTATGACAGTCTGTGTACCCCCTAAATTAAGCTGGTACTCGTACTCTACAGTTGTTGCTTCTACCTTAGATAAGGGCAAATGCATCTTGCCTCTTGATTCTTCGTCTAATAATACATCTTGTCCTTTTTAACCTTAGATAAGGACTAATGCATGATGCCACCTGACACTTCCTCTCACTATATATCTCGTCCTTCTCTTAATGATAGGGGTGGGCCGTCCTCCCTCTTCACTTCATTTTTTTGATCTTTAGAAGACCGGTGGCCAGTGTTCAAGAATCAAAAACCAAATTTATTTTTGGAATCAAGAATCTCAAATTAGTTTTAGAGAGGGGTCTAATTGGTAAAAAGTGAGGCTCATATGATTTTATAAATTTCTTAAAACTTACTAACAATAACAATAAAATAGGGGGCTAAATACCCCAACCAATGGGTGTTCGCTTGACCCCCTCATCATTAAAACAAAAACAAAGTTTAATGCCCCAATGAAACTTCTTCACTGCGCAGGACTGGAACTTTGGGTGACTTTTCAAAAATTTCCTTGTTTTATAAAAATTTGAAGTGATCATGGCTACAATTAAGCTAACGTAGATGATCAAGTAGGTTTGTAATCCCTATATGTAGATTTTTAACCTACTTATGGCCACATCCAAATTCTGTACACTTTAGTTTGAGGAACCATTTGTCCTTAGTTTATAGTCCAATTGCATTAAAGTTTGTTGGATTCAATTTTTCTTTAAGTCTAGATTGTGTGGTACAACAATATCAACATGGTCTAAGATGTTGTTAGGATTTGGCTAGCATTTTAGAAACAAAGGAATTAATGTTTGTGTTCTTTCTGCTCTCTAAACTTTGGACAAATTTTTAACATTGCAAGGCTATTTTTGGATATATAAAAAATTTTGCATGAGGTTTTTTGGGGGTATACAAATGTTTATGAAAGATAATTTTAAAGAATATTGCAGCTAAATTTTGTTTATTGCAAAATTTTTTGATGTAGAAATTCAACTTTAAAGAGCTTGAAGTCAAGATTTTTAGATTTTTTAATTATTGAAATACCATAATCTTCTATTCATGACGTTCTAAGAATCCAAACCACATCATCTACAATAAATCTATGACAAGATACAAATCAACATTTTATTGACGTTCAGTGTTGTGACACTGGGAAAAATTCAAATTAATATTGAGCCAAGACATGTAGTTGTCATTTCCAATATAGTGTCATATAATTTTTTCAATAGCACTACATTTTATAAATGTTGAAAGGAGAACATAAGTGTGGAATCTTCAAGACAGTCTAGGATAATAAAGTAACAGGTGTGAAGAAACTGAAAAATGAAAAGAATGAACTGAAGTCACTGAAGTCACTGAAGTCACCGAACTGCAGTCGTCACCTAGTCAAAAGAATTTCGGAATGCAATAATTGAAAATAAGAGATGATGACGCAGGAGAAGCTGACGACACTCGAGTGGGGGATCTATGAATCCATAACGAATTACCTGTAGCGAATGTTGATTGTACAAATGATGAACCACTTGGCAAGCTCTCCGGTTTACGACGTTAAATGAAGCCTAGGAAGGGGGGGCTGGAATGAATATATCTGGAGTGTCGTGCGGTTGAATCATTGCGGCCTACAACTAATTGATCAGCTTATTGCTGAGGTTCACATCTTTTTCAGATTGCATGTAAAACTAAATGATGTGCGGAGGGAACACCAGGTTTAATTTAATTTGCATCCCACTCAGTGCCTAATCGGCAGTACTTAAGAGTCAGATGGTAATGTGGGCGATGAGGGAGGGATAAGTATGAGGCTGGTGGGTCGGTTATGACAGGATCATGACTAGCTGATGAATCTTCGTCTTCACAGCTAGCTGGTTGCACAGCTTCAACGCCGGGCCGGCCAGGCACAAAGAGCGTGACTGCAATGATAGGCAAGTTGATTGCAAGGGGTTGAATGCTTTTCCATAAGGACTGCAGTGCATGGTTGGTAGACGATGGGCGTTGGTAGACGGGTGAAGATGATGGTCGGGGAAGCGGAGCAGTTGGCATAGGAAATAATGGGATGTCGCAGAGGGCCCACGTTCCGGATTTCACGATGCATCATGGATCCAAAAACTTTGCCTGGTTTCACTCCCACAGTGTGACCTGCCTCGATCAAGAGTTACGTCGGGTGAAGAGTCAAGTCGCGTAGCGAGTACAACCAACAGGAACCTTCTAATGGTGATTCCCGCTTAATTCTGTTTGCCCCACTCGACGTCGTCCTTTTTCTGCAATTGATCAATTCTGATGTGAAAACCAGCAAGCACGCTGCCTGGCCCTCCAGCTGCGAGCTCACAAGTGTGTGGAGCTGACTTACATGTACAGCTTATTACGGTACTTGAGATGAAGTAAGTAATTGAAAGTTCTGAAGTACTGATGTTTATAATACTTTCACCCTTTTTTATTGATTTTAAATTCCATCTGGTTGACGTCGTCGACTTTGTGAGCCAGCTCTGGCCCCACGTTCCGACCTTGGACAATTGTGCAGAGGTGATGAAAGGGATGATGAGACTCAGGAGACTGGAGCAGAGCAGAGCAGACTCCAGAACCGAGTCGAGTCGATGTCTGGCAGCTAGTGCTCAGCAATGAAGCGAGACGTGATGAATCATCAACCGTGAGCTCACGACTGTTGTACACATGCTGCACCTGATTTTTTTAACAATTTCTGCAGTAAAGACGCCTGCAACAAGGAGCTCCCAGCTGATGCAGATAGAATCACACTTCACACAAGTAAATACTCCAGCCGGCTGTGTTTCTACCTTGTGCTACCTGCCAAAGCCCCACCATACAAGCAGCCCCCAAGCAGGCTATTTTGTCAAGCAAGGTTGAAATGATTCAACCTGCTTGGCCGGTGACCATCTCCAAGGAAGAATTGCTCAGCCAATTTTTACAGGGGATTGTCTTCACCGGTCAATCTTGTCTGCTCTTAGTTCTAATGATCCCATATGGGTCCCGCTTCCGGAATTCTCGATGTCTTGAAGCTCATCTGTTTAGAAGAGTCACCGAAATCACGTAGTCGTCGATGATCTCAAAATATTCTTCTCTTATCAAGGTTTGCTTGCTTTCTTTAACAAATTAACTTACAAGGCTTTTCTTTTGCCGCATGGATCCAGATTCCATTAAATTGGGCACATCAGCACATTACTTAAGCTCACTTTGCAGTGCTCACCACCATGGCCAGGAGAACTGCTCAGGAGTAACTTAGGCTGCGGCAGCTGAGCTTCCCAGTTCCCACCTGGCCAGGTGTAGGGCCCAGCCACGCTCACAGACAGACAGGGTCTTTACGAGCTGCTCAGGTTTCTGTTTTGTATAAAGGGTTTTTGTTGAGCCTTGCATGAACATTCTCTCCACACTCTCCTTGCCTCCCTTCCTCAGAGTCTATCTTCTTGGCTCATGGTTGACCCATCTCGGGTCTGCTCTTGACCTCTCGGCTGTCTTAGAAACGGTCTCCTGAGTGCCTGGTATGCCGACTTTGCTATGGGGCTTTCTTTGCCGCGGTGGGCTACCTAGCTTAGTCCGGCGACCTGCTTACGCTAGCGATTGGTTTGTTTTGTTCCAGTTGGTTCACGGTTTCGCTGGGATTGAGCTTTTCAGTTTCTTCGCTGTGAAGACGACCTCACGTTCCGGATGCAAATCTGCCGACAACGTGTACGAATGTTTGAATATTCTGTGGGCGCATGAGATGGGTGCTTTGTAATGTGATTCTGTAACCCGAGGCCTTATGTGATCACATACCATAGATTCAGGTCTGACAGGTAAGGACTCAATTAGGTGACAACGAGAGAGAGCACGCTGGAATGCGCTCATGCAAGAAGCTTGGCTGTGTTCTTGCGTGCCCTCTCTCGGTGTCGCCAAGCTTGTTCCTTTAGAAACATAAAACTCGTTTGTTTTTCTCTGGCCATTGTCCTAGCTGCAAGTTATGCAAGTTACTAAACTGAGACACGCGTCGTAGCCACTAGTACTTCCCAGAAGCTGTAGAGTCAGATCGTCGGAGTTTCATACGTTCTTTAGAGTTTGCTTTTGTGCTCTTGTTCTCAGCATGTAGGTTATGTCGTTAAGTCTGCTGAGGTAGATTTAGGAAGGTATCCATGTGTAGTGTCTGTTTCGAATCTCTTTGGGGTATAACGTCCGCACAAGAAGATATTTGTTTAAGTTGAGTGCCATCCACTTTAACTGAGTATGGTCGTGGTATTGTAGCAGCCCTGCAACAATGTTTTTCTTTAACATGATCTTGTGCATGCGTTGGTTTTGGTCTAAGTCTAGCATGTGTGGGGCCCTGATAACGCTAGTATTCATGCAGAATAGATCCAGAGTTGATCAAGTTGATAATACCTGCATGATTTTTCCAAATGATTTTAAACAGTACAGGGGTTTCCAAATGATTTTAAACAGTTCAGGTGACAAGCTTGTATGATACACGGTGCTTACATCACTGTGTATCATACAAGGGTTGAAACGAAGTCTTCCAAGGGCCAGACCTGCCCGATTACGGCCACGTGAAACTTTCTTAGGAATTAGATTCTTGTGACAGCTCCTGCCAATATGGCCGATTCTTCCTTCTTGTACTCTAGATTGTACACACAGATGCACGGTCACAACGGGCTTCTTACTCGTGCTCTGTCTAATATGTACAGGTCTTATGGAAGTGAGGAACAGCCCTCAAGATGGTAACTATTTGTATTAAGTTTGCATAAATGGATATGGTTAAATGCAGCAGGGTTGTACAGCTATCCTCTAAAATGAGTTTGTACATCATAGTAGAGCAGCTTCCAGAATGATGCCTTCATCTGCTAGTCCCAAGTCTATACTAGTCGCCAAAACTCTCAAAGAACTGTGGAGTTCTCTAGTGCAGAGTATTTGCATTGCCCAGTTTGTGTACATACCTTTCTTTGATCTTGAATATTTACCTGTCAGCACTTGGTTCCTCCTCTATGTTGTGAAGGAGCAGGCCTCAATCGGTAGGTTCTGCTGAGGACAAGTTGCAAATGGGAACATTGTAATCCGAAACCTCCGGGAAAACACTAATATAATCATCCCATGTACAAGTTTTTCACATTGTTGACAGGAAGAACTATTGCTAATCGTCTACCTGTAAACTTTACATTTTACCATTTCTAGCAATTTGTACACCGCATGGGGATGAACTGCAGGTACAAGCATTTGTAATGTCTTGCCATTTGAGCCTCTCTTGTTTTTCCTACATTGTTCACTTCTGAATGTTGTCCTACTGTACGGACATGCCTGCAAACTGATCGATCAGAAATGTATTAAGACGGAAACATTCTTTGCTTAGCAATGCTCACATATTACTCTCAGTAACCTGCCATAAGCAACTCGGAAATACCTGGTGTCCCAATGTTCTAGCACGTGATATTACAGACGCACAAGTTATGCAACTCGCAGGTTACACTTATAGAATTTTAGAATAAATGAGCAATAAACCATTATGGTAGTCCGTTTTCTACACATCAATGCGCGTAACCTGCTCCAAGCCCAATTCCAAGTAATTTTTCAAACTTAGAATTTGCACTCAACCGACTTAACAACATCAATGGAAACGCGTTATTCTACAAATGGCAGCCATAGTGGGTTGGGTTGAAGATTGATTAGTTGCTGATTACCAACTTTTCAAGCTTCAGCTATGGTACCCTGTACATGTGGTGAATCAATGACTGATCACCTCAATCGCGTGTCAACATACATGACACCTCAATCCCAACAATGCTACAGAAAACCTTTGGATATTAATGTGATAGAAATATTTTTTATAAAACCTCAAGAGCCTTCTTCACTTAAGTGACAGCATACCATTTCAACTGGAGAGCTCAATATCGTGAACTGCCGAACGCATCAATACATGCTTCGGGCACTTCTAACGAGCTGCATCCTCAACCAGTAGACTGCATCTTCCGAATAAGCAAGATAGGAAAGAAAATCACAGGATTTACTTCCCTCTTCTAGATTTAAAGCACCATAGATTTGCAGAACTAATTGAAACGTAATACATAATCACAAACTTTACGGACTCTGATCTCATGAGTGTAGGACATGCTTCTGGTACGTACACAACACTGGTCCGTGCACCGATCGAGGAATTACTTAGCTTTGCATCCAACTGCCTTGTCCCAGAAGTAAAATTTCTCTACGAGAAAGGTCCCTCGTAGTAAATTCTTCCCGAAACAGTTCTCACTGAATAAGGGAACATTATAGACTCGTAATACGGTAGGCCTGTTCAAAATTTACATGCTAAGTAGCTTCACCGAACTATGCCTGTACGTACCCCGTACGTACAACCAGTCCCCTCTCAGCGGAAACCGTGTTGTGCGTGCCCTGATCAGCTGAAAGTGTGGAATTGACTTTCTAAGTAGAGCGCGCGTATTCTGAGGGACTCATTCAGGAACTTCTATCCTTATTTAACGAGAGCAATGGCTTTTAAACGAAGCTTAATCATTAGGTGGGAATGAATTCGTTAAGGAAGAGAATTCCTTCCCTTTGTTCCTTTCGTTTCAAAAAGACAAGAGTGACCGACTCATGTGTTGCTGATTCACGAGGTCACAGGTGTTCCTATGTGAATTAGCTGGATACTTACTTAGGTTAATCCATTGACCGAATCAAAAGACAAACACACATGAAACACTTGTTTCTCCTATGCTTTAGAGGTTGGTGAACAGGTACATTAGGTCTCTGAACAGGCTCATAAATAGTATTACTAGTTTTTATTTTTATCTTAAATTGTTTTTTCATAATTAAAAACTGTAAAAAAACTGAGGATTGCAAAAATGCAGTTGAGGCCCAATCAAAACCACAATAAAGAGGACAGCGTTCTGGTTACAGCCACTGTAGTTGTGATGGTTAGAAGAGCCTGGGCCGACCCTGGACATCCTTAAAAACTTATTTCTTAATTGAAAACTTACCCACTTAAGACTTTCTTTAGATGTAGCCGCTTGGAATGTATATTACCTCCTCCTTGATCATTCTTTCACGCTGTCAACACCTTCATCTTGAGCATCAAACCTCTATGAACCATTGTCTTGGCGACCATTTCGATCGACCCTGGGTCACTGTTAAATACGGTAATTCAAGGATCCTCTCTGCAATAAACGCAGCCAATTTTCACTGTGAAGTGGAGGCCTGCAGATAATTATTTTTGGAAATCTTCAGCTCAACCTTCGACTAATACTATACATGTATGAAGAGGTGTTCAATGCAATGTAATAAGACACTACACCACTCCCTCAAAAAAATGTGGACTAGGTTATTCCAAATACCACACTTGAAAAATTACACGAAATCTCCGAGAGGCAATTCAAATAGTCACTTAAAAACTGGACACACCCTTGATGTAAATTAATGATTACGAATTATCCCAAGCCTCAATTCTTCCTTCCATTATCACATTATCCCAAGCCTCAATTCTTCCTTGCAGCGGACTAAATAAAAGAGCACAATAGAATCATCGAGACAGTCAGAGTTAGGCTTTCTTCATTAGAAAGTAGAAAACAACAGAAAAAAAGAGAAAGAGATGAGAAAAGGAAAACCTGAAGATTCAAATTTTCCGACCAAGGTGCTGTAGTGTGGATCAATAATTGAAAAGGATTCCCCTGTTGAAACACAACATATAATTAACCAATGGCTTTCGTCCTATCTGTGTCTGTACCAAGAAAATATAGTTACCGTTTACACACAAGCCACCAAATAAGACTTGCAAGAACCGTGTCTTTAGAGAAGGACTGAACCACAAATTTGGATGGAATTTTAGAAAACATAATTTTGACGCCATCAGAAGAGTACAAACAATGTAGATGACGAGCAGACAACATGACCGACGTAAATCACTGGGTTCCTTGCCGCCAACATTGAAGTACCAAATTAAATATTTATATATCTAAGTTTATGAAACAAAAACATCAACAATCTTAAAGTGAAGTATCTTCCCTCGCAGAATCGATGGATTTTTGTGATTACCAATATATGCCTTGCAGAAAACTACGGCAGTTGTAACCCTCTGGAGTCTGCAGGGGTTCCTGGAAAATTGTACTTGATCAAGAAAACCATGTAGTCTGCAGCACAAAGACAGAAAAATACAATAATACTCAGAACTGTTATGCATCCTTTAGTGCTCGATAGGTTAACATTTGGATGTGGGTCATTATAGCATCAGCACATATCAATTTTTCAGCACAAGAGTCACAATATGGTCTAAAATAGGAATGCCGTTGCTGAATCAGTAAGTAATTTCTTAAAGAAAATTAAAGACGCAGTGTAATCGGTACTAGCAAACATAAGCAATACTATCAATCTGAGACAACATACAACCCACATTACTTGAATAATCTAAAAATGGATAGACTAGTACTAGATTAATGATTTATATTTATTTCACAGAAGTAGATATTTCAGGAATTCCAATCTATTCTTTCTATTGCATTGCAGAACTTCACAATTTAAGCAGTTATATTGTGTGGTTCCAACTGAGAATTCTATGAGGAGTGAATAACTTACCGTGGAGACCAAGGAATTTTACACTTGCATATCAATCTTTTTGAAACGTGACATAGAACATCTGTAAAAAATATCAAAGAAAGTCCTGTTCTCAAGATAGGTTGGAGCATTTGTAAACATATAATTCTCTCCAGCAGGTAACCACTGTACTGTTGAGTAATTTGTTTGCTTCTAAAAAGCAAAAGTACAAGAAAAGAAACAATAGAATATTGAACAGATCAAGAATTTAGAAATCCAGGAACCAGGTACCGTAACTCGATTGAAGTGGAAACCGACTCAACCCAGAGGTCTTGTGTAAAAAGCAATCCGACAAGGTTCCTAGCTTGCCGTGAATACAGTAGATTCATGATCAACTGACTACTGTACAGACCAAGGAATCAACGGGCACGGAACGCTGGTGTTCAAATATATGGGCCCAGGTCCCAGGAGATACAAATGCTCACTGGATACAGTACATGGTTGCACCAAGTTGGCTGCACATGCTCCATCCTTACTTAAAGCAATTAAAGGATTGAAAGAAGAAATTAAAACAAAATAAAAAAATAAAAAAATCTCAATTATGAAGTAGCAAATCAGGTGGGGCATTTTTAAATAGTATAAACAATGTACGGTAATACGGTAATTCGCAGAATGTTCCAAAAAAATTGGAGTCTGTAGAATACCTTCATTCTTGAAACAAATGGGCCAGTAGTCCATTGCATCAGGAACAGTAACTTGTAAACCAGACTAGTCCTGGTTAGTGTCCACCAAGCAGGACAAGACAGAATACTATCACTAGTAGCAAATTGGACGGAATTAATTTCTATTTTTAGCCCACTGTAGAAACTAGTGAGTGAGGAGCGACACAAGAACACAACAACGCAACAATCAAGGAAAATCAGCCTTTTCCATATTTTCAGTAGGTGAAAAGTGACAAATTTCCAGTTGAAAACGTCGGATTTGCTACCAGTATTGTATCCTTACCCGGAAGAACACGAAAAGGGTCCCTAACTCAAGTTAGTTGACGCTGGGCTGGAGCCTCTCGGCTTCGCATTGGCCTGGCTTGAGTCTTGTTTCTCTCTATGCAAAGAAGCATTTGTTTCATTCGCTCCCTCCACTCCAAAAAACCAGAGGATCTCTTCCAACTAACCTAATGCCCTACGAATAAGCAGCTGCCAGCTGCCGGAAGGGGTTAATTGGAAAGCAGGGATATCATGGATATGGAAGAGGAAAAAACATGGGAAAGGAAAAAGAGAAAAAAGAAATTGATGGAAAGAAATAGTATACTCCATTGAGACTCGAGATAAAACACCAGCCCAGATGGTTTGGAATATGCTGAAGCTTTAACCTTAAGTTGGACGTTATTAGCAAGGGCAGGTGACCTGAAGCACGAGGAAGTTAGGACTATTCCATACTGTGATCTATTATACCTAGACGCCATGATCACCAAAGTTTAAGTTAACTCACCGTCTATCCGATAAGAAACAAATCTACGATTGATACACTAGTGTTCATTGGACGTGCAACTGCAGAATGAGGAAAACAGTTGTGTGTACTCACAGGATTGAGAGACTAGTGCTAAAGACTAATCATATTCTGACGAAGGATCTTCTCAGGAAGAGGGTTCTGGTTTCGTCTGCCCACAACTTTAAGGTTCTCCTGCAGGGCCACCTTCAAATCTATCCAAGGGAATTTTTGACTAAGTGATCAGTTAGTCAGTTGAACAAAAAAAAGTGGATCACAGCCATTGCAATTCAATCAATAGATCTCTGAACATGGATGATTATTGAACGTCACTAGTTACAACGGAGTTTCTCGGAAAATCGAACTGTCTCTCTTGACTGATCAGCTGACTGATCACCGAGCAAACGCATCGTACTCATAGAGATTTTCCTGTGAGGTCATTAGACATTGATACATAGCACCACTGGATCATATTCACGTGATTCCGAAGACATCGACACACTTTTTAGCCTGAACCTTTCAAAAATTAATCAGGGAATGAGAAATGAATGTCAGACTTCACATCGTCATATGATGATTTTTACATGTGACCACAAAAGCTGCAGTCCACAAGTTCGCAAAATTCCTATCTCTTGGATAACCCTGGTAGAATACCACTCGAATTTATCCTTTTAAAAATAAAAATAAAAAAATAAACCCATGGCTTAGAAGTAAGATGGAGCAGTACTTAATTTCAACAGTTAAACTATAACCTATCATAACTCCAAAGGTCGAGATCTGTGTGACTAATAAAATGAGCACCAAAAGAGTCTATAATCTCCTAGTTCTGAAAACTTCCCTAAACTATAACTAAGACGTGACAACAAAGTTATCCAAGCAATATCCAACGAAGGGAAGACATTGTGGACTGTCAATTCAGTCGTAATCGGATCAGAAGAGAACTTAACAACAATTCCATTCGACCCCTGCTATCAAATTATTACGCTTAATATTCCTGACATTACACTTATCCTCTTCAACGTGCAATGCAAGTAAATGGAGTCCCGAATGAGACTCCTACGCAGTTCAAGCAGGAAACCAATTCACAATTAGCAGGACACCGTTACGATTCACAAGAATCTCAAGATTCTCATGCCTTTCCGGCCAGTGGGCTAGGCTGGCGAGCTAAACTCTAAACACGATTTTCCGAAAACTATTATTGGGTGGCACACTTCGCTGTGGACACTGACAGTTCGATTTGCTACAGATCTATACTGCTACACAACGATGAGAATTCCTGCAATGTTGCTGCTAAGTCATACTGCTACAAGTACTAGCATAATTTACTTTCAAACGTAGATGCGAGATTCTTTGGACGCTAACAGTGGGCCGACTTGAGTATTAGGCAACTTGAGCGTATGATTTAGTTGGCCACCAAACCTTCACAATATGCTCACTGAAGGAACCGATCATGCGCAAACTTCTAGTTTACAAATAAGCTTCCAGAAATAGACAAAAGGGAGTCCAAGAAGGTCACCTGCGTTACGAACACCAGACAACCTGACAAGCGACTTCAAATATTCAAGCTGAGCAAACTTCAGTAGAAAAATCAACAGCTTCAACCACGAAGTTGGGGTGAGAGGCTTACAGAAAGACGTCATAACGCCTGCAACGATCTGCTCTCCACACAGCGTGTCCTCACTGCGTCTAGGGTCAGGAGCAGATAACCATAAGGACGCCTGCTCGACTGTTGAAATAGTACTGAGGACAACATCACAGTGAGAACCAGGCTCAGAATCGTAAAGTTGGGAGTGTTTCCTTTCTTTAGCTATGATAACATAACAGTAGGAAGAGATAGGAAGCCCTACATCCGCTCCTAGCATTCCACAATTCACATAGAGAATGACATACAATATTCTTAATTTAATACCGTACACAAACTACTGTGCACTTCTAAGCACATACTAGCATCTGATAAAAATATCACCTCTCTGAATGAACTCTGTCAAATCCGTACTGTTTTCCTGTAGGTCCCAACAGGTGAAAGTGATATGGATGTGGTATTTACAACAGTTGTGCATTCCCTGTGTCTTTGCACCATGCATCTGGAGCTTGCATGAGGCTACGATACGCAAACTCTTCAAACATAATGACGACAGTTTGGGTGATCTGGTTCACACCCAGTAGGAACGCTTCTAGCTTGTGACTAAGTGCCCAGTGTTATCTCCTAACCTTTACATGCTTCGTAGCGGAATATTCCAACTATCTCAAAAGACTGCAACTGACAAAGTTCGCGGCGGGGTTTGCGAAAGATCTTTTCTCTGATAAATATTGGCAGCCTGATTAGGACATTGGAGATCCCAATACACATGTACCCGGGATTAGTAAGGATTCGAGTGACTTCCTAACCGACTTCTGTGGACAGAGGTACAAGGACATACTTTTCATGTTTTAATACTGTCGAGATTCAAAACTTCAAAAGCTGAACATTACATTGGTGGAATACGAACCATCCAGCTCACACGTACAGTGACAACCATTGGAGAGGAATTAATCTCTGGAAATCGACACAAGTGCATTCTAGCTACGACGTGGTTGCAATTACCTCGTACACAGAAGCACCATTACATGTTCTTGCGGTAAACTGTACATGCTTACCTACCGAGTTACAGCATAGCACCTTAGCAATTAGAAACTTAGCAACTTCGAAAACTGAACTGCATATGTCAAGTAAAATAAAACAGAAGATCATTAAAATACTGTTATGTTTTTCAGCAATCTGAGACTACGCAAGTCAGATTATGATCATGTCTTAGAGAAGGCAATGTATTATGTGCAACCAGTGCAACCACAAATCGACTACCGGTTGAATAATTTGGTTTCCAACTTTTAAATTCATGTACTTATCTCATGCTTCCCGAGAGTGGTTCTGATACAAAAGCATTTGTGATATACTTAAGACTTCAAGATCTACCATTTTAACAAAAAGCTGAATTACGGCGAAGGTAAAGTAAACACGTCTCCAGCTTCTAGGTAAGGTAGTGAATTAGGTATCGCTTAATTACGAGATAAGATTACAGTCACTTCCTGAGCATTTAATGTCCAAGGATATTGATTCCCTGTAAACTGAGCAGGCTCAATTGCCATCCCAACGTTGTGGTCTAGCTGGTGTGCATGCTAACTAATCAGTGGCAAATTCGATGCAAATTAACTCGTTGTGTATTAAATTACTCTGTCACAAAGATAATTCGGAAACTTATCTGGCTATCTTCGTTCTTATCTGGTTATTGTCAAGCAATCATGGGGATGTGATCGTGACACTGGTAAGATGTAGCAAAAACGTAAAAACTTCTGTCAGTTATTAAAACATTCATTTGGACCTAAAAGCCACTACGCGTACACTGTCACACCGCCAACACCAAAAGAATAAAGATGATCCTTCGAACTTACTTACCAACAAAAATTGAGCCTCAGCGATATCGCGATGTTGACGAAGGCTTGGTTTTCATCTCGTGGCAGCAACGAGTTTCCTCCCAACCCAGCAGCCTCCATTCGGCACTGAGGTCAAAACCCAGCAGCCTCCATTCGGCAATGATAGTTCAAGATCCTTGAGTTGCACGGCTTCAAGTAGGATTATCTTAGGCTGGCAAAAAAATTCCTTTGAAGAAGAATTTGGAAGCCAAAAAAATTCTCGCGAAACTAGTCATGAGACCGCCGTTCTTGGCACGGATAACCTTGATATGCATGCTCTCGTTCAATGTATACCTGGAACCAAAAACAGGTTACAACGTCAGATTGACATATAGCTTTTCAGTTTGGAGTGCAGCTCAAGACTACAGTATTTTTAAAAGTTCGTAGCAACCAAGCAGCATTTTTCACCGATTCAGAGTCTACGTAAGGCGTGAGAAACAATGAAAGAAAGGTACAAATTACATCACGAACACCGGTGAGTCAGCGAACTGGTGCCATCCAGACCACATCAGAGCTGTCTCTAATTCAAACTCGTACAAGTAAAATTAAGAGAAGTTCTGTAGAGACTTTAATCTGCCTCGACAAGTGCAACATCAGAGACAATTAACATCCCCGCTGTAACGCTACAATCGTGACGGAATAGATTGCAAAGTATAAATTGAAGTGCGAAACTAGGCAGGACCTAGGTGATCGAATCAGGGATGTTTCAGACTATGTAATTTCGAGGTCACACAGATCTAGCTGAAAGCTGTTTGCCTACACGGTAAGTCAGTGCCTATCTCCCATTATTTCAGTATCACATTGAAGGCCATCATCATGTCTAGGCCAGTAATCTAACCCGTGCCAACTCTTCGCCTCAAATAGGCTTTAGGAACTTCAAGCTCATCAGTTGCCGTCTAATTGAGCCATAGAGCTCCTCGAGGCAATGCATGGGCCTAGTCTTAAGAGTTCGTGGCTGCCACATTCGACTGTACTTTTTAATGGGTGGTGACAAAGCGCCATTTAATTGGAAGGATTATATTCTCTTAGGTATCCACCCGATGTTTAGGAAAGTAAAAAGCTGGCAGATACGACATTGGAGAGTGCTCCGTCACTGCATAACCTTTCGAGTGGCAGTTCTTCTCTACAGAAGCACAAGTGCAACTGTAGTTTACTTAGTGGAGCAATTCTGTGAAGCCCATGCTGAGCTTACGGCCATGTTTAAGTGGTCCAGTCACATGTCAACGAAGTAGGTATGGCAATATGGTCAGTATGGTTAATATAATAGACCCAAACGAATGTGCTGCAAGTCGCTTACTCCTGCTCCAAAATTAAAAAATTAGATGAATTGACTCGGCTTAGGGCAAGAAATCGAGTCTCTCCTCCACGCATGTCAAGCCCGCTGTTGGAGTGGGACCTGCAGAAAGTTTGATCGTTTCACAGCATGTGCAACTCTTTCGAAATAGGAAAGCTCTTGCAATTGTGAAGAATTAACAATCAAAGCTGGATGAAGTGCACACAGGGTATATCATACATACCTCTTACAATCGGCCCCCTTCGTGAAGCAGTATACTTTATAATCACAAACCCGGGCTGCACCAAGCATAGTCTTGTTGCGGTAAACCCCAGCACGATTCCCAGAATGATTCTCGGACTTGGAATGAGATTTAGCTCTTTAGCTTGCCGCTTGATGAAGAAGGCGTGCAGATTATGTCAACGCTTTGAAATCACTTGTGCACAAATCAACTCTCGTGTATCTGTTGGTGACCCCTGAAACCCAGGGTTTCTCCTCCCAGCCACTGTCCAACTAGCTCTTCAGCTCCAACCAATCTCTGCTTCTTGAAGATTGGCATATTCCCACAGCAGCACCCTCTTTTGTTGCTCGAGAACCAGCAGCGCCGGCCACAAGTGATGCACAACTATATCATCTGTATCTGTCCGAAACTAATTGTGTCGGACGATTCATGGTCACCACTTAACCATGAAAATGAGTATCTGAGTCCGCAACCACAACACAGGATAACCTTGCAGATGACGATGCGAGAAACGCCGGTAGCATGCAAACACCAGCTTTAGAGATGTAGCTTGACCTTCCTTCAAAGCCCAGGTCTGAAATGCAAATCCCACAAGGCCATCAGATCAACTTTCAAATGAAACTTCGCGGTTACCCAGCACATTCCTTCTCCTAGAACAAGAAGCTCGTATGACGTTTAAGCCAGCACACAATAATATTCCACAGACAGTGCTCATCGTCATGTTGAGCTGCGGCGTGTGTGCGGACAAAAGGAAATCAAAGAGGCGGAGGAAAGAGGTTAACCACTCTATCATACAAGCTGCCGCAAAGAATAAACCATTGATTGAGTTCGTGGTTGCAAGAACTTGGGAACTGTATCATCGCAGACTGACACACTGATGATGGCAGGTCGATCAAATTCCTCCGATCCGAAAATAAGTTACCCTGGATATCTGCTTAACACCGTAAGGGTCAAAACTGCGCTGAGTAAACTTCCTATACACTACCCGGTAGACCACCATACAGCACGACCTCGTGCAGAGAGCTCGGTGAAATGCGTTGTGAATGGTTCAGTTTGGAGCTGCGCTTGGTCCACACTAAACCTTGGTCTTAAGCTGCCCTTGCCTTGTTTCGAAAAACACCCAATTACAGACCACGTGTTACACAGTTTTCTGCAAATGAATGAGCCATGCTGTCAAGTAAAGGAATAGTCTAATCATACTCTATATGCTATGCCTTTATTGTTTAAATTTCCCCTTCTACTACACAAATGGGAAATTTACGTGACAGTTTTTGTAATGAATTCATGTAAGAGTCCTGTTTTCTACAACCACAACAGTAATTCACATCCGGTAATTGATTCATTTCATAATTTATTTATCGGCTGCCTCCAAATAGCACCCATATTGCAACACTGAATAGAAGCTATTGGAAACATTCACCTAAATTTTATCTTATCCAAAATGTTGGCTGCTGCAAGGTGCATAAAGTTCGATAGCGCCCATGTGACACGATGACTTAAAGGACTCCCCCATGATCAGTGCTGATTTTTCACACCTGTCCAAGCTACAAAACACAACCCCAATCTACTTTTAGAGTTTCCTAATCTTCACATTAAGTACAGGTTTGTCACTGAGTAGAATCCTGGGGATCCATCACTCTCATTCAAGGATGGGAGGAGGCAGCTTCAGTGACCTAGCTCGCAGACGTCTTGCTGACGTAGGTGCTGTAGACATTGTAACTTACTAGTACGGACTGAATGCAATTTGCTCTGGGCATGCTCAGATAATAACATTCGGTTTGGTAGCGTATTATCTTTTTCATTATTTATTTTTCGAAGGTATTTTACTTGATGGAAAGAATTCACACGGAAACAAAATACCAACAACCAGACGATTTATAGTTTTTTGTTATTTACTAAAATTTTATGTTGACAACTTGACACAGACCAGCTAAAACCCGAAATAACTTCTTTTTTTTTTTTTTTTGAGTCAAATGATGTCCATTCCATTGCAAAAGAGAACATACACCGCCGCAGAACCGAGCAAGGCGAACCGAAGGCGAACCGAAGGCGAACCTAACTGGCGAATACCAATAATACCTAGAAAACCAAACACATACCCTGTTTAAGAGCAATTTAAGAGAAAGTACCCCAGAAATAAACCAGAAATAACTTTCAGAGCTCACCGAAAGCTTAACCCCTAAATTTCCTTGATGCAAAAGTGCCTAATTCCAAAAAAATAACCTTCTCTTACTTTAGGCCCAAAAAAGCTCAATCTATGCATTATTTAGAAAATCTAACCGTAGGATCTCAAAGTTAACTTGAAGTTCTACTTACACACCAAATTTGAACCGTCGATTCTTCTGCATTTGTGATATCATAATGGTCAAAGTTGGCTGAAATTTTCTCCTGCGGGAACTACTAAAACCCATTTCGGGTTTTAAGGATAGTTAGGGGTTAACCAATGGTCTTCTGATTTGAACGATGAAAACCTCGGCAGTCTTACCGAGTTTTCTTCTTGGAATACAATCCGCCAGCCTGTCTTCAAGACTCTACCCAAGTAACTTTAACCCACTGATTAAGTTACACAGAAGCCTGAGACAGAGAATTGCGCGGACTGGTGAACGTAAAGTAAATACACTACACAGAGGTGAGTCAGAGCATGTGGCAGACGCCAATATTAGTTAAGCGGGAATGAAGGTGAATTACCTTATAATAATAAGACCCAAACGGATCGTGACTCGTGAGCAAACACCCCATCCGGTGAACTCAGCAGCATTAAATAGACTCCTTCCCATTGATTCCCGTGAATTCGGAAAGAAAGGCTCATCTTTCTCGCATTCTCGACAGTTTATAACGAATTATCGTGTATTTAGGCAGTGAAAAATAGTATAAGATACGTATAGAGTTACGTCCTCTCTTCGACTCTAACCATTGGTTATGTCCCAACTTAACCACCAACCTTGCAATCCTCCTCCAGCCTCACCACTAGTACTTCCCTCATAACCTCCATTTTCCACTTCTTGTGTTCCGTGATCATCACGAGAGAGAATCCGTTTGTATCTAGCCTCTTCCAGCGTTTTCAGGTGATTGAACCAGACACAGTGTGGGCTGCAGCTTCCACTTCAGTATTATGATCTACAACAAGTAAGCATGCCCGTAGTGCGTTCACACAGTTGTATCGCATCTTAACCCCTAAAATTCTGAGGGTATTTTTCATCAAAACTGCCTCAAAACAGCCCCTCTTCAAAGCAAGGTGGATTTTGCAAACTTGGGGTCTTTTCTAGTACATCCAACCGTAAGATCTTGTAGCTAACTTCTATGTCTACATGTCCACCAAATCTCACACACTCATTCTTCACCAATTGCAAGATCATAATGTTCAAAGTAGGAAAACAAGATTTTTTTCCCTGCGGAAAAAGGGGACAGCAGAGTTTTGAAGGCCCAAAAAACCATTTTTTTGCATTATGGATTTTGGTGGTTTTGATGCACGTCAAAGAAGACTAAGTTAGGTAATTGTATTAAAAAAATATATATTCAAAAAAGTTGTGGAAGGTTTCCAAAAAAATCATTTTCCGCTAGGGGGTATACTGAAATTCACAAACAAAGACCGTTTTTGGACAATAAAAATAGCATATGAAAAAAAATTGGATTAAAAGTCCGAACGGTGGGAACATGCTCTACTGCCTTCTCTATACATCGAAATTTTTTATTTTTGAAAAATATCAAAATCTCGATTTTTGGTGGAATTTCAAAGTTTCGGCTTTGGGCAGTTTTGGGCAGTTTTGGGCAGAATTTGCTACATTCACAGTGGCTTATAATATTTCAGGAGCTGCCCAACGAGCAGCGTTTGACACTTAAACCTTCATAACTTTTGATCCCGATGTCGGAATTGAAAAATAAAAATACCTACACAAGGATCTCCGAACGGCCCACCTTCAATAAAAATTTCAGAAAATCCCGATGTAAATTGCATTCATAGGTACATGCCCAAATTCCAAAAAAGCCCAAATGTGGATGATTGTCCTTTAGGGGTTAAATAGATTTGCTACAATATGAAGGTTCCAATGCAATGTAGTTTTACAGTAAGCACAGACATGACGTGACAAAGGAAGGAAGACAAATTTCATTCTCCCAAGGAAACTGACATGGATTAAGCATTTGTTTAATCCATCCCTAGACCTATGTCCACAGGTCAAAAGAATAAAAGTAAAGAACTACTCCCCCTTTTTGAGAGTAGACACTATACTTAGAAGTAAGCAATGACCAAAGTTACAACCAATTCGCTCAGGATCAAGCGATATAAGACTAGTTTTCCTTGAGAATTGATAGCCAAACCATGGGCTCATTGTTGGTTGGAGTCATGAGGTGACACATACAGTTTCGTCCTCCGTTCCTTTCCTATTTCGAATGAACTTAGAATCCTGCATAGTCAGATCAAACCAGCGCTGTACGATGCAGGCCAGGATAACAGTGCATTTTTAAAAAATATAAAATATTTTTATTTTTAAAAAAAATTAAAAAAACCAGTGCCGATGATGAGCAGTAAAAATGACGATAGTGTCCTCTATAGAGTCTAGACGAGTTGTTACTTGTTGCATTCTGCAACAAAGCTGCTGTAATTACAGCTTCGCGTAAAGCTAGTCATGTACAGCAATGAACGGGGAGTACCGGCATTTAGTTACGACCTAGCCGGTTGAAATTGAGAATTGCCGAATTGATTTCAAAATCTTAGGAAAATATCCGATCATTTCAAGGGAAAATTGGAGAATATTCTCCATTTTCTAAAGGCTTAGCCGAATTTTTTTCCAAAATCCGGTTGGTTTCTAAAAGTGTAGGATAATATCCGGTTAAGCCAAAAAACTCCCCGGAGTGTGATGTACAGATGTACCATACCCACTTTATACCGTCGATGCATGAAGCTTATAAAATACCGGAGTCTCCAGCTCTAAATTCCAACTTTGATGTGCATGGTGACGAGTCGACGATGATTGTCTGCTCCCGGAAATTTTATTTTAATAGAAAGCAAACAAGAGATCCCTACATATGCGAGAGAGGATCCCATGGAGATAGGAAGCTTGTCGGTTGGAAACAGTACCGGTATCTGAAGTCTGGACGGGAGCTTGATTTGCACCACCTTTGCATCATTTAATTTTTTAATTTTTTAATTTTTTGAGTCAAATGGTGAAATCCATTGCAAATGAAAAGAAAACACCGTCACAAAACCGAGCAAGGACGTATCTGGCTGGTGAGGAATTTTTTATTTTTTTTTGAGTCAAATGGTGAATGTTCCATTGCAAAGAGAAAAACCTTTGCATCATTTGAATTTTGTACCAAAGGCCTTCAGCTTCCTCTCTTTCTCTCTCTAACATAAATCAGAGAGTGTACCTTGATCCTAACTTTTGATACTCTTATCCCAATTATTCCTAACTTTTGATACTCTTATCCCAATTATTCATAGTACTATAGCTAAAAATCAGCTGGCTCTCTGGAGTTACCCTTAACCCCTAAACGTCCTCACCCATGTCCAATTTAGGTAGTTTTGCAATGATGCATTATAAAATGCAATTAATATGAATATTTAGAACTTGATGTATGAATAAAATTTATACATTTTGAATTTTAGATTCTATCTATATGGTTAGATCTATGACTGCTATCACTAATTTTTATTAATAAATTTTGAAAAATAAAATAAAAAATATTTTGTAATTCATTTACAAATAAGATATTGACAATAAGTGGATGAAATTTGTTGTGATGGGTTATAATGTAGTAATTTAGGTGTAGTGGTTTTTGGAGATTTTTTGGATGCTTGATTTTATGAGTTCATTTTTTCAATAACACTTTTAGACTAAAATCTTCAAAATTTTGGATGAAACACTGCAACACAAAATGAAGCATAATTTCTTCTAAAAATGTTTCCTTTTCGATCGGATGACACATACAAGAAGCTAACTTCCTATAAAAAATTCATTAAAAAAATCACACCACAAAAAGTGCATGGCGAATGAAAAAATGCAGATGGAATCTGTACATCATGTCATCCTGGCATGTTTGGGCAGTAAGGGGTTAAAGTCACCTTGAGTTTAGAAAAGATATTGTGATATTACTTTTTACGCTAGATGGTTGGAAGGCGTAGATGGCCTAGTGGTCTCACTATCTTCCGCTTATAAAAGCTTGGTGGTCTCTAAACTTAAGGAAAATTTCAATTTTGTTATTATTCTATTCCTGAAAACTAATTTAAAAAAAAATTAGATACGAGAAAGATCTTATATGTCAAATATGGATAAACCATTAAACCCTCTTAGGTCCGCTAACAATCTGCATTGAGCAAATAAGATTATGTTTACTTAAAATTTCATTGTATCTAAGTCAAATACCAAATGCCTTACAAATAACTCTATTATGAGAAAAGATAAGGGTTGACCATGTAGAATATTAATTTCTAAATATCCTTAGGGATTGCCGACTATTTTGGATGGAGACTATGGTGTAAAGAACAATTGTTATTTTTGAGATTTTGCATGTACATTCTTTAAGTTATTATATATATGCTAAGCTTTTTTCCATGAGTTTCCAATAAGTTTCCATAAGTTTCCATAAGTTTCCATAAGTTTCCATAAGTTTCCATAAGTTTCCATAAGTTTCCATAAGTTTCCATAAGTTTCCATAAGTTTCCATAAGCTTTTTTAAAAAATCATATATTGTGGACAATTTTGTCAAATTTCATGAAAATAACTTTAATATCTTGTATTAAAAATGAAAAATGAAAAGTTTTTGGGTATATCTTACATCATTTTCACCATTGTAATTGACATTGTCCAATTTTACGTGAATGTAATTAGCAATTTTTTTTCTTTATTCTAGGCCCTATTCTTATTTACATGTTTTGGGAAGCTGAAAATCAAGGTTTTATCTTTTGAATTCTTTTATGAAGACTCGCAAGTCATATTTCTAATAGAATATGAATTTGATCTTTTTAATATTGCAAAGTTTATTTTTTGAAAATTCAATAAAGTTAAGGTTTTAGATCTTTGAAGGATTGTAAAGAACTTGTTTTTGAAATCTAAACATCATGATCTTATAATTTGTTATGTTTCTCACTCTAAAATTTTGGTAACATATGTTTCAGTAAATTGGTACTGAGATCATATGGTTGGATTTGCCAAGGAATGTTATGAAATTAAAAATGATAGCTTATTTTTCAAAAAGGTGTTGAAAAGTAATTTTTGTTCTAAAATCATCAAAGGTATTTAGGATATTGGTATAGTAATCTCTTTTCTTATGTTTTTCAATTTGCCTTGCTACTATTGCTCTTATTATTTTCTATGGAATGGAGTACATCTTCTAATTTATCTTGATGACCTTTTTCCGCAACAAGTTTAATTTATTCAAATGGGAAAAATGATACAATACCAAATTGCAATACACATAACACACTACCAAGTTACACAAGTGTTACTGCAAGACTTGAATACATAGTTAGGTTTAAAACCACTACTACATTTCAAGCCTTGAATCAATATTCACACTATAGCTCAAAGATGGATTGTTCATTTCATCTTGTGCTTTAAACAGCCACAGACCATCGGGGGTGCACAAAAAGCCCACATTGGACTTAGCTAGTAGAGATTTTCAACTCTCAATAGGAATTTTTAAAGTGAATTCTAGGCCGCACATGCAGTTCAATTTAATTAATTTGGTTGAAAACTTTTAATCCAAGTTTAAATGTTTTTCAATGTAAGCCGTACAAAGAAAACCAATTGAAATATAAAGATGAGTGAAAATCTATAATCCATCAATGCACCTTCAAACCTTTTATTCATAAAAATCATTTAATAATAATTATTAGTTAATATATGAATCTATACCATCATACTTTTTAATTTGTACTTAATTATATAAATTATTTGAAAACCATATTCAAATAAATAAAAATGTATTGTTATGATTTGGCATATTATTTTATTATTTTAGATTATAATTATATGCAAATTGGATTGTTGAGACAAAGATTGTATTATTTTGTAAACATTGGATAATTTTGATTCAAATTGTATTTTTTTGACATATTCTACGTTATTGACATTAGTTAGAATATTTTGATATACCTAAGATTATAACATGAATTATATTACTTTAAAACAAATAGATTTTTTTAACACAAACTAAATTATTAACCCCTAAAGGTCCAAAAACTCAATATGGGTTTTTGCTATTTCAAGCACCTTAGTTGAAGAAATTAAAAGTAATATTTTTGCCTAGTATTTTTATCGCAAGGTGTACGTGGTAAAATTTTCAAAGTCAAATTCCAATTTTAGAACCTTCATCTAGAAATTTTAGATTTTAAGTTAAAATAGGGCAGTTTAAGATTAGGTTTTTTCCAAATTTGAAAAAAATATGTTTATAACCAAATCATTACTCAAAATCCAAAGTGACCTAAGCAAAAAATTTTATCAATTTTATAAGGGCAGCCTCCAAAAATCATATGAACAAGCTTCAAAGTTTTTTGTAATTTTACATTTTTTCCTTTTAAAAATTGTCAAAATGTGAGATTTAGGAAATTTTTAATTTTTATTTTCTTTCAAAATGTACAAACTCATAGATGTAACTTTTCATAGTTCACTTTTTTACAAAACCAAATAACTTTAATGTTATTTAAGTTTTACCATATTGACGATTTTGTACCTGCTTTTGGAAAATAATTTGCATGAAGACCAAAAAATCAAAATAAGTCTTCAAAATTTTGCATGGAGGTGCTCAACTTAATTACCTACATGGAAAAACTATGAGCAAAATGTTTGGGGTAACATCAAGTCTCCCCTGGCACCATTTAGACTATGCCTTTCGAGGAAAGCCCAAAAAAAAAAAAAAACAGTAAACTTCGGACGTTATAATCTCACAAATGGTAAAGATCCAAGAGTTGAAATTTGACATCGACGTATAAGTGCAAGTAGTTAGGTTGAAGATCTTATGGTTGGAAGTACCAGAAAAAAATTAATTTTAGATTTCTCTTTCATTGAATTTGGAATTGTAGCCAATGATTGTGCTAAATTATTAAATGTAACCAAAACACTATCTAGTTGTCCTTCATGTTGCTTGTTTCCTTCTTGATCAAACTATAGGGGTTGTTGTTTAATCTGCAATATGCTCTAACAAGCATGTGCCTCCGCTTGATATCCATTTTGTTGAATTTACATCATTGTTTGTCAAAAAGTTGTTTGTGCTACAAGACTGTTGTTTAAAAGTTGGTTTTTTACCTTCAATTGATATAATGACTTTTCCTCTTTTTAAAGTTTTTTTAAGACGTCCACAAGAAGCTTTATTATAAATTTTCCTTTACTTTTATTATTTTCTTTATTTTTTGATGTTTCTCTTACATTAATTTCACTGCCAAAATTTTGACCTTTTAACGCTCCAACGTCTAGATTCTAGATTCTAGACGCTGGGTGACTTTCAGCAGCTCGATTTCTGTGGTGTTGGATGCTTTTCATCTATTTTTATTTTTCTTAAATCTTGTGTTAGTTGACTATCATTTGCACGGCGTGGATCTTCAAGATAAAATCTTGAATTTTTTTGAAAATCCATAAAATTGGTTTATGTCAAGTTTCATCCTTAATTCAAAAGTGAGATCTCAAACACAATTTTCCAAAATAAGCGGAATTAAATAATGGAAATTATACCATCACATAGTACATGTTATTCCAAATTCATAACAATTTTTTTCAATAAAAAGTTGTTTACTTGGAATTTTTAATTGAATTTCAGAAGAAAAATTTATAAAACTAATTTAAAAATGTTGATGACTTTTTATAAATCCAACCGTACACATGTGATCTTTACATTGAGATTGCAACTATTGCTTGTATATCCACTCGATTTTTGTGAATCATCAAACATTTTATATCACATTTCTGAAAATCAGTGATGGATTGGGACCTTAAAGGGTTTATATGCATGCCGCCAAGTGGTACATTTTCATATTTGTTTCTTAAAGAATCTACAGTTGGTACATAACTTACAAATTTTCCAAATGCTTGAAACCAACTATTAATATTGTTATACAAGGCATTATCCATTGTTGTAGGTAATTATGCCTTTTTTCGATCTTCTTTGTTTACGACCCATGGATTACCTCCTCATGTCTTCTCAATATAATTTTAATACATCCTAAAATGCTTAACTAGATTATTCCATTTATTGCATATTTTATCTCAAGATCAACATGCATAAATAAAGGTGTTTTAAGTATATAATAAAAAAATTGCCACTTCGCCTCCCTGGACTTAAAAGTTATCTATTTTTTTTTATTTCCTTCTTTCGGTTTTTTTTTTCTTTTAGTTCAATGAATTCGAGAGCTTGTGCTTTATTCCATGTAATTTTTCTCTCCTTTATCTTCTCCTTCATTCTGAATATTTTCTACTTCATTATGAGTATTGCCTCCCTCTTCTCAAGACTCCTCTCCTTCAACGTTTTTTTTGCTTTAACGTCTTTCTCATCCTAGGGACTCGTGTTGTCAATGTATTCCATAAAAATAAAAAAAAATAAAAAAAACTAAATTTTAGAAATGCATACAGTCAAAAGTGATTTTTGGATATTATCACTTCTAAAGATTATATTTAAACACCAATGTCTTTATTTGTACAAATCAACAAGTAGTTGTTAGGAAAAAACATTTTTGGATCAATTTTTTATTCTAAACTTCTACACTAATACATTACTAACTTGTTATAATTTTTAATTTAGCTTATAAAAAATTGGTTTCCCATATCTAATGTTCATTCAAATCAAAATAATACAAGTGACACTATTATTGCATTACGTAATTATGGAGAATTAGAGAAAGACGTTGTTGATGAACATGTGCTTTTTAATTTGTAATAATGGTTTTTAAAAATAGAAATTGAGTCGATTTTTTAATTTAAGAATTAATATAAATTATAGATATCATATTTGATGTTATTTCTATGAATTGGATGGATGTAATTTTAAAATTAGAAAATAATTTAATACTATCATGTTAAGGACTGCAAGTTGCAATAGAATCTTCAAGAATAATGCAATATAGTCCAATAAAGATACTGGAAGAATCTTTGATAAGATATGAAGTTCACAATATATTGGAAAACAAATGGATGTTCAAAATGAGATAAATGCCATGCCTTTGTCTTTAAAACAAGAATAAAACTTGGATGCCATTTTATCGTCACTGACATGAGTGTTATCAATGCTAATGGTTGAAATAATACAACCTAAAAGACAACATTATAAGCGATGGACAAAAATTTTGTATTTGACAAACGCCTTCAACTTTTTATGGCATGAATATATACAACGCTATTCTTGAAATTAATTATGAAGATAATACTCCCAAATTTTGTGTATTTTAAAAAGATTTATTCTTAATTTGACAAATTGTTGGTATAACATGCTGTGGTATATGATTTGATTTTCTACCTTTTTGATGCAAGAGCATCCCTACAACTATAGTCTGATCTTTTAAATTGCACCAAAAAAAATATTGTAGTTTGATTATGCAAACTGTAATTAACCATGGGTGTGGTTTTATTTGTGTTCATGCTTGACTCCCGAAGTGCAATCATGACTCATCACAATTTCAACAAACCAAATTCTATAAGTTCGTGAATCAAAAAGAGGCTAAGTGTTTTTATTTCAAGTGTTGATATAAAACTTTACATTCTTGCAAATAAAGCTTATCTTTTAGCACCATGGCTCATAACACCATTTAAAGCCTTGCCATGAGATTAACAGAAAACTATAAAATGTTTATTTCACATTATAATTCAATGATGATGTTGTCAAAGCGCTTTTGAAATTTATAAAACAAGGTTTAAGGAACTGGATAATAAGACAAAACTAAGGGTACAATTTGTATTAGAAGTTATTAAGTGTTGTGCAATACTCCATAATTTCCTGATTAAAAATGAAGATAAATTACTAACAATTTTTTAGGAAATCATCTTTAAATTTCCATTGATTTTCAAGCACAAAGAGTCATTTTTGAAGATGAATTAATAAACCTTGGTGAAGATCATAGGTAGCAAAGCAATCTTGTGAGCAGGGAGCATGGAGGAGGGATTAGGGATTTTATTCATAAACAAAAAAAATTCAAAAAAATTTCAAAAATTTCAAAATTTGAGAAAAATTTAATGTTTTTTGGTAAATTTTGAACTCATATGGACAAAGAAGGTTATATTTAGTCAGGATCCTAATTTTGTGGATTCCGTATAAAACCATGGATTTGTGCTAGAAATACCTAAAACTAATTGTCCTCTTAAAAAAATTGAGAAAACGGTACATGCGCAAAAAAAATTCTTTATTTTGGCCAAAAATCTGGTAAAATGAAGTTATGATAATTGTTCTTTTATTATTACAAATGATACCTTTGACGCTCCGAACACTTAGAAATATGAGTAGGTTGAGGGTCTCTCGGATCCTAGAGACCCATCATGGTCTCATGAAAATCAAAACCCACATGCCATTCTTTGCAATGTTGTTTTGGAATCACAACCAACGCTTTCCGAGAGCTATCAATTGGTGTTTGAAGGATGCTATAAGAACAATAATAAAGAAAAAATGGTCAACCATATTTTTAGTAAAGTAGGCCATTGCTTTTGACTTTAAGAACCACTCAATCTTTTAACTAAGAAACAGAGATTACATTTCATTGCTAGAATAATTTTGCATATTTTGGATTTCTAGGTGATTGAGGTAAATGCTTCTTTTTATTGAGTTATGGTATTGAATTGGCTTATATTCACTTTATGTATTGAGTTTAGATACCACCAATTAAATTTATTTGGATTAAATAAAAGTAAAGAGTTTGTTTTACTTCTTTTTGGTTGACTTTGAAATTTGTGGATCTAAAGAAGATTCAAATTGATGATAATTTAAAAATTTAAGAAGTCTATTGCTAAAAAGTGTTCTCAAGGGAGTGGCAAAGACTAATATAGCTAATTTGGAAGCATGTCAGAGGAGATTTCCTATTCCTCATTGCAGTTGTTTTGTTGGATGTCGTGTATTGGATTGAGAAAAACCAAAACTTTGATTGGACTTTGTATATTGTAAGAGAGGGCTTTGAATGATAAAATCCATGGAGTTCTATATGATGTTACGTTCTTTTTGGCTGTAGTTTTACTACATTCCAAGCTTGTAGGCTAGTTTTATGATTCTTTGAGTAATAATAGATTTGCTTCTAAATAAAGAGAGGAACAATAGCTCTTTTGAATTCACAATTTTTGTTGGAGAAAAATTAAATCATCTTGTTAGCTTTCCAAAAAGTTATTATTCTTACTGATAGAATTCAAAGTTATGACTTATGAACAAAAAAGTGAGGTAGTATTTGCTGTTGCTCAAAAGTTTCATAGGAAATTTGAGAGCTCATAGCTCAAAGGCAATAGCTTTTCTTCAAATATGAATTTGATAGATTGTAATATATTACATTAGCTTTTGAAAAAGATATCATGCATCTAAAGTCGAGCTCTAAAACGTTTCTGGTGCATGTTTTAATGCTGCTGATCTACAGAAGATCCAAAGAGAAGATTGGAAGTTAGAAAACTTGAAGATTCAAGTGAAGACTTACATTGCGGAGAGTTTGCTTATGATGTGGCTTGTGCCCTTGTTATTCTTAGCTTAATGTAGAGGCTCGTTGATAATTTTTGCATTTGAAACCTTGTTTGCGATTGGCCGGAAATTGTGTCCATGGCCTCACCTCATTTTGTGTCGTAGACAACGCCGAAGTGGGATTAATGGCTTACATGGTTGAATTTTATGCTGTTCTTAGAATAAGACTATATAATTACCAAAAGACTATAATTTGAATGTTTCAGAGCCATAGTAACAGAGGTTTCAACTTGCGGTTTTCCGTCCGTTCTTCCCGTCCCATATTGTATGGTTTGTTATCTCATCCCTGGCACTTGAATTCTTAGAGTCATAACATGAAAGGCCCACAAAAAGGTGATTAAGGATTTACTGAAAACTCAAGGTTTTCAGGGGCATCAAGCCACTTCTGACAGCCACAAGATTCTCCGTGATTTTCTAAAGCAAATTTCTCTTGTGATTTTATAAAGCAAATTTCTGTCAACTTGAGATTTGGTTCTTCTACAAAGAGATTTTTAAGGCTCCTGATTTAACCAAGGGTGATAGGAGAAAGTAGTGGTATCCCTTCTCAAGAGACTTTTAACTCCTAAAGGCCCTTGAGACCCGATTTGAGTCGTAGGCTCGTAGCACTCCTGGGCAGGCTATTCTAAGGTTTCAAAATTTTATTATTTTTTAATTTATTAATATGTAGCTTTCAATGGTAGCTTTGTGATGGCGCAAATTTCAAAGCATTTGGATTTACAATGCAAAACTTATGAATTGAAGAAGAATCTGTTCTAAATCAGTAGGCAGCCAATAATCAATCAAAATCTCTTGTTTTCTGCCCAAGTTGCCCGTCATTCACAAGGGCATAAAGTGACAAGACAAAATTTCAAAGGGTGGGCACTTTGCCTTCCCAAGCGCGTATGAGGTTCAAACTTTCTGAGCTTATACTTAACTTCCATATCTAAAGGAATTAATGATCCTCCATGGATAAAATGTAATGCAAAGTATAGTTTTGGGCATCAAAACTTTGGTATACTCACAGGGCATTATCATTTTTTAATTTTTTTTTGCAGTGACTTCAAACATTATAATCTCGCAATCTATACTGTAGATTGTCCTCAAAATTGGTACACACCTTTTTTAATAAGGTCGTTACAAGATCTTATGGTCAAATATTCAGTTCGATGTATTAATTTATAAAGCAATAGATTTCTATTAGTGAGGGTATGTTTTAGGCAGTTTTGGCTCCAAGGGCCTTTAGAGGTTAATAGAGAAACTTCTAGTGAGGGAGCTTCTTTTAGTGTTCTGGCAAGCATGAAGAACCTTGAGTCCAACGACGTGGACAGGACATCCCCCAGGCTTGGACTTACCTAGTGCTACGAGCGTTTTTAAGAGCCACTCCCATTGGTTGGCTTTTTTCTTCCAAAACCCTGAAATTTTCAATTTGGACCCCCCTAAGGCCATTTTTGGTAATTTTGAATTGAAAAATGAGACCTGTGGCCCCAAATTACACTACAGAGACCCTCTTAGGAATTTTAAAATAAAAAACCAAAAACTAAGGGCTCATCAACCCTGCCCCTCCGAAAAACGCTCGTATCACTTGGTAAGTCCCAGCCTGGGGGATGTCATGCCAAAGTGCCAAAGTGCCTACGGAGTTGCTAAAAGACTTTGAGAATTTTTTTTCAGATTGGAGGCTGAAAAAACATTGAACTCGGCCCACCCTCCAGCAAGCTCCATATTGTGTATAAAGGGGGCCTTAGATCTAATCACTTCTTCACTGGTAGCAAACTGGATGCTTTTGATTTCTATTTTGAGCCACTTTAAAAGCTGAGGAGTTAGCACAGACACAACAAACAAGATAAAGCGGTCCCTTCCACATTTTTAGTTAGTCAAAAGCCACAACTTCACAATCAAAAGCGATGGGTTTGCTACCAGTGCCTTCTCTCTTGTAGAGGTGACAATTTTTCGGATCAAAAGGAGTAAACCTAATTTGTACTAGTATTTGCTCATTCCGGATCGCAGAACCTGTGTGTGGACGGCCACTCGCTCACTCAGCCTGAGTGTGGATACTGCTCCCGTCTCCACAATGCACCATCATGTCTGAACAGAATTTCATTGGAAGATGACTATGGCCGGCGTCATGCAGAGTCCTAACAGTGTTCAATTGGTCTCATCTTCGCAACAAGTAACCAGTAACCAGGATACAATAGCATCAATGGATTGTAATTCAGATTTCCTCGTTTTCCACGCCGAACTTAGTAACCAAGATGCCTGCGGGATGCTTGCAAACCGAGTACTGCTGACTTTGGTCCCTTCAGTGGAAATGAGGACCATCTGGTTGAGGTTAAGGAACAGTGATCATCGGTCCCACCTCCATGATAAAGTAGCTGCGGGTCCCCATGAGATCGTTAGTCGATTGTGTGAACAAAGGGAGGAGCCATGTGCACCTTGCAGGCTGGGGATTCAACAGGCTGCCAGTGTGAGGAGGGTTGAGTCGGGGAAGATTCCTTCTCCGACACACATGTGTGCGATATCGTCTAGCAACATGGGAAGCTTCATTTTGCAACGTGGGCTGTGTCGGTCCGACAAGAGCGAGGAGCCACTCTTGTGAATCAGGTGAACCTTCTTTTGAATGTCTATGCTGATCCGGAGTATATATATTTGTGTGGGCCAGTTCGTTTTTCCATATCGTACTTTGTCAGATAGATCTGCAGTTTGAGCTAGAGCTTTTCACTCCATTTCAGAACTGCAGTTAAATCTCCTCGTGTTTGTTCAAGTGAGCTTTGAGATAGTCTGGGATTCAAAGTGGAGAGTTGTGAAGAGGTTTGGGGGTGCTCAAAACTTTTGATTTTGGAAAATGGTGACTGTGATCAGAGCAGAGTCGAAGAAGGCCATGGGAGATGATGGTAAGGAGCAATCAGCTGGAATGGAGCTGATGAAACCAATTCAAATCGGGCTCCATCAGCTGAAGCACAGGTAATTGATGCTTTGTAGTTAACTCATATTTGTTGATTCATTTACCGAATAGCTCAAGGAAGAAGTTGTGTCTTTAAGAGACCAATGTTGAAATTCAACACAATGATAGGATTACAAGAGCTACGCGACTAGAAAGAACGCTACTGGACACAAGTTTATTCACCCGAGTTTAATGAAGTATGTGAATTGGATGGTGATGCTGTTGCAGGGTGGTGTTGGCTCCCATGACACGATGCCGAGCACGGGACACCTTGGCCACTTCACTGATGAATGAATACTACTCCCAAAGAGCCTCCGAAGGTGGCCTCCTCATTTCCGAAGGCGTTTGCGTGGCTGCAGATGGTCACGGGTATGCTCTCCAGCACATACATTAGTTGAATGTTTCCAATCGAACTAAATTTTTGGTCTAGAATGTCCATCGCTTCTGTGATAAATTAACCCGTGAAATTAAGCCAGCCATTTCGGTTATGTAATATCAGGTTTATGAACACTGCTGGGATCTACACGAATGAACAGATCGAGTCATGGAAACCGATCACGACAGCGGTGCACAACATCGGTGCTACGTTTTTCCTGCAACTGTGGCATGTCGGCCGAGCTTCCCACACAGGTAAAGAGCTCGTGTCTACCTTGAGAAGAGTTCATGACAAAGTTACCGCAATAGACTGAGGTAATCCTTTGTTCGAAAGAGTTGAATAGTCCGAATAATTGAAGGGTTGAGTTGGTTTTTATGGAAGCAGAGTTGCAACCTGGGAATGCGGCACCGATCTCATCAACGAGCATGCCGGTGCCCATGCCATGGAGAGCCACTCTCGTAGATGCCGACGGCAAAAGCTCCAAGCAAATGTACTCCACCCCTCGACCACTTCGAACCGACGAGATTCCACAGATTATTGACTACTTCAGAATTGGGGCAAAAAATGCTCTAGAAGCAGGTAAATACTTAATTTCGTCCAGAGCTCCTCCTTGGGGGGAAGCACAATAAAGTGGACCACAAAGTGCAAAATGTGACCAATTTACAGTGAATTCAAAGTGCCCTGTTTTTGTACTGTGGGAACGTTTGGGAACGCGATGGGCTGTTCAACTGCCACAGAAGCTAGTAGGGTTTAGGGTGACACTTGTTGGAAGGGTTTAAGGGTGGACACAGGAGTCGAGTTAAACGTCTTCATTGTGGAGGATCCCGGAAGGAAGTGTTGTGAATGCTCCGCAGCCAATTCTACCCTTCAACCGGATCAACACCTTTTCCCAAGGCAGGGGAGTTGATGCATGCAGGTGCGTTGCGGCGTCATTTATGTTGGAGAGGGTCTACGGAGTCAGCTTGAGGATAGGTCAAGCGAAATAGAACCTTCACAGTCAGTTATGGTGCACTTCACTGTCTTGACACTTTGGAGTCCGAGAGTAAGTGAGTTGCATCGAGATAGTCTGGTTGGTCGATTACGTTGCCTGCGAGGCTTTGGGAGAAAGTGCGAAATTTTTCTTTCCGAAAGTTTGTTGATCCTGTGTCTGAGGGGGTGAGTGGCCGGGGATTTAGTTTGCGAGGGAATTCTGTTGGAGCAGACCTTGCTTCGAGGGTTTAGGGTGTCAAATTTCCAAGCATTCGACAGAACAGGGTTCAGGGTCCTTAGGTTTAGGGCTTCGCGATTGCACAGGTGGACTTGCTGTTACAGAGTAACCTGATCGTAGGACTTGCGTGTGGATGGATTCTGCAAAGGCTGAGGTGGTGGGCGTGCTCACGAAACCTGATCCTGAATTGAACAGGAAAAATGTTGAGAGGATCAAGTTCGCAAAAGGGCTCCACCAACGGTGTCGGTGGACTGTTGAAGACTTTGCCGAGAACCTGAAGTTAGAGGACAGCGGCATCTGTGCGAAGACAGAATGCGGGACGTCACATGTTAGCGAGGCTCACTTCAAGAGAGTGTTTCCAAACAAAGGAGGCAGTGGGATCCGAGTTGTGGCAAATGAGTTTATCACAGAGAAGGAGTGTGGAGAAATCTGGCAGCAGTACCATGCTATGTACAACCATGCACCTCCGAACAAGGAATTTGCGCGCTTTTTTCTAAGGAGTTGGTTGGCGGAGAGGGACGGGAAGGCCAAGATCAATTGGGCAAAATTTGCACACGACGTCTGTCGGAAACAGTACATTTCGTGGCAGAAGGACGGCAGAGTGGAGGAGGCTCTACACACGAAGTGGGAAGAGCTTCAGGGAATTCACTGTCCGGGACAGGTAGGGCACGGTGCAAACCTTTGTGTAGACCGACGTCAAGGTGGAGCAACCTGTGAGCGAACTTCGTGGTCGGAGGATCAGAGCATGGCGGTGGTTGAGATGCTAGGAGATGCCGAGACTGATTGCGCCGGGATAGGTCCGAAGCTGTGAGTGCCTGACTTTACCTATTTTTCTGAACCTGGGTCTTCATATTTGTACCATGGGGTTAGGATGTTCGGAAGTTGCTCGGTATGGTTACAGTGCACCTTAGGACAGTCAGTCGATGTTGGTTTCAAGGTTCCACAACCATGCAGATTCGTTGTGGTGAATGTGGCATACGTTCCTGCATCGCCAACGTTACTACGTTTAGGGTTTGTTTTTTTTTGGTGTCCCCTCGCGTACCTTGGTCTGAAGTTATTGAGTATGCAAATTCTATGTTCTACTTTCTAGATTGACTGCTTCAGTGATCATTTTCGGGCGATATAAGTGCACTGATTAACTGCACATGTCTTAACGACGCTGAAGAAGTCCCCTGTGAAGCTTAAGGAATGAGAGCAGGGTTACTGTCATGCCTACTATGGATGGATGGTTCATACGGGAGTAGGACTTGCGGTGGAACTGTAGTCCTCTATGAATTGAAAACATGTGCTGTGGAGGTTACGAATGTCTATCTATTTGGTTTCGGGTGGCTTCTGTTTTTGTGGTCGCCGTGTTCAGTTCTTGAGCGACGTTAAAGGTCCAAAGAAACCCTTAAATATATTCGGCTTCGTGCCACGATGCTTGGTTTGAATAAGACCACATTCCCCGAAGTATTCTCTTTAGTTCAAAGGTACGGTGTACGAAGACAACGCCTGCACAGACACCCATCAATGAATTCGCCGGCCGCGTCACAAACTCCCTGATCTACTTTAAAATCCGGAGGCTCTTCTCCTAAGTTCACAAGGACTTCCACCTCAACCTCCCCTTCACCCGGGAAGGGGCGAAATTTAACTTCCACCTATGGAAGTAGTCGAGGATCACCTGCAATCTTCAATGTCAAAGACTTACCATCTCAGCTAGGATCTGCTCGCCAAGTACGATGCCGGAGACAACGTCAAATTCGGGTTGCCAATGGCTTTTACCATCACTACCCTTGCCTGGAATGTTGTGGAATCCGGCGATAATTTCCAGTCAACCGGCCAGCTGCAAGATGCATTGAACAATATGTGCTGGGGGACAGATTATCTCTTGAAGGCCTACACCGCCGCGAACGAAATCTGGGTGCAGGTCAGTCTCTATGTTGGTTTCATGAACGATGCCTTACAATTATGCTAGAATTTCACTGCTAGAATTATATAGATTATCAATATAAAACAAGACAGTCCCGGGTCTGGTTTCGATCGGCACCTGACAGAAGTGTCTGGAGGTTGTATTACAGAAGCAGAAATATGCAGACAGATGAAGGATGATCAATGAAATACTATACTCCATGACGAATATAGAGCACTGTTTGGTGTGTCTTAACTCAGGTCGGGGAACCAAATGCTGATCATAGTTGCTGGGAAAGGCCTGAGGATATGGAAAGCGCCTCGCACCACCTACAAAGTGGATGCCAAAAATCCAGGATCTGATGTCGCGGCAGAGACTGCTGCAGCGTTTGCCGCAGCTTCCATTGCTTTCCGCCGTGTTGATACTGAATACTCCAACAAACTTCTGAGGAGCGCGAGGAGAGTAAGTGGTCCGGACGTCCTTCCTCATTCAGCTCATTCCATGGTTGAATTCTCGTTCCAGTCTAGTGCAAACATGCAGACGAGCATTTAGAAACAGAAAATAACATTTTTAAGATAGTTCAATGTCCATAAACTTTCTAAACTTTGCCTAATGTTGAGAATGAAAATGATTGGATTGCTGTTCGCAGATTTTCGATTTTGCTGACCAGTATCGAGGCAAGTATAGTGACAGCCTCGCTGCAGCTGTATGCCCCTTCTACTGTTCCTACTCTGGATTCAACGTAAGCCAAGCACTCATCCTACAACCCCCTTCATTTTGACAAGATTCTGTAAACCTTCCAAAAGTATCTGTTTATTTGTTTTTGCACCATGGACTAGTTCCTGCTGATTCTACAAACTTGAATTCTGACAAACTTGAATTCTTGGGGTGTGACTCTCAGGATGAAATACTTTGGGGAGCCGCATGGTTGTACAAGGCTCCCAAAATGGATCGTTATCTCCAGTTTCTTACCAACAATGCTAAACCTTAGGGGGCGCAACTGTCACAGTAAATTCGTTCAACTGGGATAACAAGTACGCAGGAGCTCAAATCAACAGTGCTCAGGTTAGAATTCCTTACTATGCTTCATATATATGCAAAATGGTTCGGCTCTTGCATGAAGATCTATGTCCAGGTCAGGCTGTGACATCGCAACTACATATGAAGTGCAGATTGAGAAAGAAAATAAACCCCAAATATATCTGTCAGCACCTCTCAACAGGAATACAAGGGCTCCAAGGTTACAAAGATCGTGCAGACGGCTATATTTGTCAAGTATGGCCTTCTTCCATTAGTCCGACTTCGACAACTCCCTATACTCCAGGTACGGGACTCATGGTTTTGCAGCCTGACAAAAAAAAAGTGTTATTTGCTTGCTACATAAAAAGAAGCGGAAAAGTCAAGTTCATATTTCCAGCGAGTCTCAACTCTTTGCTCTAATTTCAGGTTTTGCAACGTTTATTTAAGCCACTAGTCATTGCATTTCGCAGTCGACAGTACATGATAACTACATTTCTTCGCAGATAGATTCTAACAACATTGAGGAAAATTTGTTATGCCGTGTTCAGGAGGGCTCCAGATGCAGACTTCGGCCACTAACATGCAGGCTGTATCGTCAGCTGCTTTTCTGCTCACAAGCTACGCCAGATCTATAGGTAGAGCACAAGCAAGTGTCACTTTTGGATACAAGAAGATCACGCCCTCCCAGCTTGTCACAATTGCACAAAAACAGGTATAAGAGGAAACACTCTTCAAGGCTCACTCTGTTGTTTAGGGCTGTGCGTAATCACCAACTAGTCTTGTTCAGGGACATTTCTTGCATGCCCTGTTTGAGTTAAACGGTGATGAGTGGCACGCCTTTGTTACCGTTTTCTGACCAAATTCACTTGGAGTGCACAGTATCTAGAACGGTGATGATGTGGGAAGTGGTTGGATTTTTCCAGCCCAGTAGAAGTTTTTATTCTGCTACATCTAAGTGCATAGAAAAAATGATACTGCTTGCATCTCTGTTGTTATGGGAAACAGATGCATGGGTTCACTTGTGGATTTGGAGACCTCCGTTTAATTCCTAAGGCTGAGAAAGCGAGGCGCCAGAAGTTGACAGAAACTGACAATCTAGGGGACAAAATGAATGCGCGTTTCGCATGTGTTGACGAGGAAGGAGGTAAACTCTTCATCCGTGTCTTAATCATATCTTTGATAAAACGCCACAAATCTTCATGGTTACAGAAGTTTAGCGAACTGTATGGTACAGATGCTTCAATCGTCTTTTGTATTGGATTTATTCAACGAGGATCTTACTCTGGAAGTATTTACATAGTTACACAGCAATGCTATCATGTGTGCCTTTCTATAACATTTGATGGTTTGATAGAAGCAGAGTTTAATATGGAGGAGATCAGGGATGAAGTGGAAAAGCGAATGCAAAGTAAATTAGGAGAGGCTGCTACCAAACGGCTTGATATGCTTCTGACGAGTGCCCTCAAGCTCATTACTTTGGATATCAACAGTACGATCTTCCCTCCGGGCCTGATGAAACCTTTCCCCGCGAATTGTCTTTCTCTGATGACCATTACCGGTGCCAAGGGAGGGCTGGTAAGGCCCTGAGCCTCTAATGTATTCTGTCTCTTGCAGCTACTGTTGCCGATCGCGCGTATGCAATTCTCCACTATGTGATCGTGTTTACATATTTCTGGCTATTCCGTAATGACTGTTACGGTCTAGCTTCTATTTCTTCCTGCGTTTCTATGTTACTCTGGATGTTCAACTGTTAACTCACGCATCATCGTGATTTTGTTGCAGGTCAACTTCACACAATTCCCATCATTGCTTGGACAACAGGAGCTTGAAGGCAAGCGTGTGCCTCGTATGAGTTCAGGGAAGAGTTTGCCGTGTTTTCCTCCTTGGGACGCAAGTGCACGTGCTGGTGGCTTTATTGGAGAGCGGTTTTTGAGTGGTCTTCGTCCACAGGAATATAAATTCCATTCTGTGGCAGACCGAGATGGGTACTGAACATTGCCTCCCCAATTCTTTCAGATACTATTCATTTTGATGCAATGCTTTTGAATTTGTGGTTTTTCTATTTGTCCATATGTCTTCGTAGTGGTCTGGAATTCTATATCAGACCAAACTCACGAACGCATGAGCGAACAATAGCGTCAGCAGATTGGTTGAAAGGCGTATCTATGTTCAGTATATAGTTTGCGTACTGGGCTTCAGACGCTGGCCGATTGCAATTTTCAGATTCGCACAAGTGTTAACAAATTTTTGGTAATATTGTTTGAATACTTATGGTCTAATGCTAACTCTTTGTGATACAGACTGAAGGATACGGCTGTCAAAACCTCTCGAAGTGGTTACAACTTACTTACAGAGATGCCTTATGAAGAATTTGAAATTTTTGAATGTACACTACGATTATACTGTCCGTGACTCTGACGGTTCAATAGTGCAGTTCCGTTACGGAGAGGATGGTGTTGATGTGACAAAGACAGGCCATCTGTTGAAATTTCAGCTCCTAGCAGTTGTAAGCACAACACTCCCGATTTCTTTTAGCAGAGTAGTTCGAATAGTTATTCGCTATCTTTGGGAATATCCAAGCTTTGAGAAAACCCAGTTAGAGTACAGAAATGATTTGATGTGCTTTTGCAATTATTTAATACCGCCTTTTTCCAAAGCAGGTAGAAATCTTACATGCTATTAAGCAATCATGTATAGATGTACCGAATGTCATATCAATTTCGCAGTTTCCTTGATGCAATTGGTGTGTTTATGCACATTTTGCAGAAGAAAGACCTCGTCTCGTTACGGCTTGGCAAAGATTAGATGGAACGGCCTAGAAAACGTAACAAGAAACACAGACACAAAGATGTTGAACATGACGATGATAACAAGCCAGGAGGAGGATCACTTGCGGGTATGTCTATGGCTTTCGATGACAAGGCAGAAGGATTCATTGCCAGCAGTAAGTCATCTGAGGAAGAGAAGAATAGATTGCACCTAATAAAGCACAAAGAAAGGGAGGACTTCAGATACTTGATGTCGCTAAAATATGCTTCTAGTCTTGCGCAACTTGGTGAACCCGTTGGATGTCTTGCTCCACAGTCAATTGGCGAACCCTCGACTCAGATGACGTACGTATCTGAGTCTCATCTTCTTCTCTTGTATTAAAAGCTGCTAGGATTTAAAGATTAGAGATGCGAAGCCCTCAGTGCTATTCTCGCATTTTTAGTGCAATCATATGACGAAGTTCTTGTTGTTGTCTAAAGGTTTTGTTTTCCCTGGTAGACTTGGCCATCTTGTTACTTGAATACTCTTATGCTATTCTCAGGTTCTTAGTCCTCTTCATTTATGAAGTATCATAAACGAAGTTGGATTTCTTCTTTTAAACATGATGTACAGATTGAATACTTTTCATTTTGCAGGGCGAGGAGAAATGAATGTGACACTTGGTATTCCTCGATTGCGAGAAATTTTAATGACAGCCTCAGCAGATATCTCTACGCCTATCATGACCTGCCCTCTGCTTCCTGGAAAAACCAGGTGAGTTTTTAGTACAACTTGACACTGATTGGTGCGGAAATTTCTTGTTAAATCTCATTAGCTATTATACACTGCAACTCTCGCTAAACATCTATTTAAGAGTCCTTGCTGTATTGATGGTGTCCGCAGATTCTTATCCACATCAGCGATTAGCATCGACCTATACACACCAGCATGGACACGACGTGCTCCACTCAAAGCCCGTATGAAGAGAACATCTGGGAAGAGCCAAGTGACAGCGGTAGATATGGATATCCAATGTCAAGTGGTAACCTCAGGCACAAAGTTTCTCGGATAAGCTCGATGCACACAGAGAGCCGAGAGCCTCAGAAGGTGGAAGGTCCATGCTGCATGGAAATTGAAGCCCAGGAGCGGATCTATGACTGCGATCTGGAGAAGCTTGCAGACTACATTCGAAGCGCCAGTGTAAATGCCCGGAAGGATCAAGAGCATCGGGGACGTCGACTGAATCAGATCATTCCAAGAATAGTTTATCTGCAAAGGAGCTCCATTGGATTATTTTGTGGATTTCTTGGACAAACAGAGACGACTCTTGACTCTTGCTGACCGGGCAGTGCCTGATCTCCTTGTTTCTTGGTCAGAGAACGAATTTTTTTTGATTGGGACATGTATTCTATCAAGAGCTTCCAATCAGACCACGAAGATACATGTCGGTCTCTCTTGCACTGTTAGAGGCACAACAAACTTTAATTCGGTTTAGGTGGTTATTGGTGACTTTAACTGTTAACGACGTGGGAGCGACGTTGGGCCGTTGGCGCTTGAATTCTAGAGGACAATAAGTGAGGAAAATCGTGTAAATCTACGTCAAGGGTTCCACTCGTTGTGTGCACTCCACAGGCTCGCCTGCGGACTTGTTGATGGCTAATACGGTGACCTCGTGAGAATGAACATCAATAACAATGATGAACTGTCGTGGGTTCGGGTTTTAATCTAATCTGGGGGCCTGGGACGGAAGGTCCGGGGGGCACTGGTTATGTGTGATCTTACAAAAGATGCGACTTCTGTGCAATTAAGCGAGTTTCTAATCTGTATGACTGGCATTTGACTTGTAGAGACGTGCTAGAACACCGATGCAAGGAGCTCCAGCAGCAGTGCAAGAGCATCGACGGAGCGCTAGCTGAACGTCAGAAGTCTCTACGAGAGGAGGAGCTAAGCTGCGCCAACATCAGAAGCCGTCGTGACAGTCTGGTGGAGCATTTCAATTCCATTAAAATGGCTGCGGATTCAGGGGAAAATGAAGACGTGGTCATTGGAGAGACTAGTGCAGTGGAGGACGAGCAGCTCAGGGTGCTTGATAAGGATTTGGAATTTGGACTTCACATATTGAGCAGGGAGAGTGCCCGGACAGAGCAGCTGAAACTAGAACAGGAGGGGATTCAGAGTGATCTCCGGAAGGTAGAGCGTGAAATCCACCTCAGAGGAGTGGCATCCACTCGCCTGGAGACGTGGGTGGCAAAGTTGACTGAGCAGGTGCAGATGATGGCTGCAGGATCTGGCATGGGGACCACACCCATCCCACTTCGGAATCCCAGTGTTCCTGCGGTGGGGCGAAGTCAGGTTATCTACATATCGAATTGTCCAGTTTGTGACTTCAACTTCCAGTGTCACAACATCTCCGTTGCGGACTGTGGATGTTGCTATCACCACTTCTGTCTTGCTGCTTGGTTGAGTGACGGGAGAAGAAGGTGTGCCAGCTATGCTTGTGGGCTCGAATTCTGCCAGGACTGGTTGGATAGCTTTGGAGCGAATCAGGTGCGGTTACCTTTACTTCGGGTTCCAAAGATGGAGGGCCATGCGAGTCGAAGCAATAGGCATGACGCTGGTCATGTGTCTCATGCCGCATCTACTAACTGTAAGTTCCGATGTCTGCCCTGGTCAAGTGTGTTCTAGCTTCAAGTTCGGAGGTTTAGGATTCCTACGAAATGGCTGCAGTAATTTATTTGTATTACTTCTGTCTTAGTTATTGGGATGTTTGTGTCCTTAATGTGATGGTGTTCTTTGCCGTCTTCTGATTCCAGTTCTGGAAGACACTGTTCCTGGAGATTTTAGAATTGTATGTCCCCGTAGTCACTTTCACTGAGCGCGAGGTCTTACAGGAGGTTCTGAATTTATGCGTGCGACTTTCGTAGCAGTGAAAGGTTGAAAGTACTGTTAATTTGGTGTTCAATTTAACTTTCTTATTTTCCGCGTAGACAATGGCCTGTGGCACTTAGTTTTACCTTTCGTTGCTGAATGGTGCGGATGTGATATTCCAAGGACGTCCTATGTACTGCTCGAGGGATTCAGTGCTTTGCCAGTGCGTCCTCGGATGTTCATCCTCTGGTTTTCTCGGTTCAGTAACCATACATCACCGCAGGCTATCTCAAGTACTTCATTCGTCACTTACATGGTGGGGACAGCTGAAGGGAAGGTGCAGTGGTTCATATGTGCAGCTTATGAGGCCACTGCCGTGGCAAGGACTTCCATGGGGGAAGCTTGTACTGATGCAGCCCGTGCTTGGCACTTTACTCGTGTAGAAGTGCTTTGCAGAGTGCCCTCCTTAGGCGAAGGGTTGCCCGGGCCTGAATACCACTGGCATTGGGTGTGAGCGACACTTCGCTTCGTGATCTTTCCAGTAAACTGTTACTTGTCCAGCACTTTTACGTAGTAATCGCTTCCGGGGTACCGCTCCAACTTCACTGTCTACCACGACGCACTTGCTCTTCACGGTGACTTCTAATGAATTAGAGTAGCGAAACTGTACATGTACTTCGACTAACTTTGGGAACTGCCCGATTACTGTACGTGATTGCTGAAGCACTTTCAACGTGCTGTCACTGCGGAAGCACTGGGGATGAACTTGAAGGTGGACCTTTCGGTGGTCCACTGTAATAACCGTTTTTTCTCACTAATTCACTTTCACATACCCGAGAGAATGTGAATTGCCCTTTTCCTTGAGTAGATCTAGGTTGTATCATTTGTAATTGTGATAAGGACAGCGAACTGAACATGTATAAACATTTTGTGTGATTGCGTGTGTAGTTAATGTGGAGTCCGCTTCTGGGACTCCAACTTCGATGAAACAGAAGAGTGTATTGACGCCGTCTTCAGGGCATGTGAAAGCACGTGTTTTGGGAAGTTCGAAGACGCCTTCGTCAAGTGCTGGAAGGGTACCCATTGAAGGCCCAGGAGTACGTTCGGGTGGTGTGGCGTACAGAACCCCAGCGGCGGTAAGTAAGTCTGGGAGTCCCCCGAGGGCAGTGGTTGGGGGGGCAAACACATTTGATGAGAGCCTACTCTTCGCGGAGACTGAGGAGGTGTGCTTCACCCAGGCGCAGAAGGCTTCCCATGCAACACCTGAAGGTGGAGCTGATAAGGCTGTGACCACTTCACTTCCCGAGACGGTATTCCTTGACAGCTCGGAGGGGGTTCCTGAGGTGCAGGAGATTCAACCACCGTGGACTGGGAAAATGCCTGTGGACACTACTATAAGTCAGGAAATTCAACGGGCCACGTCGTCTTCTACCGACGGAGGTCCAGAGCACGAAATTGCGATTACAACGGATTCCCTTGGACTTGACAAGGACATGGTGCAGTCAGAAAGTCAGGCTGTGCCTCCAGAACCTCCAGCTACTAAGAAGTCCTCAACTCAAGATGTGATCTCTCTGAGAACGTCCAGGAAAGCGGCCCTGCGGAATACAATGTGTCCAGCGCCGGCTTCTCAAGCGGGGACTCGAAGTGAAGATGTGGGTGTGGCAGGAGCGAAGAAGGTAGTTTCAGGGCGTGGGCGAGCCACGCAGGGCGTGGCAAGGGTCGACAAGGTAAGCAACATGAAGCCGTTGGCATTAATTGGCGTGCAGGAGAAATTCCGGGCACCAGCTGCGGTCGCAGATGCAGGGAAGGGGAGAGGTCGCGGAGGCAAGCATGCCAAGCGCAAGCGCGATGGGAGTACATCGTAAAGCACATTGGAGGTGGCTAGGGCCGTGAGATCAGTGGCAGATTTTGATATCAAATTTTGAGCGCATTCGTGCGTGTCCAACGATGCGGGTGATATTTAGACTGTTCACTTTGCGTGGCGAATTTTGGACCTAGGATATTCTGAGGGGTGTTTGTCCCCTTCAATGGTAACAGTACATATCTGTGTGGGTTATGGCCACACGGCTGACTGCTATTGTGTATGTACGGAACTATGCTTAATTTTGAGATGTGTAAATATGATCATTGGGAAGTTTTTACGATATGAGTAATGAGTGTGCTGTGTACGACGTGCCACCCGCGTGGTTATGTCTGATTGTAACCCTTTCTATCGCGCTGGATGTCCGCAGAAACATCGGTAGTTCCTGCATCACTTCAATGTCTGGGCACCTGACATAGGTGTGTCCTGTAGACGGACTTGGAAATTGAAATGAAGAGTATGAAGAAGCCCCGAGTTCAATAGGGATGCTCACTGATGCTCTCCATGTGCCACAACATGGAGCATGGTACATCCCTTAGGTGTGTCAATTTGCAATGAATGAGACCATCTATTAGTTTTGGCTGCCAGGTGCGGGTTGGCTAACGAGGAAGTGAGTTCCTGTATGCCCCATCGACTGGGCTGTAGCCTGTGGAGCCTGCTCACGACGGCAAGTTCACTACGTATGTTTCTGTTTTCAGTGGGTTATTTTTTCGGATATAGAAAGACGGATTTGTTTTTATTTCTGTGCAAACCAGGCATTCATCAGTTTGTGAAGGATCCTTCGACTACTGACAATTGTCTTCTAGTCGTCCTCTGCTAGGCCTACAGAAATCGCAGGTAGGTCTTGCGAGTAGTGTTCAACTGGATTCGGAGGAGCGTCCTTTAGGAAGTCCGTCGCCGTCGAGAGTGACACAGCCAGACTTTCTTCACGTCATTCTATGGAGGACTCAGAGGCTGGGAATTTGATGTTCGGAAATGACTTACAGGCTTGGTTTTCATTGTTGATTCGAGGCGAATTCACAGCTTTCTGGTATATCATTTGACTGCAGAAACTCCTCTGTTCATGCTTATTCAGAAATCTGTGCAATGGAAGTGAGCGAACAATGAATTGCCATAGAACGCCACCCTAATGTGAGGGAGGGAGTTAGAGCAGACGTCCCGTCGGAATATCTCAAGGAAGAGCCTGGCATCGAGCTCCGTGTAGAGGTGATTCCCTGGCCATTTCTGTTGGAAGTCTGATCCGCATCTTCGAATGCTTTTTCATTGAATATGATAGTGCAGGTCGGGTTGAACTCATTCTCTGAACGAAGCCCTGTGATTGTATTCAGTCATGCTTTACATTTGTGCAGGAGTTTGTTCAATTCAATATAAGAGAGTCGTGTTGGGTGCGTAATCTGTGAGTTCATGTGGACGCCATTTGTTCTGGATGAGTACATTACATGACCCTCAACGTTTCTGGTTTGCAGACAGAGGCTTCAGCCCTTCATGTGGCAGATAAAGACGCATTCACGAGGGGCATCCAGCCATCTCCCACTGTCATTGCTAGATTCTCTTAGGTACAGAATGCTTAGGGTATTTGCTGCATGTTCAGGAAGCCACGGAAGATACTTGAATTTCCATGAGTTGGGTTATCAATTCATGACGTCCACGTTCGGACAGCCAGAATGCGGTCGCATTCGTGGAGGAGTTTTCACAGAAGGACAAGATCTGACGTGGCGTCAAGTTAAAGAAGTAAGTATGGATCTTCAGTGTTTTCTGCAACACTGTTATTGCAGCATTGACAATATTGTCGAACGGATTTAATGTGGTCGTCTGTACTATAATAAGAACTTCTCACTTTTCGCTATTCCCTTCTCGGAAACAGATGAAAGAAGGAAAAACTCAGTTACTCTGCATTGGGGGTAATTAGGAATGTGACCGTTTGATAAGATTTGCAACCTCTATGAATTGCAGACAGTACCAAGACTGCTGAAGTCAGCGGAATCGGTGTGGTCCAGGAAGTGCTGTGACCGCGTACAGTGAACGCCATATCTACACATTGGGAAATGTGTACGGGGTATCTAGCCTGAAGAGGGCCCTCACGAGAATGGATGTACGCTTCCCACGCGCGATTAGTACTTACCTGCATGATAGATCTTTTGCACTTGCCAGTGTTTTTCTTGAGATACGGAGCAAGTGAGGACGCTTATTCAAGGTTGTCCCTTTTTCTCTGCGGTGAGGTGCTACGACGGACACGCCCAGTGAACGCAACGCTTGGGTTTCGTGGGCGCAGTAGTCATATCAGACGAGCTTCAGTTGGGGTGTGGGATCAGGAATCCTCAGTCCGGATGGGTAGGTTGCGTCAGGCGCGATCCAAGAGGACCACGGCGGTTGTGTGCTTAGTCTCCGTCGCACCACAGAGCCCGGAGGAGCTGCGGCCATGGCTTCTAGAAGTTGAGCGTGCTAGGCGCCGCGGCTTCTACATTCGGAAGAGTACACATATAACACGGTCTGACGAAGCCCGGTGCGGCCTGGCGGTGGACCGTGGCATGTAGCGTGGAGCTCATGAACCTCATGGCGGATTCCCGCGTGCCTTATCCCCTGATATACACGCCCGTGACGACCTCGGGTCCGCAATCAAATTCTGCTGCCCTTCCTAATGCATCGAGCCAGGGTACATGGCACAAGAGTTGGATTGGTGGGGCTGCAGAACAGGGATAGGAAGGACACGGCTTCGGTGCCAAGAACTATGGAGCTTCTAGACGCGCTTCTGAATGCTAGAACGTGGTGGTGACCCTAACACTCTTCTTCAGATATGGTGTTCATTTCTGTAAATTATATGGCTTTTAAAAATGTTTCCTCTGATAGGAACTCTTACGTGGGCATCCTGTTGGTGATGAATGGGTGCGTGAGTGGTTTGTAACTTACAGTGTTTCATTCCTGAAAGCGTGTTCACTGTCTGATTAGTTAATGGTTATTTGTGCTTGCTAGGAATTTGTAGAGGGCTCTTCGAGTTGAATCCTTGAAGTCACGAATAGAAATAGTTCATCTTTGATGCCCCCATGTCTGTGAGCACACTATGATTCTGTTACTGCCTTTTACTGTCTGCTGATGGTGGAGATGTAGTTGACACCGTCTTGATTTGAACATGGGTTTCACTTCATCACAATTCTGTAACTGCGTTTATTGCAAAAACGACAAGATGACTATTTGTGCATACTTGTTCTGTTTTGAATATTCTTGGCCTCCGTGTGTATGTTTGTTTGCTCACTCGTATAAGCAAGCTCAAATACTGTCCTAGGTCTGAAGCTTTGTCTGTTCTGGGATTCGCCGTGATGCATTCGCGGGCTATTTGTGCTTGCTAGGAATTTGTAGAGGGCTCTTCAAGTTGAATCCTCAAAGTCAGGATTAGTAATAGTTAATCTATGCTGCCCCCATGTTCGTGAGCACACTATGATTCGGTTATTGCCTTTTTGTGTGTGCTGATGGTGTAGTTGACATCAAAAACTCTGTTCATGGGCCTCACTTCGTCATAATTCTGTAACTGGGTTTACTGCAGAAAGGCTCACTGAGGACAGTGCTACTGACTTGCATAAATTAAAGATTGCATATTTACCCGGGGTTAATAATCACTTATTTCCATGCTTGGTAATCATACTTTGTAATTAGTTGTGTATTGAATGAATTTGAAATGGTTGCAACCAATTTTGTGTGGGTGTACAAGGTTGAGTGATGGGTCAACTTGTGAATCACAAGTGTTCAACGGCCAAATATCTGACTTGGCTCATATTGTTTGTTTCAAAATTGTTTATATTACCTGTATCTAAATAAATTGGACAAGATACTGAGTTACAAATATTTATTGTTTTTATTAAATTAAAAAAAATATACAAAAAGGGTTGTAAATACAACGAAGTAATTAATCTATTACAAATTAATTACTTTACACTCAAATCAAGTAATTCTAAGAAATTTACACATTATCATTTTCATTTACATTCTGACTTTCACAATTTCCAGTATCAATATAACTTATGTACGGGATATGTTTCCAAGTGATTGGATTTTCACTTTGAAGCTGATTTTTAACTCGAGTACAAATCGCTTCTTTGTTAACCAAGGCACATCCGATCTTAAAATTAGTTGCTGATAATGAATTGGAATCAAATTGTAATGTTCCATGGCTAACATATTTGCTGAATACAAATACACCTGCTCCCTTATTATTCTCAAGTTTCATACAATGTTGAAAAATTCCAAATTCACCTCCTTTGGGATATCCTTCAATAAACCAACATACAAAAGAGCAATCAAAATCCAATTTATCAATGTGTGGCTTTATAAAAGAATTCTTGGACATGTGTAATTGATGCACTTGTGTTGGATACGAATCTAATCCAATCGCGATACAATTTATAGCTTGTAATTGATTTGTAAAATATTCTTTAACTGGATGTCCAAATAAATCCAATGCCTTCCATATCTTAGATGCAACAGAATCCCCAATGCGCCTGAAAGCAAGTTTTGTGCTCTCAGACATGTTTTTTCTATCATATGGTACCACATTTCCTCTTGAGTCTATTCCTCCATGTGCTATATACCCATGGCCTACAGACTTATAAGAGCCTCTTTTTGGGTCTTCTTGATTAGATTTTCCCTCAAAAGGAGCAGTTTCATAATATATGTCTGCTTGAGCTAATGTGCTTTGATATGCAACCACATCATTATTCCATATTTCAGGAATATAAATAAGTAAAACATGATTGAGTGATAAATCACTTGAATTTAATATTTTATCATTCAATACTTTATTTCCATCTAATAGTAATAAAGCAGTAGATGTTGTTGGTATAAGATGATTGTCTTGATAAACATTTTGCCATGCCTTTTCAAACTTTTTATTTTCCCAATATGGTGCTCCCAGTTTATTTTTATTTGATGGAATGCTTGTGTAACTAATGACAATTCTCATGTTTGTTTTTATGTCAAATTGCTTGAGAATAGATAATTCAAGATGTCCTTTTTCCACCAATATACATTGAAGAATTTTGTATGAAAAAGACATCTTCCTCTTGTTTTTTTCACTCATTTTTTGTAAAAAAACAATGTAATTTCTGGAAAGTATCATGAAAATTTTGTAAACTGGTTATTTCAATATCTTTTGTGATAGATGTATCAAAGATAAATTTTGTATGCTTTGCAAAATCAAGATTCTCAATATTTTCACATAGAGGACAGCATGGTGACTTTTGTAGACAATCACTACAAATTTTGTGGCAAAATTGGACATAATATTGTTGTTTCGTATGAGGAGGCAAATCGACCCTTGATTCTGGTTCCGTAAATATTTTATAGAAATAAGGCCACTGTAGGGTTTTTTTACACGGAAGAACGTACAAACGATCAAATAATTTTTGCCTGTGTTGTGGAGTTTTACATCCTCTGGTATTAGAATCATAAATCAATTCTAAAATATTTTTAGCTTCCATAAAGTTTAGAGCAGTGACTTGTGCAATTCTAGCCTTCTTAGCCTCATGAATTACAATCTCTTCCATCTTGCTAGAAAATAAATGATTATAGACAACTGAAATATAAAGGAATAGAGTGTAAGGTAATAAATATTTATATAGAATATTTTGAAAAAAAAAATTATATACTTTCTGTATATTACATAATTATTTGAACAAGCTTTTATTGTAGTTTTCAAAATAAAAGTATTTTTAAAAATAAAAAGGGAAGTACAAGTATGTACTAAATTTAAAAAAATTAAAAGTTTTAAAATTGAAGATGGTGCCCCAGGTACTGCAGCTGGGGCCCCCAACTACTTCAGCTGGGGCCCCAGCTACTACAGCCGGGGCCCCCAACTAGCTGGGCCCCCAACTACTACAGCTGGGGCCCCAACTAGTGTAGTTGGGGCCCCCAACTATTATAGTTGGGGCCCCAACTAATGCAGCTGGGGCCCCCAACTACTACAGCTGGGGCCCCAACTAGTGCAGTTGGGGCCCCCAACTATTACAGCTGGGGCCCCAACTAATGCAGCTAGGCCCCCAAATTACTAGAGCTGGGGCTCCAGCTAGTGTAGCTGGGGCCCCCAATTACTACATCTGGGCCCCCAACTATTACTGCTAGGGCCCCCAACTATTACAGCTGGGGCCCCAACTAATGCAGTTGGGGCCCCCAATTACTACAACTGGGCCCTAGCTAGTGCAACTGGGGCCCCCAATTACTACAGCTGGGGCCCTTGTGAGATATATAAGGTGAAAATAGACCTTCTTCACTCACCATACACCTTTTTCATCAACATTTAAAAAAAATATGTTACTTTGAAAAATAAACTTCTGATAATTTATATTTAATAAAAAAATATTTAATTCAACCATTTATGATTTTTCATCTTCCATTTCTGAACTAAGAAATAAGAACTATGAGGAGTAATAAGGAGAACTATGAAAATAATTTAGGAGAACTATGAAAAGAATTTAGGTCAATTATAATGCAAAGAATTATGGGTCATGCTTATGAAGCCTACAGCAGATGGTATGTGTTATGTCGCCATGTTTCATTTTGGTTTGGGGTCGATTCGGCGCTTGAGATGCATTCAGAGGATTTGACACGGTCTTTTACATGTCGCATGTATGACGGACCCTTCCACTTCACTTTCTACAGTACTTCTTGTTGTACTTGCACTTCACTTTCGGCTTTGAATCTTGCAAAAGTAATCAACTCAGTGAGAATCCACACGAATTGAGGGGAAAACGAAGCAGCAGCGTAAGTGAAAGTAACAACTGAAGAAGGCTCAGTGCACATGGCAAGTAAAAAGGAAGTCTCAGGGAAGTGAAGTTGGAACTTATATGTGATCTACTGAGCATATTTCATTAGAGCTGGCCGCTTTTTCAGGACGCTTTGAATGATTGTTTTGTTTGTTTTGTTTGTTTTGTTTTGACTGTGGATGTGGATATCTGATTGATGGATGGCAACATGCTTGGTAAAGAAAGACACTTCACTGGAACGTCCAGCATTACGATTTTTATGGTAACCATTGTGATGGCATTGGTAAGTTCCCTGAAAGAGAGTTGCCTGCGCTGGATTATTTAATTCGAGGTTCTGATTACGTCTTGATGGTTCTGGGCTTGCCCACTTCCCAAATCACAATTGCTAACAGGTATGCTTCGTAATGTTGTACCTTCAGCAAAGCAGTAAGGGTCAGGCTTTGCCTAAAGTTTTCCGTTTTTGCAACTAGGTTCCGGTTCTGAAGTCACGAGTGTAATCATGCTAGGCAGATTCAGACTCGCCGGGGTTACCCTCCATGAATTCCGACTGTACAAAGCCAGCTCACAATAATCGCCACAGTTTCATTTGAAAAATCACATTCCCGAAACCCAACTACTTCAACATAGTATCGTGTGCAATGTCGAAAATAATAATGTGTGATCATCTTTCCATTAGGGCCCCTGCTTGTATTGAAATAATCACATCACTAACATTAAAGTTCGCTCTACTGAAAGACTGAAATGGAATCCTTATGGCCAGCAGAAGGCATCATGTTATGAAGTTAGGCAAGAGATGCTGGTGCAAGTTGCGAAAATCATAGTGGACGTTCTGGGAGAAGACGCTTCATTATTCCGCAATATTACTAAAAATTTGATGTTAGAATTGCGCATGAACCTGCTCAAAGTGACCAGCCTGACACGAAGTAGCAAGAACTATCTCCTGTTTGTACGCTAAATTGTATCAAGAAGCTTCATTCTATCCAGGTACCAAGATATCAAGAGCATAACGTGACCTCGCAGAACAGCAGAAGTTTACTCACATAAAGAGGACCCAGTCTTCATTACAAGAGCTCTCACTATCTGAGATTCCTGTGTAATGCTCGCAACAGAAGGCATGACACTAGAACTAACTAGAAAAACCTATAATGCTAATTCACCTGGCTGTTGAGCAGACCCGCCAAGAAGCAGGCACCAACCTCAATCTGTAATAGTCTGGCTTGAATCGCGTTCTCTTAACATTGTGGTAACTGTCATCTTCTCTGCATTGCCATGCACAAATACCAAACCAACAAACTCCACCTGACCCCACAGACAAAGTTCAAGAATCTCAATCACCACTCCCCTCAAATGCAGATCTTATAACACGGCAGCACAATCGGTATGTAAAGAGAGCTGCTCTAAATTCATGTGATACTAAAGCATGTGATACTAAAAACATGAACACAGGACAAAGCTTCATGTCTACGTGCAATTACTGTCTGAATGTCAAACCCAGCGTGGTTGGAGCAAAATCTGTAAGTTCGAGTCTAGAGATGCAGAGCCGTTCTTCTATATTCAGCTAAAAGTGTTTTAGTCCATGTACTAATAGCGGTGGGTTTCATTGCTAGACATAGCTATCAAGTACAGTGGAGTGCGTAGTAGCAACATCCACACCAAGTAGTATCTGAAGGTGATACCAACGGACTTCCAAAGTGCGCTCATTCCTTTATGACCTCGTACTGACACTGGGTCACCTTTCTGAAGACAATTGTGTCGCCAACGTGGAAGTCGTTCAGTGCGCAGAAATCGGACCAACCGCTTCCAAAGAAGCAGAAGGTCTGTTTTGGAGTGACGTAGAGGGAGCTCTGCACCACGTGCTCACCGCCAGGTCCAGATAGGGTGATCAAGCTGCCGTTGAACTTCTCGGGACCAACGGAGCGCCAGAATGCGGTCGGAATGTCCTGCATCAGAGGATCACACACGTTAAAGTGCAGTTACTCACAATCTCTTACTAGAGACCTGTCAATGCTGACTAAAATTATGTAAATCCTAGACAACCGACCATACTGATCGCGAAATCACTACTAATTTCGACACTAAGCTGGGTCTAGAAAGCATGCACGACCAAAAATTGTCTCCCACGCAGCTCCTGCTCGGGACTAGGCAGAGACCGCAATTGCACAACCTCACAATGTATACAAAATACTCGTGCAACCCCATATGATATGGAGGTGTGAAGCATCCATGGCATCCGTATGGCAGCTCCTTGGTCCTAGGCAAAATGCTGTGGCATTCTGAAGCCTGCTGAATATACATAAAGTAACTAATTTCTGGTGATCAAACCCGAAATAATTTTCAGGCTGCTTATTATCCAATACCATGTTAGGCAGCTGCATCAAAGGCAAGCGCCAAGTCAGGCACGCGAACATCATAAACATATTGTTAGTGTAGAAAACAGGATATCACAACGCTGAAATCCACATTAGAAAACACCCCGAGACAGGAATAACAACATTCAGGCTGTGATGTAGTTGGGATGTAGGTATGGAGAGAGTATGGCGATCCAGGTACACTCACCAGACGCGATGACTTGTGACCACGGACATGCGAGGTCCGGAGCGTCTTCTTGAAGTGGGGCGAATTCACGCTCACCACCTTAGGGTCTTCCATGACATTGACGTCAACCACCTGTGGTAGTTCTTGAGCATTCACGGCGACAACCTGCGCTTCTTCCGGAACATTCAGGTGCACCACCTGCGGTTCTTCCGGGACGTTCTGGGGAAGACGACCTCGATGGTACGCAACGCTCGCCACAAGGCACCGGTCGTCAACAACCTCGAAAACAAGGATGTCCCCGACTGAGACCGCCATGGCGCGAAGGAAGTTTATCCAACCGGCACTGTCACTGACCGCGTTGCCAGCACGCGAAGACGGCGGTAGGTGCCCCATTTGAAGAGGCCATTCCGTGGGGTCGCGGAGTGATGTCAGGAGGCAACACTGGGTAGCTCTGGGCCATCCCGTCGTGGCGGTGAACGATGCGGGGACCTCCTGGCACAGTCAACAAAACATTTTCAGTTACCGACTTCTGCTTCCACGCGGTGGAAAGTGTTAAATAGCATCAAGCGCATGGCAACGATGGCATACCAGGCGTGCAGGATTGGTTTTTGATATTATGCGAAGGGTGAAGTAGGTTGCCTCTGTTTCGTCAATCTCATCCAGAACCAACTCCTCCAAGGCTGTCGACATCGCGCCGGGGACTCTGTTCAGAAGGAAACACACGTGACGAGGAAGTGCGGGAATTCAGAAGGTGAGCACGCATAGACGGAACTGGTAATAGCGAGAAACGAATGAGAGAAGAGAAGGGCCTGTAGACTACTTATGCGCCACGGTACTATTCCAGAGTGGAGCTAGGGCAATTGGTAAAGACCAAATCCGATATGTGGATACCCAATTAGCCAATGTGTCACCTCGGTGACATTAATACCGGCTGCAACGTAATGGAGGGCCTTCAGAAGTGTAATTACGAAATCTAAGTCATCACCTCAGAAATCAGTCTAGCTCCGCAGCAATTCAAGGTGTCTGCAGAACGTACTGAGGAAGCGAATCGAAATTACCGGCATGATTATGATAAAGTACCTCTGTAATGAAGCCGGCCTAGCTTGAGGCGTCCAACGCCAGGGGTCGCATCAGCGGATTTCGGCACCATGCAAATGACTCGAGTACTCCGTGTTGAGCGTCGCCAACTCATACTGGGCAGAGTGGGCTCACGTAATTGTAACCCATCAGGTAGGCCGTGGTCACCGTATGCACCGAAGTGACTTGAGAAGTAGACATACGCTGGAGAAAAGGCCTCCATACGTTTACGCTACCATTGACGTAGAAGGACCCCTCATCTGAGCAATGCCAAGAGCGAATACTGTAATCATGTCCAATACCACGACACAGCAAACCGGCCGCCACCGGTGACCTCGTGAGAATGCTATCATCCCCGGCCAGAGCATTTTGCCCCTCATGACGCCTCGCATCCTGGCTATGGACTGTCATCATGGAAATAAGTCAGTAGTTTGCAAATTACAACATCTCAAACGTTACAACAGTTGGAGGAAATTTGGAAAAGTATGTCAGTGTTTTGCAATGATTAGTAGCAATAGTATGAACTGGGAAACGGGCACGTTCTAGAGGGACCCTAACCCTAACAACTTAGTGAACAAGTCCGGTAAGCTGCCGGAAAGTGTTTCTCTAGAACAGCACGCGAAAGCGGAATCCAGCAGAAGATCTATGGTATCGACATCACCCACGTTTCGGCCAAACAAAATGGCCAACTATCGACAAAAGTCTACATGGCCAAGAACCCTAAAACAGCCTGTCCAGCGCTGGCGTGGGGAAGATCCGGTTTTGCAGAAACTGGTGACGGACACGAACTCCAAGGCGCTGCAATGTCGGATAGTGTGCGGCGTCTACTGCGGACTGTACTCAAAGAAAACCAGAACATGTCGTCTGTGGGTTAGTACCCAAAGCCGTAATTGGCGGCCATAAGGTTCTGAACAGGGAACCGCGGAAATGTCACTCACCCAGAAGTCGCGAGGCTGTGCATCTCGCGTCTCGCGCGCAACGTTCCTCAGGAGTTCAGGGTAGTTTTCCACCTGCTGGGGCAGGGATCCCTGATTTCGAATCCGCGCCTGATGCAACCGCATTGCATGTGGTCCCGGCAGAAGCGTACCTGCGAACCTGGCGTGACGTGAAGCAGCTCCATAGGACAGGCATTTCTCCAACCCAATCGCTTTCCGGTTCCTCGCATTGGCGCAATGTACTAGAAGACCGTCAACTCAGGGCCACGGCTCCTACCGCTCTCCACCTCCACCACCCATGGCAACGACTGCCCCTGGTGGGCTGGTGCAGTGTCGGCCATGGCCTTGTTCAAGCGCCTCGTCCTTGTCGATGCGGACCCTGGCCTCTTTATCCCACCGACTCCCGTCTCCATGAAATCAGAATGCCTACGACGCTGTGGCTCGTCAACGTTGTCACTAGAGGTTAGGGGGTGGTGGGGGAGGGGAAACGGGCTGACCGGCGAAATGTGGGTGAAGTAGAGTTACCTCGTCTCAGCCCCACACGAGGTACGGCCCTAAACCGTTTGTAGCCTTCGAATGAAAAACTTCAACAAATACCACGTCACTACGGGGAGCCAACGCAACATCGGTTTCAGGTGTGCGCTTGACATTCCTTGACGTCAGTTCATTGCCCAGAACCAGGTCTTACTGTCCTTTCCACTTCCGCACGTTGTTCACGTCTTTCACTTTTACTTGTACTTCACTTTCTCCTTGCGAGACTTCGAGTACTTTACACGCGAAAATCCAGAAAGTGCAAGGATAACAAAGTGCTTTGGAAGTAACCTGTTTACCGATGAAGGTGTGGGGCCTATCCAGCACACGGAAGTGTCACGTAAGTGACGATAGTACTGCTAACAAGGTTTCGCCCAGCTTGACTACGAAGCAAGTGGCCCTCGAAGTGAATAGCCACTGCCTAACAGGGGTCCAGTGTGTGTTAGAAAAATGACAGCAAGTACTAAGGGAAAGCAACAACCAATCAAGGTAAAGGGCATCAGAAGGGCTTGGAATTGCGTTGGCAGTAAATGACAGTGTCGAACAGGGTTCTCTGGCTCATTCACTGGAAGCAAGTGTTTAACCTCGTTCGAAAAACATGCCGGAACGATGGGCCGGTCCGCGCAACACTGCGGAAGTGCTTCGTGAACAAAAGCTGCCCAGGAAGCGGTTTCCAAGCAGGGACAGTGACAGCCAGTGCTTTGCACATCCCGGACACGGGCAGAGTCCACGGTCACGGCTGAAGTGCTTACCAACAGAAGTTGAAGGCCAATCTCAGCGTCGCCCGCGCAAGCACTTCTTCCCGCAAGTTTGAAGACTATGAATTGCGGATGGTCAACAACTTCCCAAGGCCAGTATCAGGTAAGCATAAAGGTCTTCTGGAGTCCGCGGCAGGCTGACTCACTGAAAGCCCGTGTCCTGAACGTAACCGCGAAACAAGTCAGAGGTGAAACCCAACTGTTGTGCAAAAAGTTTAACACCATCTCTGGTAGTACGTAAATGCAATTGGATCGCGGGACGAAAAAACCCAGGCATGGTTAAAATAATCTTACTCGACAAGTAGCTGTCCACGAGGTGTATCTGCCCGGTGCCGGTATCAAGTCAGGAATGGTTCCACAGTCAATTGGTTGTGTCCTAAAAGACTGGAAATCACAGAAACATACTCAATACATGAAACAAAGGCCTCTCTTCGAAGCTAAAGGTGCAGTAGGAAAACATGACTAAAGAGACGCGAATCAGAACCTACCACATGTGGCCCAAATTCAGTAACAATAATACATGATCCACATCAATGCATTTATAAAAGGCTCCTACCCCACCCCGAAGCCTATCATTTCTAGCAAAGTCAAGATTCAAGTAAGGTGACGTTTGTGCAAAGTTTAATTTCGAACCGGGGCAGTGTACAATGTTTTTGAAGTCATGAGCGTGGAATGGGGTTCCTTACAGTTGTTGTAAACTCGGGTTCGAAGCTGTCACGAGCATGGTAAGAGTCGCTGGGATTGTACCTGACAACTGATTGTTGGACAGGCTCCTGTTGAAACCGAAAGAGTTAGTAGCCTGAGCATTTAATGCGGATGATTGCCCAAAAAGAATTTCAAATGAACCTCGTGGGCTTGGCTTACAGTATTTCCAGTGCTTTCACATTGGCTATCGATTTGATCATCTACAACGAAGATCATATGCTCAGCATCAGACAGCTCCAAGTAAAGGATTCATTCGAACATTCAACATACAAGAAATTTGTTGAAAAGAGAAGTAGATCTACCCAACATATTAAAACTTATTACTCTAAAACCAACTACCGAGAGCCAATCGTCATAGCAACAAATACAAGCCAATCTGAAGTCAGAGACTTACAACAAGCTGGCTCGTATCATGAAGTATAAAATCGCGACAAAGCAGGGAAATAGTTGAATTACCTCTCAAAACTATTTAAAATCTTTCGAAAAATATGATGTATGAATATGCATCACCAAAATGTAGTGCTTTAGCTGTAAGTTTGATGTAATCCACATGCAAGTTGTTCGATTCGAGTAGGTCTAACGAACGTAGACATTCGAAGACGATGTTAAGAAATTTGAAGTACTCCAACTTGCAAGACTGATGGCTGAATTGGTCTACTTTATAGCTTTGTGCACTGCTATTTTATATTGGTTAATCATTCAGAAAATTGGTTGAAAGCACCATAACATGAAGCAAGCTAACCTGATGAAAACAAACTGGGCGTCTTTTGTCCTCTCCTGGATATAATGACCCACAATTGATACAGTCTTGAAATCTGCAATCAGCAACCGACCCAGAGAGCCGTTAATAACACATATTAACACGTCACGGAAATTATTCTGAAGTACTGTTCACCAACAACGCTGAAGGTAAATATTTATCAGCTTGGTTTTAAAAACTCAGAACCACAGTTGGAGGAGATGCACATGTAATATTTTGATATTCAATATATTACTTTAGGAGCCAGAAATTGATGTCAACTTACCAAGAGCTGCGTCGATCTCATCTATGACATACAGAGGGGTCGGCTTGTAATGATGAAGGGCAAATACGAGGGCTAATGAGCTTAAAGTCTGTACACGCCACACAAACAATATTGAGTCTTCAGTTTCTATGCCACTTACCCAAAAGCAAGTTCACTAATATTACCAACTAGTATACTGCTTGGATGGGTTTCTCATCTCTAGATGCACAGTACTCCGACAAGAATGGGAATCACAGAGTGAAGAACTCAAAGACCTCCATTGACAGTCCTCATTGCTTTGGTTGCGAATGATCATCCCGTTAATCTACTTTCACATGATGTATCTGCTCTGAAACACATTGAAAAACGCGTTACCATTCACAAGTGTTTGGATTTAATCGAACCATTTCCCCTCCAGATAAATTGGCTATAGCTTTCCAGCTTTTCTTGGGTGGCCGGACAGTGAAGACAACACCCTCTGCAAAAGGGTCTACAGAATCCCACAAGCTGAAGTTCCGCATCACCTCCTAGGGTTATCATCTGCACAAGTTGCGGATGAAAATGGCCAAAGTCGCATGTCAGAGCTTTTATGAAGGCATGTGGATGAGCAACATGCTCAACCGTTAAAAATCAGTTCAAATCAAAGCATACACCAAAACGTTCTGAAATATCCGGCATCAGATAAACAGTAGCAGAACTGACAAAGGAAGTGCTTCAACCAACATCAAGAAAGGTGTCTTGCGAACTAGTCAACGACTTAAGAACCTAGAGCTCTAAGTACATTGAAAGGTTACATCATAACTAGAAAGTACTCTTGCTACCTTAAAATTGATCGAGGGGAAACAGAGACAGACCTGATACATGTCCTTCAGTTTCATTGAAATGGTATTAAACCCTCCCATGAACTCGTCTAACCTGCAGCAGAAATCAAGCGTGTTCACTATCTTGCAATGTTAAATCTATACAAGCATCTCTCCTTCAATTAATCATATCGGGTTTGAGGTTTTGATGGCATTTTGATGAATAACGTCTACTAGTGAGGGACATAATCATAGATACAAATAGACAGAAAGCATCAAACTAACGTGTCTGGCCTTGGAACATCAGTAACGCACAGGAAACACGAAGGAAAGTATCGCGAGGTCAACGTTCTCTTTCGGAGATCGTCGTCATTCCTTTTTATCTCATCAGCCGCTTGGGGGACCTCATTGAGCTCCCGTATTCTGTCATCAGACATGGCTGCCTTCCGTCGATACCTGGGAAGTTATTAAAAACAACAAAGCTCTCATTAAGTGTAGCACATCCTTGGAATATGGTAGTATGAAATGTCTAGCGATATGTACCTGCAAGTGATTAAGGACATCCCGGTCAGAGGAACTTACTCTGCAATCGAGTCCAAACTTGGCTGCATCTCCTTGATTAGCCCTTCAAGAACTTTGACTCTTTCCTTAGCACGAGCCAGGCTGATGTCTCCAGAAGGCTCTTTAAGGGACACTTCTACAAGAGACTGATCAATTCCTTCTTTTTGTATTCTGTACAAAGGGGAAAAAAAACATTCAGCATTTTCGTCGTTTGCCCTACAGACCAAGCGTCCATGGATTTATCATATCGCATTAATTATCTTACTAGAACACAAGATAAAGTAAAATGAGGTTGAGCTCATGTGATACGTCAATACGAAGTGACTGATCCTTCCTGCGGCCCAAAAAAAAGTATTCTCTTTCAAGCAATGCCTAATTTGAACAACGGAGTGGGCCATGGATAAATTCGATACATACAAAAAGCACAAAATTGAAGAAAGGGACTGACTGTTCAATGTGATCCTGCAACTTTATCCTCAAGTCCTTCAATTCCCTTTTACAAGCATCTGCCTTCCCTTCCCGTAATGGAGAAGTCTCTCTGATGTCCTTATGCTTGAATTCAGCATCCACCTGCAGATAGAAACCAAACATAAGACTTGTCCAAACTGACCATCGATGCAAGTTCACAAGAATGCTTCACTGCAGTACTGTTCCACTGCTGAGCAAAAACACTAAATCTATTTGACAAACCTCCATTGCACGCAGCTACATGATGATATGTTGACGCTCCGCATGCTCCTTCTTGGTCACTTCTAGCTCCTCAAAATGTTTAGAAAGAGCCTGAGAAAACAAGCGTCTGCTGAGTATTTTCAGGTTTAACTAATTAAAGCCAGATTCCATTAGAACCAAGACTTGTGCACTTAAAGGTGGTGTAAACAAGCAAGCTGCCCATCATCATAGGAAACGAACTCTACTGCTCCTATTACAGATTTCGAACGCCATTTAGAAAGGTGTACGGCGTGAAGATTTGGTAAAAGATCGTGATACATTGGCGTCAAGGCCAGTAGTAGAAAGCATGGAAGGCAGAGTTCTGTATCCAAAATAAAACCTCTTGCAGCTGGGTGAATTTCTCTTGTATGACGAAGGCCTTGGATTCAACATCCTTGAATTCGTCTTTTTTACTCTCCTTGTCTTGATTAAGTTTTTCTTTGTCCTTGGTACCATCTTCGATAGCTTTTTTGAGCTTCTCGATTGCTTTACCACTCGTCGATATTTGGACCTGCCTCCTATTGATTTCAGTACTTGCTTTGTTTATATCCTGAAGCACATTGTCCATGATGTCAGAGTTAGCGGCATATGCAAAAATTCGATGATGTCTTCATATGTAGAACTTGCACAACAGCAAACACATTATTGAGTCCACAGGAAAGGAGATAGAATTATATCCAATGAAGACCCATTTCTTACAGGATTACAATACAGTTATAGTTGGAAAAAGCAACTGAATCAGCAAAACTGCAGTACCTTCTGAAGCTTCTCGACCAATGCCTTCTTTTGCTTGAGTTCTTCCCCTCCAGCATTTTCCATTTTGTGTTGGAGGTCCTCGGCCTGTGGAAAAGTAAGAATACGAGTATCACTCTCCAAAAGCCTGTTACAACATAGGAAGCATGAACCTCAGGGATATTCACATTATTTACCACCTCCTGGAGGACAACAACTAAAGTGTTAAATAGCAATTGCACCTTAGCTCGTAGTTTACTCGACTTCTTATTCAGATCGACAAGGACTGCTTCTCCTTGAGCTACTTCAATGTCCAGGGACTGGATCTGGTCAAGCACCGCCTTATTTGGCACCGCACTACTCTTCAAAGCTTCGAGTTGCTTGCTTATGTCACTCTGCTGACCTTTCAGGGCCTCCGACTGCGCAAGAAAAGACCCAATCGCTGGGTATGAGTCCGTATAGCTTAGGGAGATGAAACGATTCAACGCCCTGTTCTATTAGGAGAGGAAAAAGAACAGAAAGGAGAGAAATAAATCTAGCACCTACAAGCACCAAATTATTGGGGTATAATGAGAATGCATACCTCCATTTTTATCTTAGCAATATCCAGCTCTAGCTCAGAGACGGATTTCAGAGCGAAATGATTTGAGAGCCAACTGTAGCACCGGTCCAGTTACAGAACTACGTCGTCCACATCTCATTTGATCTCAATGCGCATTATATGTTTGCCTCTCCTCGACATTGGAGAGAATTGCCTCTCTTGTTTCTGGCGTCATCTTGAATCGTGGATTCTTCTTATTGCTTTTGTACTGCACCAACTCCACCCTCGATTGCACAACCAGATGTGAGTAGTTCCATGCCTTGGGCTCATCCCCCAGTAGCTCATATCTGTACGACCCTGCGTCGCGCCCCACACTACGAATTCGTCTGTAATAGGTTCCACTGATCAGCATTGTATCCTTCGGCCACGTACAACCCCAGCCGTCAGTGAATGTGCTATTGTTATTGTGGACAGGCATGTCACATAGCACCAAGAAGAACCGGTCGCCATGCTCAGGTCGGTCCGTATACACGACATATGTGTCCCCTGTCTCGACCCGCTCCGCTTCCGACTCCAAGTCAGCGTCTTCCTCGCCCTCTCCGAATAGATCGTCGTCAAAGTGCGCAGACCTTTCTTCTGGTGCATGGCTGGTTCCTTCCACGCCGTCTTCCCCCATCAGTGGCTGAGCGTCATTGAGCGGTGGAACAACCCCCCGTTCAGAGGTCTCTCCCATCTCTCCATTCGGTCGCTGGAGCCGTGTCCCCTGTCCCGAGCTCTTGCAGTTTGCAGACACGCGCGCGTTAGGAATCCAGAGTTATCGGAATCCCAAAGTAGTTATTCCTTAAGAAAGTAGTGTCTGAAGTGCAAACCTTGAATTGGGGACAAACTCACCGGAATTGGTGTCAACGGTTGCAAGACCGTCAAGGTCCAATGCTTGACATGATTCTGCCTAGCACACAACATCGGGTTGTCGTCCATGCACTCCCTGCAAAAGCATGCTAGCTGTCGCATATGTAAGTATGTCACATTGTTTGGAGACACGGAAGAAACAGAGTGAACTGATCTAGTGCCGGGTATGCTTCGGCAGTCAAGGTCTCGTGTCCTGTCCACCGCGCTTGCTTCGATCAGATGGAAGTACCGTATAAGACTTTTCCGTGCTTGTCCATATGCGCGGTGCTCTTCGTGCTCCTTGCGATTACAAAAGTCGACGACATCAGCCGCACTTTGTAGCTTTGTACGAGACTCAAAGTTCATCTCCTCACGTCGTATGGCACACTTCAACATCGCCCCGGCCCCATCATGTAGCCCCTTCCCGTGTCCACTGCCGAAGTAAGACCACACCATGCGACACCCATTGGGTAACTCGGGACTTACAGTCGTGGAGGGATACCTGCAGGATAAGCGATATAAAACCCCTAGAGAAATTAAAGAGCACATCCCTTATCACGTCGAAAATGCTCATTACAAAGTTATCTGCATGACTACACTCTGAAGCAATAGGCATGAATAGAATATTGGATAAAAAATTCCAGGTACGAGACTCATGGTTTTGCAGACTACCAAAAAGAAAGTGTTATTTGCTTGCTACATAAAAAGAAGCGGAAAAGTCAAGTTCATATTTCCAGCGAGTCTCAACTCTTTGCTCTAATTTCAGGTTCTGAAAAGTTAAATTTAACAACTAGTCATTGCATTTCGCAATTGAAGCTACATATTTCTTCGTAGACAGATTCTAACAACATTGAGGGTAATGTTTTGGTCCGTGTTTCAGGGGGGCTCCTGATGCAGACTTCGGCCACTAACATGCAGGCTATAACGTCAGCTGCTTTTCTGCTCACAAGCTATGCCAGATCTCTAGATAGAGCACAAGCAACTGTCACTTGTGGATACAAAAAGATCACGCCCTCCTAGCTGGTCACAATTGCACAAAAACAGGCAGTAGAGAAAACATTCTTGAAAGGCTCACTCTGTTATTCATGGCTTTGCGTAATCACCAACTAGTCTTGTTCAGGGACATTTCTTGTATGACCTTTCAGCTGAGTTTTGCTTGATTGCCGAACCTTCACAATGACGATTGCTTCTAATCTCCAATCTAATGTATCAGGTGGATTACATACTTCGAGACAAACCCCGAGGCTCATCCTACATGGTTGGTTTCGGCAACAAGTACCCTCAGCAACCACACCACCGGGAAGCATCCGTGCCACCCATTACTGCTCTACCGCAGCGACTTTACGGTGGACAAGGATTCACCTATTACAACAGCAGAAACCCCAATCCAAATGTGGCCACTGGTGCGATCATTGGCGGCCCAGATAAAAACGACTACCTCAACGAGATGAGAAGCAACTTTCAAGGAATGGAGTCTGCAACTTACATCAACTCTCCCATAATCGGAATCTTAGCGGTTCTTGCAACTCGTGCCTACTCTCACTTACCCATCGCACGTCAGCAGTTCCAAGATCCAATGCAAACCCTTCTGGCTGATACAGAAACAGACGCCGAATTGTAGACTCAATAATGTAGACGGAAAAACAGGATTTGACAAGCTACTTTGTCAATCCGATGAACTAACCAACCGGTTGATTGTACAGCTAGTTAGAAACAGGAGCATTGAGTAACCATCTTTGATAGCTAGCAGTGTATCATTTACATATGTAGGCTCTCCAGGTTCATAGAGAGAAGGTGGAAGCAGACATGAGTAGAATATACTAGCCATGGCTATGATCGATATGCTTATCAACACCATCTTGGTGTGATTATAAACAGCTCTTTCAATGTTAAACTTCTGAACCAAGTCTTGCTCTTCACAGAAAGACTCCAACACTGGCTGATAGGAGCACTATCACTATTCTAATTTCTGTGTACTATGATCTGATATAAGATGATACAGAACTACTTTGATATGAGCGATCAACCTAGGTCGTCATAGTATGCATGCAACGTTTGTCGAAATCTAATTCCAGATGAGATGCTCAGCCTCATCATCATTCAGAACCAAATTCCAAATTCAAGCAACATCTGTGCATTGAGTCCAATTCACAAGAACTGTAATTAACACATTACCTAAGTATGCACTCTCAGCTCTCCTACCTTAACAACGAACACTCGCATACTGAATTTGATGACTATTATAAACCCAGTTCATCTCTCAGTACCACATTCGGGACACGAACTTAAGGTAGACACCGAAGCTCCTTTAATTGCAATTCTCCAGGAAATTGCAATTCAGTGCTAGGCAAGGAAGAGGGCAACTGAAATGCATCATCAGCTCCCCCATTAAAGTTCAGACCTCGAAACAAAATCACTAACGAAACTTCACCGCCTCAAAAATCCCAATGAAGCTCGCACTACCAGCGGACACCAAAACGGTCAATGAAATCCTGAGCTACCACCGAATTCACCCCCGGAAGTAAAAGGTAGCAGAAATGCGTCCCACGAACTCTCTTCCAACGCCTAAACCATGAACAGTCACACACAAACTGCATTTCACCACAACCAACGTAGCTTCGCTCCTAGTACCACGAAACACAAGAGCACACCCCGAAGCTGATTCAACTCTCCACCAAAACAAGCACCACAGGAATGTAGTCGCCCAAACAGAACACCAGCACTCATTCCAACCCTACAAACGAGGGCAAACAACGGGTCATAGGAATACCTGGAGACGTGGTACCAACACCGTCTTGATTTGAATTGCGCTGCGCATCCGTCAGACCAAACGATGTGCTCGTTTGGTCTGATTCCCCTCCCCGTTAAGTGTTTCCAATGCAACGCAAAGCAGTGTTGGACAAAAAGGGTATCGTGCTCAGGGGCATCACTGATATAGTAGTGGTACTCTGTCAAGAGCTTCGGAGCACCGGAAGTCTGATCCGCAAGATAAATTGGATTCCAGCGATAGCAAATGTGCACCAGAATTGTAATTTGGTGCTGCAACCAATGCATGGTCTGAAGCTCGTGATAAGGCTGGAAAGTGTAATTTTCCGCGAAGTCCACGGCTGACAAAATGGATTCAGGGGGGAATGTGTCGATGGACTCTTTGTATCGTTCTGCCTGCCACTTGGCTACATAATTGTGAATGATGAATGGCCGCAGCTTCTCCGTAAGATAGTCCAAATAGACCCGCGCAGGGGTATTCTGGTATATCATCCGCATTACTTTATTCTCCTTCCCGGCTCGTGTCGTGCCATGCGCCACCATCTCGAAATTATGCCATTGCATCTGGAGAGGGCCTTCGTTCTCCATTTCCCTCGGACATAGAGCCAGCATATCAACCCCACATAGGTCGCATGTTCCTTTAATGCATGGTTGTGCGTGCCAACCGTCTGCCTCCACTGGGCAGAGCACGGTGTGCCACATGTCGGTCAGTCCATCTAATTGGGTTAGGTTCGCATGGCATGTATCCCGCTGATCCTCTCGCTGGCACACTGTGGCTGACTCTGCAGTTGCCGGGCTGATGCACACATCGCAGTCACAGTTGCAGTGTCTGCCGTGTATACCCCTCGCCGCTGATCGCATGTTGTTCCAACCCGTCGTCAACTCGGCCATTTCGCAATGATACCGGCATGCACAGGTATTCCTTTCCGTGAGCCGCCTCACGTAAAAGGGCTTCAAGAGCTCAAAAGCTCGTAACCCCACCACTCTTTGCTCGTTCACTTCCCTGAAGCGGGCATGGAACTCCAACTGCACTCCACGAATCACGAGTCAGAGAAGAGGTGGTGCGTAATCTCGTAAAATCAAGATGAACCATGCACAAATTCCACAGATTAATTCCAACGGATGCTGACTTCTATTGCTTGGCTATATCACATTCACCGCCACATCCTAACAGTCACCCTGACTTGCACATGAATTGCCACACGGAAAGCAATGAAGACTCCCCTTACAGGTAGAGGGCTGATAGGGTAGTTCATACCTGCGACACCTGCAAGTAATGGGTCGCGTGCGATTCGTGTTCCTTTGCTGAAATCCGCCGTCTTTTCACGTCCTTCTTGTTGGGAGAGACAGTGGTCTCCGTCTCCCACCAAGAGCAAACAGCGCCGTGGTCCTCTGAACTAAGAGCGTCGCTCCTCCGTTTTCTGTCCCCCCCGGCCCATAAATTTTCACCCGTCTCATCAATTTCTGCACGGCGCTGGTAAGCCTTGCGAACTAAGTACCGTGACGCCCCTAGAGCCTTGCAAAGCATACGCTGACTCTCGCCCTTGGAGACTGCCGCTGTCAGTACTATGTTCCTCACCTTCGCTTTCCCTTCAATACTGGTATCTCGTAATGTTTGCAGCGCCCCTCTGATACTCTGAATTGTTGTGACAGGCACAGTTCGGAGCTTTTGAACTGCCGTGCACAACTCAGGGTCGACGGCTCGGATTCGGTCATCTACGCAAACACGATGCCACACCATCTTCTTCTCTTCGTCAGAGAAACCCGCTTGGAGGAACTGCATCACGCTTGTGACGATTTTTGAGGCTGTGTAGAGGCACCTCCTATTGCGTGGAGTCAGCTGTAGACAGTCACCATCGTCCTCACAGCCATCAGCCCTCCAGTCATTAGTCTCAGTCTCACATTCCGCAGCTTCCTCCTGCGATTCTGGCCCGCTGCCTTCACCGCCGACTTGCTCGGCCTCCCCACCGAGGTCCCACTGCTCTTCGCCCTCGTTTAGATCTACAGGAGGTTCGTCTCTTGGTTGGCGATCCGAACATCCTTCACCTTCTGCACTGGCCCCGGCCCTCCTCAGTTCACCCTGTTGAACTCGACTTCTCCACGTCCTACGGTGCTCTCGTTTCTGCTCCACCCTGCAACAAGTATGTGGACCACAGAAGACATCGTCAGCCAGTGTCACTTGTAGAACCGGCTCTTGCGCCCGCTAGAATCCATTAAAGACTCCAAAGTTATGGACTACAGAGGATTCCCAGACACAGACCACAAGATCCACATCAATGACTCCCACCACCATTATCGACATGAATGTGCACCTCTGGAGCCGTAGTCGTTCTTGCTCCCGTGCCTCCTGTATTTCAGTCTCCCGACGCTGGCTACCCTCAATCCTCAATTCCCTCCGAACATGCAGTGAATTCCGACTATGCTTATTCCTCGCGTTTCCCATGTCTGATGCTTTCAGAATGCAAACTCTACCATACCGAAGACTATATACCTCTTAGCGACACCATTTCAGTGCTATACCTTCCAATCCAGTGTCGCTTCTATCCTTTCATGTGTTACCTCACATACAGCTGCGATATTCGGGCGGTCATTCTCTACGCTTCACAGAAAGTCACGGAGGCAGAGTTAGGATCAAATTAATTTAACTGTACACAAGAGCAGGAAGCGTGCCCACATCGGGGAGCAATGTAAACTAAAACCTTTATAGTCTTGCACTTCTATTTTAAAATCCATAATCAGACCAGAGCACCCGTCGACAATCCAGTGATATGACTTTGACGGGCTTGAGCATACATTAATTCCAGGAACATAATTTCTAAAAGCAGAGATATAAGCTGATACTCATATGGTTCGGGAGAGGAAGGCACATCCAAAAGATTACCTTACTGTGCAGAGACCAACTGACATACCGCGTGGTGCTCATTAGATCCTCCATGCACCTGCCACATTCAGAAACGATCAACAAAAGAAAAGACAGCAAAGGAAATAAGTGCAATTCAAACAATTTGCTGGATACAATTTCTATCCTTGTTGTCTGCTCAAGACAAACCTAAAACTAAACATGTTACAGAGTATTGTTCGTAGAAATTTGTGACATGAAATAGTACTTTTCTCGGCAATTCCGTTCAGTATTGTCCACAAAGACATGAAATGCAGTGGCGAGTTATTAGTGAGGGCAATGCACCCCTGAAATGAGCATAAGACTAACCTGGAGTCGGAAGAATGCGATTGGCAAAAGTCTTCGAATCATGTGCGAAAGCCTCGTTCCCAACTAAGTCAAACACATGCAAATAATCAGTTCGTCTGCTCTTGAACACAGCCTTAAAGAAGACGCCACGTTACTTAAATCTCGAAACTAGTTTGAATAAGGAGCTACTTTGCATGCAGCTTTGCTAGTTTGAAAAAAGGGAACCTCGATCCCTCACGAGGGCTTTGTCTAGAAGGTCAAGGACTTAACCCTTAAAGCTCAAAGGTCTTGAGGAAGCTGAAATGACTTAGAATGAAGACTAATCAATTTCTGGCATTGGGGAGAAATTTCGCAGACTTTCATGGTGATCAACCGTAGGATTTCAAGCAGAACACAATGTAGTTCTAGTGACTCATGAAAAAACCAAAATTAATCAATCAAAGCCCGGATGACAAAGATCTTAGTGCATAAATAGTTCATCGTCAACTTTTTGCACAGTTAGACCTTAAAGAGTTAATAGAGTTTATCACACTCTCACTGTTAAATGTGAGCAAGAGTCGACTGATATGTGCTAGGTGAGAGAGCCGGCAGATAAGAAAGCTTACTTGATGCAGAAACGGTTCAAAAACATCCCTTGCTTTTGCAACTGCTATCACACATGCTGTCCTGATACAACGCCCATCTCCATCTCCGAATTCTAAACAGTTAAGTCATCCAGCCATCCCACCAAAATGTGCCGGAGACAATCGTCCTGGAATTAATTTTGTGCAGCTGAGCATCAAGGAACATGTGTAAAGACACATTATTCAAATTAGTTGAACCTCTAATAAGTTACGCGTTTGACATCCTTATTAGCAGGCCTTATCGGAATTCTTAGTACTTGGTGCGAAGAATACAACTGAAATTAAAAGACGCTCAATTGTAGAACAGGGCATGTAGTTTTAAGAAGGTAACGTGGGAGCATTCTCTGATATTGGAAGATGTAAATTTTAAAATTGAAGTCTGCACCGAAAGCACCCTAAACCTAGACATCGCGATCTGCGAGGAAAGCATTCCCCATCTTCTTTGCATTTCTGCCTTCACAAATTAAGCAGAAGCATCTAACAGTCATGCGATTCCATTCAGTTTCATTGCAATTTCAATCATGGGATTGGTTCACACTAACCTGAATTGCAGCACGTCACCCCATTCTTCAAGTGCCCCACCAGTCGAATCACTTCTGAGTGCTTGAATCCACTCGCTCCACCATCATGGAGATAACCAGACTTTGCCCACTTGTACACCTCGATTCAAGTGGAACCCTCCGTTTGAACTTCGAGTATTGTTTTCACACCTTCATAATCCGAATACCCCAGGTGCACTAATTCTCGCTCAAGAATTCGTATGCACTCTCCGCATAGAGAACGAGGCCGCATCTCCCTCCATCATTCGACCACTTCGCGAGGGTCCGACCAATACACAAATACATCGACAGTGCATAGCGCCTTGAAACCCTAATTTCGAATATAAAACCCTTCACAGAAATTCCGTACCTGAGCTCCTATCATTCACATCAGTGATCCAACCATGAGTATGCGAATTCCACTGATTCGTTTGGCCTGCTGATTATTTCGGCGCCTCCACATTTCAATTATTTCCCACGTGCATGTCTACTCCACCGAGGCTCTTCATCATCTAGGCACAGCACATTCAGTGGCACAGAACATATTCAATTGAATCACTCTGCTCATAAGATTATTAAGTCTCCACTGTACCTCCGCCTGACAGGCTGAAGTGGTGTCTCGCAGCAAAGAGAGTGTCAGTTTGATTCCCACCAGTAATGAGGTTCCCATGAAACCGTTGAGCTAACGGGAGGGATGTGGCACAATTCTACAGCACTTGCATTCCACTAGTACTTCCATCACGCTGAATTTCAAGTGAAATGCCCGAAATTATTTCATTATTTTTTCACTTTTTTTTTTCCCGGCGTATCAATCACAGAAATAACAACATCAATGAATATTCCACTCTGCAAAATTTTGAAGTTAATGCCCCAAAAAGTTTCGTTGAAAATAGTGTCCCGAAAACGCCTCAACGGTACTTTTCGCCCACCCAAGTATGCAAAAAACCCTAAACCGGCGCATTTCTAATACCGTAATTCATAAATGGAGACGCCCGCGAAATTAAAAGTGAATTTGGACACAATCCAAAACCGTTATGGTCACTTCTACAAATGACGACCATTCACTTTGTCCGACTTTGACGTCTCCGTTCGGCATTACAAACTCAATGTCCTTTCCCAATACTTTTGGAACTCGAAGAAGATGAGGTCTATTTTCCGTTTCCAAAACATATTTTTGCATTGACATAACATACATTACACTTTCTCTAGTGTTTATGCGAGGGGGTAAAATTGGGGAAGAGCTAAGTACTTTTGTGGTCCACTTTATTGTGCTTCCCCCCCCTTCAGTTAGCCATTGTCAAGTTCATCTTACCATAGAGTCTGTCAAATGCGTCACATTTGAATGCAATGAACACAAGGTGCACAGTCCAATTCTGGGACCCAAATTGACTAAAGTCTAGTCGGTCAACTTCTTCTCAAAAAAGGAAAAGAGAAAAGTTGTACATTAGACGGGAGGTTACATCCTGGTCTCAGATGGAATAAATTCTCAAGGTGTTCGAAACATTTTTCTATGAAGGTTTTGACGGGTGTGAAATACACGGAGCACATGGCTACCTGCTGGATTCGTTCGTGAAGGACACCATCAACGACCGCACGGACGAATACGGAGGCTCCATGGAGAACCGGTGCAAACTCCTGCTGGAGGTAACCCACGCTGTCATCAACGAAATAGGTGCACACAAGACAGCCGTTAGAATCTCGCCATTCAGTGTGTACAACGCAGCTGGGACCGACACAAACCCCAAAGATCTCCTCTCGTACTTGCTCGCAGAGCTCGATAAGCTCAACTTGGCGTACATCCACTTGACAGAGCCCGAGTTCGCCTACATTGTGGATAACTTCACCTGGGCGCCCCAGTATGGCCATCTGACGAAGCAGAGAACAACTCCCTTGCTGGTCAGTGGGGGCCACACCTGTGAATCTGGAAACGAAGCTGTGCGCTCCGGATATGCGGACATGGTGGGGTTCGGACGGTCCTTCATAGCCAACCCGGATTTGGTGAAGAGGTTCCAAATGGGTGCTCCTCTGAATATCCCCAATCCTGCGACGTTCTATGGTGATTATACCAGAAGAGGGTACACGGACTACCCATTTCTCGAAGACAGAGAGTAAGGAAGCAGCCTATTTCTCATTTCAAGCAATTTTTTGATAGGAGTACATAGGAAGGAAAAGGTGTTGAACAAATTCGATTTTTTTGAATGTACAGTACAGTACAGTAGGAGTTGGGATCTACTTCCAACATTGATAAGGTTCTAAATGCCAAGGGAATTTTGAGACGCAGATAAAATTAGTGTGCTAGTCATAGGAAGGTAGTAAACATATGCCAGAAAATAAGGTCTCAAATTTGATCCTAATAATGCACACAAGTTGAAGGGACTTGGAGAGGACTTACAGAGAGCCAGTTTCCACCATGTTAAAGATGCTCGTACTCGGAATAAACAGCTGCCTTGGAGTAGCAACGTAGCATATTCACATTCAATGCTCTGGTAGGCCTAAGATGTACAGGCACCATCTGCAATAATGGAATAATAGTCCTTACAATTTGCCCACCGCTTAGTACTCACCTAATAAGCCCACACTGCAGATGAGCGTAACAGTTCACCAGCGGGAGTACACTAAGTAATCCAACTACGCACTGCGAGTAGACTAGAAGTCTAATATCGTAAGATTTGTCACTAACAACTACATATTCACTACGTATTCATGTGCCAGGATGTCAGTGACTCTCAATCTTGTATGACTAAATTCGAATTCTAAACGTGGCTATGCACGGCATTGGGTGACAGCAAATTTCTGCTGCAGTCTCAACCACCCTTGCAATCTCGGAGATGCCAACACCTCTGATATATGAGATCTTGTCATTTAGAATACAAGGCATAGCACACCTAACTAGTGGAGATACACTAACGTTGACCGCCCACGGTTCTTCAGAAAGCTGTATCTGAAGGTGAGATGATGCGAACGTTCCTCATATACACAACAGTACTCCAGATGGCAACCGTATATCCGTGACAAGCTTCTCTGCAATCTAGGAATCTCGGACTTGTTGCGACCAGAACAGGCTAGAGCTTTAGACACTGCTGCCAATGACTACAAGCAATACTAATTTGCAGCGATGCATTCTTACTACAAACATGGTCAACTTCGAAGCCATCAATGTTCGATGGAGCTCCTAAATCCCAGCATCCATAGGAAGTTAGGAAGACGTTTTATCATCTCCACAGAATCGCTGTGAAGGAACTGATTCGTTGCAGTATTTGGCCTTCTGGAGTTTCATTCTGCTTTCCACTCAATGAGATTCCGATCAATTCAGATATGAGTCACAGATGGATGAATGACAATCAATAAAGCAGCGAGATGCATTCGAGCAGCTCTGGCTAGTACAATGATCCCCTCATAGTGAGTTTTTCTCCCCTGAATCACTGTTGTTCATGAAAGCTGTATCCAGATCTGTCATGGGTGCTGCATAAAGATATCAACAAATTAGAAGCAATCTTCTCAAGCAAGAATCATGCTCTGATACGAAGTGAATACATAAAATCTGCTCATTCTGCGACCATTGGTTTCTTAACTGGATAAGAATAGGATCTGATAAGGGGAATCCATACCAGGAGAATGTTACATATTTTCTCAAACATTCTAGCAATAGAGTTGTAATTAAGAGGCAAAAGGCAGGATTTAGTACGGGAAAGGGAGCTCATACCTAGAAGATCATCATATGTTCCGTCAAATGTGCTGTCAAAAGAATCGTAATCCAAAATTAGGGGTGGCGATAGTGGCCGAAGTTCAGGAACATGTAGTCCTGGCGATTTTTTCCGGGACGGATCTTGAAGATATTTCCAACTTCCATTCTCCATGTGCTGTCTTCCATTGGAGTCCTCCTGCGCCACGACATTCTCCCCTCTCTGCACAATTTTTTGAGGATCTGTTGAATGGCCGTTCCTCTCTTCTACATCTTTGTCTCCATTTTGGCTGGGGATGAACGGATGGACAGCGCCCTTGCCAACATAGATTCCTGGCTGATTAGCGTTTGTGGCCACATGTGCCACTTCCCTTTCGCTTTTCGCGTTTATTTGGAGGGGACTCACAGGAGTGAAGTAATGTTCCGTACTGGTAGGCTGTTGTGCTTGGTCTTCAACAGCAGGGACAGGTTTCTGAAGAGCAGCCTCCATGACTGCTTGACGCAACGAGGTAATACCTGCAATCCATCTTCTCAAATTAAAACTGTGAAATCCATGTTTTTAAGGCCAACAGATATTATAATAGGTATTGCAGAACGATTTCAAAGAGGCGCCTTGTTGTATCTCAAATAAAACCTCATGTCACTCTTGAGACACATCAGTAACTTGACGTCACTCTTTTGTCAAGGGGTTAATTCGCTTGAGTACCAATATGAAATCGACACAATCAAACCCAACATTAATTCTGCTCACATAAAAAAAAGACAGCAGAGACTAACTGGCAGTTATACCATCTAGTCTACGAGCCCTAAAGAACATCCGAACACACATCTCAACAAGGGAGATAAATCATACCTTCAGTAAGGTCATTTCCACCGTTCCAATACGCACCATTTCCTTCCAATCCCTCTTGTTCTTGCAACACATCCAAAGGAGACATAGATGTAACCCCAGATAGTGCAGCCTTTGAGTGTGTGTACCCTCCAATAGAGATTGGGGACATGTAAGGAAGCTTTAGTGCTGGACTAGGGGGTACAAGCTCTAATGGCAAGGTGAAAGTGTTGCCTAATTCACCCACATTTTGTTCGGTGCCTTCCTCCTGCAGAGAAAGAGCCTAAGAATAAGGATAGCAGACAGAGAAGCGAATAGCACGACGGCATCAGCTTGATCAGTACAGATACAGTGATGAAAAAAGTAGGGGAAGTCAATTACTCTGAAAATGGATGTCGCTTGGCGAGACTTTGAGAATCCCATAAGAGCATCCTGTGCAGCTCGAGATGCAGCCATGGCATCGGAACCATCCACCTGTTCTCGCAGACTTGTAATTGCTGTCTCCAACCCTGGCATGGAACCTTCCAGTTGGTTCTTGAGAGACTGGTTTACAAATACCAAACAACGAAATGAGATGAATATCCTGCTACGATTTTCGGCTGTGCATGTGATGAGAGAGGACAGGCATAAATAACTCTTTAAAAAATGACGTCTAGCAATAGGTGTTGCTTTATATATCCTGCATCACAAATGCTCCATGACATTCTCAAAGCTGGTGCGATTAAGCTGAAACGTAGGTCTCACCAGAAGACTCGAGCAATGTTGCTTGTGTTCTCCTAGAGTTGTGCGAAGAGTATATGCATGAACGCTGTCTTCCCCATGTACGTTTTCCATCATAAGATCCGGTCCTGCTCCATTGTTTGATCTAGCCTTCAACACCCAATCGAGACAAACAACTGCCATGAATACCTTACATTTAAATATAAAAATTAAGGCACCAGTAACAATGATATGCTATATAGCCTCGATAAGCCCAGTACGGCAAAATTCGCAGCGAGTCACCATAAAAGAATGATCATGCTTCTCATTCAATGGCAAACGTGAAAACCCACATTGGAAATAAAACGTATTCTCTAACAGACCGCAAAAATACCCAACGAATGCAGAGTATACAGACAGAGACACTACTTACCAGGCGAAGGGTTTGTTTATGGACAGCTTGCAATGCATGGGTCCACCGACGCAGGATTTCACCCACATCCACAGGAGGTGGAGTTTTTGTAGATTTATCATCCTCTGTAGATACTCCAGCCTCAAGTCTAGGCCGTTGGCTGTCATGATCAACAGTTGAACTGGGGGCTGAATCCACCGGCAGATTGACGGATCCAAGGTCTACTGCAGCTCGCAAAACAGCTCCATCAATTCGGTACCTGCAGGAAGAAACCTGATAAGTAAGAAGAGAACCCATAACCTATCACAACGGCCACCCAGCATCTTCCAATTCCTTTCGAGCCTCCCCGTTTCTAAATTTCCCCGTAATCAAACCGAGTCTTCAAATTACGAAAACCCCTCAGCTCTTTATGAAGTGGTGCATAAAGTTTCTATAGTTTACTGTACTGTACTCGAAGAACTCGCAGGATTGCAGGTAAATGTCCGTGTAGCACCTTACTCTATCAAAAATGTAAAGAGTCAACAAATCAAGAAGAAGTTGGACATCCGCACAGTCAACTGAAGTTACGTGGTTGAAACATTAAAGATAACCAAATAGCCATGAGCATTGTGAGTTTAGTACCTATGTTCCCGACGAGCAATGAGATCCTCAATAGGCCCAGATGCTAATTCTGCCACTCTCTCTGGAAAACGTGAAATGAAGTTAGTATCTTTAAAAAAGATTCCTAAAACTCTTTACTTCTGTCAAAATTCACCTTCTGCCATCATTCAACAGGGGAGATGTTGCAAGGGAAAAAACATCAATATCTCAATCATGCATTATTCTTTAATATCAGACGCATGCTCTATCGAAGCCCTTGAACATCAGGCATACAATGCTGGTACAACTGAGAGTAACGTGTAATAGCCATCTTTAAAATGAGAGCATCAATAGTTTATAAGTAGAAGCACCAGATAAAAATGATTTTCTTGTTACATGTCTACCAAAAAATTTACTATGGTCAGACCTGAGTGTGATAAAATCCCTTTCCATAGCTGAGAAGCTCTTGAAACAGGAGCTGCCTTTCGAGCCACAAACCCTTCCGTGTCATTCAGAATGTCATCATCTAAGAAATCGCTTGATTCCTGTAGTTTCTCCAGCTCCTGATGTTGAAAAGCCTGCAAACTCAAAACAGACATTCAATGGAGTGTTCTATACGGTAGAGTAAGCAAAAAATGAAACAAGTCACGGGAGTGTAACAACTTTAGGTCAAAACTGGATGAAGAAAAGCGAGATAGTCAGAGGCAGATCAAGATGATAAGTTGAGACTAAAGAGAATTGAAAATCTAACAGTAAGCACAACATGTCAGTAACTAATAATAAAGGACAAGAAAAGACTATTGCTACAGAACAGGAATGAGGTCAGGAGCTAGATTTTATTTATTTATTTCGCAAGTCATAAGTCCCTAACCAACTAATGGCACATGCTTCAAAAGTCTTGGACACTTAGTCCAAATGGCATTAATGCCACATTAGCGTTCATCATCTTCCCTGGACTGAGTGAAAAGTAAGCATGTACCTCTTCTGCACACAAAGCCCGGTACTCAGCTGTCATATCATGAGCCAAGCTGGACCAGCTTGCCTGCCTTTGCACAGCTTGCGCAGCTCCTTTCATAAATCGTTTGCGTTCCAATGCGATCCGAGCCTGTAGGCAAAGAATGTAATGAGCATGCAGATGGCGTGCGATTTAAATTGTCATTCAAAGACACAGCGCACATCACACTTTAGGCCATTTCTCGCTCCACAGATGACCACATGGTCAAACAATGTGTATCGACATTGTCAAGTATTTCATCCTACCTTGGTAACAGCAAGCAGAGACAGGGGTCGAGTGTTTGGGCCAACAAGTTCCGTCAAGGAGGCTGGTAATGGATTTGCCGCTACATCGGCTGGGAATGTTCTTCTATGAACTTCCCGCAGTGCATGTGCTGATAGATGCCACAAAAGCTCTACAAATCTGCAAAACAATGGCATGTTTAACACTCATCGTAACAGAGAGCAGAAATTCTAGGGACATATTGTTAAGAGTACGAGAAAAAATGCGAGAGGTTGCACCTTTGGCCACAGCATGTGGCAAGGGAAGAGACACGAGAGTTGCTCCGAGGTAGGGCTCCTTGGCTTTCCAGTTCATTGATCAAACCCTGAACTACCTGGATTACGACAGAATTGTCAGTTACCTCATGCAGTAAATGAACTGGAAAATGAGATATTCCGCATTGACCACAGAGAAATCTCGTACTACATACCAGTTCGAGAAAGGACAGAAGATGTAAAATAAGCGGATCGTTTCGCAAAAAGGCGATTACCATCGTTAATCTAAAGAACACTTAGAAAAATCACCTTTAGACCTAGAACACTGCAAGCAGACAGAGTGAGTGATAATTTTGAAAGCTTACTTTGCGAAAATCACGAGACTGAGCAGCATCAAAAATAGGCCACACTCCAGCAAAGTCCTGTTCATGAGCAGTTCCTTACATCAGAAATCAGAGCCCCATACATATGAAATTCGGCATTCAGAATGCTTGTATTCTACGAGATAAACAGTACTCGAACAAAGGCAAAATCGGTTGAGCCGACTAAGTGGGTTGCAAGGGAATCTATCATAGGCAAACGGTTGAAAATAGAACTACGAAAAATCAGATCAACATTGGATCGACTGAGGCGCTTGAGTCTACATCTAGCTAAACCACAACACCAAAACCCTAATTCGGATCACAGAAATGGTATTCATAAGCACACCCAGTCGCTGCAATCACTCTTGAGAGTCACTTAGTGAAACCATGCTGCAAACCTAATCCCGGCATCCATAGTGCAGTCGGCCTTAGGGATTCTACATATAGTCAGTTAGGTTCCCTTGGGGCAGTGGTGGGATTAATAGACGGCGAGAAACTCAAAACCTTGCAGTCAAGGCAGTAGCCAGATTACAGCGTACGAAGTGAGGGGGAACAATTCAACATGAAAGATTCTAGAGGGATGGAAGTGACGATATCAATGTGAATTCAGGAGAAACGAGGGGCTGAGGAAAGAAAGGAAGCGGATCAGCTACACACACACAAGAAAGGGGCAGAAGTACCTTAGCCGAGAGGCTTGGACCCCTCAATGCGCACATGAGAAAGTGAAGCAGCGCTTCACCAAGACGAGGGTTGGAGTGCCGGAACAAGCCAGCTCGCATGCCAGCTCCGGGTCCAAGAACAGTAGGATCAAGGCCAAGCAGGAGACAGTTCGCATACAACGCAGCCTCCACATCGCCTTCCTTCTCCTTTTCTTTCTCCCGCTCCCGGTCTCGATCGGCATTCTCTTTCTCTCTCTCCCTATCCTTCTCCTTCAGCGCGACGTCCATAGTCTCCTACTCACCGCACACAGCAGCACCACCTCCCACCAAAACTATCCCCGCGCCTCTCCAGCACCCCCCACTGGCTCAAACCCCACGACCCGCACGCGAGGCCAATTCCATCCTCCTCGCTAGACCTCCTCATACCCCAAACATATCACATCCGGAGCTCACGATCCGTACACACATGCCCTCACCGCCCTGCAAATTCCATCCCGCCTCGAGATCTGCCCGTCTCAGGATCCAGCGCCGCATCAGAAAACGCCATCCCTCAACCACGCCAAGAACACACTCCGCCTCTCCTCTCCACCTGCTGTGCACAACCAAGCTCCTCACTCACTCACTCACTCACTCACACCTCTCCCATCACCTGCTCCCCAATGCCGAACTGGACTTCCCTGCGTCGACATCCTACCCCCGCCATCACCAAAACACTCTCACAAACCTCCCATACCCTCCCTCCTCTCCTCTCCTCCCACTGAATGCCAGCTTCTCTATCGCCTCCTTCCTGGCCGCCGCCTCACCCACCTCACCTCCGAAATTGTATACACATGCTTCGCCCACTGGTCTTTCTCAGCTGGGCACCAGTTGATGATGGAACACGGAGGAGCTGAATTGAAGTTGATGTGACACTGGGGCTGAAGAGACGCCTATGCGGCGCTGGTTAATTACTCATGTCAAGAGCAGGGCGAGGTGGAAGAGATGGGAGTGAGTTTACACACAAGTTAGCAGCTTCAGTCAGTCAGTGTAGCATTGATAGAGACAGACAGACAGACAGACAGACAGACAGACAGGCACTTGTTGGAAGGGGAAGTGATGAGTTTAGGCTATGTGAGAAGTACTATGTTATTAGGGGAAAGCAGAGAGAGGAGAAGCGAGAATGGGAGTGAGGGAGTGGAGTTGAGTTGAGTGTTTGTTGCCCGTTCAAATGTTCATCACCCGGGCTTCTCTTCTGTGTTGAGAAGGGAGGCTGTGGCATCACATATTTGGGAGGGAGGGAGATGAGCATCACTGCTGTTCCGGGTTCAGTTCATATGTAGGGGAGGAGTACATTTGTGGGGGTTTGGGTTGAGGAGGGTTGGGAAGGGGACTTATTGGATGTGATGATGCCATAGCAACGTTCGTTACTGGGTATGGGGGGTCACACCTGGCTAATTCTAATCTGGTTAATCCACTGTTGTTGGGCTTGATTAGGAGGGTGGTTTTTTATTTCGATGGTAACCTGTTTGGGAGTGTGTGAGGAGTTGAGTTGAATGACGTCTGTTTTGGTTTTTTACGAGAGTTTTAGAATTTATTGAACCTGAGGAGTAAGGGGGAACTGACCTTTTATTGGAATTTGGGATTTACAGAAATATGTGAGAAGTGGGAGTAAATGTTGTCACATGATTCAGATGGTATGTGACATTCAAGTCGCATGTGATACTGTGAAAGGAGCAATGGGGAATGGGCCATGGGCATTGGATAGTGAGATCTCACTCTGGGGCAATTCAATGAACATTGAATATCCTGATTTACCTGTTACCCATGGACAGTCTGGTGGGGTCAATCATGTTCCCACTGATGCAGCCATAGTTCAATGTTCAATCCGTTATGAACTTTCTGAGCTTGCACAGGAACAAGAGTAAGTTAGTGTTCGTTGGAATGGAGCAACGGAGGGCTCCTCCGGACTTCTCCAGAAATGTTGGCATTGCAAAAAACGGTGCCTGTGGCACCATGCTCTGTACTAATCCGAATCGCCACCATATAACGAGTACTTCAATAGAGAGTTGAAACCGGGAGCACGGGAATCTTTTGCTACAGTGATGTACAGTATCCAGCATCTAGCAGTTTAAACTACAATTGCACCTGTTCGAACGTTCGACCCACTTCGATCAAAGTGGAAACCAAAATGGAGTGTACTTGCCAGATATGGCTCATGAGAGCTCAGAAAATCAAGAATATTGTCCTGATTCCAAATTCAACCCCTGATTTCAGTAATTCGAACTCCGTGTCTGACATGATGTACCCTGTTCCACACGGGTTAAACTAGGGCTTCGGAAAGGTTTAGGTTCAGGAAGAGCGGGAAAACCTCGACGGGTTGGTCACGGGCTTGAAGCAGAAGCGCTTCGATAAGTGTGCTTGCGCTGCCTGGATAGAGGTAACGTCAACCACGGTGGAGCGGAGATGGGGAGGGCGGGATAGTGGTTTGAGTTTCTTCTGCAGTGGGCGGGATATGCCCTTTTGGTGACGGAAAAGATCAAGGGCTGAAGCTGCTCGCTTCGCAGGGGTTGTATTAATTGTGCTTAGTACCTTCTCCTGCCCATGGAGTTCGAAGTTCAAAGTTGGGAAAAAGTCCTTCTGATGAAGAGCCTGTGAAGGTATTGTTGCTTTTGCCAGGTTGAGAAACTCGCTCTCGGATTCCTGCTTCGTACAATTGGGGTCACTTTTAGCTCGTTTCATTTTCTCAATCCAGTCATCTAGACAACTCTGTACATACCCAGGCTTCTGCGACCGATTGCTGTTGCGTTGCGTAGTTGGCCGTTGTGTAGGTCTTTCTTCGAGCCATGGTTCGACGGGAGAGTGTTCACATTCAGACAGTTGGTAGGGATCATCCCAGAATTTGAAACATCTCTCTGGTGTAAAATCTTCATCGAATTTGGGATCCAACTGGAAAGCAGGGTGCAAAGGAGGACTGAAGGCGATGTGTTCCTCATTTGTTGGGCCATCACCTAGTGGATCCATTTCAAAAATTCGATCAAGATTGGGACAGAATGGGTTTCTATAGCCACCTCTTCCTGAGCTGTCGTTGAATGTTGTTTCGAAGTCATCGATTCCGCTGGAGGCTAGTGGGAGAAAAGGGAAATTGTCTGGATACGTTTCTTCCGGACGCATGGTACCTCTTGGCCCTTGTCCTTCCTTTAATTTTCTGTATTCGCTCTGTAACTTGAACAATCTCAAGCTTTCTGCTGGCACCTCAAAGCCTTGAAGAGCATCTGCCATGGCGTCGTGCGACAAGAGCATAAACTTTGAGAGTGGAACATTGAGGTCCCGATTAAGACATAGGATAGCATGTGCAGCCAGGGGATTTAACGAGGCGAACTGTTCAAGAAATAGTTCGTCATCGTTTTCACATTCTGACATCAATAATGGATAAGGCCTCTTGGCCTTCTTCCTCACCCTTTCGATACACATCAAAGCGATATCTTCAGTGCACTGTGGGCTCCCGGAGACGAAGCACTGTACTTGCATGCCAAAACCAGCAGCAGCTACGGCCAACTTTGGCGTCGCTTGTAGAATAAACGAGGTGAATGCGGGCTCTCCTTCGAAAACCTACATCATTGGGCACGTTTAATCAGAACATGTACCTCATAGTATAGAGGAAAATGGCCAGTACTACATCTATTAAAGAAGCATAGAATACCAATCAGTACTCATCAGTTATTCCAGCATAGTTGAACTTCAAAGGACAGTGTCAAGGCTTCAGCTTGCATCTCAACCGAGGTAGAACAACGCACCATGTAGCATTTTCCGAAAGAGAAACTCATAGCCTTCATCTGACAATTGACAATGATGTCAGCAATGAAGGCAGAGCATTCCTTGTAGACGAAACTGGGATCCCAATTCAGTTTCATTTTTGCTGCTGTGTAAACAATCAAGCATGTTGATGGGCTTAGAATTAAATCGACGGGAAGATGACGTTCTCTTTCCACCACTTGCAGTTGTTCATTCTCAAGCGCAAGTATCCTCTGATAGGAACTTCTCCTTCGTGGAAGAATAGGTCCATCTGGTTCCATTACATTTGCAGCGACTATGACAAGAGGTTTCCTCTTCATCATCTTCACCTCTCGTGATCCTGAGCATTTATCGCCGAACAACTGTTCATTCTTTGGGTGTTGTGAAGGTGCTGTAGCCGCCGAAGAAGGCGGTGCTGTGACTGCCTGGGGAATTTCTTCAAAAGAAGCTGCAGCAAGTGGTGTTGGCCCTCTTCGTTGACTATGGATTGCCTCCAAGTCACGACGAGTTATTCCTTGTCTAGTAGAGTTCTGTCTACGCTCAAAATTCTGCTTTATAACAGGCACGATTAGGGTTATCACGATTATTAATTGTCATAGATTTCTCAGTGTATACAGTCGTTATAAACCAGGAGCTACAAAGCAACTTCTTGAAGAGTTCACTCTCTAGAGTTACGACCTGTAATATATGCTGATTCTCAAGGACTAATGGTGGATACAGTTTCAAGAGCTTGCAGCCAAGTCTTTTGAAAAGCAAGGGAAAAAGCTGTCACTCAAAACTTTGACGGTTGGAATTAATTTTGTGAGCTTATAAGTTCACGGCATAAGAAAATGCTGCAACTATTTCAGAAGAGACTTCAAATGGCAAGTACTTACTTTTGGATTAGATTCTGAACTTTGTTTACGGCTGATTACTTCTTTGTAAACATGCTTCTCGTTCGTAGGCAATAAAACGCCGACACTTCTGGTGGAGTTAAATTTTAAGAAAGATGGCGGAGGAGCAGTTGAGCATTGCGTTTTCTCATCTGACAATGTGGAATTATCTGAGTTGTCGTTTTTTGCTGCAGTGCACAGGGAAACCATAGACTTAAGCGTCGAGGCGGATAGAGAAATTCCTGTTCCACCCGGGAGTCGACGCTCCTGATTTCTGAATATTCCACTATTTTCTTCAGTGTCATTTGCTATCAAATCGCTAGGAGAGAAACCATCTGCACCGGTTAAATCCACGAACGTCACTCCGGAGTTTGATGTTGATTTCACGTGACGGTCACATGACAAATCCTTTACTCTTGGACTCTGCTCAAATCGGTCGTTCTTAATGATCTTCAGATTCTCAGACAAGTTTTGGGTCTGTAGGGGTTTCATCGCCCTAATACTTGAATCTATACTAGGATCTTCCAGCAAGGTGTTACATACAGAAACAGAACAAGGACCTCTTTCTTGAGGAAACTGCGTTGCAATTCCAAGGTCTGGAGCAAGTTCGTCTAACATGGAAGGTGTGGCGCCAGAGCTGTCGAGCAGGCAAGATAGGTCGTCACTTAGAACTTCACAATCGTACTCGGCCCTCGGATTCAGGATCATAGGTATAGTACAGGGTTCCACAATTTCCAAATCCGACATTTCAGGGAAATTCCACATTCCACTGTCATAAGCTGGGGCCTCAAACGGCTTGACTGCAACCCTGCAATCCGCAACTTCTGAGGTGGTCTGGAGGACCGCACCACCGAGCCCCTGAATCGATTTCTGTGACCTAGTCTCTTGACTAGAACTAAGCGGGAATGATACAGGCGCGGTTTCAAAGTCTTGCACCTGTACATGACAGGAGATAACTTAAGCTGGCCGACAAAGATATCTAGATTACATAATTGGATTCCAATTTCAGTACATATTCTTCAAAGGTATTGCGTTAATTTAGTCGTTCTTGGTAGTTCAAATGTTGTGAAGTACGTTTCAAGTGTTAAAAAGGTATCAAAGTTAATGAATAATATTTCATTATGGCAATCGGCAACTCCAACAGCGTCGTTAGCAACACAAACGTGTGTGTACGTGGTAATTTGGCAAGATACTCCAGACACGAGCCTGCGCATTTTTATCCAAGGTACCTAATACTTCCCTAATTTTGTTAATGCGAGATTCAGAAGATTACAGTCCTCTCCTTCAGTTTCTTAATAGATTATAATAACTAGCAAGGCTATACTTCTCTTTAATTCAAAGTCTAGAGCAAACCTTTAATTTCCTGAAATCTTCACTAACGTCACTGTCCACAGGCGATGACGATTCCACTAGGAGTTTCTTGCGTTGCCCTTCCAGCTTGCAGAACAGATCCTCTACATCGAACTCCATTTCTTGCACCATCAAAAAGCCTCCTGAATCACACGTCGTTGAGGCGATTGTCGACGTCTCGTCCTCAAACCAGACACACGCTTCCACAGGTCGAATCAAAACCTCTCCGCCACCCGAAGCAAAACTTACTAACGGCTCTGGGAGAAGTTGCAACATCAGCTTCTCTGCAATCCACGTCGGGTATGACACATCGACACCCATGGCCGGGTTATCATCACTCTGAATGACCTGCATACACTTTCTAAACACCTCCAGAGCCAAGGTTTCACTTCCCTCCCCGTTGCCATTACTGCATATCGTTTCTTCAGCAGCTAACAGATCATCTCTTTCAGGCAGAAGACTCTTCTGATAATTCTCCTCTGCAATCTCAGAAGAAACCACGCCGCGGTTTATACTAGGACACTTAAACCGTATTCGCGCCATGGCTAGTCCACACGAACAGCTGCAACTCAAAACACCTCTTACACTCGTACTCCTGTGCTCCTCACATTGTAATCACAAACCTAACTAACTCACGCATTCTTTCTTCAACAAAACAAAACGACATCAACCGCCACAGCAACCACTCCATGAGACGAAACTAAAGACGTCTCCAAGAAATCACACACTTCAACACACCGCTCACCCCGCCAGAGAAAACTCCACTTCCACACGCACACGCCTACACTCTAAAACCACCGCCTCTCCACAACCGAAATGATAAATCACGCAAACGAAACCTCTCACAAGGCGCATTTAATTAAGATCCTCACGGTCTGTCACGAATTAATTAACTCCTGGAGACGCCAATCCTCCTTCCGAAAAGCCCCGGGGGTCACGAAGCAGAAACCGTAGAAGAGAAGCTTGGGAAGAACAGAGCAGAGCAGAGCGCAGCCTCCATACAACACAGCAACGACACCACAACAACAATCACCGCAAGCGCACCATAGCTTCGATCGAGTGTTTGCAAAACTTGAAGGTGCGAGAACTCACAACACTTGCGGCACTTCACTCCCTGGACATCACGATTGATACCTGTGTGATACTAGTCCGATACCATGTTTAGACCGAGTGATACTACGCTTATATCGACGGCGATACCTCGGCTAGGATAAGAAAAAGTTCACTTCTCCATGTTTTCAGGTAAGAGTGGAAAGCGACAGGTTTTAAGGTTTTGGGGTTTGGAGTGTCAAGCAACAGGGTCTGCTTTGTAGCACTGCGCAGGAATGCTTCGGCTTGCTTGAGAATTGGGCAGCTATGGCGCTCGGGGTCTCCTCCCCTCACTGCATTCTCCACTGCACGTGTGCTCGTGCTCTAGCGGACGCTTCACAGGTAACTGACCTCTGCTTGCATACACATCTTGTAGCTGGATCTTGAACTAGGAGTTTGGGCAACCGAACAGAGTAGGTGCTTCAGTGGACGCTGGCTCAGGGGGTATAGACAAACATTGCGTGAAGCTCAGACCGCACAAGTATATTCTAGACGATTCATGAGGTCGAATTCTACATTTTTGCAATACTAGGGTGCAAATTTTAAGGATATGGTGGGTAGCGTGACACGGGAATCATGAGCCGGTGTGGATAGACACTATTGTTGTACCCATTATGTGGTTGATGGCTTTAGGGTTTCGAGAGAATTTGTGTGACATTGTTTTGGCTTGCCTCGGAGGGAGGCAATTCTCTGAAGCACGTAACAGTTGGGTCTCCACATTGTATAATGAACGTTATCTTGTATGGTTATGTTTCTGAATTGCGCGTTTCTTCTTGGTTTTATGTATCTTCGTCTTCATCATCCTGATTCTGCATGGGTTATGTCAGGTGTACAGGTTTGAGGGGAATGTGGGCCAGCTCGGCTACAGGAGTGGTGGATTGTTGAAATTCTTTAATAGAGTTGTGCCTTCAACTGGTACTTGGAATCTAAGGCATGGCATTCGGAGAGATTACAGCATCCGAGCTGCGGAAGGAGACAAGGCCGGATTTGGTCGTCAACCTGAGAAGAAGAACAAGGTTGGATTGCTTATTCGTGTTCACGATTGTTTATTTGGAGGCTTGATTTTTTCTGCACTGAGTTGTTTTTAAGGACTACGGTGATGTAGTTCTTTCGTGGAAAATCAGATTACCATCTCGTGCTCTTTCAAAATGGTGTGTTTTGGTAGCTTTACTGAATGGAACAAAACCTTGTGTGTTTGGCTTTGGTGCAGAAAACCAACCGAACACAACCGAGGAAAAGCGAGGAAGATCAATTAGCCCGAGCACAGTGAGTACACATGACATTTGAGACTTTTGCATCTTTTGTTTTTACAATCATCATTCTTTTGTTTTTATTTGGTTTACTCAAATTTTTATTGATCATCTTTAAGCTGTTTAGGCAGATCCTGGAAAAGAAGCAACTGGGCAATGACGCTGCAACGTATATAGGTGCAATATATTTCATATTGAACCGATATGGATAGATTAAACTTGGTTGATTTTCAATGCATTCATATCTAGTTTTCCATTTGCTTGTTTTCGAAGTCACTCTGCTTTCTGGTTCTAAAGGATTGTGCAATCAAGTTGTGTTTGGATCTATTGAAATCATTCTGCTCAAGTTTCTTGCATAAGAAACCATTCTCTTGTATTCGATGGCAGAATCGAAGCAAGCTCCAGCATCAGGGTTAGAGCCAATAAAGGAGACGAAGAAGGTGATCAATGAGGACGATTTTGAAGAAAGACTCGCAGAAATCAGAAAGTACTGACATTCATTCCCCGTCATGTAGGTTAGACTGTGTATATAATGAGGTTGTTGTTACTCTATGAAATAGTGCTTCTATAATAACCTTTCAGATAATGTTGAGTTTGCTACACTTTCCTCTTTCGTTTGAAATTTTTCCTACTTTGATGAAATTGACTGACTCTTGATGGTAGATGCATTCAGGAAGGCCAAAGAGCTGAGGGATGCAGAAGAGTATAAGAAGTTCTTACCCATTGATTACGATGCCCCTCTTCCGGCTCCTCCCGAAGATGCTAAGTGGACCGACAGCATTGGTGCAAGAGTAAGAGCCAGTACTAAACCCATCCGGTATTGATTATTCTTGGTCTAGGTTGAGTTGCTACTGACCTGCATGTGGGTCTGTCCAGATCGGCATTGGAGTGGCAGCAGTGGTGTTTGCACTCATATTTACTCTTGGGGACTTTTTGCCCTCTGGCAGGTATTTCGTTTACTGGAATATCGTTCCCTTCGAAACAGGCAAACAAGAACTGATCGATATTTAAGTTCGTACCTTGTTAACTGCATAAATTTATTTAGATGAATCATTTTCTCATTTTGTATGTGGTTGTCTGGGTAGCAAAGTCCAAGCAAAGACTCAAGTAAGGAGCAGCAGGTTGAGCAACCGCAGCTACCTCCAGAAGAAGCTGCCAAACTGAAGGTTATATCTCACCGAGCATTTTTGAAATTTGTATCAATTACTCTGCAATTTTTAATTTATATACTGAACAAAATGGTTTGAGTCTCTTTTGCAGGCTCAAGCTGAGAAATTTGATGAAACTTTGAAGACTTCACCGGAGGATCGAGACGCTCTTGAGGTAAGATTCTCATATGTAACCACGTATCTGAAGGCTGATCTTGTGCTGAACTACACTTTTTAATGCTAAGGTGATGACTTCAGGTTCATATTCTAAATAATGAGAAAAAGGAGGCTTCTAGACTTATTATATGGTAGTTCCTGTCAGGTCATGTAAATCAACTCAAAACCAGCTTTTTATTGGCTTACGTTATAAGTCTGTGAAGCTACTTTCTTCTGTTGTGTTCCACCGATTGATTTAATGTCCAAGGGTATTGGCTTCAGTTTACTGGTCAAATATCAGGTGATCTATTATTTTTGGAAAGTCAAGGTATTGGATTTTTTCTCAATATTGTGCACAATAAGTTCAGGGTGCAGGTGTCACATACGCAGAGCTGGGAGAATATAGCAAGTCTGCGACGTACCTCACCAAGCTTGTCCAGGTGTTTACTGAATCCCATCAGTTAATGATTCCTCCACAAGATGTTTTTACATACGAGCTCTGTAGGAAAATATTTGTGTCTTATTGAAGTTCTGACATATAGTGAAGCCTGTTACTGCCCAAGGGATGGAACATAATTTGCTTTTTGATGTCTTAAGCTATACCTGTAGCTTTACAATTAGCTTAATCTGTCATGTCATGTATGCCAAACAGAAAATACCCAACGATGTAGAAGCCCAACGGCTTCTCGGCGAAGTTCGATACGAAGCTGGTGATTATGCAGGCAGCGCCACTGCCTACAGAAGTGCAATTAGGGTATGTTCATTGTCCAATCTCAGTGTTTCAAAATTGAGACTTGGTATATTACTCGCAGGTTTGTTAAATCACAGATTACAGACTTGTTATTCTGGTACCGGCTTGTAGATTATTTACTGAGTTCCGATCTCTGATGAGATCGAATGAGGCTCATTACAAAATCCGAAAATATTGTATAATTATTATTTTTCCCGGCGTGGCTACAGGCTGCTCCAAAAGACACCGTAAGCTTATTACAAGGGCTTGTGAGTGCACTCCTTATAGACAACAAGCCAAGTGAGGTATGCTCTTTTTATCCCTCATTCATTTTATCCCTCTTTGAACCACATGAACTCGGCTGTAATTGTTTGGGCTCGCTAAAATTTTAGCCTGAACATTCAGGGTAACATATTTTTTTATTTTAATCCAGTGTGTAATACGGTGATTAGGCTGTGGGCGAGATGCTTGCTGCGAGAACTCGACTGAATGAAGCCGCTCAATCCAAACCATCAGCGCAAGGGGGAACTACAAATGCAGATGATCGTGTAGATCCCGTTCAAGTATGTTCCTTGATGTTTATGTCAGTAACTGGCTTTGATTATCAATTTTTTGGCAAATCAGTGTGACACATGCAGCAAACGGTTGTGCACTTTGTACTAATCTGAGATGGTCTTCTAGGTTGAAATGCTACTAGGAAAGGCGTACTCAACATGGGAAGGCCACACTGGAGACGCAATCGCTGTATACGACAACATTATCGCCTCCTTTCCTAATGACTTCAGAGGCTACTTGGCTAAGGTGAATTTTACCCTCTTATTGTGTGCCGGCATTGGTTGTGTATCAATTCAATTTCTTAGTGAGGATCCTCACCAATCTTCTAATGACAATGCTCAACCAATTTCTCCACATGAGCCGGACTTTCTTTGGATAGTTTGTATATGTTTCAATTTTCTAGACTTATGTGTATGGGCTTCCATTTTGGCAAGAAGTAGTTGTATGACTTATTTGCGATTAAATAATTGCAGGGAATTCTGTTGAAGGATCAAGGGAAGGCAAGCGATGCCGAACGCTTGTTTATTCAGGTACTGTTGTCCATTCTTCAACCTCACGCATTAATCAACGTGCATGTATTGTGATGCATGCGATCTATACACTTCCTACTTGGTTCTGGTAGAGAATTGATTGCCCGTTACCTTTTGAAATACTTGTGCAGGCACGGTATCTAGCCCCACCAAAGGCAAAGAGCTTTGTAGATCGATACTCGGGAAGATAACCTTACTTTTGTGAGCTAATTTTGTAATTTGGCTTTTTAGATCTTGTAATTTTTTTCATTCATCGTCTACAGTAGGTAGCCTTCTCGATGTATGAGTGAACTAAATTCAACATGAAAGAGATTTCAAATGAGTTGTGAAGTCCCCTTTTCATTGCATTTCTCTTCTTGAGTCTTGTTGGTGGTGTATGGTCTCTGGTGAAGATCACTTGCAGTGTAGGGTTGGTTGACCTCTCAGCAGTGAAGCGGTTATTTTGAAGCTACTATCATCGATTCTTCCTTAATTGTCATCGATAGAAATTATGCTTGTCCTAAATAACTAACAAGACATATCAATGAAAATTGTGATCATGTAAAAGTTACAACTGCAGAATAGATCACTATAGAATGCAGACTCCACACTTTTGGAGCAAAAGAGGGTTATTCATATGTTAAATCAAAGTAATGAAGCTAAGTTCAATTGTATTGATGATTACAGCCTGCTCATAGTCATCAATTTATCAATTTATTCTAGTGACAAAAAAAAATAAAATTGTATTCTATACAATATTCCGTAGATTATATTCAGAAATGATATTAAAATAAAAATATTGATACTCCAAATGTTTGATTTTAGGGACTCTAAATAAGTGAGACATAACTTATTTTTCAACTAACAAATTAAACAAGATTGTACAAAAATATTTGATTACAATCAAATTTTTTCCTAAATAAATTATAAATGTAGAAAATTAAAACCAACTTTGGTGAAGTCTTGCTTTATCATAATTTTAAAAATCAATTATTTGACATATAAACATAGCATGCAATTGTAGAGAGTACAACTTTTTAGGTGTCTAATCAGACCATCATTCCTTACAATAGTCAATTATCAATTTGAATGAATGAGAACTCTTGACAATTTATCATTCAAAAATTACCAAAATTGCTAAAGGATGAGGGGCTTTTACTATTGTGCCAAAAAGATGTAGGAACCGATTCCACACTTTGTTGGAGGCACTTGCGATGTGCCTACTCCTACTGGTAAAATGTATAATCAACCAAACTGGAGTCGTTCACACTTCTTGCCAGCAGACGCAGAGAGTGCCAAAAATAGACACAAACAGCTCCTTGCAGGACTCTCCGTACAGTCAGGGATCACTTTTCTCATGACCATCTCAACTTAAGAAGGTCTTGAGAATTGTATATAGGGAAGTTAGATTCGTGTAGGTTGATGCGTTGGGCAAGCTAGTGGGGTAAGTACAAGTGAAAACTGTGTTTTGTAGTGCAACTACGTACTTGAAGGCAAAGCTGCAAGATTGCTAGCTATAAGATTCTTGACACACACAACTCTAATCCAAGCTTTGTGTGTATGTCTGAATCGCAACATGTACATTACATACTTGGAGACATACTGCCAAAATGGGTATGCTTGATCATAAAATGCCTAGGCCTTTTTTTTACGTGTTTGTTGTAAGATCGATAGCAAGAAAAGTCCTTCGGAATTTGATATTGAAAATCAATTGCATGCTTTTCTGATTGTATTTGCAATTGCAAATGTTTGAAACTCATGAATCCTAGAACTCGGTTATAAATGAGACTCGTAATTTACTAATACATTAGTATAGTTTGAAAGTGTCATTTTGATATCAACTTAACATTAACATTAAAATCACAAGTTGTTAACCCCTCTATTCTTCACGTATCTAACTAATATAAGCTTAATGTTATTCTTACACATGTCATGATGATATTAGCTTGGTACATGACTGTTCAAATGACATGAAAACTAAATTAATTGATAATAGTCAAAATGACATAAAACTTAAAAGTAACATCAATACGATATCAAGATAGGACCAATATGACATGACAATGACATTTGATAAAACATGGATAATATGGCACAAAAATGATATGAAGATGACTATAGTGAAATTGAAATTAAGTCAACATCAAAATAATACTATGACGACATGAAACAAGAATATATTAAAGTGATATTTTATTGACATTGCATTGACATAAGAACAACATCAAAATAACATAAGTTAAGAAATGTCTTCTTGATATTATTGTCTTCTTGTCAATATAATGTTCAAATAACATTAAACTTATATTTGTTGAATATGTAAAGAATAGGTGGATGGCAACTTGTCTGTTAAGTTGATATTACACTTTCATACTCTACTAATGTGGTTGCACAGTCTGCAAAATCACAGCCATCCAAGGCAAATGTGTAAGGATAAGCAGTATAGCAGCTATATTTTAAATCACAATTATTACTTTACAAATTCAAGGCATATTTTAAATCACAATTCAAAATTTTAAGAATTGACCATTTGTTTTCAAATATACCAAAAGCATATTCAATCTTTGTTCTTCCAGCTCTCTATCTGAAATCAAATTTGTTTTGTTGATTTGTGCTGGTACCTTTGGCCGTGTAACACTTCAACAATTCTACTTGAATGGGATATGCGAAGTCTCCTAGTAAATAGGATTGTACAATTGTTTTTTGTTTATTATCAAGTTGAAATTGATGTTTGTTAGATAAATTATTATTCAGCATCTTTTGTCAAATGGAAGACATCATTAGATGTGTTACATTATGACAGCCAACACGGGAACACACACATACATGCAAAAATTGCCGCTAATGATCACTAATTACTTGCACAAGCACAAAGTAGAAAAGGTCGATTATAATAATCATTTGGAAGTTATTGAAGTGTTTGTTTTTTTATATATATGAATATAGGAACTGTCAATTTTCCCCCACATATATGGTATGTTTGTCATTACGTCAAAGCCATCTATAATTGTCTGTAATTCTTGTCCTTCAGGTATTTTAATATATTTATCATAAAAATTACCCACTAATACTTCAGAAACCATATGGGTGTACTTAGAAAAAGTAGATGCACCAATTCCAAGAAAATATTGTGTTCCATGGACAACTCCACCGAAAGCAAGTTTATGAATTGCCAAGTTTTTTTGGTGCTGGAATTGCACCTCTCCAACGTCCATCTTCTTTTTGAATAAAAAGTTTCAACATTTCCAACAATTGCATAAATTGTAAGTATGACAACTTAAAGTCCTTATAACGTTTCTATAAGAGCTCATGTTGATTAGTTAATAATGAACTTGATAGACTTCATCTCATTGTGTTTGTGATCTATACTCCATCCACATAACTCGATTTAAGTTCCAATATCGTTGAGGTGGAATAACACTTGTCATGGCTAGCGATATACTAATTATTAAACAAAAAATACGTAGTTTATAAATACTTTCTATAGGTGAATTTTCAAACTGCATAAAAAGTAATATAAAAAGGTTTCTACGCGCTATTAAATTTCTAGGTAGCCTTACCATGATTGAAATATCAAGAATAATAACTTTTAAATAAATATGTTTAAATTCAAACAAATGGTACCAAATTATTAAATAATCAAGACCAACCACTTTAAAAATTAAAATTGATATTTTTACTTTTTAAGCAATTTTACGTTGGAAACTATTTTAGTTTATGGTTTAAATTAATAACTACAACAAATTATATTATGAGTATCAAATTTATTACATGAGGTAAAAGTTATATTCTAGATCCATTTTACTTTATACTCCAATTTTATTTACAAAATGAATTGAATTCTTTGTTAAACCAAATTTTACTTTAAAAAATCACTTTTACTTTGTTAAACTATTTAAGGAGTAAAAAATTGAGTTCACTTCACATTTTTTTTTAAATATCCACAACTTTGTCTTTACAAACCACCTTCTTTCACTACTACAAACTTATCATGGTCTTGATCAAACAGTCAAACCAAGGCATAAATCCAACCATTGGATTAAAGCGTCAATTCTACCTTTAAATGAAGGCTTTGATCTACCCGTTGAATTGACATGTAGATTCCACGGTCGAATCGAATCTTGAGTTCAACCGTCAGATGTAATTTTTGACTCAATCGTTCAATTTGAACCTTGATTCAACGGTTGGATTAAAGATTTAAACGATGAATTATAATTTTATTGTTGAATTTAATTTAATTTTGATATGTATATTTTATTACTAAAAGCAAAAGGCTACTTAGTATATAAATTTATGTAGACATATCTTTTCATATATTTTTCTTGTTGTGTTAAATTTCTTTTTATTTAGGTTTGAGTGATACAATAATTTTTATTATTATTTGTTGAGTGGAATTTAAGTTTCTTTTAACAATATGGGATGTAGGAATGTAAAGAATGATGGGGAGAAGACTCGTAACAAAGTAGAGAACATTGGGGTGAAGAGTAGAAGTAAGTCATTAAAAGGTGGCTCAGGAGGTAATACAATGGAAAATGAGAGTGGAAAAACTTCATCTCATGGAGAGAAGAGGACCAAAGGGTAAATTAAAGCATTGTTAGACATGTATGAATACAATTATGAGAAATTGGAGAGATCTAACCATGGCAAATTGCAATGGGAGTATTGAGCTAACGAGGTGAATAATAGACCTACAAGGCCCAAAAATGCATTTTTTTGAGATACTAAAGAATAAAAAAACCAAGATGGATATAATGCGAGAACAATATAGAAATTTGAAGAGGAAAAAAGGCAAGAGTGGTTGGCATTTTCTAAAGTTACACAGTACTTTGCAGCAATTGGTTAGGATTTTGAGGACCAACCCTAAGTCCGCATGTCTTGACGGAGCTTGTGATGGGGGCAAGAAAGTTTTACAATTAGGCCAAGATCTAAATGAAGATTTTTTTGAATTTGTGGATGAGAAGAAGAAAGAAGACAAACAAAAAGATGGAGTAACTGGACAACAAATCAATCAACCCAAAAGAGACTTCAATGATGGTGAGTTTAGACTTTTTGAGAAAACATATTTGGAGAAAATAAAAGAAAACTCTTGATATTTTACTTAAATTAGAAAATGATAGAACAAAATTGGATAGACAAAGATAGAAGATGCATGAGGTTTTGGTAGCTGCCATTGTGGAAACTATAGAGAAGGAAAAAAAACCAAAATATGAAGACAATAATGAAAGTGGATGAATTAAAATTTGAAAGAAACCAATAGATGAAGACAATAATGGAAGTGGAGCTGAGACCCACATAAATGTGATGCAATATGGTGGATAAGAAAACAAGAAAACAAGAAAATGTGGGTCGCAATAGAAGCAAAGAGATGAATTGAAGCAACCAAGTGAATGGTTGAAAGATGAACATTTAAATGCGGCCACGGACAATTTGTGGTATTCTAAATAGAACCACAAAGGATTTTAATTAGTGTGCAACTTATTCTATTGAGCAGAATAAAAGTGTCACATTTCCATGTTTACAGCAATTATTTGTAAGAGAGAATTATTAGGTTCTTGCTTTTATAAACCTTTACATATATTGTTGTATGTTATATGAATTAGCAAGGTGCGTGTCATTTTATAGAACTGAAGATCATAAAGCGCTATTGCAAAGGGCCATTGACATAGTAGAGACTTGCATAGAATGGGCTAATGTACAACAAACAATCAAATGGTTCATCTTGTGGTCTATATGAGGAATCATTTTTTGTTTTTTTTGGATAGACATATTAAAATCCTTTCCACGATATGCCTAAATGAATATTTAAGTGTGAATGGGGGTTTTATTTATCTATATATTAATAATAAAATTTGGACTTCTACTTAATATTATATTTCTTACATTAATTTAGTAGCAAAGTCTTTCTAGAATTTTTTTGAATTTGCATTGTAAATCAAAAAGAAGAAGAAAAATATTAATCTTGGTTATGAATATTTCTTAACAATGCATTAAAAATAATTGTAAGAGATCATGATGTACGTTCAAGTTCTAACCACACTCCAACTTTTAGCTACACTCCAAGTTCAAGCCACACTTCAAGTCAAAGTCACACTATTGTCAATGTGCAATGTGGATGAATGACAACTCTTGGAATTTACTATTTAAACAAATCCATAATCTCCAAAGAGAGAAGGTCTTTTACTTCCTTGCCAACAGAATGTGGAAAGCAAATTCTTAGCATGTTGCGAGGCACCTCCTCCTGCTTGGAGAAAGTGTGAACGATCGCACTATCTACTCAACAACAAGTGACATGTTGACCCAGTTGCCATCACATCCAACTTACATGAGCACAAATTATTCAGCTGAAATGAAAGAAAACTCATGGACCTTTAAATTAGCGTCCAATTCTCACTAAGAATCCGTTTGATGTGCCATGAATCTATGGCACCCACTTCAACAAATGGGCTCAAATTTGCACTTCAACGAAGAGCTGGTTTATAACTTCTGACAGGGCCAAAGTTGAGATGAGAAGCATTACTTCCCTAGCCCAAACTATGTTGAGAAGAAAAGCCTATGGGCTAAAAAAGTATATTAAAATAATCCACTTGAAGTCTTTGGCCGGTCATATAGTGTGAAGGCGCAAAAGAGAAGTCCAAAGGCCAAGACCTATGATCCAAATATTTAAACATTTGTAGAAAATTCAAAAAAATAAAAAAATCAAAGAAATCTAAAAAAATAAGGAAGGTGAAAAAACTTATGAAGAATGTATGGAAAAAGCTTCAGCAAAATGTACATTGCTAAGACAAAGTTATGGTTGATTGAAATTTTGTTTATTTTTAGACTTGCATTGGTGTAATGCCAATGATTGTCAAAAGGTTCATTAAAGTGAGTATGACAAAGGCTAGCGGAGCATGACCACCTCTTAAAAGCCCATGAACCTTGTCTTCTTGTACATATTTTAATATTAAAAAATTCGGCCTCTCGACCGAAGTTTGGATCGAGGTGTTTGCTTGACTCAAACTTTGCTCGAGAGGCCGAACTCTTGGAGCCATAGCTTGCTAAAAGTGCTGCCACCTAAGCCTCTTTGGATGTGACGTCCTTTGGACTTTGGCCTCTAGTGTGAACGACAAGACCAGGAACTTTGGACATTTAGACATTCTCATTTGTAACTTGGTTAGGAGGCTTCTCCTCTCGAAGTTTGACCATAATCTAAACCGGCTCTTAGTCGCATCACATACGCCGATCTAGCTTCTTTGCAAGCTGAGATTCGATCTTCACTCAACACACAGAACATCGGATAATATGTACAGTATCCACCAACAAGTTTACGTTCAAATTTTTGAACTCCAAGCTCCAGTGAAAAAAAAATGTAACTTTGAAAGATCAAATCTCTAAATTAACACTCCAAACTTCACGAAACTGCCACATGTTTGATAAAAACAAGCTAACAACATTCCAAGTCTCACTAACATGCAAATTTCAGCCATGTGTATAAGAAAAATCAGATTGCATTAATTGCACTCCAAGTTGTGTTGGTGGCTTCTAAAATGTGAAGACAACATCCATTCTTCTTGAGACATCACAGTTTAGATTTTTGTGAGTTTGAGCTTCATATATGGATTTCAAGAACCTTTTAACAAAAAACATGCTTCATTCAAGCAATGTGGTAACTTGTGGATACATTGTGTAAGTGTTTTTTGGTGAGTAGTTGCAATTCTAGTGGTTTTATTTCTTGAGCTTGCAACTTTGTACAAGTAGTAGAATTTGAAGGATTCATTACTTCTTGAGGATTTTGGTGGATACAACATCAACTGGGAGAAAAGAATTCACTCAAATTTGTAAATGCTCATGCTTGCATTCTCAATTCAGCTGATCTTCCATAGCTTTATGTGATACGGTCTATTGGTCATGATGAGCAAAACAATGAATTGAGATGGTATATGGTGATGTTGTCTTCATTACTTCAAAGGATTTGGTCACGATATTGAATTCAAATATTCTTGATTCAATTCACATGCTCTTTACTTGTTTACATTTATTGGATTGGACATCTATAGAGTTGTTGGAATAGAGCACAAGTATACTTACTTTTGTTTTTTTTGAAATAAGAGGTATTTTGTTGTTGACTTCACTGGTGTTGTTGATGGAACTCAAAGCTATGAGGATGAAAGGAGGATGATTGTTAGTATGTGTATTGCTGGCATGTCAACACATTGTATTGCAACAAAATTAGAAATGACACAATCCACAATGTTTATTGTTTGGAAGAATTTTCAATAACTGAAACTATACAACCATTAAAGTCAAGCGTTAGGCCTCCAAAGCTCAATGTGCGTGACAAGAGGGTATTTGGCAGTATTTTATCTAAGAATTGACGTCTTCCACTTGCTGCAATTAAAGAAAAGATGCATGTAAAGGTTTCCACGGCCACCGCATCAAGGAAGGCGATGAAGAATATCAGATTTTCTAATCGGGTTGCTGCAAAGAAGTGGTTTCTTAGTTAAAAGCACAAGGCAAGGAGATTGGCATTTGCTCGAAGAACACCAACATTGAAGAATATTTGATTGAACGAACGTAATATGGACGGATGAATGTTCATTTGAAACTAGGAAAAGGTCGTGGGCAGTGAAGGTATGGCGAAAGCCACATGAACGTTTTTCTTTGGATTGTTTAGCACTATTTTTTAAAATCTGGTCATTCATCAGTGATATTTTGGGGTGCATTCATTGGTTTTGACAAGTGCCTATTTGTTATAATTCCACCGGATAGATAGAAAGGTAGGGACTTTGTTGATGTAATTTATGAAAGTTGTTTGAATGGCTTCTATTTCTACCACGATCACCCTCAGACACTTATATTCATGGAAGATGGTGCCCCGGTGCATCGTAGCAAAGAATCAAGTGATTGGAGGCAACTGCATGAAATGACAAAGCTTTTATGGCTGCAAACTCTCTCAACTTAAACCCCATTAAAAACCTATAGAAGATTGTAAAAGATACTATCCAAAAGGAAGAGCTACCGCAAAACAAAGAGGAATTAGTCACTAGGGCTTCGCTACTCTTCGCATTACCAGTGACGATTGATATCTTATGATAGATTTGGAAGTCTCTACCATTGAATTTTCAAGTGTAAAAATTTTTCTTCGTAATGTAGTATATAGTGTAGTATATATATAATATAGTATAATATAATTTGGTATATATATGTGTAGTATGTGTAGTGTAGTATAGTATAATATAATATTGTATGTTGTATATAGTACGAAAAGTAGCAAAAGAGGTAATATAATGACCACCGTATAAAAGTAGCAAAAGAGGTAATATAATGGCCACCGTATAAAAGTAGCAAAAGAGGTACTTAGATTTAGTGGTTGGGCCAATGAATCTAAGCACCACTTATACTACTTTTATTTGTCTCTTGTGTCCTTCCAAACTAATGAGCACCTCCAACGAGAATCATAAGCAAGATCTTTTCTGCCACAAATTTCTAATCATTTATTGGCTACAAGAAATTTGATCAATGAAAATGTGGAATCCACATAAATTCCAATCTAAATCACTTCTACTTCATTCCAAAAAAATCACTTAGGCCGAAGAGACTTAATGTAAAGGTTGCCTAATTTCTCGATATTCTAAACTTTAATAAGCATTGTATTGTGTTGTCTTCCATGGCGATATATTCCATAAGCATATAATGTATATATACCATTTGGATGCATTTTCTATGTAGAAAAGTGCAATAAAATTGCATTGTACCATCTGAATATAAAAGGCCCATTTACTTTTCAATTCATTCATCCAAATATATATCTTCTTGTTACTTTAGATACTTTTCTTATTTCCTCAGATTGCAAACTCATAAAAGATGTTATAAATTACAATTTACTTTATGACCTCTTTAATTCCAATAGTCTAAAAACTACTTTAAAAAATTTTCTGAACACATGCAATTGTAATGATTTTAAATAAAACTTACTAATTATATATGCTACATCTTTAGACTTGCAAGTTCTGATGCTCAAAACTCAATAAGGCCATCAAAACAATCTCTGCTACATTTAATCAATTAACAAAATAAAGGTTATCAACTGATCATACATGTTACAATTTATCCTGTGGGCTTTGGATTGGGGGTAGGTCGAACAGACACTTAATTCACGTCGGTCTCCTCCGGAGACCGAAGTTTCTCTCTCTCTGTTACAATTTGTCATGCTACAGGGAAAATATAGGTGAGGCTAAGCTAAAGGTTGCAAATGCTTGCTCAAGCAAGAGTGTTCAATTCAACCTACGATGATTACAATTACTGCATTTTGTGGTATGAAAATAAGAAACATTTATGTATTTCAACCTCCAGAATGCTTGTCTCTAGGAACACATTCTACTGTGACATTTGGGGCAAGGAATTCCACCACAATATCGCGGCTACTCAGGGCTGTCGGAATAATCAAGGGTAGGTCAGGAGGACTCAAAGGCACTAGAGCTGCAAAAATGGTTCAACGTTCATTTCCACGGCAAAACATGGATCCGTGATGTCAAAACGTTGCATAACCTGTTTCAAACACAAGAGATTCAATTAATATGCACAATAAATTCTACATTCCAAAAGTATACAAAATAAGCATCTGTTTACAAAGGTAAAAACTACTCCCTCACGCTCCATCACAACAATCTTCATAATGGAGTGTCCTACATGATTCCTAGTCTTATTCACAACCCTCTCTTGCCACGCAGACGTCGCAGGAAGTAGCAACAGGGCGACGAAAATCGAGTACAGAAACGCCCACCCCATGCTCGAAAGCTGCTCAAACGCGGCACAAACGCCTCAAGAAAGCCCGATCAAGAGAGAGAGCGCATTGTGGCTCCTCACTGAAAACCCTAATTGACAAGACTCCAGAAACTTTAGAAAGTCCAGAAACTCCTCCTCCTAGAAAGAATCACATCCCGAACTGAACGAAATCACATCAACCTACAATCCCACAACCAACTGCTTCCATAGCGCCTACATTCAGGAAAACCATTGTTCAAAAGAAGATGGTAAATCCTGCAGCACGAGCTAACACCTAAATCCTAGTTGGCCTACTTACCACCACTTCCTCCAACAGCCTTCAAATTCACTGCTTCGCTGCTCATGTTTTGGACCCATGAGGTTTAGTTGCTTTTTTGAGTTCCAACCGGATGTGCACCAAACCAAGTCAAACCCTGCTCAGCGGCCTGCAGTGCTTTCGACCCAAATTGATGCATTCAGGTTTACTGTCAGGCTCAATGCCCCAGAACACAGTTAACTTTAATGTACAACAGCTCAGAAAGAGAAGTTTGGGTGGAGTATAGTCAATCAGCTCACCATGCAATTCATCTAGTACTAAATTTATTTCTTTGGTACTAGAAAAATGTTACGGATATGCTGATCTGCTGGAATCTCAACCTAATAGAGCAAACGAAGGAGGTCTCCAACATATAAGACATGTCTCTGATGTTCCTTCACTCATTTGATGTGGAATTCGCTACAAAATTAGAGGAGAACTGGGAGACAAAACCATCTCTCTGCAAACCCTGGCCCTTTGTAAAGTTCCCTTTTTGTTTACTGAAATTCCTAGAATCTTAGCAAAGGCAATGAAAGTAGGAGTTGGTTTCCATGCGTTCCCATTATTAACTTTTTTTCTGCACACTAACTTCCCAGAAAAACTTCAAGTATAGTTCCATGAAAAATATATTGAGACTGAAATCACAAGCCAATGGTAAGAGGGACTCAAGTTGAGTAGTCTAAATGAGGCACCCTGAATCACTTCAGCACAATAGGAAGCCCCAGCTCTGGATCCTCCCAGAATAAAGAGCTCGCTACCCACTTACCCCAAGTGGTGAACATGGAAAAATCTCTTCTGCAAAATATTTCTGTCTAATTCTGTGAATGTGAAACATGGAAACCCCCCTAAGTACTGTACTACATTGTCTTGTCTAAAGAACCAGACAATATAGAAATCCAACCTTCAACAACCATGCAACGGGTGTTTACCATGCTCGACAAAATGTGCGTTGAAGGTTTTAAAGAGAGATGCATTAATACAAACTGAGACAAAACTTGCAACAATCTATTTAATTTCAATGACTAGTTTCAATGACTAGCTTACATCGTATTGGACAAGGTGTAGTGATACTAAAGCCGAAACAAATGAAAGTATGAAGAAAGCACATCGCATTGATCGGAAAGAGCAGTTCTTACAATAATTCTTGTACACTTGTCTATACATACCACGAATGAGGAGAACATTAGTAAGGTTCCAGACGAAATGTCATGTCCCCGCCCCGGACCTGTATTGAGAGACAACGACGTTAAGAATTAGGGTTAGGTATAATCAAAGACGACACCGGAACAATAAGCTTGCAGCACACATTGTAAGGCCGAAACAAATATCACTGAACTTACAAGAGCAGCTTCAGTTCTTCGTTGAGGCCGACATAACTGCAGCAGATAAATGCCGTCAAATGCCAATCACGTCACAAACCCAGATAGATTTGAAGCAGAACTTCCCCTCAAATGCAAGTCCCCAGAAGCAATAGACATCAAATCAGTCATGTCCAAGCTCAATTAAGGCTTCATTCTCTTCTTGAGAAAATTGTAACCAGAATATAAAATCCCAGATTCTCGATCAAACCTTCAGCCAAAACCCTCGAGCTGCAGGTTCAACTCACCGATCACATTAGCAACTGGAGAATGCAACCTTGAATGAATCGCCATCTCCAACAAGCTATGTCCAAAAGCAACATCACCATCTCATGCTTTCTTCAGGACTTTATCGTGAGAAAGTCCAGCTTCTCCTCCAACAAGCACTTGACATAACACGAAGTCCGACACCGCGCCGGAATGAGAACCAGCCCCAAGCTCCGCTGCTCTGCAACCTTGGCTTCCACTCCCGGAATGCTCCGAAACTCAACCGAAACTATTCACAGCTCAGGCGAAGAAATGGGATCTTCCGTGGTGGGAGACTAAGCATGATCACCCAATTACCAGCACCATCTCCAACAAATTCTCCCCAAGGATTTCCCACTTCCCACAATTCGCAGAGTTACTCGATACATTGGCTTCGACTGAATGATGGATGGCACTAGCCTGTATAATGACTACATAACCCACAACAATTGCACACCAAACGACACTCCCTCCGTATATAACTCCCGCTCACTCCTCTACCGAAACGCAACGCAGGAACTCTAACGCAGATAGTGATCCGCTGGGAACGTCGGATAGCAGGGAACGCGATTACCGGGAATGCAAATACCGGGAACAATGAACAATGTTGGAATTGTCGTGGTGTCGAACGAAAATGGAACTGTCTCGGGTGACGAAATGGAACTGCCGTGGGTGACAAAATGGAACTGTCATGTCGACGAACGACCCTCCCAGCCATGCTAAACCAGTTCCGACTTAGGTCGTCACTGGAAATACAATTGAAAGATCATGGGAAGAGGTGTCTTTGAAGGCAATTGGAATTCTCTTTTAAACCATGTCTCATCGTATGAAGGCTGTAATAAAAGTTAATGTTGGTAGCAATAGATGGTAAATAGTTTGTCAAAAAATGTTATATTTAATTATAAATCTATATGTTTTTGTAGGTTGAAGTGTAGGATGTAGAAGAAGAAAAGGTGTTTGGGAGTTTAGATTAGTATTAGGTAGGAGAAATAAAAGCCTTAAACTTGTAACGAATGATTTTTAATATATGTTGATGCAAGTTCTTTTCTACATTTGTCTTGATGTTTGAACTTACATTGGTTTAGAGTTATTCAATTCTTGTATGTATAAATTGCGTTGAAAAAATATATGGGTTGAATTTGTATTTTCTAGGATTTTTTTTATCTTAAAGAATTATGGTTTGAAGTTTTAGCTATTTTGCTCATTGTGTAAACATCTTAAACTCTAACGTAGATGATGTTTAGGTCAATGTTCATTGCAGGCTTATAGTTTTGTATTACAATTGTATTAATTGTCCAAGTACTAATTGTCAAATTATATGCTCATTTGCAATTACAAATTTAAATTTTGGAGAGTTTTTTAAATGTTTGCAATCCTTTTGAATTTAGAATCATGGAGTTTTGAGTTTAGAAATTCTAATGCTATTTGGAACAAATTGAGTTTCAAGTGTGATTTTTTGTAGCTATAGTGAAGAGAAATAGGAATGGTGATGAGATATCTAGAGTGGTGTTCAAATTGGATGATGTAATTGAAAGAGAGCATTGGTCTAAAGATAAAGGTAAGTATGCCCCCTATGTGTGCCTATCTAAAAGGAAGAGCTACCGCAAAACAAAGAGGAATTAGTCAATACAATTGAAAGATCATGGGAAGAGTTTTTGTGGTACAAACCTCAAATCCATTCAAAATGTGAGGAAGTTAGGGCATTCATTTTCTTGGAAGTCCTCTAGGTTTGGACATTTTTTCTTTGTAAAATTTGGGGCAGTTTTAATGATTTCAAGGCCATCATTCGTACAAAGATATTCTCCTTACGGGTTTTTTCAGTTCAAGGGGGTTGTTGAGATAAAGGTAAAAATCTTTCTAATTGGTGACTTTTTCATTGCAATAAGTATAATGGTAGCATTTTTACTTCAAACTAAAAATGATGAAATTTGTAATTTTCTTTCTGAGTAACATATTATGATCTTGCAATTTGTGAGGCTTCATGACTTGAGATTTGACTCACATTACCTACAGTAAGTCTACAACAAGATTGTACAATGGAGAATTGAATAGCTTACTTTAAAATTTCACAAATGACACTTCAAACACAATGATGTTTTTAGAGTCAAAAGGCCTTTGGGAATTTAGGGGTTAATTAGCAGAGAGGCCCATGGGTCATGGGTCGCCCTTGCAATAAATGAAGTGTTATTTTTGTAAAGTAAAATACATAAATTCTCGTCTTTGTTAATATCTTCTTAACATTGTAATTTTATTTTGATTTGGTACCATTTTTGATAATATCACATTATACACAAATCTTCAAAATGTGACATTATCAAATATGTCACACCTTGTTTATATCACACTTTTGGGTGAACGGATGGTTTGACATTATCAAGGTTAGACTGTACGGTATTTAGCTTGCATGAAGTTGAAACCTTTTGGAAGTTGTAGATTTTTCCATACCTCTCCAAAAACCCATGTCATGCTTCAAAATTCCTCATAATTTAGGAAACATTCACGGTCAAAGTTTGAAAACACTATTTGAAATGTGCCCAAAATTGCCCAAACTCTCGTATATGTTCATTTATTCTCATTTATTGCCGAAAATCGCAATAACTTTAAAAATTCACTAAAACTTGAGAATTTTTCCGGTTTTGTTATTTAAGCATGTAGAAGAGGTACCAAGGCATGATCTCATTATTTAGATTTCCAATTCAATAATTCTTCACATGCCTTTTTTATTGTCAAAAACCGGCTTTCGTATTTGAATTTGAGCATACCTCTATGTGAAAAATGAAGCATTTCTATAGGTTGTATAGGCCTAAAAAGGTAAAAATTGTGTAAACATATTCCTAACTCACTTAAGAAGAATAAATTGAAGAGCGTCAAGTCAATATATATATATATGATTCCCACGTTTGTCGTTGACAGTTCACAATTATTAGGCCAACCCGTTCACGCCCGTTATTCTACTATACATATTTAATGATTAGAATAAGAGGAGCCGCGAGGACAACGGAGATGAAGGGACAAGGAAAACATTTGAATTTTAACACATACTATTCTTAACTCATATTGATAATTACCACCTTTTATGTTTTTGTTTACTGATTTTAACAAAGGGGAACACTTCTTTAATTCATATGCTTTGTCAAAGCTGAGTAGCATGCGGGCATTTTGCTACGCGATGTTTTCGAAGGCTGTCGGTAAGCACCAGATCGTGTAGTAGTTTAGGTTACATGTGTTGGTGTATTCTTAGTCTATCGATCCCACCATATCTGCATCATGTGTACTGATTTCAAGAAAGGAGAACCGTTCTTTCATATGCTTTGAAGCTGAGTAGTGTGCGGGCGTATTGCTTCGCTTTGTTTTCGAAGGCTGTCGGTAGGCACCAGATCGATCGTGTAGTTTAGGTTACACCTTGTATCGATGTGTTGGTGTATTTTGAACTCCTGGGTAGCTTCTGATTGATAACTCCTGGGTAGCTTCGATCGATAATCCCCGGGTAGCTTTGATCGACAACTCCTGGGTATGGGCTCTGTTCGTGAGTGTGGGTGTTCGGGGATTGTGAATGTTCGGGGATTGCGAGTGTGGGTGTTCGGGGGTTGCGAGTGTGGGTTTGGTGGTTGAGAGATTGCGAGATTGGGAAGGTAGGGTTTAGTGTGTGGGAATCTTTGGAGGTGGGGGATTTGACCGTTCGTAGGTGTAGTACTCCGGAATTCTAGCGGAATGCGCATGATCGGCAATTTGGACAGAGGACGACTTGTTGACTGTGTACCTCGCCTCCCGCGTACTCATCGGCAAAGCCTCTGTTTCCGCAGATTGTACAACATTTGCTTGCAGCCGCCTTAAGCCTCGGCTCCCATAATTGGTGAATCGATTCGCTGGTGTGGCCTCTCCTTATAAACCCTAGCTCTTTGACTTGACTCTAGCACTAGATTTTGACGGGAGTCGGAAATTTGAACCTCGAGGAATTGGACTTCAGCTTGAATGTTGGATGATTGTGGGAGATTGGATCCATGCTGCTAGGCGATGGGGTTGCAGACTAGTCATTACTTTTGCCCGCTGTTGTTAGGGCTCGCATTGCAGAGTTGGAGGTTTTCGTTCCCACCACATATTGATCTTGTGTCGTACACGAGAAGTATAAAGCAAACGAATAAGGTGTCATTGATGGCAAACTTGTAGACGTGCATCTCAGCTCCGATCCCAGAGCATCGAGTAGTACAAGCAGAAACGCCAATCGCCGAAAGCCTTGGGTAATGACAAGGAAACTAATCCGTAACTTCCACTTGGGTCCGCAAGCATGTCTCCGTAGAGAGGCGTCAGTAGTACTAGGGTTAATGGAGTCTGAGACAGTAATATTTATCGAAGCCCGGTGATTTTGCATCACATCTTCCAGTTCCCAAACTTTCGTGATATGAAAACTTAGGTGTTATTGATGTATACAGGTCCGGTGATGCAAAGCTGTAAGTGCTCTGCGTCTCTGGCTTCATTCTAGGTTACTTGTTAGTTGCTAGGCTCCAGAATCACTTGTTTTCAAAGAGATCTCTTCGATCGCTGAAAGAAGACTTTTTGAGGCGACGGATCGGAGGAGCTCAATTGACCACTCAGCTGAAATTAATTAATTGGATCCGCTCGTGGAGTAACTTGGTGGTCTTAGGTGGGCCAGTGATACAGCTTCATATGACGAGTCCTTTACAGTACTGCTAAGTGCGTGATTTCGGTGCTCATTTCTCTACCAACCCAAGTGGGGCTCTTGCTCTTGTGTTCAAGAGCTTCGTTGTAATGACAACAGGCTAGAGATAATACTTTTGGTGAGAGAAGATCAATGCTGGAGGGTGTTGACGAAGTTGGCTGCTTCTTGATAGTTTTACAATCCTATTCTTTTGCTTCCTCGATGTGAACGTGATTGAACCTCCTCAAATTTTCTTGGACAGCCCCGCATGTTTTGTGATGTTTGCCTGTTATGATATCGGCCATAATAATTCTTCACTGTTACTTTCATTAGGTACTAAAGGTTCTTACAGAGCTACGTTGTACTTGTGTGATTGTCAAACACGATTGTTTTGTTTTCCAACAGTTATTTGGGCTATGGGGCTTTGGGTGTTCCTGAGGGATGTGCAGCTCTAGGAATCGTGATGCACTGGAGGCTTCTATTAGTATGAAGCGTTCTGACTGTGGCCTGGGCACCCGAAGACAAGTTTTTAATTGTTGGCCTGTTTTGATCCTCAGCTGTATAAGATGGATGCTGAGATCTTCTCCACATTGTGAGCATCTGAATATTCCCCTACGTCGCATGCTTTACGAATGCAACGCTGAACGAGGTCCATCTATATCCTGATGGTTTCACGCCCACAGTGCTGGTCAGTGATTGAACCTTTGTGCTGTCAACTTACATCTCGTATGTAATAATCATTGCTGCTAGATTTATGTAGATTTGAGTTTTTGTTTTCATTTCTCTTTTTGGTTTCAGTAACTGTTTCTTGAACACTTTTGTGGTGTTTTTCTCCAGACTGGCTGTTTCTGCAATCCAGGTGCTTGCCCCAAGTATTTGGGGCTCTCACAATAGGATCTCATCTCAAATTTTGAGGTACGAAATCAATTTGAGCACACATTTCGTGAGTGAAGAACGCATTCTGCTCCTATATTTGCTTCTAATAACTAAGATGAGTTGAGGTGGATCACTCTGAGCGCTACCGAAATATTCATTTTGCTATATAATAGTCTTGTGGAATTTGTGCAGGCTGGGCACGTGTGTTGGGATGACCAAGATGTAATACATGGGCGACCTACTGGAGCTGTTCGGGTTTCCTTCGCGTACATGTATACGTTTGAAGATTGCGTGGTGAGCATTTGTGAGAGATATATCACAACGACGAAGTCCGTTGTAGCTTATTGTATCATTACATCCGGTCCATGAGGCAGGATCTTATCATGTTGTCAAGCTTAACATTTGAGAGTACTGCAGTAAACGAATTGATTCGTTTTATGTTGTTGTGGTACAGGTAGTTACTAAGTTCATTATGAAGTATTTTGTGGAAAGAAGCACCGAGGATAGAAGCACCGGATTGATTGATTCTAGCTTTACTTCTACGACGGTGGCTGATCCTGGTTTGAACATACTCCTCTTCTGTCACTTCTGCATCTTCGCTCGATCACGACGTTTTAATGCTCAATTGTCAAGCTTCAGCAGTTAAGCAATATAGGGAGGGGCTGAATTGGTTAATGAAACACGTATGGATATAGAGGTTTCCCGCTATTCGTTACAAAGGTCAAATGACCAAAAACTAAAGCATTATTAGTAGCTGAGAGTGCAAAAGTAGTGACCTCCGTCCGCTGTCTTAACTCCATCATATTTCAGAGGTAGGACGAATACTTTACATGCTGGGTTGTTCTAACAATTGACTAGCGTTTTTGGAAGCTAATTAGGTCTTCTACTGATGCAGTGGTCATGAGCAAGACTATAGTGATGAGAATGTGACTGCAAAAATCAAAGTGGAGAAGTTGGTAATTTACCCAATCAAGTCTTCACCGCCAACGTTTGGCCACTTAGTAACTCTGGTAAGCAAGTTGCGTATATAATGTCTTTCTACATGATTTTGCTTGCAAAGTAGCTGAGCTTACAATCAGATGGTAGAGGAGATGTAAGTGTAAAGATTAAGCCTCATTTACCTTATTATGTTATTGTCCAACCTTTAGATTTCCCAATCTACAAGTGCTATGCTTGTTTTGATGTAAGGGAGGTGCAATTGATTTGGAATAGGTACAAATTGAGAACGCAATTCAACATAAAACAATGGGCGATCAACTTTACTAAAAATTTGTGATGAATGCTATAAGTTTGGGCCTGATGCACTTATGTTTAAATAATCATTTTTGAAAGTATAATTTGGATTGAATTGTAAGTATATTATAAGGTTGAGGGATTTTATTATGCATCATGATGTATGTATATTAATGCTTGCTGAACTTAGTTGGATAATAGTATGATAATTTTATGAGAATATTAACATATGATTTGAATATTCGATTGATTGTAAGGTAAAACTTGTCCTTGAGATTTTTTACTTAAACATGTATCCATGTATAGGGTAATGTATACATACATTATGAGTTACTAGCCGCTGTGATATTTATTACCACTTGGATAACATGTATTGTTCATTTCTTGTAAGCATAACATTCTTGTTGGCTTAGTATTCGTGTTACATATTAATTCCAGTGAAGGTTTGCACATTCTGTGGATATGTGAACTGAATCTGTTGAATTAAAAGACCTTTAATTGTCCTTAATGTGATGGTGAGAAGTCATAGAATATTTCTCCTTTGACTAGGGTAGCCATTGCCTCTTAAGTGAGAATGGGTTTTGATAACAAGAATACTATGTTGATAAGAATGTTGTGCTAACAAGAAAACTATGTGTTAATGTGTACCGTATATAGTTTCTTTTTGTAAGAAAAAAAAAAAAAACTTATGTTTTTATTTGTAACAGCCTTTCAAATGACTTATTTTCTCTTGTTTTGTTGTATATTTTTATAGGTTTCTCAATGGGTGGAAAAAGAAGAAAATCTTGTTCCAAACAAGGAGAAATCTTCTCTTATAGTGACACAAGCTCCGAGTTACCAAGCGGTGATGAATTTTATTGTTCTGCTTGTAAAACTACAGTTATTGCTCATGGTATTAGTATACATTTTGCTGGGAAGAAACATAGGCGTCTAGAGAAGTTGAAAATTTATGAGCCATTTTTACTTGACCAAGGTTTGTCATGGAGTCCCAATTTGCCTTTTTTCGTTTGTAATCGCATTGGGTGCGATCCAACGAAAAAGCTTCAAGCAAGGTATAGTGTCCTTGAGAAGCATGTTACAAATATGCATTTGTCATCTCTTAGGATTATTCAGCCACATGCACCGAACGAAGTGTACAAGGGGCCCTTTAGCTGTAGAATCATACGTAGAGTGCAGCATAGTGATCGTCCTAAGATATATTGGAAGAATGAATATATCTTAGAGGAACAGAATTGGAGTAAGGAGAAAAAAATTAAAACACTAACGGAGATACGTGAAATATGTAGCGATGAATTTCTCTTGTGCTACATTAATGCTACCTTTTGTTCTGAGCAATTGAAGGACATGACAAATGGGGCTTCATACTTAGAAAAAAATGGAGAGAAAGTTAAAAGATGTGAACTAAAGACTGGATCGAGGATGGTGGTGCTTGGTTACAGATATGCGTATGGCGAAATTGGAAGGTAAGTATTTATCATTAACTTTTTTAAACAATATAAATATTTCTTTTTATTATTTATGTATTTGTAATTGTGTTATCTAATCATCTATGTTATTTTCATTTACTTTTTTAATGATATAATTTATTAGTGATTGTTAAAATGATATAAAGTATTTGTGTTAAATTCTGATATTTTTATTTTGTTATGTAGGTTTAGCCATTCTAAACACCCTCTATGTTATTCATATGGTGAGAAGTTAGCTATGATGCTGTGCAAGGTTTTAAAAGAGCTTTTTCCACCTATTTTTGAACACTTGGAGGTCGTTTGGATCAGAGAAGGCATGCCAATGAATGAGGGGAGAGTAGGTGGTGCACCATTCACTACAATGTGCATTACAAGAGATTATTCTTGTAATCCGCATAATGATGAACATGACAATAGTTTTGGATTTTTTATTTGGCTTGGCTCAGATGGTAAGCTAAAATTCTATATTCAACTAATTTATTCGTTATTGAATTTTTTTCATTATGTCTTGTTTTTTCTTCTAAATTGTTTTGTTTTAAATAATTTATTATTTTGGTGGTTGCAGGAGACAGAGATGAATTTGGCAATGAAGCCAAATTTTAATTGCCAGGTTTGAATTGTTTCTTTATCCCCAAAATTGGAGATGTTGTTCTATCGAAGTCTAGAGACTTGTATCATTGTACAAGGACTCTAGGTTCAAAAGGATAGTATGGAATTGCTCTATTTCAAAAATCTCACTTTTTCAGGCACCACGCTATATTGAGAGAAAAACTTACTCAAGGAATAAGTGATATAGTAACAAAGAGTTGGCTTCATAGTGAAAAGTTTTATGATCACATTTAGAATAGATTTTTAGATCTAAGTTTTCATATTCACTTTCTGAATTATGAGTTAGTCATTGGTAGTGAGATCACATGTAGTAGTGTTGACATTTTATTTAGAATTTAGACTTTCTCAAAGCGTCTCTCTTGATTCATTCTGATTCTTCAAGCACCTTTTGTATTGCTTATGTTTTATCTGATGCTAATTAATGTATCATTGTCACCTGGATGCAAAAGAAATCTGTAATTTTCATTCAGGAGATGATGCCTATTTTATGCTCAATTTTAGGACAGTTTGTGGTGAGATGGACTACATGTTCTGTTTCAAAGGTTTTCTTGGGTGATAGAGTGTGAAAACGTTGTTTGGAAGTTAGTAATGTTCTTTGATCTATGCTCCAGGTTATTCATTAATTCTGCACAACAAAATTTAATTAACCACCAAAGTTACAAGGCTTGATTTCAACTGTTTGCCCTCAAAATTGTCGTCTCTCAATGCAATGCAACCACGCTTTACGCTGTACAGTTGAATGCCGCAAAATCTTTTTAATTTTTTTTCTAAAGGAAGAGCTACCGCAAAACAAAGAAGAATTAGTCAATACAATTGAAAGATCATGGGAAGAGGTGTCTTTGAAGGCAATTGGAATTCTCTTTTAAACCATGTCTCATCGTATGAAGGCTGTAATAAAAGTTAATGTTGGTAGCAATAGATGGTAAATAGTTTGTCAAAAAATGTTATATTTAATTATAAATCTATATGTTTTTGTAGGTTGAAGTGTAGGATGTAGAAGAAGAAAAGGTGTTTGGGAGTTTAGATTAGTATTAGGTAGGAGAAATAAAAGCCTTAAACTTGTAACGAATGATTTTTAATATATGTTGATGCAAGTTCTTTTCTACATTTGTCTTGATGTTTGAACTTACATTGGTTTAGAGTTATTCAATTCTTGTATGTATAAATTGCGTTGAAAAAATATATGGGTTGAATTTGTATTTTCTAGGATTTTTTTTATCTTAAAGAATTATGGTTTGAAGTTTTAGCTATTTTGCTCATTGTGTAAACATCTTAAACTCTAACGTAGATGATGTTTAGGTCAATGTTCATTGCAGGCTTATAGTTTTGTATTACAATTGTATTAATTGTCCAAGTACTAATTGTCAAATTATATGCTCATTTGCAATTACAAATTTAAATTTTGGAGAGTTTTTTAAATGTTTGCAATCCTTTTGAATTTAGAATCATGGAGTTTTGAGTTTAGAAATTCTAATGCTATTTGGAACAAATTGAGTTTCAAGTGTGATTTTTTGTAGCTATAGTGAAGAGAAATAGGAATGGTGATGAGATATCTAGAGTGGTGTTCAAATTGGATGATGTAATTGAAAGAGAGCATTGGTCTAAAGATAAAGGTAAGTATGCCCCCTATGTGTGCCCTGTAAGTGTGAACAATCGGTGGTGCCCATATGGACCTTTTAAATACAAGTACCACTTCAATTCTCATATGAAAATTTATCACAAGTTGAAGTTTGGCAAAGGTAAGTCAGGGCTTAAAGAAGATGAGAATTGGAAGATGAAGATGAAGAAAAAGAAGACTACCAAGAATCCAAATTTGAAGATCATGATCACATCTTACTTGAAAGAGAAGAATGAGTTTGAGAAGAAAAAGGAGGCTTGGACTATGAAGACTCAAATTTCTTGAAAGAAATTGAAGGAGAGTGCAAGGAAGGAGCCACCTCCAGGGCTATGCCTACTCCTTCTTAGTGTCATCAAGATTGCTGGGAAGTTGGAGGAGTTTTCTGAGGTAGAATCTTTGGACAAAGATAATCTGAACTTCTCCAAGATTGAGATTTTGCACAATTCTCGGGACCTTGCAGAGTTAGTAAGAAAAAATCCTCAAAAGAACAAGAAAATCACCAAGGCATGTCAAGAGAATTTTTATTATTCTAAATGGCAAAGGAATAAGAAGAAGAGGAAGGGCTTGGTGGCTTCTATTGTAAAGTGGCATCATGCCAAGAGTATAAAGAATATGTGAGTTTAAATTTATTCTCTTCTTCTAAATTTAAACATTGATTATGTTTATGTTGAGAGGTTTACATTTTGATAAATTTATGTATTATTTCAATTTTTTGTCTATAGTATCATCACAGGGCAGTAAAAGTGGATTGCAAGATACTTGTTTTTGAAGACGAAGTTTAATGAGATGAAGACTGTGTCAAGAATGGAGCGTGTGGATGTTGCATGCGATTCTTATTGTGCAAAACATGGCCTAAATGATGATATTTTGGTTAGTGAGGAAGAAGGAAGTAGAGAAAAAGGAGTTGAAGAGGAAGTTTTTGAAGAGTTAATTGAAATGATGATGAAGATAAAGACAATGATGATGATGAAGATGAAGACAATGATGAAAAGTGGAGATTCTTATTATAGCTATTTCTTGGTAATCCTTTCTTCAAACAATCGAAGTGCCCATACCATCATCAATTACCTCGAATATGGTTTGAAGATGCAAACTCTTTGTATCTTGTTGAGCCCAGATCCGTCTAACGTTTGTGACCACCTTTGTCATCTTGGCTTATAAGTATTACACCAATTCTAAACCACCTTTAATTGCTAATTCTTTAGACTCTTCTACAAGTTTATTAATAACTTGTAGAGATCCTTCTATAGAAGATCGGGTTTGCTTAACACCATCTAAGCCTTTAGATGTACTAGCTCCATTAAAGTCTTGTGGAGCAAAAGTTTAATATCCTCAACATTCTCTTCATTTTCATCTTTGTCGAGGTCTTCAAATGGATCTTTTGGAACATTATGCTCAAACATAGCCTGAAATCATCCATGTAGCAAACTATAATAAGTACTAAAAAACTCTAACATGTCATTCCAAAAAATATCGATGGAAAACTTGATAATAACAAGTTGATGTTTGTACATATTCCTACGAATGGCCCGCTCACAAGAACATGAGGTATACTTGGTGTAAGGATCCAAAACGTCATACCATCGTCCAAGGGCACTTTCAGAATGCACATGCTAGAGTCCTTTAATTAAAGGATGTCTTTGAACATGTTCCATAAATATAGCCTTAGTCTGAGCAATTCCGTTTGCCACAATCTTCTCAACGTGCTTATTCAACACAAATCCGTTTATCTTCCTCTCATCGTTGTACATGTAATGTGTGTTTATTGGATTAGTCAACCGCCATACAAAAGAATCCGTCTTCCTCCCCCGAAGCAGGTGATTATCAATGTTCATCCATCTCTTAAGAGCAGCATGATATGACTCAATGCTAGCTTGCGTGTTTGATTGGAGTGCGGTTCCCTTCGATGACCAATAAGATACATCTCTATAAAAAAAATACAATATACAATGTTATATTAGTGTATATATTTATACATAAAATGACAAACTTTTATGATCAATGCTTTCACTCTATAAACCTACATGAATTGTAAGAAATAGAAATAGAAATATTAAGTAGTTTTCGAAATGGTACAAAGAGAAACTCACCTTGATAGTGATAATGAACCTCAATGTACTCTTTAATACTTTTGATATATAAAAATTTGAACATGATTTTGCTTCGAATACGTGCACGCTTCAAGAAATCCTCCTGTATTTCTTTGTACTCAATGGACATGTACAGAAAAGAATGCAATTGCTGATAAACAAATTGTTTTAAAGAACCTAGGTTGGGTATTTTGGTTGAAATGTGGTACTTCCAGTTCTTCCAATTCTTTAGAACATAGAAAGCACATAAATAAATACAAACCTTTAATTCAGGCCAAGTCCGTTTCAAAGCATTCCTCTGTTCTACACATCATCAACTATAAGGATAATGGTAAAAAATAAGATTTTGTAAATTCCTCCAAATTCCTCCAAAGTGGTTCTAGCCACATTACTAAATCCTCTTCTGATGATCGACTATTTAACAACCATGCAATTTGTGTCATTTCTCCAGTGATCAAAGACAAGCAAAGAATAAAGAGGGTACTTGGAAGTTGCATCAGTTGCAATGGCCCCATTATGTCCATATTTAAGAATTATCTCAATTTTCCAAAGAATTTGAATACAAAAAATGAAGGATAAATTTGTCACGTCATCCTTCTCATGTGACACGAAGACATTCTCATGATGCTCCTCATCCACATCTTTACGCTCTCAAAAGTATTAGGGTGTCGGCTCCATACTCTCATCTTGAGTCTGCTTTCATAATAAACAATATTCCGTAGCACTACAAAGTGATCACGAATCTTAGGACGCTTCATCTTCTTCCTCTCAATCCAATTTCAGTTTATGCTCCTCATATATCTGTTTAGCAGGGAATCCTTCACTTAAACATGTTTTGATCAATTTTTTCAACTCAATGGACATTCTTGGTTGGTAAGCTGACTTTCTCCCTATAAATCTTTGTCTTCTAATCCATGTGCTGGTGTCCCATCTTCTCTATTGTCGTCAACCTGGTAATAAGCAACCTCAGCAATATTCGGCCTAAGTTAAAGTTGCTTGATAGAGAACCTAGCTAGGCATCTCCGTTTTTTTGAATGGGGATGAGCAGGGTCTCCTCTAAGATATTTATGACCAAAAAGACACTCATAATAAACATGCTCGATGTAAGAGTTTACCTGAGGCCTTAACACATGTGTTCCTTGAATCTTCTAAGGAACGTTCCATCCCACTTGATCTATTTCACCTTCACATATTTGTCCCCTTAAGAAATCTCCTACTCTGTTGAAGTAAATCTAAGCACACATGATGGTAGTTTTGTTTCTATAGCCTTTTCTACCTCCTTGCTTCCATACAAGATCTTAAAAGGAAATTGGTCCTAAGAGAGGACTTTGAGGAATAATGGGATCTTTTTTTTGCCGAGGTATTTTGTATTCTACACATGGAAATAATACATAGCACATCAAATAACTAAAATCATAAGCATGATCTAAGAAGCCTAAGTTAATAAATTATTAAATTGCAAAAAGAAAAAAAATGGAAATGGTATGTACATAAGAACAATCATGCCTACACAAAAGAATGCACCTTCATAATTGAGCAATATCTATCATGAAGCCTCAAATAAGATTTATCACGAGAACTTGAAATTATCCTCAAAGGAAGCATACATAAACAACTCTCTACACAATGGAGTTAATCATGAACATAATTTTAAATTCATTGCCATTTTTAGGGTTTACTCATCTTGGTATTACCCATCATAAAGCAATTTTAAAATCCATCACAATCTCTAGAAAATACCCATCATAGAGATTTTGAAATGCATCTTGTCTTCTAGGAAATATCCATCTTGGACTACATATGAGATATATCACAACCACATGGAGGAAATACCCATCATAGAGATACTTTAGAATACATCACAACTCTTTAAGCCACATCCATCTTGATTGCATTTCTACAAAAAAATTATATCTTTCCTTTGTGTAATCATTCCATAACATCTATAAACCTAGGAAATAAAAAAATTATTAAATTGTTACAACAATATGCTCTTACAATATAAACCATTCAAATGTGCATATATTTTTAATGCATGCAATAAAATAAAAACAAATAAAATTAATGAGTTAAAGGTTTAAAACATACCCCATTCAAAACTTCAATGGTGCTTGACTTACAAATCTCCCTTGAAACCACAAGTGATATTCACTCCAATTTATGTGCACAAAAATGTTTAGGTCCTCTCATTTAATTGGAAAGCAATTTCAAGTTGCAATTATTCCGTTCATAAGGATGGTTGCACAATAAGGCCAAAAAGCCCCCATTCATCCACATGTCAAGGTAACCATGGGTTCGAACCATGGGTTACCTACTTGGAACAAAATGGATGAGACACCGAAGGGACCATCCACGGCATTCATCCGGTAAGGTACCAGTGTGGGGAAGCACCTGACCTTTTAAGACATGCAAGACAGAGTTCATCTATAGTTTCAAGCATTCATTTATCTCCCTTGTCGTTCCGACTAAGACGAATGCCGACTAACTTCACGCTGCCAGTAGAATTTGCCTGTGGTGGTGGGGATCATTGCAGTGTGCTAGCTATGACCTTTGTGGTTAATGAGTTGTGACCATGGTGGTTGAGGTAGAGCAAAGGTGTTTGCTTTTTCCTCCTTCTGTGACCAATTATATGGGTTTAGTTTATACCTTTTTTCTGGTCAGTTGGATGAGTACGTAGCTCCTGTTTCGCCGGAGATGACTGTCGGTGTGGTTGATTCTTTCGTTGTGGTTGAATGTTTTTGTATGCTTTTCGTCTTCGGGGCGTGAGATGAGTTTCATTCCAGTCGCCAAATGTCTGGTCTTGGCTTGTCGACGTACTCGCTGCGCATTAGTCGGTAGATTCAAGGGCAGTGACAGCCCCTCGCCTTGATTTGTTTCCTTTGCTTTTCCCTGGGGAAAAGGCCAAGAGTGGTTCTGCTTTGTGGAATTCAGACTGGAAGCTCCTTGAAAATGGTTTTCTCAACGCTTTAATACGTGCATAGGATGAACCTTGAATTGATTCTTTTCTGAACGATTTCTCGTGTCTGGAGGTTGCCGAAACTTGAGGCGAATTCTTGTGAGAAGAAGCTTCAATATTTCCGCGTTCTAAAGATGGTGAAATTTACAAGCATCGAGATGTAAGTAATTGCTCTTGCTCATTATAATAACGACTAGTGAGTAGCCGCACTCATTCATGTATCTTCAGGTGCATGATCTATGTAGTGCCGAAGATCACGCACTGAACAACATGGGCGGCCATGTACAGAAGGATGGAATCGAAGTGTACACTCTTTTCTCTTCTCTCATCCAACTCCAGTCTTGAACCTGGTTAAAATGCTATTCCTGTAAAATTTATGACAAATACAACCGAATCAACACACTTAACTTACTACCTGGTACCCTATCCGGGAAGCACCGTTCGAAGCTGAAGAGAACCATCCGAAATCCGCCACTCACCCCGACTCCCCGAGGTCCCAGTAGTCAACAGAGCCTTGGGTGGAGAGTTGACTTGCGATAGTGCTCATCAGGTGGTATGAAAAACAGGCGATAAAACAGCCGACGAATATCAAAGTACTAATAATACCAGGGTGCCAGCAACTTGAATCCGAGAGGCAGTTACTGCCATCATAGAAAATCCAAACGGGTGTCAGGAAATAGTGTATGCGCGCCGATGTCGCACTCTATTCTCGCCCGACTGACAACAAGTGCAGATGAAAACATCCGCAGTGAGAGAGCTTTGGGAAAACGCGGTTGAGCCTCCGTACTATATTCCAGGTACCACTTCTGGTGAAACGGGTCCTTCTCCGTGCAGAGGGTGTTGCTCGAGGCCGACCCTCGAGCATGGCACTGCTCAGATTGTGCGCAGCCGCAGAGAATGGCCGCAGTGGTGCGGTAGCGGAGCGTGGGTTCTACTAGACCGTAGAGCAATTAGATTCAGCGGCGACGTAGAAACGGTGAGTGGGATTTCTTTGATGCTCGTTCAGGGTTCCTGGTTGCTGATGGTTCGTGGGCCGGGAGAATGTGAAGTGACCGGTAGGTATAGTATTGTTTATTCAAGTTTTGTGGTCTTCTGGAAGAAGAGTGCTGCACTTTATCAGATTGGAGACCTCAGGGCGTGAGTGATTCGAGGTTTCTATCATTTCTCGGAAGATGGATTGAGTCGATAAGATTAGCAGGAGAACTACACTGAGCCGATAAATATGGAGAACCTTGGAATGCTCACATCGAAGGATTCGGGTGGTTAGAGGCAATGTTGAGAGGTGGCCGAGAGATCGTCGAGAGATGGCTGGTTTAGAGCAAACATCAAGGAGTTGCACAATATAGTAGATCTGCACTGTAAATGGGAGCCTCATGTACATGGTAACAAAGCATCTGCTCGATGGAAGGAGTATTGAAATGGCCATTTGGGAGCAGGTCATGCAGGGATAAAAGTGTCATGGAGCTAGCAATTCGTGCTAAGTTCACTCATGGAGCTAGTAGATGGGTATTTCGTGGTCATAGACCACGGCTGGACAAGGTTTGCAAGGTTTTCTTTTTGAACTTCTAGTGAATATTATGAGTGTTGGTCACTTGTAGCAACTTCTGAATGAGGCACAGTAGGTATATAGTACGGAGTGTAGGAGAACAGTCGGCAAGGTCCTTCAGTGGTAGACCGATTGTACGGATCCTTAAGGTTATTGGAAGGATGCCTTACAAGTAGAAGTGTTGACTGTTGCAATACCACCCTAGTGCCTACAAGCTAACGTGCATCCCTGCAAGTTATAGTTCTTGTGCACACAACCTTAAGCCTTTCTGGGTTGATCATTGAAGCTTCGTCACATGTCAGTGCCAGTGTAACTGACATCAATGGCCATTTGGTTCACTCAAGCATTTTCACTTCAAGTTTATTGTTTAGGAGTGAGTATGTGCAGGAACATTGATCGTTTAGAATCCTTGATGTACCTTGATACCGGACACCCTTTCAGTAGTTCTCTGAAACCACAAGCATTCTTCCTGCTCAGATTTGTTGCTTCTTGCACTTCATGTATTTACACTGCTACAAAAATCATTCTGAAGAAGAATCTGTAGCTTTTCCGAGAAAGGTGTGCAATTGACTGACGTGACCAAGCACGGTTGACTGTGGTTGCAGCTGCTCAGTGTGACAGTTGGAAGATTAAACAGGGAGAGATCGAGGAAAGGTCGAGAAGTTCACAGTTGAAGAATTTCGAAGGAAGCGAGCTATATTAGTTACCGTCTTTGCAACTTTGAAAAGTTGCTTCCGGTTTTGAAAGGTAAATTGTCCAATTCAGCACAAGAATGTTCCTTTCCACACCACCGAGTGTTGTCAGAAGTTGAGGGCTTGGGTTTCAGACAAGATTTCTGTAACTCTTGGTCCTATTTGTCCAAAGGCATGCTTGATGTAATTCTGGAAACTAAGAAAGCAATTCTGTTATCTTTGGTGTCCACAGGAGTGATCCAGCAACCCAAAATGGCCTGGCGTTCATCCCTTTACGCTCTTCTAGTAGTAGTAGCATTGCTCACCCTAAATCCTACTCCAACATATGGTCAGCCAGCTCCTTCACAAGCAAACTTCATAAGCATCGACTGTGGCGCTAGCAAACCTTACACCGATCCAGTGACAGGCATCAACTGGGTTACCGACGCTAACTACACCTCTGTCGGCACAAACGTGGACTCTGTTCCCGGAGCAGTAGCCTTCTCCAACAACTCAGAGTATTCCACTCTTCGCTTCTTCAACGAGCCCCGGAAAAAGTACTGTTATACTCTGCCTGTAACATCAAACACCACTTACCTTCTTGCTACCACCTTTTATTATGGAAACTACGACAAGCTCAACAAACCGCCCATCTTCCAAATGGCCGTAGATGCAACCGAAATGCTTCAAATCGACCTCACGGGTCCCACGTATGCAAATGATGCCATGAGAAGGGAATATCTTGGGAGGACCGCCGTCGGAGCTCCCACTTTGTCAGTGTGTTTTTACCAGGATCCTGCCGCTTTGCAGTCTCCTTTTGTCTCCTCAATTGAGCTGAGGCTGTTGGATTACAGAACGTATGAAACAACTTGGTTAACTGCTGGCAATTTCTTGTTTGCGTTCACTCGACGAGACTTCGGTGGTGACAGAATTTTGAGGTATGGTTTCGCTACTTTTTATGAAAAGAAACCAATCTTGGGAGGAAACTGATTGCGAGTTCAGTGTTAATTAATCTCTGAGGTGAAATTGCCATCTGTGGTAATTGCATTATGAAAGTGTTTAGAGTGATTTTATCCTTCATTAACATTATTGATTAGGAGTCCGAGAGGGACACCCCCTGTTGCTGTAAGAGAGTGACTCAACTTTGGCCTTTTTGTGCAGATATCCCGATGACGCCTTTGATCGTGTATGGAATCCCTGGAGTGTACCGGGATTAGTTAAAGTGTCGGCACCATCCCCTGTTATTGATACTTTTGGAACATACATCATGCCTCCACCTCTTGTGATGCAAACGGCTCTTACTCCTCCTACCCTTGGACCTCTTGTCTTGTCATACAAATTTGGATCTGCAACGCTTCCACTCGACTGTGCCGTTTTCCTATACTTCACGGATGTGAGTCTCACCAGCACGGCGACTTCTAGAATCTTCACTGTCACTATTCCAGGACCATTTGCCGACCAACCTAGTACTATCAATATTTTCAACTACACTGGAGGAGCCAACAAGCCCGTTGTTTACTTTTGGAATAACATGACGGTGACGGATACTTCTGTGATTACTATGACTCCAATTTCAACGTCAATTGACCCTCCGCTTATCAGCGGTGCTGAACTTTTTGCCAAATTTCCAGCTTTGGTGCAAACTACCGACATCGCAGATGGTTAGTCTCCCACCACCAATTGATCTGTCTTCAAGTTTCATTTCAATGTATGTCGAGGAATTTATGGCAGGTTGGAAGTGGTAACTTTGTTCATTTTTACAAGATCACTACCTAAATATCACACCAACACATCCTGGTATCACCTACGTACGACGTAAATATCATTTAAAAAGTACATATTGTAAGTGAAATTCCTCGGACTACATGTGCAAGGCCGGCATGCATGTAATCGTTAATTCCTTGCCCAAGGCTTTTCGAAGTTATCTGTTTTTTGGATTCCGAACTACCGGTAAATCACATGATCTGTTATTCATGGTTAATCTTGCTGACCTTTGGCTTGTTCTTATGGTGCAGCGGCTGTGATAGAGAGCATCAAAGAGGCTCTCAAGTTGACTGGCTGGGGCGGAGATCCATGCTTGCCTATCCCTCTTGACTGGATCGGATGCAGCACTGCAAAACCTCCCAGGGTGATTTCAGTGTAAGTCTCCTTTTAATGTTTCTCTAAGGCAGGAATAGAGGTAGCTTAGGCCCGAGCTTGGGCATGGGAAGAGTTATTTCTAGCATTATGAGTTACTCATTTGGCTCAGTGGATGTTTGCTGAATTCGTTTTCAGGAAACTGGCGAACTACAACCTCACTGGCGAAATACCTGTCGATTTTGGAAAACTGACTGCTCTTACATCTTTGTAAGTGCCCTGCACCATAACTGTGTAGGGTTTTTCATTTGGTGACTAGAACAGAAACTATTGTTTAGTCAATGATGCCTGATTCTGGTTTCACCATGTTGTACTTAATAAATGGGTATGTAAATGTATTGTGTATTCGTTACATAGGATTACGGTGTTGTATTTTATATAATGTTGGACATGTGTTGATCTTGCTGTGTAGGCACCTGGAAAACAACGGATTAAGCGGTTCTATCCCTAATTCATTGGCAACCCTTCCAGCATTGACAGAATTGTGAGTACCCCAACAACCTCGAATACATGTTGAAATGTAGACTTCTACAGCTACTTCACAAGTCTATAAAATAATCCACCAAAATAGCTGTAGCTTTGGTGTTCACAACTTCCAGGTTGCCATACCGTATCCTTAACATAGTTTTGAAACAAACTTGCGAAACTAATGATTGCAATTGCCATGTCTCAACAGGATTCTCTACAATAACAATCTCACAGGGGTAGTTCCTACAGGACTGACGTCCAAGCCTGGACTGGTGTTAGAGTAAGCACCAAACTTAATTCCATAATTTGATGTAATCCGGGAGGTACTGATGTCATCAACATGAATGCTCGCATGAATGACGTAGAGCCTCTTTGGTTGACACAAGTTCTCGTTTGTTGCTTTGACTGAACAGCATACGAGGAAATCCTGTCTGTAATTGTACACGAGTTGATAATATTGCTCCCGCTTCTTCCCCGAAAAAATCAAACGTGGGCATTATAGCTGGCGTTGTGGGAGGAGTGCTGGGCGTTCTCCTAGTTGTGGCTCTCGTGGTCATCTTCTGTGTTTGTAGGAAGCGATCCAAGGCTAAACGCGACAAACTGACAGAGTTGCCTACCAACCAGTTTGGTAATGGGAGTACAGGCACAAGTGGTGAATGCCTCACTCATTTCTCTGGAGACACTCGGATCTGCTATCTTTTGTTTGTTTTTGTGTTATCTCCATTTAAAATGGTAATTGGTTGAATGAGCCTAAATTCTCAAGTGTGCATTTGATGTCTCTTAGGTGCCGGCGGCAACATGGATAAAAACTCTCAAGGGGCGATGGCGTATTCTCTTGCGGATATTACGACAGCTACTGAGAATTTCAAAAAGAAAATTGGGGAAGGAGGCTTTGGTCCAGTGTACTATGGCAAGTTTCCAAATGGAAGAGAAGTGGCTGTCAAGGTGTCTGATGCCAATTCTCGTCAAGGGGTGAACGAATTTAACAATGAGGTACTGCTCCATTCTTCCTGAGCACTTTCATGGCTGCCTGACATGCGCTCACGTCGGTCCACTATAGCTTGCCAGTATGTAGTGGAATGAGAAAAATAATACGAGCTGCAGTGGCATTAATAAGGTTAATAATATGCAACTCACTACAATTAAGTAGTAGGACATGATTATCCATGTTACAACTATTCTGTTGCTTTCTCGTAAACCTATTTGAGTAAGGAAGCGAAGCCAACAAGCGTGGCAATTAACATGGGAGAGATATCATAGCCGCCCAGTTTCAAAGATATGAACTTTCAATACAAGGGATGTGTGGTCACTAACCCTAAATGTGTTGTCTTTGCACTGCTTCGGAATGTGATGTAATCTTTGCGCTCTGAACAAATGGTTGATTTGATCTTGAAATTTTCAGGTTCAACTGCTGTCAAGGGTTCACCACAAGAATCTTGTGAGCTTAGTCGGGTACTGCCAAGATGGCAAAACTCAGATGTTAGTGTACGAGTTCTTGCACCGAGGCACCGTCCGCGAACATCTCTACGGTATACCATCCATGCACTTCCTGTGTACTTGGGTCTTCATCTCCAAACAGAGCAGATTACTTTCATATTATACTTGTTTCTCTATTCGTGGAGCAGATGTGAGATGATTTGAGATTTTCACATTGGCACAAGTCATCCGATTGTTTTACACATGGACGGTCATAATTTTGATGCAATCAGCTGTGAACGATGCAGGATCTCCACTGGCCCTTCAGGAGCCATTGGATTGGAAGACCCGGCTGGATGTTGCTCTGAACGCTGCTCAAGGTACGTAGGACATGACCATTGAATTTGACACAAGAAATCCCAATTATGCTTTTCCAGAATCACCATTTAAATTGGTTAATCGGATATGGTTTCTTGTACAATTTCCACCTGCTCGAAATGCTGAACTTGGTGGACTGGGTTTTTGTGTGATCTTTCGTCAGGTCTGGAGTACCTGCACAGCGGCTGCACTCCATCCATCATCCATCGTGATATAAAGAGCAGCAACATCCTACTCACTAACAAGAATGTCGCCAAGGTGGCTGACTTCGGTCTCTCCAGACTAGGACCGGAAGAAGGTGGAGCTTCCCACGTTTCCACGATGGTCAAAGGAACTGCTGGCTATTTGGACCCAGAGTAAGCACACTTTTGATGCGAAATCAAAACTAAATCACGGCCTCAATTTACATACAGTCCAAGCCCATCGTAGTATTAATTCGTCTCACAACTTCTGCCTGAGCCACATTCTGAAGTCCCTCCAAACATTCCTTGGAAGTGATCATTGAGAAGACTAAAAATTGGCACTGGGAATTTGATGCAGGTACTGGTCAACCAACAACCTGACAGAGAAGAGCGACGTGTTCAGCTTCGGAGTGGTGCTCCTGGAGCTCCTCTGCGGCCGGCAGCCGATCGACAACACCCTGGAAGATCGAAGCCAGTGGAACATCAACGACAAGGTGCGCAGGTCTCTCCAAGCTGGCGACATGGACAGCATTCTAGATCCGGCCATCAAGAACGCCCACCCCAATATGGACAGCGTGTGGAAGGTGGCCGAGATCGCCATCCAGAGCGTGGAGCCCAAGGGCGTGCACAGGCCATACATGAGAGACGTTGTGAAGGAGCTTCGTGAAGCCATTCAGCTGGAATTGGGCCATTCCGGTGCCTACACTTCGGACTATTCCAACAATAGCGGTACCCAGTTCCAAGGAAGGAGGCCTTTGAATCTACAAACAAGTGCTCCGGATCATTCTAATGCAAGCTTGGATTCCATGAACTTCTCCGAGACATTTCAACAGGGGCCTCATGTTCGATAACTTACTAGCCTCTCGGTCGAAAAAGTGAATAAAAGGCAGGCTCGGTGGAGATTTTACACTAAGTCCAGCTCGTGTCCGGTCGGCTCTTTGATGATACCAATGTGAAAATTCTATCTACAATTACTTTTGTTGAGATTTCCATTTGTTAAAGCTGTTGGAAAGGGCAGATCCACACTTGAGAAACGCTCGATGAGAGTTTCCAGAGTAAGTTAACATTGTGCATGTATTGGGCATGTCCTGGACGTTGTGCATGCATATCAAAGCTATCATCTAGTACTAAGATATGCTACTGCCCATGAAAGAAGTTCCGAAAGCGTTTTCTGTCGACCAAGTCTAGCATATCCTCTAAATACCATAATATTCTCCTGGGATGACTGGGCTGGAGGTTTTGAACCATCAAGGTTCAACCATAATTCAAGTATCGGTTTTGAACTCAGCAAATCCCACCTGGGGGTTATGCATTGAAGACCCAATTGCCACAGCTATCGGAAGGGCAGATTGCTGCTCAAAATTGCATCATTTCTTTTGGCTTATTATGCCTCACCTACATCTCTACACACAAACACCTCTGAAGCAATCCGTGTTGCCCTGGATCCCCTGAACACGAGTTGAACAAGGTATTATCTGACTTGGAAATCTTCTATGTCAAATCAGCTATCGTGTCCATTCTCACGTTCGAACAAATAGAAGCAAAATCGCTTAAGTTGCTGCATCACCAATCGCACCACCGTGCATCAAATTAGCAGTCTCTTGGAACATGTTTGATTTCTAACAGGCTACAGCCAGAGATTCTGAACATGATTGGAGGCACCGAACTTAAGTGTATTTGGCATAATTCTTCACAACGTTATCTACTCACTCTCAACATGTCTAAGAGGACGTGGCTTTCAGTAGACTCTATTTGAAAGTACTGTAATATTTTCAAGCATAAATTTCTTTGGGCCTCTGCAGATTGATAGCATGCTCGAAAGCTATAGCTACTCACCACCATTTTCCGTTTGGAATCACAGTAAACGACAGCCAAAAGGTTTCTTGATGGGAAGAGAATCCACATGCAGAGAAGATGAAATCTCATTACTCTTCTGATCGGCTGGAAATCTCGTGGAGACATCTAGATTTCCAACTCCTTCAGCTGGTTGCCTACGCTTCAAGGATCAAATCTCACCAAAAGTTGGCCGGACACTCAGATCACCATGCCAGCACCTCAATGATGTCCCTCGACTAGCTCAAATCTGTACCAAGCTCAATGTTATCACCCGTGGGAATCAAATCAGAAACGCCCTAAACGTACTGGCCTTCAAATTGATCTTTACTTGTAAAAGTTTCGTAACATACCATTCGGCGACCTTCGATCATTCCAAGTCGCCGATGAACAAGAAGGCTAACGTGATTTTATCTTTGCTCGCTCGAACCACAATATCCTCCGCCTACAGAGCATTGTGAGCGACTCCCAGCTGCACGCGCAACAGCTTCATGCCCACAATGGCGATCTGGGTGATGATGTCGAGCATTGCCCAAAACCTAAAACTGGATTGTTTCGTGCAAAAAGAACAGAATGTTCCTGCTTGATTACATAGCAATTTTCGTCAAGAACTAAGCAAAATGACTTGCCCAATACAGGTCTCGAACCTGTGACCTTCGCGTTATTAGCACGACGCTCTAACCAGCTGAGCTAATTAGGCATTCAAATGTCGCAGACACCGACCGAGCAGCAGACTCGAGAAGGTGCTTGACGCTCTTGAGGATCCACACGTTCAGAACGAATTTAAATACTCAACCAGCGGAGAGACTCGTTCGAAGAAAACTATCAAGTGATTCAAAACCGCCATCGCATAGATTGCAAATCACATCGAATACAGTGAAGAAACGCAAGCAAGGCAGTTAGAGAATGAAGCTAGGGAATTCCTGCAATCGATTCTGCAACCGTCTGGTTCCAACTATTCTTCCATCCGATGAAACGTCACCTTTCACCGGGAACCGCTCCATCAGTGACTTACCACAGCAATCAACGACGCCAGTAAGTAATCGCAACCCTAACAAAACCTTCAAACTAGTGTAATGAAGAACACCAAAACATCTTCCAATAAACCTCTAAAACAGTACCACCCGAACTCTCCGAAAACACCTCTCGTACCAACAAACACAGCGCAGTTTGACACAGATCACACTCAACGCTCCAGTTCGTTAAACCCTGACAGAACCCACATTACAAAAACACGAACTGCAAAACCCTAGTGCAAAGCTGTGTTCGTGTTGGGATACTGTTCAAGATAGTATTTCAACCGGGTTGACACACTATCACAACCTTGGTTAGTGTTTCAACCTTTCAACCTTTCAACCTTTCAACCTTTCAACCTTTCAACCTTTCAACCCATTTAAGTATTCCTAGATATTGCTTTATAATATCATCCCAGTCCAAAGATTGTTACACCAAGTACTGAAAACTAAGAAAAATCCCATCCCGTGCTAACTCATGAGCAAACTGGAAATCACCCTCTACCAAATACACTTGACACAAGAGATTCCATTAATAATATATTTTTATTATCATTTCAGTCACGATACATTATACTCCGTTTTTCTATATCTGTGATCTCTCCTCTCCTCCTACTTATCTCTTCTTTTCCTGCTTCCAGTAACCAAACGGCAGTTATTGCTCATTTTAGTTTGGCTAACTGTCAACCTCCCGGAGCCTCATCAGCATATAAATTTCTTACGTGGCCGCCACTTCCTTCCATCTGGATTCCTGCAGCATTGCTGCCTCTAATGGATTGGACGGAAATTATTTCATTTAACATTTCTTCCCCAGGTTCTTGATCGTTTTTACGGTCAAGAGCCTGCAAATGATCTGAATGAAAATAAAACTTCATCTTCGATCCATTGTGTGGCTTAGTAATCTTCGATCCATTGTGTGGCTTAGTAATCTTCGATCCATTTGGAGTACTCAAGGAATACGAACCATTATTAAATTTTTCATGTATCACATACGGCCCCTTCCATTTAGGCCTGAACTTTTGGCCGTGTTGTTTCATGAGCCAGCTATCAACTATCATAACTAAATCACCGGGTTGAAACTCAATTAAATCCTTCAGTTTGTCATGCCGCAGCTTACGTTGGACTTGTATTGACTTGTTCTTGTGAAGTGCTCTGAATCGGCCTTCATCCAATTTTTCCAAAGTTAACAATCGCTCAGTCAATGATTCGGCTTCGCCCAAATCGTGTTCTAGAGCGAGTCTAAGTGAAGGAATCTAAATTTCGATAGGCACCATAGCTTCTAATCCAAAAGTTAGCTGAAAAGGTGTGAACCCCGTGGTCAACTTATGCGTGGTCCGGTACGCCCATAAAGCTTCTCCAAGGTGTTCATCCCAAGTTCTCCTTTTGTTCAAAATCACTTTAGCAATTATCCCGGCCAATATTCCGTTAGTTTTTTCTACTAAACCGTTGGCTTTAGGATAATAAGGTGTTGTTCGACGATGCTTAACTGACAATTTCTTGAGCAAGCCGGTGACTATACCTCCCGTAAAATGTGAACCTTGATCCGTTACAATTTCCAATGGAATTCCATAACGACACACTATTTGGTTGAACAAGAAATCAACAGCTACTGCTTCTGTATTCTTTTTTGTAGCGCAAGCTTCCGACCACTTGGTAAGATAATCAGTTGCGACAATAATGTATTGATTCTTTTTAGAAGTTTTAGGCATTGGACCCATAAAATCCAAACCCCACTTTTCGAACGCACCTGTGGGTAAAATCGGATGTAACTCCGTATGTGGGAAACTTCTCTTTCCGTAAGCCTGGCATGATGGACAAGTTTTACAAAATTCAATAGAATCTTTAAATAACGTAGGCCAATGATAACCTGCCATTAGCACCTTCCTGGCTTTAGCATCTCCAGAAAAATGTCCTCCACAAACGCCTTCATGACACTCTTGTAATACTAAGCTTGCTTCATCATGTTCTACTGCCCTACGAAGCACTCCATCTCGTCCTGCGCGGTATAAAATATTATTGATCATCGTATAGGGCATACTTTTCCTACGAATCACTCTTCTTTCTTCACTGGTTGAACCTTCTGGGAAAATGGCGTCCACGAGGAACTTTTTAATTTTATCATATTCAAAATTAATTCTTTGTTTATCCTCTTCAACAACACAACATTCTGCATCATCGGACAAAACTCCTTCTTCCGAGCTTGAGTGATTACACAATTGTTGAACTAGCTTGGCGTGATTAATTCGTTGGCTCTTTGGTTGTTGAAAGATAAAATCGAATTGTTGAAGCGAAGCCAATAATCTCGATGTTCTTCCAGTCGGGTCCACTTGCTGCATTACTTGCCTTAGAGCATCATGGTCAGTTTGTACAATTATTGGAAAAGGACAAGCTGACAAATAATGTTTGAATTTCACCGTCGAAAATCTCAAAGAAAGAAGTGTTTGCTCAGCTATTGTGTACCTGGTTTCACAGTCATTTAATAATCTACTAGCGTATTGAATAGGATGTGCTCTACCAATTGAATCATTCTGCAGTAACACAGTAGAAATTGACACTGAACTAGAAGAAGGATTGATAATAAATGGTATCTGCCAATTCGGTTGCCGCATCACTGGGTCACTTGTTAATTTTTCTCTAATATATTGAAGACTTAAAGAACATTCTGGTGTCCATAGAAAAGGAGTTGTCTTTCTTAATAAAGAAGTGATTGGCTTAGCCTCCCCGGCTAAATCGGGTATAAACCGATTATGGTATGTAGCCATTCCCATGAGAGTAGACACCTCAGCTCGATTTTTCGGTTCCTTTATTTCTAATATTTTTTGCACTTTCTCAGGATCAACACGTATACCATTTTCAGAAATCACATGACCTAATAAGTTTCCTTCGTGAAACCCAAACCGACATTTCTCAGGACTTAATGAACAACGAAATTCTGACAAACGTTGAAATGCTGCTCGTACTAATTGTGGATGATTAGATTTACTTCCGTATATAGCAAAATCATCCAGATATACCCTTATGAATTGACCAAGATACGGTTCAAAAATTTTCATTTGAACCCGTTGAAACGTACTTCCAGCGTTACATAAGCCGAATGGCATTCTGAGATAAGCAAAAGTCCCCCATGGGGTCGTAAATGTTGTTTTGTGTACATCTTCATCTCTTATTTTAATTTGATGATAGCCGCTGTAACCATCGCAAAATGAATACATTTGATGACCCGCTACTTCGTCCAGTAATTCGTCAATGAAAGGAAGAGGTTGGCGATCCTTTTTTGTAACTTTATTTAAGGCTCTGTAATCAACACATACTCTCCATTTACCTCCCTTCTTTGGAACTATAACAACCGGCGAAACCCAGTCTGCATTCTTTACCGGAATTATAAAACCTCCTTCAAGCAACTTGTCAATCTCAGCTTTTAAAATCGACGCTTTTTCAGGAGCTAAACGTCTTTGGCGAATTCGTACCGGTTTTGCACCCTCTACCAGATCGATATGGTGCTCTTCTAAAGTTATACTTGGCAAGTCCTGATGACGAGTAACAAATAAATATGCAAATTCACGAACAGTCTTTACTAACACTTCCTTCTCATGTAAAGAAAGCAATGGTCCAAATTGAATTTTCTTTAATATTTCTTCCTCTTTACCGGTTTCTGATTCGCTATTAAGTCGTCCAGTTATCACTTGTGGCAGAACTTCAAGTGCATAAATTTCACCTTCTGTTTCACTGGTGGAGTCAGAGTCTGAGAAGTCAGTTGTCCAGTCAGAATCATAATCTTCATCAGATGATATTTCGGGAGAGCTTACTCTCCTCTTGCCATTTTTATCATGTATTACCTGCACATTGATTCGATGTGGCCTTTCACCAATTCTCATGAACCCACGACTCCAATAATTCACGGCTTTGACTCCAATTAGCCAAGGGCGTCCTAAAATCATGGGATATCCATCTTTTTTATCAGCAATAGATAAGACGTGTATGTCAAGTTTTACCACTACTCCGTTGACAGTTACAGGTAATTGTGAAATCATACCAATTGATTTTACACATCTCTGATCAGCCACCTTTAGTTTAATAGATGAGCCTTTATCTGTCGATAAACCTAATTCGTCAAACAACCACTTAGACATAACATTAACTGAAGCTCCCCCGTCAAGTAAACAGCCTTCAATTTCGTGTCCCGCGATTGAAGCTGTTACTTGAGGTGCCTTCATCTCTTCATTCATTTTTTCCGCAATATTTACTTTGTTCATCTTTCTTCTGGTGCTAATACCTTGCCTTAATTCTCGACGAAGAGATGGGCATCTTGCCACCAATTGCCCGATTGTGATGTTTGCTGACTGCTTACTAAGATCTGCGACGATAGAATAATCAGCTTGGTCTCTACTCAACAGCAAGTCATTGATTCCAATTTTTCGTCGAGATCTCTTACTTCGAGAAGGTCCTTCGCCTTTCTTTGATTTTGCACGTTTTTGATATGGGGTAGAATCCATTTCCAGATCTGCTAAGGCTCTATCCCGTTTAGCCATCATAAGTTCATGTTCTGGGCTTTCCTTGTCCGTACTCATTCGTTCCAACATATGGATTTCTGCTATTTTGACATCAGAGGCGGTGGGAGTTACAGGTGTGTAGCTCTTCGTTTTTTTAGGACAATCACGTTCGTAATGCCCACGTACTCCACAACCGTGACACGTTACAAACTGCACTGCGCGCTGTAACGACGATCGTTCTGCCATGGGGCTCTTGGCTCGATGGTCTGCCTATCGGTCTTGTATCAGGTATAGTTTCATTTCTTCCATCATAGATGTCAACTTCGAGATGGCAGTATCTCCAACAACCTCTGGTTGCGTACGTGAAGATGAGCTCTGGATTGAGTTGTTTCCTGAAACAGGAACACTTTCACTTAACTTAGTAGGGACTTTCAAGGTGATAACATCAGGAGAGGACAATTCAGCAAGATTATCTTCTTTTTTCTGCGCCCATGCTAAAGCGGATTCCAAAGTCTGTGGTTCTTTCCAAGAAACTATCTCTTGAATCGACGGTATCAACCCCCTAATGAATGATCTTAGAACTTGTGCATCTACACTTGCGGTGTTTGCTACCACCGTCGCAGCATCTGGAGCAACTACTAACTCGACACTATTAGTCCTTTGACTTCAAAGTATCCGAGCTCGTAATTCCTTCAGTCTGGTGGCGTACTCCCGTACCGATTCGGTCGCAACTCCCTCAGAGTTGCGCCCCTGACGCATTAAGTTCAACTGGTTCATTAGAATTTGATAACTCTCTTTCTCCTGGAATTCCCGACAAAGAGCTTTGGTTAGGGAATCCCAGCTCCTTTTTGTCTCTTCCAATTGGCTTTCATACCACCACGCAGCCTCATCTTCCAAATGGATGGGCAACAGAGATAACCAGGCTGCTTCTGTTTGGTCACCATTGGTCATGCAAGCTCGTTTAAATTGTCGCAAAAATTTTTCTGGATCTGATTTGCTAACACCTTCGAAAACAGGAATAGACACCATAATTAATAAAATTTATTTTTTTATTAAATTTTGTCAGTGTGGTTCAGATTAATTGCACATTTGTAATATATTCCAATGTACTATGTAGCTCTTGAGAAACCAATCACTCTTCAACTCTCCAGTCTGAAGCATTGCTCATTGCTGCAATATGTTCTTCTATCTTGTAAACGCCAATCAATGTCTCTATTTGATATTAGCTACTTCGCGCCTCCCAACAGAAAGCGCCGAGCTGCATATCATAGCAAGTCGCCAGCGTCCCGAATCACCTCCACTTCACCCCAGCCAAGCGATAACACAGCGTGCGGAAAGTTGAAACCTCCCCTGTATACCGGCAACACCATCGAGATGTTGAGTATCACCGCGCTGGCGTATCTCAGAGCTGCAGATCCTTTCGTGGTTGATTTGTCTGGAAATTGTGGTTACACCATCGCTCAGCAATCTGCGCTATTTCATTCGATCGCTAATAAGCCTGCATGAGCGATTAGTGCCAGTGAACGCTGCCATGGTCGACGCAACGCAGCGACGTCGATGTGCTGCATGCAGTCATGCGAATGCTTGCATCACGAGCCCGTCCCTCCGCAAGCAACATATCTCTGCATGGTCTGCACTAGATCACCTCCCACATGCAATCGTTAACGGAGTTGAGCTTTAATTTCGTGATCAGCACTAATTACAAGACCAACCTTCTCCGCAGCAAGCAGTGTGGATTCTATTTGGACAGGAACTTCTTCAAATAATTAGGAAACAGTAATTCGTAGCAATTCGCAGTAACAATAATCGTAGCTGCAGTTTCAGACTCGTTGTGAACAGTGATGATACTGTAGATTCAAAAGTTTGGTTTCCGGTCACTGCATAGTTTGTTGCGTTATCTTCCTTGTTGTGATAGAGACTTCAGCTGCATATTAAGTCTTTGCACAATGTCGGCTTATGAGAAAAGTGATTGCAGCTCGTTAACTTGAATACATGATGATACCGATTGCACCTCGTTAACCTGCATGCACGTAGAAACCAGTTGGTTGCACCTTGTTAACCTGCATGCACGTTGATTCAGTCTCAATAGCCAAACTCCGCGTCCATTCAGTTGTTGAATCTTTGAATTGCCGTCTACGATCCTCCCCGATGCAACTTGGAAAGCTCGTCCGCTTCTTTGTTTTGATGTCTCGGTATATGTGAGAAAGAAATAGAATTAAAACTGGATTTCAATTCTTCTACCGCTTGGTTAAGTGGCTGTAACTTTTCAGACTTGACTTGCCATTCTCCTGCAGCTTGCATGCAGACTAACCTGGAATCACCAACCACCTTCAGATCGTTAATTTGCTTACCTTTTGCGATTTCTAAGCCTGAGATGAGTGCCGCATACTCAGCTTGGTTGCAGGTAAGGCCCGGCCCAAGGTCCTTGTGATATCTTTCACGTTTCCCAGTTTTAGTTTCCAACACTATGCCGGCTCCTGCGTTGTCTTTTGTAGACGATGAACCGTCAAAATACAAAGTCCAGGAGTTACAAGCTTCGCTCATCTTGGAATCACCATGCTGACGCAAAGAACCAATGAGTAGACATTACTTCAACTTCTCAGTTAATGTTGACGAAGAATAAAGTCTAGTTTATAGAAGGCTTCCTCTGCTTCAACTGTCCAGGTAGCGAATTGGATTTCTTGAGCAAAAGGTATGAGCGGAGAAGTCAATAAATAAAAATCTTTGATGTTGTGTCGTTGATAATTAGCTCGCCCCAGCAAGATTTGTATTTCTTTCCATGTTGGTGGAATGTTCATTCCACCTCCCATAATTCAGTTGTAGATTGCAATAATAAACTGCTGCCCCGTCGATTGCATTGCACTGACACTTCGAGGTCAGTCACCAGTCGATGCTTTTCATTGAAATCTGAAAACTTGAGCAAGAACCAAGACAAAATACTCAGATCAGTACATTCGAATAATATTCAGAGAACAGTATCGCAACTTCTGCACCTCATTGCCTTTTGAAATTCACGAAGACCAGCTAATCAAAGCTCTTGATAAAGAGAAGAAGGCTCGGCGAAAGAACCCTGTTCTGCAAAGAAAAAAGGATTTATCTCGTCATACTGTGTTAAAATCTCACGGCGACCTACAGGTACGTCCAAAACTTCGGAGGAACCTTCTTCCAAATGTGCAGACACTTGTAACTAATTTTCAACTTCCCTTACGATTCTTCGATCACTTATAATGACCGATCCGTCGATTATGCTCACGACACGTTCTGTACTCCTCTCTTCGTTGATTATGCTCACGACACGTTCTGCACCTCTCTCTTCTTCAACGTGAGCTGCGTTGAATTCCTCTCTCTCGGAATGCCTTTCTCGCGAAGTGCATTCTTGACACATCGTGACACATTTCGGTGCTGCTGTAACATAACTGTTCTGCTCTGCGATTCTTTGATTACATATCCAGCAAATCCATTTTGTTTCTCTGACATTGGTTGCAGCACCTACAACGCTATTTCTTCACTTGAACCTTTGAGCAATCCATCGTCGTCCACTTCTATAAAACCTCCCGAGAGCCAGTTCCATGCTGCATGGTTTGTTCACGTTCAGTCTATGTTCACTTCGGTTCGGACAGCTGCAGCATAAACGAAACAAAATCGCATGAACACGCGTAACCTGATGCACTCAGGATGCAAGATCAGCGAACACATGTAACCCCAACTAAATATTCAATACTGCACCAGTGGCCTGCCATGAAAAACTCTCGTTCCTCACATAACAACTCTAATCTCACAAGCTGAAGCCCATATCGTCATCACTCTGTGACCATTAACCGGATCAAGTCGATCGACACCTTCAACGTCTTGAACTGCTAACAATCGGCTCTCACCCTTCACGACAGTCTCGGTCCCGGCAACGGAACCAAATGAAAACTAAGAAAAATCCCATCCCGTACTAACTCATGAGCAAACTGGAAATCACCCTCTACCAAATACACTTGACACAAGAGATTCCATTAATAATATATTTTTATTATCATTTCAGTCACGATACATTATACTCCGTTTTTCTATATCTGTGATCTCTCCTCTCCTCCTACTTATCTCTTCTTTTCCTGCTTCCAGTAACCAAACGGCAGTTATTGCTCATTTTAGTTTGGCTAACTGTCAACCTCCCGGAGCCTCATCAGCATATAAATTTCTTACGTGGCCGCCACTTCCTTCCATCTGGATTCCTGCAGCATTGCTGCCTCTAATGGATTGGACGGAAATTATTTCATTTAACAGTACATATCACAAAATGAACATTTATTCAAGTGTAGAAAAATGTTGATGGGAACTTCTTGGGAACGTCTCGGGAACATCCTTGAGGATGAATCATCCAATTCCATCGGGACGGATTGGGAACCTGACAAAATTTTGGTTCCCGTGCCATTTTCCACTATTGCTTTGAAAACTTGATTATGAAGATTATGTGGGTAATGTCACCCATTATCATTCATTTGCTTATGTCAAGAGTGAATATTATCTAGATTTTTTTAAAGTTGAGGTCAAAATAAAGAAAGCCAGATTCCTATTGGCGTATTAGTGAATATTATCTAAAAAAAAAATTAGTTGAGGTCAAGATAAAAAAAAGCCAAATCTCTATTGGCGTTGGAGGGAATAATATATCAGTCTTCGCTACCTTAGATTATATGTGTGCAAGAACTATCAACTCCTTTTAGGATGGACACTGTACAAAACCAAAATCAATAAAATTATAAAGAAAAAAAATAAAATTGTTGTGTAAAATACAATTTGTGTTGTTTAAAATGAGTGTGTTAGTTTCGTTAATTGTCACATCATTGCCTTGTTTAGAAAAGTGATGGTTCGTTTGTGGCCCTAGTAGTTTGTCCACGGTCCAAGATAAAAGTCAACCTTTCATGTTTCCTAGCTTCTCAAGAATTTTGTTTAACCATAACTTTGGGTAAAGCTTGCCCTTCACATTTTATTTTTATTCTCATGATTTTAATTTTACCACAACATTAGTTGTGTTGAAACCTTAATGTTTTATAAGTTCTCACTAATTTAGTTTGTCCACATCTTTATTATAGCCCATGCCTTCATGCTTTTTATAATCTCGTGAATTTAGTTTATCCACAACACTAGCCCTTGTATGCCTCAACGTATTATTAGCCATATAAAATATTTTCAAGATAGTTTATGATTTTTTCAAAAAAAGTTTCTCCACAACTCTAAAATATGGCTCAATGATATCTTTTTATTGTTGTGAAATCAAAAGTATTCATCGAACATAACACCAAAGAATGGATTATCTAAAGAATTATGTTGGTGTAAGGGTTGCAATGGATCAAGTTTGCGAGATCCAAAGATTATAGCAAAGCATTTAGAAGGAAGAAGCTTTAGCTTACATGCATTTAAAGATTTTTTGACAAATACACAAAATTGCTTCATAGAATGCAATCATTTGAAGGTCAGTTTCAATAACCATTGGTAATGCACTAATCCATGATGTTTTCAACTTTTGTTGTTAACACCATTACTTTTATAAACAGTGTGAATTTATTTCTTTGGAATCTATTTCATTTATTTGAAAAAAAATTGATTTGACTTTCTTCGTACATATCTAGTGTCATAAATCTAGTGTCATGCATTTTAGCTATATTTGACTTTGTATAAAAAAAAAAGTGTAAATTGATTTTCCATAGTAGGCCATAGACATACAAAATAGTTTATTTACATTAAACTGTATGATGCATTTGACACTTGTCTTGTTAAAAATTAAATTAATCATTGCTAATTTGCTCGTTATACATTACTAACTCTCATTGATTTTGTTAAAATTTGGAACTAGGTAAACAAGAAATTTCCCATGTTCCTACAAACCAAGTACCTTCATCTCTCATACAGAAAGAACTTTCACATCATGTAGGTGAACCAACAGTATATGATCACCCTCTCCAACATGTTGAACATAATGAAGAGAACGACCCTTTTGTGGAAAAAATTAAAAAGAAAGATGTTGTACATATTAACAATGGTTGTATTGACCTTTAATCTTTTATTGTTTTGTTACTCGAATAAAAAGTCATTGGTGGGATTACAGACGAGGCTTTCACTAGCTTGTTAAAGCTATTGATAAAACATTTAAATCTAGCTAACTTCCACAAAACATTGATGTCTCTAGAAAAATCTTTTCTAAATTTGAATTAGAATATAATTGAATAGATGCATGCAAAAATAATTGCATGATCTACTACAAAAATAGAGAGAAAATGAACAACTCCTCGATTTGCAACACGCTTCAATATCAACGAGAAAAAGGCAAGACACCATAGAAAGTTTTAAGGCACTTTCTTAAAACACCTCAAATTAGCACATCTTTTTAATGGATATAAAAAATCTAAGTGCTCTTATGGCCTTTGACGGTATCGAAGTGAATTAATTGCTTAAAAACACATAGATGATGTTTTAGAGTTTGGAAATAAAGTGATTGTAAATATGCACATCGAAATTTAAATTAATGGTATTAATCCATACAACTCTTTATTAACAAAACGGAATACATTAGCAATTACAATCTTAAATTATAATTTGCTAGTTGAAATCATAAGTAAACCCTTCCAGACGATGTTGACACTCTTAATTCAAGAGTAAAAGGAAATTCAAGATTTAGGTGTCTTTTTAGAGCCTTCAATTGATGAGTTTATTACAACGTGGAACAGAGTTATTAGAGTGGATATCTCAAGAACAATTGGTAAGTCTGTCTAATTATATTGTTACTTTATTAATTTATGTTATTTTGCACTTCATACACTAGATGCACGTAGATAGTATTTGTGTATTAACCCCTAAAGGTTCTGGAAATCCAAAATGGCTCTCGGCTGTTTCGGGCAGCCTAGATGAAGGGGTTAAAAGTAATATTTTTGCCTAAGAATTTTACTGGATGCTCCTTATACCACAAAGTGTATGTGGTAAAATTTTCAAAGCCAAATTTCACTTTTAGAACCTTCATCTAGAAATTTTAGGTTTCAAGTCCAAAACGGGCAGTTTAAAATTAGGTTTTTTTAGATTTTTTATTTTGGAAATGTGTTCATAACCAATTCACTACTCAGAATCCAAAGTGGCCTAAGTCAAAAAGTTTACCAATTTTACAAGGGCAGCCTCCAAAAATTACAAAAACAACCTTCAAAGTTTTTGGTATTTTTACAAATTTTTCTTTCAAAATTTGTCAAAATTTGAGATTTAGGAATTTTTTAAAAAAAAGTTTCCAATAATTTAAAAAACTCAAGGACTTAACTTTTAACCGTTCACTTTTTTTAAAAACTAAAAGCATTTCACATCATTTAAGTTTTACCACATTGTAGTTTTTGTAGCTTCTTCTAGAAAATAATTTGCATGAAAGCCAAAAAAGTGTAATGAGACTCTAAAATTTTGCATGGAGGTGCTCAACTTAGTTACCTACTTGGAAAAAAATATGAGCAAAATGTTTGAGGTAACGGTAATCAAGTCTCCCTTGGCACCATTTAGAGTATGCCTTTTGCGCAAAGCAAAAAAAAAACAAACAGTAAACTTTGAATGCTATAATCTCACAAAAGGTAAAGATCCAACCGTTGAAATTTGACATGCTATTAATGCAGGTAGTTAGGTTTAAGATCTTACGGTTGGATGTATCAAAAATTTAAAAAAATCAAGAATCATACTTCAACTTCTACAAGGTTGTCAAAAATCACAGTTTTTGGTCTTGGAGGTCAAAAAACGGCTTGAACCTTTAGGGGTTAAACATTCATTTATTTTATACCACTCAACTTCAAAAGTGGTATAATAATAAGGTTGGATTATGCATGTTCAATAAATTCATTTTTATATTTTTGCATTTGTTCAAAAAGATGGTGACTAAATATTAATTCGCATATATATATATATATATATATATATATATATATATATATATATATATATATATTAATCTTTAATTTAAGGAAAACAAAATGTAAACATTTGTGCAACTTGTATGTAGGACATTCATGACTTTCGAAGATAAGGATTAACCCCGCGCTGTCAAGTTTGTAGTTACAATTCATGTCCAGTTTGCGGTGATCAGTTCAATGGGAGATATTCAAAAGCCTAAAAAATGTGTTTCCACCGATTGTTGTTGTCTCCTTGAGCTCGACCATCCCTTTAAGAAAGAATCAACAACTTTTCAAAATGAAAAAGGGTTGAGACAACCCTCTCGAGAACTATCTATGAATGGATTAAACAAAACAAAGGAAATAGTACGGTTATAAAAAAAAGGATCGATATTTTTTAAATTGGACTATTGAAAAGATTTATTTAATCATCATCTCGTTGATGGGATGCACATTGAAAAAAATGTGTGTCACAATATTATGATGCTCTTGCTAGATGAGAACAATTCAAAGGATGTAACAAAAGATTTACAAGAGTTCAACCATAGAAACAAACTATGGTTGAGAGATATCAAACAAGCTCCAACTAAGGCAAATCCTACTCAAATCAAAGCGTTTCAACTGAATGCACCATGGATTATGAATGATGCTAAAAAATCAAGATTCATTGATAGATTATGTTCGCTAAAACTTCCTTCCAGTTTTTTCAGCAAACATCCATAGTTACTTTGGATCTGACAATAAGTTGTAACACTTGAAATCTTATGATTATCATATATTAATTCAACATGTGATTCTTGTGGCATTAAAAAGTTTGTAACAATTAGGCCTAGGAGGAGCAAATTTGCGGTTGTATCGAATTTTTTTACATGCAAATGCACTTGAATTAAATCCAATTGAGTTTCCGATGCTTTTGCGTGATGCTAGTGAAACATTGTGTTTTTTAGTAAAAGAATTATCCCTAACTAATTTGTTTGGTTTATTATCTAGTCAAAAAAACTGCTTTGTATGGGGTCATACATATACGTTGGATGTATCCAATAGAAAGATACTTTAAGGTACTCAAAAGCTTTGTGAAAAATATGGCTAGGCTAGAAAATATCATTAGTGAATGTTATTGGTTGTACACTAATATTGGATTTCTCTTATGATGTATCTCTCAATTACTATGTACAATAAATAAATAAAGCATGGATTTGGAGAATGATACAATCAACCCTAGAAAATTTCAATACAGAAAAAGTAAAAAAAATTATTTTGTCTCATGAAACACAAAAGCATGTAAACAACTAGAAGTTGAACAATTCAAAGATGGTGGCACCTAATCGCTTGTAAGTTCAATCTTTCATGATATATGTGATTCTCAAAATTTTGTGTTTGTAGAACTGATTTCCGTTATCTTATGCTTACATGTATTGTGTGTAATGTTGTGACTTGAAATTTGTTTCTTGTATAGGTACTTTGAAGAACAAATTAAAAATGTACAAGAGGCTTGTGTTAAGTTCAAAATGGAGTAGTCTAAAATTCACCATACATGAAAAGGTAGACTCCTATATCCGCTTGAGTTGCAAGAACTTCAATTCCATAGTAGTTATCTTCACAGATCAAGGATAAAAACATGGATAGAGAAGATGTTCCAGACGAAATTCATCATACAGCGAACGTGTATCTAACTTTTGCTACATCATACAATGAACTCTTCATTAGAGGGCAACTCTTTAAAACTACGCTGATAACTCTATTATATTATGCCAATTTCTCATGGATATCAACTCAAATTCTGGAGAATCAAGTACAAAAGTTGTTGAAGATTTTATTAAATATATTGAAATTTTTTTTGAAATTGATTTTATACACTTGAAAAAAAACATTTATAATTTGTAAATGGTTTGGATCTGGCCAAGAAAGGCCCAACACATCAATCAAGAGTGATGGTTATGGTTTTACGTTGTTTAATGCGGTTCCAAGAGAAATATCTCAATTAAAAAATTATGGAAATCCTCAAATATTAGAAACTAATTACAAAATATAAGAAACTAATCGCAAAATAAACCAATTAGTTGTCTCCTCACAAAAAACACAAAAAACCATGGCATCGTCCATAATCAAACTACTTATTGCATCAAAGTTAGTCATCTTTGGAATTGAAAGTGTGTTCCCACTTAAGGATAGATCATGACTATTGCAAAACATGTACTAAAGGGAAGATTGTAAATGTATTGTTCTGATGGAGTCGCCATGACAAGTTCATCGTAAAACAATGTAGGATGTAAGTTGCAAAATCATCTATTATCGGTTTCTAGGGAGATAGATTCATAAAGTAAAAGATATTATATCTTCAAAAGGCATTGTTTCAAACTTCAACATATGAAGCATCCAAAGATAGAGTCGAGTGCTATGTTGACTAACAAATATAATATATAATGTTGAGGTTGCCACCTAAGAAGGGTTAATGCAAAGATTCATTACTACAAAGTTCACAAATATTTGTGTATAGCAATTCTACATGAAATTAATATTTCCTAATTTATTTATTTTTTTCTTTGTTTTTTTTTTTTCTTTTATTTAATTAATTTTTTTTAATTTATTTATTTTGGGCAAATGAATGAACTTCATTGCAGAAAGAAAAGTACAACCCTCATTGGATTTTCATCTAGGGCAGAAAGTAACCAGAACTTAAGAGAGAAAAAAAACTAATTAGAGCCAGTTGATGATAACTCTACCTGACGGGATAAGTATCAATCTAACGATAAGATCTGTCCTACATCCCAAAATGTTTCTAATCAACCACCTAGAGTCAAAAGCTTTCAATAAGTCTTGGATAATCTCTTCAGCTTTTGTTCTAGAAATGGCTTTGAGGGTCTTCTTCAATTTTTATTTTTTAAATTTTTTTTGATTTGATTTGATTTGATTTTTTTTATACATGAGGGATTTTTCTCCACGACAAAGTTCCCATTAGGCAAGGTGGAGATTTCACACATGGGAAACAAATTGCCAACCTTTGCATTTGCTTTGAGTACCATCAAGCTCTCACATGAGTAGTTTAGTGTCATCTTAGACCTCAATCCAGCGATTGTTGATTTAGGTTTCAAAGAGCACTAATACAATTCCTTGTGTCATGATAAAAAGACAAAAATTTCCCCCAAGTAAGCTTTCGTCACTCTAATTGTGTTCCATAATTGGGGTATAAACTTGGATTACCCTAAATTATTATGAAAGTCAGCCTTGGTATAATCTCTGGGTGGATGTGGTGAGCATGATCTCATCTTTGTACTTAGAATAAATAAAGAAATCCTGTCAAAAGTGTGCATATTTATTTTTGTTAGTGAATATTCTTTGATCAATTTTCAGTAAAACCTTTTTTAAATTTTTGTTTTTTAAGCAAAGAATGAAAAAACTTTACCTACAATATTTATTAGGAGATTACACTTACGAAATTTCATCAAATTTGATTGCATGGATTAGAAAATGTAGAGTTTCAAGTAAAGAACATTGTTTATTTCTATCCACTCTAAACAACACTAGTAGTCTTTGACTTCTTTTTGTGTCAAATTTTTCTACTACATAAGCTAGGGATTTTCCACTAATGTGATGTAAATTATATTGATTACTTGTACATCAAAATGGAGAGTTTGTAAAAAGATTTAGTATTATGAAAAAAATATGAGTGTTAATACTCATTTAATATTAACTCAATATATCATAAAATGTAAGTTTGTGTGGTCAAGATAAAGCTTTATATCTATTCTTCAATCAAAAACAAACAAATTTTAAAAAGAAAAAATCTCTATCTTCATAAAATAAAAATTATCTTTATGTGTCCTAACTAAAAAGGATGAGAAATCTTTGACTCTTCATGGAATGATATTTTTCCATTGTAATTTTTAATTTTTTAATTTTTATTTTATTTTTTTAAATTCTCAAATGTAATCATATTAGTTAGTTGTATAAAAACATCTCGAAGGTAGTTGAGGGATATAGTAAAATTTTGAAACTACTCAAAGAGTAGATAAAATTGCTTTGGAGACCATCAGTATTTTTCCAATATCTAGTGGGAAAAAAAGTCATATCCCCACAAAGCTCGTGCAATTTCCTATATCTACAAAAAAAACTTAAAAGATCACATTTAAAATTGATTATATAGGTACACGCCCAAAATCTCAAATAGCCCAATTGCGAACAATTGTCTTTTAGGGATTAAAACAATCAATGAATAGTTAAAAATGTTGTTGAAAATTGGAATATTCAAAACCAAAATATTTTCATGTTTGAAATAATTTGGTTATTAAATTTTCCATTATCATAGCCTCATATAGCAAAAAGATGTTTTTGCTTATTTTAGATCAAATTAGGTGTAATTGAAGGTTTAAGAGGAATGGATTTATACCACGGTCATAGGCTCTATAGTTGTGATCAAGCCCAGATTATCAACCATGTTCTTAACAAAACTAAGTAATAACTCAGTTCAAAATAAAAGTTCATTCTTCAAATTTTCTTAATATAATATAATCTTCATTTTCAAAAGATATATGTATGATTTTTCTAATATATAAAATATTTTCATTTTAAAAGATTGTCATAATGTATAACATATACATCAATCATTGTTTTTGGTACAAGAAAAAAATTTAAATTAGTATACAAAGATGTTGGTAAAAATTGTAATCATGTAATATTTACAATTTAGACATGTATAATGTATATGAAAAAAGTAATCTACTTAAATCCAACATAAAAAGACTTTATGAATTTTTAGTCATTAATATATTTATTTCAAAAAATTGATGATACAACTTGTAAAATATGACGTACATATATAACAACATAAACTTTGAAAATTAAAATGTCTCAAAAATTCTTCTTGCAAATTTAAGTAATGTAGAAAAAAGAGTGTCCGTCAACTATTGTAACTTTGAAGTGTCACCTTATAAGACAAATTGTACATATAGTATCCTGTGTTCATAATTTTTCTAACAATCCATATTATTCCAATTTATAAATCGCTTATAATGTAGATTGTATAATTAGAAAATTGAGAATTAAAAATTTTATATTGTTATATTGAATATATAGTTGTTACCAAAATATTTTAAATTGAAAAATACTTGTACCACCACTACCAAAAATCACAATGAATTAGAAAAATTCAAAAGTAATTGTTTTTATAAAAAAAATTATACTACATAACTTTTTTAAGTTTTTAAATTTTTTTTGAATTAACAAATTATCAAATTTAGATTAAATTTCAAAATCTTCAATTGAATCACTACTTGTTTTTTACTTTACGTAGATTTTTAGCATTGTTTGACAACTGAGTTTTTGTTGCAAGAATACAATCCTCTTTAATGAATTCCTTGATTTTTAAGCTACTGTATATAATTTTTGACAAATTTAACATTAAAATATATCCAATATGTGATTTAATGTATATGCCATAATTCGGATTAACAAATTCACAACCTTTTTTTAAACTGTTGTGATAAATTAAAATTAGTATAAACATTTTGTATATGTAAATAAATGCATTAACTTTAAAGTTATTATTTGTCTTCATCTTTGTAAATACATCATGCATTTGAATAATTATTTATTTTTGAGAAACCACAAAATGAAGCTTACACCAAAATCATCAGGATCATTGTAGGCCACTAAGAAATAATTTTTTAAAGATTTCCATGGTTGTAAAGTAAATCAAATCCTTCTTCATTTTTATAGAATTCACTTTGATCTTTTAACCTATAAAATTTTGATCTAAGTTGGAAAATCTTAGTTTATTTGAGCTATCACTTGTTGCAATTTTTTTATGATTTTTTTCAATAGTTATATTAATAAAATAAAAAAATTAGTTTATATTAGAATTTATCAACTTTTATTAATTTAAACTAACGTTCAAACTTGGCAAGAGACGACGCCGTACATCAAAAAAGAATCTGGGAGCGCAACGTACGAGTTATCTAGATGGATTTGCGTAGAATACATGACAATTATGTGAAATTGGAAGAAAGATGGGTTGATCTCCAATTCCAAATTAATGAGAGACATCTTGAATTTCATGTATGCTCAAGGCAAAATAAGAAACCAATGGATTTACTTCAGCTTCAAAGACTTATGCAAATCCCTTGAGCAAAAGTAGTAATCAATGCTGTCCAATTATTTTTGAACCTTAGCCCTATGTGATATTGGTCTATTTGCATGGAGAAGAAAAAAGATTGAAATGGTCCTTCATACAAAGTAACAATACACTCAGCAGCGCATTAAATATAGATTTTAAATTCGGAAACTTTGCTCAATGATTTTGTTAATGTTGCTAATATTGTATCCAGTAGATGCTCAGCGACCGGATACACCGGATACACATAGTCCCCTTGAGATTCACAACGCCTCTCCTTATCTGGTTCTAGTTGGTTGCGCCGAAAAGAAAGCCGTGAATGGACTTCTTAGAATAGAATACAATTTCTCTGAAAATCTTAGTTTGTTTTCGAGAGCTCTACTTGGTTCTCCGCATTGACAAAGTATGAATTTGGAAATGAATCTTCTTTTTTTATTTACAAAGATTTTACTATGCAAAAGCTTTGAATAAAAGGAATTTTATACATTTAGATGAAATAGTAAATTCATCCAAACTATTGACAAGGTTTGTTAGACTTTCTCAAAATATTTGTTTGTATGGAATTTGGGAAAAAAACCTTTTGTTTACATAAAAATTAAGGTTTGTAAGACTTTCTCAAGAGACCACAATTTTATGGTGCTTCTATAATGCATATTATAATATAAAAAAATTAACTACATGACGGAATAAACTTATATGTGTGGTTTGCAAAAAACTTAATCATGGTGTCAGCCACTCATAATCATGTTTCCACCAGCATGAGCTTTTCCTTTAGAGAAAATTTCTCCTTTCTCAGAAAGAAAAAATTAAGTTTCAAAAAATTATTTACTTCTTGTTGAAGAAAATAGTCATGGCACAATATGCTAATGATTTTTTGTCCATCCATCAAAACACACAAGCCTAGTAACTCTTTATATTTTGTGATGTCAAAAGTACTAGAAGGTTTTAGAAAAAATATACATTTTATCACCTCATTGATTTGCCGAGGGATTAAAATGCCATTTATACATAAATCCTCTTCATAACTAGGTTGTTGCAAAGATTCATCAAGAAGTATTTGAAAATAAATCTAACAACATCAAAAATGACATTGAAATTAATGACAACACATTAAGATAAATAGAAATAGAAATATCTATATATACATTATGGAAGAATAATAAAATTCATCTTTTGCTTTCAATGATATTGTAGATGTGATCAATAGATGAAAGATTTGGCATAAGGATTTAATATAGAAGAATATAAGTTTTACTAAACTACAAGTTGTTTTATTGAAGATTCTTGTAGAATATGTTCCTTTATTGTTAACTTTTGTAAATTAAAATTGAATTTATGTTTTTTTTCCCCCTATATGTGTGCTATCCAAAATGTCTTATTAATCAATTTATTCTTACAAAGTTCACAAATGTTTAGCAAACGCATAAATTAGTGCCATGTTGATTTAAAAAAAAACAATAAGATTTTTAGTAATGAGAATATCCTTCAATAAAGAGTAAAATCCTATGTTAGCTCACTCTAAAGCTTCAAACACACATATATAATCAAAATTTAAGTAAAATTAATGATCAATAAAATTATTTATAAAAAAATGAATTTTAAATTTTTTTTTCTTTTTTGATGATCTTTTAAAAGTTATTTTGCATAAGCCTCTTTACTTCATGGTATTGCTTCACTTTATTGTAGCTTTTTACAATAAGGTGTTTCTTTGCTTCATGGTTCTTTTTCACTTCAAGGTGTTTCTTTAGTGTAGATTGTCTTCTTTCTTCATGGTACCTTTTTAATTTATACTTTAATTTATGCATTGATTTATGTATTAACTTCATATTGGTAATTTTTCAATACTTTTTTAGTTGTTACTTTCTTACAAATAAAAAATTCTTACGTAATAATAATTGTAATAATAATAATCAAAGTTGATACCATAAGAAATCAAAAACTAATTATAGATGTTTAATTGTTTCAGAGTTTTTATTTCTTAAACATATAATTTTAAATTAAAATATTTCCAAATAACTATTATGAATATTATACTTTAATGGATTTTGAAACACAATCAAATTCAAAATAGGTTTAAAATAAAATATGATTTTTTTTGTTAATCATGTAGTAAAGTATGGTTGTGATAGAACTTTGGGCATAAATTTTTGTAAAATATTTATCAACAATAAATCAAGATAGTTAGTTTATAATTAAAATCTTTCTCCTTGTAAGCTCTCTTATTGTTGCCATGTGGTTTGAGTTTTAGACAATTTATCCACCATGTTGAGATTTTTATCCACCCTAAGAAGACTTCACCGTTGATGTCTTCATTACACTTTATATCATATGCTCTTAGTTTTTTTACTCCACTATTGTTAATTAATTAACTTGACATATTACTCCACTATTGTTAATCCAAACATATGTAGTAATTTTAAAAATAAAACCTTTGGTTTCCAGATTTTGTTAAAAGCATTGTAATTCCTCCATCATCCAATTTCAAATTTAATGAAATTAGTTGGATTGGACTTTATTCATCTCAAAGTTTTTGTAGTTAAATTCTAATCCAATCCAAAATGTTATCAAGATCTAACCAGCCTATAAGTAAAGTTTATCAATTATTCATAATCAAATATATGCGTTGATATTTTTTAGTATATTTAAGGTCATATAAAAATTAAAGAATCTTTTATTTTCAATCATATTTATTAGTTTACATTTTTAGGAGCGACTACGGCCGTTAAAGGGCGACCGAGGAGGTTAAAAGATATGAAAGACAATTAAAAATTAAAGGATTTTGGAAAATAATAAACATAAGGTTGGAAGACGAGGCATTGAAGGATAGTGTAAAGTTTGGGCGTCTAAATTACTTTTGACAGTTCAAAAGCTGCACGAAGTTTGTGAGCACTTGCAATGCCAGACCAACAGAAGAACACAACTCATTTACAACTAGTGTTTAGAGCGGAATTAATAAAAGCCACAATCAACAAAGCAGAAGGCCGGCTCTCAAAAAACTTTTATGATAATCACCATGTCGCATTAATTCAATTGATGACCCAAGAGAAGAATAAATCGAAGACCTGTTGATGTTCAAAGAACAGATGGAGAATTTCACCAACAAAAAAGTACTCGATTTCAGTTTTAATACTGGATCTCAGATGGCTAAGATGATTTGGAACATATGGCTTGAGAAAGTGAGATGACTGATATAGCAAAAATGCTGAGTGTGATGCATGAGATATCTGAAATGATTAAGAATACATGATTGGAAGATGACTGATATGACTGATATGAGTGAGGTTCTAGAGATGACTATGATACATGAGATACCAGAGATGCTAAAAATGACTGTGATACATGAGATACTAGAAATGATTAAAATATATGCCTGAAGAATGACTGATATGACTATAAGATGTCAGAGATGACAGTGCTGCATGAAAATAGATTGATATGGCTAAGATGCTAGAGATGATTGTGATGCATAAAAAAAGACTGATATTTAAGAATATATGCCTGAAATGATTGACATGCCTAAAATGATTATGAATTTATGGCAGATGATACACAATCGAGGATCATCCACATTAACACAATAGCCTTAAAATCCGTCAATCCCTTTGAAAAAACATCTCCTCTACAACTAACAAGTACAACCTACAAACAAAACCTCTCGAAACAACCCAACGTCTTCCTTTCCCACCAAATCCCAACCCATTCCCAACCACCTCCATCAAGCGCCCCATCCACCCACACACCGACAAAGAGCATCACAACACAAACACTACACAGCTAGTACCGTCGAAGTTAAACTCCTCACATAAAACTCTAAACCCCAACCTTCCGACCCATAAACCCCCATCCCACCCTAAGACCATATCCCCTAAACGCCCTGGCATCCCCAAGACCGTGGGAGTTGGGGTCCTAATCCCGCCCCCATGTCTAGGGTTTCGCAAGTATAAGAACCCGCATCTGGAAATGAAAAGGGTTGGGCTCCGGCTGTGATGCGCGGAAGATTGGAAAAACAGGTGCAGGTTGTTGATGTTGGTGGAAGGATCGAGGGAGCATGGGGGATGCGGGCTAGGGTTGTGGTGCTGAATTGGGTCCCGGCGGGGAGGATTTCAGGCTGGGATGTGAGGATTGGAGGTTGCTATGTTCGGTGTTGACGCGCGGAGCAGGGTTGGAGTGGGGGGGAGTATGATGATGGGCGACATGGGGAAGGGGGACAGGGAGAGGGATTATGATGAGGACGACGAGGAGGATGAGGAGGATGGCGATGGGCAGGGTCGCCAGATGCTGGGGTTTATGTTCGGCAATGTGGATGACTCCGGTGGCCTTGACGAAGAGTATCTCGATCAGGTTGTTGTTAATTTTTTTTGCGGGTTTCGGGAAAAAAATGGAGAGTGGTTACTTCATGGTTAGGGTTAGGCGGCAACAGGGTTTTATTATAATTCAGGGCGTGAGGTTGGAGTTATGAGCAATTAGAGAGGATTTATGGATCATGAGGTGCTGTAGTTGGTGGTACGGTTTTATGATGAGGACCCTGTTTCGTGCGAAGGCGTGCAGTATAAGGGTTATGGATGTAGTGTTTTGAGCGGAAGTGGGTATTAGTTGTTTTTTCTGGAATTCGGGTGTTGGAGAAGCTGCGACTTCATATAATGGAATATTCTTCTGGCTCTTCTTGGTTACTCTTTCTTCCTATTGGTTCTGAGCACAAACTTCTGGAATCCTGCAGGATGCGAAAGAACACTTATCAGCATTGGCACAGCAGTTGGGTCCATCGTTTGTTGATATCGAAGTGAGTGTTTTTGTGGTTTGCACTTGTGTTGAATACAGTGATCTGTTAGCTGGTTTTTGGAGCTCACTGAAGTTACTCCTGCGTGTGATTATTGTAGGAGATTTTACGTTTTAGTTTGATCAGTTCAAGGTGGAATATGTTTGATTGAGAGTTTGGTTCAGATATATTGAGAAGCCTATCGATTGTGTTGATGTGATTGTGGAGTGTAAGTGACATTATTTGTGGTAGTGTTCTCAATGATGGAGATGCCGAATCTCAAGATGTATGGAGTTAAGACGTGCACTTGGTCTTTACGAAAGAGACGGATTTTTTTTTTGGTTGAGCGACTGGCATACATTATGGCTCCTTAACTTTCTCACAAATTTAATTAGCCCAAATCCTGGCAGACGCGTACTTTTAATTACTGTGTTATACCGTTCTTTATTCCTGATGTGCAGCAACTGTATGCTGAGAGAAAGAAACAAACAGACGTTAGTGGAGGTGAAGAGCATGAAGGTAATGCAAAACCAACTGCAACAAGTCTTGTTTATTTTTATTTATAATTCTTGCAGACTCGTGCATGAAATACTTCCGACAGAAGAAATCGTCGCACCTATCAAATGTTGTACTTGTGCTTGAATAGTTTATGTGAGGCCCTTACTTCATGGTAAACTCTCGGAAATAGTTTTTGTAATCAATTTTCTGATGTCATAAGAGTTCGAACCCAGTTTACCGAGTTCCAGATGTGCAATTATGAGTTGTGTTTTTTCAATTCTCTGATGCCATGGTTTACGCCTTCATCTCCAGAATTAGGGTGTGGTTTTGATTATTGTTCCAATCCTAATTTAGTACTTCAATGCTTGAATTTAACATACATACTGAACTTTGAGCATCATCTTGTAGATTACGACCAGAAAGCGGAAGATGCAGTGGACTATGAAGACATACAAGAACAGTACGAGGGTCCTGAAGTTCAACTTGCCCAGCAAGATATGCAGTCTTATGCCCATGCTGCTTTGGCTGGACCTATCAAGCTGGCTGAAGAAGATAATTATGACGATGACGATGATATTGATATTGATATTGATTCTGAGCAGTGTACAGAGGCCAAAGTTGAAGATGAAGACTTTAATTCCAAGCAGCCTGTAGAGGGCAAGGCTGAGGACGAGGATTTTGATTCCGAGCAGCCTGCGGACAATAAGTTGGAATCGCCTGTCAAGAATGCCTCAGGCATGGTATTACAATCCTTGTTTCAGATGTTTTTGTACCATCCTCATTTACCAGCAATTTGTGGATGTGGGGCTTAAGTGGTTCTTGTTGATATGGGAGCAGAGGTGGCCTTGGAGAGGGTCATTCATGCACTTGTTTTTGCCGCTTCAGTTACAACGGGACAACCCTTGTCAAATTATCCCTTGTTTGTTCTGTAAGAAAGACGCTGCATCTAATACTTTCACTTAATCATCTGTCCAGCGCCCCTTATTTCTTCGTTCACTGGTAAAGGGCAGTGAAGCTTAGACGTATATCACCTAAAGCCCACGGTCCTTGTCAGTTTGGCGTCTCTTTCCTTATGTAAGCAAGGCAGATTGAAATTAAAGTTCTGCTCACAGGTTCGCCGGAGTTTGCGTGTATATTATTCACATTACGAACAGCTGCCTCTAGTGTGCCAGATGAATATACCTTAAAAGTTGATTAGTGTAAGACGGACTTTAGGACGATGTCGATAGAATATTGTGCAGTCTTCTCCTGAACGCAAAACGACTTGCAAGAATCAGAACGTGGTCAAAAGCGGCATTGAAGTTGTGTGCAGCATGTCACGGTCATTTCCTTGTTGTGCTTGCGAATTTTTTTGCTGGAATTTGACAGTGATGTCTCTTAATGTGTCTGTTCGTGTCTGCACTCTGATTTTCTCTATTTGATATGTCCAGAGACGGAAGATGAAGTACATTTGACACAATATGACGATGAAGAAGTACCTGTTGTACATGAACAATGCCTAACCAGCGCAGTGGATACGATAGCTTCCGATGACGAGGATGAGAAAGAGGACTGGGATCAGATTCTAGGGTCACAGGTAACGCCTTAAAGTGCTGATATGACTGCTTTGTTTCTGATTGTTTTAAAAAGCATTGAGCTCACCTTTTTCAATCCTTAATTTTTGTAGGAAACTACCTCTTCGTCCAAAGAGCAAGAAGAGGAAGTATCCAAAATTTCTTTGCCAGTGCTTTGCCAAGAAGATGGGAAAACTGTGCTTAGATTCTCAGAGCTCTTTGGAGTACGCGAACCTTATTGGGTCATTGGTCATCGTAAAGGGCGGCAAAAACGAGGTCATACTAGAGGTAAGTCTTAGAAATCTGGTTCTGTATACTGGCCGCAGGGTTTTCTGTAGCTTATGTACTTTTGTTTGGCAGGATAAAGAGTTTGAATTTAGAATACAAAATCTTTCAAGGATGGCAATGTCAGGGTTCGCACATTACATCTGATTATCTCAGCTATTATCTTGTTGGAGTTTCTGAGTAGAAATAAGAATTAATGAATCTGGACACAGAAACTTGAACTTTACATCTTTAACGAATTGAACTCAAGGAGCTCTTTATGGAGAATTCAGGCCATTTTGGCCTTATCTGACACGCTGAATTTACTTACTCGGTGATTTGCCTCGATGTGAGTCGCTGAAGTTCCTAATCCTGTGTTTATCTGGACAGAGAAACGATATCGACCAGAGGAGGATCTGGAAGCTATGGAGGAGGACGAAGAGTTTGTACTTATGAGGTGCTCACAGCAACCTGTGCTTACTGCTGACTCATCAAAAGCAGAAAGGGATCTTGAAAGCTGGAGTAGTTCAGATGAATCCCAAGTTTGGAGTGGAATCGAGGAAGATGGCACTGAGAAAACGACTCTTCCACGTACTCGCTATAATCGGATTAAGCAGAGAAAGCCTGAATTTACCTCTGCAGAACCAATGAAAGAGAAGATTGATATCTACGAGATGGATATTGCTGAATCGAGGAGTCGTATTCCGGAGGCAAATTTTGACCTTATTCACCAAGTAGAATGGGAGGATGGCATCCTTTGGGATACTTCAAGACGGGATGAATTCATATCTGGTGATCCCGCCAGTTGTCAACTGGTTGAGGTGGACTCAGAAAGTGAGCAGAGTCACTTGTCTGAGATTGATCACGAACGCCTATCAACAGATAAACATGTTGCAGGGTTAATTGATTATCCTGATTGGCAGAGGCCTTGTGTGATAGAGCCACTACAGCAAACAAGCAGCGTTTCAGGAGATGAAAAAGAAGTTTCTGCGTCTGCGAAAATGTTGCGGCATCCGCAAATACTGAGGCTTGAGACTCGTTCCTTTGATAAACAGACTGTTGAAGAAGCAAGGGCTGAATTGTTAAAGCGTATCAGCAACATGACTCTTTCAGTGAAGGAGAAAAATCAAGAACTTGCACGTGGAGATTGGCTCAGTAGCATTTCCTGGGGAGAGCCGGAGCCCTGTCTGCCGAGATCAAAGGTGTTTATTTGTTTGTGAATTTCCCACTGTTATGCTGCATATTACCAACTGTACTGTGCTATTATCTGGCTGTAGGTAGCCGTTACCTCTGCGAGCCGATCATATGGGCACATGAATGAGATTCATCTTGATGTACATTGATGGTATGTCGGCACGTATATCTGAAGTGCATCCGGCAATATGTTCCAATTAATGGGGCTCTTTTTGGTGCAGGTCATCTTTGATTTTATGGACCCGCAAATGGTTTTTGAGACATCAGAAGCAAAGATTGGTCAATCTTTATGCCTTCATGCTGCCGCAGTTGTGCTCACCCCAGGAGGAAAGGAGGGTGCTTCGGATGTTGCAGAAGGAACATTTAATGCATCTCTATCATTAACTAGGTTCAACATTAGCAATGACAAATATTACACCAACAAGAAGACTCATCAACAACAGAAGTCAAACGCAAAGAAACGGGCCATTCATGGGGTCAAAGTGATGCATTCACTTCCAGCTATCAAGCTTCAAAGCATGAAGCCCAAGTTATCCAAGTGGGTTCCTTTCTTTCTATACTATTTGTACATGGTTCTTTTTGTTAGCTTTTTGTGCAAGTATGTATCTGTTGCTGAATTTATTATGCATGCTTCAGCCTACTTGATAACCCTGAGTTAGGAACGGGTCAATCGATTTTGAAGTCGCTGTATTCTTGACTGGCAGTAAGGATTTGGCAAATTTTCATCGTCCGAAGGCAGTGTGGTATCCTCATCACAACGAGGTAGCTGCAAAGGAACAGGGAAAGCTTGCTGCTAGGGGCCCTATGAAAGTTATTGTGAAGACTCTAGGCGGGAAGGGAACGAAGCTTACAGTTGATGCCTCGGAGACCTTAGATGTTCTGAAGGCAAAGACTGCTAAGAAACTAGGAGGTGAGAATATTTTATGATTATTGTCACTGATCACGAACTCGTGTATGTTGCAATATTTAAATTATTCAGCCAATCAGCTTATTCCACTGGTTTGATTGGCGACAGACTTGAAGCCCTTGGAAAAGACGAAGGTATTTTATTCAGGTAAAGAGTTGGTGGATGGTTTCACTTTTTCTCAACAGCAAGTACCACCAAATTCGGTCTTGCATTTAGTACGCACCAAAATTTATCCATGGCCAAAAGCTCAACGTCTTCCTGGTGAGAACAAGCCACTTCGACCTCCAGGAGCTTTCAAGAAGAAATCAGAACTGTCAGTAAAGGACGGCCATGTTGCTCTTATGGAGTATGTTTTCTACCCTTCTTCCTTTTATGTTCCCACGTTTGGTGTTGTACAAGATAAGCACATTTTTTATGCTATTTACGTTAGTTGCAGACTTGTCAGTCTATTGGGTTAGGTGTGGTTGGAAGACAAAGGTGAACCTTTGCTATTCCAGCTCGTGTTCGCTATTTGGTGTTCTGACAGGGTCAATGGAGTTTGTAAATTTTGGACCTTCCTGGAGGGTGGTATGAAGTTGTCATATAAATGTTTATGTTGTCATCATGCTATCGGAGCATAGTAGTGGGTTATGCTTGTAGCTTTACGCTATATCTTGGCACCACGTTGGTGTATTTGTGAAATTAATGCAACTAAAGATGTTAGGGATGTTTGTAATTTTCATGGCTCTATTTTTGTATTTGATACAGATACTGTGAAGAAAGGCCACTCCTTATTGGTAATGTGGGCATGGGGGGGCGTCTTTACACTTACTACCGGAAACGATCTCCTACGGATGCTACTGCTGCCACTCTTCGTGCTGAGCGGGGCCCCTGGGTCGGCATCAGTCTTCCTCTTGAGCCAACTGAAGATTCTCCCTTTCTTGGCGATATTCGACCTGGTGAAACTCAGTCAAGTCTGGAGACAAATATGTATAGAGCACCTGTATTTCCACACAAAGTGTCTTCAACCGATTTCCTGCTCGTTCGATCTCCAAAAGGGAAACTGTCTTTACGACGGATTGACAGCGTCCATGTTGTTGGGCAGCAGGTCTCTTTCCCTTCACCACTTTCTTTGTCTGAAATTGTGTCGAACAAGTAGTTGGCATGTTTGTTCTGTCTTTTGTTTCGGTCAGCCTTGAGTATGTGTTTCAGGTTTAAGCCCCAATTATCATCGTGTCATCAAAGAGCTATTAAAACGGATTAGGCTTCTATACGTTTATCGAGATTAAGAACTTACATGTGTAGTTCTCTCCTGTCACTTATAATTTTTTGTCTGTGCCAGGAGCCTCATATGGAGGTATTGACCCCAACATCCAAGTCGGTGCAGAATTACATAGGGAACCGGTTGATGGTATATTTGTATCGAGAGTTTCGTGAGAAGGAAAAACCTGGTGTCATATCACCACATCTAAGGGCTGATGATGTTATGTCACAATTCCCATCCCTTACCGAAGGTTTCATTCGAAAACGGCTAAAGCATTGTGCTGATCTGCAGGTTTGATTTTCTTTCTTTTATTGAGAAGGAGATAATTGTTAATTGTCAGCCGAACATTTTATTTCGAACCGTCCCGAACATTTATTTGACCAAGTTCGTTTTGACTTGAGAGTATGAATTCAAATTTTTTGTGCATGTGTATTTGCTTGGCTTCTACACCCGCCTTTTAGAAGTAGGTTAATTCCCTTATTGATGATTTAATTTTCTCGGCACATGATCAGAAAATTGGAGGGGAGATGTGCTGGGTGATGCGACGAAATTTCAGGATTCCTTCTGAGGAAGAAATGAGGCGTTTGGTGACACCCGAGAATGTATGTTATCTGTTTTTGATTGAAAATTACTTGTAGCTTTTACTTAGTGATTTGTTTCTTTGTTTTGTTTAGTGGCCATTATCTATAGCTTCTAAACCTTGATTTCAGATGTTATTGCACAATAAACATTTTTGTTACAATAAATTACAGAAACTAGAGAAATAGCAAGTAGTTTGATCTCCCATTAATGGGTTTGCGCCCCGAAGCAAGTGCTATGGTTGTCTCAGCAGCACTTGTCACCCTAGTATAGGAAGAAGTAGACGGTTCAGATTTTCTGGTATTGTTCGGGCCCCGGTGCTGAGATGGTCTGCTCTTGATTTGTTATTAACAAAGATTGAGCTGTAATGTCATTTAACCTAGGCTTGCATGACTTTATGAGCTATTTTGTGAAGTAAACTGACGCTTTTTTGTATTGCTTATACCTAATAATTGCAAACCTGAATTTCAGGTTTGTACATATGAAAGCATGCAAGCTGGACTGCATCACCTTAAACGCATGGGCGTACACAAGCTTACTCAGCCGTCGGGCTTGGCTGCTGCTATGAACCAGCTTCCTGATGAGGCGATAACCATAGCAGCTGCATCACATATAGAGAGAGAACTGCAAATCACCCCATGGAATTTGAGTAGTAATTTTGTGGCGGCTACAATGCAGGTAATTGAATTCTGCCTTCTAGATTTTCTTGCTTTTATTTTGGATTGAAAGGCTTGAAGCCATAATGTATTGAATCTTGAAATTCCTTAGATCAATAGTGAAACACTGTTGAGATTTTCATTGTGTAATTCAATGTTTCTTACTCTCTTCCAGGGACGGGGGAGCTTAGAGCGGCTTGAGATTGTGGGAGCCGGTGATCCGTCAGGCCGGGGTCTGGGCTTCAGCTACTTACGTGTAGCATCCAAACCTCCTAATGCGGGCGCGCTGGTGGAAAAGAAAGCAGCAGCTGCAAGAGGTGGAGGGGCTGTTACAGGCACCGACGCCGATCTTCGCCGCCTTAGCATGGAAGCCGCACGAGAGGTCCGGATTCTTCATTTAAAGCTTCTTGTATCTTAGACTGGGAGTTTCATGTAGTTAACGATGACCCTCATTTACTGACTGGCCAAATACCAATTGTTTTTTCAGGTTCTTTTAAAGTTCAAGGTTCCAGAGGATATTATAGATAAGTTGACTCGGTGGCATCGGATTGCAATGGTTCGCAAGCTTTCAAGTGAACAAGCCGCTTCAGGAGTTAAGCTTGGTGCCGCTGTTTTAAATAAATTTGCACGAGGACAAAGGATGTCGTTTCTTCAACTGCAACAGCAAACTCGAGAGAAATGCCAAGATATTTGGGATAGGCAAGTTCAAAGCTTGTCTATGGCTGATGGTGATGATTCTGAAAGTGATGGAGAAGTTGGTGGAGACCTTGATTCTTTTGCTGGGGACTTGGAAAATCTTTTAGAAGCCGAGGAAGGAGATGAGGGTGGGGGTAAGAAAGGGAAGCGAGAAGGAATGGTTGGCTTGGGGGCTCGGCGGCGCAAGCAGATCGCGCAACAAGAAGAAGATATCGAAGATGAAGAAGCAGAAGCAGCTGAACTTCGCCGAATGCTCCGTGCAGGTATAACCCAACCCAACGAAGATGAATTTCTTAGGTCGGGACAGAGGACGATCCTGTTCAGGGTGCAGCGATGTCATACTTTTCCAAAATTATTGGAAGATTTGAGGGAATGACCATAGTAGTGCAGAAAACTTCTTATTTGGGGTCTGCAGTGTGTTGACATGTCACTATTTTAAAGTTGTCTCTAACTGATATACATGCTGTTTACTTGTTCGTGGCTTGGTAAAGATGTATCTTCTTAGTAGGGAATGAGTGAGGATGAACGAACAAGTAACAATTAAAAAATAGAGGGAAAATGGTATATAGAATCTAAAACATCGGAGATTATTATTTTTCTTCCAATTGGGGTTGCACAGTTCCTGAACTTGAAAATTTGGTTCTATAAAGGTTCTCAGGAAAGATTTTTCGTGAGTCATTTAAGGATCCTCCACAAAGTAGGAGCATCAGGAACTGTGTGGAACTAATAACAATGTATTTTTAGGGATACAGTAACAATGCATGATGATACCATTTTTGGATTGGTCAGTGGTTCATCACTGGTCCGCTTACTAGTTCCCACTCCTTGTTTTTAGTAACCTTAATTTGTTTTATTACAATTGATGCTTAAAATTCTGGTATCAATTTATCGTGTACTCTAAGATGACGGTATTTATATGATTTTGCAGATGATGAAGCTGAGGAGGAACAAAAGAAAAAGAAAAGCGTTTCTGCTAGAAAAGAACAGGAGTCTGAAGAGGTGGAAACACCCTTTGATATAGGTTCGTGTTTCTCTTTTCAGTGAATTTATGATGCAGTGTGGGGGCCTTTTTATTTTTCCATAAGAGCACTTCTTAAAATTACTTGATTTATTGTAATACTTTAGTTTGGTACCTGGGTCCCACTAACTACATAATCTGGCTTATCAGAGCGTCCAAGTCTTCAGCAGAAGAGTGCGACTAGTACGCACCCTGGTCGTAAGTGTAAGCTGCCATTTATACCGAGGCAGCTTTATCACGTTTAATGGTAGATGATAGGAATGTTTATTGTCAGTTTTGTCTTAACTCTGATTTCTTAATAATTTGTGCATTTACAAATTCTTGCGATCTTAATTTTGGGTTGGGGCGTATCTTGGATTCAGTTGGGGATGGACAAGCTGGCAAAAAGAAGAAACGAATTCTTAAACGTATCATCCGCACCAGGAAGCCCGATGGTAGTTATTCCTCTAAAGAAATTCTGATCACAGACCCGAAAGAGGTGAGAATGTTTATGTTTATTACTGTCTTTAATCCTCTAATCAGATGCCGCTCTTGTTTTGAACTATGGGATGTTTGTGTGTTGAACTATTTTGTGTTGCTTCTTGTTTTCATGTAGATTCTTGTTATATTCACATTTGTTATGTAAATTCTTGATCACTAAGCATGTCTTTTACAGCTGTTATTTCAGTTTTTCCTTGTGAGGTTTTTGAGCAGTAATGCAAATATCTGTTTTTGTTGCTCTTTGTAACTACAGGTGGCACTTTACCTTGCCAAAAAGAATGCATCCAAGACAGCCAACCAGAACTCTGGGGTTGATAAAGAGGATACTAAAAAAAAGGGCACAGGGAAGATTCCACTCAATATCAAAAAGTTGACGAGTGTAGCTCCCATGAAAGAGGTAATTATATGCACTCAGAACTTGGCAAATTTGGCAAATCTGGTACTAATTCAATCAGGATATGCGAAGTTGCAGAATTTGGCGGTGAAAGGATGAACTTGTGTACTTTAGTTGACTGAGCCTCGCGACTTAGATCTTAAAGGATGAAAACATAATTTGCAGGGAGTATTTACAGCACTTTCTGATCTTATGCGAGCGAGGGTAAAGTTGGCGCAGTCAACTTTATTTTCATTTTTGAAAACTTTTGGTTTGTGAATCGGGATTTTAAGTGCCCTCAACGCACTCGTGTCTATTTTCACCGTTGGTGTATCATGTTGACAACGTTTTAGGAGTTTATTTTGAGGGAACCCATCAGTTGAGCTTTATTTTTACTGTTTGTGTGATTTACGCATTTTCCTATTTCTATGATTCAGCTTGCAGTCTGAAGGGATGATTCTTAGCATTCCGTCTGGGTGTGACAGATGTCAACTAAGGGCAAGGTAAATAGGAAGTTTGGGCGAGATGCGTTATCATTGGTTTGTGGGGCCTGTGGTCAGGTGGGATTCTGCACCTTCTTTGGTATCGATTTTCAAAGTGGTGTGCGAGTGTTGAGTTTATTACTTTGAACAGATCTGTCTATTTTGATAAGTTTCGTTCAATTGATTTGGGCGAAGCTGTCCTTTTTGCAAATCTAGTAGTTTATCAAGTGCTGACCGTTGAATTCATTTCGTTACGTTACAATGTCGATGTTCTTTGAAGTTTATGTAGGATTTCCTGCTTCTCTATTTCTGTTTGTGTCAGGCATATCAAACTCCAGGTTAATCGCGTTTCTTATTGAAAATTCTTTATACACCTCGATTTCTAATATAGTAATGTCTCTGCTTGATTCTGCGAATTTTTCAACTACGGTAGACCACAGATATGTAATAAAATTATTCGCAAACTTACCCACTTAGTAACCCAGGATTCGAATCTAACCTGTTAAGAGAGTACTTTAAATTTATTTGCCAAGTGAGGTGGTCAAAGGTTGGCGAAATTTGTCATCTTAGAATATGTGCTCTAATCATAATGGAAAGAAAGCTGAAGAAGGTGAGATGTGGGGAATCTCTTGGTGACAGGTTAATGAGGTTACAAGTAATTCGAATTAATAAACGTCTACCTCCTATGACGATTTAATATGGACCCGCAGTGTAGTGATACACTATTAATTCTACTTAGTCTAGGTTATCAATCAGTGTGATGTTCGACTAAGTGATTCCTATACTTTGACAAGGATATATTTTAACTTCAGATGTAAAATTGTGTGGGTCATAACTTAACTTAAATAAGGTGTTTTTAGTTTGAAGTGGCCCACATTGATTTAGAGATTTCTAAATAATTTAGATTGCTCCAAGTAATATAACTCACACTAAGTATAATTAAAAGTTTAATTAGAGGTCTTACTAATATTCGAACTATGAGCACATTCTGTGCTCTCATGGACCTCGAATGGATATCGAGAATGCAGCCAATGGTATTACTTCCCTGTCGATTCGTTTCAGAATTACAGTGTTATGGACCTCTTACTTTGATGAATTATTGTTTGCAGCTTGGTCACATGAGAACAAACAAGAAGTGTCCCTTGTACAATGAAGAAGGTGAGCATGTGGCTTGGCAAGATTCAGGCGCTGCTGCTGATGGCCTCTTGGAACGACAGGGAACAAAGATCACCATAAAGAGAAAGTCTGTCCCTACAAAGAAAGTAGAGGAACTGGACTCACCAAAGTCTGTCCAACCTCCTGTGATTGTAACACCGCTACCAAAGGAGATTCCCCCCCCTGTACCTTTATTGAAAACGCCTTCCTTGAGGATGAAGATTAAGCTATCAGGTGCTAGTCAAAATTCTGATAGCACTCCCGCTCCTCCTGTACCCAAAACCCCCTTGGAGAATAATGAGAAGCTGCATGGCGGTCATGCAAACGGTGCAGGAGATACTAACATCAGTCAAACTGCTCGGCCTGTTCTTAAGTTGAAGTTGTCTAACCAGAAACTCAAAGATCAGGATGCTAAGCGCTTGAAGCAGGATCAAGACGTAGAGGCGGCAAGGAAGGAGAGGGACATGATTCGGAAAAGGGAGAGGGAGGAGCGAGTAGCATATGAGCAAGCTCTCATCGAGGAGAGGGAAAGAGAGGAGATGGAGATACAGGAACGGGAGAGAGAGAGGAAGGAGAGGGAAGAGTCACAGCTAAAAAGGAAAGGTATTGTGCTTCATAAAAATGGAGCCGAAATCAGCCGAGGTAATGGTAGAGAAAATAAGTTGGTGTTCGTTAACAAGATCAAGAACAAGACTGTTCGTGCCAAGGACGGCCCTGAGCTGGTGAAAAGAAAGAGAGAACGGGAGCAGAGACAGGAGGTTGAAGAGTATCAACGTGCTTTAGATGAAGAATTAAAAAGAGAACAGGAGGAACTCGACCGAAAAGAATCGAGGGAGCGAGGAGAGGAAGAAAGGTTTCGAAAGGAACAAGTCAGAGTCGAGCGAGAACGTCATAGGCAGCATATGAAGGAGAAGGAGAGACGACGAGAGTTACATCGGCTCAGACAAGAGACAATTGCACGTGAAGCTGAGGTGGAAGCTCAGAGAGCAGCAAAGGAGAGGGAAGAAATGGAAAGGGCGTCGAGAGAAGAGGCGAAGCAGCAACGAGAGAGAGAGATGCAATTTAAAAATATGAAAAGCAAGCATATGAAAGAGCCCACAAGGGTTGTGTCTGGACTTCCATCCGGTCTCTCTGGGGAGAGAGACCGCGGGAAAGGGATGAAGCGTCGGCCGGATGCACCACCACCGTCATATAATCACACTCCAGACTTTGGTAATGCTCCAAAGCGGTTACGCAAGAAAGGAGGCGAGGTAAATTTTTCCACTCATCGATGTCTCTATTGGCTTGCTTTCATACCTGGCCATCATGTTTTTGTGAGCGACACGCTTATACGATACAGGGATCTAAAACATTTATTAATTCAGTCTCTAAGATTCCAGAGCTATGGAATGTATACGATCTGTAGTTGACCTCTTTAATTTTCTTCGAGTTTCAACTTTGACATTTTAAAGATTTTCATGAACTGTTCAATATTTGTTCTACAATGCCTAAATTCTATTACAAATTGGGCTCTCCGAATATTTGCTTATCGTCTGCAAGTGGCTCAATTCTAACACGCACCTGCATACATACACCACACTTGCACAGTACATTTTCAACGAAGGGGTTTTCTGTCCTTATGTATTTTCTTTCTCTGGAGTGGGTGCAGGTGGACCTCTGCAACATTTTAGAGGGCGTCGTAGAGATCTTGAAGAATGCAGATTGTTCGTATTTATTTCTCAAGCCAGTGCCTAAAAAAGAGGCCCCTGATTATCTCCACTACGTAAAGCGCCCAATGGACCTGTCAACAATCCGTGAGAGAGTGCGGAAGCTAAAGTATAAAAGCCGTGAAGACTTTCGAAGTGATGTTCGGCAAATCGCTGACAATGCCCACCTTTACAACGATGGTAGGAATCCGGGGATTCCTCCTTTGGCGGACAGACTGTTGGAGCTCTGTGACGAGGAGCTCATAGCTAGGGACGAAGATCTTGGTGAAGCGGAGGCGGGCATCGAGCCCTTGGACGATGACATTAGAGGCAATTCTCCTAGGCTAGATCGTAGGCGGAGTGTGCGGATGTTTTAGTATCCATCACTCATTTTGTTGATCAAAGATCACTTTTCTTAGTCTTTTGATTATGGTAGTTATGGTAGTTGTTGCGTAGTCGTTTTCAAGAGCAGTCCCCCAACTGTCAATGCCATATGATTTCAAAGTCTGGCTTTAGGTTGTGGGCTGTAATTTGGAGACATAGCGGAACTTTGTACAATGCTAGAGAGATTGGGCATATTTCATATCTCTGTTCATATTGTGACATTATTGAGGTTGCGAAGAAGGTACTGAAGTGGCACAATGGCCGAATTTATTGGAATCTGAACTATGGCCATATTGCTTGTAGGGCACCGAGGATGTAGCCCTATGTTTCATTATAATGTGTATTCCTGGCGCATTGGTGTCCCAAACTGTCATGTGACCATGTGTTGCTTGCTCTTGTATTGTCTCATTGTTTGAGTAAACCTCTTCGCAGGAGCATGCTGGTCTTGATGCCTTGACGAAAACAGGATGCTCGAATCAAATCCAGTGTGATTGTGCTCTTTCAAATGTGTTAATACTTTTTATGGAAGTAAATTGTGTGTTCTTGGTTGTAGTTGGACGATTGGTTCCAATAATTTTATTGAATATTAGAGTTGCTCTCTCACTTTGTTTCTCATCACCTGTGACCTTAGGTCATCTTTGTCTTGTTCGTGTTCCTGACTGGAGAGCACATGAATGCTACTGCCCAGATGTACCTGCGACTACCATGTGTAAACAGGCTCTGCAAAACTAGGACACTCTACCACCTGCAATAAGTTAGCAGACCACATTCCCGTCTGAATTTCGGGTTTGCATACTTTTGATAGGAAATATTTATAATTTTTGGATACCCCGCAAAGCTTTTGGAAAGGCATCCCCAAAAATAAAAAACATTTTTTGAACATTTCTCCAATTTTCTATGAATTTTTAAGTCAGCAAGCTTGGAGTGGCCACTAACCGCTCATAGAGTCCTAGTTTCCATGAGCGGTTGATTTTGAAAATAGAGCGCTTCTACACCAATTAGAAGCTCTTAATTTTTCCAAGCATGGACGTAATTAGAACACGTTTGGAAACTTTTTAAAATCAAATTAGCTAGTTTTGACGCTTAGCCCCAAAATAATAGGGTGCGAGAACTAGACTCGGACAAGAATTTGCCGCGCTACCTTATTCACAATATATGTCTACAATTCTACACAGAAGCTACAGATACTCGAAACTAGCTTCCTCATATATGTTACCTTTTCAAAAAACCAAATATAATGATTTATTTCAGAATTTTCAATTTTCAATTTAAAAATCTACCTGGGTTTTTCCTTGTGGTAGGTTTTTCTACCTAAAGGAGATTTGGAGAAAAAAAATCCAGGAGGGAGTTCTCAAATAGTAAGACCCTTGATAGGATGGGAGGGTCTTGTGATCTTAAATGATTCAACTCTTGGTGTGTCTTAGATGATAATGTTTCATTTACTTATCAAAGCACAAATTTGAATTCAAGCATCTTGGATCACTCATCCACGTTTTATAACGGTGCATTTCTCTACTAAATAACATTAGGAGAAATTTGGGGTCTCTAAAAGGCCTTGTAAGACAGCCCGAAGTAGGTGAAGGTGCTGCCGACGCATCCCTCTCCATGTAGTCTCATTGGTGGATGTCCTGCCCGCTGACAACGTCAAAAGCCACAGTGCTGGCAATGTCATTAGTGTTGGTACACATTTTTGCGCTAACAACTTTGGCACACGTTGGCGCTGGCAGCGATTGGCTGGACCCACAGAATTTACTATTGGCGACCTCGTGGCACCATTGCTGCTAGCACGATAAAGTGCACGCGCTACAGCAAAATTGCACGCTCGTGAGAAATTCAAAGGCCTTTTAGAGTCCCCAAATTTCTCCTATTGAAGTTGAATCTACATATAATTTTATGTTGTAATTTTTAGTTCATTCTTGATTCACCAAAAATAGTATCATTTAGGGCTTGTATAGACAACCCTTGCAATAAACCTTGCCCTTATCTTAATGACAAGGCCCCCCCAACCAGGGCTCCCATTGGAGGGGGCAAAAAGCCCCGTATATTTTGCTTGTTAATGGAAAAAAAAAATTTAAAAAAATTTAAAAAAATTAAAATATAAAAACTAACTAAAATTAATTTAGTGGGTCCTTCTACTCTAATTCAGGGTCCTGGATTCCATTAAAAATATAAAAATTACTAAAAAAGGGCCGCAGGACCCCTAAAAATAGATCAAGGAGGGGAGGAGAAAGAGGAGGGGGAGGGGGAGGGGAGGGCCCGCCTCGTCATTCACACGAGGGCGAGGTTTATTGCATGGGTATAGACAATAGTGACAAAGTGCACCTTCTAATGCTTATCGTAACTTCAATTGTGATGATTACAAATCTTTGAAAATTACCGAGTACTATTTTTAATGAATTTTGCATGTTTAAAAGGAAGCCTACAAAGAAATTCAAAAATTGCTCCAAGAGTTATCACAATTAAGAGATGCAAGTATGAAGAGTCAGACAATGCGACTTGGTTCCAAAAATATTCCTACAATTTCATTCTAAGCAACCAAAGATAAGTAGCCTAAGAAGTTTCATAGAACAACTTTCACTGCTCAGTACAACAAGTTTGGTTCTTCTTACACCTACATCCTTCTTGTTCTCTAAGTGGCATTATCCAAGTGGAATTTGTAAGTATTCTTTTATCAATTAATGTAATTTCTTAATTTCCACTTTTGTTGGAAAATAATTCATGTCTTTATATATATCGTGGGTGCATTTTAGAGTGCAATTTGAATAAAATTTGGCAGTATTGATTGAAAGAAAGTGTCAAAGATAAGAATCTAGGCCTTGCAACAAGGAATATACTTAACTACATTCTATTCCAAACTTTCAACAATTCACATGTAATTTGGATTAGAATAACAAAACTCTTATCAATTATTTCAACCATGCCTTAAAATAGAATAAGGCGGATTTATTGCTTTTAATTCCAAAGGTTGATATATAGAATAAATTCATCACTCAATCAATAAGATATGAAAATTGACAATTGGAAAGACATCAAGAACAACATTATAAACTAAAAAGAAGACAACAAAAGTATGGCAACCATTCCTTCAAGGATATTAGACAAACATTGACGGGGACCAAATTTATCTATGTAAATTCATACAATTGAATTCAATTAACTACCACTAGAAAAGAAACATAGATGCCAACAAGAATATTTATGCTTATATTGTAGCAAATCCAACAACATAAGCCTTAACAAGAGTAAAACTACAATAAGACAAGGAGACTTTCCATGGCGGAATTCCTTCGAAATTGGGAATTCCACGGGATGGTTCCGGTTGGAATCAGAACCTCTCTATGTGCATGGAAATTAGAGGTTTCCAAATAAAGGCTTTGGGTTTGATTTTGAGTGTTAGGTAGATTTTTAGCACGAGTTTAAACTTCAGGCGGTGAAGACCCACTACTAGAATTACCCCCTCGAAGAAACGTTTTCTTCGTTTAGCAACGTTCCCTTGAATTTCTGTCTGACAAGCTTGCGAAGCAACATTTTTCCAGGGATAGCTACGTTCAACCAACGTTTAGCGTTTCCTTCAAGAGAACCTTGCACATTCTTAGGGTTCATATATCCCATATGCTTTGCAGACAGTTGGGCTCTCAATCAGTACAGAGATCCTTCCTCTGCGACAGAGCTTCACGTGTGAAGTTCATCTGCTCAAGGTTGCAGATATCTCTGGGATATTGTGGAGTCTAATAAATAAACCTAGGGATGAAAAACTAACAAACCCTAATCAATAAAATCAATGTAGCTAATAAGCAGCCTCATTCCACGTGGACGATCCGACGATCCCTTCGTTGAGAGCGCAGCAGGTTCCCTCGGTTCTCCCCTTCCGAAGAAGCGTAACCCCAGGCGTTGCTAAATAGTACTTATGTTTTTTCCGTTGCTTTAGCAACATTTATTGAAATGGGCGCCGGCATGTTCTAGTGTATGAAGCACTTCTGTAAACGTGGCTTTGAGGGGGTAATCCTAGTTGTGACCCCGATAGAGGGGTTGCCGTGCAAGAAAACCCTCTTGGCCTCAGCCTTAGGGTTTTCTTGCACAGAAATCCCTCCGGCAAAGGATTCCTGTAGTACAAAGCACAAGATTGTTAACTAAAATCAAGTAAATTCAAGGCTCAAAGTACAAATGTAGTAGAAAGATGTCCAATCACAGTATTGACCCTGCAGGTGGAGACCACTGAACCTCAACAATCAAAGGAAGGTATCTTTCGGCCCTCAGATCCTTCAGCTTTTCACAGTCTACGGTTTTTCATGTGTCACAAATGACAGCTGAAGAAACAACTACAAACACTGGTGGAGATGACAGACACGTGATAACTGCTCATAGCATAGCATCTGAGCCTAAGATGCATCGAAAACTGGGCTGTTAGGATTCCCTGTTAGTAGTCGGGCCAAAATGTCAATAAACTACCAGTACAAGTTATCGATATCTTCTGCTAGTGTACCTAACATGATGAAGCTCATAAGAGATCATGTGCTGACTTAAAGATTCACGTGGCAGTACAGCTTCTCCAGAGGACCAGGCCAGACAGCCTCCATTACCATGCAGTTTTTGGTGTCAGACGAGGTGGGGAGCAAGCAGACAGTCTCGTCTCTCAAGAAAGAATTTAGGCCCCAGATCATATCAGATAAGTTATACTTCCATTGCTATGAACCTAGGAGTGATTCAGATGCTCAGTGTGAAGGTATAAAGAACTCCTAAGAAAGACATTCAACTTTGAGACAATTTAACAGTCCCAAGAGTCTTCGGAAACGACAATAGTATAAATCCCATGATCCCACAACTCGAAGCAACGACGGTGAGGAGCATCGGACAACCAAAGATCCAAGAAAACAAAGACTCCCAACATCTGGATTCCTGCACCAGGTAGCCACTTTGACTGAAATGGAAGTCATGAATATATACATAGACTCGGAAAATCACAAGAAAAAGAGCAACATGGCATTGCCACTTCGGCACTTGGACCAGTGCCGAAAGTTCAAAACTTTCGTAATGTACAACGACGCTTTGTGCATCAGCTTATTCCAGTCTCCTAATTGTCTTAGTCTAAACGCCTCAGGTGTACCTTGGACAGATCTACTGCTTCCACCACGATGGAGATGAGATTCAACACACATCACCACTTCCACCACTCCAACCATGGCACGATGGACTGGCCAGGCCGCCTCAAATTTATTTCGAAGATCCGCTCACTACCCTCGTAAAAGATTAATTACATAAGCTGCATCACCACATCCTCCCTGCGGCTTGCACAAGGACTGTCCCCTAATTTACTTCCGCACCACCAAGAGCCAGAACTCAGAAAGATGATCTCCGAGCAAAAACGTCACAACATTCAAGTATAGTAGCCGGGTTAATTTACCATGATGAACTAATCTAGAGCTAAATGGAAGGATTGATCAGTAGTGATGGGCGCTGGGAGCAGGCGAGAGAAGGCCCGAGTGAGACTGCTTGCAGTGGGCGATGGCGCCCTGCACAGCGCTGTGAAGCTCGCTCATGCTGCTGGCGCTGCTGCTGCTGCTCATGCGAGGGCTGATGGTGTTGGCGCTCACCTTGGGGCTGCTCTTCATCACCTTGGGGCTCAAGCTCATCAACCGAGGGCTGGCGCTCTTCATCAGACGCGGGCTGCTGGAGACCAAGCTCCCGCTGTGAGCCAGGAAGGAGTTGGACTTCTTCGCGCTGCTTGGTCCGGCAGGCGGCATCATGCTGGACCTGGTAGCGCTCGGAGGGATGTTGATGTTGCTGGAGGGTTGGAAGACGGGATTGGAACGAGGGCGAAGAGGTGGTGTTTTCAGAATGGCGGGCATGGACTTGGCCCGTGTGTGGACATACTCCTGGTGTCCGACGGCGGTGGATCCTTGTGGAGGAAGCGAGCCGCCTCGCTCTACAGCGCCATTCTCTGTTTTGGAGGTTGTTTTGCCATATGGTGGCTTCAGCATCCGCATGTACTTCATCCACCGTTCGCGGATCTTAAGAATGCCGATCGGGTCACGCTCCCGGTCTGTGGACACGACGGAGTGGACGTCGGAGGAGTCGGACGGGAAGGGAGACTTGAGCTTTAGTCCTTGTGGGCCCTTGGAGTCGACAACCTTCGGCCCCGGTGCTTGGACGGGGAGCGCGAGAAACGACTTGGGCTTGCTGGGGATGTTCTTGTCGTCGCAGTTCGGAGGGTTGAAGAGGCGTGACATGGGCCGTGGTTTGGCATCCCCGGAGGAGGTTTCAGTGAGCTTTGAGGTAGGGCGACGGCGATCATGTTCTGCATGTGCATCGATGCGAGGTGATTTTGGTGGTTTCTTGGCGCCGAATATGCCCTTCCACTTAAGAGGTGATCGCAGCCAAGAGACGTTGCCAGGTGCTGAGGCTGCCTTCTCGTAGTCTGCATTCGTGGAGCTCACCACCGACCTTCGATCCGTAGGACATGGGATGGCTCTGTGGGTGACTTTGGATTTCAGCGTCGGGGTCGTGGCGTTGCCACTGCGGTGGTCGAACACGTCGAATGCGCGGTCGAAGGTTGTGTCGGTGCTCACCGAGCTTGCGTCGTTGGAGCTTCCATTGGAGTCGCGGCTGGTACTGCTGTCCCCTGTGTCTCTGTCCCCAGGTTCGCATATGGAGGTTTGGGAGCGGAAACTTGAGCTTCGAGAATCCATGGCCGTCTCCACTGGTGGGACGTCAGTGGAATTCACGCAAAACTTGGAGTATTTGGGCTGGTACATGCGGGAAAGACTATGTGGCGACATTTGGCTGAAAGGCTCCGGAACAGTCCGTTGCGAGACGACAAATGTGGTAGCCCTGTTGCTGCCGTCGTCGAGCTCTGCCTGCTTCCTGTAAACTGGATGCTCTTTGTAGTCCCCTCTTTTAGAACTGTAGCCATGGTCCGAATGCAGCTGCGAGGAGCCTTGGAAGACTCCATCGTCCGGCTGCGACAAGGTGGCTAAGATGGGTGAGACAGGAGCAGACTTGAACTCAAACTCGTGCTCTGCATTGGGAGATCTCCGCAGCGCCATTCTCATCATGGAGTCCCATTGCACTTTCACATCTGTGTCGAAGTACACCTCTTTCTCGCTGTAATCGCCACGCCCTACTTCAACCGGTGAAGCGCGCTTGAAGGAGAATGCACTCGCCTCCCGGTTCTCAAACACATCGTCCCTTCTTGATGTAATAAATGTCCTGTACTCGTTCGTGCTCCAACTCTCCATGGCCATCTTTAAAAAAGGCTGCAATCAATACGTGAGAAGATCTCGAAACCAGATTAGCTAATGGAAACTATCAACGGCACACTTGCCATAGCCCTCGAGGGCGAGGCCCTTGGCGAAACCTCATCTGTGCCTCCCGCTGGATCACTGTGAAGCTCGGACATTGCCCCTTCCCTACTGCAGACTAGGAGAGAGCACGAGTTTATGCAGAAAAGCTCGGTAGCCCTGCCTCCTCCCTGCAGGCGAAATGACACTTTCAGTTAAGACCGACACTACGCCTAAGAATGTTTGCACGATGCCAAAAATGTCCGAAAAAAGTAATCACAAAACTCCCATTATATTAAATTCAAGACGAACGGCAACTCTTCACTTTAAAAGTGGATCTGAGTCAGGAATCAAAATCATGCAGAAAACTTTACAACAAAGCGTTGTGTGCGGTGGGAAACACAGACAATCAAAGTCTAAGGTGTTAAGAGTTAAGCCATACGGCGACTCAACCAAAAAGGCGCAAATGCTCCGAAGACAAGACAACCTTCACCGTTGTCCGGACTGCTCTGGACGGTGGTGGCCACAGCGGAGTCGACAGGACATATTTGCACACCCGGTACAAATAAATACAGACAACTTGTTCCTTAAGACAATATCTCTTTCACACTAGATGGAGATACCCACTAACAGTTTAACCCACTGCTTAGAAATCAAGTCGCTGAGCTCGTGAAGTGCAACCTAAGTAGGTCCTCAGAACAATCATCATACAACAACTGTCGGCTTATCACGTAACTGCACATACTGCAATCAGACATTTTCGCACCGCTGCGTTCACAGAGATCCTTAGCGTGAAGCACCGAACTACCACATTGAGGCGCTACAAGTGGCGACTGTAACTCCGAAACTCACAGAAAATAACGACAAAGACAGAGACTAAGTGGGAAACTTCCCCAAAGTACAACTGCTGCGAACTTAACACTGATGTGACGAACAACGTCTCTAATGTTGACATGCCACCAACAAACACATGTCAAAGAGACTGCCCCCGGACAACCCTTAATACAAAGAAGTTGCAACGGCAACGAGAAGACCGACACGCTGGTGAGAACTGCCAACAATCACTCGAAGTGAAAACGGACTAAGCCTTGTAATCCCTACTCTAAGGTACGACTATGACAAATCCGTGGTACATACCGCCTTACGACCCGTGAAATTAATTCCCACAGTACAACCTGTCGCCACCAGCTTCTGGTAGCCATTTAACTCGCACTCTCAGACCGTGCATGACAATGCTTCACTACCACTCAACCAATCCCGCCACATTCACTCCACGAACTCAACCCACACAACCAATAATCCATCTCTCTCTCTCTCACTCACTCACTCAACCAGCTCCACCTCCATAACCACCCCTCAAAAACGTCTACAAACAATCCATACCTCCACAGTAGTGTAACCCAACTGGTTCCATGACGAAAGATCACACTTCCATTACCACCGTTCCATTCCAACACGCCGACACCCCAACTGCACTAACGAAGAATCGCTAAACTCCAGCCCAAAAACCAGCATGAACCAAGGTACTTCTCCACTGGTACTAAACAATCCGGATCTAGACAGCACATCCTACCCTCAATGCCTTCTCCTCTCAAACATACTACACTCCACGTCCTCCACTACAAAATCAGATCCTTAACACCAACGCTCTCTACCATAACATGATCACTTAGCTAGCAATCTAATCCCAGACTTCAGTACCATGCAAACTGCCCCCACAGACCACAGACCACACTAGATTTCAGTACCATGTAAACTCCACAATCTAACTCAAGCTGTGACTGGCACTTACATGTAGACTTGATAGAGAGCAGCATCTAGTCGGTCGTAGCAGAGAGCACCGGAGCGGAATCCGCCGAAGATGACCAGCCTGGGAGAGGAGCGAGTACTTGATGATGAGAGCCTCCTCAGAAAACAAAGGCGACGCCGAGGAATCCCCGAGTAGTTCTACTGTTGCAGTGGCCGCAGCAAGCGCCGGCGGCGGCCATAAACAGACGCGGAAGTCGTCAACTACGGACCCTGGCGTCAACTGCTGGGTACATGGCCAGGCGGGGGGCTATTCCGGGCAGACACACGGAAAAGGACGCTCACGATTCGGCCACTTTTGAGAATGTCTTGGAGAGTTTCGGGGGACCAATGAGTTGCATTCCCACCTGAAGTTCGTGTGGTTATTTTTCTTCTGTTCGACTGCAGTGAGTTGGAAACACGAGATTAACTGGTGAGCAGTAATATTTTTCTCATTTCAGATGATTGTATTAATTTCTTTTCCTACTTGGTATGTACAGTACGTGGTCTAAGTGATTGCATTGAGGAATGTGGGAAGTTTGGGATGAAGAGCTTCCTTTGAGTGACTTGGAAAATCTACTGAAGTGGGGGTGCAGAAGTGGTGAACATGCATTGAGATGCGGTAAAGGTTTTTTTCTTTTTTGAGGGGACCAGCTAAGTGAGCTGCAGCCTGCTAACTTATCTCCCTAGAAGTGTGGGCAAATCTCAGACACTTTCGAGGGCTTTGGAGAAGCCTCCAAGCCTTTGAGTCGGGAGCCACAGGATGTTCATGCTCGAAATGACAGTAATGTGCATAATTTGCTGCTGCTGGAGCGTGCCCTTTGCATCACGTGGCAGAAGGTGATTGTATCTGGGGAAAACATTTTGGGATTCTCTCAGTGACTTACGTTAAATTCTTATTTATGTTGTTTCGGTGGCGTGCTGTAATTTTTTTTAATTTATTAATTTATTTATTTATTTAGAGTCAAATGGTGAACTTCCATTGCAAGTAAAAAGAGCGTGCTGTAATTTTAGCAGGAGGTTTCATCTTGCACATAGGAGGAAAACTGATTGAAAACGTTGAAGAATCTTTGTTAAATGGCACTGCATTGTAATTTTGTAGGTTGGTCGTTTTTTTTTAATTTTTTTTTGGGTTCACAGATGAAACAATTTTATTTCGCTGCGAACCAAGGTGTAGCGTGTCAAGTGACAACAGGTTAATAGCTGAGCAAAAAATTTTCCTCAATTCTTTTTTCCTTGTTTCCTGAACGCACAGTACCTTTTCAGCTGGCCTACAGTAAGTTATCTGTTTTCAGAGTGTGCAAATGCTACTGGTTGAATAGCAGGGAAACTTACTCAACAGCTTCCCTGGATAAATGTGTTGGTTGCTAGGAGTGCTAGCAAGTTCAAATTGAAAAATATCTAGCAATGAGGCTTTGCTTCTTTGTAAAATATGATCTACGCAGTATCAGCTATTATGAATGAATACAGTAGCTTACTAGCAGCTTCGTTAAAAAATAATTCTAAAAATAGAAAACAAAAAAATCAGAAAACTATGAAGTCAAAAAAACGAAATTAGAATAAATTAGTTTTTGCATTAATTTGTTGGTTCTAAGCCATTTAAGGTCATTTTTTCTGAATTTTTTGGCTAAAAAACGAAAATTGAGAAATTCATTTTCCGAGAGACGAACATCACTTTTTCAAAATAATTAAATATTCGACGGAGGATGGTCGAAGCTGCTAGTAGGCTACGGTATGCAGATTTTTTTGCAATCTGTAGTATATTTGCAGAATCTATCCTTTGGTACCCTGATGGCTATGCATTTTCATGAGATGGGTACTGTTTATTGAAGTAGACTTGAATAAGCTCAGGCCCTCAGGGTAACTTTTTGAAGTCGGCCTAGTGAAAACATAATGTAAGACCATCAGCTGATGCCATACATAAATACTGTATGTTCATTTGATTGACATGTAGCTCTTAACTGGTAACTATTGTGAGCTAATTAAATGTGCATTCAAATCACAGTCAACTACTATAATGATCATGCATGATCTATCCATCTTGAACTTAAATTCCAGTAATGAAAGCAGATGTCAACCCCACTATATTTACAGCTGCAATAAGAAGATTCAGCACTTCCAACATCCAAGTGCTGAATCCTGGTTGTCTTCCTTACAGACAGCTTCACATTCCATGCAAAGAATGAAGGAGGGGGAAGGTGATCTTTGTGTGGTGACTAGGTGCACATGTAATAGGGTGCTCATAATAAGAGAGTGAGAGAGAGGTGTCATGCTCAAGATGGATGCAAGATGCTGACATAATCATCCAAATTATCTGATCTTGGAGAAGTTGCAAGCCTTTGGATGTCATCGGGGAAATGCAGACCTTTGCCAGGACTTTGGATGGTGAGTTCCACTTTTATGATGCCAATTTCTACCCTTTAAGAGTTGCCCTGAGCTAAAGACTTGCTAACAGTAGCATTCTGCCCTAAAGAGACATGGCTGAAGAGCGTCATCTAATGAAAAAGCAGTTAATGTGTCTTCTGGAAGTATGGTTAGAAATCGCTTGCAAAATGGCACAAAGGAAGGAAAACTACCAAAAACATTATCATCGTATCACTCCAAGTTAAAGTGTATATTACTGTGATTAACTAATTTATTTAATTACCGCAGGCCTGATGGAATCAATCATCCTTTGACAGGTGCTCCAATGCAAACGTTGCATGTTCTTCATGCCCGACTTAAATCATGGAGTCCCAAATTTGCTTTCTTAACCTGTGTTCAGCTTTCCTAGTGCCTCCAACCAAACTTTTGGATATTAATGCTGGGCAGCTTTGTTATTGGAACAACTGATTCGGCATGAATCACACTACCAATAAAGAGTTGGTCAAGGCCATGGCAGACATTTCACTTGTGCCCACAGCCCAGAGAATAGAAATATAATTAAAAGCAGCTATCAAGGTCCAAGAATGTCACATCATCACATGTGGATACAACAGAAAGAGCGAAACACCAAAGACATCCCTAATAGAATCGCATCATTGAAACTTGCATCTGTCTGGCCAGACAGAAAAAAATACAACTCCAACCTTATTCACCCACTTACACCCCCTAATTTTCATTAAACTTTCTTCAATCTTCCGGAATTCTTCATAAACTCTACTTACGCTACCCTCATATCCAAAGAACATATTACAACCTCGGCAACAATATCCCAACTACTGATTCGAGGCCTGTAATTAATCCAATCGTTCGGTCTCTGAAAATCAATCAACTTACTCAAGCTCATCCAGTGTCAAGCCACATCATTCCACACCCATAATTAAACCCACTTTACAACCATGAACACTTTTTTCCTTAATAGATAACGTTACTTTCTGAGAAAATAGTCCTTCAAAAGAGAAGGAAGAGTCATTTCAATGGAAGTTCACCATTTGACTCAAAAATAAATAAATAAATAAATAAATTTAAAAAAAAAAGGCAAAAAAAAAAAAAAAAAAAAAAAAAAAAAAAAAAAAAAAAAAAAAACAACAAGAAAAAGAAAAAGAGAAGGGAGAGAATCAGAGATTGCAATGAGCGAGCTTGATTTGCCATGACAGGATTAACGAAGTCGACTCAGTGTGTGCAACCAAGGGCGCCACCGTGACAGGTCGCCAGAAGCTCTAATGTCTAGCCAGAGGGACCCATGTTACCGTTCCCAACTTACCACACAAGAGCACTGACTCAGTGCAGGATAATGAGCACTTGTCAATCACTGATCATCTCCGTCTCATCTCAGTCGCTCTGAGTGCCGACCTCGACTGCTGCAGCCCAACGCAGCAGCTTACTCATCACATGTATACAACTGAGTACGACACCGAGACCGAGACGCCGTTGGTCTGCAACAAAAAAGAAACTAGAACAAAGGTGACAAGGTGTTAGTTGCCACTGGTTTCACTGACCCTGCACGTGTAGAGGATTTGATTGACTTCGACGTTGGATTTCAGTGGGGTCGGTGAGCAGCATTCTATGTTGGTTTCGTTTGCTGTTGGGCAGCTTGGGGTGCTCAAAAATATTTCAATGCAGTTACAGGAATTGTCAACTTTTGGTGGAATGATTCCAGCTGGGAATTACTGAGTTTTGGTTTTGTATGTCCGGTTCGCACAGAGGAAACCTGAGTCTTCATTCCAAATGAAAGGAATTTGGACTCGAATGATATTGCAGCTAGAAAGAGCTGTCGTTTTCTATAAGAATAATCAATTTTTATGGCTCTGGACTGAGAAGGATCATTGCGTGGTTGCTCTTGTTGTTCATACACTTGGTTGCACTTATGAATGGACTGCAAGAATTGGAGCTAGACGAATGATGAAGTTTGCGTCTGACTGAATTTGTCGGCTTCATCATTGATCCTTCGATTACTTGACAAGCGGGATATGTACCGGTATGGTTGGTAAGTTTTTCTGCCATAGATTCATCAAGCAGCTGCAGTAGGCAACAGTCTCGAAAGAATTAGTTGCCTCTTTCTCTAATACACATAACCCAAATATTTCAACCAGCCGAGATCAAACTAATATGGAACCTCGCAACCTCTGGTTCGTATCTGGTAGCGCTTTGCCATGCATTAGTTACCATAAACCATCAGCAACAGTGCTCTGCTCTTTGATTACTTCATTTATGATGGTGCTCGACCTTACCATTCTTTGATTTATATTTATTAATACTTTGCAGTGTTATTCATATAAGCGCGGTTGTCGATGGACGGAAACAAATTACGGCCTTGCAAGTGCTGCAAGCATGATGAGCGGCCAACATTGCTGGCGTCGAGGCTTGTGCTGGGTCCTGGCACATGCAAGCCACTTGGGGTCAGCACATCATCGCAGTACTGTGTCACCCATCTACCAGCTGCTCCGCACGTCCCCGATCATTTCCTCTGCAATGCTGGCAGCATCCACATCACCGCCTCCTTACTCCATTCCATCAGTCTTTCTTAAATCTTCGCTGCAGACAGTCACCAGTACTACAGCTCATCATTCTATCTCTTGTCGGACTCACTTGGCCTCTGGGATAGCGTATAAGCTTATCACCAACTTACTTCCTTCTTCCTTCAATCTTAACAGCCTCACCCCTACTAGTCACATGTACGATCTATATTACCACTGTCTCTGGTCATAAATGATCATGAGATTGTGCAATGACAAGGAAAAAGGGTTCAAAAAGGGTGCAAAGAAAGTCACCTCAGAGGACTCGTGTACTTCTCAATGAGACAGTCGCATGAATGAATTTTTACAGAGCTTTGGATCCTGTTGAAACTTGGGCTATGGCTGGGGGATAAAATTATGGTTCGACAGGTGAGCTGTAATTTTTTCTAATAGATTCTTATGATTCCTTCGCAGACAGGTCACAGCAGTGGACATTGAATCGCATGTGTGGGAGTACGTCTTCGCTCTGACACCACGGGATAAAATTCGGAGTGGTACTGAGCTTGATGTGAGGTGCGTGTTGTACATTCGATCGATCCTGTTGACACGAAAAATTATGACGAAATGCATCATTGAAGTGACCCCACCGATATGAAGATCTAGTATTGCAAAATTATGAGGTGTCCGCCCTGGGCCTTGCCTGATGAGGGTGTGTACTTCCCTTTTCTTGCAATTTAAATTGCTTCAAAACAAAACAAAAAAATAAAATTATGAGGTGTTTAGGATTAAGATTATACGATTATTTCAGGCTAGCAGTGGTCTCTTGAACTCTTTGACTGAGAGAACTCTCCAACCGCCCACTAGATCATAAATCCTTGGACCTCGAACAATTTACACGGAGGCTTTCGGAGGCTGCTGTGTGTGATGTCGTCTTTCAAGGCACACAGTGTAGTCAGATGGTCTGTACATCTGGACGATGTAACCCAACTGATGAGAAGCGTTTGCAGTAATTGATGCAATGGAAGTCCTCTCACAGTCAGACAAACTTACTTGAAGTTACCTTAGAAGGAGCTTAGCTTAGCAGCGCTAAGTTCCTGAAACCAACTCATGACATAAATTTCTTTTTTCTTTTTTTTTGGAATTTTGGAATTCTGCAACAAAAATACAACAAGGACCCTCATGTTGATCTTAAACTTGGCAAGTTCAGAAGGCAAACTACATTTAGGCTTTTGTTTTGCCAAAGCCTCTCACACAATGTCCACTGCTGTGATTTCAGCACGCACAATGTAAACCAAAAGCAAACTTGTCAATAAGACTCTAGCACTTGATACAATTGAGGAAGTGAAGTAAACATTTTGGATAGCCGCCACTGATCTTTAATGCGCACCATACAAAATAGCCATGAAAATTGAACATTTTTTGAATGAAATTTGATTTTACAACTGTTTAATTTTAGAAAATGCTGATTTTAAAAAATCATCTTATGGATGCCTGACATCATTTTTCCGAAATAATTAATATTCAACTTCGCAGGAGTGAAGCCGCATACAAACTACAGTACTGGGTTACACTAGAACCAAAATATCTCATGTAGGATAATCTTCCGCATTAGAATATGAGTTTCTCCTGCAATCTGTTCATATGCAGGGAATAAACCGAGCATTTGTTTCAATAAAATATGAGTTATCCGCAGTTAACTAATTCCCTTGAAGGAGAGGAATATTTCAAGCTAGGATTTGGGGATGTGCGAAATTGGATCAGAGCGGCAGGTGAGCGTCGTGACTCAGATCAGTGGGCATCGGCTGCTGTTGCAGACCATGCCCAGTGCAAATTCTGACACTGAATCAACTCTGACCACTTCTGCTGTCGAATCTGTTCTAAGCTGCTCACTTTTCATGCCTTAGTCTGTTCAATGTTGACGAGGATCATGGGCTGTGTGAAAGCTTGCCACCATTGAGTTCTTCTCTCTAAGATGCTGTAAAATCGCCACTCTTTTAAAATCGCTTAAGTGTTTAACATTAGTTTATTTTAGGGCGGAAATGTAGATGACTCGTACATCCCTTATTCATTGTGACCTAAAAAATACAAACAATGTACTAAATACCTACATTTCTGCCCCGATTTGAGAATGGTGACAATTTTGGGTGCTCCTACCGTATAGAAGACATTCAGCATTGCAGTGTTCACTTTCCCAAGAAGCAACCTTGTATGTAATGTAGTGGGATCCAGCGATTATAGCCTTGGAATCATTAGTAGCACACCCCACAGATAGGCCTGTTATATGGAGAACGAAGGGGTAATAATAGGAATGGTGAGAAGTATCACATGGCATAACTTTGGTAACAAGTATAATTCTAATATGTACCTAAAAATCATGCTGCAGCTCAGCCTGTTCCCATTACCCAAAGTACACACACAACTTAGACTTGATGCCATTTAAATATGAGTTTGTGAAAATGTAGAATATGGACAGTGAAGAAACACTTTGCTACAAATGAGCATCTGTACTGTGAGTTACTAGTTTACCACAGTCCTTGACTTTAGTTATAGAGAGTAACAGTTCCACTCTAGGCACAATGCCCTTCATGTGAGTGAGGTACTGTTGCAGCCAATTTACAAGGTACACAACCAATCAAGCAGAACAATAGCACGTTGATTTTGAGACGATTTGGTCCAATTTTTCAACAGTTTGGACATTCCTGTGAACGTTCACCTGTTTGTTTCATTACAAATTCAGCCTTACACATAGTATACGGGCCTTCCACTCTGAGAAATAACTTATTACATTAACTTGTGCAATCTCTTTGTTTCTAATTTTTAAATATTTTTTATTATTGAGCTGTTCATGAAGAATTTTCATGACTAGATAAAGGCAGCACTTGTATCACTTCTTTCTGTCCTTTTATTTCATGCAATCCACATGAATTGTTGACGAGGAAAAACACACTTACATCAGCCATCTCCTTGTGAGCCTATCTGAACAAATTACACAATGCTACAAATTACACAATGCTACAAATCATAACAGCCTTTCTGACAGATCACAGCGTAATTTACAGCGTCAGCATCCAAATACAGAAAGACTCCACCACCTTTTCCTTGTTGAATGTTTGCAGAGCTGCAGAATATCCCTCTAAATTTGCTTATCAAATGGGAATGGATCTATTTGATTTGCATCATGGTCAGTGCTTTTCTCTTATAGCATTTTCCATAATTAGTGAAGTAAGTTTTAGCAACATTCGTAACTTTTGGCATGAGTGTACAATTACCGAAAAAAGTCCATAGAGTTTTTCAAGTGGAAAATTTGGCAGGCAGTGCACAGCACATGAAGAATGAGACCTTGTTCATGGGTAATCTCCCATTCTCTACACAGAAATGAGGACGTTTAGATTGGTGAGTACCAACAGTTGACGTCGAAACTTGCTACCTCCTATTGGTTTGATGACACCGCACTGTGCAACCTAAGACTTGCAAATTTTGGCCCACCATGTCTGTTCTTTCATCTGCTCTATTTCAAGTTTGTGAAATCAGGCTTGTTTCGCTTTGTTAAACAGTCAAAAGATCGTATAGTAGTTACCAAGTGCTCCTGCTCCTGTGCACATTGAAGCATAATATTTGCAAATTATTATAACTTACAAAAGAAGCAGAGTCCTGTCTGAGTGTGTTGGCACTTGTTGCAATTGACAGGACAATGCTGTGAAACCCCTACTAGGCTACTTCATTTTGGTCATGAAGAGAGTGAACAAATGCCTCAGCATAGACTTGGCAAGAGTAGTCAGGCGCATCACAGAGGAATAGAGAAGTACAACACATCAGAGGACAATGCCAAATCCAAAGAGCCAGAATCCAAGCAGTGGAGCGCAATTTACACAATTTGGTTGTAATCTACCTTTGCAATGGAATCCATTTGCGTCAAAATAAATAAATAAATAAATAAATAAAATTAAAAAAAAAAAAAATACACAATTAACCATGCAAGCAGCAGCACCCAGAAGTAGTGTGACTAGACTAGTTAGCTTCAACTCCACTGCAGATTGTGAAGACCATGCAAGCTCTGAGCACAAATGCATCAGTAGCTAAAGATGGCTATTACTTGTTGCATACTTGCAAGATGCCTCTGGGACTGACATTGCATTTAATGCACCAGAGTCTTCATAGTTATCAAGTCTGAGGCCCTTTTTTTACACTAGAAGCGAGAAGCCGTGAAGGAAACCTCACAAGATCTATGGCTCATCCTTGAGAAACCAATCTTTGAACTTGATTGCTTTTGGGTATAACTTAACCCCTAAAGGGCCCTGAGGCTGGAATATGGCCTCAACTGGGATTGTAACATGAATTGAGGCACCTTGCAATGCATTTTACTTGAAACAACCAAAAAGCAAAAGATGGGCCCAAAGATGAGGAAAATTGTGGAACCTTCAAAAATAAAATTATAATCACTTTGGAAAAAATATATACCATTTATAATACTGACATTGTCTTCTACAAAAAAATTCAACATCACAACATCATTTTCCAGTCTTCAATGCATAAATACATGTGTAAACCACTGCAGCAACCACGTATGCATATCCTTTTAGGGATTAACCCTTTGAAGATGACTTTTTTTTTTTCCCACCTAGAACAAATAATGCTAAGGTTGCATTTTGCTCCCAAATTGCAATGGTGCACAGTGGCAAAAATGAATGTAACAATATCAATGCAAGCTTCAGTGCATGTTCAAGGTGTGGGAAAATTCTCTATCGCATAATTTGCAAATGTATGATGAGTATATTCTAGACTAGTTTCAAATTCATTTTTAGTATATGGTAGCAAATTGTCTCTCTCTTATAAAAGTGAGTTATGATAGGGATTTTTCTTTTGGAGGACCTAATGCATGTACTTCTCCTGTAAAATTTAGAATTTGTTGCGAATTCTTGTGATATATTGGGTGCCAAGAATTTGTCGCAAGGTCTACGTGGTCTAGTGGTGTATATGATGTCCACCTTAAAATACCTGCAAAATATTGGTTGTAGATTGGCTTTTATTGAAGTTCCAAGCACTACAGATACACAAATTTCTATGGATGTGACCCTCGTATAGTTGGTTTGGAAAAAAGACCGGATCCTTAATCTAGCCACCTATCGCGTACGGTTTGGCAACGTTGTCTATAGTACTCCATGAATTCTTTTTTGCGGTTCATCTTTTGGTATATATGATATGCCACATTGCCTTGCTTTTGCAAAGAAATGTGTGTGTGTCATGACACAACGGCAAAGACTACAGAGATGTCACTAATAGTTATGTTGAAGTACTCTATAGAAACCACGACAGATAGTAGCAAGCGTATACGCATGAGCAGGGTTGTCATAACAAATCGACATAAGTTGAGCATGGTTGATTGATACTAGTAACATAAAAAATCAGCAATAAAGGAATTACAAATTTAGATAGTGTCAAGTGGTGTCCGGATTTACTGCCAATATCAAAGTTGATTTGCAAAGCTTAGCAACTCCAAAACTCAAAGATATTTGACGGACAAGCCACATGCTAGGTGATAAAGGATAAAACACTCATCGAAGCAAAGGCGCCAGTCTTGACAAGATTTACAATGGTAATAAGTGCAGCGCCCTCATACAACATAGACTCGACGTGGCTCTTCTTTTGTCGGGTGATGCGGCGTCTAACAATGGACATTGTTACTACGTATAATTCCTAACATGTGTCATTCCATCAAATTGTACGCAACTTCAAGGCGGAAGTGCTTTTGCTTCATATGTACGATTCCATTTAGACGTCAATAGTTGGAAGGAATTTTCTAGGATTCAATCAAGGCTACAAAGCTATAGTTGGTGCCACTACTTCATTGTTTAAATCCGAACAGTGTATGAAGCTTCTAGGGAGTCATTAACGTCAATTCACCGCATGTACTTGCTATATAGCAGTTGCTAAGGAGTACATGGGTAAGTCTTTTTGTTAAGGCTAGTGTTCCGTTCCACAACACAATCTCGCCGATATGAATTTGTAGCACTTGACAGGAAGCACAATCCTTTGCAATCTGCCCAATATATAGTGGCGATCATCCTAACTTGATGCATGCGTGTGTGAAGGGTCCCTTGGGCATCATTGTTGTCAATATTCAAAGAATTTGGTAAGCCAACTTGATAACCATGTTCAATTTCCACAACATATATACCGTTCTAGCAAATTTATGCAACAATGCGGGAAAGGTGAAGAAATTATGGCATGTTAGGATGTAGTAAAAACCATCTATGCTAGCGGTGAGATCATTCACAACCTTTGCTCCAACAACAAGTCCTTGATTTTGTTGAAGCGCCTTCATAGCTCTTGGAGTTCTTCAGGTATTGTTGCAATGTCCTCCACTCCATTATGAAGTATGGAGACATCTAGTGGATTTGTAAAGCCATCATTATTGTTTGTTCAAGCATATAGCTTGTCAATGGGGCCATCATCACCCACCCCATTACAATCCCTACTTCCCACCACGACATCCTCTCCATTCGCTGCCTTTTAGTCCATTTGAACCTTTTAGATGCAACTCTAACATAGACATTGATGTTCTATACCTACCATGTTTCAACATAGCACATAGTCCATGTTTTCATGCCTTGTGTAATAGGCTTGGCAAACATGTACTGAATGAAGCCATAATATTAGCTATTTTAGTCTACCATCATCTTATATACACAAATGTAGGGAGATGGATTGGTGCAACTTTCAAAATGGCCACCAGATCATCCAACAACCAATGCAACTTCTGAATCGAATTTCAAGAAGGATTGCTTTTGTAAATCACGTTTGTCAAATTATCCACCAAACGTAGACATTTGAGTGTGTCCTCAAAGCGACCTCTACTCATGATTGTGGCAATGTTGCTGCAATACAACACCCTATTGCAATGTTGCCAGTAAACGCATGTACACAGCTGATGTCAATCTCCCATAAAAACTATAATGCTAGTATACTTCTTGAATTTTGCCACTATGATTGATTTGCCACCGCTAGCTTCAGTATTTGGATGCATCCGCCATCATTTGCAATGATAGGATAAATCCATCGAACTCATTTCAAAAATCCTCTTTCTATTGATTAGTTTTTGAATCAATAGATCTTGCATATTGGTTGCTTTTTTTGACGATCCTTTTCTGTATGTCCTTAGTACATAAGAGTTGAAAATAGTTGACAAGCTGTAATTAAATGTCTGTAACTCCGCCAGTTGGATTTGATTTAGGTTTGCAAAAGAATAGCCGGGCTGAAGCTCCCATAACTTTACATGCTAATTTTCTTTTTGGAACTAAGTCCAAACATCTTCTTCCTCAAGAAAAAGGCCATGTGAACAACATGGTGCGCCTACTTTTTATGGGAGCCTCTACGATAGTGAAAGTCAATGGCATTCCATCCTCACCTTTCAACATTGAGCAAAGGATGCGCCAAGGCTGCCCCCTTGCTCCATACATGTTTCTGATTGTTGCTGAAGTATTGAGTGCCATGGTAACCCAAGAAATAGAGTGTGGCAAAGATGCTGGTATCCAACTACCTTTCCAAGACAAACAACAAATCATAGCGCAATATGCAGATGATACGTCTTTCACCTTGTTAGGGGAGGAGGAGAAAGTTAGAAACCTCATCTACATTCTTGAGACCTTTTGTCTAGCGACAAGACTAGTCCTAAACTGGACGAAATCTAGTGGGTATTGGAAGTGCGACAACCCAGCTGGTTGCCTTGCATGGATCAACTATCTTGGTGTCACATGGGTGAGGAAGACAACGTAAGCAAGCTACTCGGCGCCATCTTTGGACTTTCACTCAGTACAGAAAATGTCGATAACTTTCTTCACGCCCCGTTAGTCAAGAAGCTCACACACTGGAGTTCCACCAGGATCAACCCGACGGGGAGAGAAATGGTTCCGAACAACGTTATTTTGTCCTTGCTCTTCTTCTATTTATTCATTTGGGGTGGGACTAAAAAAAGAGTGGGGCGTCTTAAGTCGTCAATCATCAGTTATATAGCCCTCTGGCAAGATTCAGTGGTCTTGGGTGCGGGTTAGCTGGCTGCAATGCTGCCAAGAGAAGAATGCATGAGGCATTGAGTTGATTAACCCCGAGGATGCAGCTATCGCCCTCATGGCAAAGTGGTTGCTCAAGGCACTGGAACCGGGACATATCAACTTGCAGTTTATCATGAGGTCTCAGTTATCCCATTACCAACCTTACTCTCGCGGGCGATGGCAGAATAGTCTTGAATTCTTCACCCTTCCCAAACATCAAGCAACCTGAGGCTCGATTGTTTGGAATTGTGTCACCTCGACATGGAAGGACCTTCTCCCATACATTTCATATGTGAGTCTGAAAAATAAGGACGAATTGCTAAGTTGTAGTTGGTCGTGGTGCCCTCTAGCATCGATAATTGGCCCGGGCTTCTCCAATACCCGAGTCACGGACCTCCACAAAGCCAATTTCGAACGATATCGTGATGCTTGGACCAGAAATAGATTCCTATCGGCAAATGAAGCTCAAGTTAAGTTTGGGCTCCTAGAAAGAGAACGAGGAGCGTGGAACGGCGTCATCTCCAACGTGAGGGGAATCTTGCGGACCTTCTGCAAGCTCAGGACTATCCATAGGTGGGTGAGTGGATGGCCATATATCCAGACAATCTATTACCCTCTCCGCTACTCCTCTACCGCACGAAGAAGAACTTTCAACTGCCTTTAGGCAAAGGTATTCATACTTTCCCAATTAGTGTCCCAGCCTTCGAGGTCAGCACTCATTTGGCTTATCTCGTTGAAATTCCGCTTCAAGGTAGACTGGTGACAACCAGATATGACGAGCGAGGTGACGACGCTCTTAACGAGGTTGTAGGATGCATGAGAAGGGTCAGAGTGGTCTAGATCCAAAGAGGCCCAAAGAAACTTAAAATCAATCTCTTTTATGGCAAAGTTCAAGAACTGATATGGGACCCCGACAGAATCCAATAGCCAAGCGGGGTGCACTTTTTTGGATCCAATTCCAAACTTGGCCGAAAACTCCTCCAACAACGACTTATTATTCCACCGGTTGTTCAAAGGAAGTGGGAGGGGACGTTGGCTGACTCTTATAAGCTGCGTTGGCTCAATGCTTGGGATAAGGTACAAGAAAAAAAGGAAGCTCATCTTCAATGGGCGATCTAGCACAAAGGGATGGCAGGGTAAGAATCAGAATCATGTCGGTCAATGCTGCATGGTTTGTTGTAACGGCACCCGATAAACCGTACTTCATTGTTTTTGGGAGTGTCCTGTCGCATTCTGAGTATGGAGATGATGCGCTCAAGTTTTGCAAACTCTTTGTAGCCCACACATCCCCCAGGAGCCTCTCCGAAGGATCTCATCAGGGATGGACCTCAATCTCGACTACCTGAGCGAGAACCATACTACACTGAGTATTCGTAAGAGCAGCTCAGTTCGTCGATCAGTAGGGGTCGATAGATCCATCCAGCCCCCGGCGAGGCCCCCGGGTGCCCAAGGACCACAAAGTGCCCTGAAGGCACAAAGTGCCTCATGGGCACCTGTACACTCTCGGCCGTTGTGCACTCCACGACCACAAAGTATAGATGGAAGTGCAAACATGGCACCCGATCAAGGTTTCCAGTTCCCGATGCATGCACGTAATAAGGCATCCACCAACAACTAGACCCATGTCTCTCTCGGATGACTCAACATCAAGTGGAAGGAAGGGATATTTGCACATTGGCTTCCTCGTAGATTTAAGAAAATCAGCCGTGTCTGGCTCCTCATGCAAGGTACGGTGTCTTGGATATTATGGCGAGCATGTAATGATGCCTCCTTCTTCGGCACACAGTGGCACTTTGAAAAATTAATCTGCAATATCTGGATTGGTCTAGTCGACTACTGCCGGTTGGCGTAGGACAAAACGATTATCGACACTACGAAACTCGGTAGGAAAAAAGACAAAATCCGGGATCGACTTGAGCGCTTCCGGGAGCTCTGGTGTAGTAACAATCTGCTTGCCAGCTAAGAGGGTAGTCAACCTTGGTGGCACCTTGTTGGCCCAAATTTTAGAATACTAAGTGAAGAGTAATTTTTTTGTGCTTTGTTTTGCTTTCTCCCTCTCGCCGGACAAGGCAGGTGGGTTGTAATTGGATCTGTCTATTTATCCCCATCAAGCGGTGCTTGGGGGTGGGTCGGATGCCAGGCTCGGGGGGTGGGGAGGGGAGGGGAGAGGGCAAATCTCTACCCCTATTATTTGCCTTGAGTGGGGGTCCAAGTGATCTCATGGGGACCTCCCTAGGGTAATTTGGGGCCTACGGCTCCAAATTTTTTTTAAAAAAAACCAAAAAAAGACCCCAGGACCCCAAAACGGGGAGGGGCAGCGAAATGGAACCCACCGAGACTAGCAACCGAACCAGCGGTTGTGGTTCGGTAGCACCTCTTGATGGGGGAAAATAAAGAGACCCGTTGTAATTGTGCTCTGTTTCTCTACTTGCAATAAAGGGCTACCCTTTATTTGCGTCAAAAATAAAATAAAAAATGTAGTGTAAGCACCAAACAACCCAAGACTGACGGTATAACAACTTTTCAATTATTTTATTTATTTATTTTAGGATGGTTGTATGTATATTTATATTAACATAAAAGAAAAAAAAATTCTGTGCAGCAAAATCATTCTATTCATTGCAACGAATTTTCTTCGATTTGGAAGTTTATTCTGCCAACCGTGATGAATTAGGATGATTACTAAATATGATGATTGTCACAGTCAAGGTCGGTGTATATTATCATCTTGCAATTGAATTCACTCTATATATGAAAATATTGGAGATTGAACTTGCCGTTCAGTAATAGGCCCAGAAAACACTTTTGAGGCCACTGAATTGGAAGGATTTATGCCATATATAATATATTGACATGGCTCGCTTGAACTTTGTTTCTGACGTATGTGTTTGTACATAAATGGATTGCAGGTATCAATTATATTCAGTGCCATGGACCATTTCCCATGGAAAGCACATGCAATTTTGCTGTGCCCATATCTTTTTTGGACACTTTCTTACAAGGTAGAAAGACCATAAGCTGAGGAAATAAGTTTTTATTTTTTATTTTTATTTTTATTTTTTAATTTAATTTTTTTAATTTAGAAAAAAATACAGAAATAAAGATATAAGGAGTTTTGCATATCGGGATGGAAGTGTGATTGAGCACATAATTTTCTTAAATAGAGAAGAAGAAATCATGTAGAGGTATAGCGGTTCATATTTTTTTTATTAGAACTAAATTTTTAATGATTTTTTATAGCCCACTTTATTACCCTGAAAGGGATTGAAAGGCAGTTGATTTCTAGTCAAGAAGATTATCATATTGTCTAACCATGGCCTACCATTAACCCCTGAAGGGACTGAGAGCCCTTTCCGGCCGTACGTACTGTATGCTATTTTCACGTATTTGAGCAGCAAGCACTTTCCAAAGCTTTCCGTGAGTAACTGCAATATTGTTGGCGACAAAAAAACACATTCAACAATATATATTCATTTCAATTACTGCAAAATTATAGTTGCCGTATGAGCTACAATACGGGCCGTATGCTCAGACCCTAAGGGACGTTCAGGGGTTAAACATACCTCTAAGGTAAAAAAACCTAAAACCGTTAATGCCCTCAAGGCGTGTAGTAGAGTTGCAATAAAATAGGGAGGTGGTAGACAAAAAATGGTGAATTTCTGCATGTTTTGGTGGATTTTGAACTAGTTTTGGGTGACTATGATGTAGTTTTGGGTGACTGTGAGCTAGGTTTGGTGGACTATGAGCTAGTTTGGTGGACTTGGAGCTAGTTTATGTGATTATAGTGTGACATAATGTTATGTTGTGGTTTTTTTAAAAGTAGTCTTATGTGCAATTTTTTGTGATATTAGTCACCGGTGTTATGTGTTTTTATGTGTTGAAAAGGATACTAGGACATTCAGTTTAGGAAGAGTCTAGTATTTAAGAAGAGAATTTGACAAACTTCCCACTTTGAAAAATTTTAGATAATTATTTATGGAGAATAAAAATACAAAACAACTTGCATTCTTCATCATTTCTTCTTCTTCATCTCAAAAACTTTCACCTAATTTCTAACTCCATTCCTTCTAGTCGAATCACCTTATTTTCATAGTTTTTGGTTTATCTACCTTATGTTGAGCAAGAAGTTGACAACCAAGCCATGAACCTACTCTTTCATCTCCTTGGCTTCCAAAGAAAATACTCCAGTAGGGAATTCTTGAGGCAAGCGGCAAGAGTATACAGTATGAATATTGGGAACTGTCTAAATACCCCTAAGAGCGTGGCTCGGAGCCAAGGTTTGGGAGGGTGGGGGCAAATCTCTGCCGAGATTCTAAAGCATGACAGTAACCGAGAACACCATGCTCTTTCATGTAAAGAAAAATGCTCAATGAGTCGAATATGATTTTATCCTGAAATTTCAGACTCGTATTCAATTGAGCAATACAATGGTCATTTTTGCGAGGTTTACTTGGAGAAGCTTGCTTAATTGCTGTGTGAAAACATGAGTAACATCAGAAACTCGGTCTGGATACAGGTGGAGAGGAGTCTCTCATGCCGAAAGCTTCTCATAGATGGGATCTGACATGTTACAGAATCTTAACCTTCTAGAATGTAATCTATACAGCGGTTCAAAACAGCTTATGAGGTAGACAGAACTCCATTCAAATACCATAATGTGAAATTCGCTCTATGTAACGAGGACTCACTCATTTCAATTCGAGATTCTTGCCATCTATCATCACATTCGAACTCTGCCCTTGCGTGTTGCCTTGGTAACTGGTTCTAACAGATACATGACCGTAGCAAAGACTCAGATGTTACGTGCTTCGTTGTTTTGTTCGAGATTTCAGTTTGCCTTTGGCCATTGTATCATTGAAACTAAAGTGAGACTAAGCAACTAACCTGGGTGAGACTTACACTTCTGACGAATCCATATACAGCAACCTCAAGGTATGCAGTGTAGTATCAATTTTTTTGACATGGTAGGCAACATGAATGCTCAACCAATTACGAGGCTGAAACCACATTCACAGAGCCTCTTAGCTTCAGAAGTACATAACACCACGTACTTTACAGTTGAAGCTCGTAAGACGCAGTGAACGAAGGAGGTAACGTTTCAGCGGTAGCAGTTTTTTCTCCCTTTTCCAGTACAAGGTCTGAGACGATGCCCCCAGTGGAGGCGCAATGCAGGCACATGGTGGTTGCTAGCCGGATGGATAAACTTTTGGATTTCCAATGATCTCTGCTCTGCGCTTTAAAATGTCCATGTCAAGCACGATCACAATTCTGCATGAAATGCAGATCATAATCAGTAGCAAATTTCGAGATATCACGCTTGCACAATTACAGAGACAAGACAAGGAAATTGCATTGGACACACAAAATATAAGCAGAAAAGAACATCGTATTTAAAGGGTCTAGGAATTCGAGAAATGGTATGTTACCTCCTATTATGCACAGTGGTACACAAATACTCCAGAAGAAAAATAATTGAACCCTTGATGGCCAAATTACTCTTAATTTTATCGTTTAACTCAGTTGCCAGCATTGCTTGCTGTAAATGTGTACCATCAGACAGGACAAGCCGGTACCTCTCCATCTGCGGGCTACTTATCAATCTAATGTCCACAATCTGCATAACAAAACAAGAAGAGATTACGATCCGTAATAACCAAATAGAAGAGATCACAATCCGCCATATCAAACAAGAAGAGATCAAGCTTAGTAGGCACGCAATCCTATCATGGCACTCGTGAGAAAATCCACCTGAAGAATGATAGGCTGCAGGTTAGCGTTGTCGTTAGTATTTATTGCTTCCACAGCGTTAAGTGTAATCGTCTCGGTGATGTCTCTGAAGCCGCAAGGCTCGTCTTCCTCTTCATATTCTTGCTCCTCTGGATCAAGCCACATCCAATCTTCTTCTTCCCAGTCGTCCTCTTTAACTTCTTCCCAATTTAATCTGCAAGGGTCTCCAATTACCCTGTAATCCGCCACCAGAACCTCCAGGCAACTGACCTTAACAATTCTGCCATTCAACAAAATAATTCAATAAAGGAGCGTGAGTAATTTTTCCTACTTCCGTTATACACATCAACCTTAACAATGGTGCATATGATCTATTCCGTGACCATGTGACTTCAAAGCTTAGACAACACAGAGAACAAAAATGTCGAGAGAATTGTTTCCAAGCATGCCCTAACCCTACGCCTTGAAGGAGCATATCGACTTTGCAAAGGTAAACAAATTTCTGTTTCATGAATTCTGTTCAAGCTAAAAGGACAGACGTAAATCTGCGAAACAACTACATCTCGCGTTCTTCAAATTAGTCCAGCTGCATGTGCTGTTCTTTCTTTAAATTATCTCTACAGTAAGAAAGGAAATGATACAAGGACAAATAAAATCCTAAAAACCTTTCCCTGCATACATACACCGAGAAAGCGATGCTAAAACAAAATCTAATGCAACACCAAATGAACCAAATCCTAAATTCAACATTAAAAAATCCAAACACCTAATGCCTCAAATCGATTAAGTCACTAGTTACCTCTTCTTGACCAACTCATGGTGAGAGCACGCATACAACTCAAAATCCAAAATACGAACTATGGATCCCTTCTTGATCACATTCCGCTCTCCAATCAACTCAGGCGCCAGCACTCCTTCCTGATAATACATACCGTCGGAGAGTATCACTCGCCACTGCACCTCATTTCCAGCCCCCGCCTTCCGTACCGGATAAACCTCGTAAACCTGCACATTCTCCAAGTAATCCATAGCCAGAAAATAAAATTTAAAAATTCTCAAACCAGAAAACAATCACATGAACAAACTCCAAATCAATCAAAATACCTCCAAGCATAAAAAATCACCTGGACGATTGGCTTCAAGTCCTCCTCCGGCTTCACCATCGGACTCACAAACTCCTCCAACCGCGTGAGCTTCTCCCGGACAACTCTGTCCGTCCTCCGACAGTCCATGACAGCGGCGACTTTGAGTCCCATCGCAACGGAGGCGAAGAAATGGCACAATGCGGGAGCGCAGTTGCTAGACTTCTGCTCCGCTCCCGCTCCGTCACCTCTCTCCCACGTTGTAATGAACTTGAAGAAGCAGAAAAACTTCTTCACACGCATGCTCTTGTTCAAACCTCACCCTGCGCACAAGTATGACATGGATGAAACCCTGTGCTTGTGAACGATGAAGCAAAAACCCATAATCAACAATATCTATGCAACATCGAGATTTAATGGATTTGAATGTCCCATTTCGGTCGATATTGTCAGCTTCTGGCTTTGGGTACCTCCTATAGCGTAGATTTCCCTCAACTGTGAATATGGATGTAACATAGATGAAATAAGTAAGATGGACTTACTAACCCTGGGAGTCGGACGTTGAAGGTAACTCTGTGTGAATGCGGGATGAATCACGCCGCCACTTGTGCATTCAAGACGACGGTGTCACTTGACCCAAATCCGATATTATCTACGCTCTGGAGACATTTCAAAGGCTCGAGTATGAGACTTAGATGGATACACAAAACCATAACTCTCTCAATCACGAAAGATTTTAGGTGGAAATTGTACGCTTTTCCTAGATAGCGGTCGTTTTAGGTGTAAGGTGTAGTAACGGTGAACCAACCAGTGATCCCATAACCATTTTATGACATTAGTACAGGGGATGCTACCTCATGCAACCTTGTGCAAGTACTTTGTGAAACATGAAATGTTTTGAATGCCATGGCATTGAATGAATGCTGCATGCAATGGGGATACACAGTTGAAGAACCTGGTGTGCAGACGCACTTGACATGCGCAGGAGACATGAACCGGAGGTAGAGTATTGGAGCAGATGCAGGACGGGCGTTACTAGAAGGTCGCCATTGGATTGAGGCTACAGCGATTTCTCTGCTTCGTTCACTTGCCGGAGAGATCTTCGTTGGAGTGCGGGAGGTTTGTTTGCGCGCAGGGACGGGATCGTTGCTCAAAATGCGTCTCTCGAGTGCGCAACGTCGTTGCTATGTCGCGTTTCTCCTTCATGCCTTTACGGAATTGGTAAGTAAGGTTTCTCCCAGGGGTTTGATGAATTTATTTCCAATTCAATAAAGTTTCCGTACGTTTTGGCTATGTCAATTGGTTTCGAACAAGCATCCGCTAGAGCCCGTGCAAGGCTTGGTTGATTATGCGGACAGAAATTCTGCTAAAACATGCTACTCGTGTATGATGCGCGTAGAGATTCAAGCCTCAAAGTATGACTAAGTACTGCGCGGTCCTCTTCTTTCACAGGCGATACCTGCCCTATCTTGAAAGGTAAGTCATACCGGAACAGATGTTTTGCTGCATTTGCAGTTTGAGCAATATTACGCTTCAGGAGGCAATGCTGATTATTTTTTTGGCTTGTTCTTACGAATTAGTCAACCGCGAGGCTTTCCGAGAGAAACTGATGTTCAGTTCAATTGCCTTCTCTGCCTCTGGATCGCAAGCAAGGTAATCGAACTTAAAATCCTATACTGACTTGATTACCTTGCAATCATCGTTTTAGTGCTTGTCAGCTTTTCTTTTCATGAGGTTATCCATATTTCCAAATGTGTAATGAAGTTGACGAATTTTCACGTTCAACTGGTGTCGAATTAGTTACACGAGACGCCACCGATTTCGATCCGAAAACTTCAGAATCTTGCGAAAAGAACTATCACAGACCATTACTATACGAGAAGAGACTTTATAAGTGCGGTCAGTTGCTAATTCCTTATCGAAAATTCATTTTACGGTTGAAGGTTCTTATACAGAGTAATTTCGGGTGCATTCAAGTGAACAGATGATTAAATCCCCTGCGAAATGTTTCTCTGCATGTAGTTTCTTCAATTCCTCGCTCCCTCGCATTTTTCAAGTCTTAAGCTTAGACGTACAGCTGAGGACTGAAGAATTAGGACAGTTACTGGTAAACTTACTGACTGATGTGTTCATGCTGTCTTTCTTGCTTGCAGGAAGTAAAATTCATGAAGGTGTGCTAGCTCCTCGTGGAACGTTCATGATTGCTCATTGTTATGCAAAACGGATTTCCGACAATAATGCACAATACCCCTTCGTGTTGACACAACTGTTGAAACAAAACTTACCGGCATGCATCTGTGAATCATTTGGACCTCTCATAACTATCTAACTATTGCGTCATGTGCAGGACATCGGCTACAACCTTACTACAGGACCACTCGTAAGCACATATATTGAGGAGCTTCTCGCCAAGTTCAGGTCAGCAGAAATGATACTGAACTGCGCCACAAACCGGCCCTGATTGATCTTTCTACATGTACCTGGCAAACAGATATTTGATTCTGGATCGAGCATCAACTTGTGACCTGACAACTCGTACTTGTTGCCTCACAATGCACGCTCGATTCCAAGCAGTCAGAAGTCGACCGAGGTGGGAACCAACGTATCGTTAAAGTTGTGCTTAGCGATTCTTGACCTTCTGTACGTGTGCAAAGACGAAATTGTAAAGAAGACGCCTATCGAACTCGCTGGTGCTTCAATCCTGGTAAACTGCTCTTGTCAACCGTCCGTTGTATTACTTACAATTTCAAGTTGAAGATTCTTCGGTGTCTTATCCTAATTCTCCCATGCGATGATTTCACAATTTAAGAATTAGTTAACAAACTGTGAGAGGTTGGCGTGGACGAAAAGGTCGCTGCATATGCGCTGGCCATGCCCACGGACAAGTGCGTTTTCCCAATGTTGACATCGTGTACGTATCTCTTCCAAATTGTCGGCCCAGTCTTGTGGTTATCATTATCGTTGGAGAGTTTCTGAATTAGAATGATGTCGATAATATGTACGCAGCAGTGAGCGTTCATACTCGGCGAATCTGTACGACTGTTTGTACCAAGTCACTACAGATTCGCCGAGTATGGGCATCGACATTGCCAAGTGTGTGCTTCATGTGATGTGAAGAGGCTGATGGAGAATTGCAGTATGCAGTACCACAATATATGAAAACTTGATATCCCATCACAGAACAATAATCACTGTTGTATTTGCAGTGGAACTTGAGACCGACATAAGCATTGGCAAGCTTAGAAGATGTGCCAGGAAGATTCTAAGATGCATCGCAACCGGTATCGATTCCGCAAACAGGGCAATCATTGTTCTGGAGCACATCAAATGATTTACGCATATCTCTCACTTCACTACCAAAGTTCCAAACCCCCAATTACATGTGTAGATTGAAGACGTTTTTGCCAACGCTGATTGAGAGGGCACAAATCTCTGATGATCATATCACTGAACAACACTGGAGAATTTATGTGCAAAATCTCCTCAAAATGTAAACCAAAGTCGCTCTCGAGTCTGAAGCCTCCACCTAAACTTGCAAGATGTTTCCAAGGCTCGTAATTTCAGGGGAGATTCCAGAGCCTGTCTTTCACTTTCATTCTGAAGTAACGAATAATATTTTCCACAAATCCTAACTGATGAAACACATTTGTACTCTACAGCTCATCAAAATTCATGTCCACCTATTCCATTCCTCTAATCGAAAGTCCTCCAAGCTGACTTGCAGCCAGCTGCTGTTGGTTCACGCCTACTTGATGATGGACGACTTGAATTGTACCTTCATCTGCCTCTCCACGCCCTCCAACTTCCTCTCCAACTCGTCGACCTTAACATCAACGTTGACGTATACCCGAGTAATGACTTCGGTAAGTTTTTCCCTCCATTGCCGAATCATCTCGCGTGGCCCCGAAAGCGCCGTCCTTTGCTCATGATCATTGATGGTGTTCTGTATGTTGTAAACGCGGAATAGGATTGCCATCTTGGTTTCGAACTTCTTCCTCACCCCCTCCTCCTCCTCCTCCTCCTCCTCTTCATTCAGAGCTGGGTTCTCTTGTGTGTCAATCGGCACCTCCTGATCTCTGCCTCCCTCGTACTCTTGCTTATCTCTCGTCACCGTTATAAGATTACTGGCACCAGGCGAGACGACCACAACTCCACTGCGATTAATCGAGAAGCCGAGAGTAAACTTTTCTGCACCCTTGAAAGCTGGTGGAATGCCAGCGACCCAGTGCTTCTCCAACTTATTGTTGTCTCTTGCTCGTTTTCGCTCCCCTTCGTATAACTGAATGAAAACACGGGCCAGATCATTGTCGCCTGTCGTGAATAACTTCAGTGCCTCCTCCCGAGTATCCGTTGGGAATATTGTGTTCCTTGGAAAAAGAGCAGTCATAGAACCATCTTTGCTCCTTAAACCAAGTGAGTGAGCAGTGATATCAAGTATCTTGAAATCTTCCCACCCTTCCCAGCCACAAAGCATAGCAGCTTGAATTGCTGCGCCGCGAGCAACTCTTATATCAGAGTCAGAATCAGTTTCAAGAAAAATGGATTGTCTTCCGCCGAAGAAACTAAGGAGAAGATTTCTCACTATAGGAATTTCAGTGGAGCCACCTCGGAGACAAACCTTGTCCACCTGATCTTTCCTCATCTTCGCTTCATTCAAGCACTTCTCAACCATGTATATGCACTTCTTGAAGAGGGTGAAGTTCAGCTTTTCGAACCGCCTTCTCGTTACCTGAATGGAGAGATCCATTCCTTCGTGCAGTGACTTCAGATCAATGGTGGTACGTTCTTCTGTGGACAGCTTCTTCTTCGCCTCTTCTGCCGCTGTGCGCAAGAGGTGAAGAGTTCTGGGGTTCCTAGTAATCTGCTTCCCACTGTATTTCTGCTCGAATTTCTGGATGAAGTGATCCACAAGCCGGTTGTCGAAATCCACACCGCCAAGCGTGTCTCCGGCTCCTGCCTTCACCTCAACGACCCTCTCCTTAGTGGTTATTACAGACACATCAAGCGATCCCCCACCAAGATCAAAAATGAGGATCGTCTTGCCGGGTATTTTAATATGAAATAGGCTACCAAGTGCTAAAGCTGTGGGCTCGTTGATGAGGCACATCACTTTCAGACCAGAAAGAGCACCAGCTTTCAACGTCGCCTGCCTCTGTGAGTCATTGAAATAAGCTGGCACCGAGATAACAGCCTTCTCCACAGTCTGCTTGAGGCGCTTCTCCGCAATCTCCTTCATATTTCTCAACACCATGGAGGAAATCGTCTCTGCAGGGTACTGGGACTCCCACTGACCCTCGTGAGTGACGTTGATCATGACCGCCTCGTTTCCCCAAGGAGCAGTACTGCTGCTCAACTTAAACGGCAACAATCTCTTGTCCTTCTGAATAGACGGATCGTCAAAGCGCCTCCCGATCAACCGCTTCGCATTGAACACAGTTGGCGTGGCCGGCTCCGTCTCCACTTGCTCCTTCGCCACATTACCAACCAACCGGCGGCCGCCGCTCGACGGAAAGGCAACATAGGCGGCAATGTTTCTATGACGCTGGTCGTATTTAAGTGGCACGAACCTCCCATTACCTCGAAACACATACCCACGGCTGTATGTAGTTCCCAGATCAATCCCGATCGCAGGCCCCTCATCCGTCTTCTGAACGTCGACCCTCTCGAGCTCCTCCAAATTAGCCATCCTCACGATCTCGTGACTCGTCGGGCCCCGCGACCTCGGCACCTCGTCCTTCTCCACTCTTGCCATCTCTTCGTCGCTCTCGTCCTCGTCTTCCTCGAAAATTCCCTTAACGAGGCCTTCCTCGCTCTTCACAAATCATCCTTACACTTCTTCTCGCAGACCTCGTCACTGGGACCCTCCCAGTACTCATCAACACCGCCAGCGTGGTCCGTTTCAGTTTCCGCTCAATTGTACCAACTCCATTCTCTCCAATATGGTACCGACCCCGAAACAATACTCACAAGTCGATCACTCAATTCTAACGCATCACACTCCCTCAAATTCAACTACGACAAAGCACTAGTGCGTATGGAAATCTCGCTCAATCAAAAGCACAGCACTCCTGAAGCTCATCAGCAGCTTACCCGAATCCCGACAGAACTAAAACTGCGAGCAACTAAATGCTATATACGATTCTGATCCCGAGTAAGAGAAACCCGACCGTTTCAGGAACGACTACCTCCAAAGCTCTGAAAACTCATTGCCTGCTACCGATACATGATCATTGCAACTAAAAACCACTCCGTCTCTCCACTACGGTCGACCTGGCATATGAACTAGAGATGCAAATTGCGACTAAACTGCAGCGCTTGGACATGGTACTGTGCAAAGAATACATGCTACGACGTCGCCTTCGGCGGAAGACTCGATGCATGAGCAGCTCTGTCGTAGAGTGGAAGCTGATTGCGGGATATGTCAATGGCTGGTCGAGTGATGATGCTTCTTAGAGACGTTGGCCAATTTTGTTGCATCAAACCAGCAATCTCGCACTCGTAGAAGGTGTTTCTGAGTATTGAGCTCCGGCAGAGATCTCATGCGTAATTTCCTAAAATGTACTGTATGTGAAGATTCATACACTAGTTATGTTTTATTCAGTCATGGTGCAAATCAAGCCGAAAGACATCTAGAATGTTCAAACTAACGAGGCTTAGATGAAATTCCATTCAGTTTGTGGTGGGCTATGCTTATTCTGTCGAGAATTTATTAGATTCTTGTGATTAACATTTATGTTGGAACAGTATCCCTTTTTTACGTGCTACTTTGTTAATTGGTTCTATAAGGAACATTAGCGTGTTGACGCTTCTGGTGATGTGTGCTTGTTGATGGTGAATTGTGTTGTCGCTGCGTCTGGACATTTTATTATTGATCTGAACTGGCATAAACCTTAGTGGAACTTCTTCTTCTAAAGAACACACAACCAGAAGCGTGGGTTTAGAATGTGTAGAGTATCAGCAGAGTTTTTGGCCTGGTAGCAAAATGAATGTTTAAATAATCTGGTCAAAAAATCTGCACCACATGGCTAACTAATTGCGGGGCGGATTTGAACTAAGATGGGACGTGAATGAATTGGTATGATGGCCGAGGCGCCTTAAATGAATCACTAAAGCTCGATAAGATTACGCATTGAATGAAGAGGAAGCCGATGCTGAGTAATATATGGCACTTGGTTATCTCATTTTCAACACCAAGGATCGGGCAAGAAGCCCCCTGAGGAGGCGCAGTGTGGGCGCACGGTAATTGCTAAGCGGGTCGGAAATGAATGGGATTTCCAACGATGTCTGCTTCACGCGTGTGCACTTCCATTTCCAGCACGATGAGAATTCTGCGCGAAATCAAAATTTGTAGTTATTGAAGTTTGTAATGGATGCAAACAGCGGAGACAGTTCCCTCTCGCTCACTCACAGATATGCATCGGAGTCGGTGTTTCAGTATAACTTTCATCGTGCCTATTGGCATTAGATCATCAAACCAATGTATACGAGCAGAGCATGTAAACACCTAATTAAAAAACAATTCATCAGCACATGGAACTCCTTCAGTGTAGAAATCGCAGCAAACTTCATTTACAGCTTTGATAGAACTCATGAATCGAGGAAATCGCAAACGTCTTTATTTATACACCGAACTGTTCTTTTGTGTTCATAGCTAAATTCACAGAGTTCTGAAAGTGGTATGTTACCTGAATCTGTCCTGCACAGTGTTACACGCGTATTTTAGAAGATACACAATCGAGCCCTTGATGACCAAATTGCTGTTGACTTTGTCGTTTAACGCGGTAGCCAGCACTGCGTGCTGTAAATGAGTGCCATCAGACAGAACTAGCCCGAACAGAGTCCGTGTGGCCGAATCGTTTCCAATTGAACGAATATCCATAATCTGCACTACTCAAACAGCGAGAGAGCAAGCTCCTTAATATGCCCACAACCCTAATATCAAGGCCTTTAGAATGTTGGCAAATACGGAGGCATTCGAGAGAAAAAACACTGCAAAAAAATTCTCACAAACCTGTAGGACAATCGTTTGACGCGGAGTGCTGAGATTTGTGTTGATCTCTTTTATGGCACCGGACGTAATGGCCTCTGTAGGGTCGCAGAATCCGCAAGGTTGTTCCCGAGATCCTTCCTCCTCATATTCCTGCTCCTCCGGATCCACCCATACCCAGCTCTCCTCATTCCAATCCTCTTCTAGCCACTTGTCGTAATTCAACCTCACCGGTCCATCGCCAACAACTCGAAAATCCACCACGAGTACCTCGAGTTCAATGACCTTGATGATTCTAAAATTCAATACAAGATGTGATTACGATCATTCCGCGGCAACAGCGATCGACTCAATTACGCAAGACCAAAACTAAAACGAACCGGTCCCTAAATTGATTCAGCCTCAATCTCAAACAGCGGCTACCTCGGCCGATTGCGAACTACCTCTTGAAATACTCATAGTAACGACACTCGTAAACCTCGTACTCCACAATGCGCACAATAGATCCCTTCTTAAACCGCTCACTCCTTGCACCTTCAACGAGCACCGGGCCAAGAACCGCCTCCACGTAGTACTCCGCATCCGAAAGAACGACACGCCACTGCTCCACGTCCCTCCCCGCTTTACGTACAGCGTACATATCAAAGATCTTCACACAACGAGTACTGTCAGCGCCGATCATCCATGGCGCCAATCGAAACACTCCTTAAACACAGAAAGAAGAAAGAAACACAGAATCAAGAGAATTCCAAGGAAATCAACGCTCACCTGAAGCACCGGAGTGCGGCCATCCTCCGCCTTGATAAAACTGGGGTACACAATTTCCTCCAGGCTTGTAAACGGCTCCTTTAGAAGTGCGTCGGCCCCCCGATAGTCCATCACTTCGCTGACAGTTAGTCCCATTGCGCAACGGCACTAAGCTCTGCTCTACTTATCGCCCGCCTCTCCGTCTCCTCTCTCGATGCAAGTATTGCGAAACCGTGAAAAAACTCGCGCAGACACAAAATGCATTCATATTTCATACTCCTCCCCCGCGCAAATGAGCGATGAATGCAAAACCCTGCACCCTGATACGGTCGGGAAGAAACTTTGTCGGGTAGAATACTGTGCTGATACCCGCTGGGACAGTCGTCCGTTATCAGCCGTGACACCATACACGCGGACAGGTTCTTGGATCATATCCGCCGGTACATTTGTGGAGAATGAGCAGGCTGATGGGTTCTGATATGCAGGCTGATGGGTTCTGATATGCAGGCTGATGGGTTCTGATATGCAGGCTGATGGGTTCTGATATGCAGGCTGATGGGTTCTGATATGCAGGCTGATAATTAATCCTTTTCCAGTGACCCACATTCACCCTCTGTAACTAGCATAGAAGAACCATCTTTTGCAACTTGAATATCGAGCAACTTTTTTTTCAGAATCTTGATAACATTCAGGAATATTCTTTCTCAGCTGTGACAGCTGATCGGTCGACTCCACAGAGATCATGAAGGTATCATCTTTTACGTTGATAATCTTACCTTCTGAGGAGCCTGTCATCCTTTAGAACTGGCCGGTAGATCATATTTGATTTATAGATCAGTTCATGCATTTGATCTGAAGTAGGTACTCTGTGAATTGAAGAATATCAATATGCATATTCCTTTCGAGTGAGATTCTGATCTCTTCGCATCCTACGTCGCATGACGGGGGCACATACGCATCGTGCATGGCCAGAGCTTACGGTACTTATACTGAAGATTCGATGAGTGGTACTAGCGCTTTAAATTTGCGCTCTAAATTACGTGCTACTTTGTTAATTGGTTCTATAAGGAACATTAGCGTGTTGACGCTTCTGGTGATGTGTGCTTGTTGATGGTGAATTGTGTTGTCGCTGCTTCTGGACATTTTATTATTGACCTGAACTGGCATAAACCTCAATGGAATTTCTTCTTCTAAAGAACCCGTGTTGGTTTGGAATGTGTAGAGTATCAGCAGAGTTTCCGGCCTGGTAGCGAAATGAATGCTTAAAAAATCTGGTCAAGAAATCTGCACCATATGGCTAACTAATTGCGGAGCGGACTTGAACTGAGATGGGACGTGAATCAATTGGTATGAAGGACGAGGCGCCTTAAACGAACTACCACCGCTCGATAAGGTCACGCATCGAATGCAGAGGAAGCCAATGCTAAAGAAATAGCACTTGGTTGTCTCATGTTTAACACAAAGGATCGGGCAAGATGCCCCCAGAGGAGGCGCGGTGCGGGCGCACGATAATTGCTAACCGGCTCGGAAATGACTGGGATTCCCAACAATGTCTGCTTCACGCTTAAGTACATCCATTTCCAGCACGATGAGAATTCTGCATGAAATCAAAATTTGTGGTTATTGAAGTTTGAAATGGATGCAAACAGCGGGAACAGACTCTCCCTCTCGCTCAATCACAGAAATGTATCGGAGTCGGTATTTCAGTAAAACTTTCATCGTGCCTAATTGCATTAGATCATCAAACCAGTGTATACGAGCAGAGCATGTAAACACCTAATTAAAAAACCAATTCATCAGCACATGGAACAGTGGAACTCCTTCACTTCATTTACAGCTTTGATGAAACTTATGAATCGAGCATATCGCAATCGTCTTTATTTATACACCGAACTGTTCTTTTGTGTTCATAGCTAAATTCACAGAGTTCTGAAAGTGGTATGTTACCTGAATCTGTCCTGCACAGTGTTACACGCGTATTTTAGAAGATACACAATCGAGCCCTTGATGACCAAATTGCTGTTGACTTTGTCGTTTAACGCGGTAGCCAGCACTGCGTGCTGTAAATGAGTGCCATCAGACAGAACAAGCCGGAACCGAGTCCCTGTCCGTTCGTTTCCAATCGAACGAATATCCATAATCTGCACTATTCAAACAACCAGAGAACAAGCTCCTAAATAAACTCACAACCCTAATATCAAGGCCTTAAGAATGTTAGCAAATTTCTTTAAGCACGGTGGCATTCGAGAGAATAGGCACTGCAAAATAATTCTCACAAACCTGTAGGACAAACGTTTGACGCGGAGTGCTGAGGTTTGTGTTGATCTCTTCTATGGCACCGGGCGTAATGGCCTCTGTAAGGTCGCGGAATCCGCAAGGCTGTTCCCATGATCCTTCCTCCAAATATTCCTGCTCCTCCGGATCCACCCATACCCAGCTCTCCTCATTCCAATCCTCTTCTAGCCACTCCTCCCAATTCAACCCCACTGGTCCGCCAATAACTCGAAAATCCACCACGAGTACCTCGAGTTCAATGACCTTGATGATTCTAAAATTCAATACAAGAAGTGATTACGATTATTGAGAGGCAACGTTCTACAGCATTCAAAAGCGAACAAATCAACTCAGCAAGACCAAAAATAAAACGAATCGGTCCCTGAATAGAAGCCTCAATCTCAAACAGCGGCTACCTCGGCCGATTGCGAACTACCTCTTGAAACACTCATAGTAACGACACTCGTAAACCTCGAACTCCACAATGCGCACAATAGATCCCTTCTTAAACCGCTCACTCCTTGCACATTTAACGAGCACCGGGTCAAGAACCGCCTCCACGTAGTACTCCACATCTGAAAGAAGAACACGCCACTGCTCCACGTCCCTCCCCGCTTTACGTACAGCGTAAATATCAAAGATCTTCACACAACGAGCACTGTCAGCGCCGGTCATCCATGGCGCCAATCGAAACACTCCTTAAACAGAAAGAAGAAAGAAACACAGAACCAAGAGAATTCCTAAGAAATCAACGCTTACCTGAAGCACCGGAGTGAGGCTATCCTCCGGCTTGAAACTGGGATATACAACATCCAGCTCCAGGTCTGTAAACTGCTCCTTTAGAAGTGCGTCGGCCCCCCGATTGTCCATCACTTCGCTAGCAGTAAGTCCCATTGCGCAACGGCACTAAGCTCTGCTCTTCTTATCGCCCGCTTCTCCGTCTCCTCTCTCGATACAAGTACTGCGAAACCGTGAAAAACTCGCGCAGACACACAATGCATTCATATTTCTTACTCCTCCCCCGCGCAAATGAGCGATGAATGAAAACCCTTGCATGAATGGATGAGACCTTGTTAGTGAGGATACTGCGCTGATACCTGCTAGGATGGATATCCGTTAACAACCACGACACCATGCTCCCGGACCGGTTCTTGGTTCATATCCACCGTTTTCCGTCAATCGATAACTGCTTACATATACCCGGATCAATTTAAGTCACACCAGTATATCAATTGCTCCCGCTTGCATAAGTTTGTCTGTGTAAGTTAGCTTAGAAGAGTTTGTGTTGGTTTTTGTGTTATGATTTAAGATGAGATGCCTGTCGGTAGATCCGAATTGTTGAGGTGTGAAATAATAGTTTAAAGGTGATGCACGTTTGGGGATTTTAATTGTGAATCTTCTGCAGGTCATTTCATGTGATGTATTAACCGATGGCTGATCGCTCTTTAGTAGAGTACATGAGATGACCAAGTGACAAGAAAATGAAGAAAGTAGCTGTTGTGATTCTGAAGTTGAAGTGATCAGAATGCTTCGATGTTTACAGAGAGTTGATGGAGTTTCTCTGGAAGGACTTCAATAGAAGTGGCACATAGTCTGAACTTCTGAAGCACCATTGCCATTACAGGAATTAAATGCTGTACAGTGAGCTCTAGTCCGAAGGTATTGATTTCTTAGAGGTTGGAAGTAGATCTGGGTTAGTATCAGGCACCGCATATTTGTGGAGAATGAGCAGGCTGATGGGTTGTGAAATGCAGGCTGACAATTAATCCTTTTCCAGTGTCCCACATTCATCATCTGCAACTAGCATAGCACAACCATCTTTTGCAACTTGCACACCGAGAGACTTCTTTTTCAGAATCTTGATAACATTCAGGAATATCGATCTTCTCAGCTGAGATAGCTCGGTTGACTACACAGAGATCATGAAGGTATCATCTTCTGCGTTGATAATCTTACCTTCTGAGGAGCCTGTCATTCCTTTAGGACTGGCCGGTAGATAATATTTGATTTATAGAACATGCATTTGATCTGAAGTAGGTACTCTGTGAATTGAAGAATATCAATATGTATATTCCTTTCGAGTGAGATTCTGATCTCTTCGCATCCTACGTCGCATGACGGGGGCACATACACATCGTGCATGGCCAGAGCTTACGGTACTTATAGTGAATAGTTGATGAGTGGTACTAGCGTTTTAAATTTGCTGAAATTCAGAACATAATTATAGGATTGTACATAGCTGACAGTCCAGTGAGGTCTGATCAATAAGTGTCGGATATTTTCAATATCTGTGTCAGCTTATTTTTGGAGCAATTTTATAAGGTGACGAGGTGATAAAATCTACCGTTCGACACCTCTCAGCAGCTTCGCATGCATGCCGAGCATGTGTAGCAATGACTCGCACCAAGAGTTGCACTGAAGTTTTAATTTGCCCGCTATTGTAAGTTGTTGTAAGGAAGTTACCGCTCTTGGGATGCACCGGTGCTCGCGCAGGGGATGAATCATGTATTATCACAACTGTTCAGAACCTTCAAGCTCAGTGTGTTAATTTTGCTAAATTCCTGTATCACATTCTGCTTTGTTTTTCTAATTGGCTCGCGCATAACCGGTGGCTGGCCTCGACTTGGCAGATGTAACTGACATTTTTTCGTAATTTTTATGTATTTCAGACTACTCTAGATCCTTGGTACAAAGATCGTCGGCACAAACTTTCACCACAGTGGAAGCTCTCTGGAATTTGTTTTTCTAGGATTGGGGACGAGGGCAGTGAATGGCATGAGGACTAAGAAGCTAGATATTGGGATGACTACAACCCCTGGGAAGGTGACAAAGACGATGACATGGGGAATCCTATATTCCTTGACAGAGCACAACTGAACATGTGCAGCGTTCTTGTGCAGTTTGTTGGCCATTTGTAGTCAGATTCATACACAAGTTGAATGTGGTGAACTGTATATGAACTATTGCAAGTGCAGTGCGAGGATATTCTACGTCCACATACTTCAGCAATTGGCCATACCTTGTGCATGTTTTCTTCCAAAACAGTACTAAAAGTCTTTTACCGAGTGTGGAGTATACAATTGAAAGAATTCCTTTCGCGTTACCGCGTATGACGGTTTTTTTCTTTCTTCTTGAATCTCTGAAGTAACCATTCCATGCCTTCAGCCAATCCATCACCCGTTTTAGCTGCAGTGTCAAAATCCGATCAGCACAGTGATGTCGATTGCAAAACTTAATCACACAAACAGATCATAACAGACTTCATTTACTTGTAGATAAGAGATATACCTGAGCATCCTTGGATCTGCCAAGCTCGATCCCGGATTGCAACGAGGTTCAACCCAGCGGCAACCTACTCGAACAAGTGGATTTAAAAATGCAACTATGCACACTAAACTGCATCACAGATGCCATCAAGACTAAAAACATGATGAAAATTATCCTGAGCCCTACCTCATCAGCTGGAAGTGCATTCTGAAGATCCTGCTTGTTGGCCAGAACAAGGAGTGGAACTCCGACCATCTTCTCTTCCTCCAAGAGCAGGCTCAATTCATCTCCTGTATTCAACACATTCCCAAGCTGTTCTCTTAAATCTGCTTCTTTACACTTAGGGAGTGTGGCAAGGAAAACACAGAACACAGAACACAGAAAAACGATTATTTATTTGTACAGTTTGATGCTGCCATGTGGATGTTTGGTGTAGTTTTGTACCACTCTCCTCCAGACGGTGCCTATCAGCACAGTCAATTACGTACACCTGCACCACCATACATCGTGCTCAAGTCTCCAGAAGAAATTATATTATTATGTTGCAATTCAGAGAGATGTGATGATTTGTAAGAGGATGCACGTTGACAACGATGTTGGAAGCTCAATTTGCTCATTTTTTTGCAGCGTAGTACTTAATACTTATTTAAACCTAAAAAAATTTCCGGTGCTCTAGCTTCGGAAGCGATTGCATCAAAGATTGGCAAGGCACAGCAGGTTCAATACCAAGGCATCTGTAGCTTCGAAATAGTTCCGCCAGTAAGGCCTGATTGCCCTCTGACCTGCAAAAATATCACTTTCACTTAATTTCATGTGAACAATTGTAGCTCAGTTGGAAGATGATGATGAGATTGTATATGTTTAAGAATGAACAAAGACTTCATTCAATGGATCAGAACTCTGAAACTTTTCATGCAGTCCATGAACAGGGAATAGAAGTGGGACATAATTAGCACATGGTGTTCAGTGTACACACCGCCTATGTCCCACACGTTAAGCTTGAAGCCCTCGTGGATCAATGACCTAATGTGAAAACCCTGTACAAAAACATAACACAGCACCAAGCCACAACGTATTCAGCAAGACCACAGAGACAATGCTGCCAATCCATACAGTCAATACAACATACAAGCATCCAGCTGAGAGATGTGCACCTGGGTAGGTGAAACTGTGGTAATATCTCCATCTGACAACGCTCTCAAGATCGTGGTCTTCCCTGCATTGTCCAACCCTAAAAAGAGAATCCTCGCTTCCTGTGAAACAGAGCATGTGCGAATCAATCAGGAAGGAAACAACGTTCAAAACACTCAAACGATCTATTGACTGACATGCTTTGCATGCGACCCTGCTCTGCGAATTCTTGGATATCAACATCTTTGCTCATATTTTCATCCTACTGACCTTCGCTCATATTCACCAATCAAGGAATTTGATGACTATACATGTGTAACATCCTTGCAAGGTTGGAGGCATCCGAGTCCGGGAAGGTGGCAATCATCAAGGTGTTCAGAACCAAGGCCAGAAGATTACTTACGTCAACTTGCGACCTGTAGAGCCTCCGCAGAAAATCCAGCAATCCCTGCAGATTCAACAAATACAATTCAATCAGTCTAGCTTTGCACTCATTAGAGACTGCAATTTTTGCTAATTCATTACGTGTGTGAAAAAAATGGCAATGACATTGTCCTGTTCTTAACCTTATACATAAATTCTCCTGCTCTTAACTACAATGCAATGAAACGTAACAGCCTTCACCTCAGAGAAGAATGTGGGAATGAAGCCTGCAAACTACAGGTTTCTTCTTTTACCGGATACCATGGAAACCCATGAATTCCCCGAAGACAAGATGTAACCAAGTCAACATTGCATAATTTTCTAAGAGAGATGGTGAGAAGGTGATTGCAATGGTATGCATTGGTACCATGGCTGCAGATCAAACTACCCCTGTAGTTGACTTCAAATCATAACCATGGCTGAACCAATATCATAAGAGAAATTGATGCCATAATCAGGTACTATGTTGGTTGCTATGAGTTAAACGTAGTGCTATTGCTGCTGAAGCATTTGGAGCAATCACAATTCTTGAGAAGGGTATCATAAACCTTGAAAACCTGTTTCATCAGCGCAAACTGAACAACATTGCCATAACAATGTAGGGCACAAGATTATTGGACGGTACAAGGTGGTCGGTTCAGTGAATTGTAAGGATAATAAGTAGTCTGTCATTTCTTACTCACCAGTTTCAGCAAAAGTTTGGCTAAAAATGAAAATCCAGATTCAAAAGAACTAATTTTGTGAGTGTGCATCAGAGATTCATCAAATGATTTTACTATTGGATCAGGAAGCAAAGGATATTCATCCCTTCATATGGGCTTGGTTCGGGCTTCATAACAAGTGCCCTACTACTGCTATGTAAGTGGATGTAAATCTTGCCTCATTCATCAGATTCTGATCGTCTTAAACCCCAAATTCATGATAGTGAATTTTATGTCAGAGCTCGGGCATTGCAATTTTGCAGAGATAGTCCATACAATCTGATGATTGAATCCCAGAGGCCGTTTAACATGATGCACATGGACAAGCGAAATGCGTGGACTTCAGACATCCACAGCTCACTGATGCTGCACAGCTGCACAAACATGTCTGAGGTTTTTCTGCTGACGGTAGTCCTTGGCAGATGCTTGGAAAGGTGACTCTCGAAAATTGAGCTTGGCTGGCATATAATTTGATCTCAACAGCCACTTGAACACGTCATGCCTTGGGGGTTTCGTTGCCAGTTTTGGTGAGTTGGGGTCTGCATATGAGCTTGCTTTTGCAGTAGTATGGGTGCAGACTGTGAGTGATGTATTGTGAAAAGCTTTAGAATCCCTATCTCTTTTGTTGAACTGTAACTGTTTCCTTGAGACACGTATGTCATCTGAGCTTGTTGTTCTAATGTAGGAATCTTTCTAAGCATTCAGTGGAAGCAATCAGCAAACCTGGAAAGCATGTTCACAAAGTTGACCTTCTGTGCCCTCAAAATACGTAATACATGTTACACAGTGCATTTACAGTTTCCGATGAATCAACCGCTGCAATTATTCTAAGTCAGCAACTTAGCTTCATAGCTTTGGTCATTTGGCTAAGTCACAAAGACACTTTTGGTAAGTATTTTTATAATTTACACAAATGCAAGTGAATTCTCTTACCAAATCAGCACCACCTCATCAATCCCAGAAATCCATGGAGTAAAGTTTTGTACGGGAGCTGAGTAGTCCAGAAACTACAACTAGAACTCACCCTTGGAGAAACATGAACATATTACTTCTAAGTAATTAATCTTGCTTGTGTATGATCTTTGAGTGCATCCTCTGAGTCTTAGAAACAGAATATCCACCTAGTATTCCTATTATGTCAACAAAATACTGTTCACCTGTTTAAGCTCAGCTGGACTGTATATGTTTCTTCATAATTTGCTCTGCTTGGTTCACAATTCACCACCAGTGCACCACCAAACTTGTCTCCCTTAAGCTGTACTTGTTGGACACCTTGTCAACGATACTCAGTGTACTTTGTTCAATAGATATCTAAACTTTGTCCAACTAAAAACTGTACAGCACTATCTGAAATTTTGGATTCAGTAAGCAAAGTGTCCTTCTTAACCTTCTGAATGCACTGAAGCAGATTCACAGGATTCAAACAGCCCCTCTGATCTCTCCTCCCTGCCTCCCCCCCCCCCCCCCCCCCCCCCCCCCCCAACACACCGAAAATGGAGCTCTATTTTTTTTGGCTTTTCAAATTTGACATGGCTATCAGAAGTCTTACCAAAACTACCACAGAAATCTGAAGATGGATTACTCCAAAGAATGCATAACTAGTTGTAACAAAATCTGACAAATGGGGGAATGGGTAGACTTCCTTCGTTCAGTGTGCATATTGCCCAGAACTTGAGTAGAATCCATGTGTGGAAGCCTTTAAGTTACTGCAATCTGCATGCTAACATTCTCAATGGCATGGAAGGACAAATATTTCAATGCTGATTCAAACTGTCCAACATAACATGGGTAGCTCCAGTGGAGTGAATCTAACAACTTACAAGCAACATTCCTTGGCACAAGGGTAGATTTTTTTCATTGATTTGCCATAAGCACTGATTAAGTTGAGAGTCAGACAAACTTGCTCGGTGCTAATACTGCAGTCTGCAGAAATTTTATAGGTTTTGCTCTTCAGTACAAGCACTTTGCAAGCACACTGAGGGTCTGGCTGCACATCCCTGTCAATAAACCTTCCCACTCATGTCAGCCCAGCCCTGCCGCACGATCAGGAGCTTATTAGAACCTATCCAAATTCAACCAATGATACTCTGGAACTCCAAACTACAGCATCCAAAAGTTTATGTGACTATGTCCGGTTCGAGTTGCAATTTCTTTAGAAAAAGAAGTTCAATCAATCCCTCTCCCCCAATTATCTTCTTACACAGAAATTACAGTACTATCAGTGTGGCTGGTCATGACAGAGTGGACTGAAAATGTTATTGAAAATCTGTGATACCAATTTTTGATACAGATTTTCAATACAAATTTTCTCATACCACTACACCATCTTCATACATGCCCATCCGTACCCAGGAAATGATTAACTACAGCAAGAATTCTTTGCCTGAGGAGCATCATGGTCAGGACTCAGGGCTGAGCTTGACAGATAGAAAGCAGTATAGTATTAAATTTTATCTACCCTGACTGTCAGAATAAGACCATCATTTGGGGTATGATTCAAGCCACGTCACACGACTATGACATTTTGAGTTGTATTTTTGAAATGAAAAGAAATCTTCATTGCAAATGAAGTCTTAATCCTTCATAGCCTAGGCCACTTGTGTTAGCCCCACTCACTGGTTGCTGGACATGTGAAAGTTGAAATAATTTGCAATCTGTCCTGAACTGGATGATTAACCCTGAAGTTCAGTTTTGCATATGTGAAATTCCCATACTCTGAAATTAAGGGAACTCAATTTCAACACTCAAGGCTCGCACAAATGATAAAGTACATAACATGAGTAGTAAATTTGAATACTTATATAAGAAAGAAAGTATGAACATGTAAAAGAGAGAGAAGGAGCGGATGAGCGGAAGGTAGATGATTAAAGCTTCTTGTGGTCTCTATATTGACTGAAATTGAAGTCCCCGTTTGATGTGGTCAATACATATTTGAAAGATGAGAGATGAGGTTGATTTTGTTTGGAAATGAAATGATGAGGGAAAAAATACAAAATCTTTATTATACTCTAGAATGGATTTTTGCAATTCTCTAAATTTTAAGAGGGATTGAGTCCAACCAAAGTTTAGTGATTCATTTTCTGAGTCTACGTCATTTAGTGTGAGAAAAGTTGTGTCCCACCATCTTTAGTACAACAAGCATGACAAAACCTTCTAGATGTTAAAATCACTAAAATATGCAAGGAAACAAACATCAACTTTTTATTCAAAAATCTCTATGGGTCTACGATCATAGGTCCCAAAAATCTCTTTGAAATTTTCCTTGTGTTTTACTAGTGAGTGTGTTAATTCTTACTCTATTAATTAGGAACTCGAACTTACATGAAAATTCTTATTTTATCAACTTGGGGTTCCAACTTACATGCGAATAGGTCTTTTCACTTCACTCAATGGACACTTGAACTGTAATCTTGTGATACTAATAGTAGTATAGCCAATAGTGTTAGTAACTAATTACGATAGTTTTTGTAATTCAAGTAATAATATATAGCTTGCTATTGTCTTTAAGGATCATAGTAACCAAATGCACAGGAAATAGTCTTAAGTAATAACTATAGATGCAGGAATCTAATTCCTACTAATTACACAATACCTTCCAATAAAATTAATTTAAAATACAATTATATAGGTTAAAATTAATGAAATATTTATCAAAACATTTTAATTGATTTTATGTTTTTTCAAATAATAAACAGATTCTTTTACTTTATCTAACTGAACCATTTATATGATATAATCTACTTATTTCATTCATAAGAATAATGATCACAGTCTAATTTTCTTCACATTAACTTGTATATCGAGCTACTTGGAAGGAATCTGGCAGTAATATCTCACTAATCTATTTTCATCATCAACTTTATGGCCCTCTTTGTAATTACTTACAAACATCATGACCATATCTTGATCTTCCAATACCTAATTTTCTCCAAGTCAAATTGATGCCTTTACCAGGACTTACATAAATTCAATCACTCAAAATCCATATTCATGAAGGCAATCAGAGGTATGTAACGTAACATCTTTGAGCCAATCACTTCACCATTCTAATGATAACCTTATCTTCCTTCTGAAGCAATGGTCACCAATCACTTCACCATTCTAATGATAGCCTTATCTTCCTCCTCAGGCAATGATCTCCAATCACTTCACCATTTTGATGATAGCCTTATCCTCCTCCTCAGGCAATGGTCCTTGGCAGTATCTATAATCTACTCATTATACTAGAGTCCAGCCTTCTTTCTTTCTCACAAACTTAAATCACTAATCACACTTCACGTATTAGTTGTAATTTGATATTACTTCTATTCATAAAATTAAATTATCTACACATATGTCTATAGATTCAGGATGCTGTAACAATTCTAGTAAAAGGAAGAAAACAATAGCCTTCCTTATCCCTAAAATTCCATGGAGTTCTTGGATCCAAATTGCCAAAAGTAGACCTTTTATGATAGCAACCTATTGATTTCTTAAATTAGCCATAACATAGAAATTGAAATCGTAGGATCTTATGTCTACCTTGTATAAAAGAGTGTATACCAAAGTGAAGCACGATTTGTCATACAAACTAGAAGTCCATAAGGTTCAAAATCCATGTTCAAATTTTTTTTGACATTGTCCAAGTGGTGTACCTAATTTTTGATGCCCGAAAAGTATACTTTGCAAAGACATTTGATTTATAGGGTCATCAATTCTTGTAGGCATAGAAGTTGGGTTTATGCTCACCAAGTTTGAATTTCATATATGCTTAGGAAAGATGAAATATCCTTGTTTTAGTCATTGGGGATGTGTTGATATTACCTTACACTCAACATGTCAATGCACCCAAAAGAATAACCTAAACATGTATAATTCAAAATCTAAACAACAAATAAATCTAGTATCATGAGGGGAACAACCACAAAGTATTTCAAGAAAATCAGAGTAAAACTAAAATTTATGAAAACAAATTGAAGTACAAATCATATAATTTTTTGTAATTTTGATAGGATGGGGCGATTTTGTAGTAGTGGATCTTGTAGATGGACTTGCTTCCACCTTACATAAATTGGATATTATATATTTTCTTTGGATAAAAATTGAAGGTTGGATGAAAACAACCAAATGGAAAAAAATAAATAAATAAATAAATTTTTTAAAAATAAAAATAAAAAATCCAAAATTTTTGAAGCTTGAATTAGTGTGCCCTTATGTGCTATGACCATAATATGGTGTCAAAAAACTATAGGGGTTGAATAGTCTTCTTAATCTCTTACTAATCCTTTCTTGAGTTGAAGGAGGACTCATTGACATCTAACAAACTTCTAACTATCTAATTTCCCCTTGACTATTTGTGTTTCCATTCTAAAGAGCTAAGTCTTTAATTTTTTTAAGATTACAGTCCTTTTAATTCAATTTTACCTAATCAAAAAATGAAAATGGATCTATCACATTTAAATTTCTCATACAACACAACTCACTACATAAATTCAAAATTCATTCGGCTGCAGCGTAAACTAAGGTTGATTGTCCTAAAACCACCTCCTTCCCATTTCTGACATGTAGGCCTTTCTTTAGCCACCACAGTTGAGACCAAGAACCACCAATTTCACAATTCAAATTAATCAATCATTGCAAAAAAAAAGTTTGTGATTTTGGATATCATCATGAGTGAAAATTAGTACCACATGGTGTGACAATGGGAAAACCTATAGATCAGGTCTGGGTCGCCAAGTACTTCTCGCTTTAGAAATTTGTATTTATTTCAATATTGGCAAGAAAATTCCGAAAAAAAATTACATTACGTTAAAAAACAACTTTCGTACCTGGAAAAAATATACCCCAAAAATAACCCTGCAAAAAAAAAGCTTACAATTCTTGAGTTGGTGGTTTTAGGACAGTCGAACTTATATCTAATGATCCGTGAGTCTTCCACAGCAAGTGATTTGCATTTCCTAAAAGCATCCTCAGTCGGGTCTCGTCACAAGCTCCCTCCAACGGAACATGGCGGGCCCCTGGATGGGTGGCGGGAAGCGGATCCACTGCGCTCCCGGCAAGGGATCCCGGATTCGAGTCCCTTGGAACACGTGGCCTCCCTGCGATGGCCCGCGCTGGTCCTCCTACTCTCCTGTGGGCTCCGGCTTTTGGATCGGGTTGTGATTAGCCCCTCTGACAGAGACGCAGGTCTCTTAGTGGGAGGACTCCCCCTCACGGGAAATGGGGAAAATTTGCAGAGAGCGGGAGCTCTATTGGCGAGACCCGTAGAGTGACGGGAGACTTAGAGTTGCCGTTGGCCCGCGCGACAAGCTCTTGCGCCCGCTTTTTGGCGATAAAGGGAGCAAAACTCTCACGACTGAGGATGCTCTAGCACATGCAGGCAACCGTGAACAACACAACATTCACTTTGAAACAAATCCCTTCCCAACCAACCAACCAACCAACCAACCAACTAGATCACTAACCCACAAATCCCAAAAGAATGAACATCACACAGGAACTCGCTGTCCACCCTGGGCTCATTCCCAACAGAACTTCACAGCAGCCACGAGAAAGTACCAAGTGTCCTGGGCACATAACTGGGATTAGTTTATTGAACAGCGACACAAGTGATAATCTAATGAAATAGAGGGTACCGTATTGCCACAGGTGGGATGAATGGGGCTGAATGGGGCTGAATGGGGCTGAATGGGGCTGAATGGGGCTGAATGGGGCTGAATGGGGCTGAATGGGGCTGAATGGGGCTGAATGGGGCTGAATGGGGCTGAATAGAATGCAGCGTTTTCTAGGGAACTGGGAATGCAAAGGTGAGCCTGCCTGAGGGAGTGATGATTGGCGGCGCTGGCAACGAGGAGCATGGGTGCCAGTGCCCTCCCTCCAGAGCCATGGCTCACTTGAGTCTTGCAGTCCTGGCAGCAGCATTCAAATGCCACTTATGTTAGCCCTAATCACCTCGAAATCTGAGCCTAACTGCAGACAGTGCACTGCTTGACTACGCTACTCCCATTTCATTTGTTATTGGCTTTCCACCAACTGTCTTGGTCTTTGTGCTGTCACCCACAAGTGGAAACTCCGTGAACGAAATCCTTGACAATTCCATGTAAAAAGGGGGAAAACGAATTACTGGTAGGCCCAAAATTTGGAAATGGATTGGGCCATTTTTCTTGGAAGATCTTAAATTTAACTCTTAATTTGACCCTCAAATTTGTTTTCCATGTTTCATTCAGGAAATACCCCAGAACTCTATCATCTTCATATAGAGGATTTTGAACTAAATTCTTTAAATGGTGGTGATTTAGGATTTTTTTAAGAATTTTTTACTATGCAAGCTGAAAGATTATAGTTTTTGGAGTGAAAGTCATACACTGAGACCTCGATAAGTGTTAGGGGTTGGAAGGATACTTTAAGGTAACACTAAGACAATAGTAACACATAACATTTATAAAGGTTAACACATAACACTTATAGAGGATGATGTCGATGATTTGTAATACTCATAAAAAATGACACTTAGAAGAATTAAAAAGGTAAATAAATAACATTTATAGAAAAAAATGGATGAAAATATAAAATATTAATTCATTATTCATCTAAGTCTCTCAAAAAAATGAATCAATAGTACTTTGGCGAGTTTCTGCTGCACACCAAGATTTTATTTTCTTCGCTAATACTTCAATATTCCTAATAGATAACATGGTGTCATTAGATCTTTGCTCCAATAACTTCTTCAAAGTTTGAAGAGCACTATCTATATCTTTAAAGCCTACAACCTCTTCTACTATATCCTGAAGATTAGCTTCATTAAGATCACTATCTTTGTGTTCACTACCTTGTTGTTGAGATGGAAGCATTTCAATGACATCTAGAGCCACTTTGCGGCTGGAAACTATTATTTTACCTCAAAGTTATTTACCTCCAAGCAATGGCCCTTACGAAAAGCCTTTTTTTTGGAAACTTATCACTTACCTCGGGAGCGCAACATTGCATAACACTTAACACATAACACTTATTAGTCTTAATTTTAAGGAGGCGGAAATCTCCATGACATATATGGAGTTTTAACACTTATCAAAATAACACCTACTGAGGTCTGACTGTAACCTTTTTTCTTCACTTTTATAGTCATATCCTTTCAATTTCCTAAGTAGATACAAGATTTCACTCTAAAGTTTAACCCTTTTATCATCTAAAAATCTTGTAACAAAAAGAAGTCCAAAAGATTGAAAATTCATATTCCATTATGTCCTTAAAATTTCTAATAAAAAGATGGAATTGATTCATTATGTCTTTTACATTGAGTTCTATTGTCACCTCTTAACCCCTGAAGTTTCAAGGTGTTTTCAGAACAAAAACTCCCAAAATCAAACTGCTATTCATAATAATTTGTTATTTATAAAATTTGAAATTTTATGAAATTTGTAATTACGGGATAATGTATTTACTATATAAAAAAAGGTGTCAACCAAATCAAAGAAGATTTGTGTATGTGAGTTTTATCTTCTTATATATGTTTTGGTTGTATTCATTACAATGGAGCCAAACAAAAGATCTAGAGTAGGTGAGGAGTTTAAACTCATAAACATTTTTTTAGATAAACAGAGTGATTACAAAGATTTAATAGAGTACTTTCCAAAGCCGTATAAACTTCATAAAAATAAGCTTGTTAAACGGTATTTCCATAAATGGTGAAATTCAAGATATCATTGAAGATGGAAGAAGACTCAAGGCAGAACAAAATAAGTTTTCTATCGATCCAATGGTAAACGGGGGGGAGGGGCGCAGAAGGAGCCCAGTTGAGTTGAAATGAACTTGGCGAGTTGAGATTTTCAACCTTCAGTTAGAAGTATTCAACTGAACTCTGAGCTGCACAATCACTTCAGTTTAATCTATCCAATTGAAAATTTTCAACTGAAGATTGAGAATTTTCTAATTGTAGGCCGCATACGAGAACAAGTTGAAAATACAAAGATGGATGAGAATTCATAATCCATCAATGCTCATTCCAAACCTTTTATTCATAAAAAATATTTCATTGCAATTATTAATTAATGTATGAAACTATGCTACCTTGCTTTTGAGTTTGTACTTGATTGAATAAATTATTCAAAAGCCATATTAAATTTCATTGTTATAATTTTGTATGTAATACATTATTTAGGAATACAATGATATGTTTTAAAACAAACCAGACTGATTTTTTTAAATATATAAAATTCTAATACAAATTAATCTATTTTATTATAAATTAGATTATTTAAGAAATTAAATTATTGTTTCATAAATTCTATTATCAAAGAACTAATTGAATTATTATTTGCACAAATTGGATTATTGTCACAAAGATTAGAATTTTTCATAGAATTAGATGATTCTATACCAAATTGTATCATTTTGGCATGTTTCAAATTATTGGCATAAATTTGAATATTTTTTACATAGCTTGAATTATTATGACATGAATTAGAATATTTTTATATAGCTTTAATTATTATGATATAAATTTGATTACTTTATAAAAACTATAATGCTTTAATACAAATTAGATTGTTTTAATATGAATACACTTATTAAGATATAAACTTCAATATTAAGACTAGATTGAAAGACGAAGACATAATTTGGGCTACTAAAACATATACTAGTTTATGTTAAATTGGATTGAAATATTGGAACTTCATTAAGAAAAAATAACATTTTTTCAAAAAAAAATATTCAAAAAAAAAGAACACAACCTTTAAACATTTGGAGATCATTTCAAATCACAACTTGTACAATCCTAGAAACGCATATTGTAAGTAAAACATAATTAATCATTTTAAGATTTATCTTTCATTGTATTTGCTATTATAAATAATGATTGCGCTAAATTATTTACTACAACCAAAACATTATCTAGATGTGCTCCGTGTCGGTTGTTTCTTTCTTGATCAAGTTGTAGGCGTCGTTGTTTGAGCCGCAACATGTTGTGCCAAGAATTTGACTCCTCTTCATATCTCTTTTCTTCAATCTCCATCATTGTTTGCCAAAAAGTAATTTGTGCTGTAAGATTGTCGTTCAGAAGTTGCTCTCTTACCTTCAATTGATACAATATTTCTTCCACTTCTCAATCAACCTTTTTTAAACATCCAATAGAACCTTCATTGTGAGCTTACCTTCTCCTATTCTTTTCTTTAACTTTTGATGTCTCTTTTACATCAATATCATCGTCTGAAACTTCAATAATATGTATGCCACAAAGTGGTACGTCTTCATTTTTTTTTTTTAAAGAATCCATAGTTGGTACATTACCTACTAATTCCAAGATGTTCCAAACCAACTGTTCATATAATCGTACATCGTTTTATTTATTGTTGTAGGTAGTTTTGCCTTCTTCCCATCTTCTTTGTTTAGGACCCAATGATTACCTCCTCCTGATGTCTTTTTAATATAAATTTTATACAATTTGAAATCTTATCCCATTTATTACATATTTTGTCAAAATTAAGATCAACATTTTTGAATATAGGCTTCTGAAGCATATAATTTAGAATTTTTTGCCACTTTTCCTCCCTTGACTTAAAAGATAACTTTTTTTCCTTTATTTTCTTTTTATATTCTTCTTCTTTTAATTTGATTAATACAAGAGATTATGCTTTACTCCACGTAAATCTTTTCTTTTTCCCATTATCATCTCCTTCATTTTGAGTATTTTCAACTTCATTTTGAGTATTGTCTCCCTCTTCTTAAGGCTCTTCTCCTTCATCTTTTGGTTCTATTTTAACATCTTCCTCACCTTCGGGATTCATCTTGACTATGTACTCCGTAAAAATATAAACAAAAAATCAAACCAAAAAATTGTAGAATTGCACACAGACAAGGATGATTTTTAAATATTATCACTTTTAAGAGTTCAAAACATATGTAATAGTTTAAACACCAATACCTTTGTTAACATAAATTACTTCAGAAACAAATTTTACTTTTGTATATTTCTTGTACCTTTTACTTTCATTGAACACAAACTATTATTCTTTTTTTTTTGAAGAATTTTACAATTCATCTTTTTCTTTGTAGACTTTTATATTTCATCCTTTTCTTTGTAGACTTTTACATTTCATCTTTTATTTATGAACTTTATCAATGATTAAACCTATTTAAGTAAATTTTATTCTTAATTTTTCATATGTATATTTATGATTTCTTTCATACTTGAAAGCCTTGCAAATATCTTCTAGTGGAAAAACATACTCATTTGTTTATGATGGCTTCAAAATTTAACGCAACTATTCCAAAATATCAAAATTTAATGTATCGAGATGAAACAAAAATTAGAGATGCAGATTTTAGGACCTTGGAACCCACAATATATTTGAATGATACTATCATACACATATTGGATGTTAAAATAACCTAAAATTATATTTCTTGATATTTGCAAAAAAAACTTCCATCAATAAGAAAGAACAAATTCTACAATTTTCCATGTTTCTTTTTTGCAAAACTTTTACAAGTTCTATGTAGAAACGCTACACCAGAATCTCTTTTCATGTGGACGCATACAATAAAATTATTGAAAAAATATTATATCTTTATACCAATTAATAAAAGATACATAATTGAGAAACCTTCATCTTCAAATTTATAGAATTTATATAATTTCAAATTATATTTTATTTTTTATTTTGAAGAAGTGACGTTTTCATCTTTTTGTTTTATAATGATTAAGTTTTGTTTTATTCTTGTAGTGAGCCTTGGAGTCTTATCATTATAACACCATATTCGTTAAATTGAGACTTTTCATAATCTCAATTTAATGCTTGACTTTAGATTTTTCATTGATTTCTTGATTGATTCTATATTTATCACAATTTTTTTGACTAAATATAGGAACAATATTCTCAAGTCAAGGATAATCTATAATTAGAAATTAAAAAATCAAATTGTCTCAAAACAATTGCTGAAATTGAAGGCAAAAAGTCTCAAAGTTCTGAAATTGTCTCAAAATAACGAATATGGTCATTTATTTGTCATCTTGGCCACATTAGAAATGATGGACGTAAGTTTCATGAATTTAAGTACTTAAGGTATTCTTGGTCTTAGACGTTCAAGGTCTTGGGTATTCGTGGCCTTGGGCATCCAAAATATCCATGGTCTTAGATGTACTTAGGTATATATAGTCCTCATGTTTATGGTCTTGATATTCATATTCTTAAATTCATTTATCATCTTCAAAATGTATTAAGCTGAATTAGATGTTCACAACATTGAAATTGTGCTCAAATTGTGCAGATATCAACAATGTTTGTAAACCTTGCATTTTGCATTTGAATTCTTATAAAGGATCTCACACTTCAAATATAGAAGATTCAATTCGAAGGTGCATACATTGAAATTCATGAATTATCAATATTGCTAATTTTAATTCATAACCATTGAAATTACATTATTTTTAACTTCTTATTAATTCATCAAATATGGTATAATTGGTAATCTTTTCTAAGAAATCAACAACCTTGGAGAAGTAATTCGTTAAAAGAGGCAATTTACAATATAAAATATGACAATATTGAAGTAAGTAACACAATCTATACTAATTATATAAAAATACATAATATGTACATGTATATAATTTTCTAAACATCTACTTATCATTGAATTGTAATGTTATTAGGTGCTTCAACAGACAAACAACTATGATTGCGGACTATTTCTTCTCCATTATGTTGAACTCTTTTTCCAATCGGCACCATTGGATTTCCATTCGAACATTTCTCATGGATATCAAAATTTTGTAAGCACCCACTTCATATACCTTATATAATATTCTATTATTTTAGTATAATTTTATATACCTTAGTAAGTAGCACTGATTAAGTAAAACTTGTTCAACTTTTGACTCTAGCTTATCAAAAATTGGTTTATTGTTTTCTGATGTTCAATCTAGACGGAATAATATACGTGACATTATATTTGCACTAAAAGAACGTGGAGAAATCGATGAAGGCTTTGTTAGTAAAGGTAAGCCTTTTTATCTGTAATAATTTTGTTTTACAAGTATTTAGTTAGGTTTTAGATTTGGAAGATGATATAAAATGACAATATTATATTTTATGTTATCTCTATGAATTGTGGATAGATGGAAACTAAGAATAGGAAAACAATGGGAATACATGACAAAAAGATAACTTAATAATTTCAAATGATGTTTTGTTTAGATCCAAAGAATGCAATTATTTTGTGACAGTACAGTGACACAAAATTAGTACGGATTACAGAAAATAGGGGGAACATTTTCCGTGACCAGATGAGAGGAATCATCTAATTTTCCGTAGGCATGAGCAAAAAACTTTACTCAATGGCAAGGGGGAGCACCATTGAGTTTCATAGTGTATTTTTCAACAATGGAATGGGGGACCACAGTAAAAAAAAATTCTCCCTTGAAGACCACAGTTGAGTATTTTTCTCCTTGTTCAATTGGACCTCCCTGTGCGCCCCCCCCCCCCCCCCCCCCCCCCCCCGGTTCTCATAATCTTATTATCGGAAGAAACATGAGTAGCCAATTTAGAAGTTTATCCAAATTTGTTCAATCATTTAGTAATGATGAAGCTCCAAATATTTTTCCTTCAATCAATGAAGGTTAAGGTGTTTATGTTGTTAATTCAAATCAAAAATCTCAAAGCCCTCCTTAGACTTGGAGTTGAATGAAAATATTGTTCCAAAACCTAGAAAGTGATATCTTTTTGTCTTTTATATTTAAAAAATAACAAACATTCAATTAATTTTTTTATAGAAAAATTGATATGTAAATGAATAATTTGATTTTTTATTTCTTGTATGAAAAACTTGTATTTTTATTTTTATTTGTTATTTTTTATCTTCAAAATATTTGATTATAATTCTAAGACTAATTTTTATTTATTTATATTGATTATGATTAAAATAAAATGTATGAAGACTTCATTAATAAACTAGTCAGTGAGATAATATATATTTATGAAGGCATCATGTATTGAAAATTTTATTAAATTGTTCAAACTACATTGTTCAACATGTTGAATGGAAACTTATCAATCGAAGGTATAGAATTTGAACATGAGTAACAATTGGCATCTTCAATGTATCAATGATCACAAGTTTTCATAGCTAACTAAATCTTTTCAATTGTAGTGCAATGTCTCTAAAATAATGCATATGGTATATAATACGACATTAAACACCGGAATAGGTTATACTCAAATTGGTGAGTTTTTCAAGGGAATGGATTTTTATGTGCTAGAAAGAACTCATCTTTATGAATTTCAAAGAAAACAGATACATGAAATATTGATTGTATGGAAAATTGAAAATATAAATTGTTTGATGAACTAAAAAATGATGGACAATCAATTCTTGCATGTTTAAATGCTAGATATAATTTTACCATAATTGCTTATCATGGTATTGTTGTTGTGATACTTACAAGAATAGGACATGTATTAAAAATGTGCACTATAATGAGTAAAGTGAAGTGACCAAAGCTCGCATAATGAAGATGTGGAGTGAATATGTTTACATATATGCAATGCAGCTAAACACTGGGTTTGTGATCACAATACCTATGAAATCATTAATACATTAAACATTGTGTATTAGTAAAATGGGGTAAAAAAGAGCTAAGTTTGATTTAATGTAAAAACAAATATTGCATTATAATAATGATTCGTGTTGTAGAATTAATTTATCCAATTGAAATAAATTCAAATAGATTAAAGTTTGTTCACTAGGGAGGCTATCGGTAGGTTCACTCTTAGATTGTCAACATTATTAGCTGGTTACCTAATGAAAAAATTATAGAGAATCCTTGTACTTCCCAAACACACCAAGTTACGATTTGAAACGTATTAAACACAATTGAAGGACTTATTGAGCATATTTCACCTTCCAGTTGGCATCTTCAATTTGTTGAATGCTACCCTTTATTATTGCCATCACTCCAAGAGTTGCTTCTCTACGCACTCATTATATTGATTCTCCAATTGGCTAGAAACTATCTGTATATATGCTCGTCACTACTACAATGACAGTCTTTCTTAAGAAAAAATATAATCTGAATAAAATCCTTTTATGCCTTCATTCTTATTAACAACAATCTCAATTGATTTTGAATATGAAACCCTCTAAAGAACTAATTTGTAAGCGTCCAGTACATAAGAACATATTTTCTAAGAAGACATATTAGGTGAAAGACAATGTCAGGTACCAGCTCCGTGATTATGGAAAGGAAAAGCACAATACTTCGTGAGGACAAATATTAATGAGATTGCCACTCCAATTATGGGAATGAATATTAGTGAGATTGCTACGCCAATTAAGACAACACCAAAAAGATTGGTGAATGTAAAAATACACATAAAAAATAACACAATACGTCTAAAACATTGAGTTTAAGGATGTTGATTCTTTTTGTGCGATAGGCTTTGGTTTCCTAGGTTATATGTGTTACAAAAGGTCTGAAAAAGGCTTCATTGTTCTTTACAAGCTCTATTTTTATGTGGTGATGCTAAGGTTAGAGACCCAATTTTTTTCATTACAATCAAGATTTTTAAATAATTTTATTTGATTTTTTAGTTAATATGTAGATTGTGTCTCACTTACTTATAATCCCTAAGATCAAACATTTGTAATATTAAATAATTTTATTTTGATACTATTTTAAATTTGACTTCCATTCAATTTTGTAAAGAAAAAATATCATATTATTTTATGAGCAAAATAATGATAAAGTGTATACTATAATACTTGCAAATCCAAAAGTTTGGCATATTTTCCACATCTATAAATGGATTTTAAAAAATGTAAATAAAATTTATTTCAAAACTTCTCTTTGCAATTTTTAGTCTCCAAGTTCAAGGTCATTTTGTACTTTGACATGGATTTCCTAGTTTATAAAATGAAATATTGCTTATAATTTGTCTGTGTGGGTCTCATGGGCTTCTACAACGTTATTGAATTGTTAATCATCTTGTTTTTTTTTTTTTTTTTTTTTTTTTTTTTTTTTTTTTTTTTTTTGCACCATAGGAACGGTCTTTTCTCATGCCAAAAGAAGAAAAAAACAAGAAAGATCCACGACGACATCTTCTTTAAAATAAAAATAAAACAACTCGTAGAAAAGCAAAGCATACGCTAGAAAATTTGCAATGTCTCAACCTCACGTGTGCTATTACGGAACGACAATGCCACAATCCGGACAATTGAGAATGGCTCGATGACTTACAAGATTCCATACAATTATCTATGAACAATACTTTAAAAGCAAGTACAGCCACCCCAACAATTCTTGCTACAAAAGCTATGCGGCACACAACAAGATGAAACCTAATTAGGCTAATAATCACCTCATCATCAAGGTCCGATACGCTACACTATAATGCTCTAATATACTCCCTCATGTACTACAAAGAAAGTGACACATCTTGAGGACAAACTGACATGTTTCATTTTGCAATGAAAACTTCTCTACAAAATGGAGACCAACGCACACTTCAATATGCACTCTCGCGTCCACACTCACTTGAGCTAGGCGGCGGAGCTCGGCGGAGCCCTAAGGTGCTTGGGGCGCGTGCAATATTAGGGTTTCGGGAATAAGGCGGCATGTAGCTGCCTTTTATACCCATATTCCCGATTTAAGACAATTGCCATTCACCAAGCCATATCAATCCCCTTTACACAAAACACCTTAATAATAATCAGACACAACTATAACAACATGGTCCTTTTTTAATCCCTAATGGGCCATAGTCCTAGCATAGGCTTGTTGAAATTTTGAGCAGGTTCCTATAGTATCAATTTTGGATGTGAGATTCTAAAAAAAATTTGTAGACATAGGGAATTACAAGAGCTTTGGGGAAATATAAATTTTTTTTGGACTAGACTTTAGAAAATACAATTATGGTGCTCGAAGTAGTTTTTTGTAACCCTTGGCCAACTCCAAAATTTTGGCACATCCTTCAACTACCTTTGGGATTTTTCATGCAATTAACTAACATGATTGGCTTTGAGATTATCAAAAAATTATCTTATATTGTGGAAGATTTTTGTTCTATAAGGAGTCAAAGTTTTCCCATCATTTTTTATCAAGATGAAAAAATAAATAAATTTGTATCACATAAAAGAAAGAGATTTTATTTTTTTAGATTTTTATCTAATTCAAGAATAAATATAAACCTTTGTTTTGACCACATGGATTTGTACTCAAATCCAAAATGGTTTATAAAAAAAAATTAAAAAATATTAATAGTAATATGAATCCATGTTCCTTACACAACCTTTTTCACAATGCTACACTTTTTTGCTACCTCTAAAATTTGTTGCACAAGTGACTTACAACAAGTACATCTTATTAGTATAAAACTCCCGACTTATATAGTGCAAAATATTTATACAAAGAAAAGTCTGTTGATTATGTTTGGAAAGGATTAAATTTTTATTTTTATTTTTTGTTTCAATAATCTTCTAATCCACGAGATCAGATTTGTTGAATCTTTTTGTGCATGATCTTTGAGAATTCTTAGAGAAAATCCTACAACTAGATATGCAAAGAAAACATTAATTTTGGTTCATTAGTTCTTGCTTATGAAATTATATTTTTGCAGTGTTTTTGGTGAAAAATGGTCATTACTTGTTAGGGATTCAAAACTTAGGGAAATACTAGCAAAAGGGCTAATGAAAACAACCATCTTCATTTTTTGAGTGAAAGAATCATCATCAAAACTCTTTATGATTGTATTTTTGATTTGTTAACTCTAAAAGGTGACAAATCCAGTCATAATCATTGCAGGGATGGTTTCCACCCGTGCAATTTTTACAAGACACTTACACTTACTCGTACTAACATATTAAAGTTCATTGTTCAATATACAACTACTCTAATACACAAATTTGAATTTAACCCGTAAAGCATCAACTCAACTAAAATGGTATGATTTAGGGTCTGGTCACGCTTCCCGTTAGTCAATTTTTATAGGATGAAGATTTAATTTAGGCACGGTATAGATAATTATCATGTCTTTCTAATAAGATCATTCATGCTTCAAAATTCCTTATACTTTAGGAGATATCCACAGGGCATATTGAAATTTGCCAAAAGTGCAGTATATGCTCAAAATCTGCCCAAAATTAATAAGATCAGAGAAACTTCAAAAATTCACCAAAAATTGAGATTTCACTTTTTTTCAAGTTTTGTTTTTCGTACGTGTAAATACAATTTGAAAGCATGATCTCACCGCTCAAATTTTCAATCCAATATTTCTCCATATACCTTTTTTACTATCATAGACTAGCCTTTATATTTGAATTTCAGCATACCTCCATGTGAAAAATCAAGCATTTTTTAGGTTTTATAGGTCATATGAAGAAAAAAAGTGCATGGACATATTCCTAACCCGCCTAAGAACAAGAATTTGAAGAGTCTCACATCAAATTTGCTTTTGAGATAGGTTTTTTTGGCTCACAAAACACTTGAAATCCATTTTTCAACAAGGGAAAAAACTTTTTTTTGAACTATGAACATTAAAATCTCACGAACGGTAAAGATTCTGAATCTAAGATTTTGAATGCATATACATACACAAGTAAGGTACTAGATCTTATGATTATTTTCCCCCAAAATACATCAAAACTTGAAAACTTACACCTAGTATTGAAAAAGGCCACTTTTGAGGGTTTTTGGCACTTTTTGAGGCCTTTCAACTTCAGGGGTTCATAATTGAACACTATATTTGATAAACGACCTATTACAACACTGTCATAGTTTCTACTGCCCTCTGCGATGGTATCAGTCATACACTCTTGGTCTTTGTCCCCAGGACACTAATACAAAGTGCTAGACAAACAGACCCTCAAAAACAGACCGGAGTTCTTCTTCTTCTGAGAAGATTCATGCGAAGGGTGATTTCATGAGTCACAGAAGAGGTGCTTTCCAGCGGGGCTGTTACAAGCAAGGATGATACTGTAACAGTTGATGACAGCAAGCTCAGTTGATCTAAGGTATACACACCCATGAGGGATCACTTACCCATGAGGGATCAGTAGGCTTCTCCATTCCAGAGCAATGGGAAACCAGTAAAGGATAATTGATGAACAGTAGATTTAGGGTATTTCCTCCAATAGAATGCCTCTGTGAGTGTGACGGAATCTGTTTGTTCACTGATCTGAGTATGGTCAGTCATTGGTACACCTATATGTCAATCATGGGTAACCCCAACTTTTGGACAAAAAAATTTGTAGTAATTTGAATTTTACTGAATTAATTTTGAAAAAATGCTCATTCTTCATGAACCTTATGATACTACATGCAAAAAATAACTCCTTATTGAAAACCCAAGATTTACTATGCTGAAATGCTTAAGTGATCGGTCATAGGTGTGTATACCTTATCTAGCTGTGATTGATGTGCAGTGGCAATGCCCTTTTGTTTCTGTACCCAATGATGTCATTCACTTGCACTTGACTCCTTTCTCTCATGGTCTACTGTGGTCAGTCATGAGTTAGTGAGATCCATGGCAACTCTCGCCAGATCCTCTTTCCAAGACAATCCATGCAAGCTGGAGATATGCATCAACAATTCCAGGTGGACTCATCATTTCCATGCAGGGAGCCATCCATGGGCACCAGTTCACCGTCCACATGTGACATCACCGTCCAGCAGCTTGAACAACAAGTTACCAACCAAATAGGTATCATGTTAGAGTTATCATTAAACCCAGGGTTTTGGTATATAAGACACCTATAGGAGGCTTTATAGGTGAAATCATTTGAATCTTCCTTGTTACTCTCAACACATGAATTTTTAAGCATCGGTTATGATTGTATCATTCAGTACTTGGAGTTAGCATTTGATCTTGGGCTCATTGAAAAAATCTCATCATGCAATACAAGATGCGTATATCATAAGCAAGATTTGAGAAAGTTTTGACGAAGATGTGAACAATATATCATCCAATTTTTAAAAGTTCATATTTTTCCTCAACATCAATTGTATAGTAGTGGTTTTAGGCGTTTTCTAGATGATTGGACAAGGTCTGCAAGATGCATACTTTACTTGAAAGATTCAACAACCATATGAAGAAAATATAAACTTCTAGAGGTTATGACCTTTAGATGTTGATATCTTTTTCTATAGTAGTCATATGGTGTTGTTTAATTTTTGCTCTTTTCAAAGAACATGACAACAATCATAAGATTGGTACCTTGTTTGTTTGATTTGAATAAGTTTTGACAAATTTCAAGACAAATTTATTTTTGACAATATTATAACCAACAGTGTTCTAGTAAATTTTAGTAGATTGTAGAATGGTTGTGACCACTAGCTAAGATGCCCTTTTATACCAAAATCTTGGGTCTAAAGGTTTAAGGTTCTTTACTAAAAACCTAAAAATTTTGGTTGAAAAATGCAAATATATTGTGAATTCCACTATGATGAGACTATGAAAAAATATTTTAGATGTCATAGTGCAAGAATCTTTTATAATTTGGCCATCTGGACCTATTATACTAGATTATACATGAGAAAAGTTAAAACTAAAAAACCAAATCCAAAGGTGGTTTCCTACAAAATTAAATATATTTACGTCTATAGTTCTCTGAAACCATATTCTAGTCACAAATCTTTTTAGACGTGCTATTTTAATCTCCATAATTTTTGGAATTTTTGAAAAAAGAATTCACACATATTTTTTACTAGTAGTATTAGAATGACACAATCTTTGAAAAAAACGAAGTTCCAATGCAAAAGTTATGATTTTAGAAGAATTTGACTTGAACATGGTCAAGCAACAACTATTCAAAATTTAGCAAAATTTGCCATGCTACTCATCATACACAAAGGCAAAAAATGACAACACTAATTTTCAAAGAGGGCATGCTTATACATGAGCAATTATCATTGGTAAACATGTTTCATCCAACAAGCATGTTTCGTACAATTTAAAGATTTCACCTTAGAGACAGATTTCATTCATTTTATTGATAGATATATTTTTATCCAATATTTGTTTTCATCCAATTTTCATCAGATGGAAGGATTTCATCTAATTTAATATATAAATATTAAATTTTCATCCACGCACAAATTTCGTCTATTGTACATGGTAGCGGAATCCTTCCACATAAACCACAATTACACAGCTGCCCACAAGAACATGATCAAAATTGAACTAATTTCATTTTTAAAATGTCCATAAATTTGATTTTTATCCCAACTTCACTATGATTTTGTGATTGTTCTTTGAATGGACCACAACATATATATTTGTTGGATTTTTTTAATTGGACATCAAAAGATCATATTTTTGGTGTTTTGAATTTGGAGAGTATAAGGAATTTCAGGACACTTTAATGCTTAAAATGAAGAACTCTTGCTCTTTCCAAGCAAATAACGATATCAAACTTTGTAAACGTAAAGCTAACTTCAATAAGGTGAAACCACCTATCAGCGGGCACCACCCCATAAGCGTGCCCTAAGATTCTTGCCTTTATAAAGATATAACCTCCCTTGCATGTACCTCATGCGTACATAAAGAAGGTGCCTGCTTATAGGTTTCCACTTCTTAAGGCTTTGAAAATTTGTACTTAATTATGTGTGTGCTTTAAAATATAAAAAAATAGGGAAAACTTGTCTTTTCTTATTCCTTATCCTTGAAAAATAGTAACCCACTCATTTCATCACCCAAGAATATAGATTCCTTACATAATCCTTAAATGTCCGCTTATAGGTGGTTTCACCATACCTACAAAAATTAGTGTCAGTGATAGTTCATGCATTGAATCTCTCCACAAAGTATACTTTTGGGGCATCAAGGTTGAATGTTTGGGTAATTTTTTAAAAATAAATTAAAAATGACATTAAATTTATAATTTTCCAATTTGTATGGTGGATCACTCTTTGATTTGGTATAAACCTTTATATACAATTTAAGTGCAAGATCATTCTGTTACAAAACACATAGATTTATTAATTTTAGAAATAACTAGATTGCTATCTACAAGGTCCATTAAATGGGTATATTTGATATTTGAAATCTACATTTGGTACACATTTCGATATCTACCAAAGGCGTACATTCAAGAACCCAGAATCTAGATATATTCATATTGAGTAAGGCAACATAATGGTGTGGGCAACCTTCTGGCCCCAAGTAAATTACTTGATCCCATTAATTGAACATCCAAAATTCAGGTGCCTTTGGCCTGAATCTATCATCTTCTAAGGACAAAGCCTGCCTTTTGAGATTGAAAACCTCTGCAGCCACCAACTGACTCATTCAATACATGCAGCTATCCACAGTCCACTCAAGCTTCAAGGCCCCAAATGATGCTGGCTAATAGATTTGTCTAGCTACAAGTTGGATATACCCTACCTTAGGGGCAGCTTCGGCAAAAAATAATTCCAAATACAAAAAAATTAAATTCAAAAAAATAATTATGGTTCCTATTTGTCGAAAAACCATGAAATAAAATTAGATGAATGATGAAATATCTTGAAATTGAACACATTAACTAAAAATAAAGTAAAATAATATATAATAAAAATATTATAAGTGATCACATGTAGTCCACTAAAATAAAAAACATCAATGAAACATGCATTATCAATTGTGGATGAAAGTCAAACTTAAAGTTATTTATTTCCTGAAAAATTGAACTAAAAGTTATTTATTTCCTTGAAAGTCAAATTTTATAAAATTACTTTTTTATTGCCCAACATCAAGATTTAAAATTAAATAATTATTTGACCTGGGGTTGCCAAAGCTGCCTCTAAGGTACAGTACTGTATAAGCCATCTTCTTTCTGATGCAAACAAAACAAGCTTCACCAGCTGAATTGTTTTACAGGTAAGGGCCAGCTTCCAAGACTTGTATGCCAATGAAGCTCCACCTACAGAATCTCTTATCATTCAGCCATCAATTACCACTATATTCCATTGTCACACAAATATATTTAAATAGTATACTTCTACTCAGTTTTTGATGATTTTTTGGATGTGCTTGGATGATTGGGTGGGTGAGTATGGTGCAACTTGGATTCAAGTCTGTGATATTCAACCATCCAAATGACACACTACCAACTAAGATAAAACTTGTCTTGTTGTTTGGCAATACACTGGGTATCATGGTGTATTTTGAAGAGCACAAGTGTGAGAAAGGATAACCAATTATTTTGCCAAACCAAAGAGAGGACTCAACATTATTTTACCTTGATAAATTTGGAGTTATTTGGAAAGTTTCACTATGTTTTGAAGGGTTCATCCTCACTTTTGCATGCTCAATTTTGGCATGCGTAATGTCCATTTGATAACTCCTCCTAGAGTTGATTTGTGCAGTGGTTTTAGTACTTATGAGACAATGTGTCTTTCTCCATGTACCCCTTTTTTTTTTTGAAAATCATAACAAATATTTTCTATTTTTGAAGAAATTTTGAATAACTCTTGTATCACTCGTGCTACAATCACATCATGTTTATGTCATTCACAAATTGGAATACACTCCCCTATTCAAAACCACCCCTTTTATTATCAGTAATATTCTCATTAGAAACACATTCTTTCTTGTCACCTTGCTAGAAAAGAAGTAAAAAAATGCATAAAATTCTGCTAAAGGTCTAAAACCATACAAAAAATCTTCCATTTAGTAGACATGTATCCAACATCATACAAATTTTGATGGTGAAGATAGTAACATTGGACCTTGAAGATAAGATACATTCATCTAGGACCAAGAAGAATACAATAAATTCCACAAACACCTTGTAAACATCTCAAGGAAAAGCCTGAGAGTAGTCAAGAGAGTAATGGTGATTTTTCACACGCTTTCTAATATGTCCAAGGACATGTTCCTTAAAAATACATTCCAAGTGGATGGGTTCTTAGAAAATGTACTACTTTTTGGACATGTAAGATTCACCTTGGATAGGTTCTAAAGTTAATTAAAAATTTATGATATTTTGAAAACAAAAAAATTGTACAAATATCAATATGGACATGCCATACATGACATTTAAATATAAACACAATAAGTTCAAACCACTAAAAAAAATCTAAATGATAGTCTTGAAGTGTTTGATTCACTTCTATACATTAATTCAGGAACCACATATTCAAGAACCTAGGTTGTAGAATATATATTTTTAAACTTTTGAAACATATTTTTGTATGCTATTTATCATTCAATTAATAAGTTTACCTTTCAGTTGTTACCTTTGAAGGCACATAATCTTTGATTGCTTACTCTAAAGTAGGACATGCAAACTTCTAAGATTCAATTAAAGAATCTTCAATAATCATCTTTCTCATGGTCAAAGTTAGGCTTGCATATGGCAACATGTCAACAAGGTTACCTCAACGATTTCATGCTTTTTGCTTTTGTTTAATTTTTTTAAAACTTTGTAAACTCCACCATGGTTCTTATAGATAATTATTATAATTTTTACGGAATGAATAATTTCATTTTAAAACTAGCTTTTGGACTAGAGTTTTTCATTAATCTTTTCATGGACGGGTTGATTTTGAAACTACTAGTTTTGGGATGGCTTGCATATTTTTTGCCTTTCAATTTAAGGTTTTTGGATGTGGACAATTAAAAACTCTTTGAAATATCAGCCTTTCAAGAGAGGGGCTCTAAATTTCCATAGCCACTTTGAAGTTTCTCTTGAAGTTTTTTTTAATAAACGTTTTTATAAAAAATATATATATATAAAATATTTTTTATTTTTTATTTTTAAAATTTTGTTATTTATTAATAACATAGGTTTACCTTGTAATTTTGAGCAATGCTTTTACAGCTGGACTGCAGTATCCAGAGAAACAACTGCATAATTTTACGGACTGCAAGTTGTACAAATGTACACAAGAAGCTGTAAAGGGCTGGCAAGAGGATCAGCTCTCCAGAATCAGGTTCTGTAAGTAACTGTAATCCTAGAATGTATACAGTAGTACCTTGATCTTGACAGAAACTTAAAACTATGACATGCTGGACAGCTAACTTAGTAGCCTGAAATGTCATGGTATAAAATGAGTACCACCATTGTTATCCTTTGAAATTTTCATATTGATGGCTTCTCCATCACTCCTTATTTTCAGTTCATGGATCACACAGAAAATAACTTAAGTTCTGATTTCCCAGCTCAACAATTCAAGCAATTTCGCACTCAGAAAATCCTTCAAAATCCTGAAAATTGGTATTCACGGGGAACAATACAAACATCATAAAGCCAAACATCTAAAGATTCTTCTCTCCATTGTAGATTTTGTTCACCTTCCTCCCAAAGATACAGAGCTAGAAACAGTGAGGAAAAAAGAAGAAAAAGTGAGACACTAGACTTGAGCCCAGTACATTCGAAATTGGAACAGATAAGAACTTGGATTTTGTCCCTGTGATGCGTGCGAGTGCACAACCAACACGGAGCTGGATTGGAGGGGCATGCCTCATTTTAGAGTCTTGTCCGCTTCACCTACAACTCCAAATTTCCAAGAGTGCAGACGAGGCCACAAGATGGGGGCATACCCCTCCAGTCCTGCTTTCTGCGGAATTCGACATAAGCACAACATAGAAATCACCATAGAAGATGGACCAAACCCTAAATTTCAGGTGTTTCACATACATATGGATCCAATTTTTATGTGATAAACAAGAAGTATTCTAGCACCATGCCCACAAAAATGATTATTAGGACTTCTCTTAGAATTAAACCTTCGCTCAACAAATAGGTATTTCTTAACCCCTAAAGGTTCTAGAAATCCAAAATGGCTCTTAGCTGTTTCGGGCAGCCTAGATGAAGGGGTTAAAAGTAATATTTTTGCCTAATAATTTTACTGGATGCACATTATACCGCAAAGTGCATGTGGTAAAATTTTCAAAACCAAATTTCACTTTTAGAACCTTCATCTAGAAATTTTAGGTTTCAAGTCCAAAACGGGCAGTTTAAAATTAGGTTTTTTTAGAATTGTTTTTTTGGAAATGTGTTCATAACCAATTCACTACTCAAAATCCAAAGTAGCCTAAGTCAAAAAGCTTACCAATTTTACAAGGGCAGCCTCCAAAAATCACAGAAACAACCTTCATAGTTTTTGGTAATTTTACAATTTTTACTTTCAAAATTTGTCAAAATTTGAGATTTAGGAATTTTTCAAATTTTTTTTGCCCGATAATTCAAAAACTCATGGAAGTAACTTTTGACCGTTTACTTTTTAAAAAAACCAAAAACATTTGACATCATTTAAGTTTTACCATATTGTGGTTTTTGTACCTTCTTCTCGAGAATAATCTGCATGAAGGCCAAAAAAGTATAATGAGACTCTAAAATTTTGCATGGAGGTGCCCAACTTAGTTACCTACGTGGAAAAAAATATGAGCAAAATGTTTGAGGTAACAATAATCAAGTCTCCCTTGGCACCATTTAGAGTATGTCTTTTGCGCAAAGCCAAAAAAAAAAAAACAGTAAACTTTGAACGTTATAATCTCACAAATGGTAAAGATCCAACGGTTGAAATTTGACATGGTATTAGTGCAGGTAGCAAGGTTTAAGATCTTACGGTTGGATGTATCAAAAAGGTAAAAAAATTAAGGATCATACTTCAACTTCTACAAGGTTGTCAAAAATCACAGTTTTTGATTTTGGAGGCCCAAAAACGGCTTGAACCTTTAGGGGTTAACATATCAAAGAAGATCATTTTAACTACTTGTGTACCCAATCATAGAGGTAGATGAGGGATGATGCAGTTTTTCTGGAGCTAGTGGACATCAAAATAATAATTAATATTGGTGACATAAGTTTTTTTGGTAGAAGTCCTATATGGAAAAATTCGAAATTCACCACAAATTAGGCTTCATAGAAGCCTATCTGAGATCTCAAAAACCCACATCTGGACAATGTGGCTTTCCGGGGGTAAGGCAGAGGCTTGTGAAGAAACATCCATCATATTCTTCTTCCTAACTCATGTGAGTCCTTCGTAAACCTGCAGTAGTTTTGGAATTCTACGTGAGTCCAATCTGTTGACCCACCATGGACCTGGAGCTAGAAACAAAAGACGCACAGCTGGGTAGTGATGGAAAATTTTCAACCAAGCCCATTGAATCCTGTCCTCATGACTCGTAGAAGTTATTGCAGCCCATCAAGCAACCAATCCCCTCCTGGAATTGTACTGCGGTGACATGACTCCATTCCAGTCACTTTGATGCATGATAGCATCCTGCGGCTAGGTCAGCAGCATATCCTCGGCCTCAATGACTGTTGAGCACTGCATATCAAGAATGAACAGAGTTAGTACCACTGTACCATGGTCACTGGTGACGGAGGGTAAAAGAATAATCCATACAAAAGATGTCAAAGATTTCAGATGTTTTTATTATCAAAATATTCCTTAAAGATAAAATGTTACTAATATGGGAAAAATATTCCTTTTAATCCTAAGTTTCAAATTTTTTGAGTAACAAACCTAATTTTTTCAAAAATAACATATGTATTTATTTGGAGGTACACGAACAAGCTACCTAACTCTAGTACATATTTTGCGCCTCATTCTTTGACAAATTTGTATAGCGTGGAGCCCTTGCTCGAGGGAATTACACACAAGAAAACCCCAAGGCTGAGGGTGAGAGCTCGAGGCCAAGTAGGGTTTTCCCTGATCGGAATTCCCGAGGCCAAAGGCACATTGATGTGTAAACTTCTATTTGGGTTCTTCCGCAATGGAATCTCACCGACACACCGTAGGTGTGGAGACGTGAGTTCAAACTCATGTGGCCTACATTGAATTTCTTAAACCGTTCCTCAAAATTCCCTCGCTCGGGGACATTCTGTGCAATTCCCTGAGGTAGAGGAATTCCACATCATAACAGGCTAAAATTTCTTAAGGGAAAAATTCCAATCTGAGTTTACGTGACAATTCAATTCACAAGTTTCAAATTGTAGAATTGTAAATTACTATGTTGTCTTTGTCCCTGATTGACCATTGTTTATTTATCTTTATTGACTATTTTGTATGTGTCCCTGCTTGATAGTTGTTTACTATTTTTCCTTGTCCCTCACTGACCATTGCATGTTTCTCCTAAATTATGTCCCCTATCATTCAATCTTTGTACTTTACTGACCATTTTTTATTTCTCTTAAATTACTATCATGTCTATATCCCGGCCTAAGTCCTTCACTCTGTGTTCCTATCTACGTCCTTCATTTTACGTTTCCATTTATGTCCTTCACTCTAGGTTCCTATCTATGTCCTTCACTCTACGTTCCTATCTATGTCCTTCACTCTAGGTTCCTATCTATGTCCTTCACTGACCATTGTTTATTTCATCTGAATTATTATTCTGTCTTAGTCCTTCACTGACCATTGTTAACTATTGTCAATTGCCGCAAAATGCACTCACTTATTTGGACAGTTGAAATGTTGATTTTCTACAAAACTACTACCCGTAGTCTTGTAGCCGTAAGTAGAGGTAACTATGTAGCCAACTTCCAAGTTGTTCTTTACAAATTTTATAAATTATGAAGTTATTTGAGAAGTCTCCAATGTTAGGATAATGTAGCATGAGTTTTGGAAAAAAAACAAAAAGATACAGTGAGGAATAGATGTTAGTAGTATTTGAAATTATTAAACTAATATACCAATGAATTGTAGAAACCATTGTTGGATAAACATTGTACATGCCTCAATGAAGCTTGTTTTTGCTTAAAAAAGCTTGTAAAAAAATAGATGGATCTTATAAAATGTAAGTCTTTTCAAATGACTTTATTGAACAAGATGCATTTCAAAAAAATTAAAAAATAAAAAATTTAACTTGAGTTATTATCAAAGCACATTTTCTACTTTTTTAGTAGCTCCACAAACGTTTCAATACCCCTCAACTACCTTTGGGAATTTTTTATACAAGTAACCTACATGATTGTCTTCGACGTCATAAAAAACATCCTTTTATAGTGAAAAAATTTCATTTTATGAAGAGTTGAAGTTTTTTCACCTTTTTTGGTCAAAATGCAAAAGAGTATTTTTCTTAATCACATATTGGGATTTTGTTTTTCTTGCTCTTCTTTGTTTTTTACTTCAAGAATAGATATAACATGATGTACTTCAAGAATAGATATAACATAAGTTACATCATGTACATCATACTAGTAAAAAAACATCAACTTACATAGTGCAAATTATTTACTCAAAGAGAAATCAAAGTTTGCTAATCTTGTTTAGAAAGGATAAAAAATAAGAATATTTTTTACTTTGAACTCTATAGTCTTCAAATCCATATGGTCTAATCAATTAACATTTTTTATTCATGATTTTTTTGAATTTTAATATAATATCCTGTAATTAAAGATGCAAAGAAAGCTTTAGTTTGGGTTAGTTCACTCTTGTTTTAGAAATGACACTTTTTGGAGTGATTTTGGTGAGAAATGATCTCTACCAACCAGGGTTAAAGAATATAGTGACTCCAAAAAACAATGCAAATTAGCGATATGTTCCCTTCAAACAGTGTTACCTTCAGCAATCAGGGTGGGCTTCCATTCAGGCAATCTTCTGTAAATGACTCACCTCCTTCGTTGAAAAACTTGGATTCTCTGCAAATCCTATCAAAATGCGGCATTACTAGTAGACTTCATGTTTGCCAAAGTCCCAAACCCATAAAACAGCTCTAAAATTTACAGTTCTACAGTGTACTTTGTAGACTAAAATTACCAACTTTGTAGACTAAAATTACCAACTTTTAGTGATTGATCTCACCTTCATTCCCTTCTGTTGACGGACTTGAAGAAAACACCTCAAATGGAGGCAGATGTATTCACTGGAAGGGATTGCCGGCATATTATGAAAGCAAGCTGATATTACTATGCTGTAGCAGCAATGAAATGAATTGAAGGAACTTGATCTTTCAACATGAAGGCCATTTATGATACCCCATTAGATGCCCATGCTCGTATGGAAGCTAAGGTGTCACTACTCAATGTTGTGTGACATTGCTGTAACTACTGAGCAAGAGATAACTTAATTACTCATATCATATACTGAATCACAGGCTTCAACCTTAATGTGTTTATCTGGACCAAGAACTACAACATTTTGTGGTTACAAAAACCAAATCAGAATATGAAGCAAAAGGAAGAGATACATGTTCCATACATGGATAGCACGTTCGTTCATCCATGAACAAATGTTTATTTTTTATGAAAAATAAAGTTTGTCTTCCAGAAGGTCAATTTTACGATTTAAAAAACCCACTAAACATAATCTCAAATAATTCCAAACTAGACAAATATCATTAAAAATAGTTTCTCAAATTTATTTTTCCATCCATGAAGTTACTGTTTTTTAATTTTAATTTTTGAATTTTTGAATTATTTGTAAACAAACCTGCTATAGACGTACGATATTCATGAAATTCTGTGACCTCACCAAAAGGTATTGTTCTTGCCTTCAAAGGTATCATTCCTATTGTGTCGAAAACAAGGTTGATTGAAGATGGAAACTAGGTATGAAAACAAATTCCGTGATTATCATTATTTTGTTGTTGTAAACCTTTGTTGGGATTTTTCTAAAACAAATTTTAGCGTATTATGACGCAAAATCCCCCCGCCCAAGAGAATCCTACAGAATGCCCCAACGCAAGGGAATTTTGAGGAATATTCTGGAATTTTCTGAAGGATCATTGTAGGCCATCCAAGTTCGAACTCACGTCTCCACGCTTGCCGTGAACACCCTTTGCGGGAGAATCCCAACAAGGGTTTACGCAGCAAGGAGTCCCTGCCCTCGGAAATTCCGCACAAAGAAAACCCTACTCGGCCTCGGGCTCTCGCCTTCAGCCTTGTGGTTTTTCATCGCTGCATTCCGTTGAGCTGAGGCTCCATGCTATACATAGCTTTCTAACGTATGCACAATATTACATGAGGCATATTATTATTTTCTATATTTAAGGTGATTTGTTTTTGGAAAATCAAGTTTCTATCTTCCAAAAATAAGGTGAGGTCTAACTACTAACATCATTCTTCAAGGATAAAAGTATCCCTCAAACTAACTTTGTCAGTCCGTTTAGTCTTGCAAATATTATTACTATATGGAGAACAATCAAATCTAAGTGGTGAATAAAATGTACTAATTGATTAAACCACTCCACAAGGAGAATCCAAAAGTACTTAAGTGGTATCTAACCATTCGAAGAGTGGTATGCAGGCAAAAAAATGTCATTTGACATAATTTTATTCTTAATTTTTGCTTCATTTACTTTTTTTGAAATTTTTGGTTTTAGGAAAAATTGAAATTCTAAAATCTCCAAACACCAAACTAATAAGGCAACTAGCCAGTACTCTAGCACCATAGTTGGTTCATCCACAAATATTTTTAAAACAAGAAAACAAAAAAAATTAAAAATTTCAAAGATAATAAAACAAAAACTAGATACACTATTTTAAGCAATATCTGGCTATTTCTAAGCCATTTGAAACTACTTCTACTAAACGTTTTGGAACAAAATAAATCAGTGAACTCAGTTTTCAAGAACCAAACCTCATTCTTTCAATCCACAAAAAAAAAACATCCGTTCAGATATGGACAACCCCAGCTATGCCACCACGGTAAGTTGTTCTCTAACCACAAGCCTGCTAGAATCTTGTAACTGAAAATTACAGAAAATGTGCTAACCCACCTGCTGTAAATCCACGAACCTGTCTGTGCACACAACTGTACAGTACATTCACAGCAAGAACAGAACACAGAGGGCATCAGTCAGGAAAAAGGAAAGCGAAGAGACAGTGACATTGCTAATTACTAACACCAGCTGCCAGCCTACAACAGCCCTCTCTCCCCCTCACCCTCTCACCCACCGTTACACAAGCCTCTCACAACATCAACAAAAATAAAAAAACAAAAAAACAAAAAAATAAAAAAATAAAAACAAAAAACAAAAACCAAAATCAACCTGGACACATGAGTCCCCTCCGAATGAGAACCCAACTGTTAATGATAAGTAACTTCCCTCATCTCAAACTTAATTAAAAACACCTCATCACCTGCCTGGCAGAAGTTTCAAGTTTTCAACCTCCCCTGCCAGCTGACTCCCCCTCTTCTTCTTCTTCAACCCCTTTGTTTTTCTTGGAATTATCACCCTCGGCAAATATGCAGCTGGCATGGCAATGGGCATGACCACCCCCAAACTCTCACACTATATATCCCACCGCCCCCTCCCACATTACCCATCTGCATGGAGGCCACTGTTCCATCCCCAATCTCCACTCCACCTAGCTACTTAGTGCCTGGAGGTGTCTGTCTCTACATTCATATGATCCATGATCCACCATCTCTGTCTGTGGTGTAGTAGGAACTCATCACTGTGTGTGTTGGTGTCTGAGCAAACTCTCATTTTGATATAAGTAAGTAACTTAGCCTGCAACGGCTCCAAGGGACTAACCAAGTGGAGGTCAAGTCTTTCACATCGAATTTTGTCTTGTGAGCTCCGGCAGAGACCAGCCAAGGACAGTGTCCAGCTGGGGATTGCTTGTCACCTGGGCTATAGCTCTTTTAATGTAGGTGTGCACTTGAGGGAGAGGACGAGTACCAGGTTGGAAGGGGAGACATACAGATCAAGAGCCTGCCTCTTCAAGCTCTGCTTTTTTGTTCTGTAGTAGAAGTTCAGTTGTTGTTGCTGGGGGAAGTAAGTTGTAGTAGTTTCATTAGTAGCTGCCTGGCTGTTAGCTTCACCTCGGAGTTGAGAGTTTCAGTTTCCATTTTCATTTTCTGGCTGCGAAAGGTGGTGGTTTTTGTGTTGTTATACGAAGGTGGGAGTTTGTGAAGCTTCTGGAGTTCAAAGAAGAGTGAGCAGTTGTGTTGGAAAGGTGGGAGTTTTGGCGTGTTGGATTCTTGAGGGAGTGGTGTTTCTTTGTTTCTAGTGGGCAGCTGTGTGTGATCTTGTATCGATGGGGAGTGTTGTGAGGGTGGTTGTGGTTATGTTGTGTGTTGTGTTGGTGATGGTGGCTATGGTGGTGGAAGCTCGGCCTTCGCCGCTGTTTGATATCACTGGAGGGGGTGAGGAGGGGGTGGAAGGTGTGAAAACCGGGAGGAAGTTGTTCAAGCTGGTGAGCAATACGCTAGTGTTGCCATACCATAATGGGCCGCTGCTGGCCGGGGCTGGCGCGTTGAATGTGTATGTGGTGTGGTATGGGACGTTCAGCCCTGCGCAGAAGGCAATTGTGACGGACTTCTTCGCGTCGTTCCAGCAGCCGGGTGCGGAGGCGGTGCATCCTTCGGTGGCGAGCTGGTGGAAATTGACGTCGGGGTACAAGGACAACAAGAACAACGTCCCGGACGGGTCGGTGAAGCTGGCGGGTCAGGCTGATGATAACTACAGCATGGGGAAGACGTTGAAGCAAGTTGATGTTGAAGCGCTCGTGGTGAGCTCGCTCGCATCGCTGCCGGCTGATCCTGCGAGTATTTACTTCCTGCTCACAGCGGCGGATGTCGAGGTGGAGGGGTTCTGCATGAACACATGTGCTTCCCATTCTTTCACCTCGGCCTCGCCCGCGTCCAAGAATTTCATGCTGCCTTACTCGTGGGTTGGAAATTCTGGCACTCAGTGCCCGGGGCAATGTGCTTGGCCGTATGCTCTTCCGCAGTATGGGCCCCAGGGAGCTAAAGCCCTGGTGGCGCCCAATGCCGATGCGGGGATGGACGGGATGGTGATCAACCTGGCGAGCATGTTGGCAGGGACGGCGACGAACCCCTTCAACAACGGATACTACCAGGGTGACGCCTCGGCCCCCCTGGAAGCCGCCACTGCTTGCACTGGCATCTACGGCGCCGGAGCGTACCCTGGCTACCCGGGGCAGCTGATCGTCGACCCCATCACGAGCGCCAGCTACAACGCGCAGGGGGTTGGAAGCCGGAAGTACTTGCTGCCTGCGCTGTGGGATCCTGCCACTCTGACGTGCATGCCTGTGTCGTAATGGGTTCCCAATTTGAGGGCACAACTCGGAGGCGAAGGATGTGAAAAAGATCGACCACTGGTGAGCCAACTGCCGAAGGAGTTGGTTTCTGAGTTTGGTTGCTATGTGAGGGAGATGAGACCTCGACCGAGAGGTGGATTTCTCGCATAGCTAGGTGAAGGGGAAGGGGAAGGGGCGTTTGATTGTTGGACGTGCAATTGTGTGTGTGATCATGGACTTCATGACAGGAGGTTGATAGCGTTTCGATTTTTCAGTTTCACCGTTTATTGTTTGTGTGGAGGGTGAGGATCAGGGAGGGGAAGGGGAAAGGATTTTGATTTTCCTGTGTTTTCGATGATGTAGTGGTTAGTTGGAGAACGGGTTTGTGGTTACAGATGATCATTCTGTACATACGAGTGGGTGTAGGTGTAATTAAATGGACTCATCAGAGGATAGAACTGCCTGTAGTTGGTTTGTGACCAACACCAATTTTGGAGCTTCACATGAGGAGATTTGTGTATCTAATAATTGTGATACATTTGTACACTAAATAGTACTGTCGCAGCCTCATTTTTCTCACTCTAAGAACGTCTGCCATGATACCACTTTCTTGGACATTGTTGGGGTGGTCATTCTTGTGAAGCTTTCTATCTTGGAAGTGATGCATGATCACGTGCGTTTCTTTCAATTCCTGTCTTTGTGGTGGTTGTTACGTTTTTCATATAATCATATATTCTAGAACTGAATCAGATTTGCATGATTTTAGTTTTGATGTTCCATCCCCTTTGCAGCATCTTTTGTGGACGAATTGGAACACAGTGACGATTCAGACAGTTGTTGACATCGCATATACTTAGTTTTTCTGTTGTAGATTCGAAGATGCGCACATGTGATAGTTTTCTGTCTCAATCTGTTACAGAGTTGTTTCTTGTGATGTACTTGTTTGAAGTGAGAATTAGTTTCATCATGTGGATGAGCAATCTGTGGTGTTTCCGAATGATTTTCTCACCGTCTGCTAATCGTCTCTATGCTTATGGTACATGTTTCAAATTTTGTCTTCCTACTTATTCGTAGGAGAGCATAGTCCATTGCTGGCTCTGGCTACACAATACATGTTCGCAGATCAGTACCCGGTGATTGTTTCCACGTTCTAGAATGGTTTGGCATACAAATGCTCGATGCATCTGGAAAGGGAATCATGTAAACCTGCTACTGAGTGTGAAAATTCTTTCGGTGAATGGAAGGCCAATGGTTACTCACGGCTTCATTCACAAGCAGTTCTCCGTTACTTAATTTGTTGGCTGTTTGTATTGACAGGGAACAGTGTCTCATTTACTGGAACGTAACCTAGCTGCAGTCCAGAGCAAATTCTGTTCAAAATAGCAAGTATTGGACATCATAGAAACTGACTACCATGATTCTACCATTATTTTTGAACCCACTACTAACCAGTTAAGCTGACAAAGCTCTCTGTGATATTCTCAAGCTTAGGAATGATCACATTCCGAGCTTTCTTCACAATTGGAGAACTTGTTCACCTTCTCTGTCCAGATAAGAACGTCATGAACTAGTTGGAAGTTCACACTTCAACACGTTTCGATCTCAATGCAGCGGCGCTGATTGTTGCAGAATAATTTCGTCCCTCCGGCAGATCACACTCCCTCGAGATCAGAACATACGATGGTGATCTGGTGCCGAACCATTTTGTCACTTGTTCAATTCTCTCCGGTCCTGCATGATTTTCTCGGAGAGCCCCATCCTTGGAGCAACTCACGATTATGATATTTACCAGTTTATAACTTGAGAGAGAATTTTCGATGCAGTGCAGCTATTTGATGATGTTCGTGCACGACCAATGCACATGACAGCGGTGCTTGGATGACTCCACATTTGGAACCTGATGCAAATTATCGGCTACAAGTCTGGCTCTGTGAGCATGCGCCATTGCCTGATCAGTGATTCCATAGATGATAGCTGAAGGCAATTCTCATCTGCGTTGATTTGATGTTAATGAGGAGTTGAGATCGAAATACTGATAGCGCTTGAGGACATCTGAAGCCGTTACGGCCATCGGAGGTTGGTTACGGCCGATGGGTATCCGGGTCCTGTAAACAAATGACGTAAAATGTGAGGTGGGTGGACATCACTTTGGACCTAAATTTGCGTGTTAGCATTCCTTCTCGTTTTTTCTCGTCTACAATGCTTTCTCGAATGTAGGTGTTTTTGCTTTTGCACCAGGTTCTGTCATGGCTGTAGCAACACAGCATGTGAGCACGACGCCAGTATACACTAACCCATTTCGACTTCATTGACCCTTCATGAAGGGCAGACATCACATGCCATGAGGCAATGGAGCCGCGTACAGCAATCGTTCGGTCACGTGTATGCCTGTGTCGTCCCTTTGGTGAGCCATGTCCTCAAGGTGCGGCTGCGAGGTTACGGAGGGATTGTCGAAAGCCTGGAGAGAATTCCAAGGGGGACGTATCCGTTGGATGCGTATCACCAGTTGGTGAAAGCGGGGGCGATCAAGTTGGACACAGGGCAAGTCGCTGCATTGCAGCCCCTGGAACGGTTGCACAGGGAGCTTGAGACGTATGAGCAACCGACTCCAGGCATCGGCAACAAGCTCTTCTCAGCTGTGGGATTGAGTCGACCGAAGATGGCTCCTCAAGGGTAGGTCGAAAGTCAGTTTAGGGCTTGCTCATCTCTGCCGGTGTCTACTTCTAGTTTTGTTTAATTTTTGGTTTTTGATAGTTCTGTTAATGAACCAAAGATGTTGGTGAATATACACGAGATAAGTGAGTCGGACTGAAGATGTGACATCAAACCCACTCTTTTGTCTGTCATCGGATGGGAGTTAATCCTAATTGCTACTTCCTGGAATTTGTGATTAGTATGAAATTTTGCTCGTCTGTAAACCAGTAGAGTTATGGATTATTCTTTCCCATTGTTAGTGATACGCTCAAAATGCGGTGCAGGGTTTATATCTATGGAGGGGTGGGTACAGGGAAGTCGTTGGTGGCAGACATTTTCTTTCACTGTAGTCCTATCCAGGGCAAGCGAAGAGTACATTTTCATCAGTTCATGCTTGACATTCATAAAAGGTAAGGAATGCGGGCACAATTGAAAAGTGTTTATTGCTTCAGAGATGAAGTTGCACAGACTTTACTTAGTTACATGAATGTGTAGAACCAAATTATTTAAGCCAGATCGATTCGAGCAGGGCCCTAAGTTGTCGTAAGGCTTTGTTTGGGGGACCCAGTAATTGTGAGAGATTTGTTTTAATTTATGTTCTTGGACCAGATTGCACAGCATGCGAACCTCGCATCCCAAGGATGCTGACGTTGTTGAAGTACTTGCCACCGATGTCTTAAAGACAGGCTGGTTACTCTGCTTCGATGAATTTCAGGTTGAGAACAAACCTAACTCCTTTTGTAATTTTTAGCTTCTCCGTTATCCAGATTTTTCTTTTAATCCTACAGCAACATTTTTGCTGAACTCCGAAGCGCCCCGAGTAGCATGTTTGAGCTTCAACTGTGTAATTGACGAAATAACATCAATATGTAGTACCAGATAGGAGTACTTTAAGTGCCGTAAGCAACTACATTTTGGTGCCAGTTTATATACTGGTTTCGAGTATGAGTTTTCACATAGCCATTAGGCGATATTCTTGTTCTCTGAATTTTTCTGATACCCTGATTTTCTTTTCTGAGACGAGTAAGCATTGAAATAAAACTGTGACTTCTTACAATCCCAGAGTAAACAGTTAAGTTCAAAGAATTTCAGCGCTGCAATGATGATATTACTAAATTTTTAAAATACTGTATTTTGAGGGGTCGGGTGCATGATTGTTCATGGTAGGTCACAGACATAGCTGATGCCATGCTTCTGAAACGACTATTGGAGAATCTTTTCAAAGGCGGAGGAATCATGGTGGCATCTTCAAATCGTGCACCCAGTGAGGTTCGTCTCTCGGTTACCTCCTCTCATTTTCCTTACTGCGTGAGCATGTGCACAGATCGAACGTCTCATGTATGGGAAGGGTTGGCCACGACTGATCGTTGTACCAATTTACCACAGATCTTTAGATGTCAAAGTGAATTTTTCCACTTAAATTCGAAGTGACATGTTTTGACTTCATTTGAGCTCTTCTTCCACCTGACGAATAAAAATAAACTCTGCCTAGATTATTGCCAAGCCTTTTAGCAACTACACAATAGGCTTAGCCGTCAAGTCAAGCTGGCTCCACTTTGACAGTCCAATTTCTGAGTCTTATCTTTGTTAATTGCAGTTGTACAAAAATGGTATCCAAAGAGAGTTATTTCTACCATGCATTGAACTGATAAAGAGTCGATGCCAAGTTTTTGCCTTTCGTCCGCAAGCATCTGATTATCGTCTGATTGGTGCCCGCCCTGAAGGTTCCAGGTGACTCGACTTTAATTATCCAAACACAGTACTGTAGCTTTACCAACGTACCAGTATGCCATATCCCATATTGAATTTTTCCTCTGCTGAAATCTAACCGCCTAACATATTTTCGTTGGTCATCCAGGGCTCTGGACAAAGTATGGCATACACCACTCGATGACAATGCAGTTAAGAAAATGCAAGACGGTTTTAAGCAGCTCGCTGGGGACCGTGCTATTGGTCCCACGATTCTGAAGGAAGGATCTCGGACCATAGAAGGTAATCCTTCCAATCATTGGTGATTGTCATAAGCTCATAGTTATCAACTTGAACGCCTGCTCATAAATGTCAGGGCAAGCTGAATGTTTGTGTGAGCTGCTTCTTAGTTAATTGGTGTGAATAATCAGCCAGGTCACATTGCGTTAAGAACTCTCTTGGAACCCCAAATGACTAGCAAGATTATGCAGCTGGACTATGACCTGAACAGCATGATACCACAGAGAGAGGCCATTTCAATATTTTTGCCTAATTCGCAGTATCATGTGACTGGCAGTTCCGAAAGCGGCTGGTGGTGTAGCGGCATTCACGTTTCAGGAGCTTTGTGGTACTGCCAAGGGAGCGGCCGACTACCTTGCAATTGCGTCCTCGTTTCACACAATTTTTATATCAGGCATCCCACGTCTGACTAGGATTCACTCTGAGCTCGTATGCCCCAACCACTTCATACTCCAGCAGCTTCTTTTACGAGTCAGCCACTCTCCTTGCAATTTCTCAAAACCTTTAAGGCTCGGACCCTACTACGTCTCCTCCTGGACAGTTTGTTCGCAAAAGAATTCATGACATTGTACTTGTGTCAAGATTTCCAAGGTAGGTCTAATTGTCGTATGCAAAATTCTTCAAATGTTTTGAGTGTGCTAAGACATCATGTGCTTCTGCACGTTATCATAGTTTCCTCGACATTCCTCGGGAGGTTGGCTGAAAGACCGAGCGGAAAATGTTTTATTGAGAATCGTTGAGATTTCCCTGTTCAACACCTTTGTGAGTGATGCTGATAGCATCTGGTTGTAACAACTCTGCCATTCTCAAGACCCTTATTAGTCTGCAAATAACAAGTTGAAATTATTTGTTGCAGGCAAGGAGGTTCATTACTCTGGTGGATGTTTTCTACGAGCAGGTATATCGAAAAAGCTTCAAGTTGCTTAGCCAACTCATTTTCTTGTCATTTATGAACCTCTTGGTACGTGGTAACCATCACGAACATTCCAGCTGCAGAGATGAGGATATCTCATTGTTGGTCCTTGTCCTTGTAGAAAGTAAAGGTGATTGTAAGCGCAGAAACAGATCCCGGTGGCCTATACCAACCGAGGTACAGCTTAGTCACTTTAATTGCCATGTTCACTTCTAAGAATTGCTGTTTTACGAATTCTCTGATGTCTTCGTATGATGCTGCTGAAACCGGTGTCCTCATGATTTTTCCTTTCCCATTCTCCCAACTCCTCTTCATTCTGTAGCATTCATGAAATTCATACCTGCTCAGGTGGATGAATGGTTAGGTATTAGGTAGGCAATAATTTAAAGACATATAGAGTATAAAGAGAGCATGTTTTGGCAGGGCAGAAGACTCTGCAGCAGGAAAAGGTAAAGCGGACGCTGGCGCTCCTTCAACAGGGCCAAAATACGTGGAAAGTGATGAGGAATTCGCATTTGCTCGAACTGTGTCCAGGCTGAACCACATGCAAACTAGTGACTATCTCTCTAGTGCATGGGCTGATCCTGGCAAAGCCTTCATCTGCCACCTTGAGAGCTCTACGCTGCAAGAAGGTGATTTGAGAAGGTGCGTCCACCACCCTTAATCTTTCAATTTGCAGCTAGTTGCACACGTAGTTAGTATGATAAGGTATATATGCCATGCACCTGCAGCTATCTAAAAGCCAAATAGCATATCAGCTCAGTAGCTGTGAATCAGCGTGGCTAAGCATGCTCTTGTCTTCATTTCTATCTGCTCGAGATATCATACACATGTAAGCTAGCCTCCATTTTTTTTAGAGAATACATACGTACTGCCCTTGAAACAGCTTGTAATGCGTCACTGGTGTTGGATGTTGAAGGGTGTGGGACCGATACAATGTAGACTCTGACCACAAACTGAGTAAGGACGAACTTCTTTTGATGATGGAGGACCTCACCGAAATCAAATCAGGCCACAGATACGTCCCATCGGTAAGTATTCCTTCTCTAACATAAACATAAAACAGAATTAAGCTTCCTCTAATAAACCACTTCGCTTAAAATCACAGAGATTCTGAATCCTTCAAGGCAAAATTAAGCTCCAAATTGTTCTGCGGCATTCTTAAGCCCAATATATTAATTCTACATAATTGCTCGACTAGCCCAACTTGTAGAATTATGGCTTGCATCTGGACACCAAAGTGAGCATATTCTCCCAAACAGTACAAATTATTCATATGCATATGAGTGAATGCAGGAGCTTGTGGATGATATGTACAAGAAGTTAGATGCCAACAGTGATGGAGTTGTAGTGTGGACGGAGTTTCGAGATTACTTTCTGCGTTATGGTCTTCAAGTGCAAGCAGTATAACAAGGTCTGTGACAAGAGACAGTTTAATGCATATTATTTCCCAGGCGAGTGAAGTTGCTTTTGTTTGTTGCAACGCTTTAGAGATGCTCTCCAATGCAAGAGTCGATCTCCAATTAGTACCAAGATGGGCATCTTCTGCAACTGCAGCAGTAGGAGAGAGATTTGACACTTGGTATTTTGAGTTCATTGTCAATACCAACTCCATTGCCTGACATTTGATACCTTCACCAGTTGCAAGTGTGTATTGGGACTCTCTTGAAAACTTCTTTGTACTTGGCTGTTCTCATTCTTAAATACAAGACTTGATGACTCTGTGCTGTGGGAAGTGAATTTTGATTGAGTTGATTGTAGTTTTGACTCGCCTCTATTCAAAAAATCATACTGTGAATATGAATGGGTAAAAATAAAATTTATGAAAGTGAAAAGTGAAAGGTGTAGGACACAGTGATTTACAAAACGTTTAAAAAGTTAGAAGTATGATTGAATTCTAATTTGAGTGAAAATCATTTGTATTCAAAATAGAATATTTAGGCATGGTAAAATTCTATTACAGCCGTTTTGTTCAATATGTTTTGATTATGGTCATTCATGGATATATGTTGTTTTACCTTAAAGTACTATAACATGAATGTAAATATCATGTGATAATGCATTGTGTACAAATCAATTTAAGAATGTGGTAGTAAGTCTTTTCTCTATTGAGTACATGTTTTTATATTAAAATACTTTGGTTTGAAGTTGAGAAAAAGAGAGGATTTCTATTAATAGATTGTACCTTATATTTGAATTTATATAAAAAAAAATTGAAGTAGAGCCTTTTGTTTTTAATCAATGAAAAATCCAATTGATGGATATGGATTATGTTCTTGTGTATTTAAACCAAAAAATTCTCGAGAACTTCATAATCATTAGTATTTTTAATTGATAATAAAAAAATAGAAATTTGATTCTATACTTAATTGGATCTTTATATTTGAAAAAATTGAAGTTTAAAAAAATCAATGATTTGAATTTTTTTCAATATTTTATTTTAAAATAATTTTAAAACATTTAAATATTTCACGTTTTGTGTTAATTTGTTATGGACCTCACCCTTCCTCTTTGATTTTACACCAAAACTTACGACCACATCCCACTTCCAAATCCTTTATTCCATCCCTTATTCCTAGAACCATGGTTACCGGAGTACAAAGAATATGCTGTATTTGTTCCAAGAATCTTTCATATTACATACAAATTCTTCGTACTTCTAAAGTATTTAGAATACTCTAATGATGGTTATTAACAAGTACGTAAAATAATCTGTAAGTACGTATAAATCTAGCCAGAAGTACGTAGCCAAAAATTGCAAATACAGGAATATTCCTGTTTTCCGGTAACCTTGCCTAGAACGATAGGGCCAGGCTCACAATATTCTCATCCTTAAGAGCATCCCCAGTAAGCTGTAAACCTGTAAGCCTGTAATTATGAGAACGTCGTTCTCCCAAACCTGAGTGCTTTTCCGAAGCAAAACATTCCAAAACCATTTACAGATTTACAGATTCGCCCCAAAAAACCTTCCAAAATGAGGTTTCGACCTGTAACTTACAGACTTACAAGCTCGAATACAGGCTTGGCCTGAACCGCAATTCACGTCTTTCTACATCTTTCCGATTACAGATTTACGGTTCAGGCCTTACTGGGGATGCTCTAGCAAGGTATCTCTTGTGTCTTAAGATTGTAGAGCAAAAGAAGCAGTTGAAGCGCAACTGGTTTGAATACCAGTCCCAGAGCCTCCACCCCAACACCCCCAACACCCAAACCCGTCACCTCACAAAAAACCAACACCATCCCCTCAAAATCTAATGAAATCACAGATCATATAGATTCTCACGGTGTTAGGTATGCACCCCTCGATCCATTTGTCGTTACCATCGCCCTTTCCAACTCTCCATGCAAGGAACCGCACACCGAAAACCCTCACTGCACCTAAACTAAACCATAGATCAAGAAACCATAGATAATGTAACAACAAAATATAAAAATCTGTAGATAATGGAGGCTTAGGAACAGTGACGGGGTTTAGTGCACAGACAAACCTCTGTTGGCGCCATTCGCAAAACTGTTGATGATTTGTGTGAGCTCGTGTGTCTGAGAGAGAAGCTGAGTGGGAGAGACGCAGAGACAGCGAGAGTGCGAACGCCATCGCCTGCGGGGTTGTGCTCCAGGTTCTGTTCATGTGTAAGCTACTGCGCCTCCATTCCACCGCTTTGCGTTTCTTCTCAGGTGGAGCTCCACTGTGATCTTGTTGCCGGGCTCCGTGTGGAGTTTCTTCCCGAGCTCGTCTGCTAGGGTTTTGGTTTCTCATTCTCGACTGCCGGGGCTTTTCGGGAGGAGGATTGGCGTCTCCGTGCGACTGGTGTTGACAGGCTTTCTGTGAGGTTTGTGTGTTTGTTTGATTTCGGGGGGAGGAGAGGCGGTGTTTTTAGTGTTTAGGCGTGTGCGTGGGGAAGTGGAGTTTTGTTTGGCGAAGAGAGCGGTTTGTTTTGTGTTGGAGTGTGGAATTGCTTGCAGGTGTGTTTGGTTTTGGATTATGGCGTGGTTGCTGCGGCGGTGGAGTTTCTAGGTGTTGTGGAGTAGAGGATAGGTGATTTTGTTGGCGTTGTGGTCTTAGTTTTGTGTTGAGAGATCTTGTGGTGCAGGATCTTAGTTGTTCTATTGGTTGCGCAGGGTTTGTGAATTGGAGGACTTTTGTGATCACCGCAATCGTCTCAGGTGTATTGGTTTTGAGGATTGTAGGGGAGCAATGACGTGCTAGGGTGAATAGAGATGACGGAGAGGTTCATTAGGGAGGCATGGATGAAATTGGTGGTGGATTAGTGTTTCTGAAGTGAGACATGAAGAAATCGGAAGAGGATACCGGTGTAGAGGATTTTCCCAAGAGGACAATTCAGCAGAAGATTCATAGGTTGCATTCGCATCTTTTTGGCATAGATGCGGCTTCTGATAGAGGAGACGCAGAGACTGCTCTTGGCCTTGGTCTTCGATTGCTCGGATTCTTGGAGAGCGAAAGCCAGACAGCTGAGGATGTAATATATATCGAGCCTATCAAGAAGCAGGTGCTGGAGAAAGTTGCAACTGCTAGTCTGGAAACAGGAATTAACAGGTGCGTTCATTTGAGGTGACGTGAGTATGCGACATTGCGGAAGCCAAGTAGATGTATCTTAGAGCAATAAAGCCTGGTGCCTGCATTTTACCAAGTTGAAGGCAGGGAGTGCTTGTAGCTGAGTGGACACGTCTCTGAACCTGAAATCCTCTGTTTTTAGAAATAGGTTTCGCGCTGATTAAGTAATCGTGCTGATCATCAGAGGGCGTAGACATGTCAGTCCGCACTTCTGGATTGGGATAATTTGCAGCATTACAGTTTCGTTTGGTCGTTTCTTTTCACAATCGTCAACTCCATGCGTGTAGATGTTGATAGAGAACGTTTTTTTAACACCGTACATGAACTAGTCCATCTCGCCCTAAATGTATGCTGTTCAGACTCTCTGTGAGGCATGCGCCTGCTCCTTGTTTTCGATTTGCATCTTGTAGCTGGAATAGGGCATACCTTCTCTTGTAGGGGTCGTCATTTCATATTTTTTGTACTTGGAGAGTTGTCTTGTTAGTGCAATCTTGAATAGAAATTGGTTTCGCCGATTCCTCTACAGGCTAGCGCTAGAGGAAGCAAAGGTGCCCGCTGGATTCAAGTTTCGGCAGGATAAACCTATTGATCTCGAAAAGGTCAAGAATTCCAAATTTTACCGTGCATTTGTGCAAAGATCAAAGCCCGAAAGCAGTACAGTGAGTACTTGATTTCTCATCTTTTCCAGACGTGCAAAATGTATAATTGCGCTTTTTAAATTTACAGCGAGGCTCTATCCAAACCATGTCGCACTGCTGCGTTATAGTATTCTTTAAATCCACGAAATACAGATATCATTCACTTAGATAAGAATTCATGAAAGACTTTTGGTGGCGTTGACAGGCCCAGTGCAGCACAAAAGACATACCAGACTCTCATGTGTCAGAGGTGGTAGATTTAACAAGAGATGGACCATATCAGGGCGCTTCCTTTGAAAAGAAAGAAGAGGGTGATGCAAGGCCTAACAAAGCACTGATGCAGTCCAGGCTGACCTCTCTATATCAAGGGCAACAGAAAGTTGTCGAAGCTGCTCCTTTCGTGGAAGGTAGAATGGCAATCTCTCTAGGCATCTACTTTATACTTTCTTCACTGTTATTTTGAGTATAGTCTTATTTTCTGCTTCAGTAACTTAATCATCTGCTTTATCCTGGAGGATAAATGCTGAAATTGAGAATTCACGCAGCTGCTTTTGCAGGGTTAACTACCTCCTGGATGATGAATGATGAGGTTTGCAGTATTGTTAGCCTGTGCACATGCATTAAAGAGGTACCATGCCAAAGAACATTACAATATTCAATAGATAATGAATGGTGGTCTCACGAACGAGTCTTTTATATTCATGTGAGCTTGCACTGAAACTCCTAGCGATTTTGTTGCAGACGTTAGATTACCAGAGCCTGCTCCAAAAGCAAATTCTACTGCGGCTACCTTTCCTACAGCTGGACCGTACCGCCGGTTAGCAGCAGAAATCAAAGGCAATGATCGTTTGCCCTCTCCTGAACCAGAAGAAAGGATAAATCCTTACAGCCTTAACCGCAAAAGACCAAACAATCCTTATGGAGCTAAGAGAAAGCCTGAGAAATTTAAGAAGACTTTCAGGGAAGGCAATAGGGATGACATAAGCACTGATGACGACTCTCCTGATGAACCTCCTCCACTTAGCTTCGTAACAGCAAAAGAAAAATTGGTACGTCTACTCCAGCTTTTAATCTATAATGCGAGCTTAATTCTACGCATCGTCACATCAAGAAAGTTGGATAATTTTCATGGAAGAGAACCGAACTTTAAGTCCAAACACTCCTGATATGATTAGTACAGAATAATAACCCAGATGCTGTTATACTCCACTGAAGCTGCTTGGATGTATACATGTGCGGCTGTATTTTTCCTCTTTATGGAAGCATAATTCCCTTCAGTAGCTCAATCTAATGACCATTTGACAATTGATTCCGGGTTTGGCAGGCAATAGATCAAGCCAAAAAGAATGGGGGAACTCCCACTTTGAATTCCTATTCAAATGGGCCGAGTACCTCCTCTGCTCCTAGACCTCCCGGGAAAACCCTAGGAATGTCAAGACGTGGTGTCCGTGGTTCTTTTATACCTCCAGTACGAGGTGCGAATGGAGCTTCAGCTGGGGCTGCTGGAGGTGCCGTTTCTATGCCTCGTGGTCCTTCTGGAAACAGTACTGCGGCAGAGGAATCAACTCGAAAATGGTGAGCTCTGGATGTTGAAGCTATGTTCATTTCCTATTCCGTTATGAAATAAGAGCGTGGCAAATGCTTTGTCGCAGCGCCGTTGAAGTCTATATTTCAAATAACCTTTCGGTGACTTGGATGTGAATGCAGTATGGAAATGTTAGCTGGACCGGATGGGGAGCTACCTGATAGATTGAAGAATCTGGAACCTCGTCTTCTAGAACATGTCAGCAATGAAATTATGGATCAGGATCCCAATGTTCGGTGGGATGATATCGGTAAGCTACCTGTGCCACATGACAAGCACTAGTTAAGCAGCTTTGTTAAACGATGTATCTTGTGCAAACTATATGTGCATGCAAATACCTTTTCATATGTGAACTTTACGAAAACCCTGTGGCCAATCTTTCTGGCCATCCTCAATTTTTCTTAGCCCTGAGAAGTTGGAAATGACTTTTCTGGCAGCGGGACTGGAGCATGCTAAGAAATGTGTAACGGAGATGGTGATCTGGCCTCTCCTCCGTCCAGATATATTCCAAGGTTGTCGTGCTCCTGGCAAAGGGCTTTTGCTTTTCGGTCCTCCTGTAAGTTTTGCGTTCCTTTTGATACCAAGGTCATACTTCTCTTTGGATCTTCTTTCGTGAAGAACAACTGCCTGGAGGCGGTTCACTGTATAAGAAATACTGTGATTGTTTAGGATTTCTAAAACTTATAATCAGCTATACTACAGGATTGCAATGACATTTTTGAATCTGATACGGCTTCTCTGTATTTACGTTCAAGCATCATGTCACCCATTTCCTTGCTTTGCTGAAGACAATTGACTTTGCATTTACCAGGGCACGGGCAAAACTATGATCGGAAAAGCTATTGCAGGAGAAGCGAAGGCGACATTTTTCTCCATATCTGCTAGCTCTTTGACAAGCAAATGGGTAATTTTATTTTCAGTCTACAGCATTCCATTTAACTAGGCTGATCGACAGTGTAATTACACCACAGAAAATGAAAAAGTGAAAAAACTTAAGCAGATGGCATACACATTCAACTGACGTAGTGGGGTTATGACTTCTCTTGATGGTCTTGTTTCACATCCATGATCTCACTTATGCATAAAACTATTTATAACTAGTTACGTTGGACGGCTTTGGCAGATAGGTGAAGGTGAAAAGCTTGTCAGAGCCCTCTTTGGAGTTGCCAGTTGCCGTCAGCCGGCTGTGATATTCATTGATGAGATTGACTCTTTGTTGTCACAGGTTAGCACATTCATTGTAATATCTTTGTAAGGAAGCCTGTGCTTATTGACTGCACATTCATCCCAGTTTGAGATCGGGACTTGTACTAAGATATATTCTTTAGGGCTAACATGGATACTTCCTGTTACTGCAGCGAAAATCAGAAGGAGAACACGAGTCTAGCAGAAGATTGAAGACTCAATTTCTGATTGAAATGGAAGGTTGCGGAAGTGGTACCGAACAAATCCTTCTAATTGGTAAGTTTTGTTTTGTCATTTCAGTTGTCTTTTCGGAACACCGAGCAATTTCGTATGCGTGTCGCAGGAAGTTGTTATGAATAGATCTATCTCAGAAAATCTTTCGTCATAAGAGGTCTCTACACGATGCACTGGCAGGATTACTTGAGACTTTCTTTTTGCCACCGTACTCTTAAATATGTGTCCTGAAAGTGAGACACACCAACCGCGCATCTGTGTGGAACGCGCTTCACTGTCCCTAGCCTTGTTCTGTATAGGATGGTTTACTCCAATTAATTTCTCGCTTGTTTGCAGGAGCAACAAACAGACCTCAAGAGCTTGATGAAGCTGCTCGGCGACGACTTTCCAAGCGACTCTATATTCCTCTGCCTTCCCATGGTATTTCTTTCTTCCTTGATATTTTTACGCTGTGTCTTTAGTTGGCAGGTGTTGATCTGATTTGAATCTCTTGACAGTAGTATAACTAGTTTGTACACAAGTCAACCCTGCAACCTACGCGTGGAATGACTGGTTACCTTGTTGGAGTACAGAAGCAAGAGCGTGGATTATCCGCAGTCTTTTGATAAGAGATGGGCTGCTCTCTTTGTCAGATGAGGATGTTGATTCTATCTGTACAACAACAGATGGTAAGTGGTTTCTGCCCATTAATAACGTGATGATTTCACTTATTGTGTTTCAATAACACTAAGGGACTCACCAGAGCAAAGCATAGTAAGAAGTCAAAACTTCGTCAGACTACCTTTGCCATGATTTTTATTTGTGGAAGGTTTATGTTTTCTTTACCTAAGAAAGGTCTCCTGTCTACTCAGGTTATTCTGGCTCGGATATGAAAAATCTTGTGAAGGAGGCGTCAATGGGCCCCCTTCGAGAACTTTTGATGCAGGGAAAAGATATTAGCAGTATCAGCCAAAGTGATATGAGGCCCATTACCTTACAGGTTTGATATGTTCGAAACTCTTCTCCAAAGATTCGTTTGCACCTGGTTGTGTTTGAGATTACGGCGATGGCTTTCATAAGATTGAATTTTACCCTATATGGTTCTCTTCTACCTACTATATTTGCCTTTTTTTCACTAAGTTAAACCTCGTTTCTGTTTAACACTGTTACATGATTGCTGTTACTCCCCTTGTATCTCGTGGAGATGCTTCTGACATGAAATGTTGGTTGTCTTACAGGACTTCACAAGTGCATTGCAACAAGTCAGACCGTCTGTTTCTCCTAATGAACTCGGGATGTATGAAGATTGGAATCGGCAATTTGGTAGTCTAGCTCTTTAGATATAGTGGATCAGAGACTCCAATTCCTCATTTGTAAGAAAATTACAACTCACAACTCTGAGATCATTTCTGTATGATTGTTGCCACGCCAAGTGGCAGAAGCAGATGAGAACCTTATTAAGTCAGGAAAGGTTTCTCTTCAGAAGTGTCATTCAGACGCCGAACAACACTACTAAAGTACAGCGGCTGTCAATTTTAATACTTCCTCCCCGTGGAAAAGTTCTGATAATACTCTATAGTCTATATATGTTTGATCATCTTTACTTTCCCTTGACAGAAATTAGTTCTTTGTGGAAGGAAACAATCGAAGGTAGAATTGGCCACATTTCTGATCACCAGCTGAAGCATTTACTACATACTCATAAATACACTGAGACATAATCAACCAAATAAACGGAAGCCCAATCTTTGCCTACATTCAATTGTGATTTGTAGACATCACTTGTGAGAGGATCCTTCCTTTGCTCCCTCTTAACCCGTGCACGACTGTCAATTTTTTTGACGTAAGTGGCAGATCTCTCTGAATGTGACAGAGGTCTCTGAAAGTAGCAGATCTCTCTTGGATGGCATTCACCGAATTCCAGAAAATTTAGAAAAATTATGGTTTGTTACCTTTGTGCACATGTGAAACTTACAGGAACAGGATGATAAGTGAATTTTCTACACTTCATTTCATGTTGAAGTGATTCTCAAAAAATTCTAAGATTTTAGCTCTAGAAATGCCCTTCAGAAATCCACTCATAAATAACCACCACGTAACGAGTAGCCGCAGAGATCCGCCCTGCCAACGCGCGGCAACAGCAGGAGCAGCAACTACAACACCCACGCAGGAACTGTAACATCCGCGTGACGAAGAGCCTAAGGGAGATGCGCCGCGACCGCGCGGCAGAGGCATCAGCACGGGTGGTGGCCCCAGCGCCAAGCGACTTTCTTTGCACTCGACCAGTGTTTCTTTTACTGGCGAAATGGAGCCAAATGGCGAAATAAAAATAGAAATTTTCTACATTTGGCTATAAATTCCTAAAATCATTGATTGGTCGGAGCCAAAAATCACCCAACATGTAACTTGGATGGAGCCACTATTCCCCCAACAAATTGCACTTTTTAAGGTGTCCAATGACATAAAATTACATAATACCCAAAATTAGTGGGAAAAAAACAGGGATTGCCAAAGGGCTTCTCTATAAAAAAGTTTGATGAAGCCAAAAATTTGCTCCCTATGTATTCTTTGTGGCCACCCTAGCACCAAACCATAAATCATAGGATTTACACTGCACTCGACAGTGGAATCCCATGCAGAAGCACCTCGAATTGCTAGCATGGTCAATACCGACACAGTCAGGCACTCAACGTCCCGCTAAATTTTTGATGCGTTCAAACGTCCAAGTCGCCTAAACTTACCACGTCCTCCTCCTCCTCCTGCTCCTGCTCCTGCTCCTGCTCCTCCTCCTCCTCCTCCTCCTCCTCGAACCTCCCTCGAACAGGCTGCCTGTCCTCAATACCGACACAGTCTCGCTCTCCCAAGACGTGCCCATCAAGTTTTTGATGCGTTGAAAAGTCCATTTCCAGGCTCATAAGCTCAAACACCGCCACCATCCGAGTCTGGATTGGTCGTACTTTGCTTGGGTGAAGCAGATTTGGCGAATTTTGGAGTGAAGTTTGCAGGGTTTGGAGTGCAAGGATGGTGTGGAACGGGGAGACTAGCTCGCGAGGAGGAGGAGGTGGAGTAGATCGTGGTCGTGGAGGTCGTGGTAGGCATAACCGCTCTCGAGATGAGAGAGAGGAATTTGTCGGGAGCGATGAGAGTTTAGGACTTAGGGCTGTTGAGGAGGAGGAGGAGGAAGAGGGAGTGAAGGGCCTGTTGAAGCAGGCGGCTTGTGTGGATGCGTCTTGTCTTTCACAATTGCAGTTGGAGAGTAATCGACAGGCGCAGGAGGATGAGGTGCAGGTGTTGCAGTCGATTTACATGGGTGAGTATATTTCTGTTAGCGGAGGCGGTGATGGCGCAGTTGCTTTTATAATCATCGTGAACTTGGATATTCCGGACGGTATTAAAGTTGCGGCGGAGGCACCTCGATCGCGTGGATCCGGTGGGGGTTCAAGTAGTTCAAGCGACGATGGTGAGGATAATTCATTCTTTGTCGAGGCCTTGCTTCCGATCTCCCTCCTCTGTGTCTTCCCTGCGACGTATCCGTCGCACTCTGCGCCTCTGTTTGAGATCGGTTGCCTGTGGTTGAGCCCCAGGAAGTTGTCCACGCTCTGCACCGAGCTCGATAGGCTTTGGGAGGAGACGTCCACTCCGGAGGTCGTTGTCCACACGTGGTCAGAGTTTCTGCGAACACAGACGCTGGTCCATGTCGGTGCGTCTGAGAAGCTTCAGTTGGAGCCCAACGAGAAGGGTAGTGAAGATTTAGGGCTGGATGAGCGCGCTGTTTCAGGATCGGAGTCCTTCGATGTGGATATCTTCCGTCTGCTTCTCTACAACGAGAAGAGGTTTCTCGAATCGCTCCAGCGTTGCGGCATCTGTTTCCTCGACTTCCTGGGTTCCAGGTTCACAAGGTTCCCATGCAGGCACGACTTCTGCAAGAGCTGCGTGCAGCAGTACTACAACTTGAAAGTGAAAGAGGGCAACGTCATGAACCTGACCTGCCCCGCCTACGCTTGCAAGGAGTCCGTGCCCCCAGCGATGCTTCAGGAGATTCTCAACGAGGAAGCATTCGACAGATATTTAAAGCTGCTGCTCCAAAAGGCCCTAGATTCAATGCCAGATGTGGTCTGCTGCCCCAAATGCAAAACCCGCTCCATCGAAGGCCCCGACCATTTTGTCCAATGCAGCGAATGCCGGTTTAGCTTTTGCAGCTTGTGCATGTCGAACTGGCATCCCGCGCAGAACTGCAAGACTCTCGAGGAGAAGCTCTGGATTCTCCGAGCCCGGCGACAGAAGGGAGGAGCTGGAGAGGAGATGTCCAAGGAGGAGAGAGAGCTCATAAACGAAAAGCTGGACAGGGACTACATCGAAAAGGAAACCAAGCCATGCCCCACTTGCAAAAAGGGGTTGCAGAGGAGCGGGGGATGCAAGAAGATGACTTGCCCCTACTGCAAGACTTACTTCTGCTACCAATGTGGGCAAGCCATCAAAGGCTACAGCCACTACAGAAGCTCCACCAGATGTGTGCTCTTCGACAATATCACTCCCGAGGAGCTCCAATATAACTTTGAGCAGTTGCAGGAGCAGCAGTTGCAGGAGCAGCAGCATAACCCCCGCATGCAGCAGTTGCAGGAGCAGCAACTGGTGCCCCATATTAATCCCCGCATGCAGCAGTTGCAGGAGCAGCAGCTGGTGCCCCGTAATCCCCGCAGGCAGCAGTTGCGGGTGCAGCAGCCGGTGCCCCATAACCCCCGCGGAGCAGAGGGCAACGCTGCAGCACGGCCTTGTCCAAATTGTAAGCATGTGAATCAGAAGGTGAGAGGGAACAACCATATGTTGTGCGGGGTTTGTGGAAAGCATTACTGTGGCCTCTGCAACGAAATGGTGCGCAGGGGTGAGGCCCATTTTGGAGTGAACAAGTGCAGTCAGCATACTTGACATTAGTGTTTGTTTTTTGGCCTTATAAATATGAACATTGCGTTTTTTTAAGAGTGTGCAACCATTGTCGCATAGAGAGTCTCGCTGATTATGCAAGAACTCTCTGCTCGTCATCGTTTTCTCAGTTGAGGATTTCTGGTTCTGTTCCTTGTTTGTCGTTGCATGGATTGATATGGATTGATATTGCTAGCTCGTTATCAACTTCGACGAGGAGTGCTTCCTGCTCCTTGGAAGCAGGTTTGGCATGATAAAGTAATTCGAATAATAAGTGCGTAAATGTTGAGGAAATTATGATTTTCGAAACCTAAATGAATTTTGGAGAAATTGTATAACATTTTGAACTGAAGTCGCATTGAAGCAGTAAAACCCTTGGTATTGGATCAAACCCCAATTGGCATCAGTTAGGTCTCAAAGTCATTGGATGTTGACCTCTATTTGACACAAACGACACATCAACATTTGCAACGAAGGACATTGGCAAGCTAGCTTAGTCGAAATAGGAATACCTGTAATGACACTGGATCCAGAGGCATTGGTATCCAGACACGTTATGAAGTGCGCCAACCATATTGTGCTTGAAATCAGAATCTAAGAAATGGCTTTGATCACTCTCACAGTGCATAAGAAATGTTAGCAATTATCATAAAGTCTGTTCATATGATTGACGGACAACTAATCATGTTATGGGGAATCCATGATGAGATCAATGAAGAGTGACTTGAAACAGCTAGAAAGAGGAAAAGCAATCATACAGAATCATGTGCGGGGAATGTTGCAAGGTTCGCCAGGGCATCAATATCCCATATCTGCATAATTGCTGGTTTGCCACCACGTGAGTCACTTCCACAAACGAGATGTAACTTCTCATTGCAGAACTTCAGCGCGTCCATGGATAGAGGATCTGCCTGTTCTTGCCTGTCAAGACAATTTATCATCATCTGGGTTTTACAGAACTCCACAGGCTTCCATTTGGATGCTGTTCTCATCAGCTCTTGAGAATTGGCTGTGACTATTTACAGATAGCACATAAAGATGTCAATTTTGGGTAAGCTTACCCAAAATTGATACACCCCGAAAGCAATTTGAATAACAAACATTCAGACAGGGAATGTGAAGGTATAACTAGCCAATGTTTTACACTTTGCAAGGTCTATTACTTGGCACCAACCTATAAGCGGCATTCAGATCAGAAGCCAGTTTCCCTGTAGACACATTCCAAAGCAGTAGCCGATTGTCTCCGTCTCCTCCACTTGTTGCAGCAAGACCTAAAATCACAACCATTGCGAGCATTCTGCTGAGACAATAGCAATGAAAGTTTGAAATGAAGAATTAAACTTTGATATTGAGCACAACCTGACGAGAAGACAACACTAAACATAAACCACAGAAAGCAAACATCAACTCCGCATTCGGATGCAACAAATTGGTGAATAAAGGGAAGTGATTTGCTTACAGGGTTGGAGTTCGTTGACAGCTATTGCACTGATTTTCTTCGTATGCCCTTGAGTATTATCATCTGATCCAGGCCCTAAGGTATATAGACAAATCCCCGATCTTGATTCCCAGACCTGTAACACCCAAGGCGAATAAGGATTTCAATTAATTTTTAAAGTATCTAGTCATCATCGAACATTATCTGGGCAAACAGAAAGGCTTTGCAATAAAATTACTAGTGAAACGGCTCCATCATACTAGCTAATCTTGACATGAGAAACGACACCTTGACAACATTACTCGCACAAGAGACAAGTCTTTCTCCTCCTAGTGCAAACTCGACTGCCTGAATCTGGAGAAAAGTACATGACAACAGTTGCCAGAAATAATTCCTATTTATAGTACATGAAACAAGTCTGTTGAAACCAAAAGAAACTACATAAGATTGTAAGTATCTCCCAGCGGAACATAAATTTCATCACCCATTTTACAAAAGCGAAGAAAACTCAGTGGATCAGGAAGATACCTGGGCATCGTGCCCTACCAACTCTCTTCCCCGGCCAGTTTCAAGATTATACAGCAACAACTCATGAGGGGGCTGCTTTCAACAACAAACAGATATGTTGATCTTGTTGCAGCTCACAACCAACATCGGCTCTCCACCAGGATGAAACCTGCTGAGAAAATTATCCGAATCCATATTGTGAAGAATGCACGCGGTTCAAATCATTGGCTGGAACAAAAACTTAAACGAAGCAGGAACTCTTTGATTTCAAGTCCTACGAAATTCATACACAAGCCTCTGCTAGCACTTGAACGAGAACCGCACTTCTACGAAATATTTAAAGAGAACTACAGCCATGGTGGAGCATATTTAAAGAAAGGGAATGTAAGTTGTGAACAAATGACACAGGATACGGCGTTAGCTGCTGGAGAGGAGCAATGTAGAAATAAAAGTAAAAAAATAAAAAACCACCTCATTGAATGTTCTACTGTTTAAGTATTTTTTTGAGCCAAACTATGTTGTACGGTGGAATGAACTTCATTTATGTTTAGAATGTTATCTCTTCTGTAAGCATTTGTAGATTTTGTATAACAAAAGTTTTGTTCTACTTAGGGCCGATTTACACCTAGGGGCCGGGCCAATTTTTCTTGAGGCCAATTGCTTGAAATTTCAGCCCATTTTTGGGTTGGGGCCGGCCTCAAGTCCCCATTATAATAAGATTAGAACAAGGGCCAATTTTCCCTTATGTAATAGCCTTCGGGCTAAGAAGCCGGGCCAATCTAATAAATCTAGAAAAACAATCAATTATTGATGGTGGACATGAAGGAGCAAAGAAGAATATGGTGGATGAGATTGCTGTAGGCTCCTACCTTATTGCTATGAGGTGGTGGGCTCAATACCTTGTGGTTGCGGGAAATGTTGTGATTGGTTGAGGAGGAAGGTTTTTTAATGTGAAATATTTTTTTAATTAAACTCTGACATTGGCCCCGAGGCCACGAGGCCAAGAGTTGGCCTTCCATTCTCGGTGCACCCAATTCACCGAGCTCGGGCCATGTCAGAACTTGCATTTCTTGATTAAAAACATTCTGCCACCAAATTGGCCCGAGGACTAGGTGTAAAGGGATTGGGGCCGATTTTTGCCTCTCGGCCAATCACAATTGAGGATTTCAGCCCTCAAAGGGGCTGAATTGGCCCGGCCCCTAGGTGTAAATCGGCCCTTATTGAGAAGTAAATGCAATTTTGAGGGAAAAGATATAAGGTCCATTATGTGTAGAAGTAAATTCATGAGATGTATCTACTGGCCAAAAATGATTTGTAATATATTGTATTTATCTTTTCAATTTGTCTTTTCACTTTAAAAAATGATGCTTTCATTCATCCTAAGTTTATAGAGTTATTTGTAAAGTTCCTCAAAACCTAGGTTTTTGACCTGTGATTTGGAAAGTTAGGATTGTTATGATCTCACTCTAGACTCATAATAGAACACTTCATAGATTGAAATTATTATTCATAAAAATTTGGAGGGAGGGAGAAGAATTGGGTAGTGGGGTGGGACCGTGATGAGGAGTGGTGTCATTACTGATTATTTTTGGAGGGCAAAAGACTGGTTCCCTTTATGAATAACTCTTATAAGACAATGGTTAGAAATGCATTATATAAAAATATATCCAAATTACTTGCAAACTTCTGAATAATTCTTTGACTTATCAATAAAAAATATTTTTATTTCTCAAATCATCAGGTCTTAAGAATATATTATTCTGAACAATTACTAAAATATTATTAGTCATTAAGTTTGGTTTTTGCCTGCAGTCATTTGAGAAAATGTACCGGCTTACTCACATCTAACTACTGCTTACTGAGTCACATGATTTTATAATTTGAAAATCAGCTCCTTTGTTTATCTTGCACAATCATTGTGGACTTGTCTTTGCCCATCACGAGGAGAAGCCCGCTGAAGGGACAGAGCACAATGGCGCTGCCGATCATGCTCAAGCTCAGCATTGAGGAAGTTACCATCCAGCATCATCAAGTAGGGCAATTTTGAGGGCACTCGACATTAGGGGTTAACAAATTCCACCCATAGATTAACAATATTTTTTTTGATATTTAACATATCTTTAAAAGTTGAATTCTAATTTTCAAAGATTTTAATCAAATATATTAGTGATAGCAATCCGAGATATAACCGTATATATAAAATCTAAATTTCATGATCTACAACTTCATTTAAACACCAACTTAGAATCTTGCCTTATACTTTATAATGAATCTTTACAACTGTACAAATCTGGACATGGATAAGATCCCTCAGGGTGAGTTCCAGTAGAAAATCATAAATACTGATTAATCCAACCTACCCAAACAATTCCCACAGTACCTCTACAAGCAAGATTTCTCATATTCATCCAAGAGTTATACATTTCCTAAAGAAAAACTCCAATCCACATAAAGGATCACCGTTCCAGAAACAAATTTAGATTTTATATGTACGGCAAAATCCTCCTTCTGCCAGTCTGTCACACCGTCCGGAAGTCCCCAGCCAATTCCCGAACATTCTCGAAGGTGCCGCTACTTCCCGAAGGTCGGCGAACATTCTAGTAATCGCACTCGACCTGCTTCGACACACGCCCGGAGCTCAGTATAAATTCAGCACACCTGCAGCTGCTCAAATCATCTCAGAGAAGAAATCGTCGTTGAGTACAGTATAGAGAACAGCCAATCACTCGATAGCAATCCTCGCAATCTCATCAAGCAGCTTCATATTTGAGAGAACTGCAGCCAGTCCATAGTTGACATATCGTCTTTGTTAATTCCTTGTAGCAGTTGAGATCGGAGCGATGGCACTCTCGTCGTTTCTTGGCCGCCGGCGCAACATGTGGGACGATCCGATGGAGATGGTGGTGACGCTGTTCGACAACGCACCCGCGAGCTCGTTCGCTCGTGACGCGCATGCTGTGGCGAGCACGAGCGTGGACTGGAAGGAGACGCAGTCGGAGCATGTGTTCAAGGCCGACCTGCCGGGGCTGCGGAAGGAGGACGTGCAAGTGCAGATCGAGGACGGGCGCACGTTGAGCATCAGCGGGCAGCGGAAGAGGGAGGAGGTGCAGAAGACGGATACCTGGCACCGCGTGGAGCGCAGCAGCGGGAGCTTCATGCGCAAGTTCCGGCTCCCCGAGAATGCCAATCTGGATCATATTACCGCGAAGGTGGACAACGGCGTGCTGACAGTGGTGGTGCCGAAGGTGGAGAAGAAGAAGCAGGAGACGCGCCGCATTGAGATCGATGGTGGAGCGTCGCAGCCGGCTACTGTTCATGAGGAGAAGCCCGCTCAAGCACATCATGAGGAGAAGCCCGCTCAAGTGACAGAGCACAATGGCGCTGCCGATCATGCTCAAGCTCAGCAGTGAGGAAGTCACCATCCAGCATCATCAAGTAGGGTTCCATTTCGTAGCATATGATAGTATTCATAAACTAATGCCATATACAATTGCAGATTCTGATTGTGATGAGTAGCCTTCGGACATAGCCGAGAACCGTGCAGTTTTGCGCACAGTTGTGCAGTTGGCAGAGTGTCATGTGGTTCTTCCGTGCTGGCGGAGAAGGGCATGAAATGTACATGTCAATGTAATTTTGTAAACAGAAATACTAAGTGCAGACGCAGTCTGTAATTTGGACAATTCTCTTTGACGTTCAATAATTTTTCTTTTCAAATGCCGACGAAGTTGCTTTCTCCTACTTCCAGAAGAAAACGGCAACGAAGCTCAACCTAGTATGCTGTGACTCGGAAGGCATGTGAAGGCGAAAAGAGAATCAGATATACAGCCGGGAGTGTCGTTTGTTGTATTCAATCACGCACGGAGGTTGGCATGCGATCAAACACGCCCAATTCCCCACACTCTTGCGGGTAAACCCCATGTACTTAGCAGGCACTTGGCTCAACCACTCGACCAAAGCAACTCAGATCGCAGTTCTATCCCAGAGCCCCAGCACGCCGCACGCAACCAGAGTCGGACTCATTGTTACAGCGCAAGCAGCTCCCTCCGCTGCCAGAACTTGTCGGCGGCTCCAGTGCTCATTTGCAAAAACGTGAGTGAGGATAAGAATATACGGAGAGTGTTCTTGCAAGCCGTCGTCGAATTCCGGAGGAATTGGCAGTCAGGGCTGCGGCAATCGCGCTCACGACGAAGAGCCCTGTGTCGACCTCCGGGATGAAAACACAACCCGATACGAGCAATTACATGACGTAAGGCGCTGCCAGTGGAGTATTGGGGACTCCTCACAACGTGGGAGGCCCGCAAAATGTATGGGAACTGAAATTTCTCTTAGGCCCATCAAAAAAAAGCCCGAGCAAGACCACAAATCCTGGATTCAATAGTTGTACTAAGTGAAGCAACTTGGATATCATTTTCTAGTATAAAAAAATAGATTTTCTCATTGAATAATTTAGACATGATACATTTTTTAAGTCGAATTTCCAATTTATAATACAAAGTCTACAATTTAATTTAATATATCAAGAAAATGTGTTTTCATTCACTATTACATTCTTCAACATTAGCATTGATTCCTTATCCTTGCATTAAAATTGAAAGAAGGTAAAGAAATCATCACAATCAATAGAGTTATCCTTAAAGTCACCTTGTGTTTTAAAATGATACCATGAATTTTGCTTTATTGTATTATTTTTTTTAACTTCAAATAGTTGGGAGACATGGAAGAACTTGGTGCACTCACTATATTGGGTGTGTACGAGCTTGGTGGTCTCTGAAGTCAAGAAAAATTAGTTTTGCCCTCATTCCATCCTTGAAAACTAGTTTTTCTTGAGTTTAGAGAACACCAAGCGCTTACACACCCAATATAGTGAGACCACCAAGTTCTTTCATATCTCCCAACTATTTGAAGTTGTAAAAAATAATACAATAGAGCAAAACTCATGGTATCTAAGTCAAATATCATATGCCTTTACAAATAACTCTAATGTGTCTTAACCCCTAAAGGACAAACTGCCACATTTGGGCTTTTTTAGAGTTTGGGCATGTACCTATGGATTCAATTTATATCTAGATTTTCTGAAATTTTTATTGGGACTTTGCCGTTTTGAGAGCTACGTGTGCCTTCTTCTTTTTTTGGATTCCGATGTCGTGGTAAAAAGCTATGAGGGTCTGAATCTCAAATGCTGCTCCAGGGACAGCTTTGGCAAAATAATTAGCCAATGAGGAGGGGATCAAAGTTTGACTTTATTGAGGGGCACCTGCCCCACAATGACTACTTCCACTGTGGGGCAGCCAAGGGGTGCAGAATATACAGTCCCTAGAAAAAGAATTTGCTCTACAGGAAAAGAGGGGTCGGATAACCAGTGGGAGAGGGCGGTGATAGCCTGATGGGTGCCAACAGGGCCGGTTCAAACTTTTGGAATGGCGAGGGCGAGGGTCCCGGGGAAAGGGAGGGCTGAGTGGGCCGGGAATAGGATGGGGAGGGAATGCCAGCAGGGATGGGGTATGCATGGACATGGGCATGGGGATGGGCATGGGGATGGGCATGGGGATGGGCATGGGTGGATGGATTGGGCCAAATCACTTCGGGCTGTGTGCTCCTCGCAGGACCGGTCTCCCTTGACTCAGTTGCTTGCTGACTGCAGCAACTCTGTCTGTGTAGACAGTAGAAAAAAAATAAAAATTGGTTCGGCTCTTTGACTGAGATGTTTAGTAAGGCCGATTGAATTGTGCACACCTATGGTAATCCCCTACGTTCCACAATTTCCTACTGCACAGCCAAAGTGTGCAAAAAAAAATGACTTCTTCAAAGGTGTCATTACTTGAAAATTCAATGAAGATGCTACTTTCTCAATTGCACAATGCAAGTGCATACTACTAACATCAATTCAGATTCTTTCAACAATGTGCATGCTCTAATCACAAGCTTATAAGTAATCCACAAGGCATCAACTCTTCACATCTACATGAGCTTTATGTCCTTCAACTCCATTTTATGCAATTCTTCTCTCCATTTCCACACGAGTGTTTATCTATTTTTCTCTAACTCTTAGCATTAGTAGAGATGCCAAGGAAGGCTATTCCAGCATGGAAGAGGAAAGAGGTAAGACACTACAAACATAGGTGAATTCTTTGAATTGAGTAGAGCTCATACGAGATAGAATTCTAACTTACTTACACATTGTAATGTTTATATTTGTAGGAATGTTACCTAGAGGCACCTAGGAGGAGCTCTAGATTACAATCCAAGGATGTAGCAAGCTCCTCCAACCCCCTCCACCACCTTCACCTTCACCCCTCTCACCACCTCCACTCTTACCTCCACTTCCAACAATTCCTTCACCTTCATCTCCACAACCTACAGATTTTGAAGGTGACATCTACACACTACTTCAAGATGCAATAGGAGAATACAATCCCGATTTTGTTGATAGTCAAGAGAATTTTCAAAATAGGGGAAGAGAGAGTAGTTGTGAAGAACCTAGTGAGGATAGTTTTGATGAGGGGGAGTATGGATTTGAAGAAGATAGGACATTGGAAGAATTGTGGTGGCCTCAAGAATTAAACCACAGTGTCCACACATACAATGCACGATCTGCAAAGAGATTCAAAAATTTCAGACATGGAAGGGAGGGGCAGATGGGAGAAGGGAGTAGACACTGGAAGGAAAGCCTCACTGTCCAAGAGCCTCCCAACGGCTTGAACAGGGAGAGCGATGGCGAGGATCGGAGAGGGGACGGCTTGGGCGGGAGAGTGGGGACAGATGGGAGCGGGGGTTCGAGATGGGGCAGTGGGGTTGGGAACTGGGAACAAGGGGTTCGTGGCGGGGAGGAGAGCTGCGAGGTTCAGGGCGAGGTCGGGAGGGAGGGCGGGGTCGGGAGGGAGGGCGGGGTCGGGAGGGAGGGCGGGGTCGGGAGGGAAGGCGGGGTCGGGAAGGAGGTCGGGCTGGGAGGGGATGGGTGGGGTTCAGTGGGTGGGGAGCGGGGAACGGAGTGGGGAGAAGGGGGAAGGGGACCGAGAACATGGTGGGGAGAGCGGGGAACGGAGTGGAGAGAAGGGGGAAGGGGGCCGAGAACATGGTGGGGAGAGGGGAATTTTGTGGGGCCGTGGGCAAGGGTATTGGGGAATAGGGAGAGGGGACCCGGTTCGTGAGGGCGGGGTTGGGAGGGAGAGTGGGCAGAGAGATGACCCATTGGGGATGTCTGGGTTGGGTCCACATATAGGGCCAATGTTTGGTCCAGCCAATGCAGATCAGTTTGAAGAGGGGGGAGGCATGGATAATGCATATCAATTTCCGGAAGAGGAGTTCTGTAATGTGGAGGGGGGTCCTTTAGAAATTGACGAGGATTTAGTAACCGCAAATGTGCATTCTCGTAGAAGGACACAAATTCATGGTGAAGATAACTTTATGCGTGAGGGGCGAAGGGAAAGAGTGCATATTTATGATGTTCCAACACTTGACGATGAACATGATTCTAGCGAGGATGTAGAGGAAAATGATGGAATGGAAGATCACGAGAGTGTCAAATATTTGTACCGGGATGAAACATGGAACAAAACGCATTACACTTACGATCCATTGCCTCAAGAATTTCAAGGTGTATCTAGCTCAAATGTTTTTTGGAGGTCATTTCCTACAGTGCTCCAACTATTCGAAATGTTTTGGACGCATCTTATTCTACGGGACATTATGAGGGAAACAAATAGGTATGCCAATGAGATAGATGGAACGGGGAATAGTATGGGGGGTCATGGGTGGAAGGATGTTTCAGTGCCGGAATTGAAGGCATTTATGGCAATTTGGTTGTACATGGGGATGAAGCGACAACCGAACATCAAGTTTTATTGGCATAAGAGGGGCTCCATATTTCATTGTCCTATTATTTCTAGAATTATGACCCGCTCCCGATTCGAGAATTTGACTAGATGTTTGCATATCACGAACCCGGCAACTTATGTACGAGACAAAGATTTGCCGGGGTATGATAAGTTGGGCCAAGTTATATGGTTGATGGAAATCATTAGGGATAATTGTAGAAATTCGTGGAAATTGGGTAAATTTTGCACCATTGATGAGATGATGATTCGGTACAAGGAATCTTATTGTCCTTTGCGGCAATATATGCCTCAAAAACCGCAAAAATGGGGCATAAAGGTTTGGTGCCTAGCATGTTCTACAACAAAGTATGTTTGGAACTTTTCTATTTACTGTGGCAAAGCCCAAGTTCTAGAAGATAGACCCCGCCTTGTTAGAGGAGAGCCCAAATTGGCGGAGAAGGTGGTACTAGATCTAACGAGCGAAATATGTGGAAAAGGACATGTAATTGCCATGGATAACTTTTTCACTAGTGTAGGACTTTTCAAGGAATTACGGGCGAGAAGCATTTATGCTACGGGGACTATGCGATCCAACCGCATTGGTTTGCCTAATGTGTTTCGAAAGACAAAGATTTATATGAAGAAGGAGCAAGGGTGGATGGATTGGAGAATGCACGCATCTAGGTCAATTTCTACGGTGGTATGGAAAGATAAGAAACCGGTACTTCTTCTTTCTACCCATGCTCAACCGACCACTACACCATGTTTGCCTATCCAAACCGTACCACGTCGGAATGGTGCAAGTCGTGAGAACATTCCGACATCACCTATGCACTTAGAATACACCACTCATATGCGCGGAGTTGATGTAGCGGACCAACTCCGGCCTTCTTATTGTACACAAAATCGGTCCTACAAATGGTGGCACCAAATTTTCTTTTTCTTGCTAGACATGTCTGTTGTGAACATGTTTTTGGTGTATGTTGACAAATGTCAGGGTGCTACTCCGGTTTGTAGACCTATGACGCATTTGCAATTTAGAACCGAATTGTATGAGGCTTTATTGCGAAATTGGATTGGGCGGGAGTGCGAGGATTTTATGGGGACTCCTACAAATCGAGGTTTATGTTTCCCGGTGTACTCCCAGAAGAGAAGTCCTTGTGTTGTATGCAATAAGGCAAAATCTAGTTCGGGTAAGAGGCCTCATTATTATTGCCCCTCATGTGGAGACAAGTACATGTGTGTTGTGGGGGGTACATGTTTCCATACATTTCATGAAGAACTTCGACGCCGGAGACTTGAGAATGTTAGTATGACAAATTTTTGTTTTTATTTTTCCCATTGTAATGTGTAAAATTGTTTACGCAAGTATTGCCAAGTAGAAATGTTCCTATTTATCTAAGTATGTTTTTTTACATTTAGGGTGTTCCTCAACAAGTATGGTTTCATAAATCTGAAGTAAGAAGACTAAAAATAAAAAATAAAAAATAAAAAATCAAATCCCCATTGTCTTTGAGGGAGAAGGGAGTAGAGAAGGTCTTGGGGTACGAAATTGGGTAACCAAAGGGTGCTCACAGTCATCTTGTATGAAACAGAGACGGAATTAGGCTCATTGGGGAAATTAAAGCCGTGACGGAATAAGGTCATGTGGGGGACAACATCACCAAAAGGGAGAAACTGCGAGGGAGAGGACGGGGCCATGTGGGCCTTCTACAGTGGACTGTGGAGCCCGGAGAGGGAGGGAAAGCTATGGGGAGCGGGGCATGGGCATTAGGGAGCATGGGCATGGGCATTAGGGAGCATGGGCATGGGCATGAGCGGGGCCCGGACAGGGAGAGCAAACGGGCAGGGTGGGGCGGGATGCGAGGGGGTGGGCACAGCATGGGGGGCACAGCAAGAGGGGGGAACAGGGAATTTGTTTAGTGGGGACGGGATGGGAGATGGCAGGGAACAGGAGTTTGGAGTGGGTGGTGGTTAATTATGTAAAAGACAAAGTGCAGGGCAGGGTACAGGCTACGCTTGCAGGGCAGGTTGGGGTGACCTTCATCAGAATCCCCAATTCCCTGCCCCAAATTAATTTTCCTAGGCATAGGAAAAGTTGAAACTAAAGCAGAGGGTTCAAGGTACGTAGGAGTATGAGCATACACAAGTAGAGAAAGAAGTGCATCAACAATGTACTTTCACTAGAAAAATAAGTAGGTTTCATCCATTAGTTTTGTGAGCGAGCATAATGTGTCATCAAATCGAGTTGAAGCCATAAAATCGATCTCCTTCCGATTGAAGCTAAAGTAGTGTAGTGAATTTAAGTTTTTCAATTGTAATCAAATTTGGGCTCATTACCGTGGTTGATTAATTCTTTTAAATATGTGATTAAATTTTTTTTTCGACGCTATGATGTTATCCATTACAACATATATGATATACATAGGTGAAAATATTAGTTTTTTTGAGTGAATTCTGAATTTGAAATGAATTTTGTTCACTTCACGTTTCCTTCAAACATTCATTATGATTCCAACGCTCAATCTAAAAATATAAATTTTGTTTTTGTTACCTAAAGCATTTAGAAGTAAATGTAAATATTGACCTAAAACATTTTTCATTTAATTTGGGTGTAGCAATGTAGTTTACAAAGTGTAAAGTATTGAAGTTTTTATGGTTATAGGTCCATCACTTTAAGATCAATTGGTATTTTATTATGAATTTCTACAACCAAAAAATACTTCTGCCTAAATTTACATGTTTTTTTAAATGGATGTCATACTTGATTGCATGAAAAATAAAGTCTAGTTTTTTCAAGATTTGTGGGAATAAACATATAATCAATCTTTTTGTCTTATTTCGTATATTCTTATTCTTGAGTACATAAAATAACATGCTATGAAATTCTACTAAAAAACATTCTAGCAATACATCCACCTCTTACACTTCATTTCAACAACAATATCACTTCACCTTAGGACGAATGATTTTATAATAGCATAAGGCGAAAAGTTAGAGCAGTTAGAGTGAGCAATTGCAATAATTACTGAAGAAACTTCAAATTCAAGCCGTTGTGTTATACAGCTTTACGAAAACAAAAACGCATATATCTTTCGAACCTCCTTAGTTTTGTGCTATAATTGAAGTTAGACAGCATCATCCCAAAACATAGACAAGATAATGCACACCTAAAATTATTAACAACAGTAAAACTTAGGGGAAAAAATAGCATATTTCAAATTCCAAGTAGCCGACTTAGTGACTCGGCAGCCATACTCTGACTGAGAATGAAAACACAAAATAAGTAATAAGTAAAACCGGCCACAACATATACATTACCCTGTAACAAGTTTTGCAACCTCACATCAAACCTCACACTAAAACATTTATCACACTCACTACAACAGGATGTTGACCATAAAATTTTGCATGTACCACCGCTTGGACATAAGAAGAAGGCTCAATTTTAGTTTACAGTAATTATACAATAAGGTAATTTTCTACTTTTCTCAATTTTTTTGTTATACCATACAGTTGTGATAGTAAGGAATAACTTGGTGTTACAAAAAGATGAGAAAAAGGTCATTTAATACTTTATTTTGTAACCAAACTAAAACTTTGGAATCATCATTAAAATTTTGAATTGCAATTGGACACAAAAATATCTATCAATACCATTACTTTTTATATCACCATATTGTTCCTCTTTACAACTTGTACCTTCTACAAAAAAATTGGATCCACGAGCTATTGGATATCATATATGATTTTTTTTAACAAAAGCCCAAAAGTTAACAAATTAGCTCTATTTCATAAACCGTTCATTTCTAATATACCAAATTTTGCCTAAAAATGCTTTATGCCTGAACATTGGTACATGCAAAATTTGTAGTACAGGTCCAACAGTAGAAACCTCATAAACATACAAACTAAATCCAGAGGATAGTGGAGGTACATCAGGACAAACCTTTTTGGAAAAGTGAGGAGAAATATAGGACATAGCATGACCGCAATCTTTCTTGCAGCTGAAACATGCACATAATCCTTGATTTTGAGTTCTTCATATCTTTTCACGTTTAAGTCTTAGTGTTGTTGTCAATTATTAAAGGCTAAACCTCACCTATGAACACTACAGAAAATTAGGTGAGAGGTGGGGACCATATGGAGCTTTTGTTGGTCACAATCCATATCTGAATTCAACATGCCAATTTGTAACTAGCTGTATGTGTTGCAAAACATCATGTGAAGGATTCGGAAGTACACTGCTAAACTTGCTTCCCAAGAGTAAAAGACCAAAATATAATTCTGTTACGTATCAATTTGAAAGATCTATGTTACAAAACTCACAATCCTTCATGCAGTATCATAATTTCCAATTAAAGTTGAATATACCAATTCTAAGTAAAAAATAGAAAATTTCATAATTCTCATAATTAGAAATGAATGTAAAGGTTACGGACCTAACTAGAGAATAATGTAAAAGTTATGGACTAAGCTAGAGAGCTTGTTCCATAGCAAGAAATGATACAATGACATATAGACCTCAAGGTGGAAGTCTCCGTCAAACAAAAGAACACTAATTTCTAGATCATACATAAATTTTTGATTTTCTTAGACTCGTTTTTACTTTTACTCACATGTTTTTGAACATTAATATTCACTCTAAATTAAATCCCATCACTTTAATTATTCATATTTGATAAAATAATAGAAGTTTTTTTATCATTTTGAAATAAATTGAAACACAATATTGTAATGGAATTTCAAATCAATATAGAAGAGTCCAAAATTGTACACAATTTGTAGAATTCCATGCATAATTCAAAGGAACCGTTCTCCAATTTGACATTTAATTGTCAAATTAAATGTCAACTAAAGAACCAGGGACAGAGATACTAAGACCAATTAAGGCCTGAAGATCAGATAAACTAAGAGCGCAAGCATCCAGAGAAACAAGTATGCAGAAACTCTAAGCCAAGAACGACTGATAACTAAAGAACCATAATAAAAAAAGAACCTAAGAAATCTTAGAACTAGTTCAAGTCCAGCTGAAACTACACCTAAAGAAAAAAGTCATAGGCCAGATCCTGAAAAAAAAGAAAATGTCTTCAAATGGAAAATCTCCAATCACCAAGACCGGGAGAAAGTGATGATGCGACGATGCAACAGTGTAGAGAACAGCCATCCTAAAGTTGAGAGTAACCTCCAGCAATCCAGCTGGAGTATTTTCGGTCTCGTCACTGTCAGAGCGGAGTTTCGATCCTGGAACCTGTAGGTTGTTGTCCCACTGCAGCGTGGTAGGCTGATTGGTAACCAGGCGCAGCTGATTGGGATCTTGACTGGGATCTCCGGGAGCGTCTACGTTCCCAATGTTGGGAGCGTAGGCGCTTCCTTAAGGTCCCATAAAAATTATGTGTGTCAAGTACATACATTAGAGTGTGTTTTCACCGTTTGGATTTTCTTTATTGTTGAAGTAGAATTTTTTAAAATTTGGAAAGCGATATTTAGTGAATGTGTTGTAGAATCCTACCTTGGAGCTATTTTTTTTTTTATTGAGTCTTATAAACCTTTTTTCAATTTTTTTTTCTTGAACATGTTCTTTACATTGTCTACTTCTTGAATATGGAGAACCAACAAATCGTGTAGTGTCAAAATTGAATACCACAAGAGGTCAAACATTGCTATGGGGGTCGGGCACTTCCCAAAAAAAGTTTATAATCTTCATCAAATGCTATAATCTTCTAATCCGTACGGTAAAAAATTATGAAAAAAATTCAGCATGTTCTAAATACCATTTCCTTAAGGATCCAACGGTCAAATCTTCAAACAAAACTTTTTAAAAAAAAAACTACCATTCTCTTTGAAAATGGCAGTTTTGGAGACAATTTGGTCAGAAAATGTCAAAGAATTTTAGGGGTTAAAATCCATGGGGCAATATATAATGAAGCATTTAAAAAAAGATGAAAGGAGTGGATCCATCCAGTAAATTCATTACTATTATTATTTACTTAAAAACATTTTTCTAAATACCTTTCTAAATGATAAATACTTATTAGGAAGAGTATTCAAAGGAGACTTAGGAAAATTTAATTCACTTGAAAAATATTATGTTTCTTTTTAATTGTATTTAGCTCACCTTATTTCATCAATAAATGACTTAAATGACATAAGATACTTACATTAAAACCCAAAATTTATTGAATTGAAATATGTGCAGCAAACATCGTGATACTAAAGTATTTGCTTCAATTGTAACTACAAAGAAAGTAAAGAATAAGGTAAGATCCCAAATGACATACTAGGTAAAAAAGTGGGTAAGTTTACGAATAATTTTTCTTTTTCTCTTTCCTCACTTGGTCACCTTCGACCCCATTGAAAAAGTAAAAGGAGAGGAGCCAGAGGAGACGAGCGGGAGGAACCTGTCGCTGAGAAGTCACGTTGTCTGCGCCCGACACAGCGCTTCACGCCCCTCGCATCGCATCGCAGCTCATCCCATCGCTTCTCTGCTTTCCGCATCTCACTTGGTGCTGCGCCTCACGTCCTCACCACCTCTGCATTCCCCCCACCTCCTATTCGAGCTTCTCCGCGTCCACTTTGGTAAGCATTTCAGGAACCTTGATTTGTCTGAGATGGTCCTAGATGGTCTCAGCTGCAAGCTTTTGATCCAACCTTCCTCGACTCTGTTCTGCTGTTGTGTCTTCTATCGGTGTTTTATGTAAAGGGTGTGGGTTGCATTTTCGTGGTGAGGTTCTTGGAGCTCGATGAGAATCCTCTGTTCGCAGTGCCGTTTAGGGTTTTAGGTTGGAGGAGGAGAGTTGATTCTAGGTTGGCGATTTTACTTGCGATTCGTCTTGTGCCTTCTGAATCGGGTTTATGAGTACTTCAATTAAATTGGGTTATGTGGGAGATTCTGTTGTTGGAAGGAAGTTGTCTAGATTGTTGGTCTGGGACTTGGGATTAGGGTTTAGAGGATTGTGGGGATAATTTGAGTTGTTTATTGGGGTTTAGATTGGACGATGGAATGTGTTTTCTTCTAATGTCGGTTTTGATTCGGTCTTTTCGGATGCGGTGGTTTGGTTTAATGTTGGTTTAAATTTGACTTATTTTTCTGTTGTTGGCTTCAGGTGCGTGTGATGTACTCAGCAGGAGCACATTGAGATGTCTAAGTTCTCGGGCTTTTGGTATTGAGGTTGGATTGTTAGTGCAAGTGTTGAGTGAAAATACTGACTTGTAGCAATATTAGAGTATCGTAGGCCTCTGTGGTTAGGAGAAGATGGAGGGGGGCTTGAAACCAGATACGTCAAGGTGGGTGGTGATATATCCCATCTACATCAACAGTAAGAAGACGTTGGCGGAGGGGCGACGCATTAGTGCACTGAAGGCGTGTGAGAATCCTAATGTGGTGGAGATCGGTGATTGCTGCCAGTACTTGAGGCTTCCATGTGCTATTGAGGTGTGTAATCTCTTAGTCTTTCTTTTTATCGGTTTCCATACTTGATAGAAATTGTTTTCGTGAAAGGGGAAAGCATTCAATATCCAGAGTATTCATGCATTGTAAATTTAGCTTATGTCTTGGTTATGGCTTCTAAAGTTGTCCTATTCGGGGATTTCCAGTTGGATAAAGCGTACTCAAGAGATTTCATGCAAAGAGGACGAGTGAGGGTGCAGCTGAAACGAGACGACGGCTCTCTTGTCAACCCGGCTATACCCACACGTAAGTCTAATCATCTCAAGGTTTTTTACTGGCAAGTGTGCCTCATTCGCTCTATGTTATGACACAAAGTTATAATACAACAGGAAGTTTTCACATCGAATTCAATGCTCCACAGTGACTCCTCATTCATTCGGCAGCTCACTGCGCTTGGGCTTGTTCGTCATGTTCAGGTAAAGCCTTGTTTTTGAAAGTAGCAGAACTTGTGCCAAAGCATCATGGCCGCAGTAAAAAGCAGGAACAATCTGGCTCAGCATCTGGACCGAGTGGTGCCCCTGCCCCCAAAGGAAAGGGTAACAAGAAGAAGAAGTGAAACCTTGTAGCAGAGTTTTTCTTCATCAGGTTCACGGCATTCTGCTCAATTAGTTTAGTGATGGACCGCTCGATGTGAACCTTTGTTGCAGACTGCAGTCCCTCTTGAGTAAATTTTGTAACCATGTCACTCCTCCAATGGCTTTGAAAGCTCCATAGCTCTTGACTGTAGCCGTTGTTGAGCCAGCCCAGTTCTGCGCCGAAATTATCAAAGCTGTGCTCTCCAATGCTATTTATGCAGCGAAGGCTACGTTCGCCCCTCCTTTTTGGTATGCTGGATTGCAAATATTTGTCACCCTAATCCATGATGGTCTTGAATATGAATCTCTGTTTCTAGAGTTTATTTCATTTGAAGTATATCTTGCATATTTTATAGAGAGCAAATACTGGCTTTAACCGGAGAGGACTTTTTTGAAGGGCTATTTGACCCTCGAGATCTTCTATTGTGTTGTCATTACGGTAGGCAAATATGTTTTAAGTAGAAGACTAGTGAGCATTTTAGACATCTTCTCGGGTTGTTCATCTGTTTCGACATCCGGATTGATATCAGATAGTGCCGCTATCCGTAATAGTCTAGTGGTTAGGATACCTGGCTTTCACCCAGGCGACCCGGGTTCGAGCCCCGGTTACGGAATGACACGTGTCATGCGGGGATAGCTCAGTTGGGAGAGCGTCAGACTGAAGATCTGAAGGTCGCGTGTTCGATCCACGCTCACCGCACGATTCACTTTGAGAACTTTTAGAATCACGATCTACATGGGTCGCGTTAATCACCCCCCTACAAACTTCTATTTGAGGGCGCCGCCGCTGCCCGTGCCTTGCTGCCCGATGACGGGCCCCGCTTCTCCAAAAAGGGCCCGGGGTGACAGGCTGGGTCGAGGAGGGTTGACCTGGCAAGGGCGCTGGCTGTCAGGTCGGGTCTCTTTTTGAACCCGATATTGAAATGATGGGTCCTGGGTTTAGGGTGGACGATTTCATTTGGCAGATGCTATGGATGATTTTTTTTTGCACTACCTAGGACAAAGAATAATCTAAGTAGATCCTTTTAACCCACTGTAGTGCGACTGTACTTGTATTGTGACTGTAGCTGTAGTGTCAAGGATCGAGTCAATAGAAATGTTCTGTGCGCCTAGATTTGTGTCAACCAGGTTCGTTTTTGGATATTACATAACACTTTATACTTCAAAAGGTATTGGATATGTAGTGTTACTAAACAAACATTTCATGCCGAGAATTTCGGATCTGGGAATTTTGAATTCTCGCACTACATCCCCATAAAAAGAGGATAAATTGGTGTTGATGGGCCACAACTTCGACCGTCTTCTACAGTCAAGAAAACCTTGGGATTTGTTTGAAGTGTAGAGAATCTACGTGAGTGACTCTTGTAGTTTGTATAGGAGTGGATAAATTGGTGCTTGGAGCCACTTATTCCATGCTCTTCTTTGTTTCCTAAATCATGAGGTTGTCTGTAGCGTTGAGATTTGTTGTCACTTAATGTTTATATAGGAGAGGTTGCTAGTTCCTTGTTTGATATGGTTTAGGGATTAAGGGTTGATATGGCTAGTGAAGGGTCCTCTATTGTCGACTTAGGCAGTACGTGTTCTAGTGAGGATGATACACACTTTGATTCCTCTTATGAGCGAAACAAAGAGTGCTGCAAAGCATCTCTTGTACGGCACCAGGTAATTGATTTCATTGATCTTACAGGTCCTTCCAACTATGAGAGGAAGAGTGTCCAACGTAGAGCTGCGTCAGTAACGCAGGAAGGGACAACATTATCAGCCTATAAGGTGAACTATGTCGATCTTGAGGACGAGAGTGGCTGTCATGTGCATATGGGTCGGCTGAAGCTGAGTCCTCAGAACAGTGTCCCATGTTGATTTAAGTTGTGAGAGAGTTCGTCCTCCGCTACGTGTAGTTACGCCAGGAAGACCATATCATCACTCTCCCGAGGACGTGCACCCTGTCCGTAGTGTGACAAGTGCTTCAGACTCGTACGTAGATGGAACAACGTTTAATCTTGAGCATCATAGGCAAGGAAACTCAATCGGAACTGCGACTTCCCTTGCTTCGTCGGAATCTAGGGATGGTAGTTTGGACTTCGCTGCAGATATACCGTCTTGTTCTACGCAAATGTCTCAGATAAGTTTGACTTCGTCTAGCTGTGTATACCTGGGATCTCAGTGTCCTACAACGGCAAACACACAACCACAGTATGTTGATCTTTCCTCTAGCGATTGTACTCCAAGTACAACTTCTTGTGACAAACAGACGATAGACGATCCTACAGGTAGTGAGTACGACGTATCATCTAATTTTGGTAGGATGAGTACTGATAAAAATGTCACATTTGTTGAAGAGAAGACCGTTCCTAAGGGAAAGGTTAAGAGTGTAAGAAGTGGCAAAGCAGCAACTAGGTCAAGGTTGAAGAAGGAAAGTGAGAAAGAAAGCAAGCCCATGCGGCATATCTTGTCAGAGGATTGGGAGGAAGATGATCCCCCATACCAGGGGCCAGAGCGTGAAGAAGAGTTGGTTAGAGGGCTTAGAGAGATTAAGCAAACTCCTCCACCTGGCCCATTTTGCAGAGAGGATCTCACGTGGGAACCAATTCGTACTCAGGGCGGGGGACGTTATTACATTCACGAGGTCGCTGTCATCCCTTGGAAGAGACTTTCAGACTTCAGAGAGGGCGAGGGACAGGACAAATTGTATCCTTGTAGATACAACAAGGAAAAAGTCTCGAAGAATAAGCCAGGGAGTTTGGTTTTACCTAGGGCTAATAGTGCTGCAAAGGTTATTAAGTAAGTTCCGAACTCTCCCACTGTTTTCAGTTGTAGTGCAACATCATCATATTGTATGTCAGGGTATGGATTTAGGGCACCAGCTGTAGTGCCTCATTTGTTCTATGATTAACTCGTAATGGGTTATATATTTTCTGGGTAGTGCATGCATATCCAGTGATCTAACTACATGTTTCAATGTGAGCAGGTTCAGCTGTAATTTTGGACCTGAAGATAATTCTCATATTTACATCAAAGACTTGAAGGGCCTTCTTCAAGCGGAACAACAAAGGAGGAAGAAGAGGGTTACAACAGCATTAGAGAAGAAGCGTAAAGGAAAGAAAGTTATTACAGATTTCAATGCAATGTCTACTGATAGAAACACAGGACAGAAGAAGACACGCATAGGTCAGAAGGCTGCTGGGATGTCTATGAAGCGAGGATGCCAGCGCCATTTCCTAGCAAAGAAGAATTATATGGACACTACATTGTGTCAGTTGGTGTACAAGGTTACTGAGCACGTAAATGTGCACGGTGAGCAGTGCCACGGTATCATGGTTCCGGGATTCAAGCACTCCCTGGGAACGTCGTTGTTAGAGAATATGAAGAACAAGCTCGGTAGTATGTTGGACATGGGCTTGACTTCTACTCAAGTTATGATCCAGCACAAGGCATGGGTGATGGAGATGGCCCTCTCCAACGCACCTGTGAGTCGAGATATGTTTGTTCAGGCACACGACGTCCGGAACATAGCAAACAAACGTGCACAAGAGACTTGGATGAAGCACAAGAAAGAGACTGTTAGCATCAGGCTATGGAAAGACGAGAACATCAAGGAGGTATTCTTTTATCAAGAACATGGCTTGTTGGATATCAATAAGAAGGAACAGGACGATGCTCCATTCACGCTTGGATTTCAGACAGCTTGGCAGAAGACTATGCTCGTGAAATTTGGCCATCAAAGTGCCATTTCTATAGACGCCACGTTTGGTACAAGTCATTCTCGGGTAAAGAGAGTTTGAATGCAAACTACGTGACTTATTGTTAGTTGGTTTTTGTGTAGTGCAAGAGGAGCATCCCTTTACATCTTGATATGTAGTACCATGAACTGTTCGTAAATAAAACTTTCTGTGCGAAATGATTTGATGCAGTATCCATTGTACACTGTTATGGTGTTCGACGAATGGCGGAATGGTATACCGGCTGCTTATTTCATTATTTCCAGCTCCACCGAGAACGCCTTGAAACCTGTGCTGCAGGCACTGAAGGACAAAGCCTTAACTGTCAAGGCTGATTGGGAGCTGTCGTCGGTAGTTGTGGACAACGCTCAAGCTGAGTTGAACGTCCTTGAGTAAGTAAATCTCTTCATCCATTTAATTTGAGTTTTGAAGGATTTAAATGTACTCAGCGATCAAGTGTAGTACACTTCTCTCACAACCGTCCTGCACTACAAGGAGTTGTGGCCCAGGTCAAGGATCCTACTCTGTTTCTGGCATGTTAAGAAAGCATGGGCAGAAAATGCAAAGAGCAAGATTAGTCGGATAGAGGATAGGGCTAATATTCTGAAGGAGGTTGGTGATGTTTTGTACGGCAAGAAGTATGTAGTTGGAACAGACCCTATAGCATGGGCAAACAACGAGCTGGACAAAATCAAGGAGCGACGCCCTTCTGCTGCTAAGTTCATGAAATACATCGACAAACACTGGAGAAAGAAAATTGCGATGTGGTGTGCTGGTAATCGGAACATCCCACATGCTGGACAGAACACAAATGCTGGTATTGAGTCATTCCATGCTAATTTGAAGCGGATTTTGTTGCTTGAGAAGCAAAGATTTATAGGGCGTCGGTTGGATTGGTTGGCTGATGATCTCAAGAATAAGGTTACAGGGCACTACTGGTATTACAGAGCCTTAAAGGAGTTTGGTTTCATACGCAATATCAAACAGGAGTTTCTCATTGCGAATGCAATCCAGCTTGCCTATGGAATACCGGACTCTTATGTGTACATGAATCCAGAGGGGGAAGACATAGCGTTGGTAGTTTCCGTAGACAATTATCCCAAAATATGGACAGTATATGGAGTCGACACTGATTGGGCACAATGTGATTGTTTTATTGGACAATAGAACACTATGTGCAAGCATATTATGAAGGTTTTTCTTATAAAGCATCCCGAGATTGATGAAGGGTTGATTCTTAGGGAGGCAGGGACAAGGTGTGGGATAGAGAGGACTATTCCAATGGCGGATGCTTTTCGTTCAAAGGCGGATTACAGACAGGATGACGAAGAGGATCCCCTGGTCCTCTTCAATGAGGACAAAGTCAGTGCTACATGCGGGTCAGATAGAGTGCAATCTGGGCTGGCAAATAAATTTGGAGGGCTAGGTTCTAAGTCTAATCCGATTGATCTTCGTGATGTATCTCAGACCGAGAAATTCAAGTCTGAAGAGATACTACAGAAATGCGGTGGTAGTGAGGGGAATCCAATTGTACTAAACCTCGTTCCTCAGCCGCAATGCCAAAGAGCTAAACAAGACGACCCTACGGAGCTCATAAAGGATCTCCTTATTACAGCAGGAAAGCACGCCGAAATACACCACCACTTGGTAGCTGATTTGAAGAACATACGTGGGAAGTACAGGAAGTTGATCGCCCGTGGAATTGCAGGCAAGGAAGTGAAGGACACCACCCCAAAATTCCCCCAGCGAGAAGGCGACTCGTCGTTGAAAAGGAAACTGGGAAGACTAGAAGTACCTAGGGCAGGTAAGCGTCACCGAGTATAGAAGGTGTTCCTGACTGACTAGAGACTAGATTCTTGTAGTGCAACACATTGTAGTGCTAGTCATATTGTACACTACATAAATGTAGTCGCAGATTACTGCAATGGAGGCATGTAGTCAGGTGGAAAAGAAGGTTGTCACAGACCAAATCTCCACGTTTTTATAACATTGTAAGGAATAAAAAAACATGACAGAAAACCATTACTGTCTATGCACCCTCCCTTTCCTCTCCTTTCGAGCTACTTTGAAGACATCCAAGTAAGAAGTCTAAACCAGTCTCATACGTTGTGTACGCATGAAACCTCTGACTTACACTCACACACCCTTGATGTAAGATCCGAGTGGGAACTCTTTCCACGAATTGGACCCTTCACTAAGGACAAATATGAACTGCTGCCTTGTATAGTAGTGGGCCATCCAGACTTCGGAAAAGGAACTACCTTCTTCAAGTTCCGCTGTTCATGGAAATGCTGAAATGTATGTATAGGTCGTTTCAAAGTTTTCACGGGAATTTGTGCTGCACGATCTGCCTCCCGATGTGCTCTCCACATAGCGTGGGAAGTTTTACGGCTCTGGACCACTCCAACGACTAGAGGAGAAGAAGGTCCGCTGCTTACAACATCCTTCTTGGGCGTCTCTTCAGCAAGAGCACTGAGGAGGTGAATAACCTCCTCTTCCATCAACTCAATAGAGCGTGAGTCCATAGCAAGCATAGATCAAGATCTCAAATGAAGAAATATACGATTGACGACATCTTTTATATATGCAAAGGTATTTTGCACAGTGAAAAAAGAATTCCAAATATAATGTAGTTAATGTAGTGCCAATGTAGTGCTGAAGGTATTTCATACTATATAAAACTACGTTCATTCTGCCATGTAGCACGACGTGGTATCAGTATTCCTCCGGAAGGCACTTAATTGACACTAAACACCCTCCAAAGTAAACCACTCCTTGTTCGTTCCCACGAAGACCTATAGTTTTCTTCCTTTTAGATTTTAACGGAAATCACCACCCGTGTCCGACCGTACACCGTCTTACAGACGGTTGGACAAATCCGGTAGTTTTTGCCTCGTTCCTATTTTCCGGCTTTTTAGACTAGTGGCCGGTTCCCACTGATCCGTCTATCCTTTCAAGTGGCTGGATTTTCCACCGTCCCGTGACTTATAGTGGCTGGACACCCCACTGTTCCTATCTACCACCCGAGAAGTGGAGTAATAATCCTTCCGTACGACTATGGACCGGTCCGGATAACTACTCAGTACCGGTTACTGATACGGAAATCATACTACAATGACATTACCTTACGGCTGCACGGTATTCTACCATACTATCTTCCTTCCGGATTGGTTCGCAGTAGGGTATCCGGCTTTTATCCCATCTACAGGAAGCGACCGGTCCGTTTCCGGATCCCGGTGTACACACGGCTCTCCGTGTCCTTGAGACTACCAGCCCTGCTGCAATACGTCTCTCCTTCCCTACGGGCTCCTTCCGGGACTGGAAACCGTCAACACTCGACGCTTGACCCCTCCCCAGTCTCTCCGGGCGCTCTCCTGACCTTCCTACTGTTCAACACTCCTCCGGAACACTACTGAAGACAATAGAACCACAAACCATACGGCAACGGACCCGTCAGCAGCCGGTTGACACAACAAATCCAAAAGTATATTCTCAATTGCAACAACAAAACGGCGTACAAAAACAAGGCCCCTGCCTTGGAAAAACGTCTAACTTAAATACTAAAACCTATCGGTTCCCAAAGCGACCAAGTGGTCCACCGAGATCCAGAAATTCCGGATCTTGGATCCGGGAATCCCGGACCGGTAGCCGCCTTCTATTCCTAGTTACTGCCGCTATCTATCCGGATTGGCAGCCGGGTGCACTGGAGCCCCATCGTTAGTCGCTGCCATTTTATCCGGTCCTTATCCCAAAACCTACTCCTTGTGCTTATCTAGCCGGGGACTGTGCCGGGTTCCGTCCAACCGTTCCTTCTTCTGTGGCCGCTTCAGTTTCTTCAACGAGGGGCCTTCTTCCGGAGCCTCCGATGCTGACGGTTCGCTGGACTTCTGGGATCGGTCTACTTGAACTGCCGGGGATGGAGATCGTGCCGCCACCGGAACTGCGCTGAGATCCACCTGGAGCGTTTCCGGAGATCCCTGTACCGGTATAAAATCTACCGGTGGTGGTCTCTGGTCCGGTCCCAAAGGAATGTTTCCGGGGTTAACAGTCTCGACTCCATCCAAGTTGGGTAGAGTGTGCAGACTGCTCAAGGTGTCCGGAATAGGATCCTCCAGCGGGTGTCCTACCTCCTGTTGGGCGGGCCGGATGGCCGACCGTATCGGAGAGGCTGGAGGTGGCACCGGTGCCGGTTCCCTGGTTGGAGACGGTGGTCTGGGATCCTCTTGATTTGCCGGTGGCCCTGATGACGGACCGGCCTCTGCGTAACCGAGGACTTCCACCAGGTTCTTCATCATCATCCATGTGTCCCTCATCACCTGCGTCCGGTCGTGCATGAACTTTATAATATTCTTCATAGTCGGATCCGGTTGACGGGTCAGGAAGGCCTGGTAAACGGCGCACTGATTGGCCACATCTACCGGAAGAGCTAAAGTGGCCTTGATCTCGGCGACCGACCGGATGGCCTCGACTGACCGGTCACGGGCGTCATTGAAATCTTTCCGGGCATCACGCACCTCCTCCTCGAGCTTCCGATTCGTCTCCCGGTACTTCGCCAGCCGGTCCATGTGCTTCTCCTGGAGACCGGCCAAGTCCCGGTGCTTGCGAAGAATACTCAGGCAATCCTCCAACCGGTCCGAACCCGTAAGGATCATTACCTCCCTAGCCAACCGGCCCTCCGCCTTCCTAGTCGACTGTAAGAACCGGGCATACGTCGTCGCCTGCTCCGATAGGTTAACTAAGTCCTGGTACGGATCTCCGGTGTGCTCCGGTGGTCCGGTGGGCTGTTGGATCTCCGTGTTCAGGGTTCGCTTGGCCGGTACGGGAGTCCGAGGTGATCCGGATGGCTGTCCCTTTTCCGGGCTAGGACGGGGTCTCTTAGCCGGCGTGGGGGAGACCTCAATAACATCATCATCGTCGTCCTGGTCGGACACTTCTTCCGGCTCAGCGAACTGCTGATAGCTTAAGAGCTCATCGTACTCCCGGACCTCCTCAGCACTCAACAGCCCCTTAGTACGGTAGAGGTGAATGAGGAAAGACGGAAGGCAGGTGGCCTGCTTCTTGGTCTTCCGGAGATTGGCCACCTGTCGGTCGATTATCGTCTTCATCATGACCCCCCAGTCCACCGTGAATTCACCGATCATGGCCCCAATGAAAACGGACGCCCACTTGTTGGTGATCCGTTTGGGCTTTTCCGGATGGAAAATAGGGTTCATAAACCCTACGACTCTCCGGGCCTCCGGATCCGCAATGTCATCTAGCCCCCATCCTTCTCTCGGGTCTCCGGCCCCCTTGAGATACCGGTGTACGAAGTCCCGGGGCTCCGGCGTCGAGACCTCGCCGGAGTTCTTGAAACCATACGTCTCCCTCCAGAGTTGTGCCGTCCATTGATCCGGCTCTCCCCGAATGGTTCCTCGATTCTCGGGATTCTTGACGAGGATCTCCTGGGCCGGAAGGGCAAGCTTCCAACCCCATGCCTTGTCCAGTAGGACCTCACATCTCATAGACTCTAAGGCGGTCCGGAGGAGCTCCTTCTCCTTCTCGCCGGCCGGTATCAACGGCATTACCCGTTGTACCCTGAACGACTGTCCTTCCGCCGCCGGTTCCTTCCCTTTCCTACCCATTCTGCTAAGTCCTCCTCTCCGTCACTCCGGTAACACCTGCACGCACGATCCTCACCACAATCTCTCGCCTAACGGAAACACTTCCGTCTCACCGTCTCTCTCCTACCGTCTAACCCTAACTGCGCCCTCCGCCTTAGAGCGCAAGGACCCGTCGTGCCACAAAATGACAAAGAGAAAGGAGGAGCATGGCGGTTCTTCCTCCTTTTATACCTGCCCTCGCGCCCACCCGTTCGTAGCTCATCATGTCGGACGGTCGTAGCCCCTCATCATTGGACGGTCGCGACGGGCGGCGTTTTAATGGTTGCAGCCATTATCCCCGTGTGCGTTGTACCTTTTGGTGGTTATCCTTAAGTCTGCCGGGTCAGGGCTCTGTCATATGGACTGTACCCGTCTCTCCTCCACCGCAGACGACCGGATCTCACCCGGCTGGCCTTCCGGTCACTTATTTATTCAGCCGACCGGCTTAACCGGTTGTTTTACTTATAGGCTTAGTACTTCCGTATTTCTAACATAAAATTTTTAATTTTTTTATCATTTTCCTACTGGAATTAGTATTCCGGTGTGTCAACCGTGGAAATCACTTTCCACATTACCCCTTTTTCACCCGTGAGCGTCCTAGCGAACGTCATCCGGTCTGTACAGTTTGACCCGGGATCCATTCACCCTAGTATCCATTGGATATCCTTCTAGATCTGAAAGTTGTAATGACCCATTGGAATAAATCTTATCAACCCGGAACGGTCCCATCCAGCGAGTATGTAACTTACCCGGAAAATTCTTGTACCGGCTGTCATAGACTAGAACCAATCCTCCTTCTTCGATTCCTTTATCCGTTGTGATTCGCTTGTCATACACTTCCTTCTTTTTTGCTTGGACCTCCTTTGTCCGTTCCAATGCCTCCATCCGGTCTTCCTCCATCCGGTCGATGACCTGTAGACGGTCGTCGAGTGCATCCGTTTTATCTCCGTGGTTGGCTGCGAGTACCCTCAACGTCTCTACTTCCGTCTCGATGGACTGAAGTACCTCCTGTCCGTATACCAGATAATACGGAGTCCGTCCGGTTGTACTCTTGTGTGCCGTATTGTACGCATAGACCGCCGATGTCAGTTTCCGGTCCCAGTCCGTCTTATGTGAGGTCACCACCTTGGTCAGAATCTTACAGATTATTCCGTTGGCACGTTCCGTCAATCCGTTCGCCTTAGGATTGTACGGTGTGGTCTTCCGGTGTTTAACCTCGTACTGGTTGGTCAGACCGGCCACCACTTCGTTCAGGAAATGTGTTCCCCGGTCGCTCACTATCTCCAACGGATGGCCAAATCGCATCATTATCCTTTCGAATATGAACCGGGCGGATGTCTCGGCATCATTCTTCCGGGTGGCTCTGGCTTCTACCCACTTCGTGGCGTAGTCCGTCGCCAAAATGATGTACCGGTGCCTCTGAGTGCCTAACGGTTGAATTGGCCCAATAAAATCCACTCCCCATTTTTCAAACGGTGCTAGTGGAACAATGGGAGTTAACGGCCAGTGATGCCGTACGGCCGGAGCTCCTATCCGTTGGCAGGGATCGCATTCTTTTATAAATTGATGAACATCCCGGTGAAGGTGTGGCCACCAGTATCCGGCCTCGCGGATCTTCTGTACGGTGATGACGGATGCATAGTGTCCTCCGGCCGGTCCATCGTGCAGAGCCCGGATGACCTTCCGGCGATAGATGGGTTCTAGGCAGCGTCGGAGTTTTTCATCCGCCCCTAGCTTGAAAAGCAATTCTCCGACCAAAAAGTACGGTGCCACCCGGTGCTGAAACACACTTTTCTCCTCCCTACTCAGGCCTTCCGGATACCTCTGAGTCTGGAGATAGTTCTTAATCCGCTGAAGATCCTGGTCCTCCCCTTCGTCCTCCTGAATTCGGTAGACGGAAGACGTCCCTCCTACGACCGGAAGGTCGCGGGGGTCCGGTATATCCTGTATACTGGTACCAACCGGGTATTCTTCCGGAAATTCATCCGGAAACTCTGAAGATATCTCCTCCTTGCTCTCTTTTCCCCGTTGTCGCGACAAATAATCTGCATTGAGGTTAGACTTCCCGGATTTGACAATAACTTCGTAGTTGAACTCTGTTAGCTGGGATTGTCTTGATGGAGGTCTGAGATCCAGGGAAGCCAAGGGAATAAGGGAAGCAGCCCAAACCGAGTGCGATCATGGTAGTCAGGCCCTTAGTATGAGGAGTTGGAGAGAAAGAAACAGGTGGGTAGCGTCTGGGAGAGGGAAAGTCATTGAGGACGGAAATGAGTCACCAGAAGAGGGGCAGGTGCGGTAAACCAACAGACACCCTTGAAGTCCCAAGGTTGGGACCGTTAACCGACACCCGAGGTTGGAGTCTGAGAACAGTAACCAAGTAAGCCGTGGAGTCTGTAAAAGAGGTGGAGAGCTTTTGGAATATCACTATGGAGAGTCAGGGGTGAGGATTATGAGGTGTGTATCATGGTGTACCATGCAATCCATGAGTCCAAGCAAAAACAGTATAGAAGCAAGTCTTAGTGTATTCAGTATGTAAAAAGAGGAGCAACAACATCCATGATCCGTGTATACACTGAAACATGTGAAGTAAAGAGAAGGCAAAACGACTTAAGGTCCTGGCTAAGAGTCTGCTTTGTAATACTAATCTCACAGCTACGAGTAACCAGAAGTCCCTTCTAAGCTTCTAACGCTATGATTTATACTTAGACTAATCCGCTATTGCCGGGCACAACAGTCAGTGCCACCGCCTCCCTTCGCCTGGTTGCCATGGTGACTCTGCTTGTAACTCCTTGTTTATCTTGGCTGCTTACTTTTAACTCCCTGTTGGTCTTGATTCTACCGATCCTGGACTCCTTGTTCGCCATGGTGCCTGTGGAGGTAACATTTTGCCGGTTTTGGTAGAGTGCAAACCGTCCCGGTTTGCAAGTCAGCGGCGGGTTCTTCGGCCTGCGGGGCGTCTATCCGGGCGAGTTTCCTCACGCGGGATCTGGGCGTGGCGCCGAGGAGGATCTTGGTCGCCATAGATGGCAGCTATGGCTGCAGCAACTCCACGGTGTAGCAAGTTATGTTTCGACCTGTAGGTACGAGCATGTTGGTATATGTCAAAGACTGTCTTGCCCAACAGTTTGTTGCAAGCAGGACATTGGACATTGTCGGCCTCGGGGTTAGAGTAACGATTCACCAAGTCCGGATGGGCGGAAAAATACTTCTTGACTTCTGCTATGGCTATCTCAGACTCTTCCTCGGCATCACTATCCTCACTACCTTCCCCTTCCATCTCATACTCGGCTTCCAACGTTTGCAATGCAAGTTTATGCTCTCGGAAGGATTTAGGTTGTGTGCGTACCCCTAGATTTGGATGACTTGGGCCAGCATGGCTGGAGGATGCAGGGGGTCTTGGCGAAGCCGGTGCTGGTGTCGGTAGGAGGGGCGAGTGCTGGGGGGTATCCTCCGTGTCGGTGGGGATATCCGGGATATGCACCCGATCCTGTGGCTCGCTGGACTCCAATGACAAAGAAGGTACTTGGATCTGAATTACCTGGTCTTGGAGGGATGGTCTCGGGTCTGCTGCGGCTATGTCCGTGTCCAATGCCTCGGTTGTCTCCTGATTGAGGGCCTCGATCGCCATCAGATCCATGTCCATGTCCCAAGCATGCTCAGACTGCTCAAGATCCATCTCAACCAGTGCGGCGTCAATGCAAGCGTCTAGGAATTCTGGAGGTGGTACTGCTGATGAAGGTGGATTTTCCCAGAGCAGGCGATAGGCATGCGTTCCGATGAGGGTGGCCGCGTTCTGCACCCAATTTGCCTTGTTGACCTCGAAATTTGTCTTGGCGTCCTCTGTCTCAGTGCGCATCTGCTGGAGCCGTGTAATCTCCTCAGGGATAGGTGGCTCCATGGCTTGTGATTGTGTGCCTCGGGCTAGTGCCTCATTGAGGGTCTTGCACCTGGCTAATGTCTCGGCGTTTGTCAGCTCGAGTCGCTGTGCTCGTTCCTCAGCTAGGTTTTTGCTCTTGGCCATGGCGTCCACCTGCTCGTTTGTCGTGGCGAGCTCCAGTTCCAAGTTGGTAACCTGATTTCGAAAATTGGTGATGGTCTGGTTAGCCTCCCCGAGCTGCACGCGAAACTCCTCTCTGACTTCGGTGAGTGTCTGCTTGGCTTGGAGCTGGGCTGCTTGGATTGCTTTCGCCGTCTTCCTCTTGGTACGTTCCTCGAACTCTCCCCGTAACGCTGCTTCTGCTTCCTTTTCTTGCTCCATGGTGTGTATGGTGTGGAGCATACGTTTCACACATTCCGCCATCTCCTGACTCTGGTCATAGAATTCCTTGGCTCGAACTCCGTAGACAGCTTTGTCCTCCCCTCCTTCTCGCGGCGCCGGCTCTGAGGGGCGGGGGCGCTTGCTGGGTCCCGGTAGGGCAGCATCCCTGGCTGCCACGGCTGTCAATTCGCGCTGAACATCGAGGAGGGTGCCCATCTGTGGGGGCTGATGGTTTATCCTATAATACGCCAAGTACTTCGTGATGTACTGAGTTAGAAAGGGACCTATAGGACTCTGGTAGTCGGGGCGCCTGCGGTGACCACGGAGCTGGACCCGAAAATGATCGTCTACAATCAACCCCCAGTTGATTTTCTCTCCACGGTCCGCAAGGAGAAGGACAGACAAGTGATCAGGGTGAATACGGTTGCAGTCGTTCTTAAAGTAAATCTGACTAAGTATCCCACGAATCCGAGCAAACCATGGCTCCTGGAGCGCACTGCCTAGAGCGTACACATCGTACCTGCCATCTGCTTGGGGCGGGACATCCTTCACTGCCTCGGCGATGTCGGGCTTGGGCGTGGTACACTCCGAGCTCCACTCTGTAACTCCGGTCCCGTCCCAGCCAAAAAATGCGTGGAGATAGCGAGGAGAGTACCGAACTAAGATGCCGTCCACGACGCCGGCCGGGAACTGCTCCTCCTCGCTCCGTGTTGCCATTGATGTCAGAAATGCTTGGCAGCGCGCAACATCCACATTGCCGTCCAGCTTGGTCCAATACTTGATGAGGTTGGTCTTGGTTAACCAAGCACCATCTGTCTTCCGCTTCCACTCGCGCACCATGCGAGGAAGATAGATGGGGCCTTCGACTTTCTTGCTGTCCATGGTGTGTAGACCAGGGAGAGATAGGAGAGCCGAGTTGTGTGTGGAAAACAGTGGAAACGCAACGCGGATGCTGCGAGGGACTGTGTGAGACGGTTCGCGCAAAACCAGAGAAGTGAGAAAACTTGCGAGGTGGAAACTGATATGGTGAGGAAGAAGAGATGAAGTCCTTGGTGGCTGGCTTTGGTGGATTCGCCAGGGTTGACATGACAGCAGGGAAGGGGATGTGACCCTGAGGCTCGATTTTGGTGGGCTGGCCGTGGAAGATGGCGGCGTGGTCCTAGGAAGGTGGAGTGGATCATGGCCGATGGGATGGTGAGCTCCTTGATGCGCCTGCTGTCCCTGAGTCACTTGAGTGGCATGGTCGTGATTGGAGTAGTGGGTGGTGAGTGCTTGGTGTTCAAGTTGTTCAAGTAGATTGTGGTGATCGATGATAGCTTGGGCTTGAAAGACAGTCGGGGGTTCTAGGTGATCATGGTGTCCAAGATGTCTTGTGCGATTTGACTTTCCAAAACGGTTAGGACAGTTAGCCCATGAAGTTGTAGGTAGTGTCCCATGACATGGTTCATAACCGGGATGGATACCCGTATCCGCGGAGTCCATGGTGCACCTGTTGATACGGATGTGGCTAACGTGGGTATAAGGAACGGGTATTGGATGCAATTCATTGTCTTGTTCTAAGATGGATATGCTGCTGACGTGGGTATAAGGCACGGGTATTTGGGAGGGTGCAGGGGTATCAATCGTGGCGGGCGTGGTGTCCTCGGCGGGCAAGGGAGCGTCCACGTTTTGTGCCTCGGTGGCCAGATTGGTGTATAATTCGCCCAGGCTGATTTTAGGTGAGACATGGTCGGCCGTGGTATGGTAATGTTTTAATTTATTGGAATTAACGATAGTGGCGTGGTTATCATAGTATTCATTGTTAACCAGCAGTACAGTATTATTTGGTAAGACTAATTGCACGCGGTACGGTCCATACCATATGGATTCAAATTTGGTTTTTCGGAGCTTTGGATCTCTGGGACACCAGAGGACCTGATCGCCTTTCTGGAACAACCGAGCCGGTTGTGATGCTTGGAAATGTTTGGCACTGATTAGTTGCCTATCCGTGATATTCTTGATTGCGAGAGTTCGGAGTTCTTCTAGGTGGTGGATATCTTGGATTCTTGCCGCTAAGACTTTGTGTGGCGAATATTCCCGAGGATTCATGGATTGGAACGTTGGAGCGATGTACTCCGTGGGTAGCAGAGGTTGCGTTCCGTATACCATTTCGAATGGACTGAGGGTAGTAGCAGTTTTGGTCGCCACTCGGTACGCCCAGAGTGCAGCCGGAAGGCAGTCGTCCCAGTCGGCTTGGTTGGCGTGAATGAAACGTCGGAGCATATTTAGAATGGTTTTGTTAGTAGACTCTGCCTGCCCATTCCCTTGGGGATAGTATACAGTGCTGGTGCGATGCTTAATGACGTGCTTTTCCATGAGATCTTCGATGACCGAGTTGACAAAGTGTGAGCCCTGATCAGATACAATTTCCAGAGGACACCCAAACCGAGTGATGATATTATCGTGCAGGAAGGATGCCGTGACTACCGCGGTGTTATTTCGCAAAGGTTTTGCCTCAACCCACTTGGTTGTATAATCCGTGGCTACCAATATGTACTTGTACCCTTGGCGTGTGATTGGACGAATAGGGCCGATGAAGTCGAGGCCCCATCGCTGAAACGGTCCCAAAGGAGGTGTGGATTTCAGGGGAACCTTTCCTTGATACTGAAAATTTGTGGTGGAAATCTGACATGCATGACAATTTTTGACGTAGGCATAAACGTCGCGATGGAGCGTTGGCCACCAGTACTTGGCCGTCATGATTTTCTTTATAGTTGTATCTGGGCCTTGGTGGCCACCAGCGGGTCCGTCATGAAGTTGGGAGATAATCTGTGTGTGCTGGGTCGTCGGGACACATAGGCGTACCTCATAGTCGGGGCCGCGGCGATATAGCTGTCCATGGACCACGGTATATGGTAATGTTGTTCTTACAAAACTGATCTTCCTAGTCCCAGTGAGGTTGGGTGGTGTGACCCCGGTAGTTAAGTATCGTACGATATCCGTGGTCCAATCATCGTTATCTTGGACAGTCACGGTAGCAGCTTGAATATACAGTTCGTTGAATGAGTCATCGATACCTTCCTCGGTGGTGGTGGTATCCCTGGACAAATAGTCGGCGACAATGTGTCTTTTCCCGGGTATGTAAACTACTTCAAAGTCATATTCTAACAGTATCATTATCCATCGGGCTACTCTGCCTGTGACTAAAGGTTGATTTACCAAGTACGACAGGCTATGATGGTCGACCATGAACTTAAATTTGTTGCCCAATAAATAGTGTCGAAATTTTTTCACGGCGTAAATCATGGCTAGGGCTTCCCGCTCCGTGGTGGAATAGTTTCTTTCAGCTTGGTTTAACAATCTACTGGCGTATGCTACAGGTTGATCATGTTTGCCATTAATGTTCTGAGCTAGCATTACCCCAACGGCCAGATTGGAGGCATCGGTATGCACATGGAAGGGTCTGGACCAGTCTGGGGCGATGAGTATGGGTGCATGTGTATATGCTTGTTTAATTTTCTCCAAGGCCTCTTGGGCTGCTGGTGTCCAATCCCGTGGGTACGTATATTTGGAGTTATTGAGCGCCGTGATCGGAGCGGTTATGTGTGCCAATTTTTCAATATATATCCGATTGAACTGTGAAAGTCCTAGTAGTCGCTGTATGCCCTTTTGGTCCTTGGGTGGCGTCATTTCCAAGATATCCTTGATTTTGGAGGGGTCAGGGAGTTTACCATACTTGCAGACGATGTATCCAAGGATGACTCCGGCGAAAAATAAGAACATGCATTTGTCTGCATTTAAGCTGACACCGTTGGCACGGCATGCATCGAATATTTGGCGGAGGTGAGCAACATGGTTCTTCATTTGCCCATATACTGTTCCGTCGTCCAAGTAGATCCTGAAGAACCTTTTTAAATATGGACGAAAAATGAGTTCCATAACTCTTTGGAAGGTCATGGGGGCGTTCTTGGCTCCAAACGGCATTCGCTCAAATTGGTATGGTCCCCATTCTGTTGAAAACGCCGTTTTGTTTTTGTCTTGCTCTGCCATGGCGACTTGATAATAGCCTGAGAAGCAATCTAGGAAAGAGTACATTTCGTGGCCGGCGACCTCGTCTATGATTTCCTCCATGTACGGTAAGGGATAGTGGTCTTTTTTGGTGGCCGCATTTAGCTTCCTAAAATCCACACAAATCCGTAGTGCGCCGTTTTTCTTGGGTATGATCACCATGGGAGACAGCCATGGTGCCGAGTCAACAGGGGAGATGAACTTAGCTTTGAGTAACTTATCAAGCTCTTCTTTGACTCGGGAGGCATAGTTCGGGTTCATACGGTAACGGCGCTGTTGTACAGGGGTAGCGTGGGGAATTAAATCTATGGTATGTTCAGCCAGAGTTTTGGGTATACCCTTCAGGTCTTCATGGTTCCAAGCGAATATATCGTGGTACTCATGGAACAGTGCTATGGCCGCTTCTTTAATATTGCGTGGTGCATCCGCATTTATTTTAATGAATTTGGGATCGTCCTTGGTACCAAGGTTAACTAGTTCCACGGCTTCTTTGGCGCCATGGGTCCATCCAGTGACTACTTCCTTTTCGAGAGCGCGGAATGCAGGGGTGGAGTTGATGGTGACCGAGCCGGATATTTCTTTGGAGAATCGTGGAGGAAGATCCAGTTTTTCTGGTACTGTGACCAAGCTGGCCAAATGTATTTCGGCGAGGGGAATTAGATTAGGGTTAGCATGGAGGACCAAGGTTTCTTGGTCTGGTGATAGCCCTTTTACCCAGTTAGTGCCTGCGCTATGACGAATCTGAGCAGCCTTGGCCCTAGTGATGCAACTGTCTACTGGTATGATTACAGTTTTTCCTTGGCGGTGAATGCGGATTTGATTTCGCGACCAATCGTGGATGGCGTTCATATCGCGTAGCCAAGGTCGTCCCAAGATAACTGGAAAATTACTGCTGTTTGGCATGTCAATGATGACAAAAGTGGCGGGGGTAGAAACTCCGTGAGTGGTTATGGCTACCGTGGCCAAAATTCCCAGGGGTGTGACTGGGTCATCATTGGCCATTCGCAATATGAATTTTGCGGTTTTTGGTGGAGGTAAACCTAGATGTCTCCGTAAGTGATCACTCATTACATTAACGCCGGAGCCTCCATCGACCAGTACATTGGTCAACTCATGGGGTCCGAGCTGTAAGTGTATAACCGCGGCGTCAGGGTCCAAGGTAGTAGCGTTTACCTCGATGATTGTTGGGTTGTGCATTGTGTCTGGTAGACTAGCCTGTTGGAGGTATTTTTGTAATTCTGGGCTCAGTTTTAACAGCTTAGACAAGGTGATGGTCACATTTGTATCGTCCAAAATATTTTGGATGTCGGGTGTCGCCGTGGATTTTTCTAAATCTTTTTGAAGATCCTGTCTAATATTGTGCAAACGATCCCAGTGATCCGTGGGAAATGGTTTGCGATGCTCGACTACATGATCCACTAAAGTAGCCTTGGCTCTCGTGGTGACCGCTGCGGCACTGATAGTAGCTACGTTGGTCTCGGTGCCGTGAACTTCGGTAAGAGTCACTCCCCCCCTTCTGTTAGGTGTAGGGTATTTTTGATTTTCCATGGATGGACCGCTGGGTCGGCCTGGTTCTGTAGCGCTGGAGTTCTGTGCCCACCTCTGGCGTAATTGGGGGCATTGGCCTCTTCGATGATTCGGAGACCCACATTCCCAGCACGTGTCGTTACGCCCAGGCTGAAAAGCGTCCACGCCAATTTCCTCGGTATACATGGCGGCAGTAGTTGGTCTTGGTCGCCGGTTATCGTCTGGCCTGGTCTGCCCTGGCGCGAACCAACAACGTCCGCTATGAATTTTTCCACAAGTTGTGCAAACTGTGGGGGCTGAGCGATTCTCAGTTCTTAAAACGGGCAGTGGCAATAATGGGGCCTGGGTCCGGTTTAATGCACTAAGTTCACGGCTGATATCATTGGCTGCGTCAAGGATTTCGCTCAGTGTTTTGACGCCACGGATTACTATCCCCTGTTGTATCCAAGGTAATAGCCCCTTCTTGAACCATTCACACAAATAGTCCTCTTCTGGACGCTGACTAAGTTTGTCCGACAGTTGTTTGAACCGATCGTAGAATTTATCTACAGGCTCGTTTCTATCTTGAGTTATACTTCCTAAGGCACGGAGGATCTCGGCACTAGTCTTTAATTTTCTGAATTTATGTAGGAAACCGCGCTCCATGTCCTCCCAACTAGCATGGGGGTGATCGGTTTCAAAGTCGATATACCAGTTAATAGGATTTCCTTGGAGCGTGGTGCCAAAGATGTTTTGCAGGTCCACGGAACTGAGGATGCCATTGGTACGAGCAATGACCTTGAACCTTCTTATGTGCCAGTCCGGGTCTCCTGATTCGTCAAATACCGGGTATGGTATTTTCGGGAGCTTGGTGATTCGTTCGTGATCGGCTCCACTCTGGGTGGTGGCAGCAGTTCGGTTTTCTCTTGGTAAGGTCGTAGAACGCAAAGGTTCTAGCGGTGCCTCTAAGGGAGTGGCGTGGTTGGCTTCATTAGTAGTTGAGCCGTGAAGATTCTGATACTGGACACTCAACATTTCTAGTTTAGCATTTGTAGCTTCATTTTTGGCAGCCAAGGCAGTCATTTGGTCTTTCAAGAATTGTAAGAGTTCTCTGGTAGGGTCAGGGTCATCCTGTTGCATGGCGTCTTCGGCTTCATTGATCCGGTCGAGAGGTAACTTCCGTGGAGGCATGGTGACAGGGTCGTGTCAGGGCGTTCCTTGGCGTGGAGATTTATTTGCGGATCTCAACTTACCATCCCCAGCATGGTCGCCAAAATGTTAGCTGGGATTGTCTTGATGGAGGTCTGAGATCCAGGGAAGCCAAGGGAATAAGGGAAGCAGCCCAAACCGAGTGCGATCATGGTAGTCAGGCCCTTAGTATGAGGAGTTGGAGAGAAAGAAACAGGTGGGTAGCGTCTGGGAGAGGGAAAGTCATTGAGGACGGAAATGAGTCACCAGAAGAGGGGCAGGTGCGGTAAACCAACAGACACCCTTGAAGTCCCAAGGTTGGGACCGTTAACCGACACCCGAGGTTGGAGTCTGAGAACAGTAACCAAGTAAGCCGTGGAGTCTGTAAAAGAGGTGGAGAGCTTTTGGAATATCACTATGGAGAGTCAGGGGTGAGGATTATGAGGTGTGTATCATGGTGTACCATGCAATCCATGAGTCCAAGCAAAAACAGTATAGAAGCAAGTCTTAGTGTATTCAGTATGTAAAAAGAGGAGCAACAACATCCATGATCCGTGTATACACTGAAACATGTGAAGTAAAGAGAAGGCAAAACGACTTAAGGTCCTGGCTAAGAGTCTGCTTTGTAATACTAATCTCACAGCTACGAGTAACCAGAAGTCCCTTCTAAGCTTCTAACGCTATGATTTATACTTAGACTAATCCGCTATTGCCGGGCACAACAGTCAGTGCCACCGCCTCCCTTCGCCTGGTTGCCATGGTGACTCTGCTTGTAACTCCTTGTTTATCTTGGCTGCTTACTTTTAACTCCCTGTTGGTCTTGATTCTACCGATCCTGGACTCCTTGTTCGCCATGGTGCCTGTGGAGGTAACAAACTCCTGAAGAAGTAATATCCACCGGGCCAACCTTCCGGACAGATCCGGTTTGTTGACTAGATACTTCAGCGAGTCATGATCCGTATGGAAGATGACTTTGTACCCCAATAGGTAATAGCGAAACTTCTTGCACGCATAAATGACGGCTAGAGCCTCCCGTTCGGTTGTCGTGTAATTCTTCTCGGCCGGATTCATCTGCCGGCTGGCATAATAGATGGGTCGTTCCCGGCCTTCGTCATCAAATTGCCATAGGATAGCTCCCACACACCAACCGGATGCATCCAAAGTGACATGAAAAGATTTCGACCAGTCCGGTGGTGCTAGTATAGGGGCTGTGACCAACCGTCTCTTCAGTTCTTCAAAAGCCTGTTGACGGATTTCCGTCCAGAGGTACTCTTCTTCCTTCTTGAGTAGCTCCGTTAGTGGCATTGCCAACCGGGCATAATTCTCAATGAACCTCCGGTAGTATCCCACACACCCTAGAAATCCTCTGAGTTCCCGGAGGTTGGTGGGAGCAAGAAGGGCCAACATGACTATCACTTTTGCTACATCCACTGCTATTCCCTTCCGGCTGACTATGTGTCCGAGCAATAGTCCGGCTAACATACCAAAAAAACACTTGCCCGGATGGAGCTTGAGTTTAGTCTCCCGGCATCGCTGGAACGTTTTCCGGAGATAGTCCAGATGTTCCATCCACCGGCTGAACACCGCAAAGTCGTCAATGAAAACTTCCAGGAAGTGTTTTAAGAAATCCTGAAAGATGTCCATCATCAACCGTTGAAACGTTCCGGGCGCATTGCACAATCCGAAAGGCATCCGGTTGAAAGCGTAGGTACCCCAATCGGTGGTAAAAGTAGTTTTCAGTTGGTCCTCCTTCCGGATGGAGACCTGATTGTATCCGGAAAACCCATCTAGAAAACTGAAGCATTCCTGACCGGCCACGTGATCGAGCACCATGTCGATGAAGGGTAAAGGGAAATGATCCTTCTTCGTAGCTGCATTCAGCTTCCGGAAGTCCTGACATACCCGGATTTTGACTTTACCATCCGGACCCGTTTTCTTTGGTACTACCACAATCGGTGACACCCACTCGGAGTTATTCACTGGATAAATAAAACCGGCTTCCAGCAGTTTATCTAGTTCCTCCTTCACCATCATGGAGTACTTTGGGTTGAGCCGGTACTGCCTTTGGCGAACCGGAACCGCTCCCTCCATTAGGTCGATGTGGTGTTCGCCCAATTCCGGCGGTATACCCACCAGATCCGATGGGAGCCAGGCGAAGACGTCATCATATTCCGTAAGCAGTTCCAAATACTGTGCCCGCTCCCGGTCCGTCAGTCCTTTTCCCAAATAGAAAGTCCTACCGGCTCCCGTCTTCACTGCTTCGTAATCTTCCGGTGCTACCACATTCTTGACCGGTTCGCTAGCATCCGTTCCTACGGACCCCGGAAGGGCTGACCAGGGTAAGTCACTGGTCCTTGACCCGGATATTCCTGTTTTGATTATCCCATCTGCGAACTGTCCTCTAATCCATTCGGAGGTCAATGGAACGCTTGCTTCTCCTAAAGCCCTGTCATCTTCCTTCCTGCCTTCCGGCGGTTGGTTCGGTACTTCGGTTCCATCCGGCTTCTGTTCCGGTACCGGGTTACGGAACCCCAGATCTTCTTCTGATACCTCCCGGAACTCTTGAACATGATACGATTGCAGGGAATCCGAGTTTTCTGACCCTGTCCAATCGGAAGTGTAACCATCCGTCTCACTTGTTTCCCCCAGATGGAGCTCCGGTTTCCACGATAGCAAAACAGCCGGATCCCCGAAAGTAAAAGCCTTCTTCGCCCAATTTACCTTGACTCCGGCTAGATATAGCCACGGCCGTCCGAGTAACAGTGGAAACGGATTTCCTTCCTCCACCCGGATAACCAAATAGTTGAGCGGGTAAGTGAGTCCGGAAATCTTTGTCGGTACTGCCGACAGTTTTCCCACTGGTACTACTCGAGACTGGTCTGCCATCCGTAGGGTCTGATTGGTAGGCTCAAAGGCAGTGTACCCTAAATCGTTGGCCGTACTCTCCAGTAGTAGATTTACTCCGGATCCTCCATCTATCGGTACCTTCTGGATAATACATCCGTCGATCTCCACAGCTATTTCCGGAGCCCCGAAATCCTCCATCTCGGCAAAATTAACTGCGACGGAAGGCAGCTTAATCTTCCGTTTCCGGGTCCGGATTAAGCCGGACTTAACCTGCTTCTGATAATTAGGATTATCATGTAACAGTTGTCCTATGGTGACATTGGCCGGCTGGGCTTGAATATCCTGGAGGATGTCGTACCTGTCGGCTTTCGCCCGGACCTCCGGTTGGATTATTTCCGGAATCTCGCTGAATGTCACCTTCCGGCCCTCCTGTACTTGAGGTAACCCAGCAATTACCTCCGGTCCAATGTCCGGCATGGTTGGTAGGGTCTTGACCCCTTTTTCAACCGGGACCGTCTCCGGGGGCACCTCCTTCTCTGATTCCCCGGAAGTTTCTGAAGATTCCGGTCGGCTACTCTCTTTCCTCTGTGACCTGGTCCGAACACCAGACTTCCTCTTCTTCTTTTCTGAATCCTGTCTCCGGGTGGAACTACGCGAACTGACCTGATGGATACCCACGCCGGTCTCTTCTCGTGGTTCCACCGGTAACCGTCAACTTGGCGGATTCTCTACCCCGTCTTTGTGACCGTAGTTGAGCCCGGTACGCTCCCGTGGAGGTTCTTCCACTTGCTTATAGATAGCCCTAGGTCTAACCGGTTGTTGGCATTGGGGTGACTTATGGCCGTACTGACCACAGTTTTGACACGGAAGTTCCAACGGTGCGCCTTGACCTCCTCGGTGGGGACAATTGTTAGCATAATGACCGGCTTCTCCACAAATATAACAGCATCCAAACTGCCGTTCCACTGAGACGGGTGGTCGTGTCGGCGGGGCCGGATGTCCACCGGATGGATAGCCCATTCCGGGTCGAGGTCTGATAACCGGCTGTATCATCCGTCCACGGCCATAGGCCGGGTTTACCTGGTAAACCGGTAGCATCTCCACTTCCTCCTCTTCATAAGCAGGTTCCGCAAAGAATACTGACCCCTCCTCATCCACAAACTGCACTCTCTTGGGCGCTCCGTGTGGGCATTCCCGGTTGTAATGTTCCGGCTTTCCGCAGTTGGTGCACCACACGTTGTTCCGGACGGTGGGCACCGCCTTCCGTGCTTTCTTCTCTTCCGCCATCTGGACTTTCAGTTCTTCAATGCTGTTCACCAGATCTTTGATCATCCGTTTCTCCGATGGGTATTCCTCCTTTACTCGGACTATCGTCCGTTCTTTGTCTTTCCGGTAGCCCTTGCTACCTGACGCCTTCCGTCGTGAGGGATCCTCCTCACTGCTGCTGCTTCCGGTTTCCGAACTATCTTCGGGGCTGGATCCACTGGATTCTGAACTAGAATCCCGGTTCCTCCGGACCTTTCGAAGACGTCTAGAGGTCTTCCCTGCCTTACGGTACTGCCGTATGGACTGCTTGGAGTTCTCATAGTTCTGGGCGGCCTCCATGGCCTCCGGTAAAGTCTGTGGCCGGGTCTGCCTTACTTGGAACCCCATCCGGTCGGGTAACCCAGCGACGTACCATTCTACCTGGATACTGTTTGCAATTCCGGGACTTATTTTATGAATTAAACTCCTAACCCTCTGTCCGTACCGGCGGACTGACTCTTCCGGCTCCATCCGGATTTTACTAAGTTTTCCCAATGTGCGGGCTTCTCCTCCTACCTCCCGGAAGGCCCTCCGGAAGGCATCGGATAGCAAACCCCAACTCCTTCGCACGTTGTCCGGTTCCTCCTGGTACCACTGGAGTACCTCCTTCTTGAGTAATCCCTGGAACAACCGTAACTTGATTGCTTCGTCCTCTTGGTTGGCAGCAGCCGTGGCGTTGAACTCGCTTAGCCATTCGTCCACGTCCTCCCGGCCATCGCCCCTGAACTTCCGATACTTCAGTCTGGAGAACGTCCGGGCCATAGGAAGACCCGCTACCGGTCCTCCGGCCACCGGCCCGGGTGGTACTGTCCCACCCTGACCTCCGGATCCGGAAGTCCCGGCTATCTCTTGATCTGTGTCTTCAGTGAATTCTGCTCTAGTAGTGACGAATGGTCTGGCTTCCGTCTCCTGATCACCCTTCTTCTTTCTACTAGACCTCCGTACTCCTTCCGGCTCAGAATTCGGATTCATGCGTTTTCTACAACCTGACTTGGGTTAGTGACAACCGTAGAAATCCGGAGAAAGAAAATCATATAGATCCCCGGCAGCGGCGCCAAAAATCACATGTAGCACGACGTGGTATCAGTATTCCTCCGGAAGGCACTTAATTGACACTAAACACCCTCCAAAGTAAACCACTCCGTGTTCGTTCCCACGAAGACCTATAGTTTTCTTCCTTTTAGATTTTAACGGAAATCACCACCCGTGTCCGACCGTACACCGTCTTACAGACGGTTGGACAAATCCGGTAGTTTTTGCCTCGTTCCTATTTTCCGGCTTTTTAGACTAGTGGCCGGTTCCCACTGATCCGTCTATCCTTTCAAGTGGCTGGATTTTCCACCGTCCCGTGACTTATAGTGGCTGGACACCCCACTGTTCCTATCTACCACCCGAGAAGTGGAGTAATAATCCTTCCGTACGGCTAGGGACCGGTCCGGATAACTACTCAGTGCCGGTTACGGATACGGAAATCATACTACAATGACATTACCTTACGGCTGCACGGTATTCTACCATACTATCTTCCTTCCGGATTGGTTCGCAGTAGGGTATCCGGCTTTTATCCCATCTACAGGAAGCGACCGGTCCGTTTCCGGATCCCGGTGTACACACGGCTCTCCGTGTCCTTGAGACTACCAGCCCTGCTGCAATACGTCTCTCCTTCCCTACGGGCTCCTTCCGGGACTGGAAACCGTCAACACTCGACGCTTGACCCCTCCCCAGTCTCTCCGGGCGCTCTCCTGACCTTCCTACTGTTCAACACTCCTCCGGAACACTACTGAAGACAATAGAACCACAAACCATACGGCAACGGACCCGTCAGCAGCCGGTTGACACAACAAATCCAAAAGTATATTCTCAATTGCAACAACAAAACGGCGTACAAAAACAAGGCCCCTGCCTTGGAAAAACGTCTAACTTAAATACTAAAACCTATCGGTTCCCAAAGCGACCAAGTGGTCCACCGAGATCCAGAAATTCCGGATCTTGGATCCGGGAATCCCGGACCGGTAGCCGCCTTCTATTCCTAGTTACTGCCGCTATCTATCCGGATTGGCAGCCGGGTGCACTGGAGCCCCATCGTTAGTCGCTGCCATTTTATCCGGTCCTTATCCCAAAACCTACTCCTTGTGCTTATCTAGCCGGGGACTGTGCCGGGTTCCGTCCAACCGTTCCTTCTTCTGTGGCCGCTTCAGTTTCTTCAACGAGGGGCCTTCTTCCGGAGCCTCCGATGCTGACGGTTCGCTGGACTTCTGGGATCGGTCTACTTGAACTGCCGGGGATGGAGATCGTGCCGCCACCGGAACTGCGCTGAGATCCACCTGGAGCGTTTCCGGAGATCCCTGTACCGGTATAAAATCTACCGGTGGTGGTCTCTGGTCCGGTCCCAAAGGAATGTTTCCGGGGTTAACAGTCTCGACTCCATCCAAGTTGGGTAGAGTGTGCAGACTGCTCAAGGTGTCCGGAATAGGATCCTCCAGCGGGTGTCCTACCTCCTGTTGGGCGGGCCGGATGGCCGACCGTATCGGAGAGGCTGGAGGTGGCACCGGTGCCGGTTCCCTGGTTGGAGACGGTGGTCTGGGATCCTCTTGATTTGCCGGTGGCCCTGATGACGGACCGGCCTCTGCGTAACCGAGGACTTCCACCAGGTTCTTCATCATCATCCATGTGTCCCTCATCACCTGCGTCCGGTCGTGCATGAACTTTATAATATTCTTCATAGTCGGATCCGGTTGACGGGTCAGGAAGGCCTGGTAAACGGCGCACTGATTGGCCACATCTACCGGAAGAGCTAAAGTGGCCTTGATCTCGGCGACCGACCGGATGGCCTCGACTGACCGGTCACGGGCGTCATTGAAATCTTTCCGGGCATCACGCACCTCCTCCTCGAGCTTCCGATTCGTCTCCCGGTACTTCGCCAGCCGGTCCATGTGCTTCTCCTGGAGACCGGCCAAGTCCCGGTGCTTGCGAAGAATACTCAGGCAATCCTCCAACCGGTCCGAACCCGTAAGGATCATTACCTCCCTAGCCAACCGGCCCTCCGCCTTCCTAGTCGACTGTAAGAACCGGGCATACGTCGTCGCCTGCTCCGATAGGTTAACTAAGTCCTGGTACGGATCTCCGGTGTGCTCCGGTGGTCCGGTGGGCTGTTGGATCTCCGTGTTCAGGGTTCGCTTGGCCGGTACGGGAGTCCGAGGTGATCCGGATGGCTGTCCCTTTTCCGGGCTAGGACGGGGTCTCTTAGCCGGCGTGGGGGAGACCTCAATAACATCATCATCGTCGTCCTGGTCGGACACTTCTTCCGGCTCAGCGAACTGCTGATAGCTTAAGAGCTCATCGTACTCCCGGACCTCCTCAGCACTCAACAGCCCCTTAGTACGGTAGAGGTGAATGAGGAAAGACGGAAGGCAGGTGGCCTGCTTCTTGGTCTTCCGGAGATTGGCCACCTGTCGGTCGATTATCGTCTTCATCATGACCCCCCAGTCCACCGTGAATTCACCGATCATGGCCCCAATGAAAACGGACGCCCACTTGTTGGTGATCCGTTTGGGCTTTTCCGGATGGAAAATAGGGTTCATAAACCCTACGACTCTCCGGGCCTCCGGATCCGCAATGTCATCTAGCCCCCATCCTTCTCTCGGGTCTCCGGCCCCCTTGAGATACCGGTGTACGAAGTCCCGGGGCTCCGGCGTCGAGACCTCGCCGGAGTTCTTGAAACCATACGTCTCCCTCCAGAGTTGTGCCGTCCATTGATCCGGCTCTCCCCGAATGGTTCCTCGATTCTCGGGATTCTTGACGAGGATCTCCTGGGCCGGAAGGGCAAGCTTCCAACCCCATGCCTTGTCCAGTAGGACCTCACATCTCATAGACTCTAAGGCGGTCCGGAGGAGCTCCTTCTCCTTCTCGCCGGCCGGTATCAACGGCATTACCCGTTGTACCCTGAACGACTGTCCTTCCGCCGCCGGTTCCTTCCCTTTCCTACCCATTCTGCTAAGTCCTCCTCTCCGTCACTCCGGTAACACCTGCACGCACGATCCTCACCACAATCTCTCGCCTAACGGAAACACTTCCGTCTCACCGTCTCTCTCCTACCGTCTAACCCTAACTGCGCCCTCCGCCTTAGAGCGCAAGGACCCGTCGTGCCACAAAATGACAAAGAGAAAGGAGGAGCATGGCGGTTCTTCCTCCTTTTATACCTGCCCTCGCGCCCACCCGTTCGTAGCTCATCATGTCGGACGGTCGTAGCCCCTCATCATTGGACGGTCGCGACGGGCGGCGTTTTAATGGTTGCAGCCATTATCCCCGTGTGCGTTGTACCTTTTGGTGGTTATCCTTAAGTCTGCCGGGTCAGGGCTCTGTCATATGGACTGTACCCGTCTCTCCTCCACCGCAGACGACCGGATCTCACCCGGCTGGCCTTCCGGTCACTTATTTATTCAGCCGACCGGCTTAACCGGTTGTTTTACTTATAGGCTTAGTACTTCCGTATTTCTAACATAAAATTTTTAATTTTTTTATCATTTTCCTACCGGAATTAGTATTCCGGTGTGTCAACCGTGGAAATCACTTTCCACATGCCATGTAAACTGAGACATGCTATAAACTGAAGCATAAGGTCGTCACTCCTAAGAAGGCAACATTTAGATAACACTAGATTTAGGGCAAATACAGGACACATCATCAGCCATCGACTGTACATATTAATTTTCCATCCCGTCCAGTTACTGTTTAGACTACCTAACATGCCCTTTATAGCGTCCATCCAGGAAGGAATACAATTTGCTGTTTATTTTACTAAAGTATCAAAAATCCAAGTCAAGAACTGTGAGATTTCAGGTCGATGGCCTTTATAAATTGTTTATTTCAATATCTTAGTTATGTAATACATGTAGTACAAATATTAGTCTGACGCTGTTGTACCACATGTAGAGCGAATGTCCGTAAATTTGGCTATGAAACCAGCACATGTATTGCTACTTGGCACTAACGGTTACAAATGCTTAGGACATGAGGATGGAGACTTGAATCCTCCTGCACTCCTAGAAGAAACTACGTATTTAAAATATACTAAACCAATTATAATTTCTATTGCATGGATGCTTTCTGTACTATGTCCTTTTCAAGCGGCTACACGGTTGGACTTCTGACGTGCAGGACCCAAGTCTCTACCTACGGGACGTACTATGCTAAAATCCACTGGTGCTTCTTAGTTGACCTCGGCTGTAATCCGGCACGATAGTCCGTCCACAGCACCTGTGACCATGGCCTCGGTCACTGCGTTCTTAAGCTTCCGTTTCATGTCCAACACATCCTCAAAGTCAAATACATCGGACATCTGCATCAACATAATGCCACGTTAACTAAGTAATACTCTGTGTTTTGCCATATGGGATTCCTCTCTCTCACGGAGATATGCGGCAGCATGCGGTATATGAACAGGAAGTAGTGCTACACCTAAATAGATATCTCAAAAGGGATAGATGCACTGACCTCTGCTGTCCAGTCAATTTCAGTTTCCTTTCCAAGGATCGCCATGTATGTGATAACAAAGCACATGACGTAGTATCCACATGACCAACCATCACGCTGTTTAGAGCAACGGACTTGGGTCCATGCTTTTGTGTTGGAACATGCATTCCATGTGGGCGATCCTTCTGACTCGCCTATTACCATACACCATAGCTTGCCGAGATATTCATGTAGTTTATTACCGCCGTGGAAGGTAGTGGAATCTGTCACACCTGAGTCAAACTTCAGGAATCCAGAGGTCGACAGTATAGCTAAGCTCCAGTGTGTGCTATCGACAATGGGAACGATGATCGTCCTACCCTTCAGCCGTTTAAACCCAGATTTCTTACTATAAAATCTTTGTAGTGCATTAGTTGAGTCACCTTCTTTGATGAGCGTACATAGGCTAGTTGCTATTAGAGAATTGCATAGCAAAACCTCGTCAGGAAGGTATGTCTGAAACCAAAGACAAAAGAAATCCATGAGAGGCGTAGTGAGCAATCCTTCATGGGAATCCAGGGCTTCCATGTCCGGTATTAGGCGTAAAATAGTACTGCCTGAATCGAAAAGGAACTCCAACCGTCCTCTAGTAGTGTCGTCATGCGCCAGTCGTATACGGTCCATCATCAGACCGTAGGCACTGCATTACAAAACGAACACCGTATCTAAGTGTAGCAACAACATGTAGTGCAAAGTAATAACGTGTAGTGCAGAATAAAGACTGGGTTTGAAAGAGTCAGGGTATAGCTCTAGGGTTCTATAGCCATTAGAGTATTATTTGGATCTAGAAGTGTACATGTGTAGAGCAGTGACATATACTACCTAATATTTACGGTAGCTGAATCCATCGGCGACATGAACAGTGCTATTGCTGTACTCCCGGGTGGGGTCTCCTCCGCCAAATTCATAGAAGTCTGCTCCTCGCAGGGGTCATTTGATGAAACCAGTTTCAATGAACGAATAGGGGAGAGCATTGACCGCACACGGCACGGACCTAACCTAAAATCAATATGTGTTGGAGTCTTCCTAAACCAGCCTGACCCAGTCCGCATGATTGGCGGCGTTGGGTTTCTTATGTGTAAGGAAAGAAGTTCTCTCTCCCGCACGGCCCGGTCGTCCTCTAGATGAACCGTCTCAGACATGTCTGAGAGCGTTTCGGCGACCACTAATGAAATCACTTCCAAAGAAGTGGTCTGCGCTTGACCAGCATGTTCGCCCAGAGTCTGGTGACTTGGATCCACTGCTTCAAGCGGCATGACATTTGCAGTAAGGAAGGGTGGTGAGGGAGGCGTTTCAACTTGTTGCACGATACCCATCTGTGTGAAAGTGCGGTGAAGCTCCTTCTCACGAAGCTCCAGTAGCAACTGTACCACGCGATTTACGGGCTCCTTCAAATCCTCTGGGACTGGTTGTTGATTGTCAAGCCCCAGCATCGACCATCCAAAGTCCACGTCCTCGCGTATACATAACATCTTCAACATCACCTGTAGTGCAAGATCAATTATCACTTCATGTCCTATTTACATATACGTATGCAGAGAAGGGATTATTTAGTTCTGCTACGGAAATGATGACCAAATGTCCTGTCTGGATGTTTTTACCTCATTGCAATGAAGGCGCAGAGTTGTAGGATCGTCTGGACCACGAACCCACCACATAGCCGCAAGCTCAGCAGAACTTCTTCCAGATCTGTGCAGATCCAATATTGCTCGGCGTGCAACACGGTTAAGAAACTGTTCTATCAAGTGTAGTACGTCATCCTGGTTCCATCCATCAAAGCCCATCAATCCCAGCATATCCCCCCAACAACGACGAAGTGGAGCACAGATACCTCCTAAAATGCATGGGAAATATACCCAGCCAATGTCAACAACATCTTGGGCACATGCTGAGAGTCGTTTTGACTCTACTTTGTCCTTTGCTATAGCAAGTATATTTGCTCTTGTCATGCCTGTAACTGGATGGCAAATTGGGGAGCGCCGTCCAAGGGAGACACGGGCGTACAACTTTAGGGCACGGACAATATGAGGACAATCAAGCTCTAGCGACATAGGCTCCATCTTGTCATCTGCATGTAGTGCAGCAAGTATACGGTCTAGCTCTTCCTGCGTATGAGACCATGGACGTGGCGGAAGTGCAGGAGATCCTTCTTTGCACAATATCCGAAACATGGGGGACCAACCCCAATCCCTGTCCTCCAATCGCATCTCCCTTTCGCAGTCGTACACTTTAAGCTGGCCCAGAACATGTGACTTCCGCCGGTCCTGTAGTGCAATCTCCGCATTGAGTCGTTTGGAGACATACATAGCCTTATCCTTGAGGTACTGCAGGTAGTGCTCTAGCTTGGTAAGTTCGGAGTTTCTTCCGTCGTGGTTTACTAACTCAATGTAAGGATTCCAGGGCTTCACAGACATCATAACAAAGTTCACGTCCTCTTTTTGTCGTGCCTCAGATTCCCCCTGGACCTGGAAACATAATAGAAAAGGAGATTGAAGACATTCATTGTCTTATTATGAGAGTGTGAGATAAAAGAATTGAGATGCAGGTAGAATACAAGGAGGATTGTACACACATGTACCTGTGATTCTTTCCATGCTATCCATGAGCCTCTAGAGGCAAATATGAGCCCTCCTAGCTCGTCTCTTGCTTCTAGTCTCCGAAGCTCAATCATGCATTCTTCATGGTTGTGTAAGAGTTTGCGGTCAATGATAGTGCTGACCGATAATTCCTGGATCAGGTGATACAACCCTGGGCAACTCTTAACCTGGGGAGGTGGGCCAATGTTTGGAAATGTGTTTTCCACTGTTAAAGAAGCTGCGTAACGTTCGGCTTCTTCCAGTACGCCCTCTCGAGTAGCATCAACGGGAAACGTATAAGTCGAAATTGGCTCATCTTCATGCACTACATCGGAATGAAGGGCTCCTTTTCCCGACCCAACCTGTGTAGAGGAATCAAACGGAGAAACGTCCTCGTGATATTCTGACTGGAAATTGGTGGAGTTAGGATTCTCTCTAACCGGTGCGAGCACTTCCTCCGCAGCCTCCTGGTCCTTTTTTCTCTTCCTAGCTCCAGCCAACAAAGTACTCTTCTTTTTGACGACTCCTTCAAGATGGCCCTTTCTTTGAGGAGAAACAGACGGTGCCCCGACGTGGTTGTGTTTGGAATATCTAACCCAGAAATGCGGCTCGTCTGAATCAGAACCTTCCTCCTCGTACTGCACTACAGACTTGCTACACCTCTGGAACTTCTCCTGCACTACCGACGTCTTTGCCCTCTCAGTTGACTCTTTTACAGCGCAGTCCTTTTTCTTGTAAACCATTGTCACCTGGCGCTGTCCTGTAGTGCCAGATCCATCCTTCCGTGGCCTGACATTGAAATTATCTGCATCCTTACCTGTCCCTAGTCTCACTTCCTTTACAAAGTCCCTGTCCTTTTTGGTTATTGGCTGCACTACACGTGGTAGCTGTACCCTCGGATTCCAGGGTCGGCTACCCTCTTTCTCTGGGAATGTCAAACCAGCTTCCTGTAAGATTCCTTTAAGCACGTGTTGTTCACTCTGAGTAAACGTAGGATACATTTTCAAGACTCCAGAACCAACTTCCTTCCACTTGTCACATTGATCCTTATAACGATGATAAGAAATTGCATTCATATCACTAAAGTCCTCGTGACAGTACTTACACCAGTAGTAATAACGCTTTTCGTGGCCATGTGGGTTCTCGTAAAAGTGATAACGGCACGTGTAGTGCGCCTCGACTACAAGATCTTTGTATTCCCGCTCAGTATGAAGACATGCGCATGGTACTCTACCCTGCTTTAACTCAGCTCTGTATACCCTCTCGCCTCCAACCGTATACCCCTGCCATGTGTAACGCAGCGATTCTGAGAACTACAACATTGTAGTGGCCAACATTTAATGCGAACTAGGTCGAATTAGATAAACTCCTTTGGCAGAACGTGACGTACCTCTTGTAGACCTTGTGGTCCGTTCCTTAGTAGCATCTTCCAGGTCTCCAGTCCCAGCCCGTCTATAAGACGCTTATCCTCATTGATTATTAATTTCTCGTCCTCGAGAAAAAGAATTCTGGGTCCTGTCACTCCAACACCAAGGAAAGATATCGAACCTGAACTTACGGCTGGAGGCAATCGTTGTCTACTGTGAGCTGTACCTCCGCTATAGCTCCTGGCCTCTCTGAGTTGACCCTGTGAAGAACCTTCTTTAAACTGCTCGTCTAGGTCCGTAGAAGCATCACTGCCTTCCTTCGCCGCATCCCTTAGCCCCAGCAATGGTCCAATCGCGGCCTCAATACTCGTGTCACCTATAGGAACGTGCTGCGACGATGCCCTCGTTAATCTCCGGCTATTATCTACAACCCACCAAAACGAGAAGCGATAAACATTCAGAACGTGTGACCATGCACAGAGAAGTTGTATACTGATTGAACAAAATACCACCTACCCTATGTAGCATAAATCGTGAAAACAACGTCCTGGCAAGCCTCTCCAACCACCTACAGTTCTAATCAAAGAGAATCCCAATATTCACCTATAACCCTAAACAGCATTAAAAGAAGGGGCAACTTCCACCTCTATTGAGCATTCACTAAAATCTACTATCCAATTCTTGCTGTTGTCTTTACATGTCGGAATCCAGCATTTTACAGACCTGAACCCGACCACCCATCTCAAGGAAAAAAAGCTACATCCAAAGAAAACATGAAGGCGTACTAAACCCTAACCCTGGTTTCTTGAATCCTCATCTCTCACCTGACTCCATGCTGCCGTCTCAACTCCAACACTATACTCTACCACAACCATTGCCGCACCTCACTCCCCTCTGAAACTATGCTACATGAAGAACCCAGAACCCAGAATTGTAGGATCACGTCCAGGTCGCACCCCACACGAGCTCTGTCCCTCAATAAAGACGGAACGACTTCTGCGATGGAAGATCACGATTTGAACCACGGGACCTCCTCTCGAAGACCAGAGCAGGCCTCCTTGTAGAACAGCGGCTGAGCAGCACAAGTCAAGGCCACGGAGGAGAACTCCTGTACGAAGAGTCAGCCACTTAAACAAGGGGTTACCTTTATGTTGTTTTCTGAAGTCAGAGTTCTACCTACGTTGTCTGGAAACCCCCGATTTGTACGGTCTCCTCTATTCCACCCATGGTTTAATAAAACCATGTCGGATGGAGGACATATACAATCTTTATGTACCACTAAACAACTCATTATGTGGATATTAAATCGCATGAATACATTCATTGACTATCGATGATCTTCAAAACTTCATATTCGCATGTAACATTTTATTGAATATCCGTATCACCATATTATTTCTCACATATATGAAATTATTTATAATCCTTATATATCACCTAGGATTGATAGTTATATTCAGGAACTTTATTACTCCTCAGATTTTATTTTTTCATTTGCCTAATTAATTTTGTTTTTTCTAGTTATTCAAACTTATATCTCATGAATATAATCGTTCACCCTAGCCTACATCATTTTCGTGTCCCTTCAAATCATTTGTTCCATATACATTACTTCAATTCGTGCAACTGAACTTTCACGTTCATTTTCCACCCTGGCCCCACAAAGAATGACATTCTTGATTATATATAATTCATGATTCTTCACGATCCCATTTGCAAATGACTGATACAATAATGTATCTCGTAATTGTATTGAATTACCCAATTCTATTTTAACATTTATTTTTCATTATCGTTTCCTTAAAACCTTTATCGTTTTATTCCAGATCCTAATTCCTTAATGCATCATATACAATTAATCTTATGCTCTTAAAGTATTTCATCTTAAATTTATTTTCCCTTTTCACATCTTCCTTATATTTTTGTCTTTGCTTGCATTTCATTTCTTATTTCAATTCTTTTCCTTTTTTTTCCCCTTTGTATTTATTTTTTCACTCTATGACTCCACTCTTTCCCCACATTAATCCTTTGATTTCAATCTTATTATTTTTATTTTTCCCATTCTTTTTAAGTGTTTCATCTTAAATTTATTTTCCCTTTTCACATCTTCCTTATATTTTTGTCTTTGCTTGCATTTCATTTCTTATTTCAATTCTTTTCCTTTTTTTTCCCCTTTGTATTTATTTTTTCACTCTATGACTCCACTCTTTCCCCACATTAATCCTTTGATTTCAATCTTATTATTTTTATTTTTCCCATTCTTTTTAAGTGTTTCATCTTAAATTTATTTTCCCTTTTCACGTATCCCTTTAATTTTCTTTACTTCAACAATTCAATCTCTTGATCGTTTCACCTTGAATGTTATTTTTACTTTTATTTAAATTGCTTCATTAATTATTATTTTATTTCTATCTTCTTCATGGAGGCACATGATGTTCTTCCATCGCAATGAATTTCCTATTTTCCTTTTTGTTTTGTTCTATTAATTCGTTTAAGTCTGTGATTAAATTTTTCCACTGGAATACCTCATGTGTAATTTATTTGGTTCCCTTGAATCTTTGATTTATAGAGATACATATGTTTTTGAGTTACTATGTGAATAAATATTATTTTATTATTTTATTTATTTCTTAATTTCCTTAAAAAATTCGCCTTAATTTATTTATCTTTTGATATGTTTGCGTTATTCTTTTATCTTGTAAATATTCAGTAGTCCTTCTCAAGCTGAGCACCCTAGAAAACACTTGAGACATGTCGCAGATCCATGACTTTTTAAGTGAAATTTCATTTGAAATATACATCCAAAAATACAAAGCCGATGCCAGAAAATGGCTGGAAAAATAATTTACAAAACTACGTTCAGCACCGAGTGTCCTACAACGATCAAGGGCTTCCAACGTGGTCACCATACAACCCTACGGAAACTTCACATTTGTAGGGACCCGCCATCCCACAACGTAGTGCAGATACTATAGCGTTCTTCAATGCATTCCGTAACGCTAACACCTCGTTGTGATCAAAACACTCCGAAATCTGCACATCGTTCCACCATTCCCTTTGATGTCAAACAGAATTCATATATCCTCCTCTTGAACCCATATTACTCATAATATAACACTACAACAACTCTACTACCGCACTACAACCACTGCAGCACTACAACCACTGCAGCACTACAACCAGCACAATATTACAACCACTACAGCAGTACATTCGCTACAACAGACTATTTATTCGAACACCACAATGTGCACTTTACTTACAGCTTCCTCCCAGATCCTCTCATCTGCGGTGGTCCGCTTCAGATAGTTAGTCAACATCACTATGTAGCAGGCCACATAAAATCCGCATGTCCAGTCATCAGGTTGCTGTGGACAACTGGCATGGACCCAAGACTTTATAGATGCGGCTCGCTTCCATTCAGTTGTACCCGGACCGTGCCCATTCGCCATGCACCACACTTTGGCCATTGCTTCATGAAGACGTTGTGGCCCGTGAAAATTGGGATTGGTGTAGTAACCAGAATCAAACTTGAAGAAGCCCTCATCTGAAATCACCGCCAAACTCCAATGCCTACAGTCAAATACAGGAATGAACAAAGTCTTGCCCCTAAATTCGGCAGTATAAGTGTTTGTCTCATAGAATCCATGTAGTGTCTGTGCCGAGACAGAGCAATTAGTAAGGGCCCTCAAGGACACTGCAAACTCTGTCTTGCAAATAAGCGTGGCAGGAGGGATATCTCCACTAAACCAGGCTGCAAACCAATCCATCAATGACAGACTCAACCCCATGCCACAACAATCAAGGATATCCAAGTCTGGCTCCAAGGTCAGCCTGATCTTCTCTCCGCCAAAAGAGAAGTCCAAGTATCCTCCACTCTCTTGGCCACCTTCTAGAGAGATTCGTTCCTTTGACATATTGAGTAAACTGCAATGATAAAAATCCCTTTATTTATAATGTCGCAAAATCCATGTCCAATACAATGCTACAGTGAGCAAACTGCTACATGAACTACATGTACTATAGCTAGGGATAGGTACTGTTTTGCAAGAGCAAACAAGACAGAAGTAGTGCATACTTTGCACATGGCAATAGGAAGTTACGGACAAGAGAATTGTAGGGCTACACTACCTACTAGGTGTGTGATACTCTGCTGTAGCTGGTCCATGCACTACAGCAGCGTCGCTTGTAGCATCCATGTTTGGATCACCCTCCTCTCCCACCTGAACCTCGGTCGTCCCCAACGGTGCTCCTTGGATGTCCCCATCAATCAGAGCCGTAGCCATGTCTTGAAACGAAGTCTCCCCACCGTGATCATAATCCAGTAGACGCATAGGAGTAGCTGAGTACGTAGATAATCCCTGTCTGAGCCTCAACTGAAGATGGCATGGGGTTTTACGATGCCACTGGCTACCACCGTCCTCCACTACCACTGGAGCTGGCACCTTGATGTGCTCGCAAAGAAGACGTCTCTCCCTCTCCCCTGACATCGCATCTGGAGAGACCGCAATCTGAGTCCATTCCAAATGGTGCTGAAACTGCGACCCTACAATCTGGGACATCTGAGGAATGTCCAGATGATCCAAGTTAACAGGGCTAGACATCGATGATGACTCTTGAGCACCTTCATTATTGTACCCAAGAATCTTGAAAGCTATATCCTGCTCCTTGGTATGTAGCTCCGTCAATGCATCCACAACCTTCTCTGCATATGGCCGTAGTGTCTCTGTAGGTGGCTCTTGGTTCTCCAACCCGAGCATCGCCCAACCGAGGTCAATATTCTCCCTCAACATATGCACCCTCGAAAACACCTAACATTGCAACCAAAGACACACTACATGTCAGCCCCAGATATATAGATATTTAAACTGCACTACAGCACTACATAAATGTAAACTTCAACTCGGTTTAGCAGCATTGCTTACCTCTTCACATTGGTGCCGTAGTGCACCTGGATCCTTGGGAGGTGGGGTATACCACATCGCAGCCACTTCGAGTCTATGGTCCTGCATTCGCCACAAATCAACAAGAGCACGTCGAGCAATTTTCTTCATGAAATCCTCTATCTTCTACACCACTACGTCCTGACGCCAACCTTGAAACCCCATCAGTGCGACCATGTGTGAGCAAGAAGTGTAAGTTGGTTCCTTTGTTTTCCCAAAGGTACACGGAAAATATGCAAATCCAATATCAACCAGATCTTGGGCGCATACAGACAGGCGCCGCGACTCCACTCCATCCCTCGCAATCTCCAGGAGCCTCGCCCTTGTCATACCGTGAACTGGATGTGCCACTGGTACACCACGCCCCTCCGTCATCCTCATGTAAAGCTTTAGAGCGCGCACCACGTGTGGACACTCTACCTCCAAGGTGGACTTGTTCTCTCCTACCTCCTCGACGAAGACCCTCATGATCTCCTCCAATTCGGTTGAGGTGTGCTTCCAAGGGCGTTGTGGTCCGCCAATTGGGGGGTCCCTCAGAAGAGTTTGATAAAGAGGCGACCAGGACCAGTCGTTCTCCTCATCAATGGAGGCACGCTCCAAAGGCTCAAAATCTTCCAATGCTTTCCGTACATATAACTCCCTGAATTCTTGGACTGCTGCTACCTTATACTCCTCATACTCCCTAGCCTGTTTCTTGTACTGCAAGAATTCACTGAGTCTCTTCAGCTCAGTTACCCTTCCCTCATTGTCATGCACGGTCACGTAAAGGTTCCAGCAGCTTGCTGCACGATGAACCAGTGTTTGTACTCCTTCTTCTTCCTCACAAGTGGTGTCTGGTCCCTGCTCATCACGGATGATACAACCAAATAGCGTCAATACATCACAAACATACTAACCCTTTCCACTACACGAATGGTCGCACTACAGATTGTCACATATAAATATTGCACTACAGATTGTCTCATGTAAGTATCGCACTACAGACTATTATCAGAGGGTAAGTACAGCGTACCACACGCGCCATGCGCCACTAAATCCAATGACCCAAAGCTTGGACAATCTTCACCCCGAGTTGCCCACTAGCTTCCATACCGGTGAGCATTTCCATACATTTCTCCGGTGCAGTTAACAACACCTTGTCAACAACCGGGACTGGCCCTTCCATGAGAAGGTGATAGAGACCAGGCGCAGAGAGTGGCTGTGGAGGAGGATTTACATCCTGTAGGTCACCTATAGTTAGCAGGGCTGCACGACTTTGTGCCGCCCGAATGACCTCGTCTCTCCTAGACCCTCTAAACTCAGCTACTGATGGGGTTGGACGAGGAGTACAGACCCTTTCAAGATCCCCACCGTCACCGACGTCAATAAGATCCTCGAGAGGGACCTGCTCTTTGTTTACCTCTACTTTCTCACCGGCCACAAAGTCTAAATTCCTTCGCACTACATGGAAGGTGGTGTCTTCGTCCTCCCCTCCTACTTCTTGTGCGGCGTTCAACTCGCATAGACCAGCTGCCTCCCTAGGTCCGAATCCTTCACTGTCCAACTGCTCCAACTGTATACTCTCGGTCGCTGTTCCTCCTGTCTCGGACTCACATGGCGCCTTCTCTGACACTGATGTATTGTGTTTCCTACACAATCGTTTTTTCCCCTTTTTTCTCTGGTCTCCGTCGTCCTCGCAATCTCCATCTCTCCTACTCGGGTCTATAGCCGGGGGCTTCTTCCTTTGACTCCTTCGCACTACACTAGTACCGGACTGTATTGTGACTGCAGTGTCGTCTTCCGATTCGGAACTTTCGGGCGTCTTCATCCTTCTCTTTTGCCTCCTCGATGGACGTGTCGACTTTAGTTCCTCCACTAGGTCTTTTACTGTAGGCGACCCCGGTCCCTCCCGAGTGATATTCTTTCTCTGTCTACCGCCACTTGTAGCTGTCCCTCCGACCTGTAAGCCCCTCAAAGAAGATGACCGTGGCAGCTTTGCTTCCACACCACCCAAAATCGCCACCTCTCCAAGTCTTGGAGCCCAGGGTCGTTTTCCATCAACTTCTGGGAACTTCAGCCCATGCTTCAAGAGTATGTGCTTCACCGATTTTGTGTCACTGGTCTCAAATGTAGGGTACATCTTCAACACCCCCCGTTTTCCACCTGTTAATGTCTGCCAACCTCTACAGAAATTTTTGTGTCGATGGTAAGAGAGAGCGTTCTTATCTGAGAAATCCTCGTAGCAGTACCTGCACCAAAACCATCTTCTCTGCTCCTTTCCATGGGCACGGTAAACATGATATCGGCACTTGTAATGTGCTTCCACTACAAGCTCCTCGTACTCTTCCTCTGTAAACAAGCACACACAATTCTTAGCATGACCCTGAGTTAGGGTGAACCTGTACAGATTCTGGTCCTTCACCTTCGTGCCAGCTACCAACCCGATTGGCCCGTTCACAACAATATCCCACCACCTATCCAATCCAAGCTCCGCAATGAGCCTGTGATCCTCATTAACCTTGAAGGTAGAATTGGATCCATCATTTCGAAATTCTCCTCATGTAATGCCGACACCATATCCCTCAACACCTGGATTTGCAAGTGGTTCACTTGACACTCCCTCTGTGCTTCCCTGCAAGTCTTGCGACCCGTCACGATTCCTCTCAGTCCTCATCTCCGTCGCTCCAGTTGTTTTTAAACTCGTACAGACTGCCTCGTTTCTTCCCTATGTAGTCTCTGTCCATTAGAAATAGCGCACAAGTTGCTTAGGTTAGTATACAAATCATTACTATTGTCTACTTGCATCCACCATAAAACCCCTAAACCCCCCATATCGCATCCAAGCATTTATAAAATTAGTCGCTCACATTCCACCCAATCAGTTTCCTACTTCTGCCAACAATCTACTAAACCGATATTCCTCCTCGGACCTCGACCACTCCACCAAGAAGACAATCCACCCATGTCGGACGGGAATGAAAACCCACCTGGCCCCAAACACCCCGTAGCCTCCACACCACATGCAAACGTGGAAAACAACACGCACCCCAGGAGCCTCTCAACGTTCGCATAACTGTCGCCCTCCTTCAACGCATGTTGCACTGTCTGCCAACTCCTGCGTCTCCAAGACCAGCTTCTCGTCATGCAACTCCACCCTGCAGTCCCATGTATCAACTCACATCAATTCAATCAGTGCCCGCCACTATGCCACACCCATTATCCCGACCACTCCACCCTGAACCCACCAAAACTGCCCCACCAGTTCATACTATCCCACCCATCCATTCAACCATCACATGCCACAAAACCCAGAACACACCACAACCCAACCCTAAACCGCCATTCCATAGAACGCGTCAAAGCTTCATACCTCGACTCTTCGTCCAGCAGCTCTTCCAGCTCCCTTGTGCTTGGCACCTCTCCCAACACCTAAACATGGTACCACACTGTCAAACGACCGCCCACACGCACGATCACATTCACACCTAGCTCCACCCTCAACAACCCTGAACCAACCAGTGCTAAACTCAACTGAACCCGCGCATTCCAGCATCCAAGATCACACTACTACGGAGTACATTCGAGCAGTGACCCAGCACTTGCTTCAGTGCGATAAATAAACACCCGTAAACCCTCAACCAAAAACAATAACACAATGCCTCAATTTTTGTATGAGCAACTCAAATGTACCTGAAAACCCTAAATTTTTTGAAGTCGGAATTCCAAGCCCAGCATCCACTAACCTCAATTCGACGACGTCGCCCTCGGCCTCTTTCCCTCACTTCTAGTCCGGAGCTCTGAAGAGACCCTCGGCCTTGTGCGCCATCGACTCCCCCTAACAATACTACGTGAAGAAAACCTACACCCAAACCTCGAAACCTCGCCACAGCCCGAGGCAGCGCACTACACTCAGGTTCCAAACCCACGACCGAAACTCTAATGCAGCACAAGGCAGATGAATGAGGGATGAAAACCCTAAACACCAGCCCGTCACATCCAAGAACCCAAACCCGGGCTGGGGAGAAAGGGACGGGTCCGCCAGCTCCGACCCGGTCAAGGCGGTGGGGCCGGGACGGGTGGACCACCGGCGCGGGCCCCGGTCAAACCACATGACCCGGCGGGCCCGTCCCCGCCGTTTTTTCGCGGGCTGCCCCTCCTTCCCTGACATTGCTAATTTTTGGGGTTGGAGGGGGGGTCGATAACGTAACGCGATCTACATTGGGTTTGATGGTTTCCAAATTCAAGAAAAACTAGTTTTTGAAGATGCTATGATGGTAGAAACTAGTTTTATTTAACTATAGAGACCACCCAGTTCCTATCTACCAAATACAACGATACTATAAGTTCATTCATACCTCTCAATTATATGGAGTAAAAAATAATCATACAATAAAAACAAACTTTCTATACATTTTTTTTTGTTTTTTTGTTGAAGCCAACAATGTCTCTAACTTTATCAAGTAGTAACTACAAAAGCAAAATTTGCCTAGAGCGTCAAATTTGGGCTTGCCTCGGTAATTCATAAAGAATGCATATTGACATCAATCAGTAGTTTCCGTCATATATCTACCTAAACTAAATTCTACCCCATTATGCTAAAATTCACTCAATAGGATTAAGCGGATATTACAATATTGACTTTTGTCAAGGTATGACAGTGACAAAAAATTATAAACTAGTCCTAAGGAAGTAATCATCAAACAATTATTATCTTCTAGATTTTAAAAAGGCTACAACAGGGTGAAGTAGTCATTCTTAAAAGCTACCATACAAATGATGGGCTTTTTCTACACCTAGATTTAATGAACCTCTAGTAAGTATTAAGATGCCAAATTAACTATTTTAGTAAACGAGAGAAAGCCTAGTAATTTTTGTATTGGAAGGTTGGTGCGAAAGGCTGTCTCTTTACTCTGTACGTGTATAATTCCATCCAAGATGTCCTTACACACATTCTAAATGATGTGAATTACAAAATCCAAGGCATCAAACTCTTTGACGGCTCAACACTACGCATCCACTACTTTGCCGACAACTATGTCTTATTTGTCTATGGCTCTCCAAAGAACTTACAAAAGGTTTAGAAAATATTAGATATTCTTTGCAAAGCCTTAGGAGCCCAATTAAGTTGAAATAAATCCTATATTCTTTAGAGTGCAAATTTTGAGCACTCTTGGACTTGATGCTTCTAAACTTGCGGTGGTAGAAAGACAAAGAAGTTGTCCGCCACCTTGGTTTCTTTTATGGAAAAAACAACTTCAAGAAGGATAAGGATGCTAGAATCCTTTTTCAAATTAGATCCAAGTTTCATCTCTAAACTAGTAAGAAATCATTTCTTGTAGCCACACTACTTGTATCAATTTAGATTATATTTACTAGTATTTGGTATCTTACCTCTTATTGTGACATATAAAAAGACAAGCTTTGAAAAGTGCGTACATTTGTGCCCAACTTCATTTGGGATGGTACATCTGACAAAAAAAGTCGAAGCGCTCAACAGCAAACTACAAGGATTGACCATGTGGCGAGCTGTATGGTCCAGTTAGATCTCAGTTTCCCAAAAGCAAAGAAATTACCATCTGAATAGAGAGATTTGAAATCTCCGAGGCCTTGCATTTGGCATTGAGAGAGCCTCACAATTCTAAAACTAATCCATCAAAGGTATACAATCCTTAAAAGATATTTGGGATCCTGGCAACAATGATCTTTTAGATGTGAAGTCTATCAAATGACAAAGTCATTACACATTCCTAGACAGAGATTTGAGCTTGTCATGGCCCAAGACCAATAGTACCTTTCAACCGTCAAAATGTTTGCAGAAGATAATTAGATATTTCTTAATTGTGTCAAGATTGAGGATTCCAATTTGTTGAGTTAATAGAACAACTAACCTTATTAAATATATTTTCGATAAACATGGTAAAGTAGAAGATAGGGTGATAATTATACCATCATCATGACAATTACCCGGACGAGTGTGTGAATTGTTGGATTGTCCATCTGGACTTTTCGAAAAAGCAAACTACCCAATTTTGAAAATGACCCCATAGAGTGGCACTAGTGTCGCCAAAGCTCCATCAAGCAAACCCACCCCTTCAATTATATGTGCAAAGAGGTTACAGTACAATCATAAGGAGCAACATAAACAACTTGTTTGTACATTGTTTGTATCGTTTCATGTGTGTTCTGCATAGGCAGTTGCATTTGCCGCCGTTGTCATGGTGTCGGGTGTTGGACCAACTAGGTCGGCATTTTGGTGCATGCGATTTGTGTGAGGGCTGCTTAAACAGGCCCAGCGACTATGTGAGTCCATCCATATTCTCTTGAATTGTTGGTGCACGGATTTGACGTCAGGTAACTCGGTTGTCTAGCAGCTTGCGGATGCCGATTTGTAAACAATATATATTGTTGTGGTCTTGGTAAGAAAATCATCAAGAGTAAAAAATTATTACATACCCTAATCATATAATATGACAGAAGTACGTAATGTAGTGCCCTGAATAGATGTGTGAAAAACCGGTTTGAGATTGGTATTTTCTTAGTACCAAGATAGGTCTAAAGAACCCAGCTTTGGTGTCCATGTTTGGTTCCCACAACCACCTTTTCCACTATACAAGAGTTGTTGATTAGTGTTACAAACGTTAATTGTGAACCGAAACACTAAATATCACATGCCACCATAGTGTTACAACACTAATCCTCAAAACATAACACTAGATGTGGGAGCATGGCGGTTTCTTCGAAGGAGAAAAATCTATTGGAATTGGTGCAATTGGTGGCCTCAAGGAAAGACAGAGAGCATTAATTGCAATGGCAGCCCAAATTAAAGGTGATATAATCTCAAAAAGAGTTGAAAAATAGTGTAATGGGTCTTCTCTGTGTACAAAACGGGTTTGTGGATCTTCGAGTGGCGGATGACGAAAATCTGCATTATAGATTTCTTGTCAAAACAACCTCGCATCCGAAGGGCTTTGCTCAAACACAGGTACTGCTTGGTCTAGTTTATCGTGGTTAACAGAGTTAAGTTTGAATGCCTTGAACTTCTTAGAGCTTCTTTTCATTCTGAGCTTCTTTTTACTGGAATTGGCGAAATAGGTGGTCCGAATACGTCCGTTCACGCTGTTCACAAATCGGCTTGGAATACCCCTTGAAGTGAAGCAGGCGGGTGGGGACCAGTCGAAGACTCTGAATCCTTGGGACTGGCGATTTACTCTGCCTTTTCAATCGGTTCAGGAATCGTTGCAACTGCAGGTGAGAAGGATCTTCAACTCCGTTCGACAAACTATGTTCATTATTTTCCACACGACGGTTTCGTCGCATGCATATCTAATCTTGTTCTTATCACCACCTCGATTATACCTACATATGTCCAATCTGGTTTTGTCTCACACGATATCAAGATTTCCAATGATGTTTCTACAATGTAAAAAGTGAAAAAATGGATAATTTTTTAGGAGCTAGATCTTCTTCATCCACCGTTGGATTTCGACTTTACTTTTTGGGATGGATTCCAAATCAAGTCTATCTTTAGTGGTAGAAACCTTTACTAAATCAGAGATGCTTTGAAGACAAGGCATAGATTTGAGTACAAAGGGTCTAGTTTTGGACTATTCTTCCTTTATAAATATTTTGGCACGATTGACATTGCAAGGCTATTATTTGAGCAAAAAAAATTTCTTGATGAATTTTTTTGGTTCAAGGATGTTGTTGAGATGAAGGTGAACAACGTTCTAGTTAAAGACTTTTTCATTACAATAGGTTTATTGGTAGCATTTCCACTAAAGTGAAAATGATAAAATTTTGTAGTTTTTTGAGTCTTAATACGTTGTGATCTCGCAATCTATGAGACTTCATGACCAAAATTTGGTCCACATGACATACAATAAGCCTACTACAAGATTGTACGGTTGAGATCTACAAAGCTTGCCTTCATTTTCATCTATGACATTTTTTTCAAAAATGTGTTTCTAGGCTAGGGACCTCCTTTGGGCATTTAGAGGTTAAACTCCCTATGTAAAGTATCCCTAATAATGTCCATCTCAATACGCTGCATAAGATAAATTGTGAATCGTCCTTAAACATCAATGTGGCCCGAGCCAAAACAAGCTTCTATAAATTTTTGATGCTCGTAAGTTCTCCAAAGTTTTGTTTTTGGTTGCCTAGTAGTCCACCATGCATTGTAGTTTTGAGACACTTTTCGTTTACAGATTTATTAGCAATTAATTGGTGACAATTAATCTTTGAATGACCAAGGTCTCAATATTGAACTCCAAAAAGGCTTTACATACGCGAGCCTTTGGTCCATATTTTTATAGGGATAAAAATATGGGAAATTCAATTGTTATCACCTTACATAAACCCGTGTCAATCATTAGTTGGAGTCAAAAACAATTTGACAACTTTGAGGCATTTTGTGCCTCGAATTTTTAAAACCTTGTGTGCGTGCTCTATTCAAGAGGTCTAATCGATTGGTCAAACCTTATGATCTTGCACATTACAAAAAAATAATCATATCCAATAACTCAATTGCATAATCACAATAATTAAGTTCAAGATCTTACGATTGAAAAGTTTGATCTTTTTAGTTTCCTTAACAATTTTTCCAATTTTACGAGACATGGAATCCCCCTAAAGGGCTTGGAGGTACCCATACAACAAGGTCCAAGGACCGCACCATAATTGGGTGGACTATGGTGGTGAGCACGACGCCAACATGGGAAATAGAACCCAATTAAACCTTAAAAATAGTTAACCCTCATGCGGGCCAAATGCCGAAAACTACATTTTGGATGAAAGGTAGAAACTTTGGAGAGCCATAACTTCTTCATCTAGACTCCGTATTGGACAAAATTACTTGAGTTGGGTACCAAACCAAGTCTAGTTTGTGTGGTAAAAATTACAGACGCATACAATAAATTATGAATAAAAAACATGCATTTTAGTGAAGGCAGCTTTTGTTTTTGGGTTTTCAAACTTTAGGCATGTTTACCATTGCAAGTCAATTATGTAAAATCCAATTTAGTTTTTTATGTAATCATCATCTTAAGATAAATTCCAACAACTTACTAGTTGGAATAAATTTGATCCAAACGACTCTAGTATTGGATTTGCTACGATGTTTCTACAATGACAAAAGTGACAAAATGGATGATTTTTGAGGAGCTACATCTCTTTCATCCACCATTGGATTTCAACTTCGTTTGTTGGGTTGGATTCCTATATGAATTTCTTTTGTGTGATAGAAACCTTAAATCCATCCAAGGTGTGAGGAAGTTATGGCATTCATTTTTGTGCAACAGTTGTACTTTTGGTCATTTTTTCCTTTTGGACACAGTTTTGGACATTAGATAGTAAATTAGATTTAATACAAAGTGGACTAAGATAGCATGGAGTTTGACAATTTGATCAATACCATTAGCAAAATCAGTCACTATCTTTCAGAGAACAGTCTTCAAGAGCCTACATCAGCTTAAGTGGGTATCTGACGTATTATAAGTGGGATTGTTTCAAGTGACCAGCGTTGCGAATGTAAACCTGTAAAGTGACATAAGGACTAAGGTAGAAACACCTATAACCGACAACTTAAAGCAGTTTAGCATATCAAAGCTTGGGTTATCAACAAGGAGATATTTTTGGTTCAAAGGAAAATAATGTTCATGAAGAATGAGCATTTTTTCATGAATTATCTCCCAATATTGAAATTTGTACAATTTTTCAAAGTGAAAAGTACTTCCGAACCAATAGCCGATATATACAAATGAGGTACATCTGTTCTTTCATAATCTAGGAATTAGAAGATATCGGCTATTGGTCATGTGTCGACTATAGGTGTGTCAACCTTATACAATGAGTTACACATGGAGCCAAAGAAGATTATGGGTTGTTCAGAAAAGGTATTAAACTTACATCTCATCAATGGAAGCAAAAGAGAATCAAGAGAACGATTCAACTTGGCTTGAACTGAAGTTCATCCAGTTTCAATGTCCAACTGAATATTGACCCTAGCATCTAATCAGTTCAAGTTTGTATCAACACTAGAAGGAAATGTGTCGTTTTTCACTTACTACAAATGTATATATATATATATATATATATATATATATATATATATATATATATATATATACACACATATATAACTCTGGTAAAAAATTTTACCAGCGTGAATAAAGGGCCCGTTAATCTGTAAGAATGCTGTTTGTAGGCCGTGTGGCCTACTCAGACTCTTCTAAGATTTAATGCCCCCTTTCGGAGGTGGGCTCTGTTGTGACTTGTTTTGATATTATTTTTATGAACCGACCATGACCGTTTTTTGGATAAGTTATATGTGATGGTGTGTTATAGTCACCCAGAGTTGTTGGGTATGTTGGTTGGTGTTGCTTGAATGGTACGCTCTGGGAGTGTAGCCGTCTGGGTTCGAGTCATGTTGAAGACTTGGATGAGTGAATTCGGTACTTTGCTAGTGGGAGCTGGTAGGAAAATTGAGCCCTCTAAACCTTTGTGACAATTGGTGCTATTCGGAATGAGCTATGTTTCTGTGTTTAATAAATTATGTTTTTGTTCTTTTTTAGTAGTATTTTGTTTAGTTTGGGCACGTGGTGTTTGGAAAATTTTGGAGATGTCCCATATGGTTTGTGTTTAGTTGTTTTGGTTGGGTATATGTATGTGTGTTTTCTGTGTGGTGTATGCCAATGCCAGTACATTACTTATGGGGGTCACAATGGTCAGTGATCAGTTTGTGTGAGATTATTGCGGTTTCCAGTGCTTCGATCCCGTGGACTTGTCTTCTCACATGGGTACGGGGGAGTGGGGTATGTGTTGGTATTTGGCACTTTTGTATGGTTGTTTTGTGTGTTTTGGGGTTGTGTTTTGAGGTGGTATATAGGGTTTGGTTTTTGTGTTTTGTGTTCTAGTTGGGTTTTTGTCTTTTCTGTGTTTTCCTGTGTTTGGTGTTTTGAGATGGATCTGTCGAAGTTTGGAGGTCAGGGTGTTCAAGTTGGTGGTGGATCTGAGTCTTCCGAAGTTCCGGATGAGCAAACAGAGAGTGTAAGGGAGGATTTCCCAGTTGTGGAGGGTTTGGATGGACGAGCGCGTACTTTTGTTTTCTTGTTTCATGAGGAACATGTGGCTGGAGCGGCTGGAGTTCGGATATATGGAGGGTATTTTACCGAAGGAGAAGTGAGTGTGCGTGCGATGGAGCATCATCCTTCTACACCGGGTTTGATGAGGACAACGCTGGATATTGTTGGGCACTGGGGTTTTGCTGGGATTTCGCCAGTGCCAATGATACAATTTTTTCTAGCATGTATTCGTCAGTGTTTTGGACACTAGGTGATTCTGTTTTGTTTACGGAATTTTGGTGATACTTTTTATGATATGTAATTTATGCAGTATTTTAGTAAAGTTTATGTTTTATTTGAGGCTTGGATATTTTTGTATTGATGTGTTTGTGTTTTTCTAGCTTTATTTGTGGTGTAGTGTTGGTTTTATCTTTTTATGTTTTTAGATAATTGTGGTTTTGTGTATTTTTGGAAAGAATTTGAGTGAGGTAGTAATTAGGTGGTATGTTTTATTTTGGATTTTAGTTAGTTTTGGGGTTAGTTTGTGTAATTTTGTGATTTTGAAGTTTTAAGGTGGAAATGGTGTGTGATTTGTGATGTTTTAGGTATGTTTTGGATGATGGTGATTAGACTTTTTAGGTGGAATAAATGATGAGAGTGGGGGAGGGTGGTTTATGCATCTTTTGGAGGCTTTGTATGTTTTATATGGTGTTGGTGTGGGGTTTTGGTGTACTTTGTGTTTTATATGTTTTTTGTTTTCAAGATGGTGATGCCGTTTCTGTTCCCCTGGTCTGGTTGGAAGATGGACAAGTGTCCTGGGTCGGGGGATTTGGTGACTTCAGTCTGTATGTACCAACGGCGGTTGTGGTGGCGCCCTGAGTCTAGAGATATGCTTATCATTGTCTTCGTGGGTACTATCCGATTGTGTTGGAGACGCCACAGAGCCGAGGAGATTTGGAAGTGTTGTTGCAGTGGGTTGAATGCTTTCAACTTCGGCTTGGGTTTCGCCTGCCTCCCTTCCCCCGGGTTTATGCGATGTCACAGCCAGGCTCCAGGTTTGTTTGGACTAAGCGTGCGGTGCTGGAGTTGGCTTTCCTGGGGATGGCGACTGGGTTCTTCTGGAGCGTCGAGGATCCTCTGCCGCGTGAGTTTTTTGGAGTTTTGTATTTTGGTTTTTGTGTTTGTGGTTGGTTTGTTTTGCGGTTTTTAGGATTTGTGGGAGGATGTGTGTGTGTGGGGTATGAGTCAATGTGTTTGATTTTGTGCGGGTTGTGATTGGGGTCTTTTGTTTTGTTTATTGCGTTATTTGATTTTTGGGTCTCTGTTTATTTTGGATGGGAGTTGTTTCTGTGTTTCAGGGGTGATGTTCTTTTAATGATGGTGTTTGATGAGGCGGATGTGAATTGCCTATGATTATGCGGAGATTTTGAGGTGGTTCGGGCCTATGCGGCGGTGTTTGCTGGTGTTGGTGTACTGCTGCTTCGGATGGTTTTGAGATGTTGTTGGATGATCCTGTGCGCCGCTGATTTGGTGTTTGAAAGCAAGGGCAATCTGCGGTATTGTGATTTTTGACTTTTTTGGGTTTTTAATGTAGGTGGGGTTTATGGTTTGATTATCTTGTTGGTTTTTTGGGATAAAGGTGATGTTTGTGTAGGATTTTCCGCAGGTTGTTTGCTGTTTTTTTGGTTAGGTTTATGAAGTTTCTAATGTGGGTATTGTGTGTGTAGCTGTTCCCGATGAGTTACGCATCCGGTATAATTTACCCCCGCTAGCCTTCGCTTCTCCCTCAGATTCTACATTTGTGTTCCCTTCTCCGTCTGAGGTCGAGGAAGGAGGGGCTGGGATCGGTGTGTTATGGGATTAAGTACGTGTTTCAGGAGTTTTGAAGTCTGTGCGGTGGAGTGCCGTGTTTGGAGATTTTGGCCAAATTGGGTGGTGGAGGTTGGTTTGCAGAGGGTTGCTACGGGCCTAGGGGAGGTGTGGAGGTGGAGATCAATATTTTCAGTGGGTGATTTCAGGCGGAAGGATTATCTTGGAGCTTTTTGGCTTTACGTTGTGGTGTTGCGGTAGTGGAGATTAGTTTCTTCAGGAGGAGTTTTGGGAGTGGTGTGAGATACCGATATTTGGTTTTAAGCAGGAGTTTGTCGGATTCATTGCTTCTAGGGTTTACTGAATTGTTGATTTGTACAGGGATTCTATGTGCATATGGTGCTGTTGGCACTTAGCAGTGATAACTGCTTGTTGTTTTGTAATTTTGTATATGACTTGATTTGGAGGAGCTTTTTTAATGGAGTTTGTGTATGGGTGAGGGATGGGGATGGTGGAATTCCTTTGGAATCTTGATTGTGCGGTGTGTTGGTGTTTTGGAGGGGTTGTGTGTGTGAGTGGTATGCTGGCTGTGTGTGCATTTGTGAGTATAGTTGATTGTTCTGTTGTCTGCTTTGTTACTATCCCGGGTACACTTGGAGTGAATTTTTCTAATGTCAGGGAATGGGTTAACTACTGATTTCATGTTGTAGGAGTAGCTAATTGGGCTTTGATTTTTGAGATTACTGCAAAGGAACAGAAGCGTGCAAAATGTGATAGTACTGTAGTGGAGTAACATTCTGTCGCTAATTTTACTCAGTTGTTGATCTTTTAAATGAAGGCTATTCCAGTGGGGTGCCCTGTTCTCCTCGAGCCTGAGAATGAGCATGTGGCCAAGATGACTCGTTTCTACACTCGTGACTTATTGAATTAGTTGTTCTAATACTGGAAAATGGCTTTGTTACTGTTTGTGGTGTTTTGTAATTTAAGGAATATATTGTTGGAGGGTTGTTTCAGTATGTAATTTGTTCCATATTTGAGTTGCTGAATGCAGAGGGCAATAAAGTTATCACAAATTTGAAGGATAAGGGAACGCTCATACAGATTATTGCATACAAGCATAGCAACTGGGGCATTTACCTTTGACTAAAATGATTGTTTGTAAAATTTACTGTCTGAATCAGTGTACCGAATGTTTGTCAGCTTTGTGGTCTTTCTGGGTAGCTGGGTGGTTGTAGTGGTATGTTGTCTGGTGTCATTCGTTTTGTTGTTGTTTCATCTGTTGTTTTTCATCTATTTGTTTGGATGACTGTTTTTGGGTGTTTTGGAAGTGTTAACAGTGAGTAAATTTTATCAAATGTGTGAGTTGTTTTTGAATTTGGACTTTATTTTTGGGTTTGTAGGGGGGGTTGTTTGGTAGTGGGGTGGTGAGCATTTGATTAGCTTATTGTCAGATTTTGGTTTAATCATCAATTGTTGGTTGGTTATTTTCTAATCTTCTTTTGTTTAGTATGATGTGGCACAAATATTTGACCGCAATTTTGTGTATTTTAATCATGCATTGTTTGATTGCTTTTGATGGGATTTTTAATTTATTTTTAAGTATGTTTATAGAGGGTAAGTGTATTCCACCACGAGGGCCTGCTGTGAGTATGATTATGGGTGCTGTGTTCCAGCCCTCATCTTGAATTTGTTGTATGAGTTCTTCATATTTTGCTATTTTTTCAGTGACTTTGTCTGGACTGAATCTGTCATGGCAAAATGTAAATTCTATGTATTGGATTATTGTAGATGGGTGTGGGAATTGTGGGGGATCAGATAGATGAGGTTGACCTTGTATACATAGTATGTCGGGTTTTAGTCTTGCGTTGCAATAGCATCGTCCTTGGCAATGACATGTGATAAGCCAAGTTGGTACTGTATTTTCTTGTGGTTGGTTTTCATATGTGCCTGCGTTCATGTATGTTAAGGATCTAGAGTTTTTGTTGGATAGTAGGAGTTTGCGTATTTCCCACACGGCTTTGTTATGTCGATTGCATCTGAGTTTATGAAGTTGGATTTGTGGACATGCCAGTAGTAGGTGTGGCCATGTGTCTATGTTTTGTAGGCCACATAGGGAGCAGTTGGGATTTGGAAATTGAAGGGGGAAGAAGAGGTTTTTTCGTTGGTTCCCCATGTATTGGCCGTATCTAAATTTAAGTAATTGTGTGATTTGTGCGTCAGACACTTCAGGGTCTTTCCAGAATTGGTTGGAGAGTTTGTTATCTAGTTCTTTATTGGATGTCCATTTGGCAATATTAAGGTGTTTTGTTTGTATGGTATTGATTTGTGTGGTGTTAATTTGGTTGGTAAGGTATTGATCAAGGTCTCGTATTGGGCGTGTTATGGGGTGGTTGTTTAATTTGGATAGCCAATAGGGTGTGGTATGTGCTCTATGTTGTGAGGTAGTAATTTGTGGGATGTTGTTTCCGCCGATTTTAGTGCCAATGTGTGCTAGTTTGTCTACTACCTCATTTCCTGTTATTCTGGTGTGTGCTCGGACTTTGTGGATAGTGGTATGGTTTTTGCGAGTTTGTAGTTGTTGGATAATTTCATTTAGTAGTATTTTGTCTGAATGGTTGTTGTGTTGTGTAGGGTGGTTCATATGTATGTTGATTAGGTATAGACTAGTGAGACTGTCTGTAAAGATATGGGTATGGTGGGTATTCATTTTAGTTAGGATAAGTGTTTCGAGTATGGATGTGAGTTCAGCTCTTAATATTCCTTGCAGTCCTATAAGTCTTTGTGAGATTTGAATATTATGGTGGCTATTATAGATACCATATCCTGCGATGTTGCCTTTGGGTGTACCTGTGATGGTGTCTGTGGTTGGTGGTTCAAAGGATCCGTCTGTGTAATAATTGTGTTGTGCTGGAAATTTTAGTTTGTATTTTTGGTGGGATTTGGGATATGTATTTGTGATGTGTGGATGTTGGGTGATGGGGTATTTGGGTGTTTTGTGCCATGCTGCGTGTTCTTTGACTTTTGAGTGTGGTGGTGTATTTATTGGTTGTGTGATGGTGCTGTCTGTATGTAATAGGCTTTGTATTAGTGTTTTGAGAGGATTGGTAATATCTGGGATGGGTGGGTAAAAGTTTTTGTTGTGGATAAAAAGTATTTTGGTGGATAGTGGTTTAGTTTTGTTGTAGTATTTGGGTAGTCCATGGTGTGCTTCATATTTGAGTGTGTCTGGGAGGAATGTTGCTATTGTGTGAGTGTCTGGAAATTCATTGTTGGTGAGTGTGTGATTGGTATACCATGTGGGGTTAGGAAATATTATTATTGTTGTGGAGTTTGGGTCTTGTTGGGCTGCAAGTCTCGCCCAATGTATTGCTTGGAGTGTGGCTTGGTGGTTGGGGGGGTGTGCATACCCATTACCTTGCCTTTGAAATTTGAATGCGGGTCCTAGAGAGCCAAAGATTTCATCTCTTTGGTGGATAGAGTGATAGTGTGTGAATTTGGTATTACATGTTAGTAGGTTTGAGAAGTATGAGTGAGTTATATTAAATGTTTGTTGTAGATATTGTATTAGTTTGGATGGTATGGTATAGTGTTCATTGTTATTTTTTATTTGTTTTGGGTTTATTGGAAGGTGGGTTATATATCTATGAAAGAGCCATAGTATTTCGGTGGCGAAGTCTTGGATGGGAGGGTTTGTTATAATATGGGTATTTTGTTTAGTTTGTGTAAATTTTTTCCATAGCCATTGGAGTCTAATAGAGGTAATACTTCCAATGTATTTACCAGTGTTGTCATAGATGTGTGCTAGGGGGGGGATGTTTTGAATAGTTGGTTTATTTGTACATATGTCCAAGTCTGGATTACATTCTTGTATTGAAATATGAATGTTGGTCATTTTTTGTGGATTTGAAATATTTTTTGTGTCTTTTGTTTGTTTTTGAAAGAATTAGGTGTGAATTTTATTTTTTATTTGTGTGTTTCTTACATGTGTGATGTGTTGGTGTAGTAGATATAAGTTGTGTGTGATTTGATTTTGTTGTGGTATGTTGAATAATTTTTGTTGTTTGAACCATTTAGTAGAGTTTGAGTGGTTGTTTTGACAAAGGAATTTGTAATGATTATTTGTGATGTTTAATAATGTTTCTTTTTGTTTGAGGTATTTATATCTTATGATTTTTGTGATTGGTTGGTTGTCATTATTTTCATTTGTATGTTCATCGTTGTGAGGGATGTCGGTATGTGTTGGTGCTAAGGGTGTGTGTTCTAAATCTGGAATGTTAGTGTATTGTGTCATTAGTGTGTGGGTAGTGGTATTGTCTTGGTGTGTACATTGGTGTTGGCAGTCTATTTTGCATATATGGATTCTTGTACAAAATAAGTGTTGTGCTGTGGTAAGTGCGTTTTTGATTATTTTTGGTGTGCTTTTATATTTTTTTAAGAAGTCTTTTTGGCACATTATGGTAGTGTGGTTGTCTTGGGTGATTTGTGTAATGGATGTGATTTGATAGAGTAGTAGTTTATTTAGGTATTGTTGTTTATTATTTTTTTGGGTGGGAGTTTGAGAGTTCCAGTGTATGCTTTTTGTCCATTGTTCTTCTAGCGGGGATTGATATAGGTTGAATGGAGTGAGAAGTGATTCTAGGTGAATGTCTTGTTCTCGAAGGATGTTAAAGGTTCTGGATATTGGTGATCTATGGCATGCATGTGCTGTTAATCTGGGTAATTTATGAGATCCTCCATTTTTTGCTATAATGTAGTTTGTTAGACCTCTGTATATTGTTCCAAGTCTGCCGTCATCATTGAGAGCTTTGATGAGTTGGTTCCCCAAGCAATTAGCATAGGCTTTTAGAAAGGAGAATGCTTCTAGGCCAAAGTTGTTGTATGGAAGTTGTGTGGCTAGGTTAGGTGTGCTTTGGGGGATACTGCTTATTTTTTTTGTGAGTTGGATAATTAGTTTGTCTAGTTTCTTGATTCCAGGGGTGGAGAAGGGGGCTGCGTGGAAGCTATATTCTACTCCTGGGCGTAGAACTGTGTTGGTAATTTTGATTTTTTGTCGGATTGTTGCTGGGCTAGTGAGTAGTTTGGTGCTTTGGAGTTTTAATTTGTTTGTGGTAGTTTCTTGTTGTAGGTTCCATTTAAGAGATGGGATTAATTGGATGCCGAGGTATGTGTATGCCTCATTTTGGTGTAGTACTGGGAAGTGTTGGCTATTGTAGTTGATGTTGTGGCTTTGTAAGAAGGCTTTGAAGGTAGTTGGATTTAGATTGGATTTATTTGGGCACCCTGTGAGGGCGCATTTTGTGATGCTAAGGTCCATGCCTGCCCATTTGTTGAATTTTTCAAGTTTATGTATTTGGATTTGTAAGTTTTTTTATTTTGTTTGCTAAGATTGCAAGATCGTCTGCATAGGCCGCGGTTGGTATTTCGATGTTGGATGTTTTAAATTTGTAACCCAGGTTTCCTTGTTGAAGCCAACGTAGTAAAGGTTCGAGGAATATTAGAAATAGGTAGGGGCTTAGTGTATCACCTTGGATGGTTCCTCTTTGGATTGTAACTGGTTTGGTGGTTCCAAAATGTTGTCCTGAAAATGATGTGGTGGAGTCTGTGTAAATGTTTCCTATGAGGGAGATGGCTTCGATTGGGTATCCAAGGTCTTCCATAAGTGCTAGGAGTCTAGCATGGTCTATGGATCCGAATGCATTTTTAAAATCAATGTATAATATGTGTATGTCTTGTTTTGTGAATTTGGCATCTTAGAGTGCAGCTAATATTGTTTGTATTTGTCTTGTGGTACATCTTTCTTGTCTGAATCCTTCTTGTGCTTCATTTAAGATTTGATAGTTTTCGCCATAGGAAGAAAGAATTGATGTTAGTGTACTGGTAAATAGTTTGTAGATAGTATTGGCTAGCGCAATTGGTCTATAGTTTGTGAGATATGTGGGGTCTGATTTTTTATAGAGTAATACAGTTGTGCTGTGTTTCCAGTATTGGGGTATTTCTTTTTGTAGGTAACATTGTCTAAAAAATAAAAATAGCATGGTATGGAATTGATGGGGTAAGTGTTTGATTATTTCATTGGGGATGTTATCTGGACCAGGGGCTTTTCCATTTGATAAGTGTTTGAGGCAGAGATCATATGTTTCTTGTGAAAATAAGTTTGTCATTTGTGTATAGGGTTGTCCTCTTTTTTCTAGGATGAAACCGTCTATGTCGTGCCATGGGTATTGTTTGACTAGGCATGTGCATTTGAGTTCATGGTCAGTTGGGTCAGAGCATGTTGGTACTGTTGGTTTGAAGTTTATTGTTTGTTGTTCATATATTGTGTTGGCTATGTCTTCTGGATGGGTAAGGATTTGGTTTTTTGAGTCTCGGATACTGTCTAGTGTTATAGATGTGTCATTTTTAAAGATAGTGTTGTGTATTCGTTTTGGGTGTGTATTGAGAAGGTTTCGGTATTTGGCCATGGCTTTTGTACAATTTGTGTTAATTTGTTTGTATGTTATTTGTTGTGCTAAATTTTTGGCTTCTTTTGCTTTTGCTGCCAATATATTTATCCAATTTTGTGTGTTATTATGTAAGGGTGGGGGTGGTGTGTTTTTGGATGGTTGGGTCATGTTTCTGATGTGTGGATGGGTTCTCCATTGTGTGTTATGTGTGATAATGTATATCATTTTTCTTAATGAATGGTAGTTTAGGAGGTGTTTTTTCCATTGTTTTTGTAGTTTTCTTGGTAGATATCCACCTTGTTTTTTGGTTTTTTCAGTAAGGTTTGGATATGGTTTTGTTGTGCATGTGTCTGTTATGCATTCTGTAATAGTTTTTATTATTGTTTTTAGGTGTTTGCAAGAATTTTCCCATGTTTGTTTATTTTGTATTTCATTAATTTGGAGTGTGTGTGTCAGGCGTTCTATTTTGTTGTTGGATTTTTCTAAAAATAAGTTTTGAAAGTTTTGAAGTTGTTCTGGAGAGATGGGATTTGATAGTTTGGCAGGAGGTTGAATGTAAGTAGGAGTTGGTCTGGCAATTAGTGTGTTTTGTGGAATATGAAGTTGTGTGGGGAAGTGATCTGAATTTTGTATGTTTCCGAGGTTGGTTGTGCTGGTGTACTGTGTATTGTTGGTATCATTGGTGTAGAATCCATCGATTAGGCTAGTGGCTGTGTAGTTGAGGCCACCTTGTCTAGTATAGTGTGTGTTTGTTGGGATATAAGTTAATTTTAATGTTTGAGTGAAATGTTGCCATTGTTTGTCTTTATTGGTGGGGGGTGTGTGTTTTTTGTTAAAGTCCCGGCCAATCATTGCAATGTCACGATTATAGTCTCCACTCATAATTGTGATGTATTGTGGTTTGAGTGAAATGTGTTTAGTGATTTCGTTTTGAATATGGGGGATGAGGTGGAGATCTTCAAGATGTGATGGCATATAAAGGTTGATGAGTAGTATGCTGGTGAGGGGTTTGTTTTCTATGGTGATGATTTGAAGGTAAGGTGAAATGATTGCTGGACTTGGAATTTTATTTATATTACCAATGTGTGTATATGTTTTATGTATCATTGTGAGTAGTCCTCCTCTTGATGGGGTATATGGTAGGTATGGACGTTTTGCACATATTGTTGCAGAGTTTGTGTTGTTGAATATTAATGTAAAGTCTGGGAATAGTCTGTTTAGGTATTTAGTGGATTTTGTTGTTGAGAATTTTGTTTCTTGTAGATGTATGATGGCTGGTGTTTGGTCTTGGTTTTGGATGAGTTTGTGTAGTCCAGGAATTGCTGTATTGAGTGATCCTACATTCCATGTAATAATTTGGGTTTTTGTTTGTGTGTATTTATCATTCTGTGTTGTTGGGGGGGGGGGGGGGGGGGGGGGGGGGTGGGGGGGGGTGTGTTAATGTGTGTGTTTTGTGTTTTGTGTTGGTAACCTATAATTGGGTCTCGGCATTTTAGTGTTTCTTGGATAAGTGTTAGAGGTAGGTAGGGAAATTTGTTTTGGATGTCGCGGGTGTTAGGTGGAGGGTTTGTGTAGATATATGTATATATTTCTTTGTTGATAGTATGTTGTGGGTTAATAATGTCTTTATTGTTTTCAAAGAAGATGTGTAAGGGGTCGATTGGGCCAAATTGAATGGTTTTGGATATTGAGAGTTTATTTAGTTAGTTAAGGATTTTTGTCCATTTAGGGGTTCTATGTGTATGAATATATGCTTCGCATATGTCAATTGTAGGACCTATGGTAATGATGAATCGAAATAGTATGTGTTGGGGTGCATATTGTGCTAATGTGAGACATTGATTTGCTAGATTTGGATGGGTAGTAGTACTATGGGTGTGTAGGATGTGATTTGTGTTTAAAAAAGGGGCAAACGGTTTTGCTAAGTGTTTGTAGGGAGAGGTAAGTCTTATTGTGTTAGGGTAAAAATATTTTTTTTGTCTAGCAATATGGGCTTTTGGTAGATTTTGTGTAATGTGGTTAATGGGGCCAGGGTTACTTTCTATATCGCCACATTGTTTTAAGAATAGATGGTTTTGTGGGGGTATGTATGTGTTATAGAAGAGTATTTTTTGGTTTATGATGTGATTATGTGTTTTGTGTAATTTGTGTTGGAGTGATTGGTGTTTGTGTTTTTTGGATGGTGTATTTGTTTTTCTTTTGGGATTTTTTTGGAATATTGTGGATTTATTGGTGGTGGTTGTTGTTGTTGTTGTTGTTGTTTTTTTTGAGGGATGAAGATTGTGATTTTGGATGAATATGGGTGTAGGTGTCCATAGATCGTGGGGCATGGGTTTTCTAAGACCGTGCGTTCGGGGTGTTCTAATACCGTGGGTTTTGGGGGGGGGGGGGGGTTTGGGACTAGGGTTTGGCTGGGGTTTGTGCAGTTTGTTTGTTGTGTTTTGTGTGTATTTTTGTTTTGTTTTTCTGTCTGTGTGCGTGGTTTTGTTTGGGGTGGAGGTTTGGGGGAGGATGGCAGTGTGCGTGTTTGGTTTTGATGTTTGTAGTTTTGGTTTTTAGCGGACTTTTTTGTGGAGATGGGTTGGTTGTGGTTCCGGGGTTGGAGGGACAGTAGTGGGGTCGGGTATTTGTTGTATGTGGGTTGCGGTTTTTGTGTTAGGGGGGAATGAGTTGGGTTTTGTTGTTTTTTAAAAAGGGTGTTTATGTGTATGGTTTTTATATTTTGGTTGGTTTTTGTATCTAGTTGCGGTGTTGATTGAAGTTGGAGGGTTTTATGTTTTGTGAATCGGGTTGGAAATGTTTTAATTGGTTTTATTAGGGTTTTTGATTGGGAATGTGTTTTGCTGTGGGGCCGGGGTAGGGGGTATTGTTTTAGGGGTGTAGAATGGTGAGTATGGGTTTGAATTGGGGGTTTTGTAATTGTTTTTGTGTCTGGGGATGGTTTGGTGGTGTATGTTTTGTGGTATGGGTTTTTTTGGTGGGGTGAATTAGGTCTGTGTTTCGGGAGATGGTGGGTTATAATTTGAAGAGTTTCGGGAGATGGTGGGTTATAATTTGAAGAGTCTGGGAGTGGTGTGAGGTTGAGGGTTTGTTGGTTGGGGATTTGTGTAAAGGGTGGTTAATGTAAATGCTGATTTGGGGGTGGTAGGGGTGGGTTTGTAGAAAGATCCAGATTTTGCGGAGTTTGTTTGTATTCGGGTTTGGTTGGGCTGGGTTAGGGTTTTTGGAGTTGGTGTGTTTGGGGTTTGGATTGTGGGCGGGTTGGTGTAGGTGTTGTGTGTGTGGGATATGTGAGTTTGTATTTGTGGGGGATATGAATGTATAAGCGGGAGTTGTGGGATTTCGGGGCATGTGGATTGTGTGTTGTGTGGATTCTATTTTAGTATGGTGTTTTTTTGTTTTATTTTGTTTTGGTTGAGGTGTGTGTGGGTGGTGGTGTTTTATTTTTGGGGGTGGATTGTGTGTTTGAATATGTGGTTTGAGTAATTTCCAGGTTGATGGTTGTGGGCCCGATTTTGTATTTTTTGGTTTCTGTTTTTGAAATTTGTTGAATAATGCATTGTGTTGATGTGTTGGATGATGGTGGTTTGGTTCTGCGTGGAAGGTTAGGAATTTGCCTGTGTTTGTGTTGTGTAGTAATTTGGAGGGGTTTTGTTTAATATTTTCGTTTAGTTGGTTGGCTTTACTTAGGTTCTGTGTATGGGTCCTATTTCGACGCGGTATTGTGGGGTTGATTTGGAGCTGGTGGGGTTTTTTTTTGACAAGGTTTGTTTTTTATATGCGGGGATTGTCGTTGTAATGTTTTGGCGGTGTGTAGGATCGATTTGGTATAGGTATAGGGAGAGTGTCAGAAGTTTTGTTGTGTAAGAGGGTTTAGGGTGTGGGTTGTGTGTGTGTACTCGTTCTAAGTTTAGGTTAGGATTCTGAGTTTGGAGGGTGGATTGAGGGGATACTATTTTGTGTAATTGGTGCGCAGGTTTGTGGAGCTGGTTTGTTGCGTGGCAGTTTTGGCGGTGAGTGTTTTGGATCCATTTATGGTGTGTTTGTTTGTGGTTGTGTTTATTGGAGGCGGTGTGATGGTGTGTGTTTTGTTGTTTATAAATGGAGGTTGTTTGTGGATTTTGTAGTGTAGTGATTCGGTGGGATGTGTGGGGGTTTTGAGTGGGATGTGATAAATCTTGGCTTGTGAATGTGTGGGGTGGATGTATGTTAGAGTTTGGGTGTTTTGTGTTTTGGTTGTGAATTTGATGTATGTTAGAAAGGACTGGGGTGGGATCTGTGAGATATGGGAAAGGGGGGAGATATATTCCGCATGTGTTGTTTACAAGAGCAGTTCGTAAAGATACTGCTGGGGTGGAATCAGCTGCCCAGGGATTTGCGATCGTCTGATTTCTAGACATAAGAACGGAAAAAGGTACCGTAGGTTGTGGTACTAATGTAATTCTATCTTTTGTGTTCGCGTGTGTGTGTGGGGGGGCCGTGAGGTTGTACTACACATTGCTGATGTTGGCTTTTGTGTAATATGGGTTGGGTGCAGATGTCCCTCCTGAGTGGGCCGAGGATGAACCGAGGCGATGCTGGGTGGGGATCTTGGCTATGTTATGTGCGGATGTGCTTTTGGTGGAGGCCTCAGTGTTGAGCGTTGCTGGTGCTGGTTTGTAGTGGGCCGGTTGTCCAATGTGGGGGAATGTTGAGGGGTCTGAGTGGGGGTATGTGATCAGGTTGGGTTGGGTGTAGTGTGATGGTGCGGGATGGGTGATAGTCATGGCCATGGTGGGGTTTTGTGTTAGGAGCGGGTTGTGGTTGTAGTGGGTGGGTTGGGGGTATGTGGTGGGGATTGGTTGGTAACCTGGGGGGGCTATCGCGGAAAGGCTGTTCTGGAGTCCAGAAGTAAGCCCGTGAATGCTGTTAGACATTCCTCCGAAGGCTGCCGATATCTCGGCCAAGGAATGCAGCATACGGGTCTGGGACTCTTGGATGCCAAGCCTAACATCTTGCATCTTGCCTTCTAGCGAGCTCTCTGTCTGGTGGACTATAGATTTTTCTAATGTCTGCAGCCTATTTTCTAGTCTGATCTCATGTGCCTCAAAGCATTGGGTGATGTCCGATGTTTTGAGTGCATGTGTTTGGACGTTGCTAAGCATTTCTACGGTTTCAGCCATAGCTTGGGGGGTGGTGGTCTCTGGGATGGCTACGACTGCTGCAGATTTTTCTGGTCCATTGGTACTCTTCCTGTGAGGTTTGAAGTAGATGAGTTGGCCGAGTAGTTGCTTAGGTTTGGCCTTGCTCCAGTTGCTGTATACTGTGGCGTTTGATAGTTGTATGTATGCTATGCCATCATGCCTCAGCTTCTCGTCGTCCTTTGCAGCACCAAAGGAGATGTCAAGAATGTTAGCGGCCCCTATGAGCGAGTTGATGGCTGTTTTGACTCTGGGTTGTGCCTGATCTATAGATATGTTCGTGATCTGAATGGTAGTGCTAAGCTTGATGTCAGTTGCAGGGATTTGCTCACCTTCTGAGTGTGATAGTGGTAGGCAGACCATAAGTTTCTCATCGTTGAGTGAGAATGGTCTTGTAAGCAGAGTCTCTCGGGAGGTTGTTGATCCTGTGGTAATAAACGCATACTTCTGGTTGATGCTGTGTTTGATGACTTGACTGATCTCCAGTTCATAGCCGTCCAGGTAGCCTTGGCGGGTGAGGTCGCTAAAGACCTGGTTGGCAGATTTGCCGGAGAGTGACGGGGCTGTAATGTAAAGTCTGTTTTCGGAGGCTACGAGGTCAAAGGCTTTCTCAGCCTTGCCGATAACATTGGTTTGTACGTTGTGGATCAGGAGGGGAAGAACAAACGATCGTTTGCCTTTGAGAATGTCAATGGCATCCTTCTCTGGGTTGAAGAGATCAACTTTGAGAAACCCTAGCCACATGTGTGTCTTGGGGTGGACGAAGGCTATGATAGGCTCTCTATATCTGGTGCCTAGCCGGATTTTCATAGTGTCGAATCTCTGGGTGGCTAAGCTAAGTACTTCTGGTTTGGAGAGATGTTGGTATCCGGTTTCAAATCTAAAGAGAATCTGATGGCCTTTGGAAAGACCTGTGATGGGGTCTACGGGATAGTTTTTTGGGATTTGGGTGTGGTGCAGGTACTGGCCGGCGGCGGTGTCAGATCGTCCATGGGAAAGAGGAGTTGGGGGACATGGGGGTAAGCTTTGTCACAGTTGTAGAGTTCTATGGCTTCGGTTCGAGGTACACCTATGCTAGCTACTTGTGCTAAGGTGCGGGTTTCGATGATGGTAGGACTTGCTGAGCTAGTGGCATTTGCTTCATGGGTTGCGAAACTGAACCACATATCTTCTGTGAAGATGAGGGGCGGTACTAATACTCTGGGTGCTTGGAAGGGATTGACTGGGGTTGGAATGGGGGGCTGGCAGGGGTGAGGTTCGAGGTGATGTGGGGCAAGGACTGCTACCGAGGCTTGGGGGGGAGCTAGGTGCTGCGATTGGGCTAGGGGGGAATCGATATCAAGTGGTGTGTTATGCGGTTTATCTAAGTCGATGGGCATGCCTAGGAGGACAGAATCTGCAAAGGTGTTGGCGTCGGTGTCTGAATCGCTCATGAGTTTATCAAGTAGGAGTTGCTCAAGGTAGCTCTCAAGTTTGGCTTTCAGGTTTGCTTTGGCTGTGCTATGCTGCTCTTGATCTATGTCATCTGGCTGGGATTTGGCTTTCTTTCTGATGCTGGTTTTGGTGGTTTTGGCTGGGGTTAGTTTTTCGGAGACTGATCGACTGATGCGCTTGTGACTAAGTTGCTTGAATGTGCGGGGTGCTACCTGCGCAGACTGGGTAGAGGCGGCCGCACTGAGCCCTGGTTCTTCTTGCACGACAGGGGCTCTACAGGTGATTTTAACTGTAGCTTTGGTCATGGCGGAGGTCGTACTACAGGAGTCTACTGTGTAAAGGTGAGTAATGGAGATGGTTGTAGGAAGGGTAGGAGTGGGAGTGAGATGGTAATATGGTATAGTTTTTTTGGATCTTGCTATGATGAGGGAGGTGAGGGGGTAATGAGCTGAGGGGAAGAGATGGTATCTTACTGGTTTGTGTGTTGCTGTAGGTGAATCGGTGCTTGAGGTGCGGCAGCTGTTGATTTTCGACGTGAAGTGGGAGTGTTGCTCCAGGGGGCGGTGATAGCTTAAGTTGTGTCCATGCGCGCTGTGGTTGGGAGGGCGAAGGTTCGGTGTAGCAGAACTGTGGAGGCAGAGGATAGTTAGTGTAGGTAATGTTAAGTCTGTAACGTATTCTGCAAAATAAATTTGATACAAGGATATAATTCTGAGTGTATCTGATCTAGCATGTGTACAAAGCCTTGTGATGATGCAAAATGGAAATGGTGATAGGGAAAGAAGGGGGTCTCTGTGTCGACTTGGTGTTGGCTTGTGATGTCCTGCAGGGGGTGTGAAATGGCTTGTGCGGGGGATGTGAGGTATTCTAGGTGCTGTGGTTGTGTGGGGTTTAGATGATGGGGATTGAGAGGATAGAGGGTGGGTTGTATGGTGTCTAAGGTAGGGGTGAAATTCTGAGTCTAAGAGTTGGTTGATGGCTGTATGGGGTTGTGTGTGGGAGATAGGGGGTGGGAGGAATGGAATTGAGATGCAGTGGGTACTAGAGGTTGGTGGTATGCTACTGTGCTTGTGTGGGAGGGCGAGTGTTTGAGATGAAGGAATGATGTGAGGTCTGTGGGAGGGGTGTAGAGAGTGGAGGTTGTCAGTGCTAACTGTGCGATGGGTAGAGGGTAGGGGGGGGTGAGGGAGTAGGAAAAACACATGCCTGTTGAAGTGATGTTTGCGTTCGGTGATTGTGTGTGTGAAGTGTAGGGTTTAAGTAGTTTTGAGTTTTGTGTTGGTGAGTGTGTTGTATGGGATATTTGGAGTGGATATGTTTGGAGAGTATGGGTGTGTGGAGTGAGAAGTGTGCCGAGAGGGTTTGATAGAAGTTAATGTTTGAGGGCTGTTTTTGGAAATGGTTAGAGATAGTATGTATGGAGTAAATGCGTATATGCGGAGTTGGGTTTGTGAACTGTTGCTTTGCCGGCGTTGCTTGCTGTTGCGTGGGGCATGTTGCTGCTCCTGGTGTATAAAACACCCACCTGGCCGATAGATTTTTTGTGAGGCGCATGGTGTTGAAAATCTTGCAATCTGCACTGTTGAGTGTGTCGATGCGGGTGCATCTTGATGGCTTGGGCGGCGTTGATACTTCTCCATGTTGCTGTAGAGTGTGGGGTTTAGCTAGCGAGTCTAATTCTAGTCTGTGCTTGTCTTGCTGGATTTGTCTAAAGATGGGCCTGAGAGTGTCTCTCAAATTGTACTGGGAGTAGGCTAGAAGCAGAGGTTTACTATTTCGTCTGCGAACTTCTTCCTGTCGGATCTGACTGTCTCGAAGGGGTTTCCTATGCGTATCTCCCTGATAGTTGCTGTTTGAACGTGGGGGTTGCGATGGCACAAGCCTGTCGCAGAGAACTAAGCCTACGGCTACTCTTGGCACCAGACTCTCCATCGCTTCGCAGTTTGCGGTGCTCGCCCCTGGAAGTGCCTTGGAAGTACTCTCCCACCCTCCTACAAATGTAATAGAAATGGAAGGGCGCCATGCACATGGGCTTTGCTAGTACTATGAGTGGTTTTGGTCACATGAAGATAGAAATGTAAGTATAATATTGTGGTTCTATTCAGACACTGTTCCCATGTGAGGAATGAAAAACGACATGTTTGCTACTAGTGCAAGGATCCCAAAAATAACAGCCGACTCGGTTCTTATTGGTATTGGAAAAACTCAGTTTGAAATCCTAACCTAGTGTGAAAAACACAGTTCCTGCGCTTCAAATTGTGTGATTCTGTATAACAATTTGACCAGTTCGGAACCTGTAGTCATTGATATAAATTCAACTTCCGACACTGAAAGTGTCCGAAACCGGAACATACTACCAAGCTTCCCGTTAACCCTTAAACGCCGAAGGGGTCTGAAATGGGCAGCCCGAAATTGGATCACAACATCTTTTGGACTTGGGCATCATGAATAGTGCACTTTTTGAACTTGGGCGTCATGAACGCACCAATCAATGATGAGCTTGCAACCTCCTATAAGGCTCGCTATAAGGTTATGTGCACCCCGAACCTACCAACCACAATCCTTTCAAAGCACAAAATCACTCATACAAATTGTGATTTGAATCTAAAATTTTCACTTTTTGAATACATCATAAGAAGGTGACCAGTTTGATATCAAAATATAAGTGAAATGTTGAGTACAATAAGAGCTACAGAGAAGATTATGTTGGAAAAGAACCCCTCGGGCACTCTTGGGCGTTTAAGGGTTAACAAGGTCCAACTGATGTCCTCTTTACAGTGCAAATGGACAGTTAAGCCATTGAATCAACCCACAAGACCGGAGTTCTTTATATATATATATGCACTTCGAATGAATGACATGGCGATTGGAGACTAAAATAGTGCATGGTACATTAATTGTTTAGAATAAGGAAAAGGCAGTGCAGTGCAGCCCTAAAACCTACTGTGAAGTCCAGTCGAGAGTTAAAACCATAACCCTAGATTTCACCTTCATACCTGAAATGAATGTGAGCAAGCATGTGCAGATCCAAGGTGATGCAAATGGCCGAAGCTTTGATTTCCAATCCAGAAACTGACCCGTCCTTCAAACGACCTTCTTTTCGTGGTTAGCCAGGAACCTCAATCTCTTGATCTTCTGAGCGTCTTTGCTTCTGCCCACTTTCTCAAGAGCGTCGATGAGAGCTCTATAAGTAATAGCATCAGGCGCAACTTTCTTCTTCGTCGTAGTCCTAAAAATGGTGAGCGCATGATCGATTTTACCACCTTTTCCAAGAACATCCATCAGGGAAGTATAAGCTACAACATCAGGCTCACACCGACATCTTCGTGAACACACTGAAAGCCCATCGAGCAGGGAACTGTAAGTGATCAAATCCGGGGTGATATTACGAGCCTTCATGCTGTCCACCATTTTACAAGCCTCGTCCACACGATTAGCGTTCACAAGCCCATTCACCATGATTGTACACAAATGTATCCGGGACCAAAGTAGTGATCCCTTCCAGCTCGTTGACAACGTACAATGCCAATTCAATCTTCTCCTCTCTCACAAGCCCATCAAGCAAGCTCTTGTGAACACCGAAGTAAGGTTCTTCCACCCTCCCAAAAGCTTCCATAGCTTTTTCCACTTCGTGAGACTTGAAGAAGGAACTGATCACTAAAGTATACGTAGGCACATCAGGAACGCAACCTTTGCTTAGCATCTCATCGTATAAGTATAAGCTTAGCGCCATAGCCAGTTGCACGGATTTTACGAACGAGGCCGGCCATGAGAGAACTGTGAGTTACTACAGTAGGCTCGCAACCCGGTGTCTCCATCTCTTGTACCAGATTCACGGTCTCGTCAAGCTTCCCAGCTTTGCCAAGTCTATCGATTGATGTCCTGTATGTGATAACATTCGTGCTTTCTCATCCCGTCGAGGAGCTTCACAGCTTTGTCCACATGGCCATTGTGCATAAAAGCAGACGTCAAATTAACGCGACATGATTCTCAGACGGTACGTTAGTGTGAGCAAAGATCTTACTGGTATTGAAGCAAGCCTAACAAACCTTTGCTTCGTTAGAAACTATTCAGGGAGGTAACGAAGTACGTTGTGCTATTTCTTACTCTCAAAAATACTCTTTTTTTCTTTCTTACCGACACGAAATTGCGCTGAACAGGATACGAAGCACACAACCTCAGGATTGAAGCTCCAGCTACAGTTGGATCCCTGTAGCCTTGGATTCCGGCTGAACAAGTCCAACCCTAGCTTGCGACGTGCCGACACTGACGCACAAGTGAAGCCCTGCAACCCCTCACAACCACCTTCACTTTTCCATCAGACCTCGACGACGGTTCTGGGGAGCCCCCGCCGTTTCCATTTTTAAGCGGAGGCGTCGCTGCGGTACGTGCCTCCAACTATCGGGGCTTGCAATCCCTCCGTTTTCTGACGATGGGTTTTCGCTGGCAACGTCTTTCGTGAATTAAGAGTTTAGATTACTGATGATGATGCATGTGTTTCAGGATTTGGATTTGGTGGAGGCAGCGAGATTCTAGTACTCTCGAGTCGGTTGTGTTGGTTCTGACGTTTGTCGGTAGCTTTGGTGCTGTGTTCTTGGCGACCTGCGCCTGCTGATTTTTATGTGGAGGTTGAGTTCCGATCACGTGAGGTTGCGTTGAGATTTGAATGCGTGGGTTTAGTGAGGTACGGTCGTGTGATTTGCAATTTGAGGACACGGGTTTGGAAGGGTACTGGTTGCGATTTAGGGCATGAAAGTTCTTGAGGATGTTGTCAGTCTTGCACGATGGTTGTGCGGCCTATTCTCTCTGTGTGAAACGAGGGGCATGTGGGTGATTTATCGCATCACATGGCAGGTGTTGAGGCGCGCATGGAGGTAGGGATTGCCATCCACGGGGTGGCAATGGAGTGAGTGGTCCTTGGAAGACAACATCTAGTCGATCAGCTATGGCTTCGATATCAGGTGAGCTGACGAGCCTATGAGTTTGCTGATCATGCTTTGTTGGACGGAAACGTGAGCTTGACAGATGACTGTGCCCAGCTGTCACCACCCACAGATAGGTCTGTCTTCTTGAGGTTCTCTTGGAGACGGCAGGTTGAGTCTCTAAATAGCCGTCTTAGTCTGATGGATTGTATGTGACAATAGCACTACAGTCTCAAATGAAGTCTCTGCATATTTCTAAGCTTTCAGATCGTTTAGTTCGGAGCAGGAACTGGATCATTATCCGCCGGGACCCTAGCATCGTATTGTTTATGCATATTACAGATGGTACATACTCGCCAGTTCCTAATCGTATTTGAGGTCATTGAGAATGTTGGAACATGCTCTGAAATTTGCTATGGATGTGTGTAGATGACCCTGAGAGCTCCTACTCCCAGCGCGAGATGGAGTTGCCAGGGGTGAAACGACGGTAAGCTTACACCACCAGAAGTTGAAGGTGATAGTTCTAGACGAAGTGTTGAAGCGGAGCTATTTGTACATTTCATGTCTGCACATCCTCCCTTTCGCATGTGCCTTTGAATTAGGGTTTTCTGCAACAAACATGTTTGGGTGACCATGCCATCCGCCAAGGACTTGATAGTCTTGTCGAGCTGTCTTGATAAAGTTATCCTAGATTGTCATTCCCGAGATGTCGTTCAAGCGGTCATGTAAGATGTGCGCCAAATGCATGCAGACGCGTTTGCAAATCCCAGCACGACGTATTCCTGAGCCACAGTGGGCAGGAGAAAGCCTTTGTGGAGCAGCTGTACCATGACCTGAAAAGAATGAACCAGCGTCCTTTCTTCGACGAGGATTCCGACTGCCTGCGCAAGGCAGAGAAGTTCGCTGGTGAGATTCTTGAGGCTGCCGGGCAATGCCGGGTGGGAGTGGTGGTGGTGTCGGAGGCATACCTGACCTCGAAGTGGCCGATGCTAGAGCTGAGCAGGTTCGTGGAGTGCGGAGTGAAAGTGTTCCCTCTGTTCTTCAAGCTATCACCAAGTGACCTGAAGGGAAATGAGGTGGAGGCGAAGTGGAAGCAGAGTTGGAGGGAGTTGGTGGAGAGGGGTGAGGTGAAGGAAGATGTGATGGAGATGTGGAGCGAGGCTGTGAAGGAGCTGCGGTCGAGCAACGGGTTGGAGTATGGGAAGTTTGCGAAGTCGGAGTACAAGTACAGGTGTGCTGTTGTGGAGGAGATATGCAAGATAGTGCCGCCAGTGTTGGAGTGGAGCACTGATGAGATTCAGGGTTATGAGCGCGTGTGCGAGGTGTGTGGGAAAATGCTTTAGTCAAACAATGAAGCCGTTTTCAGGATTGTTCAATGTTTATGTGCACTAGTTTGCGTAATTGTTTAACAAATGAAACTTTGAGTATAGAAAAAATTGACATGTGTAGCGAGATTACTAAGTTGCCGTTTGCTCTGTTTTCTTTAGTTATGTGTTTTGCTCATTCCCATTTGCCATTGGATTGCGAATGATGTAATTTACAATTTGCACATGCCATGGTTCTCAATGATCTTGAAGACATATTGAGTTGCATGTGAATATTTGGTAGATTGGTTGTATTGCTGTGCAGGCAACGTCGTCCATGTTTATGGAGGCAGAGGTCACAGGTGAAGACAAAGGAGTTCACAAGTATCTTGGAATATATGGCATGGGTGGCTTGGGCAAAACCACTTTGTGTAAGTCCATGTGCAGCTACTCTCTTCAAGAATTTGGTGGTAGGGTGGTGCATTTGGAGTTGCCAAGTGAGGAGGGTAGTGAAGCAAATGCTAGTAAGGAGCGGGTTGGCCGGCTAAAGCATGTTGTACAACGATTGGCAAGGTTTGAGAAGTCGTTCTCAGAATTTATCTCCACAGAAGAGGAGGTACGAAATTTGTATATGAATCTTGGCATAGTGTTTTTTGCTTGAATGTTATTGTGTTGTCTGTATTTTGGCAGAGTATGCAAAATGTGCAACTTCTCGTTTCCAATTGTTGAATGTATGGTCGTAGCCTATAAGTGTAGTTTATACCTATTTCTCTTGTGTTACCGTTTTTCTGAGAGAATGTATTAATAGTCACTGCAGTGTTTCCGACTGTAGCAGTGGAAGTTAATTGAGGAATTTCATGTGAATTTATATGATCTACGAAAGATTTCCAAGTCATTTCTTTGTGTTTGAGGTTTTCAGTTTCTGTTTGATTATGAGTGAATGTGCAATGTATAATAGTTCTATTCTTTGTTTTGCCACTACGTTGTCCCAGCTTCTTGTGAAACCTGTGAGGTCACATATCCATGTAGGATGATATTAGCCATCCATGTATCTACAAGCTTTGTTCTGAGACATCCTCATATGAAGTGGGCACGACTGGTGCAGGGATGGAAGTGCTTGAGGACTGGAATTAGAAACATGCCACCAGTGTTTCTAGCAATCGACAACGTTGGAGATTTTGCGGCTTCCCAAATGGAAGCACGAAAGTATCTGAGGGTGGGACTTCCCTCGGGCAGCAAGGTTTTGGTGACAGCCAGGAGTCGTGAAATACTAGTCTCTGTTATTGGCGCTAAGTATTGCAAACCTATTCCAAGGCTGGAATGGTTGGAGGCTGCAGCGCTGTTCCTTTCTTATGCAGCTCCTAACATATCATCGGTATCATTTTTGAAACCCGAGGAGAGGGAGATTGTGGAGAAGTGCTTGAGCGAATGCCAATTCAAAGATAGTGGTTATTCGACGAGGCAATATCATCCTTTGATGTTGAGGGCTCTAGGAACGTACTTCCATGACGTGGGTTGTGATGATGTGATGAGTTGGGGCGAGGCTTTGGAGAAGAAGGGGGGATTGCAACGATGTGGAGAAGCTGGAAATGTGAATGAGATCCTTGGATTGAATTATGGGTCTCTTTCTGACCAAGTGAAGTTGGTGTTCTTGGATACTGCATTTCACCATCCGTATTGTTTTGGATGGGTTAATTGGTGGTCTGAGAAGAGGCCAAGTAGGTTTGAGTCGTGGGTGTCATGGATCTCGGAAGTGCATGGAGTATGTGTATTCGAGGCGAAGACGATGGTGGGTAGTCGTCCATGATATGAGTAATCAATTGTGCTTCAATTAACCAATGAGGCCAAGTTAGGGATTGCGTTTGTTGCATTTTGGTTGAACTTCCTTGACACTTGAAGTGTCAGCAGTTCATGCTTAGTTTCTGAACTGATGTTTGATGGTGGTTCTTGGTGTCGGACGTAGGTGAAGAAGCTTCAGAAGTTGTCGTTGCTGGAGGAGTCAGACTCGGAAGTGTCCATTCATGACCTGTACAAGGAATTTGCGAGGGTGTTGGTGAAGCGGGAAGGGAGCAAAGAGTGGCAGTGGTTTATGAGTCAATCAAGCGGTGCGACGCAGTTGAAGAGATTGGAGCTGGTTTGTGACCGGTCTAGAATTGGTGTTGCTCCGAGGAGGTTTCTGGAATGGCGGAGTCTGGTTGTCTTGGAGTTGCACGGATGCGATGATGTTGGGCCTGACCTGGAACTTGGAAGTTTTCACAGTCTTCGTGTTTTGATTCTATGGGAGTGTGTGAATGTGAAACGAATTATATGCAGCTGCGAGAAGGGTTACGACGACGGAGTGTGTTGTTACAAGAGGAATCCTGGTCGGGGATGCATGACGGAACTCCTGTTTGTGGAGTTGGTTCACTTAGATGCACTTGAGGGCATTCCTTTTATGAGGCATTGTTGGAACCTTCAGCGATTTGAAATCGATGGTATTTCGTCCAACTATCATTTGCCCTATGAAGGTTGGGAATGGGAATGCGATGAGCCCATAGATTTCAGAGATTTGAAAGATTTGCAGTCGTTCAAATTGGATGGAGGTATGCCTGTGGTTGGATTCGATTGCGGTGCTTTTATCAAGTGGGTGCTTAGTGCATTGCAACTGAGGAATCTCACAACGTTTGAATATCGGAGTAGCCATGTGGCATATGAAGATATGGAAGTTGGTTCAAGCGGTTACACGATTGACCTTAATGAAGTGGTAGGCTTGTCTCCGAGATTGTCCGTGCTGAGTTTGAGCTTGCCTTGGGAAATCAAGGAGGTGAAGGGGTTGCATTTGTTACGTGAGCTGACTACACTGAACTTGAGCTTTAGTCAAGGTCTTCGCTATTTGCGAGACTTGCGATGCTTGTCAAAGTTGAAGTGGTTATGTGTGCATGGGTGTTGTCGATTGGAGGGCATTCCTAGTATGGGACCTGGAGTGCAAGGAATTCAAGCGGGTTTTGGTTCCGGGAGTTGTTGCTCTCCTTTTGATCATTGGGTATGTGGATGCTTTTTTGAAATTGGTTACATGTTGGTAGTGCAGTTAATATTTGTGGAATTCGTTAGGTGTGTGGGTTAACCGAGTAATTCTTATTTGGGATGATTTAAAGGGTTTTAATGATACAATTTGTCATTTGTTGGCATTACATGCATCAAGTCAACAATGCTTACGTATCTTTTCCATATTGGAGGATGGTTTTTTGACATGCAGCTTTTGCATTGGTGGTATACCCCTTCTTGAATGTTGGGCTAAGTTACTTGTTGTAGTTTGCGACATGGAAGTTGGAAGCATGTGCGGTACTTTGGTTGTCTTGTGGTAAAGTAACTAATGGCGCTTTTAATTGTCATGTTGCAGTTCTGCAATGTTCCATACTGCTATGATCATCATAGTGAAATAATTGGTTTTCATTGTCGACCGTGCTTAAAAAGACTTGCTGATTACCAGTATTCTGAAGGAAGCGAGCTTGAAGATGGCACAGAAGACTACGAGGGAGATGATTCTTGAAATTTGACTATATATTTGCAGATTAAGAATTGTCCCGTATTGTAGAAGGAAGCCAAACAACTTTGCTAATACTTGAGTACGACATGAAGGTGTGAATTCATAGTTGTTTGGAGATTGTCGAGTATTTTTACAAATAGTAGGGTCTTTGAAGCAAAGAGCGTAATGTAGAACGAGTATGGACACTTTTGTTGAAAGTAGGTACGCATGTTTAATCCTTTGGAGCGTGAGCAACCACCAAGTAGCCATTGGATGTGTATAAATTTTATTAAAATCCTCATAAGGAAGTAGATTTTTAAGTGTGATGGGTATATTAGCCCACGCATTTCACTCACATTTATGACAATCAAGTCATGGTATGGAATAATAGAACTCTTCAAATATCTAGGATTAAGTTATTGAAGCCATCAAATTCACCTAAATACAAGAGATACAATGCAAATCATTGAAAAACGATTCTGGTGCCAAATTTTGTGATTATTCTTTTGTATATTCACACATGCAAATCCTACTGAGATTCGTGTAAAAGCTGGAACTTCTTTGTGTTTGGTAAAGTAAATATTGTACTTGAAAAATCACCATAATTTTCCACTTTTATAAGAGAATACAATTAGTATTTAGGATATGTCCGTCTATGCCCGATAAGTGTCTCTTGTCGAAAAGATGTGTGACTCTCGCTGAAACGACAAGTACACATGTTATATATATATATATATAAAATAAAATATGATCGATGTCCGCACGTGCAATCCCTATTTTGATAATGATATACGTACGCATAGTTCCTTAAGGTGATATTGACATTCATATCTGTACGTATGATCCCTTGAGGTGATATTAGAAAGGTCCATCAATGTGATATTAAAGAGGTTGAGTAGCATCAAATTACATAACTTACATAACTTTTCAATCTCCATCAACTTTTCAATTTCCATTCCGATTGACTCTTGGACTCCATCAATTCTTTAACTACTAGTGAATGTAAAAATTATTTGGTTATAAAAGGGATTCATCATCTCTTTCTACACAAACCTACTCCTCTAAAGCCCCCTACCACTATTATCACAGTTTGAATATTTTTTTAGTGTTCATTGTACACTATCTCTTATGAGTTTCATGACACATGAGAGAGGTAATATCACACGAAAGGAGAAGTCATTTGAGAAGGAGGACTCTCTCTACACAAACTCACTTTTCTCAAGCCCCCTATGCCGGGGACACGGGAAGACAAGCTACAAGGACTCAAACTAGAAGAGGAACTCTGGATATAGCTTGAACAAGACTCAGATTAACCAAGAAGAGTACACAACACCAAGAGGTGTGAGCTAGAGCTTTAAGAGATGTGTTGTCGAGACTGAGGTTGCCTTCAGCTTCGACTTCTAGTTATACTAGCTCAAAAGAAGGTTCTCTAGAACCTTCTACAACCTAAGACCTTCTAGGACCTTCCAAGAACTTCCAGGTGTTTCCAGGAACTTTTAGAAACTTCTAGGAGCTTCTAGAAACTTCTATAACCTTCAAGAATCTTCCTAAGTTGCTTCCCAAGTACATGGCCGTGACATTACCTCCCCCTTTAGCTTTGAGGTCGCCAAGAAGCTTAGAACATAATCACCTTCTAAATTACAGGAAATCGACCACATTTGGCATATAGTCTCTGCAATATATCCCAACTATCTTGCTCGAGGTAGATGACTCGTCGGTCCTTGCAGCCATCGATAGTGCCCAACGCCTTCGACTTGTGACCATGCTTGAACATCCGTAGCTTCATTATGGAAACGTTTCGCAAAAACGCCTTCTGGACAGCCTTCACCGGCAGGTTGAACTTCTAACACCAATACAAATGATTGTTATCCGGGGTGATCACATGGAGATCCGTGAGTAAGAACGAGCAGGGAGAACGGGGAAAAAATAGGTTAAGTAGGTATTCTAACCCTCAGGGTTAGAAGTTCAACAGGGCTGGGGTGAGGGGAGACTTTAACGGTCGGGGCGTTGGTAATGATGGACTGTTCTGTGAGTCTCAATGATTACCTCCACGGCTGGTTACCACGTGAGACTCCGTCTCAGTCATTCACTCGCCTTAGCCTCCTTCCGAGGGGAAGGCTATAACGGCAGTCGTGGTTATGTTCAAGGCCGCGGTCCAAGGAGGAAGTTTGTGGACAGCCAGGAGGTGGCCACCCACGGCTTAGGCTCCCCGCAATCCCACGCCGCGGAGGTGAACCCACGGCCTGATAGCTAGGGCGAGTAAGGCGACCACAACGTTGTGGGTGGGACCCGAGGAGGAGGAGATAAGGCCATATTCGTTAAATCGATACAATATGAGGTTTTTGGGACTTATAATGCTACTTTGTGCATATAACGCTTTGTTGTATTTTGCCTTCACTGGTATGCTTACAACAATTCCACACTAAAATGGGATTTGCAAAAGTGCCAATGTAACGTATATGACCGATATGGTAGTCGGTGAGATATGAATGAGCTCCAAAGAGATTTATCTCGATCGTGGATTACATGTGGATCCTCGTGAATCAATTAGTATTACCTTGTCATGACAAGTTTGTAGTTCTACGGATGTCTATTTTTAGCTAAAACATATTTACAAACAAAATCTCATAGATGGACATGAAGGTAAGTAATTTTTTTAGATCTCAATCTTACAATCTTGTAGCAGACTTAGTATAGGTCATGTGGATCAAAATTCGAGTTGTGAGGCCTTATAGATTGCAAGATCATAGCATAATAGTACTCAAAACTGATTACAAAATTTTATCATTTTCACTTTGAAGTGAAAATCCACCCAATGACACCTTCCAGTGAAAAAGTCACCGACTAGAAAGTTTTTACCTTTATCTCAATAACACCCATGAACAAAAAAAAAACCACAAAGAAAATTTCTTTACGCAAATAATGGCCTTACAGAGGTGAAAAGTGCCTCAAAAATTACAAAAGAAATATTATCCAAAACTAAACCCTTTGGAGGAGAATGAATCTCATCAAATCCTCACATCTTGAATGGATTAAGGTTTCTACCACATAAACATGACTTAGCATGGAATAAAAGCCAACAATACAAAGTTGAAATCCAACGATCAGTGGATGAAAGTGAAACAACTCCTCATAAACCATGTAATTTTTCAGTTTTTTCAGTGTAGAAACATCATTGCACATCCAACAACTCAAATTAAAGTGGATTTCACATGATTGGCTCACAATGGTAAAACATGCCTAATGTTTTAAAACAAAAAAACAACAGGTGCCTTCACTAAAATATAAGCCATTATTTCATGATTGATTGCGTGGGTGTGCAAATTTTAACACAAAAACAAGACTTGATTTGGAACCCAACCTAAGTAATTCTATCCGGATGAAGAAGTTATGGCTTTTCAAGATTGTTGCTTGTCATCCAAAATGTCGTTTTTCTACGTTGAGGGTTTAAACATAACACCAAAGATGGGTGTCATCATTGAATACTGTAAATTCTCATGTATTTTTTAAATATCATATGTTCCACCTCGTTTAAGTATATTTTCACAAAATATAAGTGTTTTTTTTTATATTTAAAAATTTAAGAAAAAATTAAGAACACATGAAGATTACACTGAATTACAAATCATAACTAGGGACATTTGGACCACCATTAGCTCTTCGTGCAAATTTGCTAGCTTCTCTGAATTTGTGGAGACCACTTTGACCTGCGCCCTACACTCCGCTATTGTTCCCATGCGGAGGAGCCTTTTTTGCTCCAACGAAGCAGCATCAGTTTCTTCTTCAAGTTTACTTACCTCCTCAGGAGGATACTTTGCTAACAGTGCCTCCGCGTCATCCTTCTTCTTTTGAGCTGCTTGCAGTACCTCCATTGCTGAATTCTCAGCTGTTGCCGCATCAAACACCGCCTCCTACGCTGTAATCACTGAGGGTTGCAATCCACACGGCATTTATAACCGTAGGGATCCATTGGCCAAGTCTTTGATGATGCAAACTAAGCCTTCAACTTGGGAGCGAAGTGCAACGGGACCAAGTTTGCGGGGGTTCTTGAGTGGTCATTATTTCAGGTGTGTAGATAGATTTGTAATATTTTTATGTTTCCTAGTATAAAGAGTCCCTAGATAGAATTTCAGTGTAGCTCAATCAATAAACAAACCAAAAGTGAGATTGGGATAGTAATCCGAATAAAAATATTTTATAATTTTTTATTTTTTTTGGAAAACTGAAACAAAATCAAAATGCACCCCAAAAGTCATCTTCAAATCTAAAGTGCAAAAAAGGTTTAGGTTTCTCTTGTTTTTGGTGCCATTTTCTTAACATTTTTTATTATGTTTCCAAGTGAGTATGATTGCAAAAGACTAATGAGGGTGATACTGTACATCTGACATTTGGTATCGATAATTAGTATTCATGACACTGCCCAGTAAATTTATCCCAAAAATAATGCTAAAATAGGAGCAAGCACTGAGCAGCCATGATATAAGAGTGTTAATCATTTCATGCATGTGGTTTCTTTACTGTATATCCATTGACTCCACTTGACATGAAAATTGCCCTATTTCAATACAAGGTGCAAGTTTTCAAGTTTTGATGTATTTTAGGGGAAGTAATCATGGGATCTAGTACCTTACTTGTACATGTATATGTACCCCAAATCTAAGATTCAAATTCCTTACCATTTGTGAAATCATAATACTCAAAGTTGGAAAATAAGTTGTTTTCCCTTGTTGCAATATGGGTTTGAAGTGTTTCTTGAGCCAAAAAAATCAATTGCAAAAGTAAATTTGACTTGAAGCTCTTCAAATTCTAAGACTTGTTCCTAGGTGGGTTAGAAATATGTCCATGCAATTTTAACCCTCATACGACCTATAAAACCAAAAAGGCTTGATTTATCACATGGAGGTATGCTGAAAATCAAATACAAAGGCCAATCTTTGATAGTAAACAAGGCATATGGAGAAATATTGGATCGAAATCTGAGAAGTGAGATCATGCATTGAGGTTTTATTTACACGTAAAAAAAAGAAAAAAAGGAAAAAAAATGAAATCTTAATTTTTGGTGAATTTATGAATTTTTTGTGATCTAATTAATTTTGGGCAAATTTGGAGAATAAATGAGCAAATACCGCAATATTGGTACCACTTTAAGCATAATGGATTTCGCAAGAATTATTTTACATTGCATTGCATTGGTTCACGATCTCATTCGGTGGAATTGTCATAGGCTGTCCAAGACTAAGCTTGAGAAGGTTATAACTGCGTCGGGCATTCCATCCTGGATGGGATCCTACACCTGCAGCTCCATCAGGCTGGTTGTTGTTTTCCTTCATCCTCAACAATTCATCCTGCATTGCAAGATGTTAGAACTTCAGAGGCGCATAGGAGTGCAAGCAGGATGTAGTTTGAAGATTATATTCATTGCAGAATTATAGAAGGCATCAAAGTAAATAACTGAACTGTAAATACCTTCAATTGTCGGATTTGTTCGCGGAGTAGGTTCACATCGTTCGCAGTTTCTTCATTGACAACTGCCTTATTCTGCATTGCCTTTGCTCTTTGAGCAAAACGGAGCGTACTAAGTGTTTCGGTCTTGCAGCTGTAATAGAACCAAACTCTTGTTAGAAGATGATCTGAGTCCTCCTGAATATCAGAGATCCCTTTGATGAGACAACATACACTAATGTCCTCAGTTGACCTTACCTGCTAGCTGGAGAGATTGCACATATCATGGCCAATTTAGCATTACCCCCAAGAGATTCTTGCAACAAGAAAGTCAGGCGAGAATCACGATATGGTATGTGTCGGTGTTTTCCGCTTTGAGCGACTTCAGCAAGAATGTTGATTACATTTCTGAGAATCAAACAGAAACTGTTAGGAAACACGGGAAGCCACGCGGCTGAACTGACATGTACCTTTTTATTTCAACGTGGACGGAGATCATTGGGAGCTTACTTAGAGTTAAACTTACCCGAGCTGTGAGAGAGATTTATTTATATTTCCAGCCTCTTTAAGGCGCTCGCCAGCAGCACCCGTTTGTTTTTGTCTTTCTGAACCCGCAAGATCTACAAGATTCATTCTGCTGGTTCGAACACTACTTGCACCTTCCGCTGCACTCTGCACAGATATCATAATATTGTCATGTCATTACGAAAGAAATGCTTATAAAGAGTACTGCATCAAGGATGGATCATGAGGTTAATGTACCAACCTTTGACCGAGATTCGATGACAAATGTGAAGACGCTGTGCGAACGGGAACTCTCACTGTTCATAGCTGTGGAGCTAACTCTTCTGTTAGCCAGACCCTGTTGATGAGATGACGATGTCAGATTCAACACGTAGTTTTAACTTTCAGAGACATCATCCACAATCTTTATAAATTCTACTGTTGCACAAGATGATGAGATAATTGAAGTACGAGAAAGAAATTTGAAGGGTATACGAAACCGTACACGAACAAGGAGGCGCGTAACATCGTCCAAATTGGAAACATACTCTTCAGTGAGACCTTCCACATAGACTCCAGTCTTCAAGTCCTCCCTTATCTGTTGACCACTTGCCATAACTTCTTAGATGACTGAATTAAAGTGAGCAAACTCAAATATTTGTACTTATAATGTGAAAATGAGTGGGCGCTTGTTAAGCATACCAGTAGATTTTTTTGGGAGGGCTCCAGCAAATCGGTAATTTGCTCATTGTATATCTGAAGGAAAACACAGCAGGGGCATCAGCTCAATGATATCTCAGCCAACACGCCAATAGAGTTGCAGGTGCTACAGCCACTATCTTTGCAACGATCTCCTGAGTACGAAAAGCAATACCTCAAGAAAGGAGCATCGACATTGGTAACGCAGCTGCTTATCGATGTTATTCCGCTCCTCCTGTGATCATATGCCAATCAATTTACACGGGGATCCCAGCACGTGACGAGAAAGCTGTATCACAGTGCAAGTTCTAAATGACGTTGGGAGAAAGAAGTATGCATGGTCGAGGAAAAACACCTGCTGAATTCGAGAAAAAAGCTGCTCGAACACACGTGGGGTTACACCACGTTCCTCGGTTGCCAATATTTCGGAGCCAGAATCAGGCATTGGTCCCCACATGGTATGTGTTTTGCCACTTCCAGTCTATTCCCAGACATCATAACATGATACTCAGCATTTCAAACTAGACAGAAACCCATCTTTCTTCTAGTCCTGAGAAATATACACGATTTACCAGTCCTGTTCTTGGAGGAAATCAATAGTAAAACAGATCGTAATACCTGGCCGTAAGCAAAAATGGAGCTGTTGAAGCCGGCCAAGCAATTTTCCACCATCGGTAGTCCCACCGTGTCGAATAGAGCTTTCTGTGGAACCAGGGAGTGGAAGAGGAATTCATATCGAGCCGTCGGCGGCGAATGCAAAGTTATTATTCGAAGACAAGTAGCACTTGTATGGAGAACGCTATTTCGCATGTAGGAAAGGTGGGCCCCGTCGCGCCATCCGACGTGGCATGCCGCGCTGGCCCCCGCGTTTTCCCACGATCCGACGGTTCCGGTAAGTCGCGAGTGGAGTAAAATCGCGATGTCACGTAACACTGGACTACCGAGACACCCCGTCGACCGAGACGCCGTGACACTGAACACTGCCCACTTCCGAGACACTGGAATCGAAAACCTGACGGCGAACTCAAAAAAACATGACGTCATAATTACGTCACAATCCCCATCGTCTTCTCCATTCCGGTTAGGGCTTCCACGGATTAGGGTTCCAGTGTTCTCGTATTCTGCCTTCTCCTGGCGGATCACCGTTTGAGGGGTTTCGCGATCTTCAATGTAGACATCGTACTATTTGCTAATCGTTGTAATGGGTTCTGAATGCGTTTTCTTGTGGACGTGCATTGTTGTCGATGTCGTGCATGGGTTTCGGAAGTTGCAATGCCGTTGAGATTTCATAGACATCGCTGTAGGGTTTCACTTCTAGGTCACACGACAATTTCACCTTATGGGGCTGTCTACTTAGATAGGTTTCGGTACTGGTTGTTTGGCCTGCAAGCAACGGCCAATGGGCGGCATGGAGGGCGCCACTGCGGAGTTCCCAGTGTCCATGGAGTTCGACGGTACTTGGTCGGATGTAGATCTCGATGCTATGGAGGGGCATAAACTACAACTACAGGCAATCCTGGATCGCGTGCAGAATCCTCCCGATGGTATCTTCGGACCACGCGATCTGAGTTGGGAGCTGGAATACCGTCCTCCACGTGGTGAGCACAAGAAATCTCATGTAGTACAGCAATGTTTTATTCCATCTGATAGGGTTGAGGACTTCATAGACGGAATGCAGTGCGGGCGAGAAGGTGCACAGTGCAAATTCCGCGCAAACAAAGAGAATCGTAAGCCCAATCAAAGGCGAGATGGGCACAAGACTGCCATGGAATTCACGAGGTTTGTATCTTACTGTCACAGTGTATTGTCCAGAACTTCCATTTCTCACGTGTGTAGACATAAGGTGTTTAGTGAGTACTGTTGCATGCGCAGGTTCAGATGTGAGTACGGCCCGAAGGATTTCTCACATATTGTTAAGCCTATATCGGAGGATTTACTTCCGAAGTCTAAGAAAAAACCTAGGGTTCCTGACAGCGTTCCAGAAGGCAACATTTTGGCCCCGACTCGGAAAGCTAGAGCGAAACGGACAAAGGCTGATGGAGGAAGAAAACCTCCTCGGAAATTCAAGGCGAAAACAGCTGCCACTGTCACCGATGCCATGGATTGGATGGTTCAGGATCCCATTCCCTCACCGAAGAAGCGACGTGGTAGAAAGGGGAAAGGACAGAATACTGTTGCAGTGCCATGTAACGCCACCTCCACCGATGCGTGTGCAACTGGGATTCCGGACCTCAATGAGCTCCCACGCGAGGTACATGTCTCCGATCCCCCTCCTGCAGTGGCGAAGAAGAGATCAAACCGTAAGAAGGCAGCAGGTGCCGTTTCCGAAGTGTCCAGTGTCACTGCTCCGGGAACAACTACCTCAAAACCTAGAAGACGAGTATCAAGGGCGAAGGCTGTCGCTGTCGACACGCAAGATCCGCCGATGGCTCCGGAAGTGGATGTTCACGGTGCACTTCTGTCTGATACAGGTTGCATAACGGACGTCGCACCACCTAAGAAGAGAGCTCCTAGGAAGAAAAAGGGCTTGGGGGAGAGCACAATAAAGTGTACCACAAAGTGCAACATGTGATCACTAGAAAGTGAATATGAAGTGTGCTGTTTTTTATTGCTCAAAGCTGATTTTGAGCATTTTGGTGTAGTTTTTGAGCATTTTAGTCACTTTTTAAGGTGTCACAAGGTATCTTACAGGCATCTCCATAAAAAGAACATCTTCAATTGAAACTTAATTTGACCGCTAGTTCTAAGTCATGAAAATGAACTTTTCCAAAGTCTTAATTTCTTCATTTGGGGCCCTCTATTGTCTTTAGAGGATGTTTTTTACAATTTAAAAAACAATGTTCGGTAAAAAAAACCTCACAAAAAGTTTCGTCGAAAACAGCTCCCCAAAAACGTCCCAACGAAACTTTTCGGCTGTACAAACTTCCAAAGGAATTGCTTAGGCCCATTTTTGAAACCGCAATTCACAATCGGAGGGTACAGCGCAGTCAAAAGTGATTTCTAACATTTGTGCACTCTTTTTTGTCCACTTCTTCAAATGATTGCATTCACTTTGGATCACTTGCCATGACTCGTAAGGCTTCGTAAAAGGCACACATCGGTTCCAAAATTTCGTAGACTCAAGATGACCGAGTCTATTTTTTATACCCGAAGCCCCTTCCAATATATCATCAAATTATATGTCACTTTTCTTAGTGTTGACAACAATGGCTGAAATTGGCAATGAGCTAGGCACTTTTGTGGTACACTTTATTGTGCTTCCCCCCGCTTTCTAGAGCTTCTGCAGGGAACTGATGTTCAAGTTCTGCAGACCACATGTCATCATGAAGGTGCAGTGCAACATCCATCCATTTCCGGATTATGTGACATTGCGGGCATGGTTGAAGATCATCCCCCTCCCCATCCCTGCCTTAATCATGGAAGCGGTGATCCACTGGCTAGTTCTTTGAAGAACGCCGCACCAACCTCTCGAAAGGCGGCACGGAAACCCAGTGCAAGGAAGAAGAAGCCGTCTCCTGTGACACACGCTGTTAACACCCAGTGTCACGTCGAGGGAGGACCTGTTACGACGATCAATCCGGTAGGTACGGTGCACACACCAATACTTCCAGAGGATTCCCAAGGGTGTACGACCCACTCAAAGGACGGTTTCGTTGAGACACAAGGTACTCTCAATTACGGACTCCCTCCTATATTGTCTGTTCTTTGTGACACTGCAGACGCCCTACGCGAAGAGATGACGGACTCCTTGGTACGTGATGGACGGGAGGCTGTCAATGAGGATTTAGGAGAAGTCGTCGACCCCAGCAACAATACACGGGACGAGGTACAAGACAATCCCCCTCAACATGTGCCTAAACCCCTGCCCCGGCCTAAGATCAAGAGAGACTCGAAAAAGAAATGGGGGAATTCCATTAAACGGGGCTGCCAGGCACAGTTCACTGTAAAGAAGCTTCTGTATTTACCCCACATTTCTGAAATTTGCATTATACAGGAGAAACATATTAACCGTGACGGTTTAGTTGTTCACGGTGGAATGAAATACAGGGATCGAAGCGCCTTCTCAGCTCATCTCTCTCCCGAGATCAGATCATTCGTTGAAGCCTGTCTACGCCGCGGGGATTCGTCAAATCAGATAATGAAGAAGCATCTTGAGCTACTTAAGAAGTACAAGGCTGAGGGGAAAGACATCACTAGAGACTTATTCCTCACTACCAAGGACATTCGCAATATATCTGGTAAATTGGCGCAGGAAACATATATGCTGCATAAAAACGATGCACAGAGTGTCCGGATGTGGGTAGAACGAAATCCCGAGAAGGTATTTTACTACACAGAATCGAACAAAGAGAAACCTGTACCTGTTCCAGGGGAATTGACAGGGTCCAACATGCCTTTCACAATCGGAATCCAGACCGACTGGCAACGTAAAATGATGTTAGAACATGGCCACCGAGGGGGGATCTCAGTGGATGCAACGTTTGGAACCAATGAGAAGAAGGTATGTATTTACTTAACTAGCTTTCCTTGTTGTGGTTAAGCTTGACTCTAGTTCTGTTATTATCGTGCCTACCATGCGCAACAATCATCGTAGGAATCAGTTAAATATATTTCATTCATACATAGATATTACTGCGAAAAGACTACACTTAATCGCCCATGTGGTTTTCTTCTTTCTGTGTGGCAGTTTCCACTCTATACACTCATGGTGTTTGACGAGTGGCACAATGGGGTTCCCGTGGCTTTCATTCTTACCTCTAAATGTGCAGAAGTTAACCTAAGTCCCTGGATGAAGGCACTGAACGCAAGGATGATTGAGGAGAAACCAGATTGGAAACCGGCTGCTTTTATAGTAGACTGTGCACAAGGTGAAATCAATGCGATAAAGTACGTTCCACTTACTGTTTCTACGTGAAATGGAATGTTACAACCGATGCTATGTACTCTGATCTATAATTACAGTGTCACAATATGTATACGAAGGTCACGGTACACACTTTAGTGTCACGGACGTCAACTACGATTCTGTGACACTAGCGTCTCTATCACAAATATGCGAATACGTTCTCTCTTCAGTGCACTCTACTTTTATCCCATTATCCCAGGTATTGGATGATTACTGATCTTCGACAACCTACTGTGACACTGTCTGCAGTGACACGTGGCCGGATACCGCGATTTTCCTTTGCCTATGGCATGTGCGAAGAGCTTGGCAGAAGAATGCGTGCTATAAGATATCAGACTTAGGTAGACGAGCAGCTATTATGAAGGAACTGGGGCTAATGATGTACGACAGAAGTTCACGCCCGGGAGAAGAGGGGCAACACTGGGCAAAATCGCGTATTGAAGAATTAGAGAAGAAATACCCTCAGGAGGTGGAGTTCTGGGACTACATGAAGGAGTATTGGATCGAAAAGGCACATATGTGGGTTGTAGGCTTCCGAAATTTAAAATACTGCGGACAGGATACTAATGCTGCTATTGAGGGTTACCATGGATTCGCCAAGTCCATACTAAGGTCTGAGCGTAGTAGAATGACTGGCAGGCGAGTGGATTGGTGCATCACTGCCCTGACAGAGGACGTTCTTGACCATTACTGGTACAAGGATCTCAGAAAGGAGAGTGGATTCATTGACAACAAAAAGTTGCAAGACATCACCGTAGAGTCGATTTTGAAGGCACGTAAAATTCCAGACAGTGATGTCACTCTACCAGAGGAAACCGGCGGATTTGCATTGGTCACCTCGACAACGCATCGTCATATGCGTTACACAGTTCACAACCCTGATTCAGAGTGGGCGGTTTGTAACTGTGTCTGGGCACAAAAGGGTAACATGTGCAAGCACCACGTGAAGGTTTTGACCATGATGAATCCGGACCTCGCAGAAGGAACAATTGCAAGGTATTGTGGCAGGATGGCTGGAAACATCAATGGTGGACTGAAGCAGCTACTGACACCTCGTCGTCAAAACAATGCTGAACCAGTGGGAGCATTCACACCGTGTGGTGACTCTGCAAGCGTACCTGTGACACCAAATATTACACCAAGATGGCGGACGGTAGAGGACCTGCCGGACATGTTGTCACAGCAAATTTTACTACTGTCGGAGGAGGTTAACGGAGATTCCGTAATGATGGAACATTTGGTGGCTGAGTTCAATTTGACTTTGGGGCGCTTACGAAGAATTAAGGCAGAGAGGCGGGATGGAACATTACATCCTATGCAAGGAGAACCCGTTTTTTTCCCAGTAGATGATGGCATGGGATTTAAGCTAGCCCGAAGGAAGGATTTCCTCGAGCGTTCTGGTCCCTCCTGTGCCCGTCGACTTTGACCAGGTACGACTATAACTTCACTATGGTGGCGGATCTTTTCTACTAACCCTAAATCTTCATACGCAGTCTTCGGAGAATATTCTGTTATCACGAGTATGTGAAGGTACTTAATGCCGGGTCTTCTTTGTTCAATGTCTTTCAATAACTCGTGTTTTTAGCGATTCAAGTGGAGTGTGTCCAGAAAATGTTTCGTTTCGGTCTGATTGTGGAGATGGGTTCTCGGGAATGTGTGATGCTGGGATGTACATTGCTGTTTGCTTTAGTATTCTGGAGGTGTGTCCGCAATGACTGCGGAGGCCGTGCTGATTTTGCCCCGATGTCACTGGGCGACTTTCCCCAACCACCTCATACTGTTTGTGTTCCGCGAGAAGGTGACGAGCACGGTGTGCGCTATCGGGATGGAGCATGTGTTGCTGAGATCGTCGGACATCATTTCCGCGACGGAGAAGAATTTCACAAGAGGGAGGCGGAGATGGAGTCGCGTCGGAGTTCGTCCGCAGAGGACTTTGGCGATTCGGCATGGGTTATGGAACAGTATTATAGTGGTATAGGCGACGAGGAAGAGGACAATGTAAGCAACTACAGTGCGAAGTAGGGTGTGAATCGGTAGATTTTGCTGTCCGACAGCTTCTCCTTCCGAGATAAAGCCGAAGCATAGTATTTAACGGAATGTGCTCTGTTCCTGTAGCGACAGCGTGACACTATTATCCGTTATATTTTTGTGACACTGGACACTTCGAAGAATACAAACTTATATTTCATTTTCAACTACTTACGCCTTATCATGTACACCATCAGTAGATAGTCCTTTCCCGGATCGCCATTTCTGTAAATCTGTGTATGCCTTCATGTTTGTCAATCTGAGCTTCTCTGTGGTTGCACTGCGAGGTTGTTTGAAAGTTGGTGCGCTCCGTTCGGAATTGATTTTCTGCTTACCGTAATCTGTCGGTATACATACATATTTGTAATGGTCAATTTTGAGCATCCAGTGTCACGACGATGTTCGCACAACAAGAGTACTATACTACCGCTGGGGTAATTCATTAATACGTTTTGACATACTTTTGTCTTTCTGGTAATCTATATGTTACTGAGCACATAGTGACGACGTAGTTTCCTTACTGAGTTTCCACTAGCACCTTCAAAATTCAAGCTTAAATTATATAATCTACATCATAGAGAGTACACAATATGCGCAACCTACTGTGGACTAAACATTACTATTAGCAAGTGGATAATTATAATGCCATCTTCACATACTATCTAAATGTGTGCCATAGTAGAAGACTACGTCCACTATCTTAAAATTAAACTTAAAACCCTCAACAAGAGGGCACAAATATTCAGAATACCAGCAAACAAGGGCAAACAATGTGGTTGTTAAAAAAAATAAAAATATAATACGTACATATGAAGACTTGACAAAAACGGTGTGTCATAAATTTTAAATTTATAGAATAAGATAAACCAATGAGAGAGTACATGCGTTTTGAGAAAATTAAAAAAAAATAAAAAATGAATAAACAACAAATAAGATTAAAGAGATGAATATGAAAATAGATATGAATGGGAAAAAAATAAAATAAAAATAAAAATAAAAAATGGGAAGTGATCGGGCGTAACTTAGTAAAATGAATATAATGGTTAACCACTAAACAAAAAATTTAAACATGATAGTTACATAAAATAATTTAAGAGAAATCAAAAGGTTACGACAACGTGGTGAATGAATATTCAATCACATATATTATGAAAGAGTAGGAATTAATAATGGGAAAAAGTATATTTATTAATCCAGTATAATTTAAGGGATATGAAAAGGACACAACAACATGGTTAATGAGTATTATAAAATAATACTGAGGGTCGTGTATAAGCAACAGAAACGGTCGACGTATGCATAAAATCTGATGCCTTCTGAACGTAAAAAAGTAGGTGACACTAGTCGAATAAATCGTAACACTAGAAGAGTGGTCTGTAACATATGTGACACTGAACACTTATTTTATACTTGTCAGCTCTGTGTCAATAACTATCTCTTCTTGAATAGAACAGTCGGTGACACTGATTTAGCACCACTCGACCTCCATTTTGTGCATATACGAAATTCATATTGAAAGACCAATATTTAGAGTATACCAATATTAGAAACCAATATTTCATTGACAACCATGCTGGTAAAATCCATACTTCTGAATGTCACAAAGTCACAGTGTAACACACCTGGACTAGTGTCACTGAATTAGAGGCACATGTATCCTCCTATGATGTTAAGACATATAACTGCGTTGCAATAAACAGGATCATATCAAGGTTGATACTATATTGCTGCTATTGTCGTCCAAATATTAGTTATTTGAAGAACATACACGAATGTCCTTCTAAGTAACATATATGTAATTTCATAAAATTCAAACTTATCAACTACTGTGAGTACAAGATACTACGGAGCTACAACCACATTTCATGTCCTTTGTGTCAGATGCCGATTTCTTCCACTTCGACTGCCCTTGCAATAGGAACACGTATGTATTGTTACACTGTACTCCCTTGAAATGTTCTCTGCCGGGGAAGAGAACGACCTGCTTCCTATCCAGATCCCTGGATTTAACTCCCACAGGAAGGTTCCTCTTACGCTTCAGCTGGGCAGGTCGTATAGTCACAGGCAGAGGATATACTCGATCATTATGCGCATGAACAACTACGACACTGGAAGACGGACTGGATGGACGCACTCCCGGGACAGCTATATCCACAAAGTCGGCCATGTTTGCTAGAAACTCCAACACTTCTGATTCTACCGATTCCATACCAAAAATCGACTCAGAGAAAGTATAATAGTCCTCACTTGGACCACGGCATAAGAAATGAGAGTCCCAAGGACTGACTGGAAGAGAGGGTTTAAGCAAAGAAGTTCTCCCTTATATACAGACCTTGGGGAACCATTATATGAGAACGGTCCACGTTCCTCTCCTGCGGGAACTTTGTTACTTTTATAACTTTGAACCCTAAATCATATAATGTTCACGCAATAAGAACTGGACGATATTAATGTTATTATTGGGAGAAAATGTTCATTGACTAGAGCAACATGTAGTCCTTCAACACTACGTGTTTTGTATATAAAATTACACAAACAAGTCTTAAATAAACACTTGGATATATTAGGATATATAATTGAACGTGTCCCCTCGTGGTTTTCTAATTTTTATATTTTCTTGAAATGTAATTGTAATTTATTATTTATTAAACATATAATTTAGCGATAATGAACCACATAAATTTATAATTTGGAGTTGTATTGTAAATGATTTCAACAGTGATATAAATATCAAATAACGGTACTAAATATAAGTAAAGACATCTCCAGAAATGTAACAATATAAAATTAATCTTTCGTGCACTCTGGGACATACATGTCCAGATGGTCTTTAACAATTTTTTTTTATACATAGATGCTTAAATTCGAATTAAGCATAATGAGTGCCACACGTGTATCCCGACAGATTAACCAGTGAGTCGCATCAATTTCCCACAGTCACGACTCTTTATATGCTTGTTATCGTCAATGTCACTATCTTCCCCGTGAGTGTCTCTAGTATTCCTTAGTCTCGGCTTACTGTTCCCTTACCACCGTCAGTGTCACGAAATTTTCGGTTAATGTCACCAGTATTACGCATTCCTGGTTCTGTATATGGTTGTCACCATCACTGTCATAAACTCCCCGTGAGTGTCTGCAATGTACCGCAAATCTGGCTTTCTTTTGAGTTCTTATCAATAGTGTCACTAACTTCACATTGAGTGTTGCCAGTATAGGATAAGTGTCACTTGAGAGTTTTAGGTTTATTATAAATGCAGCTCATGCACTCACAAATAAAGGAATATGTATGGAAACGGAACAGATTTAGAGAAACATATGTTTACAAAGTCATAGTGACAGTAACTTAAAGAAATATCTGCCATTCAGTTTCCGATTTCAGACTGCGGTACAGGGAAGAAGTCAAAAAGGACCTAAAGATACATACGAAGATTAATGTAGGAGACCTCTATCTCTAAAACAGACCACTCCCTACAAGAGTAGTTGTGTGTCGTCCACTTCTCCATCACTGTGCACCATCTTCTTGTCCTTGGGAACAGAAAAAGGGGCCCGATACCTAGTGTCACGCCGTTCAAAGTCCAGTTCTCGGGATAAGAGGCAAAGCACTTCTGTGTTCATATCCTTCGGTTTATACTCCTTCATCAGAGCCATTTTCAGCAACTCCTCCTTGCTACCAGACCGCCTAGCCCGGAACTGCAATCCAAATCCAACCAAGCACGAAAACAATGAACATACCATCAGCCATGTAATCGGTGTCACCACCCTAAACCTATGGGTACCTGAATAATGCACAATTATTCAAAAAATAAAACATACTGTCACAAGAACAAAACCAGTGTATAGCATGGTTAAGGAAGTGAAATTTACCTTCAAATACAGTATTGCATTATGCAGGGTATGGTGGCCGCATTCGTATTTCCCTTTCTGCCGAATGACATCCAGTGTCACTACAGGCACGTCATACGGTTCTATCCCTCTCATGTGCTGCCACGCATGACATATCCACTTTATAAACATAGAGTCCTTACCCTTTGGATTGTGGTTACCGATACGGGAGTCCAAGTGGTACACACGGTCAATCAAAAACACCAAGAGAGACCAGTGGTCTCTAGTTACCCACGGGACAAGGACTTCCTTCACCTGGTGCACCTTCACTGGTGGAGGGGGTGCTAAAAAAATGGAAGCCCACTTCTGTAAGGCGTCGTCAGTAAACACAGAAGGCCTCGAAACGGAACTGATGCGGGATAAAACCACCAGTACTTCATGTCTATCTCTAGCTGGGTACTGAAAATAGAGCCTCGACATCACAAAATCTACCATGTCGTTCCCAAGTCTATCTCGCGTGCGCTTTAGTGATGTGGAGCGAAGCTATTTTGCGAGCGTAGAGCGGTGAGCGGTGAGCGGTGAGCGGTGAGCGGTGAGCGGTAACTTCAGAGATTTTTTGATGAAAATGAAACTTTAAGTAGTAAGTTTAAGGTATTTTTGGACTAACCGTCATTAATGAAAAAAAGTCTTCTAATCTTAGTAAATTTTAGGACCTATGACCGTGGACAAGTACGGGCTTTGATACTGAAAAGAATAAAAATATATCAGTGAAAAAAGTGGTAAATGTGGTAAATTTAAAATGATAAAAAATATACTTTTAAATGATATTTATTGTATCACTAAGGTGATGTATAAGTGTATTAGTTATATGATACAAATTTGTGTTTCGGTGAATGAGTATTACTATTACAGGAAATTGAGAGTTATTGTATCAGTAATTAAAAAACGTACTGAGTCAAGTTAAAAACAAACAGCTTCAATATATTGATAATTATAAGTACTCCAAAAGGGTCAAGCAATTTTGGAATACTGAAATACATGTGATGAGTCAAATATCTTGTAGTGGCCCTTTTAGTCTCACTACATCATGATTATAACAAACCCTCCATCTATATGTCCCTGTGAAGAAATAGAAAACTCTACGACTCAAGATACTTCAGTAAACCACCTTGTAAAACTCGCTTCACTTCGTTGAAGCTAAAACTTGCAGCATAAATGAACGTGTCTGATTCTGAGTCCAAACCACATACTACAGTAAACAAAAAGTAGAGATGTTTACAGTTTGCCCACTGACCCCGTTTTCCAATAGCTTTAGTAGCCATCTCTTTGAAGTTAGGACAACTGCATGCCGGCAGCTGCGAAATGGTCAAGAAATACTGTTGTACCTTTGGGGACGTGCCGGAATCCAATGAGACAATGCATCCTAAGGCAGGGGCTGGAAGCATGCACAACTTGCGCACTGTGCCCTTCAATGATAGGGCCGAGGCACAGTTATTGGCGTGCTTTGTTGACGGAGCGCTCTTGTTGCGCCGAATCAACTTCCCTGAACGCCGGGTGGGATATTCATCTGGAAATGTAGGAGTCGTATAGCTTGCTAGGTCCACAGGCAACGGGTGGTCCTGAAAAAGTCTTGTAGGTGCCATCTCCTTCCGCTGGGGCAGTCTAAAGCCTGCGTTTTCCAAAGAGAGGATCTCTTTACAAGTTAAGTTGGTCCCCAACTTAACTGGCCATATCTCTGGAACGGTCGGCACTGACAAAACCCACTTTCTCTTTGTGCCCTTCACGCATCTCTCAATATCGTCGTTGCAGAAGAAGAAGTCCATGGGGTCGTTCCTATTCTTCCGATAGTTCTTCATGAGGCCCGTGTAGGTAGGTGCAACAGTGCTCTTCCCGTCTTGTACAATCCGAGCAACGCACTTCTTCTTGGTGATTGCTTGCAGAGCAAAGCAAGCCTTTGCGGAAGTCTTAGGCAGACGTGCAATGTGCCAATGAGCAGGGTTGCATGCTGCCTCCTCAACTGCGGTGACGTGGTAGCTATTGAGGTGCTGCGGAGCATCATGCGTTGGAAGTTGCGGTTGCTCATCATCTGTAGTTGATGGAGAGTCAGGAGTTGTCAAAGGAGGTGGAGAGTCGTTGATTCGAGCTGATCTGGTTTGGACCCGTGGTCGGGATATACTGATCTTGTCTGGCCTGTGAGATTCACGTTCGTCCCCAAAAGCAATATTCGGTTTCCGCTTCAGAGAAATACACACCTCCTCCCCTTCTAGATGTGGAGTCCGGGTGCACCACTCGTCACCTCCAGGCATTTTCAAGATGGCCTCATGAAGCGGTTTGGAATTTCCAGTCCTTGCGGCTGATCTCTGAGCACTCCTCAGCTTCAATTCTTCCTTCGACGGTCCTGTACTAGGGTTTGCTCCCTTAAGGAATTGATAATATGCTGAGCACTGCATGAAAGCGTGGACGAAGTCATCCACTGTTGCCACATAGAGGTCGCTACCTCTATCGCCAGATTGCTGCTTCCACTTGTTATGTATGGTTTTGCAAGGTTACAGGACGGCATTTCCGCTAGTTCGTCTTCATTGAGACCCTACAAAGGACGTAACATGTTCATATTAGAATAATGGAGGAATTACAGTGGTTAAACTATATAGAATGCAAGCGAGAGGAAAACTAGACTGAATTCCAAACTTACCAATTCCATAAATCCACCCCACTGGCGGTAGCGAAAATGCCAGAAGGCCAGCCACTGATCCAGTCGAGGAAGCGCTTGTTCAGTTGCTGCACCAGATGACATCCACCAAGCTCGAATCGCTAGATATTTTGCCTCGGCCTCCGCCATGGATTTTGCATTCCTGTATTGTTGGCAAAGTCTTCGATGCTGAGATTGCAGGTCCTGACGGATATCGGCCTTGGTATGTTTCTCCAAGGATTGCGTCCAATGGAAAAAACACGTTCTCTCTTTGTCCTTCATCGGAACAGATGCATCTCCACTTCCGTATATTATTCGAACAGCATTCCAGTTGGCTTGGGCACCGTCGGCCATGAAGCCTTTGAAATTGACATTGTCCACTCCATGGTCAGCCATGAGGGCGTTGAGATTGTTCCATACAACTGACTGGGCCGCGGTGTCTTCAGATCGCATGTTGCAATTGTCATGACTCGGCAATATGTCGAATCGTACACATGGCAAGCCATTGTTGACCATGGCCTGACACGCCTGACATGGTCGAACATAATCCAACAGTTTTCTAGGTCACCACCAATTTGCATTCGTTTCACCAGGTTGACTCCGCTTCCCGGTCCAACCTAGACATCTTGAAGATATAGACCTTGTCTGAATCCGCCCCTTGTCCTGGAAACTTATTCTGGTGCACAAACTTCCAATTGCTTGCACCGCGTAACTTGGTAATACTGTCCATGACCCCATAGCGACGATGGGTTTTAAACGTGGTGACTACGTTACGGATGTTGGGGGAAGTCAGGTGCTTACATCTATCAAAAATACCATGCAACTCGTCCAGTTGCAAGATCTTTCGAGGCTGTCCTTCTTGAGCAAGCAAGAGTGGTCCCAACACTTCCTTTGCAGTTTCAAGCACAATAGCGGAGCGAGTGGCGGATGGAGTGTTTTCGACGTGTTCCTCAATCAAGTTGTCTGTCAGTTCGATGAAGTCCCGATGTTCACCGGACTTGACCGGATGGTCATGAGATCCGAGGTGCACACAAGCCCTCGTCATGTGAGGTGTCGCAGTAACATAATAAATCTTGGCAGGGCACACAGCAACACAAGTAGGAGGGATGTTACAAGATTTGCAAACCACCGTCGAACCAGTGGGAGGTTTCGACCCTACCAGAAACACCTTGTTGGATAGTCCTTCCCACTCTGTCTCATTGACAGTGGAAGTCCTCTCGTCTCGCTGAAGATATTCACAGTTACTATTGCTACAACGTAGGTGGCCCAAGCATGACGATGTACGAAATAGAAGATTTAGATCATTCTGAATGTTAGATGTGATTGTACGAGACCAAGCATGTCCATCGTACCTTCTATCCATTCCACGAAGATGCTTGGCCTTTGTGTTGTGGCCATGGTCACCTAATGGTGGAAATTCAAAGATAGCATCCCCATCATAACGAGGGGGAAGGTAATCCACCTGCTGGAGCTTGATGGCCTCAAAGTTTATGCGAGACAAGATATTTTTGGACCGTTTACGAGCTTTAAGACGCATCAACGAATGGATGATACTCACAACTTGACTTGCCTCAACTGCGGACTGACTAGGAGACGGAGATGGATCAACAAGAGGAGGAGTTTCCTTGCAATGTTCTTGTGGAACCTGCTCAAGTTGTACTTCACTCTTTGATCGATGAACTTCAACCTCAGTCTCGGAATCATCACTCAACTCATAAATTGTTTCTAGACCGGGCTCAATCTTTACCCTAGACAGCACAGGTCTCTCAATGCTTACAGTGGAAGACTCCTTAGGAGTTAGAATTTCTGTGGAGGCATCTAGCACAGACTCTGTAACTCCGTACACACGATACTTTCCAGGCTTCAGCAACCAGAATGTACCCACATCATTCTCTTGTCTTGTTAGACCTAAAGCATGGGAAAGTAGACCGGTTTGATCATCAAAAACTTCTTCCTCAACGAAGATTGTGTTCTCACAAAAGAGAAAACAAAGACTCAATGTAGTACTGGTAACAGTAGCATGACCATCTTCTGCTAATGGAAACAACACCGGCACTGAATGGAAATCAGAATGAACAAGGGCCATTGCTGAGAAACCCACTAGGCACTTGTGCAGGACAGAGTTTGAATCACGAAAGGGACTTCTTTGAGATTTTGAAGAATATATATACACTCATAACTTAATAGGTAAAGAGATGAAAGTTAATTTCACGAAAGCAAAAGTAATTAACTGATCACATGCAACACGTGTCTTGGAGATATTTGTGAGATTTCTTTGAATTTAGCCGAAATTAACAAAGGATTGCATGAAATTTTGAAAATAACATTTGAATAAGAATGACATTGAGTCGTTATATTGTATAACATTATTTTGGTATGAGGTTGACGGCGTCATGGTTCATGATAGATGGTATTTAAAAGATAACAAAATAAGTATATATAACGAGATAATTCATAATTTCATAAAGAAGGTGAGGGGACAGATGATAGAAACAAAGTAACTGCGCGTACCTATAATCAAGATTGTCTAGTACGACACTATTTTTAAATACCAGAATAGAAGATTTCTATTCAAAAGGAAAAAAATGACGGCGGGATAGATTTGTATGAATCTCATATTTAATGTAGAAGAAGAGAGGATCCGATTTAGCTGTCATCGGCGAATATGACACTAACTAGAATTAAGTCTATTCTAGCAAACATCTGTCAATCATCTCTAATTAGAGGCTACAGTAGTGAATGTTATTTAGTAAAGGCGACAGTGCTTGGCGGCTTCTTCTCCATCTTCTTTGTGATTGTCCTCATCATGTGCTTTAATAGGTTCATCGTCTGGTGGCCTCTGACGTTTTCGAGGCAATGGAGCAGTAGTACACAATAATACACAGCCAGGCGTCTTGAGTCTGACTCCTCTAGGTTTAGGATGGCCTCTGAGTAAAGCGCTCGTGTACGTCCCCGGCTTGATGACTCCAACATTAGAGTAGGCATGCCGCACAGGCTTGGAATTTTCTACTACCTTAATATCGATCGTAGATTCAGGTTGTACAAGGTTGAAGTCTTCAATACAACCGTCATCTATTGAACCATGACCCATGCTCTTATTGAGAGCACTTACAAGAACGTGCTCAAAAGGGCCTTCAAACTGATCAATCGAAATCGGCTCAACTGGCAGAACTACGTCCACTGTACTAGTGCCTTTAACACCTGTCATACTCGAGACGTAATAGGTACTGACCAAATAGACTTACAACGGACTCGAATGGGCTCTATACTTATACTATCAACTAACAGCTTCAAATATCAGTGTCCCTTAAAAAGTAGTTACCCTACATGATAAAGGAGTATCTGTAAGCGCCGACTTTAGGCTTTTAAGAGGTCCAAGAGCATAATTATTCTCTTAATTTTATTTAGTGCACACGATGTGAGAGCCATTTATAACACGCAGTCTAGTAATAAAATCCGCATTTATCAACATCTAAAATTATGAACAAATGAAGAGGTCATAGATTTGTCCCTTGTGATTGTTTGAAGCACATAAGTAGTGGTCCTAATGGCTTATAGAGCATAGAGATGATCACTCGGTCCGCTGCGAGAGCTCAGACTGAATTGAGCAGGACCATAGAGAAACAGAAGCGTATTGACAGAAAGCAGAGGTTAGCACTTAGAGAGGACATTGAAACCCCGTACAACTTGCGTTCTACAATGGGGAAGAGGGGTGGGAATTCCAGCAGAGGGGCAGCGGTACAACCTAAGCGCGGCACAGGATTGAATGGACGGGATGATGTTTCACCACGGAACCTATTAACATGTTACGAAGACGGAACTCCTATGAAGATGCCCGTCGCTAAGGTATGATCATTCATGATGTCTAACACTTTCACTATAGAGAGAACCTGTCTGATTTTTATCGTGTATTATTATAGAGAGATCGTGTCACCGATATTGCGTCTAGTAGTGTAGCTTTAATCGTGAGTCACAATCATTACCTTAGGGATGTGAGTGTCTCCTTTCACTAGACAAACATCATTTGACAGTATTCGGTGTGCATAAGAAATTGTAGTGGCTAATCTAGACTAAGGTTTCCGTATTTTTATTATGAAGATAAATCGACAGTCGAGTAATGTAGAGTAGCGTCATAGTACATGTTTTATTCTTTGTTGAATATATGTCGTTGTCATGAAAGTTTTTGGATTTACTGATGGGATGCACGTTCAGAGCAGACGGATTAATGACTAAGTAAATCGTGATCGTGTCTAATGCCATGCTTACTATTTTCATTTCTATAAGACAACAAGCAGATGAATGTTCCGCAATTATTACATAATGTAGATCCCATTTTCTCATCATTGACATTTGAGCCAGAAGTGCTATTCTAAGTAGGTCGTCTTTCCCTTGTCTTGCAGCGTGGTCGAGGGTTGACAGTCTGTGAATCAGGTGATTCATCGAAGTCACTGGGCAACGAAGAGAACGTAAGGCCGGTTATACTAGGAAGGGGTAACATCATGTACTCGAAATGTGATTTGCTGTACAACATGTATGCTTTATCATTGTCCGACTTTTGAATGAGACCAGCTTCCTTCCTCGCATATTGATTTTGGTGGGGATTACTTGCAGACTCGAGTTCGACAAAGAGCTGAAATAGGGATGGAGGGCAATTCAACGGCCGTGTCTTTGGGTACTCAAGCGTATGTAAGTATTCCTCAACTTCGCTCCTTCCGTTCAGATTTGAAAGTACTAGTACTGGGTTGCGTTCTTTTCTGCAACAGTTTAGGGTTGGTGGTCCTCGAAATCATTGTATGAGCGGATTTATGGGTACCTAGGTTTATCCAGGTTTGCGGGCTGAATTTTCGTTTGCGGGTTTTATTTGCTGCTTGCGGCTTGAGGGAGACTCAATCCAGGCTTGGGAGACCCGAGCTGCCAAACGAGAGAAAGGAGTTATGTAGGTTTTCATCGGAGAGTACAATCAGGGGTTATGAGATCACTTCTAGTTTTCTAGAACGAATGATTGATTTTAGTGCTGAAAGTGATTCATGTCAATGGTCAAGTGTTTTTGGGCTTACTTGGGTTCCATGTTGTTCGTAGAAATCATGTTTGTTATCCTCGATGTGATTAGATGTAGACTGGTTCTAGGGTAATTTTAAATTAAAGTGGAGTGTGATGAGAAGGTTTAAGAGGTAGACCTTCACTCTTTAATCTATACCATTTGAATTTCATGAGCAGAAACTACCGTTTGAACCCATTTAATCAAGTTCATTTTGTTTCCTCATTCAAGTGTAGTGTAGGGCAGGATTCCTCTCGGGTCCGAATGGTTAACTTCAGAGATGTGAGTTTGATATGGTAGGATTACTGTCGGGCCCGAATCATTGCATTCAGAGACGTGAGTTTCATATTGCTGCAATGTGCCGAACACAGTATCACGCGTCACGCAGAGAATAGGACCTGTCTTAGTATCAAAAAATGTTTTCCAGAATCAATTCCGTCATGCATTCTTAGCATTTCGGGCCAGAATTCCTCAGCTCACGTTTCTCTCTATGTCGATGTTGCACAGTGGACATGTCAAAATCTGCAACTTGAAAAACACAATCGGACCCGAGACCCTTAACATTGTGAAAAATGTTTCAGCTTAGTGTATAGAATTCTTGATATTTGTATGCACGTCTATTCCGCATTCAAACAAGTATATCCTATTGGTGACATGTAATTGAATATACAATATCTTCAGTGACATCATTCTGGTCCGATAGGTAGTCTTGTGTGGAGGTAATTTGATATAATATTTGACAAAACAAGGGTTCTCTACTAGGAAATATTCTCAATATTATATTATCTGAAGCCTGTTAGGTTTTCTCGGAGCATAATTGGGTGATATCGGAGAAGGAAGCCTTCCATCGGATCCGATATATCTCGAACATGACATATCATATCAAAACTTGTCTCATGAACCTTACTCTCGGTCCCCATGGCATTTGCTTTGCTATACAGTTTTGATATTTGGTCCATATTATCATCATCGCTTGATCGTTTCAACATTATGATTTCGGATCAATTGAGCACCGTGAATAGAGCTCTCGGATCCCATACGCCTAAGATAGATCCCATGATTTGATGATGTCAATAGATTGTTTCATGAACTAGCAGCTCAGATTGTTTTCAAACGGACTTTTGCTCAGAACCAACCACAGTCAAAAACTCATTCGGAGCCGATACCACTTGGGATGCTCATAAGTTTGTTATCAATTCAGAAACTTTGAGAATGATTTAGTCATGTTTCCAACGTATTGCGAATCCGGTGTCTCACTCCAGTGACCATTCTCATTTTTTTAGTTATCTCATCTTCTTCTCATACACCGTCATCTGGTGCTCAAGATGTTGCCATGTTGCTAATGCTCTGCTTAGCATTTCTGTTTTATCTTTACGTACTAGTTGGTATAATTCGTACTATTGCTTTTTTTGCCCGAGCTGAATGATCAGACATTGTCTCGTGCTGTACTTGAACACAGTGGGCAGAGGTATTACTTAGAGGATTTTGGGAAGTTGATGGGTGGGTTTGTTTTTGCTGATTCTCTTTCAATTTGCATGCTACCTGTTCATTTTCTGGCTCTTGAGAAGAAGCGAATACAATAAAGGTTTTAGTCGAAATAGCTGTGTAAGGGAGATCGGTTGTCTAGAAGTCATTATGATTGCAGTGTGAAAATGTCTCTTCTTTTTGTATTTTCACGTTTGGATAGACTTTATAGTGCTTAACGGACAGCTTTGTGATAAGGTTGATTGAATTGCACCCAGCTCAACAGCCAGTGTTTTTCTGCTTGAGATTCCTGTTATTATTATTGAAGCATCATTTTCATAGTCACGAATTGTACAGATTTATGAAAGGGGGCTATTTCGGCTGAGTTTTCACCTTTCGTGTACATTAGGAGCTACACTGAAGTGAGTTACAAGATATGTTTATGCCATCTTTGACCTTTTTCTGATTAATGCAACTGGGTTTCTAAATCAGGATTCTTCTCAACTCCCTGCTCAACAATAGACATAGAAGTTCAAAAGTTCAAATGGACTTCTTTGAGTAATCTTCTATTGTTCACAGCGATACTGATCACCGTGTCTCCCTGTTGCAAGAAAAGCTTCAGCTTCTGGTTTATAGCTTTTCTGGTGGTTTCTTTGTGATTCCTGTTCTTGAAAGTCACATTTATGCCTGTTCGATGTGATCATATTTCTAATATGGTGTGGGCTCCTTGAATTTGATGAGGTCGAGAAGGATTTTTTGCATGAGGGTTTCACATAAGTTTTTGATGAATAGCAGGAATCATACATTCAGTCGAACGCTTTCTCTTGTATAGGTTTCATAGATATAGCTTTCATAGGTTGTGAATGGCCTCGAAGGTCAGTGCATTTCATAGGACCCGAAAGGTCGTGGAACAGTGATGACTTGCAATCAAAAAATACTCTCAGATCTCTCCACTCGGACCCGATGCCACTACCGAGGCTCTACAGCTTTGACATCGAAGCTCATGCTCGGTGGTCACTTCTAGTTTCTCCTGAACCAGATTAGCGCAGGTGTAAAGCTCATCTAGGAGATATCAGACCGGTCCAAGAATGAGGGATTAAGAACTCGGGCCAGTAGTTTGATCCCTTGAGCGCCGTCAGCTGACCTCGTCTCTGTGAGTTAGACTGCATTAGATGTTGTTACTATATTTTGATGGAGCGGTTATGGATTTCTTGGTAATTGAATTACTAACAGTTTTTTGTATAGCCTGAGTTGTAGAATCAAGGAAGGCATTTGTAACCGAGATTTTGTCTCGTGGTTTAGCTCGAGTCTGAGTGCTCTTGTGAATTGGGTCATGTTGATATAATATGCGTGCTGATATGCACCACAACAGAGCGTTTCACTGAATTCATTTTGAACGTGCCTGGAATTCCAGCATCATCTTTTTATATCGGTTCTTAAAATCTTCTCCTGTTCTGATCTCAAAGTAGCCAATAGTATATGGTATAGTCCGTTCTGGCTTAAAAGTGTTGCAGAGTACTCTGTTGGTAAGATGATGCGGTGTTTAGAAGAGTTGAATGACAATACTGGTGTAAAGATTGTGTGCTGTGTCGGATTTTCAGACGGGGACAGACAATCTATTCATGATTAATTTGTTCTGTGGCGGAATGAGGGAGTAGGCAGATGGTGTGATATGCAGCAGCAATTTTTTGGTATGCAATTTCAATTTAATGTTAGCATTGTAACATGTTGGTATCCTTCACTACGTTTCTTGAATAGGATGAGGTCGAGAAGGATGCTACAACTTCATCAGCCGAACCATTGTTACAAGTGGGGCAGGAAACCGATATGATTGACGTCGATGCTGACGGTGACCAAGAAACTCCAGAGGATGAGCATTTTGGGTTAGATGAAGATGCAATTCGAACGCGGCAGAAATTGAACTCAGTGGCAACGATTGCTTCCTTGAGATTTCAGCCATTGTCTTGCTCAAGGTTTCCTATACCTCTATGCAGGATGTTGCCCATGCCCATGGTCAGACCTACTCTTGAGAGTGACTTGTCCAAGCTTGAACAAGAATTTGTTCATGGCTATCGTGACGGCGCTTCAGTCTTTTATGTTTCTATCACTGATGAAGATGGCAAGAGCAAGGAGATTTCATCAAAAGACAAGGAGAAGTGGAGCCCTATGTGGAACTCCAAGAACGAAGAATTCAACAAGTACTTGTCTTCGGTTCCAGAATTGTCAGGATTTACTAATATGATGTTTTTTGTGTGATGGAAATCACAGACTCCAGGCCTGGTTAAATCACATTGACCGTCTTCATAAAGATGACTCCAATTGGCATTACATGGTAGACTCCATTTTGCTAAACACCGCGGGAAAAATTGGACTTGTCATGCAAGTTATGCATGACATAAACAAGTAAGTATTATTCACTTCGTCATTAAGTTTACTAGATTGAATGTGAACTATTTCATTCCTATCATGTGGTGTTCATTTATTTTAATTGCTTATTTGCTTCAGACACACAGAGGATTCACATGTGAAGACAAACCTGGTTCATACACTCTTCAGAGTGAGGAAGTATGGGCTTATGGAGCTTGAGAAATTCAAGGATGTCTTATCACCGTCTGACTTTAGGTGTTGCCAGAGATCTAAGAAGAATACGTGGTATTCGTTGACTCAAAGCGTGTTCACATCATTTATATTCCAGGTACTTCTGATGTTCAGTCACACTGTTCTTCGTACAGACTTATTGATAGCATAAGGCAGTTCAGATATAAGTTCATGTTTTAATCAGCATGTTCAAATCAGAAATGTTGTTCATATAGTTCATGTTAGGTTGATAATGCTGCATTCAAGTCTCATTCTGAAACAAGCCTCTTATGAGTCTTAAATTTCACATGTAATGGTAAGCTCGATGCCCATACCATGTAGCATTAGAGTTTTTTTTAACATAGACGCCCATCCAATGTAACACCAGACATTTTATGTTGATTCAGTGCACTTCCTATGCTATGCGAAAGAACAATGGGTTTCTTCCTTTTTCAAGCTATGAATAATTCATGTTTATCTACTGATGCGAACTTTCCTAATTTTCACTCTCATACTTTCTACCTTTTGTTAAATATATAGCACGAAATTGGCCAGGCCGCAGACGAAGGCATTCGAGTTCTAATAGAACAATCGGATGGGGATACTACCCCACTTCAGAGAACTATGGCAATGAAGGCTGCTGCTGAAAAAAGACATGAAGCCTTGTATCAGAAGATGGGAAAACTTCTTGCTGTGGCAAACCCAAATCTCACGGATGGTTGGTTGCAAGAGGTTTGTATAAGAACCCAAAATTAGTGGAGGTATATTCTCATTGATTTATCCTACATTACTAATTTCCAGTACACACCATCTTCTAACTTTTATTTTGGAATCTTTGTAGATTGAGAGGCACTACACACTCAATTCTATAACTCCAGAGCTCAATCTTGAGAAACTACAAATCATTGTTACAGCTAAAGCTTCTACCAGCTTCAAGATCAAGTGGCTAGAGTATTTCAACTCATCGGCTGCTACTCGTGAGGCAAGGAGAGTTCCACCGTCCACCATCACAGAAGAGAAGCTACATTTGTTCCTAGCTAAAGCAGCGTGGTGGGCTGGGGTAAGTTAATTCATTCAGGGACGTAATGGTGTTTCTCTTTGAATTGTCTCATGTTGTACTCTCACTTACTGGTACTCTCCGTTATGTGTACTCAGTCATGTGTAGTCTCTGTCATGTGTACTCTAATTACTCGTTGCATAGATACAGTTGATGGCACATGATCATGCATAACCATTGATCTCCATTTGTTATATGCCCATGTGTTCTCTGAGATTTCAGTTTCAGATTTTCTTTTTCCGAAGCTATAGTATTTCTTGCCCTCGGGGTGCAGTTGCAAAGAGTATCTGATTCTGAGTCAATGGGTGCATTCAGAGTTTTAGTTGCCGTGTACTTGCTTGCTTTAACTAGATTCAATTGTATCTCAATCTTCAGATTTCGGATCAGGCACAGAGCATGTACGATGAAATGATCCGGCAAGACCGGATTGTAGTCAATCTGACAGTGGCATCGGAGCCGATGTCTTTATCAGAGTACATTGAAGATTGTAGAATAAAGCTTTGGGACACGGCTTTCTCTTCTCTATTTCGTGGTCACGAATTCTTCAAGAAGACTGATGAATTCTCGAAGTATAAAGGAGCTGACCTTGTTGTGAGAAGAGTAATTTTCAGGTAATCTTTTCCCAACTGTTATGCATTGCTTTTAATTCATAAATAATATATCCATATATTCACTTCCAAAATGTATTCATTGTTACAGCTTTGAATTACCATTCTCTTTGAATTACCTGCTGTACTTTGTTCAACCTGCTGAATTTTGCCCTTGATTTGTGTCTAGTTCTTGAGCTTTGGGTGTGGATTTGTGTTAGAGGGAAGTGAAGATCTGGAGCTAGGATTAGTTCTGTGAGAAGGAGAAAGTGTATGAATTTGACTCTGTTTGAGTAGTGGTACTGAAAAGGCCATTGAGATCTGAGTAACTACTCTTTATTCGTTCTCTTCCAAAGGTCGTTGTGTGCGAATTAGTCTTCAGTTGTTTGGTTTGGTTCAGTTCTGTAGTTAAACTAGGTCCACTGAGCGTGGTCTAAGATGTTGGTGTGCGTTTCTTGTACAGCGGCTTAAAGTTTGCAACGCGTGACTTTAGGGAGTGAAATTAGCATTAGGTGCAAAGTCTGGAGCTGATAGCAGTAATGGTTAGGAATTTAGGCGGTTTCTAAATTCGTGGTATGCACTTTAGTGAAGAACGAGAGGAACGTCTATGAGCTAAACTTGTAGTACGGTGCTGCTGCTGCTTGAGCTGAATCACTTGAGCTTGAGCTGCATAAAGCCTCGTGAATATCACGTATTCTGCCTTTTTCTTGCTGGCTTCGATTTGAGCGTCGAGAAATGTGTGTTAAGTGGTTGAGATTGTATTTCTTGTTTGTTATCCATGTTTCAGAATTGAAATGGTACCATTTAATTGCAATTGATGGTTTCGGACAATTCTGGAGTATCAGGGCATCCTAACATTCTTGAATGGCGAAGAGCTAGTTCTGCGACTGGGATCCTGGTTACATTTTTGTTGCATATAGAAATTGTTCACGGCACGTTTTATTGGTATAGTACTTGGGTTTGAATGTAATATGCTGTCCCGACAACGTTAGATGCTACTGTCTGTCTCGCAGGTTAAGCAATTGGCGTGACTTGACTTGTAAGCGGTGTTTGTTTTGTTTGGTTTCTTTTGAGCAGCGTGCATTGTTTTGTGGGCAACTACAACTTGGGATAATGGACTTTGGTTTCTTCTCTAGAGTATACACGCTAGCACTTTGATGTGAATTGTTGTGTCATTGTACCTCTCTGATGTGAATTGCTGTGTCATGGTCTGTCTTTGAGTTACTCCGTAAATTTGATTGAACTGTCACTGAGTTCTTAGGAGTTCCTGCTGATTTCTCTTCAGTTTTGGAGAATGGATAGTTGCTAATATCTTTGGTTAAATGATGTAGGTATTTCAAGTTTGAGCTATTAGCGAAGCAGGCAATTGCCAAGGAAAATCTCCCTATTTTTCTTTCTACTTGGGTCGATCGATCGAATGCAGCATGCATGTTTTCAGCTTTGCAACAGCGGACATGGACAACTTCGCATCTTACTGCAGGTGCCTGGTACCTCGACTGCGTTCCTAGTTTCACTCCTTCCTTTGAGATTGAGCTCAGGAAGTCCAGGGAAGCTATAGGTGAGTCAGGAGTTGAGATGGTGGATCTTGCGGGGATAGAGGATGAGAGAGAGAGGGCAAAGGCAATCAAGAGGAGAATTGAAGAGGATAGGAAAAAGGCTCTTAAAGTGAAAGAAGCGGAGGTCAAGGCATAGCAGAAAGAGTTGGAGAAGGAGCATAAGGCGTCTGAGAAGGCATCTAGAAAAGGAAAAAGGAAGGTTAGTACTCCAGGGGAAGTGCAAGGTAAAAGCCCCAATGCCCCAAGTACTACTGTGAATTCAGGTAGTGTTTCAACAAAGGGGACAAAGAGAGATACTACTTTTGAGCTCCAGCTCACTCAAGTGCAGGTATTAGATTGCACAGAGGAAACCAACAATTCTATTGGAGAGTTTATTTTGAACTCTTCAATGGATTTGATTCTTGGGGGTAAATCAGATGTCCCCACACCGGCCTACTACGAACTTGTGGGTTTTTTAAGGAAGGTAATATGATTCTCTTTCAGCTTCTACTTATGTGAATGCTTCATATCACTTGTTCACCATTTGCAGAGGAGATTTAGTATATGCTGAAATTAATTAGTTCATTTTGGCTGCTCTGAATTCGCATGCATTGTTCTGAATTCATATCAATCTTCTGAATTTTTGATCATGTGCTCTTAGCCTCTTACTAGATCAATGAATAGTTTACTAGATCTTAGCTTTTAATTTGAAATTCTTTGCATGGAGATTTTATTGCAGCAACATTTGATAAGGAAATATTCTCCATGGAACTACTGATGTAATTATGATTTTGTATTCCTAAAAATTGTTTCAGATTATAGTTATTTATCTGTAGAAATATTTACAACCTTGATATACTAATTATTTGTCTTTTTTTACAGCATTGTATTGGTAGAAGCCGCCTGTACAAGGGTTCTTCCAAGCCCCATCCTTGTGTTGACTTGATGCTTGTGGACATTCCCGAGGGACTTCCAGTTCCAGGGATCTCCAACCCAGGTGATTCCATTCCTCCTTGGAACCAGGACTCCAAGATGTGGCTGAATCCAGTATTTGAATTTGCTGAGCAACACCTCTCAGATGATGGTGCTATGATCCTATTTCATCCTTTTCGAGTGACGACAAGATCCAACATGCTGGGATATCTGAAGACTTGGAGTTACGAAATCAAAAAGGAGTGGTGGGGGATGAACCGCCTCCATCTTACTTCTGGAACTAATCCACTTTTGACTGTAAGTACTTTTATTTTCTTGATATTGATTTAAATGTTGTATATATGCCGTGTATGTCCTGCAGTTGTAATAATATTCTACATCATGTTGTGTGTAACAGACCCAACGGTTTGGGATATGCCTTGCTATACGCAAGGCACCAACTTCCAACTTCAAATTCCAGACCATTCCCGCTCTGGATCGGCAAGGAGTGAATGTTGCCGTTGATGATATTTTGCCAAATATTGTCACAAGAGAGGAACAACACATGAATGGGGACGTGGCATGGCGTGGACCTCGAGAGAAATCAGTTTCGTTTATGCAGACGCTTGTTTTGGCTTCAACTCAGCCTGGTGATATCGTTCTTGATTGTACTGCTTCGACAGGTATGAAATTCTCCAGTCAAGTTAGTTTCTTCATTTCATTTCACTCAATTTAATGTCATTAATTCTGACAAGTATTTGGAATGTGTTTGTCGCAGGGTCTACTATCATTGCTTGTCGCAATGTAAATCGCCATGTAGCTGCTTTGGAGCCAGATACTGAAATCTACAACGCCCTCATAGCTCCTTTGATCCAGCAGGCAAAAGAGACTGTTGCACTTGTTGAAGAAACTGGCATCAGTCTAGATGATATCAGTGTTGAAGATGCTCCAGTTGAGAAGATTATGAAGAAGTCTCGTTTTATGTTGTGAGTATGTTTCATAGAGTGGACATTCTATTATTTTGTTTGAAGGATTTCCTGATTTTGTTATTTTATATACATGATATCTTTGGCCATTGCAGATATGATAATCTGAAGTATCCTGTGCACCGTCCTTTTTTTTGTAACCCTCATTTCCATTCGAGCCCTCCAAAATCGTGGCACCTTCCCTCATATGCTGATGCTATGGCTATTCAATTAGCTCAAGGGCATTACCGTACTAATCATTCTACTAGAACTATCCCTAGGCAGTTAGAATATGTAGATGATGAGGCTGTTGAGTCGGATGCAGTAGCCTCTTGTGATGACGAGAGTATTGATCTAGATAGTTTTTCAGAACCTGGATCTTCCTTCATTTCAGATTGCGCTAATTCTGAGACACTCTCTTCATCAGATTGACTTAGTCCATAGGACATGAGCAGTTAGCTAGAGACCATACACCTGTTGATGATGTTTTGGAAAAATTCCTACATTAGTTGAAGTCTTTCACTGTAGGGCAGATTTTCAAGATTTATATGATTTTCAAGGATTACAGTTGGTTGAATCTTTAGTAATCTATTTGGCGCATGCTGTATATCTGGTACCTTACAGTTCCCGAGCACGGCCTTTGTTATGATAAGTATTCCTAACCGTCTTTGCTTTTCAACGTCCATGTATATTTAACTTCTGAGACATAATGTGTGATGCACCTATTGTTGCTACAAGACTTTCTATCTTTAAGGATGTCGGTTTAGGAAAACTTGCTTTGTCAAATATTATTCTTCTAGTAACTCTATTACTATATCTACTACATGAATGCCATGTGTCATTTTACATACACTTCATTCCCATTATAGTTCTGTACCAAAACCCTATTATTGCATAAGTTAAGGCTTTAGACGCTAAACCGGTTCTCAAGCTTAAGAAAAAAGATAGAATGGAAGAACAAATGAAGAATATTAAAAATTTTAAGATTGAATGGAATAAGAATGGTTGAATTTAGATGAAATGGAAGAAGGATGGAAGAAGAAATGAAATAAATGAATAAAGAAAAGAAGAATGGAAGTTTAAGTAAATAAGAAGATAGAATCGAATGAGAATGAAAAATAAAAATAAAAATAATAATATGAAAGTGATTAAGAATGGAAGAATAAATAGATATTAAAATGGAATGGAAGAAGAATAGAAGCAAAAATAAATAAATGATTAAATAAAATGAATGGAGGAAAGATGGACGAAAAATGGAAGAAAAAAAAAATGAAAAAAGATAGCAAATTAGTTAACTAAAAAAAATAATGAAAACATAAAAGAAGAAGTTTAATAAACAAGAAGATAGAATGGGATTCAAATGGAATTCCAAAAATTTAAGAAATAAAGTTTGGAAGAATAAATAATTTGCACTATCTATTATATATTATAATATTTACATCCTTGCATTCTGTTATTTCTCTCAAGTGCCTGAACCACGGATATAGGCATGCCAAAATTCTTCATTTATATACCCTAGGCCCTAAATGTTTTAATAATATTCAAAATAACTACCAAATCCGCGGTCATAGGATATGCTTCACGAGACAGCAAATTTCCAAAATTACAGAAAAGTTACCGCTCACCGCTCACAGCTCACCGCTTACCGCTCACTAAATAGCTCCCCCGTAGTGATCTGATAGCTGCGAACCGAACCTCCAATTCCTTCTGTTTCTCGTTGTAGAACACCACCTCCTCTGCACCATCCCTACGTCCTTTCCGTCCTGGGAGACTCTGCAAGAAGTCATCTATGTGTAAGTAGTTATAGGCTTGGGGCAGAGACATAATACTCACATCCTCCACTCTAACAATGCCACCACCTGGCCACGCCGCAGCTGCCATTGCATAGTCGAGGTCTTTTTGACTCAAAAGTACTCTTGCAGTATGCTGCTTACATTGCATGTCGTGACGCTGAGAGAGATCCACTAACTGCTCCGCCGTTGCTTCCAACTGTTTCTCTTCTTCGAATGTAGCATGTAGATTTCTGCACGCTGAGTCCTTTGGAGGCCCATCCTCCTGAATCCCCAGACGGTCAGAGACATCCACTTCCGCACCAACTTGACCAGTCACAATGGATACTCCTTTATAAGGAGTCTGAACCGCCACGTCTGTAGGCGCCTTCATCCACTGCACGAAACTTGGATAATGTGAAAAACCCAATGAGTGTTCCTCAACCATGTCCTCACCGCCGTGTGCGGTATTATGGAACTGGCTGAGTGTGATTAAAGGGGCTCCTCGAGGAGACGTCACTGGGTTGTCCATTATGCGCGTAATCTTTGGGAACACATTTGGAACTGCCTCACAATCCCGGTGGCTGACGACGATGGATTCTGGAGATGTTACCGCTAACACTGGAGCATAAGATTCCTTACAATCATATGGAAGTCCGCTGCTGACACCTTTGACAACGCTGAAGCCAGTATCCGCCTCCACGTTCTCCGGCTCCATTGTAACGTCAGTCTTTATATTATCCTCGGCCCCTTCCACTTCGCATTTATCTTCACTGTCTCCAGGAATGGGAGATACGGATCCACTTTCAGGACGCGCGCCTTTAGTATTCTCCGCAGCAGGGAATGAATTGGAATTTAGTTCTGGGGGACCATGATCTGCTGCAATGTCATTGTTAGCCGTGGAGGTCCTATGGAGGCAATGATCAGGGGAGAGTCTAAGTGTACGGGGGTCGAGTTTGGACAAGTGGGTTGATATGTGAAAACCGGCAGGGCACGGGTATACCCGGATCACCTTACCGGATATCAGGGGAGCCGGACTTCCAACCGTTAGGGTTAGTTCAGCGAGGAGACGAGGGGTCCTTGGTCCCTTGGGGTCCTCGGAGCTAGAGACAGTGTAGAAAGTCCTTGGTGTTTCAGGATTCAGCGGGGTCAGCGTATAGAGAGGAGGCACTTCGTGGTTCAGGGAAAAGATGAGGGGTTGAATGCAAGAAAGAGCGGAAGAGAAGACAGCGAAGGAAGGATGCAAGAGAAAGCAAGAGCAGTAAGCAGGGGATTCTGGATACAGTAGATTTTTAGCAAGGCAGAGTCTTTTCCATTAAAGGTCGTCCAAAGAAACAGAGTTTCAGGAATACAAAATAGACTCTTGCTCACGGCCGTGGCCTAGAGAGAGTCTGAAACCTAGCTCCTAGTTCAGAGATGAAATCAGAGAGAGAGCTTTGGCGACTAAAACCTAGACTTCTATACTATGGTTGCCGTCCCTGGAGACCGTAGAGACTGGGAGTCGTGGCCCGTTGATGCCGTCCTCGACTTCAGTTCGGGCCGCCACTTGTGTCGTAACATTTTGCCATCTTTGTGAGATTGCAATCTGTCCCTAGATTGCCGGCGGTCTTCAAGCCTTGGATTTGCGATGCGCGGGTCTCCTGTCGGGGCGTGTTGTTTCTCGAGGAAGCTGTGCCTGGCGCCGAGGAGGAGCTTGACCCCCGTACATGTTAGCTATAGCTGCAGCCACACCTCTATGAATTAGACTGTGCTTCGCTCGGGAAGTCACGGAGTGTTGATACACATCGAACACAGTTTTTCCTAAAACCTTGTTGCAAGCCGGGCATTGTACGTGGTCAGCTTCGGGGTCTGTATATCGAGATGCTAAGTCGGAATTTTCCTGGAAATATTTGGTGACTTGAGCTACTGCTGTGGCTAACTCTCCCTCAGCCTTGCTATCATCGCTAGCCTGCTCCTCTAGGTCATATTCCTCTTCTATGCGTTTCAATGCATCCTTGTGGAATTTAATGGACTGAGGTCGGGAATTTACCGGGTTTGAGTGCAGGGTTGGCTGTCCCAAGGGGGATGCGTGGGGGCGTGGTGATATCTGGGACGTCTCCTCGATGTCTGTGAGGTGCTCGGGGATGTCCACATGCTCGGAAGGATCGTGGAGGACTGCTGCTGGCGTTGCGTGGTGTGATGATCCTGATCCCTGCCCCAACTCTGATGATGGTGGCAATTCCCTTCGTGGTGGTGACTGATATACTCCCTTGCCCTTGTCTGTATTGGTTGCTGGTATCGGATCTTCGTAACTCCCTGGCTCCATGGCTTCCCAATCGTTGTCCGAGTGCTCCAATTCGAGGACAGCCATGGCGTCGTCGATGCAGGCGTTGATGAAATCGGTAGGAGGATTTACTTCTGTAGGTGGCTGAGCTCGTAAGATCCGATATGCAATGGAAGCTATGGCGTGGGTGGCGGTGTGCGTCCAGCCAACCTTGTTGACTTCGAAGTTCTCGCGAGCTTGATCAATTGCCAGCTGCTCTAAGCGCAGTTTTTCATGCTCCGCCTGTGTTGGTTGTTTCATGGTTGGGGCCTGCTCCGTGGCCAGCGCCTTGCATCGTGCCAAGTACTCCTTGTTGAGCTGCTCCAATCGCTGCGCCTTCTCTTCTGCGTATGTCTTCTCTCTGGCTAGTAAATCCATCTGTTCCTGCGTGTTTCCTACCTCTAGTTCCAGGTTGACAACGCGATTTCGGAGATTGGTGAGTGTGGCTTGGGCTTCCTCCAATTGCTGGCGATACTCTGCCTTTGTGGACTCCAAGACTCTGTCAGCTTGTTTTGGAGCGCCTGAGCCGTCTTCTTCCTGGTGCGTTCCTCTTGGTCCTTGTGTGCCGTGTTTAGCTTCTCTTTCTCCTGCTCCGTTGTATGTGTGAACTGTATTAGTTCGTCCACGATGGCTGCTAATGCTTTGGTGCGAGGTCCCCATGCTGTCTCCCGTGTCACGGCCCCCTCAGGTTCCTGCTCCGCTACGCGTGGGCGCTTGTGGCTGTGGCTGGGTGCTGCGAGTGCAAGGGCAGGGACGGCGGGAGCTGCCATCTCCCGCTGGATGTCCAAGAACGTGCCCAGAGCAGGTGCGCGATTCTGACGTCGATGGTAGGAAAGATAATGCTGGATGTAGGCCGTGAGGAATGGACCAATCGGACTCTCGTAATCCTGCGCTCGGCGGTGTCCACGCAGCTGAACTCTGAAGTTCTCGTCCACGAGCAGCCGCCAATTAATCTTCTCCCCAATGTCCGCCATGAACAGCAGCGTGAGTTGGTCCGCGGTGATCACGTTGCAATTGTTTTTGAAGAACACCTCGCTCAGTATGCCCCGGATCCGCGAGAACCAGGGTTCCGGGAGGACCTTGCCTAAAACAAAGACGTCATAGCAATTATCAGGTCGGAGAGGGGTGTTTTGTACCAGAGTTGGGAGGTCAGGCCGCGGATGCAGACACGCGGGGCTCCATTCGGTGACGCCCGTGCCGTCCCAGCCGAAGAACGCATGTAGGTAACGACTGGAGTACTGCACGAGGATGCCATCTACATAGCGGGAAGGGTAAGGCTCGTCCTCACTTCTCTCCCTCATGGACTGCACAAACTCTCGACACAGTGCCAAATCTGTCTTCCCTGCCATAAGTGTCCAATACTTCACTAACCCGGTCTTCGTTGTCCAGACCATGTCGGCCCGGCGCTTCCAGTCGAGGATCTGCTGTGGGACGGAGTATGGCGGAGCGGGTTTGCGTGGTTTCGGAGCCATGGCGTCCCTGGTGAGCAGCAAGCGCGAGAGCGGAAGGCAGGGAGGGGAAAATGGTGATGGTGTAGCGCAGAATGAGCACTGGGCTTGGGCCTTGGAGAAGAAGGCCTGAGCAATGGGCTTGGATGGGGGCTGAGGTGATGGGCTGGGCAGAGAGGCGGCCTGGATGTGACAAGGTGTCTTGGAGGATGGCTGGAGGGGAGACATTGGCGGCTGTAGCCGACCAGGATGTGATGGGAGGGCTGGCGAGGATGGTGGCGGCGGCATCCGAGCAAGGCGGCGCGAGATGTGAGGTGATGCAGTCTTGTCACCATGATGACTTTGAGATTTTTGAATTTTCCTCGTGTGAAGGGGGAATTGGGAAACTTGGATGAGATTCACACTTACTTCAGGGCAGTTGGTCTGGGTTTCTGTGGCAGATGGGACGTCTGGTTCGCCATGATTGCTGTGCGTGGTGTCCAAGGTGTTAGTATGGTGGGGCGGATCAGAGTCTTCACCATCTTGGATGTCCTCGGTGTCCAATGTTTTATTGATTTCCCCCAGACTCATTGTTGGTGCTGGTTGCTCCATTGGAGTATGGTAGTGTTTCAGCTTCGTGGCGTTGACAATGGTAGCTTGGGAATCGAAATTCTCATTGTGTACGAGGAGTACGGTATTATTCGGGAGCACCAACTGGACACGGTAAGGTCCGTGCCATATGATTTCAAATTTTGTTTTGCGTTGTTTTGGATCTCGGGGACACCATAGGACATAATCTCCTTTCTAGAACAGTCTAGGAGGTTTGGACGCCTAGAAATGTTGGGCACTTAGCTGTTGTTTTTTGGCGATGTTTTGCAGAGCTAATTCTCGTAGCTCCTCCAAGTGATGAATGTCTTGTAATCTGGCGGCCAGGACCCTGTGCGGTGTATAATCTCGGGGTGATATCGTTTGAAACGTGGGGGCGATATATTCGGTGGGGAGTAAGGGTTGGGTACCATATACTAACTCAAAGGGGCTGGCCTTGGTGGCAGTCTTGGTCGCCACTCGGTAAGCCCATAGGGCAGCGGGGAGGTATGTATCCCAATCCATTTTGTTGGCTTGAATAAATCGCCGCATCATGTTGATCAGTGTCTTGTTAGTTGACTCGGCCTGCCCATTCCCTTGGGGATAATACACGGTACTCGTGCGATGTTTTATGACATGGTTGTCCATAAGTTCGTCAATGACGGCATTGACGAAATGGCTGCCCTGATCCGACATGATCTCCAAGGGACAGCCAAACCGAGTGATGATGTGCTCATATATGAAGCTAGCTGTTACCATGGCGGTGTTAGTGCGTAGGGGCTTGGCTTCTACCCATTTAGTGGTGTAATCCGTGGCAGCTAAAATGTACCGGAAGCCATGCTTAGTAACGGGCTTGATGGGACCTATGAAATCTAACCCCCAACGTAAAAACGGACCTAAGGGTGGGATCGATTTTAAAGGTACTTTTCCTTGATACTGGAAATTGGTCGTCGAGACTTGGCACGCATGACATTTTTTGATGTATTGATGAACATCCCGATACAATGTAGGCCACCAGTATTTAGCCATTAAAATCTTTTTGATGGTTGTATCCGGCCCTTGGTGACCTCCAGCTGGGCCATCGTGTAGATGAGCCATGATCTCATCCTGCCGGTCTTTGGCTACGCAGATGCGGGTTTCACCATCCGGACCTTGTCGGTAGAGCTGTCCTCGTACCACGGTGTATGGCAGGGTGCTTCGGACGAAGCTGATTCTCCTGGTGCCACTGACGTCTGTAGGTAACGTGCCCGTGGTTAGGTATTGGATGTACGGCTGTCTCCAATCCCTGGTGTCCTCGCTGGTGAGTGCTGCCGACTGTATATACGGGTCATTGAAGGAGTCGTCTATGCCGTCCTGGGTAGCCGTGGTGTCCCTGGAAAGGTAGTCCGCGACAATGTGTCTGCGACCAGGTATGTAAACTACCTCAAAGTCATATTCGAGTAAAATCATGATCCATCGTGCTACTCGTCCCGTGACTAAAGGCTGATTGACTAAATATGATAAACTGTGATGATCGACAATGAACCGAAACCTATTGCCTGGAAGATAGTGTCTGAATTTTTTCACTGCGTAAATCATTGCCAGGGCCTCTCGTTCGGTTGTTGAGTAATTTCTTTCTGCCTGATTTAACAATCGGCTAGCATAAGCAACAGGTTGATCATGTTTTCCGTTGATTCGTTGTGCCAGCATTACGCCGACCGCGATGTTCGAGGCATCTGTGTGAACATGAAACGGCTTAGTCCAGTCAGGTGCGATCAGAATTGGCGCATTGGAGTAGGCCTTTTTTATTTTGTCGAGGGCTTCTTGGGCGGCAGGGGTCCAGTCCTGCGGGTAAGAGTAACGAGCATGATTAAGGGCGGTGATTGGTGCCGTAATATGGGCTAACTTCTCGATATAGATCCTGTTGAACTGAGACAAACCAAGAAGTCGTTGGACGCCCTTTTGGTTAACCGGAGGCGTCATGTTGAGTATGTCCTGTATTTTTTTGGGATCCGGTAGTTTCCCATATTTACACACAATATACCCCAGAATTATGCCGGCAAAAAATAAAAACATACATTTGTCAGCATTTAAGCTAACACCGTTGGCCCTGCAGGCATCGAAAATCTGTCGTAGGTGTGAGACATGATCTTGTTGGGAGCCGTAGACAGTGCCGTCGTCCAAGTATATGCGAAAAAATCGTTTTAGGTATGGTCGAAAGATTAGCTCCATAACCCGCTGAAAAGTCATGGGGGCATTCTTGGCGCCAAAGGGCATCCTTTCGAACTAATAGGGACCCCATTCTGTAGAGAAGGCCGTTTTATTTTTGTCTTGGTCAGCCATGGCGACCTGGTAGTATCCTGAGAAGCAATCTAGGAATGAATACATTTCATGTCCTGCTACCTCGTCGATTATTTCCTCCATGTATGGCAACGGGTAGTGGTCTTTCCTCGTGGCGGCGTTGAGTTTTCTAAAATCGACGCATATCCGTAGGGTGCCGTTTTTCTTCGGAATGCTGACCATCGGGGACAGCCAGGGGGCGGAATCGACCGGAGAAATGAATTTGGCTTTTAGCAACTTATCCAACTCGGCTTTTAATCGAGTGGCATAATTTGGGTTCATGCGATAGCGCCGTTGTTGTACAGGATGTGCATCCGGTACTAAATCTATAGTGTGTTCTGCGAGTGTTCGAGGGATCCCTTTTAAGTCTTCGTGTCCCCACGCGAAGATGTCGCGGTACACATGGAAAAGCTCAATGGCGGCCTTCTTGATGTCTGCTGTGTGGAAAGTGATTTCCACGGTTGACACACCGGAATACTAATTCCGGTAGGAAAATGATAAAAATTTAAAAATTTTATGTTAGAAATACGGAAGTACTAAGTCGATAAGTGAAACAACCGGTTAAGACGGTTGGCCGAATAAATAAGAGAACCGGAAGGACAGCCGGGTGCGATCCGGTTGTCTGCGGGGGAGGAGTGGGAGCACCGTCCGTATGACAGAACCCTGACACTGCAGACTTAAGGATAACCACCAAAAGGTACAACGCACGAGGGGAGAAGGCTGCAACCATTAAAACGCCGCCGGTCGCGACCGTCCAATGATGAAAGGCTACGACCGTCCGTCATGATGAGCTACGAACGGGTGGGCGTGAGGGCAGGTATAAAAGGAGGAAGAACAGCCGTGCTCCTCCTTTCTTTTTGTCATTTTGTGGCACGCTGGGTCCTTGTGTTCCACGGCGAAGGGCGCAGTTAGGGTTGGACGGTAGGAGAGAGACGGTGAGACGGAAGTGTTTCCGTTAGGTGAGGGATTGTGGTGAGGATCGTGCGTACAGGTGTTACCGGAGTGACGGTGAAGAGGACTTAGCAGAATGGGTAGAAAGGGGAAGGAACCGGCGGAGGAAGGACAGTTGGTTAGGGTACAACGGGTCATGCCGTTGATGCCAGCAGACGAGGGGGAGCAGGAGCTCCTCCGGACCGCCTTAGAAACCATGGGCTGTGAGGTCCTACTGGACAAGGCATGGGGTTGGAAACATGCCCTTCCGGCCCAGGAGATCCTCGTCAAGAATCCCGAGAATCGAGGAACCATCCGGGGAGAGCCGGATAAGTGGACGGCACAACTCTCGAGGGAGACGTATGGTTTCAAGAACTCTGGAGAGATCTCGACACCGGAGACCCGGGACTTTGTATGGGGGTATATCAAGGGGTCCGGAGACCCAAGAGAAGGATGGGAGCTGGAGGACATCACGAATCCGGAGGCCCGGAGAGTCGTAGGGTTTATGAACCCTATTTTCCATCCGGAAAAGCCCAAACGGATAACCATCAAGTGGGCGTCCGTTTTCATTGGGGCCATGATCGGTGAATTCACGGTAGACTGGGGCGTCATGATGAAGACGATAGTCGACCGGCAGGTAGCCAATCTCCGGAAGACCAAGAAGTAGGCCACCTGCCTTCCGTCTTTCCTCATTCACCTCTACCGTCACAAGGGGCTGTTGAGTCCTAAGGAGATCCGGGAGTACGATGAAATCAAAAGCATACAGCAGTGCGCCGAACCGGAAGAGGTGTCCGATCAGGACGATGATGATGATGTTATCGAGGTCTCCCCCACGCCGGCTAAGAGACCCCGTCCCAGCCCGGAGAAGGGACAGCCATCCGGATCACCTCGGACTCCCACCCCGGCCAAGCGAACCTTGAACACGGAAGCCCAACAGCCCACCGGACCACCGGAGCACACCGGGGACCCGTGCCAGGACTTAGTTAACCTTTCGGAGCAGATGACGACGTATGCTCGGTTCCTACAGTCGACTAGGCAGACGGAGGGCCAGTTGGCTACGGAGGTAATTGCCCTTACGGGTTCGGACCGGTTGGAGGAATGCCTGAATATTCTTCGCAAGAACCGGGACTTGGCCGGTCTCCAGAACAAGCACATGGACCGGCTACAGAAGTACCGGGAGAGGATTCTGAAGCTCGAGGAGGAAGTGCGTGATGCCGAGAAGGATTACAGTGACGCCCGTGACCGGGCAGCCGAGGCCATCCGGTCGGTCGTCGAGATCAATGCCACTTTAGCCCTTCCGGTGGATGTGGCCAATCAGTGCGCTGTTTACTAAGCCTTCTTGACCCGTCAGCCGGATCCGACTGTCAAAAAGATTATAAAGTTCATGCACGACCGGACGCAGGTGATGAGGGACATTTGGGTGCAGATGAAGAACATGGTGGAGATCATCAGTTCCGCAAAGGCCGGTCCGTCATCAGAGCCACCGGCAGATCGGGAGGGGCCCAGACCACCGTCCCCACCCAGGGAACCGGCGCCGGTGCCACCTCCAGCCTCTCCGATACGGTCGACCATCCGGTCAGCCCAACAGGAGGTAGGACATCCGCTGGAGGAGCCTATCCCGGATACCTTGAGCAGTCTGCACACTCTGCCCAATTTGGCTGGAATCGAGACTGTTAACCCCGGAAACATCCCTTTGGAACCGGACCAAGGACCACCACCGGAAGGCTTTATGCCGGTACAGGGATCTCCGGAAAAGCTCCAGGTGGATCTCAGCGTGGTTCCGGTGGCGGCACGATCTCCATCCCCGGCGGTTCAAGCAGAACGATCCCGGAAGTCCAGCGAACCGTCGGCCTCTGATGCTCCGGAAGAAGGCCCCTCGTTGAAGAAGCTGAAGAGGGTACAGAAGAAGGAACGGATGGATGGAACCCGGCACAGTCCCCGGTTCGATAAGCACAAGGAGTAGAAGTTAGGATAAGGACCGGATAAAATGGCAGCGACTAACGATGGGGCTCCAGTGCACCCGGCTACCGATCCGGATAGATAGCGGCAGTAACTAGGAATAGAAGGCGGCCACCGGTCCGGGATTCCCGGATCCAAGATCCGGAATTTCTGGATCTCGATGGGCCACTTGGTCGCCTTAGGAATCGATAGGTTTAGTATTTAAGCTGGACGTTTTTCCAAGGCCGGGGCCTTGTTTTTGTACGCCGTTTTGTTGATTGCAGTTGGGAATATACTTTTGAATTTGTTGTGTCAACCGGCTGCTGACGGGTCCGTTGCCGTATGGTTTGCTGGTATTATTGTCTTCAGTAGTGTTCCGGAGGAGTGTTGAACAGTGGAATAATCCGGAGAGCGCCCGGAGAGACTAGGGAGGTGTCGAGCGTCGAGTGTTGACGGTTTCCAGTCCCGGAAGGAGTCCGTAGGGAAGGGGAGACGTACTGCAGCAGGGCTGGTAGTCTCAAGGACACGGCGAACCGTGTGTACACCGGGATCCGGAAACGGACCAGTCGCTTCCTGTAGATGGGATAAAAGCCGAATGTCCAACTGCGAACCAATCCGGAAGGGAGATAGTATAGTCGAATACTGTGCAGCCGTAAGGTGATGTCATTGTAGTATGATTTCCGTATTCATAACCGGCACTGAGTAGCTATCCGGACCGGTACCTAGCCGTACGGAAGGATTATTACACCACTTCTTGAGTGGTAAATAGGAACAGTGGGGAGTCCAGCCACTTTAAGTCACGGGACGGTGGAAAATCCAGCCACTTGAAAGGATAGACGGATCAGTGGGAACCGGCCACTAGTCTAAAAAGCCGGAAAATAGGAACGAGGCAAAAACTACCGGGTTCGGCCAACCGGTTGTAAGACGGAATACGGTCGGACACTGGTGGTGATTTCCGTTAGGATCTAAAAGGAAGAAAACTACAGGTCTTTGTGGGAACGAACACGGAGTGGTTCACTTTGGAGGGTATTTAGTGTGAATTAAGTGCCTTCCGGAGGAATACGGATACCACGTCGTGCTACATGTGATTTTTGGCGCCGCTGCCGGGGATCTATATGATTTTCTTCCTCCGGATTTCTACGGTTGTCACTAATCCAAGTCAGGTTGTAGAAAACGCATGAATCCGAATTCTGAGCCGGAAGGAGTACAGAGGTCTAGTAGAAAGAAGAAGGGTGATCAGGAGCCGGAAGCCAGACCATTCGTCACCACTCGGGCAGAACTTGTTGAAGACGCAGATCAAGAGATAGCCGGGACTTCCGGATCCGGAGGTCAGGGTGAGACAGTACCACCTGGGCCGGTGGCCGGAGGGCCGGTAGCGGGTCTTCCTATGGCCCGGAAGTTCTCTAGACTGAAGTATCGGAAGTTCAGGGGCGATGGCCGGGAGGACGTGGACGAATGGCTAAGCGAGTTCAACGTCACGGCTGCCGCCAACCAAGAGGAAGAGGCAATCAAGTTACGGTTTTTCCAGGGACTACTCAAGAAGGAGGCACTCCAGTGGTACCAAGAGGAACCGGACAACGTGCGAAGAAATTGGGGTTTGCTATCTGATGCCTTCCGGAGGGCATTCCGGGAGGTAGGAGGAGAAGCCCGCACATTGGGAAAACTTAGTAAAATCCGGATGGAGCCGGAAGAGTCAGTCCGCCGGTACGGACAGAGGGTTAGAAGTTTAATTCATAAATTAAGTCCCGGAATCGCAAATAGTATCCAGGTAGAATGGTACGTCGCTGGGTTACCCGACCGGATGGGGTTCCAAGTAAGGCAGACCCGGCCACAGACTTTGCCGGAGGCTATGGAGGCCGCCCAGAACTATGAGAACTCCAAGCAGTCCATACGGCAGTACCGTAAGGCAGGGAAGACCTCTAAACGTCTTCGAAAGATCCGGAGAAACCGGGATTTTAGTTCAGAATCCAGTGGATCCAGCTTCAAAGATAGCTCGGAAACCGGAAGTAGCAGCAGTGAAGAGGATCGCTCACGCCGGAAGGCGTCAAGTAGCAAGGGCTACCGGAAGGAGAAAGAACGGACGATAGTCCGAATAAAGGAGGAATACCCATCGGAGAAACGGATGATCAAAGATCTGGTGAACAGCATTGAAGAACTTAAAGTCCAGATGGCGGAAGAGAAGAAGGCATGGAAGGCGCTACCCACCGTCCGAAACAACGTATGGTGCACCAACTGCGGAAAGCCGGGACATTACAACCGGGAATGCCCACATGGAGCACCCAAGAGAGTGCAGTTTATGGATGAAGAGGGGTCAGTATTCTTTGCGGAACCTGCTTATGAAGAGGAGGAAGTGGAAATGCTACCGGTTTATGAAGAGGAGGAAGTGGAAATGCTACCTATGGCCGTGGACGGATGATGCAGCCGGTTATCAGACCTCGACCCGGAATGGGTTATCCATCCGGTGGGCATCCGCCCCAGCCGGCACTTCCACCTGTCTCCGTAGAACGTCAGTTTGGATGTTGTTATATTTGTGGAGAAGCCGGTCATTATGCTAACAATTGTCCACACCGAGGAGGTCAAGGCGCACCGTTGGAACTTCCGTGTCAAAACTGTGGTCAGTACGGCCACAAGTCACCCCAATGCCAACAACAGGTTAGACCTAGGGCTATCTATAAACAGGTGGAAGAACCTCCCCGTGAGCGTACCGGGCTCAATTACGGACACAAGGATGGGGTCGAGAATCCGACAAGTTGACGGTTACCGGTGGAACCACGAGGAGAGACCGGCGTGGGTATCCATCAAGTCAGTTCGCGTAGTTCCACCCGGAAACAGGACTCAGAAAAGAAGAAGAGGAAGTCCGGTGTTCGGACCAGGTCACAGAGGAAAGAGAGTAGCCGAACGGAATCTTCAGAGACATCCGGGGAATCAGAGAAAGAAGTGCCCCCGGAGACAGTCCCGGTTGAAAAAGGGGTCAAGATCCTACCAACTATGCCGGACATTGGACCGGAAGTAATTGCTGGGTTACCTCAAGTACAGGAAAGCCGGAAGGTGACATTTAGCGAGATTCCGGAAATTATCCAACCGGAAGTCCGGGCGAAAGCCGACAGGTACGACATCCTCCAAGATATTCAAGCCCTGCCAGCCAATGTCACCATCGGACAACTGTTACATGATAATCCTAATTATCAGAAGCGGGTTAAGTCAGGCTTAATCCGGAATCGGAAACGGAAGATTAAGCTGCCTTCCGTCGCAGTCAATTTTGCCGAGATGGAGGATTTCGGGGCGCCGGAAATAGCTGTGGAGATCGACGGATGTATTATCCCAAAGGTACCGGTAGATGGAGGATCCGGAGTAAATCTACTACTGGAGAGTACGGCCAATGATTTAGGGTACACTGTCTTTGAGCCTACCGATCAGACCCTACGGATGGCAGACCAGTCTCGAGTAGTACCAGTAGGAAAACTATCGGCAGTACCTACAAAGATTTCCGGACTCACTTACCCGCTCAATTATTTGGTTATCCGGGTGGAGGAAGGAAATCCGTTTCCACTGTTACTAAGGCGGCCATGGCTATATCTAGCCGGAGTCAAGGTAAATTGGGCAAAGAAGGCTTTTACTTTCGGAGACCCGGCTGTTTTGCTATCATGGAAACCGGAGCTCCACCTGGGGGAAACAAGTGAAACGGATGGTTACACTTCCGACTGGACAGGGTCGGAAAACTCGGATTCCCTACAGTCCTATCATGTTCAAGAGTTTCAAGAGGTATCAGAAGAAGATCTGGGTTTCCACAACCCGGTACCGGAACAGAAGCCGGATGGGACCGAAAAACCGAACCGACCACCGGAAGTCAGGAAGGACGATGACAGGGCCTTAGGGGAATCAAGCGTTCCATTGACCTCCAAATGGATTAGAGAACAGTTCGCAGCCGGGGTAATCAAAACAGGGACATCCGGGTCAAGGACCACTGACCTACCATGGTTAGCCCTACCGGGGTCCGTAGGAACAGATGCTACCGAACCGGTTAAGAATGTTGTAGCACCGGAGGATTACGAAGCAGTGAAGACGGAAGCCGGTAGGACTTTCTATTTGGGAAAGGGATTGACGGACCGGGAGAGGGCGCAGTATTTGGAACTGCTCACGGAATACAATGACGTCTTTGCCTGGCTCCCATCGGATCTGGTGGGTATACCGCCGGAACTGGGCGAACACCACATCGACCTAATGGAGGGAGCGGTTCCGGTTCGCCAAAGGCAGTACCGGCTCAACCCAAAATACTCCATGATGGTGAAAGAGGAACTAGATAAACTGCTGGAAGCCGGTTTCATCTATCTAGTGAATAACTCCGAGTGGGTGTCACCTATTGTGGTGGTACCGAAAAAATCAGGCCCGGATGGTAAGGTCAAAATCCGGGTATGTCAGGACTTCCGGAAGCTGAATGCGGCCACGAAAAAGGATCATTTTCCTTTACCCTTCATCGACATGGTGCTCGATCACGTGGCCGGTCAGGAATGCTTCAGTTTTCTAGATGGGTTTTCCGGATACAATCAGGTGTCCATCCGGAAAGAGGACCAACTGAAAACTACTTTTACCACCGATTGGGGCACCTACGCTTTCAACCGGATGCCTTTCGGGTTGTGCAATGCTCCCGGAACTTTTCAACGGTTGATGATGGACATATTTCAGGACTTCTTAAAGCATTTCTTGGAAGTTTTCATTGACGACTTTGCGGTGTTTAGCCGATGGGTGGAACACCTGGACTATCTCCGGAAGACGTTCCAGCGATGCCGAGAGACTAAGCTCAAGCTCCATCCGGGTAAGTGTTTTTTTGGTATGTTAGCCGGACTATTGCTCGGACACATAGTCAGCCGGAAGGGAATAGCAGTAGACGTAGCAAAAGTGATAGTCATGTTGGCTCTTCTTGCTCCCACCAACCTCCGGGAACTCAGAGGATTTCTGGGGTGTGTGGGATACTACCGGAGGTTCATTGAGAACTATGCCCGGTTGGCAATGCCACTGACGGAGCTGCTCAAGAAGGAAGAGGAGTACCTCTAGACGGAAATCCGTCAACAAGCCTTTGAAGAATTGAAGAGACGGTTGGTCACAGCCCCTATACTAGCACCGCCGGATTGGTCAAAACCTTTCCATGTCACCTTGGATGCCTCCCGTTGGTGTGTGGGAGCTATTCTATGGCAATTGGATGACGAGGGCTGGGAAAGACCCATCTATTATGCCAGTCGGCAGATGAATCCGGCCGAGAAGAATTACACGACAACCGAAAGGGAGGCCCTAGCCGTCATTTATGCGTGCAAAAAGTTTCGTCATTACCTATTGGGGTACAAAGTCATCTTCCATACGGATCATGACTCGCTGAAGTATTTAGTCAACAAACCGGACCTGTCCGGAAGGTTGGCCAGGTGGATATTACTTCTTCAAGAGTTCAACTACGAAGTTATTGTCAAATCCGGGAAATCTAACCTCAATGCAGATTACTTGTCACGACAACGAGGAAAAGAGAGCAAGGAGGAGATATCTTCAGAGTTTCCGGATGAATTTCCGGAAGAATACCCGGTTGGTACCAGTATACAGGATATACCGGACCCCCGCGACCTTCCGGTCGTAGGAGGGACATCTTCCGTCTACCATATTCAGGAGGACGAAAGGGAGGACCAGGACCTTCAGCGGATTAAGAACTATCTCCAGACTCAGAGGTATCCGGAAGGACTGAGTAGAGAGGAGAAAAGTGTGTTTCAGCACCGTATTTTCTAGTCGGAGAATTGCTTTTCAAACTAGGGGCGGATGAAAAACTCCGACGCTGCCTAGAACCCATCTATTGCCGAAAGGTCATCCGGGCTCTACATGATGGACCGGCCGGAGGACACTATGCATCCGTCATCACCGTACAGAAGATCCGCGAGGCCGGATACTGGTGGCCACACCTTCACCGTGATGTTCATCAATTCATAAAAGAATGCGACCCCTGCCAACGGATAGGCGCTCCTGCCGTCCGGCATCACTGGCCGCTAACTCCCATTGTCCCCCTAGCACCGTTTGAAAAATGGGGAGTGGATTTTATTGGACCTATTCAACCTTTAGGCACTCAGAGGCACCGGTACATCATTTTGGCGACGGACTACGCCACAAAGTGGGTAGAAGCCAGGGCCACCCGGAAAAATGACGCCGAGACATCCGCCCGGTTCATATTTGAAAGGATAATGATGCGGTTTGGCCATCCGTTGGAGATAGTGAGCGACCGGGGAACACATTTCCTGAACGAAGTGGTGGCCGGTCTGACCAACCAGTACGAAGTCAAACACCGGAAGACCACCCCGTACAATCCCAAGGCAAACGGATTGACGGAACGTGCCAACGGAATAATTTGTAAGATTCTGACCAAGGTAGTTACCTCACATAAGACGGACTGGGACCGGAAACTGACTTCAGCCGTCTATGCGTATAACACGGCACACAAGAGTACGACCGGACGGACTCCGTATTATCTGGTATACGGACAGAAGGTACTTCAGTCCATCGAGACGGAAGTAGAGACTTTAAGGGTGCTCGCAGCCAACCACGGAGATAAAACGGATACCCTCGACCACCGTCTACAGGTCATCGACCGGATGGAGGAAGACCGGATGGAGGCATTGGAAAGGACAAAGGAGGTCCAAGCCAAAAGGAAGGAAGTGTATGACAAGCGAATCACGATGGATAAAGAAATCGAAGAAGGGGGATTGGTTCTAGTCTATGACAGCCGATACAAGAATTTTCCGGGTAAGTTACATACTCGCTGGGAGGGTAGCTTGTACGTGAGCGCAGAGCGCAGAGCGGAGAGCGGTGAGCGCAGATTTGGAGAGCGGAGAGCACAGAATGGGGGACAGAACCTAAAAATAGCACTTTTTTTACTAAAAATAAATCATAAAATTAGAAGATTCGAATATTCTTAATTTATTTTTGGAAATTTACTAATTTTAGTAATTTAATTGACCCTATAACCGTGGACTAATTACAGTATTTTCATTGAATTTGTAGTTCATTTTCTCTTTTCTTGGTGATTAATTTTTTAACGTGCACCAATTACTATGCTCCAGCTCCTTCTTACTAGTTCAGGCATACAGTAATTCCCCTTATCTCCTTAAATTTATATGCAAATTACTACTTAAAATGTATTGGTATTGAACCTCTGAACAGGGATCAAGTAACATTTAATTTCGTAACATTTTCTTAACATTGCTAGAATTCATCCACCATAGTCTACACGCCTTTTTCCTTTTTTTTATTTTCTTTTAATTTTTTTGAAATTTGTCTTGTATTTTTTATAAAATTTTCTTTATTCTATCTATCTTGTTAGAGGGGTCAAAAGCCTCCTTTCATTTGATTCTCTCCTTCATTTTATTTTCACAATCATTTTATTTTCACATTCAATTTGTTAATCTTCTTCATATTATTTTCAACCTTCATTTTAAATATTGCTATTCTTTTCTTTAATCTTTTTAATTTCAATTTATATAAATGTTTTTTTTTTTTTTTTTTTTTTTTTTTTTCATTCTTTAATTTAAAAAAAAAAATTTAAATGCTAAATGACCTCTGCTAAACCTTCATCTTTTTCCATTCGGTTTAGGAGGATGACAACTTCTCAATGAATGAATAGCCGATTTTCAAGGGCGCCAAGCATCTTCTCTAGGGATATTTAAGATAAGAGTAAGGAATGTCTCTTCCTCTTTTGTATTGGTGTTATGTGAAGCTCTTTTCCGTAGTACGGGACAGCAGCTATGGAAGACGTCAGAGATATTGTTGTTTCACTCGCTGACGATGTTTGTCCATTTCAACCATATGTTGAGGTGGAGGACGAAGAAGAGGTGATGGCCAACAGCCAAGGCCGTCCGTCGACATCAGATGTTGCGGTACAACCGGATGTAAGAGCTGACCCTCCACGTTCAGAAAATTCGGATGATATCAGAGTGCTAGAGAAGGACGCAGATGTGCCTTTGCAACCACATGCATACTCGAAGGTTGGAAAGATCCCAAGGGGAACCTATTCCAGGGAATCAGTTAATCGGAGGCGGGGAGGTGGGCCATTGCTGAAACGATCATACCAAGGACATTTTTCAAGTGTGGGAACGAAAGTGAATGCGAATGTAGTTTCTCCTGTAGTACAGTCAGCGGCTGGCAGTCCTGCTGATAGTGTAGTGGGCAACCCTAAACGTGTTAGGTTCGAAGATTGAGACATCTAATAACAAGTATATGTTTGCTGTAATAAAAGATACATGTCAGGGGATACGAAGTATATAGTGCACTTGTTCAAGATAGATTGTATTGAAATAGAATGCAATTAATGTGAACGACAAAGCCCTTAATATAATGAAAAAGTCAATACAGCTTCTATATTGCTGACTTAGTACATGGGATATTACTAAAATCATTCACTACGTGACAAATGGCCATTGTGGAAATGGCAGTTCTAAAGTAGGAGGGCTACCTACTTCTTCGCCAAGGGGTGACGCAAGATTCCACTCTCTAGGAGAAGCTTGACCTCGTTGAAGCTAAAGGTAGGCGCATGGATGAAAAGCTCCGCTTCGGGATCACGGTTGCAGACCTTCAAGAGTATGTAGTATAGGTGCTTACAATACGTGAACAGAGTCTTGCCACGGAACGTGGTCATCGTCTTCTTGAATGCTGGGCAAGTGCAACCAGGGTAAGAACTGATGGTAATCTGGTACCGTGTGATGTGTGGAGCGACGCCCGAATCCAGCCCAATGATGCAACCGTGGCCCGGCTCTGGTATCATGGTGACGGAACGGAGGCGCGCTTTAAGGGACTCAGAGGAGCCCATGGAAAGTCGCTGCGCTTGATTGGGACGAGTGGCAGTGCGCTTCACCATCTTGCCGTCTCTCTTGCCTGGGTAGCGGTCAGCGTCTGCAGGGACTGGCAGCGAGCTGAGATTTGCAGGGGGCGGGGCAGAGGAGAAGAGGCGTCTTGGGGAGACAGGTTTCTTCTGCGGAAGTTGAAAGCCCGCTGCTTCGTGGGCAAGAATCTCAGTAAGTTTTAGGTTAGTACCTAGTTTCACTGGCCACACCTCGGGAATGGAGGGGAATTCCTGGTCCTTTGAGTAGTGTGCTACCCACTTGCGCTTAGAGCCTTTCACGCAACGCTCGATATCGTCGGAGCAGAAGAAGAACTCAGTCTTCTCCACTAGGTTCCTGCGATAGTTAGTCCAGAGCCCAGTGTAGGTCGGTGCAGCTGTGCAATGGGGCCCCCTGACGATTCTCTCAGTGCACTTCTTCTTCGTTTCAGCTCTTTGGGCCCAGCAGCACTTCGCAGAAAGTTTGTGAAGTCTCGAAATGTGCCACTCCTTCACGTCCACCTTGGTTTCTTCAACCGCGTTGACATGGCGAATGCCGCCCTTGTTCACAGGTGAAGGTAAAGGGGAATCAACTTCCTGGGCAGGAGGTTGGGTACATTGGACGTCGGTGTCGTGTTCGGAGTCGTCTTCCACAATGACGGGCATCTGCATAGGGCGAGCCCTGACGGCACGTCTTGGGCCTCTTGGGCGTGAGAAGTTGGTCTTATCCGGGCGATGAGACTCTTCGTCAGCTCCGATAAGGACGTCGGCTTTTCGCTTCTGTGAACCGAAGACTTCCGCTCCTGGCATGATAGGCTGACGGGTGCAGAACTCATCCGCGCCTGGCATATCGAGCATGGGCTTGTCGAGCAGTGTAGGATTTCCCCATTTCTTCGCGTTGCGTTCCGCCATCTGAAGCCTGAGTTCCTTTTTGGATGGTCCTGTTCCGCCGACGTCACCTTTGAGGAACTGGTAGTAGTTGACAACCTGTAGAAAAGCCCGAACGAAATCGTCCACGGTAGCAACGTAGAGGTCGCTCCCATTGTTTCCTGAAGCTTGGAGCCATTTGTTGTGAACTGTTTCGGCGAGGTTACAGGTGGGCATTTCTGTGAGTTCTTCTTTCGTGAATTTCTGCAGATTTGGCAGTAGGTGCCGTTAGATTCAGCGATTACAGTTTTGTAGGTTAGGGCTAGGAAACCAGTATCAAAAACATGAAAACAGAGAGCAGAGATAATACCTCGGTCATGAATCCCCCCCACTGGCGGAAGCGGTGGTGCCAGAATGACAGCCACTGATCGAGTTTGATGAGCCCGCTCTCGCCAACGACCCCGGTGGATGCCCGCCATGCTCGCAAGGCGTGGTACAGAGTTTCCGCCTCTGCCATGCTGGTCGCATTCTTGTATTGAGTGCACATCTTCTTGTGCTGTTCCCAGAGTTCTTCGGGGAAGTGCTTCTGCGTATACGCCACCATGTTCTGAGTCCAGTGGAACAAGCACGACCTCTCCCGGTCCTCCATTGGGTCTTCTTTGTTGCCATTGCCGTAAAGGATTCGCACTGCATTCCAATTCGCCTGTGCGTTATCCGCCATGAACCCCTTGAAGTTCGGCGCTGCAACGCCATTGATCTCCATGACCAGGTTCAGGTTTTTCCAGAAGACGAGCTGGGCGTCCGTGTCCTCGGACTGCATGTCGCAAGTGGCGATTGTCATCACGCGGCAGTAGGTGGCGTCGTACACATGGCACGCCATGGTCGACCAGTCTTTGACGCGTTTTACATGGTCGAACATGATCCATGCGTTCTCCAAGTCGCCACCAGCTTGCATTCGGCTGACCAAGTCGACACCACTTCCCGGCCCGACCTCCGACATCTTGAAGACGAAGACTTTGTCACGCATAGATCCCTGACCAGGAAACCTATTCTCCTGGACATACGCCCAGAGACTGTTACCACGGAGCTTGGTGATACCGTCCATGATTCCGTACCTATTGAATTTCTTGAAGGTGGCGACTTTGTTGCGGATGTTTGGTGACGCCATGTCTTTGCAACGATCCAAAACAGGAACCAGCTCCTCCATCGTCAGCTTCCTCGGAGGTGCATCCTCGGGTTGTAGAAGGTAGCTCCCGATGAGGAGTTTGCTCGCCTCCAGGACAACGGCGCTCTTTGTTGCTTTGTTGTTCATCTCTACCTGCTCTTCTATTAAGCTACTAATCTCTGCTTTAGAGTCTCTGTAGTCTCCTACTTTCACTGGATGATCATGTGTTCCTATGTGAATACACGCTCTAGTCTGATTCGGTTTGCCCACAACGTAATAAATCTTAGCCTCGCATGTAGCTACACATGATGGAGGTTCTTTACATACCTTGCACACTAGCGTGGAGTCAGATGGAGGAGGCTGATCCATGAGAAAAGCTTGCAGGGTACAGCCTTCGAACTCAGTCTCGTTAACCTCGAAGATCTTGGGAACACGCTTGAGGAAGTCAGACTCCACGTTCGTGCAACGCAGCCATCCGACGCAGGTGGAACTTCGAAAAGAGAGTCCGAAGTCGTTTTTGATGTTTGTTGTGATGGTCTTGGTCCACAAGTGTCCGTCGTATCGTTTGTCCATTCCCTGCATAGACTTGGCGGCGAGTTTAGAGGAACCTGCAGCAGCTGGGGGCAACTCAAAAAGAACCGGACCATCAAACTTCGCAGGCAAGTACTCTACTCTCTCGTGTCTAATAGTGGAATAGTCTATCTTCTTCAAAATGTTTTTGGACCCACGCGTCTTAGCAATCTCTTTAAGGAGCGGAACAATGCTAACTGTGACCTGGGACAATGGAGGAGAGACATTGGAAGGAGGAGCATCTGCGTGGACCTTAGGCACCAACTTGACGGGACTGACTTCGTCATCAGAAGAGAGAGATATGACCGTCGGAGGAGGTTTCTCTACATCTGAAGTCTCGGTACCAGGCTCGACTTTGACTTTGACATCACGAGGTAAGGGAGTCTGAATTGTGCAAGTAGAAGAGCGACGGGGGGTGAGGATCTCAGTGGATGCAGCCATAAGAAAATCAGTAAGACCGTAGACTCTATAGGATCCAGGGAGGAGTCTCCACTGCAACATGTTGTTCTCATCTCTCACTGAAGGTTGCCCGAGGGTGTGGGTAACCTCGGCAGTAACGTCATCGAACATCTCCTCCTCTATACTGATAGAATCCTCACGGAAATGGAATCTGAGACTCAAGCGAAGAGAGGATACTGTAGCAAGACCATCGTCATCTACGCGAAACCTAAGAGGGATGCCCATGCCTTGGGCGTACAGGCACACCATTCCCATGTTTACAGACGGAGAGAGTAGAAGAGAGAGTGTATTAGCAATGGCGTAACGCGAGAACAAAGTGAGAGGAATGATGCATCGTTGTTGATCATTTTATTCAAGTTGGAATGTCCTTGTGAACAGTTGGAGAATGATTCATTCTGTTAGGTAACGAATGTAAGATTTATTAGAGACGGCGCTAACTAATTATAATGCCACTTTTTGCAGGTCTAAGAATATCAGGTAAGATTTTTAGAACTCCACATTGATAATTTGAATTCAGGAGCACATTCTATTTGTTATGATTTATTATAGGATTAGAATGAGCCGTCATTAAAATTCTACATTTAAAACAATGATTTTTAAAAGCGGCAAGCAGTGAAGAGCTCGGATTTCTACCTTTTATTTTAGGGCTGAAATTTTAAACTATACTTTAATATAGAATTATCATTGGTACTCTTAATATAAAGTGGGTATATAATGTGTCAGTGGTTTAGAAAGTATTTGAGCTTAAGGTTTAGTTAAAATAGAGGTACGTCATAGGTATTTAAGCTGGGAGGTAACTCTCATGAGAGTCTTTTTGTAAGAGAGTCCTTCCTGTGGTTAGACACATGAAGCAGAGTGGAGGGCCATCTCCCTCCACTTATGTCACTCCTAAACCTAGAAGAAAACCAGGTGGTACAGATTTCACGGATAGGAGAGCTAGAAAGAGGAGAGCATTACGTAAGAAGGTAGTTTTTAAAGGTGACAATTTGAGTGCTCCTGTAAAAAGGAGAGGAGTCGGCCTGCCTGTAGCATTGAAGTTTTGTAGCATTCGCAAACTCATTCTCGAGTCTATAGTGGAGGAGAAGGAAGAGATATTAGAGAACACCGTTGTTGAGAGTCAAGAGCACGAACTGGAGGTACTCGTAAGTGGAGTTGCACGTGAGGCCATGACGGAGGAATTAGTCTTTAATTGTAGTCAAAGAGTAGAGTCACCACAACCTTCGTTTACTTTCAATGAATTTTCGACAGGGGAGCCTGATTCTCAATCAGATCTGTATTTAAACTCCGATTTGGTAAGTAATTGCAAACCGTCTACAACCACGCTGTTGTGAATTCTATGTAATAATTACTATACTTTTTAAACGTTATTCTCTAAATAGTTTAATTGAGTTTTATGAATGAAATGGTTTAAGACTTATGAATGCCACTAACTCGCCTGTTTAATTTTTGGTCTAATTTTTTATAGGGTAAGAAATGGATAAGGGAGGTGGGTGGATCGAGATTACTCTCACAAGGAGGAGAGAGTTGCGAAACTGAGCAGCTTCGACTTGTTGCGAGGCGGGCGAGGGAAGGGATTCTCCACGCGGGTGAGGGTGGCTTAGCGATGGCGGCACGAGTGGCAGATGAGGTCGAGGAACGAGTGGAAGAGGGAGAGCTTGCTGGTGGAGGAGGCGCGGCTGAAATGGCTGCTGAGCCCGAGCCGCAGCCTGAGCTCGGGGTAGGAGCTCCAGGCGGGAGCGACGGGAGCGAGGGCAGCGAGGAAGAGGAAGAGGAGAATGCTGTCGACAACGAGGAAGAGGAAGACCAGGTAACGCTCACCACCTGTTCCTAGAGTCTCTTCCGGTTGTTTGAATGGTGGGATTTTTGAATCTTGGGTTGGTGGGATTTTTGAATCTTGGGTTGATTCTATCGTACGGACTTGAGAACCATCATGAGATCGTACGGCAAGGTTTGTGATTATGATTTCGTACAATGTACTTGGATTCGAGCATTATTGTGGTTGGGTTCTGTGAGAATGGATCTAATGCGGATTCGGGTTCTCAGATTGTTGTTGGGTATTGGGAGTTTCTTGTGTTGGGTTGGAATGCGAGAGTTGTTGGGTTGCGGCCTCTTGGGTTGCGGTTCTTGGATTGCCGAATGGGAGGATTAGCACAAGGGCATGAGCAGTTGGAGGCCGAGGAGGCTTATGCCTTTGATGAAGCTTGGGTTTTGATTCCTTGTCCAGCACTTTTTTATTTTGTTTTGTGAGTGCGGTGTGTGATGCTTCCCTGCCTAGTTGCTGCTGCCTTCAGTTTCGAAGTGTTTTTATTTTTTATTATTCAAATTAAAACCCCCCCCCTTCGAAGGCATTGTCATTGCCGAGGAAGGGGCTCATCAGTTCCGAGCTCAGCACTTGCGGATTTGTTCAGGGCCAGCACTTTGGGCCGTGGGGATTTTTGGTGTTATTTGAGTTATTTGTTAATTAATAACGAATTAAATATTAAAGATTTGATAAGTATCATTATTGGTTGATGATGGAATTCGTTTTTCAATGTTTTTTTTTTTAATTTTGAGAAAATAAAAAACCCGCCCACCTACTATCATCAACGACAGTAGGCCGGGAGGGTGCTGCTCCATTTCGGTTCTTTGTATTTTTTTTAATTTTTTTTTTGTTATTTGAGTTATTTGTTAATTAATAACGAATTAAATATTAAAGATTTGATAAGTATACGTTATTTGTTGATGATGGAATTCGTTTTTCAATGTTTTTTTTTTTAATTTTGAGAAAATAAAAAACCCGCCCACCTACTGTCGTCAACGACAGTAGGCCGGGAGGGTGCTGCTCCATTTCGGTTCTTTGTAATTTTTTTAATTTTTTTTTTGTTATTTGAGTTATTTGTTAATTAATAACGAATTAAATATTAAAGATTTGATAAGTATACGTTATTGGTTGATGATGGAATTCGTTTTTCAATGTTTTTTTTTTTAATTTTGAGAAAATAAAAAACCCGCCCACCTACTGTCGTCAACGACAGTAGGCCGGGAGGGTGCTGCTCCATTTCGGTTCTTTGTGATTTTTTTAATTTTTTTTTTGTTATTTGAGTTATTTGTTAATTAATAACGAATTAAATATTAAAGATTTGATAAGTATACGTTATTGGTTGATGATGGAATTCGTTTTTCAATGTTTTTTTTTTTAATTTTGAGAAAATAAAAAACCCGCCCACCTACTATCATCAACGACAGTAGGCCGGGAGGGTGCTGCTCCATTTCGGTTCTTTGTGATTTTTTTAATTTTTTTTTTGTTATTTGAGTTATTTGTTAATTAATAACGAATTAAATATTAAAGATTTGATAAGTATACGTTATTGGTTGATGATGGAATTCGTTTTTCAATGTTTTTTTTTTTAATTTTGAGAAAATAAAAAACCCGCCCACCTACTGTCGTCAACGACAGTAGGCCGGGAGGGTGCTGCTCCATTTCGGTTCTTTGTGATTTTTTTAATTTTTTTTTTGTTATTTGAGTTATTTGTTAATTAATAACGAATTAAATATTAAAGATTTGATAAGTATACGTTATTGGTTGATGATGGAATTCGTTTTTCAATGTTTTTTTTTTTAATTTTGAGAAAATAAAAAACCCGCCCACCTACTGTCGTCAACGACAGTAGGCCGGGAGGGTGCTGCTCCATTTCGGTTCTTTGTGATTTTTTTAATTTTTTTTTTGTTATTTGAGTTATTTGTTAATTAATAACGAATTAAATATTAAAGATTTGATAAGTATACGTTATTGGTTGATGATGGAATTCGTATTTCAATGTTTTTTTTTTAAATTTTGAGAAAATAAAAAACCCGCCCACCTACTGTCGTCAACGACAGTAGGCCGGGAGGGTGCTGCTCCATTTCGGTTCTTTGTAATTTTTTTAATTTTTTTTTTGTTATTTGAGTTATTTGTTAATTAATAACGAATTAAATATTAAAGATTTGATAAGTATACGTTATTGGTTGATGATGGAATTCGTTTTTCAATGTTTTTTTTTTTAATTTTGAGAAAATAAAAAACCCGCCCACCTACTGTCGTCAACGACAGTAGGCCGGGAGGGTGCTGCTCCATTTCGGTTCTTTGTGATTTTTTTAATTTTTTTTTTGTTATTTGAGTTATTTGTTAATTAATAACGAATTAAATATTAAAGATTTGATAAGTATACGTTATTGGTTGATGATGGAATTCGTTTTTTCAATGTTTTTTTTTTTAATTTTGAGAAAATAAAAAACCCGCCCACCTACTGTCGTCAACGACAGTAGGCCGGGAGGGTGCTGCTCCATTTCGGTTCTTTGTGATTTTTTTAATTTTTTTTTTGTTATTTGAGTTATTTGTTAATTAATAACGAATTAAATATTAAAGATTTGATAAGTATACGTTATTGGTTGATGATGGAATTCGTATTTCAATGTTTTTTTTTAAATTTTGAGAAAATAAAAAACCCGCCCACCTACTGTCGTCAACGACAGTAGGCCGGGAGGGTGCTGCTCCATTTCGGTTCTTTGTAATTTTTTTAATTTTTTTTTTGTTATTTGAGTTATTTGTTAATTAATAACGAATTAAATATTAAAGATTTGATAAGTATACGTTATTGGTTGATGATGGAATTCGTATTTCAATGTTAAGGTTGGGGGACAATATGGGATTTCTGATAGTTGTTCCATTTTTTTCCTCTTTGATTTTTTGTGTTGATTGAAAGGGTTTTAATTTATGAAGTCTTAAAAAAAATCTTATAAGTCTTTATGAGTTTTAAAGGTTTTCTAGGGAGCCTTCTCGAGGTTCTGGTTTGTATCTTAAAAGTTCCTGTTCTTTTTGTTACTTACAACATTGTTTACAATTAAGGACTTTGATGGGGATCAAATGGGGAGCGAACGTCAAGACCCTACGCCAGCAGAAACTGAGGTATTTCATTCAATCTACAATTTATATTCCTTTTTTATGTTTATGATGTTCAGTTCTATTCGCCCTCTTTCCTTCTTTGTTTCCTACTCTTTTAATTAGGGCAGTTGATCATCTCTTCATTTCTCCTAATGTAGGTATCATCCGATGCTCCTGAGATGTCCGCTACTTCCCCCATTTCTGTCATCAATGTTTCCGATCTTTCGGATTCATTTGATCAGTACCACTGTACCTGTGATGTAGCCAACCCTGTAGGTGTGGAAAGTGGACCTCTCCAGGTCCACTCTCCACAGTACATGCCTACCTCTCCAGTGTACATGCCTACCTCTCCAGTGTACATGCCTACATCCCCGGTGTATGAGCCTACCTCCCCGGGCTATATGCCCACTTCTCCTCCACAGGGCTCCCCGCCGATGTCTCCACCCTCTCCTTCCTCGCCGATTCGAGTCAGGAGGCCAGCCCATGTCGTCTTTGCTCTGCCGGCTATTCTACCGTGCCCAGTCCAACAGACCAGGCGATTTTGGAGGAGGCGCCGTCACTGGAACTGTAGACAGTCTAAGGAGTACTATAGTCGATCCTCACGGAGATAGTTCTATCAATCACAGATGATGATTGAGTTGTTAAAAGAGAGATGACAGTATGAAGATATATTGTTACTTTCTTTTACATACTTGTCTACATTGCATGACTTTCTTCGATTGTGCTTGTTTTCCTAATTTGCGCACCCCCTCGCAGGTTACGCAAACACAAGATGTTTTGGTGAAACCATCTTGTCCGATAAACTTGAAGACTGCTACAGAAGGGGAATTAGAACATCAGACCTTATACAAGGTGGACTCCAACGCCGTCATCAACAAGCTCAGGATCAAGCCATCGCAGAAGTCCCGAATGTTGGTGCCCCTGTGTCGGATGATCCCAATGGCAAAGGTCAGACCAGTGGGCGAAGTGGGTGTGCAGCATTTGGAGCGGGAGTTCGTCAAGGGGTATAGAGATGGCGACCGCGTCATGTACATCTCCATGTACAACAACGAAGAGCAGACGCGAGATGTTACGGATGAGGTCATGGCTAGATGGAGCCCATTATGGAGGGACGCGAATGATGTCTTCGAATTTGAGCTTCAAAGTGACGAGGACTACTCTCAATTCTCGGGGAAGATGTTCTTTGTCTGGGAAGGTAACCATCGCCTCTCAGCATGGCTTCGTCATATCAACAAGCATCATGCAGACGACCCGTCTTGGCACATCTCTGTGCACTGCATAGTACTCGACCCCCGTGGCCACGTTGGCAATCTTCTTCACGCAATGCACGACATCAACTGGTAAGTACTTGTTTCTTTTCTCCTGTTTTTCATTTGTTACTTTATCTCATCTCTTTTATTCATCATAAGTTTTTTTGGTTTATTTTCAGGTCGACTGAGAATGACCACGTCAAGAGTAATCTCCCTGCAAAACTATTTCGAATCCGCTCTTTCGGAATGATGAAGCTGGAGGAATTCAAAGACCTCCTCAGTCCTCAAGAGTATGACGTCTGTTTGAAGAACAAGCCACCTAATCCCTCCTGGTTTCCCTTGACAACTAAAGTTTTCATCGCATTTTTGTACCGAGTAAGTCCTACTTCCTCTCTCTATTTGCTTCTTATTATTCAATACTCATGGAATTTCCTAAGTCTGAATTCTCTTTCTACAGCGGGAACTCGCAGCGGCCTCCGATGAAGCAGCCAATGCCTACCGCATGAAGACACCTAAGGATGAGCAGTCTGCAAGTGCAGTTTGGGATGTTATGAATGAGGCATCAGAGAGAATGGTCGAAGCCATCAAGAAGAAGGACTTCACCAAGTACTTGGCTATTGCAAATCCCAAGAATGGTGACGACTTCCTCAATGAGGTGACTCACTGATCATTGTTCAATTCGCTGTTTCGCATGACTTCAATAATTTCTGTATTTATCTTTCTCAAACTTCGGTTATTCTTGCAGATTAATCGCCATTTCAGTCTCAACAATAAGCCTGAGATGTCAGTGGATAAGCTTCAGAAGATTGTTCCTGCGGCCGTTGAGCCCAAATACAAGGCTCGTTGGTTGAAGTGGTGGAACTCATCCCCGAGTGCTCGAACGTCTTACAGATTTCTGCCATCTGAATTCAAAGACACCGACTTCGACCCATGGTTGAACAAAGCTTCATTCTGGGCTGGGGTAATTTTTATAAGAAATCCATTCCAATTCCTTGTTCCTTTATTTTTTTACCGTATTCCTTCTTCGTTGCTAATTATATCAATTTTGTATTACAGTTGGAGGAAGCCGTCATCCACGAAGTCGAGGACATATTCAAGACGGAGAACCTCGATATAAATTGGATGGCATTTCCTGATGTCCAACAGCCGGGCGATTATGTGGAGAGTTCACGTATTCTCTTGTGGGACAAGGCCTTCCCTACGTTCATTGGAAAATCAGCAGATAAGCCCTTCGACAAGAAGTCCATTTTTTCTAAATTTCCTGGAACCGCCCAAGTTGTCAAGCGGGTTACTTACCGGTACGATACATTCCTCTTAATCAGATTCAAATTCCAGAACGAGGTCTCTTTATCTCTTTGATACTAACCTTCTACATATTGGTTTACATAGGTACTTCAAGCGAGAGCTTGTTCTGAAGGGGGTAATCAAGGTTCAGCAGTTCCCAAGCTACTTCCTCTCTTGGACGTCGAAAACCTCGGACCAGTGTATCTATTCTCCCCAACAGTTGAAAAGGTACAAAGCTCCTCACTTGCTTGAGGGATGCTGGTATCTTGATTGCTCTCGTGGTTTCACGATTGACTCAGAGGCGGACGTCAAGACTCTACACGATGGAGGTGAGGTTGTGGCGGAGGACTCCGTGGATGATGCAGAAGGTCGTGAAGGAGAACAGGATCAGTCTTCTGCTCCACCACCAAAGAGAGGGAGAGGAAGGCGACTGAAATCTCTGCGTTCTCAGTCTGAGGCATCACAGCAAACTGGTGCAGACTCTTCCGCGCCAGCTGAGAAGGCACCAGAGCCCTCTCCGGGTATGATCGTTACCAACCCTTCTCCAGCTTCTTCGCCGGCTCCTTCATCGATCAGTGCTTCGGAGATCACCAGAGGTCTCCTTCAGCAGAGGAAGGCCAAACTATATCCTCAAACAACTTCTTCCGCTGGAGCTTCGATTTCCACACATGTTTCCGTCTTCAACTCATCTATGGATTCCCTGTTGCGGCGAAATAGGAGACAGGAGAGAAAAGGTGGCGACCCGGATTGGATCAAGATTCAAGACTTCATTCGCAAGGTATGTTCTTATATTTTGACATTTCATGGATTCAGTCACCTCTACTCGCTTTGTAGTTACTAACTCTCCTTTCTTGTTTCCTCCAGTTTGGAGCAGGCCGCGAAAACGAAGTTCCGGACCGGTGCAAACAAGAGGACCATCTGGGAGTCGACTTGATCATTGCCGACATCCCTGAGAATCTTCCCGTCCCTTCCGTTTCCGTTCCCCCCACGAGTATTCCGCCTTGGAACTCTCGCTACAAGGATTATTTGTACGACATCTTCCATTTTGCAGATGAATTCCTGCAGAAAGATGGTGCCATCTGCCTCATCTACAACACTGATCAGAAGCTGGCTAAGGATATCGAGGTAGAAGCTGCTGCTGGTCGATACGTGCTGTTCAAGGACTGGTGGGGTGTCAATGTACTCGGCCTGACTTCTCCTACGAACCCCGAGAACTTGGTACTTTTCCTGAACATGCCCTTCTCTTCGCTTACTGATAACCCTTCCGCTTCATTTTACTCACTACTTTTGCTTGACTGCAGACTATGCGATTCTGGATTCGCGTCTACGTTCGTAGTGGCAGTACTTTCTCCTTCCAGACGAAGAAGGAAGACCTAATACATGGGCTCCTCAACATTACCGAGAGTGATGCCATTTTCAACTTGACCGATGTGGATTCGCAGCTCATGAATGAGGAGGTGCCGTGGAGAGGCCCAAGGGAGAAATCCATCGAGATGATGCAGGGCATCATTGAGGAGCTGTCCAAGCCCGGCGACATAGTTGTTGATTGGAATGCTGGGACAGGTAACTATTCATGCATATCTTTTCTGAATTATTCTTCTCGTTTTTACCACAGTTTCTCATTTCTTTGTATCTCTCCGAGTTTCAGGAGCCTCCATCAAGGCTGCCCAGGCTATTGGTCGCCACATTCTCGCTTTTGAGGAGGACGAAGCCATATTCAACGCCCTTCTCAAACCATCCGCCATGGGTCCTCCTAAACATCCAAGGCCGGCAGCAGCAGGCGAAGCGCCTCCAAAGAGAGCAAGACCTGACAAGTGGTGTAAGTCTTCTATTCTTTGTTTATATTATCCAATCATTACTGCTCTTTCTAGCTCTACGGACTCTGTCTAACCACAGTCGGTTCTCTATTGCAGAGTAGTTTCCGCAACACCGCCACGTGGGCCAAGAGCAGTGTCCACTCCATCGTGGCGTCTTCATTCCAGCCCGATTCAGCCTTTCATACTTCCGGACTACGCAGAGGGCTTAGCACAGGCGTTTCAATCTGGAGCCCTTACATATGTTCCTAGTCGGCCAACTACTTTTGATCCCAGGGCCCTTCAATTCGTCGATGACGAGGCGGTAGAAGGAGATACGGAGTCATCTAGTTCTGAGAGTGAAAGTAGCGACTGTAGCATGTTGTGAGGTTGAAGGAGAATTCGGTCTATTGTTGTTTTCATTTGATTTGATTTTGTAGCACGACGTGGTATCCGTATCCCTCCGGAAGGCACTTAATTCACACTAACTACCCTCCAAAGTAAACCACTCCGTGTTCGTTCCCACGAAGACCTATAGTTTTCTTTCTTTTAGATTTTAACGGAAATCACCACCAGTGTCCGACCGTACTCCGTCTTACAGACGGTTGGACAAATCCGGTAGTTTTTGCCTCGTTCCTATTTTCCGGCTTTTTAGACTAGTGGCCGGTTCCCACTGATCCGTCTATCCTTTCAAGTGGCTGGATTTTCCACCGTCCCGTGACTTATAGTGGCTGGACACCCCACTGTTCCTATCTACCACCCGAGAAGTGGAGTAATAATCCTTCCGTACGGCTAGGGACCGGTCCGGATAACTACTCAGTGCCGGTTACGGATACGGAAATCATACTACAATGACATTACCTTACGGCTGCACAGTATTCTACTACACTATCTCCCTTCCGGATTGGTTCGCAGTAGGACATCCGGCTTTTATCCCATCTACAGGAAGCGACCGGTCCGTTTCCGGATCCCGGTGTACACACGGCTCTCCGTGTCCTTGAGACTACCAGCCCTGCTGCAATACGTCTCTCCTTCCCTACGGGCTCCTTCCGGGACTGGAAACCGTCAACACTCGACGCTTGACACCTCCCCAGTCTCTCCGGGCGCTCTCCTGACCTTCCTACTGTTCAACACTCCTCCGGAACTCTACTGAAGACAATAGAACCACAAACCATACGGCAACGGACCCGTCAGCAGCCGGTTGACACAACAAATCCAAAAGTATATTCTCAATTGCAACAACAAAACGGCGTACAAAAACAAGGCCCCTGCCTTGGAAAAACGTCTATCTTATATACTAAAACCTATCGGTTCCTAAAGCGACCAAGTGGCCCACCGAGATCCAGAAATTCCGGATCTTGGATCCGGAAATCCCGGACCGGTGGCCGCCTTCTATTCCTAGTTACTGCTGCTATCTATCCGGATTGGCAGCCGGGTGCACTGGAGCCCCATCGTTAGTCGCTGCCATTTTATCCGGTCCTTATCCTAAAACCCTACTCCTTGTGCTTATCGAGCCGGGGACTGTGCCGGGTTCCGTCCAACCGTTCCTTCTTCTGTACCCGCTTCAGTTTCTTCAACGGGGGGTCTTCTTCCGGAGCCGCAGATGCTGACGGCTCACTGGACTTCCGGGATCGTTCTGCTTGAGCTGCCGGGGATGGAGATCGTGCCGCCACCGGAACTGCGCTGAGATCCACCTGGAGCGTTTCCGGAGATCCCTGTACCGGTATAAAATCTAACGGTGGTGGTCTCTGGTCCGGTTCCAAGGGAATGTTTCCGGGGTTAACAGTCTCGACTCCATCCAAGTTGGGTAGAGTGTGCAGACTGCTCAAGGTGTCCGGAATAGGATCCTCCAGCGGGTGTCCTATCTCCTGTTGGGCGGGCCGGATGGCCGACCGTATCGGAGAGGCTGGAGGTGGCACCGGTGCCGGTTCCCTGGTTGGGGACGGTGGTCTGGGATCCTCTTGATTTGCCGGTGGCCCTGATGACGGACCGGCCTCTGCGTAACCGAGGACTTCCACCAGGTTCTTCATCATCGTCCATGTGTCCCTCATCACCTGTGTCCGGTCGTGCATGAACTTTATAATATTCTTCGTAGTTGGATCCGGTTGACGGGTCACGAACGCCTGGTAAACGGCGCACTGATTGGCCACATCTACCGGAAGAGCTAAAGTGGCCTTGATCTCAGCGACCGACCGGATGGCCTCGACTGCCCGGTCACGGGCGTCATTGAAATCCTTCCGGGCATCACGCACCTCCTCCTCGAGCTTCCGATTCGTCTCCCGGTACTTCGCCAGCCGGTCCATGTGCTTCTCCTGGAGACCGGCCAAGTCCCGGTGCTTGCGAAGAATGCTCAGGCAATCCTCCAACTGGTCCGAACCCGTAAGGATCATTACCTCCCTAGCCAACCGGCCCTCCGCCTTCCTAGTCGACTGTAAGAACCGGGCATATGTCGTTGCCTGCTCCGATAGGTTAACTAAGTCCTGGTACGGATCTCCGGTGTGCTCCGGTGGTCCGGTGGGCTGTTGGATCTCCGTGTTCAGGGTTCGCTTGGCCGGTGCGGGAGTCCGAGGTGATCCGGATGGCTGTCCCTTTTCCGGGCTAGGACGGGGTCTCTTAGCCGGCGTGGGGGAGACCTCAATAACATCATCCTCGTCGTCCTGGTCGGACACTTCTTCCGGCTCAGCGAACTGCTGATAGCTTAAGAGCATATCGTACTCCCGGACCTCTTCAGCACTCAACAGTCCCTTAGTACGGTAGAGGTGAATGAGGAAAGACGGAAGGCAGGTGGCCTGCTTCTTGGTCTTCCGGAGATTGGCCACCTGTCGGTCGACTATCGTCTTCATCATGACCCCCCAGTCCACCGTGAATTCACCGATCATGGCCCCAATGAAAACGGACGCCCACTTGTTGGTGATCCGTTTGGGCTTTTCCGGATGGAAAATAGGGTTCATAAACCCTACTACTCTCCGGGCCTCCGGATCCGCAATGTCATCCAGCCCCCATCCTTCTCTCGGGTCTCCGGTCCCCTTGAGATACTGATGTATGAAGTCCCGGGGCTCCGGCGTCGAGACCTCGCCGCCGGAGTTCTTGAAACCATACGTCTCCCTCCAGAGTTGTGCCGACCACTTATCCGGCTCTCCCCGGATGGTTCCTCGATTCTCAGGATTCTTGACGAGGATCTCCTGGGCCGGAAGGGCAAGCTTCCAACCCCATGCCTTGTCCAGTAGGACCTCACAACCCATAGACTCTAAGGCGGTCCGGAGGAGCTCCTTCTCCTTCTCTCCTGCCGGTATCAACGGCATTACCCGTTGTACCCTGAACGACTGTCCTTCCGCCGCCGGTTCCTTCCCTTTCCTACCCATTCTGCTAAGTCCTCCTCTCCGTCACTCCGGTAACACCTGCACGCACGGTCCTCACCACAATCTCTCGCCTAACGGAAACACTTCCGTCTCACCGTCTCTCTCCTACCGTCTAACCCTAACTGCGCCCACCGCCTTAGAGCGCAAGGACCCGTCGTGCCACAAAATGACAAAGAGAAAGGAAGAGCATGGCGGTCCTTCCTCCTTTTATACCTGCCCTCGCGCCCACCCGTTCGTAGCTCATCATGACGGACGGTCGTAGCCCCTCATCATTGGACGGTCGCGACCGGCGGCGTTTTAATGGTTGCAGCCATTATCCCCGTGTGCGTTGTACCTTTTGGTGGTTATCCTTAAGTCTGCCGGGTCAGGGCTCTGTCATATGGACTGTACCCGTCTCTCCTCCACCGCAGACGACCGGATCTCACCCGGCTGGCCTTCCGGTCACTTATTTATTCAACCGACCGGCTTAACCGGTTGTTTTACTTATAGGCTTAGTACTTCCGTATTTCTAACATAAAATTTTTAATTTTTTTATCATATTCCTACCGGAATTAGTATTCCGGTGTGTCAACCGTGGAAATCACTTTCCACATTACCCCTTTTTCACCCGTGAGCGTCCTCGCGAACGTCATCCGGTCTGTACAGTTTGACCCGGGATCCATTCACCCTAGTATCCATTGGATATCCTTCTAGGTCTGAAAGTTGTAATGACCCATTGGAATAAATCTTATCAACCCGGAACGGTCCCATCCAGCGAGTATGTAACTTACCCGGGAAATTCTTGTACCGGCTGTCATAGACTAGAACCAATCCTCCTTCTTCGATTCCTTTATCCGTTGTGATTCGCTTGTCATACACTTCCTTCCTTTTGGCTTCGACCTCCTTTGTCCGTTCCAATGCCTCCATCCGGTCTTCCTCCATCCGGTCGATGACCTGTAGACGGTCGTCGAGTGCATCCGTTTTATCTCCGTGGTTGGCTGCGAGTACCCTCAACGTCTCTACTTCCGTCTCGATGGACTGAAGTACCTCCTCTCCGTATACCAGATAATACGGAGTCCGTCCGGTTGTACTCTTGTGTGCCGTGTTGTACGCGTAGACCGCCGATGTCAGTTTCCGGTCCCAGTCCGTCTTATGTGAGGTCACCACCTTGGTCAGAATCTTACAGATTATTCCGTTGGCACGTTCCGTCAATCCGTTCGCCTTAGGATTGTACGGTGTGGTCTTCCGGTGTTTGACCTCGTACTGGTTGGTCAGACCGGCCACCACTTCGTTCAGGAAATGTGTTCCCCGGTCGCTCACTATCTCCAACGGATGGCCAAATCGCATCATTATCCTTTCGAATATGAACCGGGCGGATGTCTCGGCATCATTCTTCCGGGTGGCTCTGGCTTCTACCCACTTCGTGGCGTAGTCCGTCGCCAAAATGATGTACCGGTGCCTCTGAGTGCCTACCGGTTGAATTGGCCCAATAAAATCCACTCCCCATTTTTCAAATGGTGCTAGTGGAACAATGGGAGTTAACGGCCAGTGATGCCGTACGGCCGGAGCTCCTATCCGTTGGCAGGGATCGCATTCTTTTATAAATTGATGAACATCCCGGTGAAGGTGTGGCCACCAGTATCCGGCCTCGCGGATCTTCTGTACGGTGATGACGGATGCATAGTGTCCTCCGGCCGGTCCATCATGCAAAGCCCGGATGACCTTCCGGCGATAGATGGGTTCTAGGCAGCGTCGGAGTTTTTCATCCGCCCCTAGTTTGAAAAGCAATTCTCCGACGAGGAAGTACGGTGCCACCCGGTGCTGAAACACACTCTTCTCCTCCCTACTCAGTCCTTCCGGATACCTCTGAGTCTGGAGATAGTTCTTAATCCGCTGAAGATCCTGGTCCTCCCCTTCGTCCTCCTGAATTCGGTAGACGGAAGACGTACCTCCTACGACCGGAAGGTTGCGGGGGTCCGGTATATCCTGTATACTGGTACCAACCGGGTATTCTTCCGGGAATTCATCCGGAAACTCTGAAGATATCTCCTCCTTGCTCTCCTTCCCCCGTTGTCGCGACAAATAATCTGCATTGAGGTTAGACTTCCCGGATTTGACAATAACTTCGTAGTTGAACTCCTGAAGAAGTAATATCCACCGGGCCAACCTTCCGGACAGATCCGGTTTGTTGACTAGATACTTCAGCGAGTCATGATCCGTATGGAAGATGACTTTGTACCCCAATAGGTAATGGCGAAATTTCTTGCACGCATAAATGACGGCTAGAGCCTCCCGTTCGGTTGTCGTGTAATTCTTCTCGGCCGGATTCATCTGCCGGCTGGCATAATAGATGGGTCGTTCCCGGCCCTCGTCATCCAATTGCCATAGGATAGCTCCCACACACCAACCGGATGCATCCAAAGTGACATGAAAAGATTTCGACCAATCCGGTGGGGCTAGTATAGGGGCTGTGACCAACCGTCTCTTCAGTTCTTCAAAAGCTTGTTGACGGATTTCCGTCCAGAGGTACTCCTCTTCCTTCTTGAGCAGCTCCGTTAGTGGCATTGCCAACCGGGCATAATTCTCAATGAACCTCCGGTAGTATCCCACACACCCCAGAAATCCTCTGAGTTCCCGGAGGTTGGTGGGGGCAAGAAGGGCCAACATGACTATTACTTTTGCTACATCCACTGCTATTCCCTTCCGGCTGACTATGTGTCCGAGCAATAGTCCGGCTAACATACCGAAAAAACACTTGCCCGGATGGAGCTTGAGTTTAGTCTCCCGGCATCGCTGGAACGTTTTCCGGAGGTAGTCCAGATGTTCCACCCACCGGCTGAACACCGCAAAGTCGTCAATGAAAACTTCCAGGAAATGTTTTAAGAAATCCTGAAATATGTCCATCATCAACCGTTGAAACGTTCCGGGAGCATTGCACAATCCGAAAGGCATCCGGTTGAAAGCGTAGGTACCCCAATCGGTGGTAAAAGTAGTTTTCAGTTGGTCCTCCTTCCGGATGGACACCTGATTGTATCCGGAAAACCCATCTAGAAAACTGAAGCATTCCTGACCGGCCACGTGATCGAGCACCATGTCGATGAAGGGTAAAGGGAAATGATCCTTCTTCGTGGCTGCATTCAGCTTCCGGAAATCCTGACATACCCGGATTTTGACTTTACCATCCGGACCCGTTTTCTTTGGTACTACTACAATCGGTGACACCCACTCGGAGTTATTCACTGGATAAATAAAACCGGCTTCCAGCAGTTTATCTAGTTCCTCCTTCACCATCATGGAGTACTTTGGGTTGAGCCGGTACTGCCTTTGGCGAACCGGAACCGCTCCCTCCATTAGGTCGATGTGATGTTCGCCCAATTCCGGCGGTATACCCACCAGATCCGATGGAAGCCAGGCGAAGACGTCATCATATTCCGTAAGCAGTTCCAAATACTGTGCCCGCTCCCGGTCCGTCAGTCCTTTTCCCAAATAGAAAGTCCTACCGGTTTCCGTCTTCACCGCTTCGTAATCTTCCGGTGCTACCACATTCTTGACCGGTTCGCTAGCATCCGTTTCTACGGACCCCGGAAGGGTTGACCAGGGTAAGTCACTGGTCCTTGACCCGGATATCCCTGTTTTGATTATTCCATCTGCGAACTGTCCTTTAATCCATTCGGAGGTCAACGGAACGCTTGCTTCTCCTAGGGCCCTGTCATCGTCCTTCCTGCCTTCCGGTGGTCGGTTCGGCACTTCGGTTCCATCCGGCTTCTGTTCAGGTACGGGGTTACGGAATCCCAGATCTTCTTCTGATACCTCCCGGAATTCTTGTACATGATATGACTGCAGGGAATCCGAGTTTTCTGAACTTGTCCAATCGGAAGTGTAACCATCCGTCTCACTTGTTTCCCCCAGATGGAGCTCCGGTTTCCACGATAGCAAAACAGCCGGATCCTTGAAAGTAAAAGCTTTCTTCGCCCAATTTACCTTGACTCCGGCTAGATATAGCCACGGCCGTCCGAGTAACAGTGGAAACGGATTTCCTTCCTCCACCCGGATAACCAAATAGTTGAGCGGGTAAGTGAGTCCGGAAATCTTTGTCGGTACTGCCGACAGTTTTCCCACTGGTACTACTCGAGACTGGTCTGCCATCCGTAGAGTCCGATTGGTAGGCTCAAAGACAGTGTACCCTAAATCATTGGCCGTACTCTCCAGTAGTAGATTTACTCCGGATCCTCCATCTACCGGTACCTTCTGGATAAGGCATCCGTCGATCTCCACAGCTATTTCCGGAGCCCCGAAATCCTCCATCTCGGCAAAATTAACTGCGACGGAAGGCAGCTTAATCTTCCGTTTACGGGTCCGGATTAAGCTGGACTTAACCTGCTTCTGATAATTAGGATTATCATGTAACAGTTGTCCTATGGTGACATTGGCCGGCTGGGCCTGAATATCCTGGAGGATGTCGTACCTGTCGGCTTTCGCCCGGACCTCCGGTTGGATAATTTCCTGAATCTCGCTGAATGTCACCTTCCGGCCCTCCTGTACTTGAGGTAACCCAGCAATTACCTCCGGTCCAATATCCGGCATAGTTGGTAGGGTCTTGACCCCTTTTTCAACCGGGACCGTCTCCGGGGGCACCTCCTTCTCTGATTCCCCGGAAGTTTCTGAAGATTCCGGTCGGCTACTCTCTTTCCTCTGTGACCTGGTCCGAACACCAGATTTCCTCTTCTTCTTTTCTGAATCCTGTCTCCGGGTGGAACTACGCGAACAGACCTGATGGATACCCACGCCGGTCTCTCCTCGTGGTTCCACCGGTAACCGTCAATTTGGCGGATTCTCTACCCCGTCTTTGTGACCGTAGTTGAGCCCGGTACGCTCCCGGGGAGGTTCTTCCACTTGCTTATAGATAGCCCTAGGTCTAACCGGTTGTTGGCATTGGGGTGACTTATGGCCGTACTGACCACAGTTTTGACACGGAAGTTCCAACGGTGCGCCTTGACCTCCTCGATGTGGACAATTGTTAGCATAATGACCGGCTTCTCCACAAATATAACAGCATCCAAACTGCCGTTCCACCGAGACGGGTGGTCGTGCTGGCGGGGCCGGATGTCCACCGGATGGATAGCCCATTCCGGGACGCGGTCTGATAACCGGCTGCATCATCCGTCCACGGCCATAGGCCGGGTTTACCTGGTAAACCGGTAGCATCTCCACTTCCTCCTCTTCATAAGCAGGTTCCGCAAAGAATACTGACCCCTCTTCATCCACAAACTGCACTCTCTTGGGTGCTCCGTGTGGGCATTCCCGGTTGTAATGTCCCGGCTTCCCGCAGTTGGTGCACCACACATTGTTCCGGACGGTGGGCAGCGCTTTCCGTGCTTTCTTCTCTTCCGCCATCTGGACTTTGAGTTCTTCAATGCTGTTCACCAGATCTTTGATCATCCGTTTCTCCGAGGGGTATTCCTCCTTTACTCGGACTATCGTCCGTTCTTTGTCCTTCCGGTAGCCCTTGCTACCTGACGCCTTCCGTCGTGAGCGGTCCTCCTCACTGCTGCTGCTTCCGGTTTCCGAGCTATCTTCGGAGCTGGATCCATTGGATTCTGAACTAGAATCCCGGCTCCTCCGGACCTTTCGGAGACGTCTAGAGGTCTTCCCTGCCTTACGGTACTGCCGTATGGACTGCTTGGAGTTTTCATAGTTCTGGGCGGCCTCCATGGCCTCCGGTAAAGTCTGTGGCCGGGTCTGCCTTACTTGGAACCCCATCCGGTCGGGTAACCCAGCGACGTACCATTCTACCTGGATACTGTTTGCAATTCCGGGACTTAGTTTATGAATTAAACTCCTAACCCTCTGTCCGTACCGGCGGACCGACTCTTCCAGCTCCATCCGGATTTTACTAAGTTTTCCCAATGTGCGGGCTTCTCCTCCTACCTCCCGGAAGGCCCTCCGGAAGGCATCGGATAGCAAACCCCAACTCCTTCGCACGTTGTCCGGTTCCTCTTGGTACCACTGGAGTGCCTCCTTCTTGAGTAATCCCTGGAACAACCGTAACTTGATTGCTTCGTCCTCTTGGTTGGCAGCAGCCGTGGCGTTGAACTCGCTTAGCCATTCGTCCACGTCCTCCCGGCCATCGCCCCTGAACTTCCGATACTTCAGTCTGGAGAACGTCCGGGCCATAGGAAGACCCGCTACCGGTCCCCCGGTCACCGGCCCGGGTGGTACTGTCCCACCCTGACCTCCGGATCCGGAAGTCCCGGCTATCTCTTGATCTGTGTCTTCAATGAATTCTGCTCTAGTAGTGACGAATGGTCTGGCCTCCGTCTCCTGATCACCCTTCTTCTTTCTACTAGACCTCCGTACTCCTTCCGGCTCAGAATTCGGATTCATGCGTTTTCTACAACCTGACTTGGGTTAGTGACAACCGTAGAAATCCGGAGAAAGAAAATCATATAGATCCCCGGCAGCGGCGCCAAAAATCACATGTAGCACGACGTGGTATCCGTATCCCTCCGGAAGGCACTTAATTCACACTAACTACCCTCCAAAGTAAACCACTCCGTGTTCGTTCCCACGAAGACCTATAGTTTTCTTTCTTTTAGATTTTAACGGAAATCACCACCAGTGTCCGACCGTACTCCGTCTTACAGACGGTTGGACAAATCCGGTAGTTTTTGCCTCGTTCCTATTTTCCGGCTTTTTAGACTAGTGGCCGGTTCCCACTGATCCGTCTATCCTTTCAAGTGGCTGGATTTTCCACCGTCCCGTGACTTATAGTGGCTGGACACCCCACTGTTCCTATCTACCACCCGAGAAGTGGAGTAATAATCCTTCCGTACGGCTAGGGACCGGTCCGGATAACTACTCAGTGCCGGTTACGGATACGGAAATCATACTACAATGACATTACCTTACGGCTGCACAGTATTCTACTACACTATCTCCCTTCCGGATTGGTTCGCAGTAGGACATCCGGCTTTTATCCCATCTACAGGAAGCGACCGGTCCGTTTCCGGATCCCGGTGTACACACGGCTCTCCGTGTCCTTGAGACTACCAGCCCTGCTGCAATACGTCTCTCCTTCCCTACGGGCTCCTTCCGGGACTGGAAACCGTCAACACTCGACGCTTGACACCTCCCCAGTCTCTCCGGGCGCTCTCCTGACCTTCCTACTGTTCAACACTCCTCCGGAACTCTACTGAAGACAATAGAACCACAAACCATACGGCAACGGACCCGTCAGCAGCCGGTTGACACAACAAATCCAAAAGTATATTCTCAATTGCAACAACAAAACGGCGTACAAAAACAAGGCCCCTGCCTTGGAAAAACGTCTATCTTATATACTAAAACCTATCGGTTCCTAAAGCGACCAAGTGGCCCACCGAGATCCAGAAATTCCGGATCTTGGATCCGGAAATCCCGGACCGGTGGCCGCCTTCTATTCCTAGTTACTGCTGCTATCTATCCGGATTGGCAGCCGGGTGCACTGGAGCCCCATCGTTAGTCGCTGCCATTTTATCCGGTCCTTATCCTAAAACCCTACTCCTTGTGCTTATCGAGCCGGGGACTGTGCCGGGTTCCGTCCAACCGTTCCTTCTTCTGTACCCGCTTCAGTTTCTTCAACGGGGGGTCTTCTTCCGGAGCCGCAGATGCTGACGGCTCACTGGACTTCCGGGATCGTTCTGCTTGAGCTGCCGGGGATGGAGATCGTGCCGCCACCGGAACTGCGCTGAGATCCACCTGGAGCGTTTCCGGAGATCCCTGTACCGGTATAAAATCTAACGGTGGTGGTCTCTGGTCCGGTTCCAAGGGAATGTTTCCGGGGTTAACAGTCTCGACTCCATCCAAGTTGGGTAGAGTGTGCAGACTGCTCAAGGTGTCCGGAATAGGATCCTCCAGCGGGTGTCCTATCTCCTGTTGGGCGGGCCGGATGGCCGACCGTATCGGAGAGGCTGGAGGTGGCACCGGTGCCGGTTCCCTGGTTGGGGACGGTGGTCTGGGATCCTCTTGATTTGCCGGTGGCCCTGATGACGGACCGGCCTCTGCGTAACCGAGGACTTCCACCAGGTTCTTCATCATCGTCCATGTGTCCCTCATCACCTGTGTCCGGTCGTGCATGAACTTTATAATATTCTTCGTAGTTGGATCCGGTTGACGGGTCACGAACGCCTGGTAAACGGCGCACTGATTGGCCACATCTACCGGAAGAGCTAAAGTGGCCTTGATCTCAGCGACCGACCGGATGGCCTCGACTGCCCGGTCACGGGCGTCATTGAAATCCTTCCGGGCATCACGCACCTCCTCCTCGAGCTTCCGATTCGTCTCCCGGTACTTCGCCAGCCGGTCCATGTGCTTCTCCTGGAGACCGGCCAAGTCCCGGTGCTTGCGAAGAATGCTCAGGCAATCCTCCAACTGGTCCGAACCCGTAAGGATCATTACCTCCCTAGCCAACCGGCCCTCCGCCTTCCTAGTCGACTGTAAGAACCGGGCATATGTCGTTGCCTGCTCCAATAGGTTAACTAAGTCCTGGTACGGATCTCCGGTGTGCTCCGGTGGTCCGGTGGGCTGTTGGATCTCCGTGTTCAGGGTTCGCTTGGCCGGTGCGGGAGTCCGAGGTGATCCGGATGGCTGTCCCTTTTCCGGGCTAGGACGGGGTCTCTTAGCCGGCGTGGGGGAGACCTCAATAACATCATCCTCGTCGTCCTGGTCGGACACTTCTTCCGGCTCAGCGAACTGCTGATAGCTTAAGAGCATATCGTACTCCCGGACCTCTTCAGCACTCAACAGTCCCTTAGTACGGTAGAGGTGAATGAGGAAAGACGGAAGGCAGGTGGCCTGCTTCTTGGTCTTCCGGAGATTGGCCACCTGTCGGTCGACTATCGTCTTCATCATGACCCCCCAGTCCACCGTGAATTCACCGATCATGGCCCCAATGAAAACGGACGCCCACTTGTTGGTGATCCGTTTGGGCTTTTCCGGATGGAAAATAGGGTTCATAAACCCTACTACTCTCCGGGCCTCCGGATCCGCAATGTCATCCAGCCCCCATCCTTCTCTCGGGTCTCCGGTCCCCTTGAGATACTGATGTATGAAGTCCCGGGGCTCCGGCGTCGAGACCTCGCCGCCGGAGTTCTTGAAACCATACGTCTCCCTCCAGAGTTGTGCCGACCACTTATCCGGCTCTCCCCGGATGGTTCCTCGATTCTCAGGATTCTTGACGAGGATCTCCTGGGCCGGAAGGGCAAGCTTCCAACCCCATGCCTTGTCCAGTAGGACCTCACAACCCATAGACTCTAAGGCGGTCCGGAGGAGCTCCTTCTCCTTCTCTCCTGCCGGTATCAACGGCATTACCCGTTGTACCCTGAACGACTGTCCTTCCGCCGCCGGTTCCTTCCCTTTCCTACCCATTCTGCTAAGTCCTCCTCTCCGTCACTCCGGTAACACCTGCACGCACGGTCCTCACCACAATCTCTCGCCTAACGGAAACACTTCCGTCTCACCGTCTCTCTCCTACCGTCTAACCCTAACTGCGCCCACCGCCTTAGAGCGCAAGGACCCGTCGTGCCACAAAATGACAAAGAGAAAGGAAGAGCATGGCGGTCCTTCCTCCTTTTATACCTGCCCTCGCGCCCACCCGTTCGTAGCTCATCATGACGGACGGTCGTAGCCCCTCATCATTGGACGGTCGCGACCGGCGGCGTTTTAATGGTTGCAGCCATTATCCCCGTGTGCGTTGTACCTTTTGGTGGTTATCCTTAAGTCTGCCGGGTCAGGGCTCTGTCATATGGACTGTACCCGTCTCTCCTCCACCGCAGACGACCGGATCTCACCCGGCTGGCCTTCCGGTCACTTATTTATTCAACCGACCGGCTTAACCGGTTGTTTTACTTATAGGCTTAGTACTTCCGTATTTCTAACATAAAATTTTTAATTTTTTTATCATTTTCCTACCGGAATTAGTATTCCGGTGTGTCAACCGTGGAAATCACTTTCCACAGATTTGATTTGATTTAATTGGAGTTCATTGGGTAATCCTTCGTCTACTCTACTTCCCTGAACCTAAACTTGTTATAATTCTCATGTCCAATTTGTCTCCGTGTTTGTAAAGGATGAAATGTCACAACTGTAATGCTCAAAATATAATATGAAGAATGAAATGTTACAAAAGAAAGGCTCAAAAATAATATTGCGCTGTTATTTATATTTTACTCATTCAAAATCCAACATTTGCATATCCATGTTACCTATTCTTCACTTGGTGTACATCTTGGTTTCGGCTACTCCATTATTGTACACGAACTCTGAAATATTCCACGGACTTTTAAGACCATTTCTTTTAGTTGGTTTTTCTTTTCTTATTTCTAGAATCATCTATATTATCTAAAACCATCATGCTGGAATACTCGTATCTAGATCCAATGAATGACCAAATCTTAAGAATTGTATTCGAACACCCCACTAGACTTCACTGTACTAATCCTTCGAAGGATATACAGTCCAACTCTTGTCCATATCAAACCAGCAAGTTTCGCCATCCGATATGATCACTTCGGGCAGCTGAACAACTGGATTCTCATCGACGTTCGATAGCAAGGGATACGGGATTAGGGATAACTCCATAATACGGAGAAGCTCATTGGTACAAAGCACTGTCCAACGCCATTCACCTTCACCAACATGGAGGCTTCCGATGTGCCTAAACGGTGGCAGGTCCATGCCTCGATCCCTGGCGCGCTCCACCTCCAGCAGCCACGGCCGCAGCTCCTCATAACTCGCCGGTGCCTTTGGGGGCAAACCTACAGCCGCTCTCGTCCTCCTGGATCTCGCATTACACACCTTCGGCATCGCGCAACACACTGAATTCTTGTAGTCTTCAAACGTTACAGGCAAGCTTGCAGATTGACATCCCCAAACTCCTACGCTACCTTCGCATACAGCACAGCATGCCAAGGACTGTGTCACTATCCAAATACGCCATCTAGAGACAAGCTCAAGAAACCAAGAGTGACCTCCTTCTCTGGAACCCAGCTTACCAAGTGTTGTTTGATGATGAAAATCTCCTACTTGTATCACTCAAATGAAGATGCTTTGCTGCCTACGAAGAGAGAGTACTCTTCGATAAAGACAAGGACTCTAACAAGGTATATCTTGGTTTCAGCAGTTATGATATTATACACGAATTTTGAAATATTCCAGGAAGTTTTCAAACCTTGCCTCCTTTACGTTCTTTCGAATTTGTTTTTTTCCTTGTGCATTTAGATAATCCTATGAAAGAATTATTTGTTTGATCTAAAACTTAACGTCTGATCATTATATCTTGCCTAAATCCATGAGAAATATAACAAAATATATGCATGACGTCATCATGACATTAGCCCTAATTTGTATCTAAGAGAACAAACGTAATAAATTCTTACCAGATATAATCTCTAATTTCCACAGTAATATACTCTTTTTTTTAAAAAAGTGTCAAAATTTAGCCTTAATTTAGTAATTTTCCACGGTTATAGGGTCTACTTTTCTTTTGAAAATTTTCCTAATTCTCAATTCTGTGCTCTCCATTCTGCGCTCACCGCTCTCCGCTCTACGCTCTCCGCTCACGTACGAACTTTCCCCTACTCGCTGGATGGGACCGTTCCGGGTTGATAAAATTTATTCCAATGGGTCATTACAACTTCCAGATCTAGAAGGCTACCCAATGGACACTAGAGTGAATGGATCCTGGGTCAAACTGTACAGACCGGATGACGTTCGCGAGGACGCTCACGAGTGAAAAAGGGGTAATGTGGAAAGTGATTTCCACGGTTGACACACCGGAATACTAATTCCGGTAGGAAAATGATAAAAATTTAAAAATTTTATGTTAGAAATACGGAAGTACTAAGTCGATAAGTGAAACAACCGGTTAAGACGGTTGGCCGAATAAATAAGAGAACCGGAAGGACAGCCGGGTGCGATCCGGTTGTCTGCGGGGGAGGAGTGGGAGCACCGTCCGTATGACAGAACCCTGACACTGCAGACTTAAGGATAACCACCAAAAGGTACAACGCACGAGGGGAGAAGGCTGCAACCATTAAAACGCCGCCGGTCGCGACCGTCCAATGATGAAAGGCTACGACCGTCCGTCATGATGAGCTACGAACGGGTGGGCGTGAGGGCAGGTATAAAAGGAGGAAGAACAGCCGTGCTCCTCCTTTCTTTTTGTCATTTTGTGGCACGCAGGGTCCTTGTGTTCCACGGCGAAGGGCGCAGTTAGGGTTGGACGGTAGGAGAGAGACGGTGAGACGGAAGTGTTTCCGTTAGGTGAGGGATTGTGGTGAGGATCGTGCGTACAGGTGTTACCGGAGTGACGGTGAAGAGGACTTAGCAGAATGGGTAGAAAGGGGAAGGAACCGGCGGAGGAAGGACAGTTGGTTAGGGTACAACGGGTCATGCCGTTGATGCCAGCAGACGAGGGGGAGCAGGAGCTCCTCCGGACCGCCTTAGAAACCATGGGCTGTGAGGTCCTACTGGACAAGGCATGGGGTTGGAAACATGCCCTTCCGGCCCAGGAGATCCTCGTCAAGAATCCCGAGAATCGAGGAACCATCCGGGGAGAGCCGGATAAGTGGACGGCACAACTCTCGAGGGAGACGTATGGTTTCAAGAACTCTGGAGAGATCTCGACACCGGAGACCCGGGACTTTGTATGGGGGTATATCAAGGGGTCCGGAGACCCAAGAGAAGGATGGGAGCTGGAGGACATCACGAATCCGGAGGCCCGGAGAGTCGTAGGGTTTATGAACCCTATTTTCCATCCGGAAAAGCCCAAACGGATAACCATCAAGTGGGCGTCCGTTTTCATTGGGGCCATGATCGGTGAATTCACGGTAGACTGGGGCGTCATGATGAAGACGATAGTCGACCGGCAGGTAGCCAATCTCCGGAAGACCAAGAAGTAGGCCACCTGCCTTCCGTCTTTCCTCATTCACCTCTACCGTCACAAGGGGCTGTTGAGTCCTAAGGAGATCCGGGAGTACGATGAAATCAAAAGCATACAGCAGTGCGCCGAACCGGAAGAGGTGTCCGATCAGGACGATGATGATGATGTTATCGAGGTCTCCCCCACGCCGGCTAAGAGACCCCGTCCCAGCCCGGAGAAGGGACAGCCATCCGGATCACCTCGGACTCCCACCCCGGCCAAGCGAACCTTGAACACGGAAGCCCAACAGCCCACCGGACCACCGGAGCACACCGGGGACCCGTGCCAGGACTTAGTTAACCTTTCGGAGCAGATGACGACGTATGCTCGGTTCCTACAGTCGACTAGGCAGACGGAGGGCCAGTTGGCTACGGAGGTAATTGCCCTTACGGGTTCGGACCGGTTGGAGGAATGCCTGAATATTCTTCGCAAGAACCGGGACTTGGCCGGTCTCCAGAACAAGCACATGGACCGGCTACAGAAGTACCGGGAGAGGATTCTGAAGCTCGAGGAGGAAGTGCGTGATGCCGAGAAGGATTACAGTGACGCCCGTGACCGGGCAGCCGAGGCCATCCGGTCGGTCGTCGAGATCAATGCCACTTTAGCCCTTCCGGTGGATGTGGCCAATCAGTGCGCTGTTTACTAAGCCTTCTTGACCCGTCAGCCGGATCCGACTGTCAAAAAGATTATAAAGTTCATGCACGACCGGACGCAGGTGATGAGGGACATTTGGGTGCAGATGAAGAACATGGTGGAGATCATCAGTTCCGCAAAGGCCGGTCCGTCATCAGAGCCACCGGCAGATCGGGAGGGGCCCAGACCACCGTCCCCACCCAGGGAACCGGCGCCGGTGCCACCTCCAGCCTCTCCGATACGGTCGACCATCCGGTCAGCCCAACAGGAGGTAGGACATCCGCTGGAGGAGCCTATCCCGGATACCTTGAGCAGTCTGCACACTCTGCCCAATTTGGCTGGAATCGAGACTGTTAACCCCGGAAACATCCCTTTGGAACCGGACCAAGGACCACCACCGGAAGGCTTTATGCCGGTACAGGGATCTCCGGAAAAGCTCCAGGTGGATCTCAGCGTGGTTCCGGTGGCGGCACGATCTCCATCCCCGGCGGTTCAAGCAGAACGATCCCGGAAGTCCAGCGAACCGTCGGCCTCTGATGCTCCGGAAGAAGGCCCCTCGTTGAAGAAGCTGAAGAGGGTACAGAAGAAGGAACGGATGGATGGAACCCGGCACAGTCCCCGGTTCGATAAGCACAAGGAGTAGAAGTTAGGATAAGGACCGGATAAAATGGCAGCGACTAACGATGGGGCTCCAGTGCACCCGGCTACCGATCCGGATAGATAGCGGCAGTAACTAGGAATAGAAGGCGGCCACCGGTCCGGGATTCCCGGATCCAAGATCCGGAATTTCTGGATCTCGATGGGCCACTTGGTCGCCTTAGGAATCGATAGGTTTAGTATTTAAGCTGGACGTTTTTCCAAGGCCGGGGCCTTGTTTTTGTACGCCGTTTTGTTGATTGCAGTTGGGAATATACTTTTGAATTTGTTGTGTCAACCGGCTGCTGACGGGTCCGTTGCCGTATGGTTTGCTGGTATTATTGTCTTCAGTAGTGTTCCGGAGGAGTGTTGAACAGTGGAATAATCCGGAGAGCGCCCGGAGAGACTAGGGAGGTGTCGAGCGTCGAGTGTTGACGGTTTCCAGTCCCGGAAGGAGTCCGTAGGGAAGGGGAGACGTACTGCAGCAGGGCTGGTAGTCTCAAGGACACGGCGAACCGTGTGTACACCGGGATCCGGAAACGGACCAGTCGCTTCCTGTAGATGGGATAAAAGCCGAATGTCCAACTGCGAACCAATCCGGAAGGGAGATAGTATAGTCGAATACTGTGCAGCCGTAAGGTGATGTCATTGTAGTATGATTTCCGTATTCATAACCGGCACTGAGTAGCTATCCGGACCGGTACCTAGCCGTACGGAAGGATTATTACACCACTTCTTGAGTGGTAAATAGGAACAGTGGGGAGTCCAGCCACTTTAAGTCACGGGACGGTGGAAAATCCAGCCACTTGAAAGGATAGACGGATCAGTGGGAACCGGCCACTAGTCTAAAAAGCCGGAAAATAGGAACGAGGCAAAAACTACCGGGTTCGGCCAACCGGTTGTAAGACGGAATACGGTCGGACACTGGTGGTGATTTCCGTTAGGATCTAAAAGGAAGAAAACTATAGGTCTTCGTGGGAACGAACACGGAGTGGTTCACTTTGGAGGGTATTTAGTGTGAATTAAGTGCCTTCCGGAGGAATACGGATACCACGTCGTGCTACATGCTGGTGCCTCTGCATTTATTTTGATGAACTTGGGGTCCGCGGCTGTCCCTAAATTGACCAGCTCTACTTTATCCTTGGCTCCATGTGACCATCCATTTTCTGTCTGATCCTTTAATGTCTGGACAGCGGGTGGCGCATTGATCGTGACTGTTTCCTTTATCTCTTGTGTAAAGTGAACAGGGATGTCCAATTTGTCTGGTTCGGGTACTAGACTGGCGAGATGAATTTCTGCAAGAGGTACGAGATCAGGGTCGGCTTGGAAGACCAAGGCCTCCTGTTCTTGCAATAGTCCTTGGAGCCAATTAGTGCCAGCATGGTTCCTAATCTGATCCGCTTTGGCTCGAGTGACGCAACTGTCGACAGGTATGACTATGGTTCGTCCTTGATGTTGAATACGGATTTGGTTCCTAGACCAGTCATGGATGGCGTTCATATCCCGCAACCAAGGGCGTCCTAAGATGACCGGAAAATTGCTTCGTTCAGGCATCGATATGATAACAAAGGTTGCTGGTGTTGTTACTCCGTGGGTGGTGATGGCCACCGACGACAATATTCCCATTGGTGTGACAGGAGCGTCATTTGCCATCGTGAGTATGAATTTGGCGGCTTTTGGCATCGGAAGGCCAAGATTTTCTCGGAGCTGGTTACTCATGACGTTGACTCTGGATCCGCCGTCAACCAGGACATTAGTTAATTCGAACTGTCCTAGTTGCATGTGAATGACCGCGGCGTCCGGATCCAAGGTTGTTGTGTTGACTTCAATGGTGGTTGGTTCCCTGGTTGGTGTGGGTAATGCTGCCTGCTGTAGATATTTTTGTAGCTCAGGACTTAACTGAATCAGTTTGGACAGCGTGATAGTAACGTTAGTACTATCTATAACTTGCTGTAGATCCGACGTTAGTGGTGTTTCTAATTCGTCTTGTAAACTGCGACGGATCTGGTGCAACCGTTCCCAATGATTGGCTGGAAATGGCTTCCTGGGCTCTATGGCGTGGTCAGTGGTTTTTTCAGCGGGGACTGCTTTAGATCTTGTTGACACCGCGGCGGTTGTAATGGCTGCTATCTTGGCCTCGGCACCGGGTATTTCGCTGATAGTGACGCCCCCTCTTCTTGGTAGCGGTGGTGCCCCTGGTGTGTCTGACTGAGGTGAGGCCGCCGTGGCCCATCGTTGGCGTAATACCGGGCATTGTCCCCGTCTATGGTGCAGTGATCCGCATTCCCAACACGCGTCATTTCGACCGGGCTGAAATGCGTCTACCCCAATTTCTTCAGCCTGCATGGCGGCAGCGGTGGGTCTAGGTCGTCGGCCTTCTTCCGGGCGTGGTGTGCTAGTTGCGAACCAGCACCGACCTGGATGTATCTTGCTGCATGTGTTGCATGGTGCCGCGGCGACTCTGGTATCTGTCCGAAAAACCGGTAAGGGTAGGAGCGGGGTTTGCAACTTTTGGAGAGCCCCTAGCTCTCTGCTGATGTCGTTGGCGGCACCGAGAATGTCTTGGAGAGTTTTGACCCCGCGGATGACAATGCCTTGTTGTATCCATGGTAGTAGCCCTTTTTTAAACCATTCGCACAAGTAGTCTTCTTCAGGTTTCTGGCTAAGTTTATCGGCCAGTTGTTTAAACCGATCATAGAACTTGTCTACCGGCTCCTCCTTGCCTTGGGTGATGCTACCTAGTGCCCTGAGAATCTCCGAACTTGTCTTTAATTTTCTAAATTTTTGTAGGAAACTAGTTTCCATTTCTTCCCAAGTGGAATGGGGATGATCTGTCTCAAAATCAATATACCAATTTATGTGATTTCCTTGCAGCGTGGTTCCAAAAATGTTTTGCAAGTCTGCTGGGTTGGTCACGCCGTTGGTTCTAGCGATGACCTTGAATCGCCTAATATGCCAGTCTGGGTCGCCAGTGTCATCGAACACGGGATATTGTATCTTTGGCAGCTTGGTATGATTGTCATGACTGCCCAGACTCTGTGATGTTGCTGCCGTAGGATTTCTCCGAGGTAGCGTGGCTGAAGGTAATACCCCTCCTGGGACCTGTGAGGTTTGTCCAGCGTGGTCTAAGGGTAGCTCGGCTAGTGGTTCTTGAGAACGGCTTCCTTGCAAGTTTTGGTACTGCTCACTTAAAGTGGCCAGCTTGGCATTTAATGCATCATTTTTTGCGGCCAAGTCGATCATCTGTTGTCTCATCCATTGTAAGAATTCTTTGGTGGCGTCGATGTCATCTTGAACTGTTGCTTCTTCGCCCTCAGTAATTCGAGCTGCTTAAGCAGCGACTTTCCTTGGAGGCATGTTTTGACGTTGGTCTCGATCTCCCCTAGATCAAATTTCCATCCCCAGCATGGTCGCCAAAATGTTAGCCGTGGAGGTCCTATGGAGGCAATGATCAGGGGAGAGTCTAAGTGTACGGGGGTCGAGTTTGGACAAGTGGGTTGATATGTGAAAACCGGCAGGGCACGGGTATACCCGGATCACCTTACCGGATATCAGGGGAGCCGGACTTCCAACCGTTAGGGTTAGTTCAGCGAGGAGACGAGGGGTCCTTGGTCCCTTGGGGTCCTCGGAGCTAGAGACAGTGTAGAAAGTCCTTGGTGTTTCAGGATTCAGCGGGGTCAGCGTATAGAGAGGAGGCACTTCGTGGTTCAGGGAAAAGATGAGGGGTTGAATGCAAGAAAGAGCAGAAGAGAAGACAGTGAAGGAAGGATGCAAGAGAAAGCAAGAGCAGTAAGCAGGGGATTCTGGATACAGTAGATTTTTAGCAAGGCAGAGTCTTTTCCATTAAAGGTCGTCCAAAGAAACAGAGTTTCAGGAATACAAAATAGACTCTTGCTCACGGCCGTGGCCTAGAGAGAGTCTGAAACCTAGCTCCTAGTTCAGAGATGAAATCAGAGAGAGAGCTTTGGCGACTAAAACCTAGACTTCTATACTATGGTTGCCGTCCCTGGAGACCGTAGAGACTGGGAGTCGTGGCCCGTTGATGCCGTCCTCGACTTCAGTTCGGGCCGCCACTTGTGTGGTAACAGTCATCCGTGTGAACAACAGTGTCACAGTGTGACAGAGTTAGCGCCTGCGGAAGTACGGAAACGACAGCCTGGACTTCCTCCCCGGTGTCACGACTGTCCTCCTTCACGTTCTCTCCATTCGATGAATCTCGTATAACTTCCGCAGGTACTGGTTTCTCTTCCTCACTGTGTGGGTCCTGAAACAATCCTGCAACAGAGTTCGTGACACTAGGACGTTGGGACTCCGGAGGCTTGAACTCTCTACTGCACAGCTCCCAGAGTGCTTTATCCTCGTGAATGATGGTGTCTCCTACTTCTGTAATTCTCTCCTGAATCTCCTTACGCAAAGTGATAACACGGGAATCCTGCGTAGGATTATCTGCGCCTATCGCGTAACGGACATCACGTTCTTCCCTCCTTCGCAAGACCTGATCCCACGTATGAGCGATCTCTGGCCAGAACTCATGAGTCATTGCTGTCCACGCTCCCGTAAATACCGTAGCATGAGACAAGGCTAGGTCCTGCAATGCCCTAACCCGCACTCTCCGCACCCGCAGCAGTACCTCCTGAATAATCTCCTCGCCGTCACCACCATTTATCTTATCCACATCCTGTAGAATCTGTAAGCGGTATGTCACTCCCAGAACAAACCCTATCCGTGAGTACTGATAAGGACCTTCCGCTATGAATGTAGACAACGCTCGTTGAATATTTATACCCCTATGGCACTCCTCGGATATTACCTCCCTCGTCAGTCCGTACCTCGGACAAGAGAGTACTCTGAATTCGCCATAATGGCATTTGAAGAGTACACGGAAAATATAAATTAGCGGAGGGGGTGTCAACGCCTCTAATCTATCACCGCATAGTATTCGGCGCACATGAGCGGCTTCCTCTCCTGTTCCGGCCAGAGAATATAATTTTCAGTCAAAGACGCACGCCAAAAAATACTCTGATATTCTACGAATGTTTACTGTACTGACATAGACGTAGTATAGGGAAAGACTCTCACCATCGTGACGCCACGGTAGGGTCGGGAGAGTAGACAGAATTCCCTCCTCCACTGCTAATACCTGCCATATGGGGGACCAATCCCACCGGACTTCTTCAAACAGTCTCCCGTTCGTACATCTGAATTCCGTTACCGCCGCTGCCTCTCGATTCGCCTCAGCCGCACGCAAGTCCTCCTTATACTTAGTCAACGCTTCCTCGTATTTGCCATAATCAATCGTCCACTGTATGTAGAGCTTCAGTGCGTCGAGATCTGCATATGGTGTCCCATCTTCCACGCTTTCAACAAGCGCGTCTATGGCTTTCGTGACTTCGTCGACGACGTCTTTCGCCAGTGGACTCTTCTTGTCCCCCTGTACCATTTATCTATATATTAGAGTGCATCAATATCTGGGGAGTCTTATTTCGAAGCACATTAAAAAAACAATGAAATCAATGTCACTGATACGTGCAACTTACCTTCTTGCGACTCCACCAATACGTACAGTGAGGCAGCTTCTCCCTGAACTCTTTGTCTCTGACTGCTTTTTCCCACTTCTCCAGAAAGTCGTCACCACTGTGACACTCCCAAACCCAGGGCAGTGTCACATCCCCCCCTATGTCCCGGAGGTAGTACAGACCAGGTCGTCGGGGTTCCACTGGACACACTGGAGGGGGCCTAATCCGTTGTGCAGATTTGGCTTCTTTACATATTTTTGTCACGGTTTTCTCCTCTAAGTCATTCATAAGTTTAGCACGTAGAGTGAACCTCTGAAACGCTTCCGGGAAAAAGGCAAATGGATCCCTAGACCCCTTCCCGTTTGCCCAGTACTCTTGAATGTCCGTCACACTCTGTATATCATCAACCCAGACATGTTCCGCGCTGATTCTTTCTAGAGTACATTCCGTATCCCGTACAGGAACATTCTGAAATGGTGTATCAGGTACAACATTCTCCTCCTCCGCTACACCGTCACTGTGACACTGTATGGTATCTGACCCCCCTATACAGTGATCCTGCAATGTAACACTATCTATTACGCCGTCCCCAGTGTCACAAAAGGGATGATGCAAATCACAGGCGCTACAGTCACTATTACAACCTAAACCACTACATTTTCTAGAGTAGTACACACTATGGGGCCCTCGAAGAACACTTTGAACAACTTTAGTAAATCTATCTCTTAAAGTATCTATTGCCCGTTGCTTATCGCTTACCTCAGCGTCGGCGTCGTACGAACTCTTCTTCTGCTTCTTCCCGCGATGTCCACCTGGCTCTTGATAGGCGACATGAAAACTCTGGTCAGCCTTCTTGGAGTTGCCATTCCCCGGCAAAACCTCCCGTAATGTAGGTGACAGCACCGCCTCGTCCTCACTCGGAGAGAGTTGACGTTGAGCATTAGTATCACAATTCCCAACTGGTAGGCCCTTCACCCGGGCATCAACTCCTCTGTGAATATCCTTCCCTGTCACCCGTATGTCCTGTTTGGGTGCATTCTGGGCTGGCACTAGATTCTGTACAGCCTCTAACCGAAAAGCCACAGACCTTTTCCTCTTACCTCCCTCGACGACATCCTGGTCTCCTTCCTCCGGAGTGTCTCGCGTATCATCAACGTCCTCGTGACACTGCTCCCGAACTTCCTCTGACCCCGTGACTCTATGCTTCGGGGACCCCTTCGACACAGATTTACGGCAACTACGGAACGGAGGGGCAGCCCCCGTTGGTGTAGTCTTCCGCTTCTTATGCCCATCACCCCCTCCATCTCCCCCTGCATCCGATTCACACACCTTCCCGCAGATAATATCAGGTGCAGGAGTAATCTTGTACCCGGTGCCGCTGTTCCTTTCCAACCGTCGTCCACGAATTCCATCCCCAACAGCATTGAGAGACCCTTCCCCCATAGCCGGTTGCTCCATCGTACTCTTCTTCACTGTCGCATCCACTCCCTTCTCGGACTTCGCAGCAGCCGATGCAGTCTTCTTCTGCGCCTCTACAGTAACCTTCCCCAACACCTCAACCCTCTTACCCTCCCCACGTTTGAAATCAGGGTAGGGTAAGAGTAACGCACGGGAACCATCCGGATGCTTTGCCCCGTCACAGCCTTCTACGTATCTGTGGCGGTTGAGCATCATCTTGTTACTGAAAGAGTCGCGACCACAATGGATGCAAACAAAATACTTTCTCGTCCCGCCTGGTTTAACCTTCCCCTTCGCCGCGGTTGCAAACTCGGCCTGGAGCTCTTCAGCACGCCTTCTACTTGGATACTGGACTTCGTAACAGATCCCATAAATCTTGCTTCTCAGTGTCACCGGTTCCTCCTCCATGTCTTCAGCCTTGTAGACCTGCGTAGATGACCCACACTTCGGACAACCAGCAGGGAAGAAACTAAGGAAACGAAACTTATTGACGACCCCAATACAAGCGCCGCAGCTATGTGGGCATAGCACGGGATGGTATTACCAATCCTGCTCGGTGCTTTCGACGTCGTCCCTGTCGAGCTTAGTAGTTAGAAGAGTGCGAGCAAGATTGTAGTGGTAGAAATGTGGCTAATGTAAAATCACATTAACATCCTAATCCTAAACCGTAAGGAGCTCCTAGATTAGTAGCTGTAAACCCTAAACGCATTGTACGAGGAAAACAACATTGCATTCCCAATCGGACTAGAAATTTCAGTAAACCCTAACGAAGCTCTAAAATGACATAAACAGAGTTTCTATGCGAAAAAAAATTACCTTGGAATGCTCCAGAATATAGAGCGCTCGTGGATGGGTGTCTCCAGGGAGCCCCTGCTGACAATGCGAATGTTAGACAGGTGAGTACAGTACAAGTCCATCCCGCGAGCGCAACCGCCTTGAAAACGAAGAAACAACGAAGAGACGACAACAAAACCCAAGACCAATTACCTCCATGCCGCGAAATGCTCGTAAGTGAAACCCCTAACACCTTCAAAGCTCTGCGCCTGCGCGTTTCGAAAGGGGTCAATTCCAGAGCGATTTGCACATTAATTGTTGAATGATGTAGTCGAATCCAAAACGGCGAGACGCGACAGCTTCGACACGGAGAGTACAATGCAATTCAATGATAGAACATGTCATAATTCCTAACGCAATCACTACTAAACCCTAATGTCCCTAGTGCTTTGAGATACCTGAATGCACACATACTCCCCCTCTACCCACAACGACAAAGCTCTAACGAGACACTGGAAGCCCTAATCGGAATGGAGAAGACGATGGGGATTGTGACGTAATTATGACGTCATGTTTTTTTGAGTTCGCGGTCAGGTTTTCGATTCCAGTGTCTCGGAAGTGGGCAGTGTTCAGTGTCACGGCGTCTCGGTCGACGGGGTGTCTCGGTAGTCCAGTGTTACGTGACATCGCGATTTTACTCCACTCGCGACTTACCGGAACCGTCGGATCGTGGGAAAACGCGGGGGCCAGCGCGGCATGCCACGTTGGACGGCGCGGCGGGACCCACTTTTCCTACATGCGAAATAGCGTTCTCCCACTTGTATTCAGTATTCCATACATACCTGAGACTCATTTTCGCCAGCTACTGCGTCATATGTGAATTGCTGGTCAGCTAATGATAGAGAATTCGGCGACAGTTTCTGAATCACCTGCGTAGCCTCCTCTAGAATCTCTTTCTTGTTCAACGGGCGCATTCTAACAATGACCTGACACAGCTCCACGTCAACACATCAGATGCATACCAAAGAAGTGTAATCAAGGATGTACATTGCAAGCAGTCACACGCGAAGTCCCAATGGATCATTAAGAGAGTTTGTCGCAAAAAAAAACTCTTTTAGAAAAAATGCCAGTCATGCCGTCGGTCCTTTATTTACACTTGCCAAGAACCAATTACTGTATAATTTTCTTAGCCTACCTTAACTCCAGTATCGGTAGAGTCAGTCGCAGCCGCAGCCGCATTCATAAGGCTCTCAACAACCCCTCCAGATTGCACATCTAGATTGAGTTTCCTCTTTATTCCATTGCCCTGATCCTGGCCCTGACCCTGGGAGTGCACTTGATTTGAAGCCACTTGGTTCTGGCTCGCTGGTTGATTGTTGCGGGCAGGAGAGGGTCTGGGAACCTTCGGCATCAAAGCAGGGCTGCTGATTACAGTGCTTTCTCTCAACGCTGCTGGAATTTTCGCACCCTTGGCAGTCGGCTTGCACGGCGCAGGAGATAAGCACTCCTGCATCTGCCTCACAGACCATTTGAACAAAATAACTGTCACCAACTCGTAGGAAAATTTACAGATGAAAATTTCACACTACGACTTCTCGATTCCAGACAGCCACGATACGAATGCATTAAGTGCACTACCACTCAAACACGAAATTTCAAGTATATGCTGTCTGCAATGCCCCTTATTAAGACCAGTATCGCAGTCATAAGGTAGAACCATCTATTTTCGGACAGCATCCTATAGCCGGACCCTAGATGTGGTATAACGAGTGTGCACTTGAATCCCATGGGCGTGCATAGGGTTAGATGTACAGTATTAGGTGAGTAGTTGGACAGACTTAGGGTGAAATCATCCGGTTGTGGGCTGCTTTTATTCGAAGCCGCCATTGAACATAATCAGAGAGACTGCTCAAAGATGTGGGCATAGCAGTGACTCACAGGTGGAAATGGCATTTACTGTGATCGGTTTTAGGTTTCTAATGCCTATTAAAAAATTCCATTGTCATGGATTAAGTGTAAGAGGTCATTTGCCAAAGAGTGTGTTTTGCACAATACTGCGGATTGTATTTCATATCGACATTGGATATGTGGGTTTGTTTCGCAGTGTTCAGTATTTAGAAGTCATTCTCTTACATTGCTAGCAAGTAATTCAGAACTCTTTCCCACTCGTGAATGCTCTGTTAATGTATCCAGACTGTAGCACTAGTGATTACCTCCGGAGAGGAGGTTCCAATCTTGATGAGCAAACAGAGAACTATTACAGGGTCCATAGAGGGCGGCGGTGGAATGATCCATTGAGTTTGCCTGCTGCCGTGTATTGGAGCATTGGAGGGCCAGAAAGTAGCTATGATGAACAGGGGATTCATAATGGGCAAGGCCGGCAGGAGAGCCAACTACCATCTCAGTCACCAGGGCCTGTAGGTAGTCATGAACAGGCGCTCCGACATGGAAATGCAAGATTCGAGCAACACGTCGATGAAGAGGAGCGGTGGTCGCGAAGACCTGCATCTGCAGCGTTCGAGCAGCATGAAGGCGGATTCGAGCAGCGGTCGCGGAGAGCTGGAACTGGTGCGTTCCAGCAGCACGTCGACGAAGAGGAGCGGTGGTCGCGAAGCCCGGCCAGCGCTGCGTTTGAGCAGCATGGTGACGACCAAGAGCAGCGGTCGTGGAGAGGTGGAACGGGAGCGTTCCAGCAGCTCGTCGATGAAGAGGAGCGCCGGTCGCAAAGACCAGCAAGGGCTCCGTTTGAGCAGCATGGTGACGACCAGGAGAGGCGGCAGCTTCGACTTCGGAGAGGAGCATTCCACGTAGAGCCGCAGCGATCCACGGAGCAGCGCATCATCCGATCAGAACCACGTCGTGCAGGTGAGATTACGGCTGACCACCTAATCTCTGCTTTACAGCAGCGTGGGAGCAGTATTTTGCATGCACAAGGAACAGTCACAGAGCGCACAATGAACAGGGAGAGGGAAACACAAAATGCACAGGATCAGGTTCCCGGTGAGAGTGCCGGGCAATGGCTTCGAAGCAGATGCCGCAGTTCGCAGGGGCGAGGAGATCAGAGGCCTTCACAGGCAACATTGAAAAAAAGAAAAACAGGACAATGGACTGATGCTCAAATGAAGGCAGCCATTCGAGCAGTAGAGAGAGGAGAGCAACTTAGAGCAGTCTCTAGAAATTTCGACATACCTTCTAGCACACTTTCTGACCATTTGCATGGAAGAATCTTGTCAAGGAAAAAGGGTCCAGCCACAGTGTTGACCAAGAGTGAGGAAACGGCCTTAGAGGAATACATACTGAAAATGCAAGATTATAGATTTGGTCTTAGCACAGATCAACTTCGTTTAAAAGTAGCAGAAATGACACAAGAAAGAGTCACCCCATTCCGTGATGGCATTCCCGGGAATGGGTGGCTCAAGTGGTTTAAAAGACGTCATCCAAATCTATCCCTACGTCAAGCAGAAGGTCTAGAATTCGCTAGAGCTAAGGGTTTATGTGCAGAGAACGTCAAGTCTTTCTACACTAACCTATCTTCTCTCTATGAGAAAGAAAGATATCCTCCAGATCGGATCTGGAATTGTGACAAAACAGGTGCTCAAGCGGGCAGAAACGGTGGAGGAAGAGTTTGGGCAAAAAAAGGTGCCAGATCTGTGCACAGGCTCATACCTAACGAGAGAGAGTGGCTTACAAACCTGACATGCATAAACGCAGCAGGAGAGTGCATCCCTGGCTTCTACATCTTTCGTGGAAAAAGAAGAAGTGACAACTATGTGGAACATTGTGAACATGGGGCAGTGATGGCAATGCAAGATCAAGCGTGGATGACTACGGAATTGTTCTCTCATTGGATCTCACATTTCATCACATTCCTAAATAACAACGGTGGAATTTCGCAAGAGAGGCGCCACTTACTGATTGTGGACGGACACAACTCACACGTAACCTTGCAGGTGGTTTTGAAGTGCAAACAGGTCGGTCTTGATCTGCTGACCCTACCTAGTCACACAAGCCACGAATTACAGCCTTTGGATGTAAGTGTCTTTGGTCCCTTCAAAAGATATTTCAAACGATATAGAGATGCGTGGACATTAGCACATAGAGGAAAGGGTGCGTCCAAGAAAATCTTAGCAATGTGGGTTTCAAAGGCACTAGAGAGGGCACTTACTCACAGAAATATAACCTCTGGCTTCCGCACCACTGGCATTTATCCCTTAAATACCCAAGCCATGGATCTCAAGATAGGTCATTCGCAGCCGTTTCAGAAAGCAAGAGGCGGTGATGGGGCTCGCATCAATCCTGCACAGTGCAACGCAGGACAGCTTTCTGAGACTCCCAACAACATTGTACAATCTGATACAGTGGAATCACAGGTGTTCACAGACACCGAATCGGATGTAGAGTCCGATAGCACAGACAAGGCTTTACAGGAGATCAGGGGCGAAATGATTCCTGATTCGCAGGAGCAGCGGCAGCACTTCTTCGTACCTCGCCCAGGAGATGCAGAGGACGAAAACGACGGAGGTGATGACCAGCTCGAAGAGGATGATGGTGAGAGCTGCGGCGTTGAGCAGCCTCTGCCTCCGAGTATCTCCTCGCTCCTGGAGCTGCCAGAGATCCCAGTCAGGGTGCCCGTGCGGCGAGGCGGAGAGCCACTAATCGATTACTCGCAGTCATTGCTCCTTACATCCGAAGAATATATAGTGGCCATGCAGAAGAAGGCAGACCGGCGCGAGGCTGCACGAATAGAGGCGGAACAGCGAAGACACGAAGCTGAGAGACGAAAGGTGGAAAAACAAGCGGAGAAAAAAAGAAAAGAGGTCGAGAAGCTACAGCACGAGGCAGAAAAACAAGCACGGAAGGAGTTCCGGGCTCGCTGGAGTACCGAGGCGATCAGAAGCGCAGGAACCAGGCTGCAGGAGCTTGTGAAGAACCCTCCACCGCGCACCCCCACAGATTACGTTGCACCCTTCCTTGGAAACCTCCCGGCCATCTGCAAAACAAACATGGCGTTGCGATTAGCCAAAAGGCGAGCAAAGAGAGCTAGAAACGAACCTGGCGACGTAGCAGACGCTGTAGCCCCTCCCTGGGTGTATCTTCCAGATCCGCGTTTCACGCACGTCGACGAAGGCAACGGCGTCTGAATCAGCAAGTGCTGCGGTTCACGAACCAGTGGGCGGGGTTGCTCATGAGCAGGGCGAGATCGCAGGGCAGTTGATATAGCGTTCGGCGCCAGGCTGCTTCCGAAGGCTCCGGACCTATTCTCGGACCTGCATGTGCTGTGCGTGACGAGGCCAGTACTGGTCGCTCCAACGTCTCTCTGTCTTGGCTGGCAGTTGGTGCATGTCTACTTTCTACTTACTAGCTGGCCGGTTTTGGGTGTTTTGTTTTCAATGACAGCATGTAAGCTTTACAAAGGTACCCTCGCATGGTCCTCAAAGTACCAATTTGTCAGCTTGATTTTGGAGGCATCCTATGTTCGAAAATAGGAAGCTACGGTGTTTTTGTTTGACAAAATATTGTAAATTCATCCCTACTCGAAAAATAAAAATTCCACTTCCATTCTCTTATCTTAGTATTTGCTAATCTGTAGAAAAAGTTTCAGCTCATGCACAACTTCGCATCAAGGATATCCTCTTAACTGTCCGAAAATAGATGGTTCTACCTTACCACTTGACGCAGGAATTGTAGAGAGAAATCCTGTAATCTATAAAATCAGAAGAGTCTGAACTCCGTACGACACTGGCAGCAAGAAATTTCCTGCTTCACATGCACCAACACCTTTCAGCTTCTAATTCTCAGGCCTAGAAGAAATAAGTTAGTGTAAGACTTGCGCCAATATGAGTGGATTTCAGAGACGGCCTGCACAAATTATGTGACTTTTCATTCAAAAGTAAACCTTATGTTCTTGTTCTTGCCTATGTCCGGTGGTCATAGTAAAAGTGTAAAAGTAGGTGTAAAATTGGTGCTTTTTACAAAATCACAAAATGTAATAATTATCAATGTGAATTAAGAGTAGTTACATGTGCTATAATTCATAAAGTGGGTATCGTAAGAAATTCACATGTTTTCCTTGTCCTTTCGGCTCCTCCAAGCAGGTGCCACTCCGGAACTTAGTCAAATAACTTCTTATTCCATGTGTAAAATGTCATGCGCAACGGACAAACAAACACACAAAAACACCTTTTTTCCTTATAACATAGATTATTTATTCATTCAAAATGATATTAATCAATCGAATATTATTCCGGTTATATCCTTGAAGCTCAACCCCGTACGTCGTGGTCAGTTTCGACACACCAATGTGAGTTGGGGTCATTGAAATAGAGCTCCCTCATTAGTGTGGGAGTTGAGGGTGGCCGAATTGAGTTTACATTGGGAATGGGGGTTAATTTTAAGATATTCGTGTTACACCATTTTCGTTTTTTATTTGCATGTAAGAGTCATTGACATGGCCTCAAGCCTCTCAAAAGGCAGCTCCCAAATGGTGAGCCATTTCTATTTCGTTGGGGTCATGTCAAACCCTTTTAACCCCTAAAGGATGCAGGGGCCAGTTCTGGCCTACGACCGCATGTATTTTGTTGATTGACGTTGTTCACTGCGGATTTAGTTGTGCGAGTGAACTACAACATTGACGGCAAGAGGGTGCTGGATTTTTAGGGATCAAATCCAGAATTTTTGGAGACGAAGTGCGCATTCTATAAAGGGATTAGGTTGTGTATATGTGTATAACAGTGCATACGTCGTCGATCAGACGTATGCCGTGCAGGTAAGTTGCGTGTCAGCGCGAGTACATAGGAGGGGAGTGGAGAACTGGCGCAGCGGGTGGAAAACGGTTAGGGTTACGTGTACCGCAGGGGCTGTGTGAGGAAACCTTGGATGCTGCACTTCTGAGGTTTTGTGCGCGGAGTGGGGTGAGCGATTGTAGTATTTAACTGATATTTGGAAATCCATTTGCGTAGTCAAGGTGCAGTTTTGCAGCTCCTTAGTATTGCGACAGGTTGTGGGTGGGCGTACTGAAATTGGAAACGGCGTGGGGAAATGCGGGTCTTCATTGCCAAATGCGGGAGAAGGAGGAGGAAGGCAGTAGAAACGATAGCGTTCAGGAGAGACCAAGGATTTCTGGTAAGCTGGCGACCTTTGCAGGGCAGCGGTCTGGACCTTCAACAACCAGAAATCTAGAGGAGTCTTATGGCATTACACAACTGTTCGCTGATAAGGTTCGGAGAAGAGGTACCGCAGAAGAACACCAACCACTGCCGCACTTAAGCTGTTCCCAAGCAATGCATATCTGAATCCACGTTATTGACATCTGGTTTACATTATTGACAAACAAAATCAGGACATATTTATCCAAATTTGTCAATTTGGATGCCCTGGCTTCGATAAGAAGACTCGAGAACCTGAGCAGTATAGCATCTTCTTATGAGGGTCTCTTTGTATTTACACCAAACAATGAATCAAAACTAGTCACACCATTCGATGGGATTCTGAAAAGTTCGCGATCGGTGAAGTATGTTCAATTTCACGCTATTCTGTTCGGAGGTGGAGACAGGAGTTGTGTAGTTGTTCGGTATTGTGCAATTGTTTGGTAGAGGGCAGTTGGGAGTCAGTATCTTGCGAAAGGGGTATCGGAGGTCCTTGCAGCATCCACGACTTCCATTGGTGAAAGGTAGCAGCTATTGTGGTCGATGACCTCAGTGGACCTCACCAAGCGGGCTCTGGAGGTTACAAGGTGACCGGAAAACTGGGGAGAGGTGTCACATCAGCGCCAAAGGACACCTCCCCTGTCAGCGTGAACGGTCTTCCCCACACCAGTACAGTAGCTAATACCATACGTATCGAGGAAATTGAGCATGCTCAACCCCTCGGCACTTGGAAATTAATTCCACTTCGACAATTTCGGAAACATGAAATGGAATTGTTCAGTCATGTTCAGCATCTCACTGTCGACCCTACCCAAAAATCAGCGTTCTAAAATTGGTCGTCATTCAACAGCTAACCACACCGGAATGCCATTGTTCCACAGAATACGGGGTGCCAGGCTCAGTCTCGTAAAATACCAACATCCTTTAAGGGTTAAATGGGTGTCCAAAACCTCCACAGCCACGACCGGTGTACAAGAAGGTGGATGTACCACCTAAGGATCAGACTGCCCTTAATTATGGCCATACGGCCGGGGTAGATTAAAGGATGATTGTGATACATAATGTGAATATTTAAGAAGGAATAAGTTTTGAAGATTTCTTTTCCTCATACAAAGACAAGAGGAAATAGAAGTGCAATTAGACTTTTGAATTATGTACTTTTTGTGGCCTAGAAGCAACGCCATAAAAAGTCATTTCATCATAAAAAAAAGAACTTAGGTATACCTCATTAAGTGTTATACCATATACAACAATAATAATTTCCATTCAAATCATTTGCTTACATTTCTTGAGAGAGTGAACATTCTTGAGCACTTCCTCAAATGTTTTCAAACCTGGACTTGGCTTGGCTGTAGCTAAACCATGCTTTTATGACATTTTGGTGCCTATCCAACTTCAAAGTTTTGGTTTTGGTTGCCTAATAGTCCACCATGCATTGTAATTTCAAGATACTCTTGGTTTTAATACAAATTCATCAACAATTGATTGGTCATAATTAGATTATAGGAAATGCAATTGATGTGCACTTTAAAGTAACCTCTATTATTAATTAGATAGATAAAAAAATTGATGGCTCTTAGACACTCATTTTGTGTCTAAAATTCTAACAATCATGCCTGCCCACTCTAATAAACACCAAAAATATGTGACTGCGGTCGATCCTTATTATCTTGCAAATTACAAACAATTTTTCAAATCCAACAACTCAAATATTACATACTTACAAAGGTTAATTTCAAAATCTTATGGGACCTCAAAAGTTTGATCTCTCTAGTATTTTTAATATAAAGTTTTTAAAAATTTTCTACAACTAAAATAAAAAGGCTTTTGAGTGACTCATAAGGCCATGGCAAGGGTTATACAATGGTGTCACCATTTGAACAATGATACATTGTAATAAAAAATTATTCAAGACCAAATTGAGAAATTTGTCTTAGTTTTGAGATTGATTGTACTCTTATAGTCTTATATTCTTAGAACAAGAAACTTTCTTTTCACAAAGTGCCAAAACTCTCAATCAAATGAGTTCAACAAAAAAATTTACAAGTTTCATATAACAATTACCATGAAAAAATGATGTAAGTCTAAAAATTCCAAGACTTCAAGTGGCTTTTGGAGTTCAAGGGGCAATCTCCAATCAAAAACTTCCTCTAGGACCTAATAGTCACTTGAGTTTCTAAAATTGATAGTAGCGTGGATAGTAGAAAAGAAATCCTAAAAGTTTCCAATTTGAAAAATTCCCCTTGAAATTTCCAAAATGAGCTAAGTTATAGTTACTTATATCTATTTCACTACAAGCCTTTGATTCAATGCGAATTGCTTTTTTTGGTAGAAGACATCAAGAGTTTCTTACAACAATCTACTTTGGTGGATGAATAATTATATCATGAGTGCTAAAATATAGATTGTCTAGTATATTCTATTTTAAAAAAAAACGGACATAAGATGGGCGTTTAGGGATTAAGTACTAAAGGTCATCAATTATATTATGATACCCAAAGGGTATAAGAAATTCTTAGCTAGCTAGGATATCTATCTTCAAGGATATTATTTATAGTATGGTTGTATGATAATAATGTTGTGTGCGGGGTTGTGTGTGGTTTTTTAATTATGGTTTTGTTGCACTTTACTTCTCCAAGCTTGAAATACAAATTATATTTACCATATAAGAAATTTTAATCCACAATCATTTGTTTAGGCAATGTATTCTCTGAAAAGTATTACCTTGTTGAAGCTAAATTTTTCATATTCATTGTATTTATTTATTTATTTATTTTTTTATTTTTTTAAGTTTTATAGTTTTACGGATTTTCAAAATAGTTTCCGCCTTATTTTTGAAGTTTTGTAATATTAATACTAAACTCAAAACATCTCGTTGTGTATAATAAAAGAATTGGTGTCCATATGTGTATTTGATCTTTTTGGTATTGAGGGGATAAGTTATGAGCGGACAAGGAACCAAAGGGACAAGTGGAAAAGGAGACGAGAGAATATGAGGACTATGGAATGGGAGGACGTCCGAGAGAACAGAAAACAAAGGATTTCCCGAACAAAGGATTGAGAGAAGAAGGAAATTGAGGAACAAGGGAACTTGGAAAACAATGAAAAGAGGTAATCGCACTACAAGGAAACAATGTCCAAATCAGGGTGCCCTAATTGACAAAAGGTTGACAGAAAATTGTTCAAAGTGACAAAAACTTGACAAAACGGACATTTTTTGTGACAAAGATCTAATACTTTTCTGTCAACCTTTTGTCAATTAGGGCACCCTGATTCGGACACTTTTCTGTCAATTCGGACACGTTTTCTTGTAGTGTTGGGAAGAGGTGAACAAGGTACAAGAAAACATTGTCTCTAGGACAGTGCTCAACTTGTACTAAACTTTCACCTGTTGGTACAACGGGTTCCACACTGTCTAGTACTTCCTTAGTCTAAAAATGATCTTCCCGTTGGCTTGTATTTGTTGTCCCAAAATGATCTTCATAGTGGATGGATGAATTTTTTGGATGATGTATGAACTATTGGATGAAAATTGGGAAAATTGGATGAATATTTTGGATGATTTATGAACTATTGGATGAAAATTGGGAAAATTGGATGAATATTCTGGATGAACATTTGGATTAAAATGAATGAATTTTCTAAAATGGATGAATGTTTGTGAGAAGAACCAAGGGAGCTAAGGAAATGAGTGGCCACCGGTGCTCCTCAAAAATGACCAAAAATCTCACTTTTCAATGCTCCACAGTGACCTACATTTTCAAAAGAATTTGAATGTAAGAGTGCACTAAACTCTATGTCTAGCTAGAAAATGGTTTCAAAATGGTTCAACCTTAACCCCTCAAGGTTCTTGGCATCTGATGTAGGCTAAGAATACTGAGTTAGTTTGTGGCTTTGTTCATCAAATAGCAATAGTTCCAAAGCCTTTCTTATTCTGAATTTTTTTGGGAGGGTGGATCTTGGGAATGAGAGGTTGTATGATTTTTGGTGGATTTTTCCAGCATTATTTTTGCAATTTAGAAATTCAAAATACATGAAGGGGTGTGAAGAAAACTCAAGTTCTTGCATATACAGAGGCATTGTACAGGGCACACAATGCAGAGATTAGGGCAGGATTTTTTGAGCCCGGTATCTTTCAAAAGGTGAGGTCAAAACGCATGTTATGCAACAATCAGTTGTTGCAAAAAAATGCCCACGAATTGCTACGGAATTTCTCGAGGGGAAGCATATTGAGCTCATCAAAGTATCGCTACTCCTGGGATGACTGTCAATGTTTCGAAGATGTTGATGCCTTACACGTTCTGCGTACAGTGAAGAGCCGGTTACCTCGTCCGCCTCTACAGTCGACTTCAGGTTTCAAATCTGTAATTTATTCAGACTAGGGTACACCCAAGTCCCTGGTTGAGGCCTACGGGCTGCCCTTTCCTTCCAGCATGGTTCACAACTTCACATTGAGCCCCTAGCGAGGGTGTTTGAAACATTTCTTATTATTGACAATATTCCTAGCATGATTTTAAGATTTTTATTTGAAACATCACAATGCATTCCAAAAGAAATTAAATTCTTTTATTCATAATCTTCAATCATAGATAGAAGATAGATAGATAGATAGACACTCCGGTTCCTTTGTAAGGGGCCGGCGTGAATGAACTGTCCGTTCGTAATGCTAATGACCCGAGGCCCACCGGCCAAGGGGAGACTCTTCAATCATAATATTAGCAATTACTTCCTTCGTCTCACTAAAAAAGCATGGTTTTGGGGGGAAGCACAATAAAGTGTACCACAAAAGTGCTTAGCTCATTGCCAATTTCAGCCATTGTTGTCAACACTAAGAAAAGTGACATATAATTTGATGATATGTTGGAAGGGGCTTTGGGTATAGAAAATAGACTTGGTCATCTTGAGTCTATAAAATTTTGGAACCGATATGTGCCTTTTACGAAGCCTTACGAGTCATGGCAAGTGATCCAAAGTGAATGCAATCATTTGAAGAAGTGGACAAAAAAGAGTGCACAAATGTTAGAAATCACTTTTGACTGCGCTGTACCCTCCGATTGTGAATTGCGGTTTCAAAAATGGGCCTAAGCAATTCCTTTGGAAGTTTGTACAGCCGAAAAGTTTCGTTGGGACGTTTTCAGGGAGTTGTTTTCGACGAAACTTTTTGTGAGGTTTTTTTCACCGAACATTGTTTTTTAAATTGGAAAAAACATCCTCTAAAGACAATAGAGGGCCCCAAATGAAGAAATTAAGACTTTGGAAAAGTTCATTTTCATGATTTAGAACTAGCAGTCAAATTAAGTTTCAATTGAAGATGTTTTTTTTATGGAGATGCCTGTAAGATACCTTGTGACACCTTGAAAAGTGACTAAAATGCTCAAAAACTACACCAAAATGCTCAAAATCAGCTTTGAGCAATAAAAAACAGCACACTTCATATTCACTTCCTAGTGATCACATGTTGCACTTTGTGGTACACTTTATTGTGCTCTCCCCCTTTTGGTAAACAATATTATTTTGGGCCTATTTTGAGAAGGCATAAGATTTTATTACTTACTTATATATTGCAATATATTGTATCATTGGAAAGAGTATACATTACTCATTGGAAAGAGTATATCATAATCAACAACCATCATACTACTTAAAGCAAATATGCAAAAAATATGAATTTCTCAAAGTGTTGCCATACTGTTCTGGAGCATGAGAGCTAAATGCATACCACTTTGAAGCATGAGAGCTAAATACATACCACTTTGTCAATATCTGTTACTAATAGTGTCACATTTTAAATGGAATTTTTATGACATTTATGCCTTTTATATTTGCATAGATATCAAGTGTTCACGGTTAAGTGCCATGGGTATCAATTAAACTCATCAGTGTAGCGAGGGGGTGATCATGCTCTCAAGTGGTTACAATCTTAAACACAAGTACAATATTTCTAAGTCCTATAAAGTATATGTGAAAAAATTGGATATATACTGTAGTGATTAACCCTTTGGAGCCCACGCAGCTAGAAAGTGGTTGTGAAACTGATCGAACTTGAATAACTTTTGATCCGAAATGAATTGGCTCTCAAACAAACTTGTTCAGAGTTTCGTGTTCACTTTGGCGTGTAATCACAACCATATTTGTGATTACTATGGAACAAATGTATAGATATAGAATTGTACTCTTTCTAAATATATAGTGAATCTTATACGATACACCTAAAGACATCGCAACTTGTCCTACACTCCTACTCAATTGTACTAAAGGACACATGCATATGCACTATGTCTCAACAACATAAAAAAATCAGTAAGCAAATTACGTACATCATCAATCTCATTCTCAACATTAGGATGCTTCACCCTTCTAAATACTGACCTACTACCATGCACGTAATGCTAAACTAAGACATGCCATATTATGAATAATAAACACATCATATCAAAGCCCATCACCAAATGCAACACCACTCAACATCGTACATTCCAATGACTAATTTCAACAAATTCCATACAAAGAAGACTGAGAAATATCAACCATGATATAACAAAAATTCAAAATAAAGAATTACAAGTTGTCCCACTCTCAATAGTAATCCCCACACACTTTGGGTCACCACCCACAATTTCTCGATCAAACTAGTAAAAGAAACTAAACTCAAAAAAAGCCATATTGAACCTTTCCTTTCCAACATAATCAAGATATAATATCTACCACCATTACCACACAAAAAAGGACTTGAAAACATTTAATCATACCTCTACATTTAATCATACCTCTACATACCTCTACATTCATCTTTACGTTCTATTTTTCTTTCTCTTTCTCTTTCTCTTGACCCTATAATATCACTTATATGTAGGAAAGGAGAGACATACCAATTCTTCATGGCAATTGAGGAAATTGACTGTTCATTTTAACGAAGGCCCACCAGCAGCCCTGGCTCTTCTTCTTCAGGTCAGTTTTACATGCAGGTTGTTTTTTTGAGTGCAGTTGCCTTACCCTACATTCATTTGCGTTATGACCGGTAGTATGAATATAAGCAAATCGTGATATGCAGCCGCATGATCCTGTACGTTGCTGTTGCAAAGAATGTCGTGACATGATTGTTCACGCAGAGGAGTGAACCCATGAAGAAAGAACTCACTCAAATTACAATTTGATTTTACGAGACTGTCAAAATTTACATAACCTTACAAGGTTGTCATAATTTACATACGAAAAGAGCAGCTTACAATATAGAACATAGCTTGAGTGGGACTTCCAGCAACTCTGCACGTGCATCGGTGATCATTTAAATCACTTTTCGGGCAGTGCACGTATTGGTGATCAAGACGTACTCTCGGCGTTGACGATCATGTCGAGTAATGCACCACATACCTTATTGGAATTACTATACCAGACCTCATCAATACACAGCACAGAAACACTATTACGCCATAGCTGAGACTCAACGGACACTGCTCATGTTACTCAGAGAAAGGTAAGTGTACAGACAGACAGCTCTCAGGAGAGAGAGAGAGTACTCATGCTGTCGACAAGGGTTTCATCTCTGCCTAACATCCAACATGAATGATATTCATCCAAGTGTGGTGTGCCTAATGAACTAACTCCAATACTCCCACTCATTGGGTACACCATCAAAGTCATAAGACTGGCTTACCAAAGAGTTTTCGTTTAGTCTCATTTTCTAGGTTTTATTTTTCTACAGACTAGATGAATTCTAAAAAGCTAATCAAAAACAAAAGAAACTAAAAACTAGAAAGGATATTTCTCCCACTCAGTCTTGTGAGATCTTGATGAGGTTCAATGAGGTGCAAAGCTTGCAAAACTTGTCAGGAGTCAGAGGCTTGGTTAAAATATCAGCCAGCTGCTGATGAGTATTAACGTAAGTCACACTGACAATTCCTCGCTGCTGGTGCTCCCGAATAACATGATAAGCAACATCAATGTGCTTCGTTCGTTTGTGATACTCAGGATTAAGAACAAGTCGTAGAGCAGCTTGATTATCTCCATAAAGCTTGGTGGGAAGTCGCTGGATATGACCCATCTCCATCAGAAGACAACGGTGCCACTTAGTCTCCTTGGAGGAAGTAGCAGCGGCAATATATTCAGACTCAGTTGTCGAACTCGCTGTACATTGCTGCTTGCGACTCAACCAACTGATAGGTCCACCATTGAGCAATAAAATGCAACCCGTTCTAGATTTACGATCATCCAGATCACCAGCATAGTTGGCATCGGCATAGGTAGAAAGAACATTCGGAGTAGATGATCCAGAGTAACAGATTCCAAAGTCTACAGTGCCATGCAAATATTTCATGATTCGACGCACAGCAGTGCAGTGAATCTCTCGGTAATTGCTGTTATACTGAGAAACAGTCGTAGTTGCCAAAGAAATATCAGGACGAGTAATGCACGAGATGTATAGTAAACAACCCACCAAATTCTGATATGGAAAATCAGGAATGGAGGTGTCATCATCCTTCGGTGGAGACTGAAGGTGAACGTTCACATCAGCCGGGGTCGAAACAGGGTGAGTATCACTAAACCCATATTTCGCCAACATGGTAAGAATGAACCGAGTTTGATCAATCCAAAGACGATGAGTGAACCGGTCACGAGTAATACGCATGCCAACATAAACATCGGCAGGACCAGAGGTGACCTCAAAATGCTCCCGAAGGTAAGAAATCATAGTTGTAAGTCGCAGAGTATCCTTGCAAGCAGCAAGTCCATCATCCACCACAATCGCAAGCAGAATGGTAGGTTCACCAGCAGATGCATAAACACAAGGGTCGGCTGTAGTTGGGCGAAGATCATACCGAACAAGGAAAGTATTGAACTTCTGTTTCCAGCATCGACTAGCTTGTTTCAAACCGTAAAGACTCTTCCGTAGGTGACAAACCTTACCACCAGGTTGTTCAAATCCCAATGGTTGATCCATGTATATGTCTTCAGACAAATCACCATGAAGAAAGGCTGTCTTAATGTCAAATTGAACAAGCTCATAGTCTTCCGCAGCTGCAATTGATAATAAGGTGCGAATGCTATCGGCCTTTGCTACCGGAGCATATGTCTCATCATAGTCGATACCATAAGATTGACTGTAGCCTTTAGCTACAAGCCGAGCTTTGTAACGATCAATAGAACCATCAGCTTTGGGCTTACATTTATAAACCCATTTATTCTGCACTGTAGTACGCCCTGAAGGAAGATCAACAAGATCCCAGGTGTGATTCTTGATCAGCGAATCATACTCGTCAGTCATAGCAGCTGCCCATTGCTCTGCTTGATCACTCTTCATAGCAGCAGTATAAGTCTTTGGTTCTTCTATCAGAGAAGCAGTATTGACGTAAGCAGCATAAGAATGACTCTGATGAGTTTCTCCAGGAGGAATGCTAAGAGTAGTAGCAAGAAGCTGGTCACCAGCAGTAGCATCGAGCTCTCTGTAAATAGAAGAAAGACTACGAAGCTTGGTGTCAGGATTAAGGCTATCAACAGAGTCCTCACGAGATGTATGAGAAGGAGCATGAGATTGGCTCCTACTGCCAGAGGAACCAGCAGTTTTGCCACCATCGCTAAAAGATTCTTGACAGCGATTATTTGGAGCAAGAGATGCCTCCAAAGAGGAATGTTCTGAAGAACAACTACCATGTAGAGCGACTTGAAAACGAGTATCAGCACCTACAGGTGAAGAAAAGGACGGAACAGATAGTGGAAGTAAAGGTGAAACAGAGTTAAGTGGACTCCCACTAGTAGAGTCTCGAAGTCCAACAGAGTTACGAGGACTCCCACTGGTAGAATCTCGAAGTGCAGCAGAGTGAGGCTGAATGTCACTTGTCGTAGAAGGATCAGTGGAACGATGTTGAGACTCAGAAAGAGAATGAGAATCAGTAGGAACAGTGACCGAAGAGGATGTCTGATCTGGAATACGAGAGGTTTCGGGAAAAGTAAGAAGAACGCTGAGATCTTGAAGAGGAGCCTCCGCTGATGCATGAATCGAAGAGGTGGATAATTCCACAGAATCTTCATCAAAAATAACATCACGACTAATAATAACTCCATTTCTGGAAGGACACCATAGCCGGTAGCCTTTGGAGGTACTAGAGTATCCTAAAAAGATACACTCCTTTGTCTTGCTGTCGAGCTTCTTTCGAAGTTCCTTTGGAACATGTGCATAGGCAATACTGCCAAAGACACGAAGATCACTAATATCAGGTGCTTCACCAAACCAGAGCTCATAAGGTGTCAAGCCCCGTAAGACACGAGAAGCAACTCTGTTGAGAGTATAAACAGCTGTTGCAAGAGCTTCTCCCCAAAAACGATTGCTGATATTGCGATCAAGTAACATGCATCGCACCATTTCCATGATCGTCCTGTTGTCCCGTTCAGCAACAGAGTTCTGCTCTGGAGTATAAGGAACTGTAAATTCATGAGTGACTCCCTTTCGAGCAAAGAAATCTTGAACACGATGATCTGTATATTCGGTGCCATTGTCGCTGCGAAACTTCAAAAGCCGTTGGTCCGTAGCTTGCTGAATATAGCGGTAGAGACGTTGAATGCACTCGAAGACTTCGTTCTTCTTAGTCATTAAGAAAGCAATGCGGTAGCCAAAATGATCATCTTTAAATGTAACAAAGTAACGATGGCCACCAAGACTGGGAACCTGTATTGGTCCACTGATGTCGGAATGGAAGAATACTCCCGGAAGAGAGGCACGTCGCCGCTCCTTATGAACAGGAAATGGAACTCGGTGTTGCTTGCCTTTAACACAGCTAGAGCAGAAGTCGAGTTTAGCATTTGAAGGTATGCTAAGACCAATAACAACCTCGTCTCTAACCATTTTTAAAATGGTAGCCACACTTGCATGCCCCAGGCGATTGTGCCACCGACGAAGAAGGTGATCAGCACGAGTTAAAACGGGCGGAGAAGAAGGAAGAACAGCGGTGCTACTGCTGGCCACATTCGCAGAGCTAGTCTGAGGTTTGCTCTGAATGTCTAGTCGCCAGAGAGAATTCTCACGCCGTCTTGTAAAAATCAGCCGGCCCTTACCAGAGTGGGAAATCATTTTGCAAGTATCCTTTAAGAATACAACTGCAATATTAAGATCCATCATCTGGCTGATTGAGATAAGGTTCTTATCCAATCTTATCATGAACGTAGAGGACATTCTTAAGAGTTTCTTCAAAAACCTGGCCATTCACGAAGCTGTAAACAATAATGTTACCAAGGCCACGCACCCAAACCTTATGGCCATCGGCAATAGTAACACTCCATTGGTGATCGGGTATGTCTTTGAAGGTGTGAAACCAGTGACGCTTGTCTGTCATGGACTCAGTAGCGCCAGAATCCGCATACCAAGAAGAATCAGCCTGATCAGAAGCAGTCGTGACACAATATGCTTCACTCGAGACTTCACTAGAATCAGAAAGTGAATCACCAGTAATTCGACTGGTTGTCAGATGAGCATGGCTTCTTTGTGATCGGCGATAGGATTTCTTGTGGTTACGACTATTGGAGAAAGAAACAGGGGGAGTAGGTTTTCTTCCACGGGGATTTTTGGAACTATGATCACTCTCGGAATCATCACTGTAGTTAGGACATTCACCTCCCCAATGCCCTTTCTGACCACACTTGTAACAACGAGTTTTCTTCTTGCGATTCTCAAGACGGTTGAGCTTCGCTAACTTCTGTTCGGGAGTGAGGTCTTTCCGTAAGTCTGAGCGATTCTGAGTGGCATTACTCTTCGTAAAGAGGGCCTGCTCAATGGGAAATTCAGAAGTAGACGGAGAAGAGCTTTGCAGTTTGAGACACTCCTGACGTTTGACTAAGCGTTGCTGAAATATGGTCAGTTTCTGATCGGCTGCTGGAACATTGTCCCAAGCAAGCAAGAAAGAATCGAAAGAAGGAGTGAGACCGACTCTGATCTTAGCCATAAGCTGACGATCAGTTACTGTCTCGCCAAGAGCAGTAAGCTGCTTAGCAAGGTGTTGAACCTTACTAATATAACTGACCACAGATTCTCCCTCAACCAATTTACAACGATAGAACTGCTCTTGTAAACCTATAACGCAGTCCTCAGAGGTTTTCTGATGAAATGCTAACAACTGTGACCACATCTCAGCAGAAGTAGAACAACTCATCACCTCTTCTTTGTGCTTCTTAGTAATGGCATTGAGAATGGCCACAGCGGCGGTCTTGTCTTTCTTCTCCCAAGCATCCTGATCAGCGGCTGCCGTCTTCTTGCTGGTACCGTCGACAATCGACCAAAGATCACGCGACTTGAAGATGAAAGTCATGTGCATCTTCCACATCTCGAAATTACTGCCATCATACTTATCTACGGCTGCTGTCTCCTTAACCTCAATCGTTTCTGCCATGGTGACTTCCTGACTTCTACTGGACTCAGAAAAATCCCTAATAAACACCAGAATGCACAGCACTTCAGCGCGAGCTAGGTCCCATAACCTATTGGAATTACTATACCAGACCTCATCAATACACAGCACAGAAACACTATTACGCCATAGCTGAGACTCAACGGACACTGCTCATGTTACTCAGAGAAAGGTAAGTGTACAGACAGACAGCTCTCAGGAGAGAGAGAGAGTCCTCATGCTGTCGACAAGGGTTTCATCTCTGCCTAACATCCAACATGAATGATATTCATCCAAGTGTGGTGTGCCTAATGAACTAACTCCAATATACCTGGGCAGCAACTGGCTCACGTTTTTGATCACAAGCACGTCGTTGATCCTCCGAAGGTGTGATGTAGCTGGTCGGAGTTTCTATCTATCTATCTTCAATTATCCGGCATTTTAAGAATAGTTGCTTTTGGTGCTTGAAATACCAAAGCGTGTTTGTGGTAAAACCAGAAAATTGAGTGTAAACTGAGACATTATTGATGACTTACATTGATCAAAGATATAACGACCCTGGTTGCCCGGTATATTAAGGAATTAAAGGAGTCTTGTATGTAAGCATATTGTTGCATAGCTAAAAAACTGCACTTGCTCACCTGTTTCAGGTTCAACAGAAACTGGCGGGTCAAATATGCCTGAGAAATTGCACGAGCGCTCAAAAACATAACTTCGTATCCATTTTCCTGCATGATGAGCACCAACAATTAATATCAGCTACAATGGTACTAGCAATATCATTCAGAGCAAAGATGTTAGAGAATAGAACATAGTTCCCATACAGCTTAACGTGTTGGTAGATATCCATGAAGTAGAAAAGCATGATAAAACGTGTAGAATGCAAAACTATTGGAATCAAGACTCTTCCTAGAATTGCAGACAACGAAAAATTTACTCTTTCTACTCAAGCTAACTACCAACAACAAAATCAGTCGACCATAATTAGATCCCAAAAAGGAAATGGTAAAGCACCTTAATAGCAGAGAACAGACGGGTGACTCCTGATTGCGTCCAGTCCCTGCCCACCAAAGGCATCACCTGTCCCAGAACATCTGACCTACGGCACAATCACACAATCACAGATTCGATTCAAAAGAAAATCATGAGAAACTAACTAGCATTAACAGAACTGCATAAAATCTTATCAAGCATAGCAAAGACAAGTTTAAGAAATTCTTCCGTCATAACAAAATAGAACGGTGGCATCTCCACTACCACTTCTAGACCTTAGAGAGCACTCCGACTGTTGGCCAATGAGAATGAGAAGATATATATACGCAACGTATGCATCATAAGTATACATGATAGAAATTGCTTAGAATCTAGTTTCAAAAACTGAACGTACTTGGTGATCGTGCCATCCACATCCGAGATAACCACACGTGTGTTCCACTTCCAGAGATAGATACGGGCATCAACCTGTACCACATAAATTACGACATCAATGTTTGCAGATCACTCAAATCCAACGTTCACTGTACCAGGAACGATCAGACTAGCATCGAACTGAATCCAATATTGCAGATGAAAAACAGGTGAAAGAAAGTCTATGTGTAACCTTGTGCATCGAACCAGTTTAGATCACCGAAGGTATAGGTATCACGGTAGGAAGGGTACAGGAAACAAACTCCAGAAGTTAGAGCAAGGACCTGCTGTGTGCCAAACACCTGTGTGACGAATGTGAATGTGATGCGGTTCTTCCCTTCCTTGAGTTTCATGGACGCGAGCATTTGAGAAGTGGGCACGTACGAGCGCACTCTATTCTTCCTTAAGCGGAAATAGTAGGCACTACTATTGACAATATTACTGACCATTGCGCTGTCCACTCCTGCCTTTGTAGCTGCCATGAACTCCTCTTGGGAAATTCTTGGAGAGGAACCATTCATCTCAGGGGTTTTGGGACGTCGCAAGAGATACGGCCACCACCATCCACCACTTCCCGCAGTAAGCAGGGTGCCGGTTTCTTTTTTCTCGGGAGAAGGATTAGGCCCTTCCACTGGATTATCGCGCTTCGTTTCATCTCCAACCTGTTCAAATTCCAACATACCCAAGACTAGAGGTTTCTTCTGCCCATCTCCTTCGTAAACAATAGGTTGCTGTAAGGTTTGGATGTGGTCTTCTTGGATTGTTGATGGGGGTGGACTTCCACCCCTTGGTGTGTGAAGAACAACAACTCCGTCTGCAGTAGTGATCGTAAGAGTTGAAAGCTCAGACGAATCGTCTTCATTCGCACAGGACCTTAAGTCTGGTTCACTTCTAAATCCTCGAAGATCACTTTCAACAAGTCTCAAGAGTGGTTCACTTTCTATTCCCTTCATGCCAGCTCTCAAATCCGATTCACTTTTCACTCTCCGGATGCTTATCGCTTCATCCGCAACTGGTTCCGATCCGAGATTCAAAGACGCTGACCTTCTGAGCCGTAAGCCTCGAGCTATGACATCCCCACTATTATTCAACACCTCGAAAGAGTCCCTGTATTCTTTTCCGAGGTCCTTCGGCGAATCCACACTACCTGGTTCCCAGGCAGCTTTGGCAACTGCAGCAAGAGCAGCTTGCGCAACGAGTGAAGTAGAAGGGCGCCCTGTTTGCAGCGATTCTTCAAGCCCAACAGATCGATTCAATAGCGTATGAATGGCAGATGCACCGCCACCGACGACGGAAATGGAGAAAATCGAGCAGCTCGGAGGAGAGACGTGAAAGACTGGAGCGAGCTTGCGGCTGGCTTCTGAGAGAAGCAGTGGTGGATGTGACCGGCTCTCCCGGTCGTTGTCGACGGGACGCGTCGAGTACGGGCAGCCCGAGGTCCTTGTTCTTTCGTTCTTTGCTTCTGGTTTGCGGGCAGAACGGGCAGCGGGCAGAGTACTGTCCTACGTAATAATGCTTGTCTCGCTTTTCCCACCATTTACTGTAAATTGTTTCCCACCGATAATCGCGCCTCAGTCCCTCACTTTTTCCCTTCCATTATTATTCTCGCGGTCTTAGGACCCCAAGGAGGTTGGGAGACCCTATCACCGTTCACCTGTCATTTCTCTTAGGCTCACAAGATATTGTAGACTGTGCACATGTGGAGGCGAAAGGGGACGCAGACTCTTGATCCGTTTTTTCCTTATCAGAAGTTTCCATTTACCCTCTTTTTTTCCCTGTAAAATCTCGTTACACAAGATTAGTGTTGATTCTGTTTATTAGTGTTGTAAACACCAATTGCAAACCAAGTCACTAAATGTCACACGTCACTTTTAGTGTTACAACACTAATCTTGGAGAGAACATTTATTATGAAATCATGAAATACTAGTGGAATAGGTGTTCTATTGAGGTGTAATAGAGCAACTTTTGTAGGAGGGCTCAAAACCCCCTGCTGTCTTAAATGCAATCCACTGTTCATCTCCACCCCCTACGGCCCCAAATTACCCTAGGGGGACCTCCTTGGGAATTAAAAACCATTGGAGAAGGGGGTTTATTTTTGAGGTGGGGCCTCAACCGGTCAAAAATAGGAGGCAATATTGCCCCATGCAGTAAAGACAACAGGGGGATTTAGAGACAGGGCCTTTTGTACTAGTGAAAATTTATGTTTCTGGCTGGAGAAGAAAGGTTACAGCTTCTAGCAAAGTTGGGACTTCTCCTGTGAACTATGGCATTTTTGGATTCCTTGCAAAATCTCTTCCATGATATAATTGACCATAACTAATCACTAGTGGAAATCGCCTGTAAGTACACCGAGGGAATACACCAGAAGAATTCTTTGGTGTTCATCTATTAAAATCGCTCAAATCTTATTGGTTGGCAGAATTTTTTGGTGTAGGCAAACGAAGTCTCTGCCAGAATGGGACTGTAGATGAGTGTAACTGTAGAAACTTTTTCTCGGAGCCAATCAGACGGGGTTGCTAATTCCAGAGCTGGCAGCGGAGTTGCTGCTGACAAAGTCTTCGTTGTTAAGTTACTATGTCCAATTTTACCGAGGTAGTGACGTTGGAATCCAATTTCGGTTTAGGGTAAAGCACGACGATATCATCCATATAGCGGAATGGACGATACGAGGATGAGCAGAGTTTTTGATTCCGAACAGTAACTCGCGTGTTTCACCTAGTTCTGGTAAACTCAGCAATATTTACCACCGAAGATACCCTCGTTCAGTGTAAGTATATGCAACCGGATCCGGACTTCAAGTTGACACAATATATATACATGGCAAATATTGTAAGTGAAGGTTCAGTACAAAATCATAACTATTGTGAGAAAAGCATGCCATTGTTCACTCGAAGGATATAGTGGCAACGAAATCAAAATGCTGGAGTTCTCTGTGTATCGATCATCTCAAAGTTGCGAAGCAACGACCTCAAAGAAAGGAAATACAGTTTCGACATGTGCTATGTCTTGGTCTCTGTGGGAGGGAAGCTTGTATGTGAGCGGTGAGCGGAGAGCGGAGAGCGGAGAGCAGAGATTTTCTGCTCTTAGAGCGGAAAATGGAGAGCAGATTCTAAAAATGGAATTTTTTTTACTAAAAATAGAATAAAAGACGATGAAAATAGAATCTTTTCGAATATTCCAAGGAATATTCCTTGAATGTGGGATACTTTCCGGGTTCTGTTAAAGGGTTTTTTGGGTCTGCCCACCAAGTACTGGTCTCGAAATTGTGCGGCAAGGCGTGAATGACGGGGTCTTTTGTGATTTCACTGGAATAAATGGATGACTCTGGAGCCTTTCCTCTCTCACTCTCGTTTGTTAGCTGGTGGAATGTTCAGGGTTTGGGGTGGGGTGCATACCGTTTTCGCCATGGAGGAAGTCGGTTTTGGGGTTGTATCCCTAGGTGATGAGGGTGGGCCATTTGAACCTTTTCTTGAAGATGAGGGTGACGAGTTGTTGCTGAAGCCACGACCATCGCCTCCTAAACCGGTAGAAGGTGGACATAGCGGTGGGCTTGATGTGGTGCCATGTACTGTTACGGGGGCGCTCGACAAATCGCCCACTAAGGAGGTTGAGTCCAAGTCCCTTCCAAGCCATGCTTATTCCAGGGTTGGCAGAATTCCTCCGGGGACTTATTCGAGATCCGCAATCTGTGGACGTGTGGGGTCCAGTCCAGTCATTAAAATTCCTCGGCCTGGTCGAGGTTCTTCGTCAGGTCCACGTCTGGATGAATGCGTCGTCCGTCCGATGGAAACTAAAAGTAGCTATGTAGAAATATCAAAAGGACGGCCAAGCCGCATCCGATTCATGTGATGTAATATTCTTTCAGAAAGTGCATGGTAATAAAGTAATTATTTGTGGAATAAGAATGGTGGACAAGATGTGCGACGACAATTACTCGGCCAGGTGTCACTTTTTTTTTACATTAATGGCAAATCAAATCATGTATTACTGAGTCATAGTCAGACTCGATTAAAAACAAAAGCAGTGTACCACTGCGACGTCGTAATGGTCTAAATTAGAAAGGGCAAATTCTAGACTGTCTCGTAGGGCTCCGCCAAGGGGTGTGTCAAGATTCCACTCTCGAGGAGTAACTTCACTTCGTTGAAGCTAAAGGTCGGTGCATGGATGAAAAGTTCCACATCCGGGTCACGCAGGCATACCTTTAAGAGGACGTAATACATATGCTTGCAGTATGTAAATTGAACCCTCCCACGGAACTTCGTCATTGTTTTCTTGAATGCTGGGCATGTGCAGCCGGGGAGGGAGCTGATGGTGATCTGGTATTTCGTCACATTGGGAGGAGCACCGGAGTCTAGCGCGATGATGCAGCCGTGGCCGGGATGAGGAATCATGGTGATAGACCGCAGTCGTGCTTTGAGGGAGTCGGAGGAGGCCATGGACAGCCTCTGCTGCGGATTAGGACGAGTCGCAGTCCGCTTGACAATCTTCCCGTCTCTCTTTCCAGGGTACCGGTCAGCCTCTGCAGGCACCGGAACCGAGTCTAGGTTTCGCGGAGGGGGGTCGGAGGTGAAGAGCCTCCTAGGCGAGACTGGTTTCTTCTGTGGGAGCTGAAACCCTGCCTCCTCCAAGGCAAGAATCTCACAGTCTTTCAGGTTCGTCCCAAGTTTCACAGGCCATACTGTTGGGATGGGTGGAAATCCTTCCTTTCTCGATAAATCGTACCAGTTCACCCATTTGCGCCTTGTCCCCTTCACGCACCTCTCAATGTCGTCGGGGCAGAAAAAGAAGTCCTCGGTTATGTCGAGGTTCCTCCTTCTGCTGTGCCATACACCGCTATAGGTCGGGGCAGGGGTGGGCTTAGCACCCCTGACAATCCTCTCTGTGCATTTCTTATTGGTGACGGCCCTCTGCGCCCAACAGCACTTTGCGGAAGTCTTTGGCAGTCGAGCAATGTGCCACTGCTTCACGTTCACTCTGGTCTCCTCCACAGCCGAGACGTGACGCACGCCTCCTTCGCTGAAGGGTGAAGCGATGACGGAATCCATCTGTGGCGATGGATGATGAGCAGCTTCAACCTCGCGGTCGCCTTCCTCGACGATGACCGGCATGGGAGCCACGCAAGCTCTGACAGGTCTGGTACTGACTCGAGGATGCGAGAAGTTTACCTTATCTGGCCTATGCGACTCTTCCTCAGCGCCAAGAGGCAAGTCGGGCTTGCGTTTCCGCGAACCAAACACTTCCTCCCCTGGCAGATGTGGGACACGCGTACAAAACTCATCGGCGCCAGGCATGTCCAGCATGGGGTCCTCCAAAACCTTTGGATCGCCCGTTTTCTTCGCCCTACGTTCTGCGGATCGTAGCCTCAGCTCCTTCTTGCTCGGGCCAGTACCCCCCACGTCGCCCTTTAGATACTGGTAGTAATTCACAACCTGTAGAAAAGCACGGATGAAGTCGTCGACGGTGGCGACGTACAGATCACTGCCATTATTGCCGGATGCTTGAAGCCACTTGTTGTGGACCGTCTCCGCGAGGTTGCAGGACGGCATCTCCGCGAGTTCCGCCTCCGAGAATTTCTGAGATCCAACAACGGATGAACGATTAATGAATCACTACGATGAGCATGTACGGGGAAAGAGAAAACAACAGTGGGTGGCGTGGTTACCTCGGTCATGAATCCACCCCATTGGCGATATCGATAATGCCAGAATGAGAGCCATAAGTCAAGTTTCGATAAGGCAGATTCGGACACTGCCCCCGCAGATGCCCACCAAGCCCTTATCCCGTGATAAAGAGCATCGGCCTCCGCCATTGATCTTGCCTTCCTGTATTGCTGACACATCTTTTTGTGTTGATCCCACAACTCTTCGGCGACGTATTTCTCGGTATGATTCACCATCGACTGGGTCCAATGAAATTGACAGGTCCTCTCCCGGTCCTCCATTTGATCTTCCTTGTTGCCATTGCCGTATACCACCCGGACCGCATTCCAATTAGCCTGGGCGCTGTCCGCCATGAAGCCCTTGAAGTTCGGCTTCTCCACGCCGTGTCTCTTCATGACTGCGTTGAGGTTCTTCCAGAACACCATCTGGGCTTCGGCGTCTTCAGATTGCATGTCGCAGCAGGCGATCGTCATGACCCGGCAGTACGTGGAGTCATACACGTGGCATGCCATGGTTGTCCAATTTCGCACGCGCTTGACGTGGTCAAACATCATCCACGAAAGCTCCAGATCCCCCGTCGGCTGCATTCTCTTCACAAGATCGACACCACTCGCGGGCCCAATCTCGGACATTTTGAACACGTAGACCTTGTCAAATTCTGACCCTTGGCCAGGGAACATGTTGTTCTGTACGAAATCCCATGTGCTGAGTCCCCGCAGCTTCGTTATGCTGTCCATCACCCCGAAACGTCTGAGGTACCTAAAAGTAACGACCTTGTTCCGAATGTTAGGCGACGCCATATCCTTGCACCTATCGAGCACCGGGTAAAGCTCCTGAACGGTGAGCGTCTTCGGTGGATCATCCTCCGATCGTAATAAAAAACTACCAATCAGGTCCTTGCTGGCCTCTAGTACAACGGCGCTCTTCGTAGCCTTGGGCGTGTTCTCGATCTGATTTTCTATCAAACTACTTATCTCGACCTTAATGTCACGGTAGTCTCCCACCTTGACAGGGTGGGTGTGGGATCCTACGTGGATGCACGCCCGTGTCCTATTGCCCTTGCCCGAAACATAAAATATCCTTGCTCTACAAGTGGCAACGCATACGGGAGGTTCCTTACATACCTTGCAGACCAAAGTGGATTCCTTCGGAGCCTCTTCACCCACAACAAACGCCTGCAACGTGCATCCGTCGAATTCGGTCTCATTCACGTCGAAGATGCGATGGTCGCGCTCAAGGTACCCGCAGTCCTTGTTCTCGCACCGCAAATGGCCCGCACATGAAGACGACCGGAAAGAGAGGCCCATATTGTTGGAGATGTTGGTGGTGATCGTCTTCGTCCACACGTGCCCATCGTACCTCTTATCCATGCCCTGCATGGACTTGGCGGCTGATCGTGAGGCAGAGGATCCGACAGGTGGCAGTTCGAAGATGACGTCGCCGTTGAACTCCGCCGGCAGATACTCCACTCTCTCATGTCGGATGGAGTCGTAGTCTAACTTCTTCAGGAGGTTCTTCTTACCCGGCCGCGCAGTAAGCTTCTTCAACAGCGATACAATACTGACGGACTCGTCCAAAGAAGGGGGCATTGCCATGAGATCCGAAGCGCGAGTGTCCACAGCCGCCTTGGGACGGACAGGTTCTCTGGCGGGTAAATCTCCGGCTGACTTTCGAGTCCGCGGGCTCCCGTCATCGTCAGAGGAGAGATTGATAACCGGGGTATCTAATCCCGGCTCAACTTTTACTTTGGCAAGGAGAGGCGTCGTTGAGCCAGAGTCGGTCTTCAACTTCACGTCCACCGCTCCTGGTGTCTGGATGGTGCAAGTAGAGGACCGTCTGGGGGTCAGGATCTCGGTGGACGCAGCCATCTGGGAATCCGTGAGACCGTAGACTCTAAACCTACCAGGCGTGAGCCTCCACATCTTACAATCCCTCTCGTCCACAAATGAGACCTGGCCTAGTGTATGTGTGATCTCTCCAGTGAGCTCATCACAGATCTCCTCCTCAACGCTAATGGAGTCCTCTTGATACTGGAACCTAAGACTAAGACGCTGACATGACACAAGAGCGTACCCATCATCATCTACCCGAAACGTAAGCGGAATTCCAACGCCATGTGCGTAAAGAAAAACGGAACCTTGGAACTGAGCCGGGACAGGTAGCGCCATGGCTTAGGCAGATCAGAAAGAGCGACACAATCGACGAAGTGCAGAATTGAGAGGGTTGTTGCAGCATTTTCCACTGCATTTATACGTTTGTATTTGCTAATCTCAACTTGTCATAACAGAGACGAATGTTGAAGAGAGGATGAATACCTGACGGACTAGAAGGGGATGATGACTGGGTTTAGGGGCCCCCTATGTTTACTTGAAAGGACGATCATGCGACAAATCACCAGCCACTAGAAGGCTCTATAATAAGGACCAGCCGTCTCTTGATTGCCACTGAATATAATTAGGGCTGGTACACCGTGTCAGAGTAAATTCCCTGACATGGGAAAAAGGGGAGGGATCTGAGCCGCCAATTCTAGGAATTTTGAGTTAAGGAAATCTTTATATGGAAGGGCGCCAAAACAGTTAGCAGCGTCAAAAATAACAGTACTCATCCTGACGAGAGATATATTAAAGCAATGAGTGGCATTCTTCGGGATGTTTAGTGTGACGAGAGAGCAGGATAGTGTCACAGATGCATGTCGATGATTCAACTGAAGTGGTCGCCACTCCTGTGAGAGAGAGAAAGAGAAAGAGGAAGGGGAGAGACAAGCTGTTTTCAAACTCGAGGCAGCTGACAGCTTCGAGGATGAGACAGGCTGAGGAACGGAGGCGACGTGTTGAGGGGTTTGGCGGGACCGTGAAGGCATTGAGTAAGGACTTCGCAAAACTTCCCGTCATAGCAGTACCTCGAGTAGCAAAGGGGGGCGAGTTGTGTGAGACATCGCCATCGCAGTGTGTGACGCCGCTCCAGCAATCAATTCCCCTCACCATACCTGAGTGCTTAGAGGTACGTGTGTTAATTGTAGACATCATTAGTTTGTGCGCCCTTGCTCTTGAGGCGAGGTATAAGAAGGGGGAGAAGCTCCATGCTCAGTCTCTCTGTGCCCCCTCGTGGTGTTCTTAGCTCGCAGCCTTGCTGTGCCTGGCTTACACTGCGTTGCGGTTTTTGTGTGTGTGAGTGTAGTACAGTCAGGGTTCGGTTTAGGGTGACGTCGTTAGGGTTTGTAGGGTGCGGGTCGGTCTACATAGTTTGTCGCCATGTTTAACCCTAAGTATGGAGGGAAGTTGAAGAAGGGTAGGTCTAAGAAGGGCCATGGGGAGGAGAGGTCGTCCGGGACTGAGAAGTCACCGGCAAGTGAGAAGAAGGGTACAAAGAAGAGGTCAGGAGATGAGAGGTCATCAGAAAGCGAGAGGAAAAGTAAGAAGCGGCCAAGTAGGGAGGAGCGTCCAGAAAAGCACAAGAAGTCTAAGAAGGTTAGAATTGCGGAGTCCGCTGTCCAGCGAGAGCAGGTAAGATAGTACTCCTTGAAGTAAGGGCGGGAAAGGGTATTAGGGCATCGTCAGAGCGTCCAGTTCCACTGTATGTATCTAGGGTTTTAGAAAGGGTTCAACTCAGCTGACTACTTAGGTTGCGACACATTGTTGCAGGAAGAAGGAGAGGAGGAGGCGCAGGAGACGGCTGTGGAGGAGACGCAGGGGACAGCTGTGGAGGAGACGCAGAAGGCGGCCGTAGAAGAGACGGCGTTCGTGGCTGCTGGGCACAGGCAAGGAGGGGAGGGGCAGGACGAGAGCATGGACCTGCAGGCGACAGAGCAGTCTGGACGGGAGGAACTGGCAGGCGATGTCAACAAGGAGACGGCGATGGCCGAGGGCCAGAACGATGGTGCGGAGCATACAATGGAGAGTACACCTTCACCGAAGAGGGCGAAGACAGCCGAGGTGGAGGCGGAAGAGAAAGATCCCTTGATGGATGAAGTAGAGGAAGAGGGGGACGATGCAGAGACGCCGCCGGCTAAGCTGACATGGCCGCGGGTAAAGAAGGGGGAGGAATTGCCGGAGAACCCTCTAGGAAAGGACGAGGGTGTGACACCAGCGGAGATAGAGGCTCGGATGATCAAGGAGTTCGAGAACGATACCTTTGTTGCAGTCAACCGGAGTCGGAAACAGCCGATAGAGAAGTTCTCGAGGTTGAGAATTCCTTTATGCCGCATGGTTAGTATGCCCGAAGTCAGGCCAGTGTTGGAGTCTGAGGTCTTACGGTTGCAGAGCGAGTTCCGGTCCGGGTACAGAGTAGGGTCAGCAGTGTTCTATGTGGCTCTGACCGATTCGAATCAGAGGGAGAAGCTTGTTACAGATGAAATCAGACGGGAATGGAGTTCGGAATGGGATCAGTTGGATAATGAATTCGACCATGAATTGAATTCTGACCCGGATTTGAAGCCACTTCAAGGAAAGATGTTTTTCATTTACGATGGCAATCACCGCTACACGGCCTGGAAGCGCTACATCGATGAAGCGAAGATGGGAAACATGGAGTGGCATCGCCTTCACGGAATGCCTGATTGCTTGGTCCTTGAGATCCCTAAGATTCTTTACCCAAGTATTCTCAGGGCCATGCATTCAGTAAACAAGTAAGTACCATTCCTTGGCTAGATCTTTAAGTTTTTACTCCATGCTTGGTCGTCGATTTCATTGGATTAAGTTCGTGATATCTAATATCATACCACCTGACAGGTCAAATGAGCAGGCGCATGTGAGGACAAATGTCTTGCACCAGATCGAGATGGTGCACAGGTATGGGCTGCTACCCACAACGTATTTTGAGAATATCCTCAGCAAGGAAGAGTACCTGAAGGAGAAGGCAAAGACGACCAATACTTGGTATCCATTGTCTTCAGAGACAATGGTGAACCACCTCTTCTCGGTAAATCCCTTAAACGTTTTTATTCCTGCCTGTTTTATAGATTGTGTCGAAATAATTAAAAAAACTAACTTTCTTGGTTTAATGCGGCAGGAAGAGATAGCAGGTGCAGGCGAGGAAGCATGCAATCACTACAAGCAGACGACGCCGCTGAACAAGCAAACAGGGGAGCGTTTGCGTGAGGTTATATTCAATCAGATTCTGAAGAAAAAAGAAGCCCTCAACAAGCTTTTTAGCAAGCTCCAAGCCGTCGCAAATCCGAAGAACGGGAAGGGCTTTATTGAAGAGGTATGTAGATTCTAGACTTTTTATACTTAGTGAGTTTGTTTTTCCTTATTGAGGCCCGGTTGAGGCCCTGGCTTAGGTCAGGTTTGGCAACGGGAAGCCCCTCCCAGCCTCATGGGCGCGGTCGGGGAACCGCGCGAAGGGGCCTTATCGGGCCCCTCTTGGGTTGAGAGGGGCCCGATAAGGCCCCTCTTGGGCTCAGAGGGGCCCAGTAAGGCCCCTTGGGGCCGGTTCCCCGACCGCGCCCATGAGGCCCGGAGGGGCTTCTCGGTGCCGAGAGACCCCTCCCGGCCTCATGGGCGCGGTCGGGATACCGGCCCCAAGGGGCCTTATCGGGCCCCTCTTGGGCTCAGAGGGGCCCAGTAAGGCCCCTTGGGGCCGGTTCCCCGACCGCGCCTTCGAGGCCCGGAGGGGCTTCTCGGTGCCGAGAGACCCCTCCCGGCCTCATGGGCGCGGTCGGGATACCGGCCCCAAGGGGCCTTATCGGGCCCCTCTTGGGCTGAGAGGGGCCCAATAAGGCCCCTTGGGGCCGGTTCCCCGACCGCGCCTTCGAGGCCCGGAGGGGCTTCTCGGTGCCGAGAGACCCCTCCCGGCCTCATGGGCGCGGTCGGGGAACCAGCCCCAAGGGGCCTTATCGGGCCCCTCTTGGGCTGAGAGGGGCCCAATAAGGCCCCTTGGGGCCGGTTCCCCGACCGCGCCCATGAGGCGCGGAGGGGCTTCTCGGTGCCGAGAGACCCTTCCCGGCCTCATGGGCGCGGTCGGGTTTCCGGCTCCAAGGGTCCTTTTTGAGCCCCTCTCAGCCACTGAGAGGCCTCTTTAGGCCCCTTGGAGCCGGAAACCCGACCGCGCCTTCGAGGCCCGGAGGGGCTTCTCGGTACCGAGAGACCCTTCCCGGCCTCATGGGCGCGGTCGGGTTTCCGGCTCCGAGGGGCCTTTTTGAGCCCCTCTCAGCCACTGGGAGGCCTCTTTAGGCCCCCTGGAGCCGGAAACCCGACCGCGCCTTCGAGGCCCGGAGGGGCTTCTCGGTGCCGAGAGACCCTTCCCGGCCTCAAGGGCGCGGTCGGGTTTTCGGCCCGAAGGGGCCTTAAGGGGCCCCTTTGAGCCCAAAGGGGGGCTGAAAGAGCCCACCAGGCAGATAAAGAACCCATTTATAGGGTTCTTTATGCCTGATGGGCCATTTCGTCCCCTTTTACAATAAAAGGGGCCCAGATTCTGCCCCTTTGGGCCAGAAACCCGACCGCTCCACTGAGGCCCGGAAGGGGCTCTCGGTGCCGAGAAGCCCTTACGGGCCTCGAAGGCGCGGTCGGGTTTCCGGCCCAAAGGGGCAGAATATGTTGCTAGGTACGAAATCCCGACCGCGCCTTCGAGGCTGGGAAGGGTCTCTCGGTACCGAGAAGCCCTTTCGGGCCTCGAAGGCGCGGTCGGGTTTGTAGACACTTAGACAATTTTGGGTGTTATATTGCTTCTTGATTGTTGCTTTACGAATTAGAAGTTTAGGTATGATGTGTTTAAATTTCAGATGATGACCAGTAGAACGTTACTGTCCAAGTTATTTTGACCCTCTAGGGGAGCTGCAAAGACAGGTGGCTCGTCATGTTCGGCATTGATAAGCCATTTGAATTTGCAGATCTCCTGGAAGGATCGATTGTTTTGGTCAATGACGTTATTTAACGCCTCCAGGATGTGGTGTAGCTGCAATGGTGGAATGGCCTGATGAGCATTTGTTATGCCATGACTTTGTTTCTTACGTTGTTTGGGTTTACGTCCTTTCAGATTCGGAACCATTACAACCATCGCCCTAATCAGAAGTGCGAGATGGGGCTAGACAAACTGCAGCTGATTGCGACCACCAACGTCAAGGGGATGTATAAAGTGCGTTGGCTGAAGATGTGGAACGGCTCTGATAATACCAGGGCTGCAAACAGTTTTCCGAGGACTTCGTGCAGTGAGTCTCAACTTCATGCTTGGCTGCACAAAGCATGCTTCTATGCGCTGCTGGAGGACGAGATCACGGAGAAGATTGAGCCTATCCTGCTTGAATATCCGCTTCCTGACTGGACTAAGGAAGTCAAGTCCTGGCAAGTGTACCTGAACTACTGGAAGAAGAAGGTGTGGCAAAAAGCATTTCCAACTGTCTTTGCCGGGAAACATGCATTCCAGCGGAACGACACTTGGAACCAGGTGCCTAAGGGCAATCTCATCGTCAGCCGGTTTATCTATAGGTGAGTATCAAAACCTTGGTATGCTCTTGTTTAGTTTTGTCTTTGCGCAGATGAAGAAATCTGACCCAATTCCCTCTGTTTTATAGGTACTACAGGAGGGAGTTGATGCCAAAGAAGGCGATCACGGAAGAACCAGATTGGATGGATACCCAAACTGAGCCTGGCCATGACTCGTTCATTTTCACGGAGTATCAGAAGATCACTTATCCGTCAGCGCATCTGAAGGAATGCGGTTGGTACATCGAGTGTGCGAAGACTTTCTGCCCCGCCGAGGAGGAAGATCTGAAGAGACGACTAGGTGCCATCAACGCCACTCCGGAGGAAGTACCTGACGTCGAAGAGGCTGCACCGGAGGACCCGAAAGTTGGTCAGAGGAGAAAGAAAGCGCAGGCGCAGCTAGGAAGACGCGTAGCGCAGAGGACCACTGCCTCACAAGACGGTGGCACTGGTTCAGTTGCAGGGTCACCTGTTGATAACCGAAAAGGACAACGGTCCCCTAAATCTCCCAAGTCCCGACGTAGACTGGATGGACCTTCGCCATCAGGGAACTCCTCTGGGACAGATTTTACTCTGTCTCAGCCTGAGTTTCGACTGGTTGACGAACCGAAGGAGGTGGAGCACGATACTTTCGATTTGATCATGAATGGTATGATCAATAAGTCGATGTTCGATGCGGTGTACAAGTTCGCAAGCCAGTGCAATTATGGTAAATCCTGCCGGGTTTATGGGAGGAATCAGACGAAGGACGGAATGGTGGACCTTGTAGTAGCCCAGGTTCCGGACAACTCCCCGGTACCAGGCATATCAAGAACGGCCTCGGATGTCCCTAAGTGGAATGTCCTTGACAAGGACTGGTTCAAGAACACGTTCGTGTTTGCCCATACTTTCTTGCACGATGATGGCGCCCTTGTCTTTGTTTACACTGACGATAACTCCACAAGAAAGACTATCAGGTCCTTTTGCCCAAGCCTTGGGTTCAAGATGTTTAAGGAGTGGACCGGCTTCAACATACTGCCGCTTCGGGTTCCATCAAGGGTTGAGACCACTAATCTTTTTAGGGTGGGTCTTTATGTCAGATGCAATCCGGATCCCAGGGCAGCATCTCTCCCCACCGGCACTCGGAACTCTGCCTTCACTCTGAAGCCAACTCACAGTGGAGATATTGACGTTGTTAAGGGAAACGTCCTTATGAACTCGGCTAACGCCAAGACTGTGAAGATGAACGGCGATCGGCCTTGGCGTGGTCCTAAGGAACTTGATGAGTATTTCTGGGGCTGCCTTGTCTTGTCTTGCACATCTCCTGGAGGCATTGTGGTTGACCTCACGGCGGGAACAGGTACGGCCTTTCAATCTTATGACATTGTCTTTCCCGTACTTCCAGATTGTAGTTTGCCTTAATACTAACTCCCTACTTTGTCGACTTTTGTAGGCGACTCCATACAAGTCTGTCGCAATCGTGGCCGTCACATTGTCGCTATTGAGGAGGACGAGGACATATTCAAGGAACTTCTTGCTCCGATGAGATCTGACTTGGTTCCCCGTGCACCTGCCGGGGACCATCACAGTGACCAAGATGACGATGACGACGACGACGACGACGATGAAGAGGATCCTCTGATACAGCTTGCAGAAGAAGATCTGGCTTACCATCCTCCGGAAATCCGACCGAAGGGCAGGCAGTGAGTGTAGTCGTCAGGTCTCGTATTAGACAGCAATTTTGAACATTTTTTGAATCTAACAGTCAGGCTTAGAATCGTCTTTTCTCAGATACTGCCTTCGTATGCAGAGTCGCCCGAGTTCCCTTGTCGCCGGTAGCTACGTTCTTCCGCATGCCTGTTTACGCTGAGCAGGCAGCAAGACACCAGGCTGCATTACCTTCCCCAAAGGAACGAAAGACGAAGCGGAGATATGACCAGGCAGTTAAGGAGTACCTACATCTGGAGGCTGCTGTTGATAATACATTGGATCTAGGTGACGAAGACTCAGACTATTTTGATATTTACCGTCGATATTAAGACCAAACTATTTTATTGACACCAATATTTACTTAGTTTAAAATTTTGGTATTGCTGTAAAAATTTAAAAATTTAAATTTAAAGAGGAAAGGAGGGTTATGTGAATCATGATTATTGAACCAATTAGTCATGATTATGTTGGTTACTGTCCTATGTTGTACCATTCCTTGTTGCATAGGTATCCCATTAACCCATCTCCATTGGATTCCATTCTTCCAATTTTTGAATTCCAATTCTTCCCACACTTCCTATCTTTCCAATTTCTGAATTCCCCTCCCTCCCTACTACCAAAGTTCTCATACACCGGGAGACGCCAAACAGTGGAGGGGAAACAATTTAAAAATTAAAATAAAATGAGAAGTAGAACCCCCTTCTCAAAGAAGAAAAATTACAAATAAAACAAAAAAACAAAAAAAAGAAAAGAAAAGAAAAAACAAAAACAGTGAATCACAAAGACACCCAGAGTTAAGATTTTTTTAAAAAAAAAAAAAAACATAAGAGCCGGGCACCCACTGGGAGAGAGGGGAGAGGGAGAAGGGAGAGGGAGATGGAGAGGGACAGGGACAAAAGGGAACAGGGAGAGGGAGAGGGAGAGGGTGAGGGAGAGGGACAGGACACAAAAAAGGGAGAGGGGAGGGAGAGGGAGAGGAGAGGGAGAAGGGACATTGGAGAGGGACAAAAGGGAGAGGGAGTGTGGTGGCCGCCGCGAGGGAGGGGAGAGGTAGAGGGAGAGGGACAGGGACAGGAGATGGACAAGGGAGTGGGGGACAGGGAAGGGCCTCCCGCCGCGAAGGAGTGATGGGAAACAAAGGGAGTGAGGGAGGGGAGAGGGAGAGGGAACCAAGGAGTGAGGGAGAAGGGACAATGGAAGGGAGAAGGGAGTGAAAGGAGGATGGAGATGGAGTGAAAGGGAGAGGGAGAGGGAGTGAGGGACCAAGGGAGTGAGGTGAGGGACAGGTAGTGTAGGGAACAAAAAACAAAAAGGAGAGGTGGGGAGGTGAGGGAGAGGGACAAAAAAAGGGAGTGTGGGGAGAAAGGGAGCGAGGAAGAGGGAGAGGGATAGGGAGGGAGA